>CM036886.1:24719091-26167190 GCA_020796165.1 Pantala flavescens
CGGCCACGAGGTACCTGCATTATTGCACAAAAATTTAAATTATTAAGTACAGTGATGCAATGTACTCGTTTGCTGATTTCCTCCTCAAATGGACGCTTGTTTTAGAGATTGAGGAAGCAGCGGTGTCTCATAAAAAAATAAATCCTTGATATTTAGTGGCAATAAGGGTAGTTGGGGCAGGAGATTGGATCAACGCCAGCAGGAAAGAGTGCACCTCCTTGCTTGGTCGAAGGAGATTGGGCCGGTCCTTCCCAGCTGAAGCTAGGAACGGCAGCTCTAGGGGTTAGCCCAGAAGCTTTGGGAAGATGGATTAGACCGCGTTGGCTGAGGAGCAGCCTGAGTCACTGCAGGTGCAGACCATGAAGGGTACGCAGATTGAGCCTGTACAGGGGTTGGACCGCAATACGGATAGTTGGGGCACACACGACCATCCACTCCAGCGGGCAGAGGTGCAGCCTGATGACCGTAGGTTGGTGAGGGAGCCATGCATTGCGTAGAGATGCTAGCATGTGCTGCAATAGCGACTTTGTCACAGTTTGGGTAGTTCGGACAAACATGAGAGTCGATGCCAGCGGGATATCTGGCGTCTTCAGGAACTGCAGTTCCAAGTGCACCAACGACGAGAAGGGCAAAAATGATCTGCAGAAAGAAAGATTTTCTACTTAGAATTACTCGGATATTTAGAAAGGACCCACCATAATGACTGAAGACACATTTAAGTCGTGTGATTCATCTCAACGTTTCCGATCGTTTACCTTAAATGAAATTTAGCTAAAACTTTATCACTAATAATTTCGTTTGCGAAGGAATTGATTATGATCAAAAAAGCTTAATTATAACTTTAAAATTTTCAAGATATGAATTTTTTAAATTGTAATTTAATTAGTATGATTTCCATGAAGAGTATAAGAATGGACTTTTAGAGTAAATTGTGTACCGACATTTACCTTAAAAAAGAATATATATATATATATATATATATATATATATATATATATATATATATATTGCAATAAATATCTCAATGCAATGAATTTCAAATGTTTCCTAAATTTAGCTATCGTTTAAAGATTGCAATGTGAATTTCATTCATAGAATTTTGAAATATTTGAAGTGTTACGAGTAAATCGGGAATTTAAACGATTTCAACTGATTTCTTTCTTCTAAAGAAACATAAACAACACCAAAAAGTCGAATACGGAGTTTTCGAATCATTGTCTGCAAAATTCTCACTGTTCATTGATGGTGAAAAAGGATTGCTACATAGAGAACATAAGTATCAAATGAAAGTTCCAGAGAACGTGTCTCAGCTACTTGACTATAGCGCAATATTTAGAAGCCGATAAAAATTTTCACGAAAAATATCGAAAATTTTTTATCTTCAAATGAGAAAATAATACAATGTACTTACCCTTAATCTAACTCCCGAAAGATATTTTAGTCTTATTGCAAATTTAGAAATTCGCCTCATTCCAGATAATAACAAGTTGTCGATAATTTATTGTCATTTTGTAAAAAACTAATTGAGTTTACCCAATGTTCTAAATACTGCATCGTGTAAAGTTGTTCTTATGTAAATTTTTAATTAATCATTTAATTAATCACTCATCAACTTCGTGCAACGAAAAAAATGTTGTTTCTTTGTACGAGGTTTGTTAAAAAAAACTGTAATCTTATATTTCCGTAAAAATATGTTACTCCATCGTTATCATAGTTTATTTACTAACACCAAATCTTGACAACCGTTTCCGATCATCCATTCAAAGTGACATAAATCATTTAGACTCAGTCATTGCAGTGATTCTTCAGTAAACTTCGGTATAATCCTTATAACATGATGCTTTTGAATATTGAATGGCACATAGACATCCCTTGTTTTACGTAAGAAGAAGGCTGTGCGTGTCTTTGAATAAGTTTTAAAATCCTACCCAAAGGGACGATTCAGCGTGTTATGTGCAAATATAATGGAGGAAAATAGGTTTATAACTTATAACCTTAATCTAATACGGAGTGAATACATTTCAGAAAAGATTTACATACATTCATATTCATCCGTATGTATTTAAAATGCAAGCAATATAAAATTATAAATCACTTTTATTCGTAAATTTTACTTCGTAAATCCAGGCGGTATCGGCTGGTCATATTTGCACGTACTGGACTTCAGATAGAAACGGCCTTGATTTTTCAATTGCCCTTCAGCTAAGGACATTCAATGTTCAACTCGTTACAGATCATCGGGAGAAATTCATAGACCCCATCGTCTCGATACGCGGTGTTTTAGCATCATTAAACAACTAATCAACAGAAACATCTTTCATCATTATCTAGTTATTCGTACTTCAATTTGCTTAGACAGCTAACAAATTACGATTACTTATAAAATTTCTCATTTTTATTTTCTTTGTTTACTTTGTATGATATCATCGCATTCTTAAGGGACTGATAATGAAAATACAGTAATACAAATCGAATTATAATTTCTGTGCCCGTGAAGTTATAAATTCAAGTCCGAAACTTACTTCGCTTGTCTTCCGAAAGCCCTGAACCAAGTTGAACTCTAATTCTTCTTCTGTCATGTTGACATGTCTGGTGTTTTATTTGTTCAATATTTTCGCCTCAACTGTCAGCAAAAGAAGAAGGTTTTCCTTTTTATTTGTTTCATAGTTCGAGCAATTCTTTTCATCTTGGTTTTCAGTTCATCTTTGAGACAATATCTTCTCTCTCTTGTACATTAAAAACAAGACGAATTGGTGTAATACATGTAAGTTAACTTCACGATTTTCTATCTACCTCCCATTTATCTTATTTTTCTAGAATATCACAACGAGCTAAATAATTTATTTATTGTTCATTATCAAACTAAAAATAGTCAGTCAAAATCACTATTGCTCCGAATGAAGACAGTTTTCTTCACGTAGTTCTTTTGGCAATCAAATCAAATATAACAAATAAAACGATATATATACATTCATTATTAGTTTCGTATTTAAGTAAATCTTCTTCAAGAAATTAAATCTCTTTAAATAGAAATACTACATATATTTTATTAAATCACCTGTGGTAGATAAAAATGTTTTATTCATATAAATCACAGAAATAATATCTTTACGAATAAAAATATTATTTCTTTTTTTACCAGTTCACATTTCTGAAAGACTTCAGTCGCCCAATTACTGCGCTTAGTATGACACAACTTCCTTTTGCTTAATCCACACCGTATATACTGCTCTTCTCTCATCATTACGCACAGAACCAAAATAAGCGCTATTTACAATGACTAATGAGTCAACAAGCGACTTATCCCGCCTAAGTTCTGGGAGACGATAGATAAGGTATGCTGACCTCAAAATAAGGAAATATTTTTCTTAGCAAATGAAACCTAAAAACAAACACGATTCATACCGCACTCGATTTAAAATTAGAGCGCTACCGATGATGAATTCTTTATCTGAAACGAATCTACTAATTACTGCGTTGATTAGCAGATAAAGTTTTGCGTCCTTTACGGTGTATTTAGCGATGTTCGAATGTATCAGTAGCAGAATGATTGTTTACGTACGACGTACGTAATACGTTTACGTATTAATGAGAGACTTTTATAGACGTATAGTGGACCTAGGTCGTGTGAGTTTCCTTACTTACCTATCCGAGGGCGATGGCTGATAAAAAAGCGATCGATGTAATTTATCGCAACTGATTCGGTTGACGTGTTTGTTCAGCGTCCGTTGATTAAAATCACCTCCGGACAAAAGGAAATGCTCCCAAGGAATTTACTAATTGACATCGGGCGTTCGGTTGAGTGAGTGGCAATTCTTGTACACCGAACTCTTATCGTTTTGGTGTTTGCCCGTCTGTTCGGGGCCTCTGCTATCCTTAGATTAAAATGTGAAAACATGAGTGAAAGTTTTGAAGACGCTGGTTTATCTAAGTGTGTTTATCACTTGAAATAGCAGACGAGGAATTTAGTTTTTTTTTTTTAAACGAAGGCTATCTCAGCTTCTTTGTGAAGGCTGCTACTGGAGTGAGTGGAAAAATTTCACTTATGGATCCTACTTTCGCCTCTACATGTATTTTACTTTAGGATTATTTCCACTCATTTGTGTCATTTTCCATTATGACAGCTTCTGAATGTATTTTTATAGATAATTCCTTTGGTGTACCCGACAAGACATATGGAGATGACCCAGTCAACATGGTTCAAAGCAATTCGTAACTATGGCAACACTTCAATTGAAATGTCGGAAGAGTAAATGCAAGGATTTGATGCAATGAAAAGAGGATAACAAATATGTGAGTAACAGAGAATATGAAGATCTGAACTGATTTTGAAGACAGGCTTGATAAAAGTTAATACTGCTAAGAATGAATATTTTATTAGTATAAGAAACAACGATATGCGAGTATATCTCCTGAATACATATGAAATCTATGAATTTTTAAAATATATAAAATAAAAACTAACGATTAATTTCCAGTTGCAAAATTTTTTGTAAGAATCAATGTATAAGAACACATTATTAGAAATTGAGGTGTAGAAGAAACTCTTCGATAAACGTGAGATTATAAACAAAACTTAAGTTTGAAAAGTGTGAATTAGAAAAACTAATATAATTATCTGGAAACACAAGGGATGGAACATTGGATAACTGAGAATTCATTGGCCTGTAGTGGAGATCTCTTTTCCATTCTCCAACATGAAATTAAAATGCCTAGGATTCAAGAAATCCTGCTTCGTGAAACATAATCCAGAGGTGTTGCCAAGCGCTATCCTATGCAAAGCTTACTCTTCAGAAAATATATCGTCTCTTGCATTGCTTAGGTTTAGTTTTTCTGACCTCGGTGGTTTAGTGAATGTTATGCAGCCTTAAACCCCTGGACGGATTATAAATGAAGCAAAAGGCTTTGCGAATATGATGCAAAAAAGAAGACGTGAGTGGTTGGAAATCTAAGATATGAAAGTAGATTACAGATGGTTGTAAATAATAAAGAAATTTTGGTTTGCTCAGTTATTTCACGTTTGTGAAGCCCTTAATACCCAACTCTTCTATTACAATGCAAATTCAAATAACCAATTATATACCAATTTATTTGGAGGCATATTCTCTCTTATTCAACAATATGTTACACAATTTTTATATATTGTTTCACTTGAGTTTATTTATTATAAATTTTATTACTTTAAATTTCTTAAAAATGTTATTTTTAACTCAATTTCTGTATGTATGTCATTCCGTGAGTTGATAGCAACTCATCTCGTAAAAACAGACGGAATATGTGTAAACAAGAAATAAATAAATTCGGTCGCCATGGAAACGCCCTTGGCATCTGTGGCATCATCATTTACATAAACACGACGAGAAAGTTAAATAGGTTGAATTTAAAACGCAGATTTTAGAAAATTTCAGGCATGAAATTTACCTTAAACAAAGAAGCTTTTATGCGGAATCGCGAATCGTAAAATGCATCAAACTTTCGGAATTTAGCTGTTATTGTTGTCACTTGGGCTGTTCTCATTCGTAGCGCGTGCGAGATGAGGATCTCGATTTATGAAATTTTTTTTTATAAGGTTGCAGTGTGAGATTTCTCCACTCAGCGGAGTATTCGTATGAATCGAGATGAAATTGTTTCGTCCGAAACTATCCTTTTACTCGTTTTGAATTTAGAGTATTTGAATTCTAAATTCCGCCTACAAAGTTTGAGGACTTTTGAGTACTTTACCAAGTATTGTCGAAGAGTAAACAAGATGATTTAAACTCTATTGTTTCTTAAGTAAATAGTTAAAAAGGACTTTCTTATCTTAAAGAAAACTTAAACATGCTTAATGAACGCTGATTCTGTTCTTGTAAACCTACTTGGGCTCTCTCTTAATTTAAAGATATATTTATAATAAATAAATAAAAAACTATACCTTTACCTTGACGGATGGATATTTTACAAACGTTCCTCGAATAATTTACGTTAAATATTACTCTAGAATGGAGACCAGACGGTGAAGTTTATACTGCTCACTGTATTCAACGAGGAAAGATTTGCAATGGTAATTATAGAAGAGAAGGAAAAAAATAAGGCTTAGTGTTTTACTTTTTGTAAACATACATCTGACTGTGAATCTTTCCAAATTTTCCTTCCAAAATCACTTGTTAAAGGACAGAAAGTGGAAACTAATTTGATGAAAAACTTCTTTAATTCGAATATTTTACATCTTTGGTTTCCATTAGTTTCAAAGTATCTTAAGTACGAATTCGTGCAGATCTGACCCAGATAATAATTCTACCTTCATCTCATTGCTCCATTTTGAAAAGCATTCCATTTCAATTGACTCAAAAAGTGTATTCTTTCTTATTAGTTTCATTCCATAAAACTCCTTTGATTAAATATTTTCTTTTTAATCGGCGAAACGTCTTATTCTCTATAACCTTACTGCAACGATTCTAATAAAAGTGAACACATTAACTTAAGTGCCTTTAGAATAGTGCATCACACTAAAATTAATAACGACAAGACAAACATCTTTTATATGTCCAAAGTTAGAATAGTCTTCCGTGATTATTATGCAAAAACTCTCAGTTTGTCAAACTTAATTTCGTTGGTAAAAAAATCAGCTTTTATAACCGGACGTTTTTACGAATCGAGCAAATAATAACGGAGCATTGCCGTTAAATTTTAATAATCGTACCTTATTTCTGCTTTATAATCAGTGAAGAGAGACGTTATACTTATTAGTCTTCGCTGTATGCGGAAATGGACTGCGTATAACTTTCAAAAACTCTACTGATCGGGAACTTTTTCTAGCGTTCGCACAGTTTGTAATATTCCGTACTTAAGAACCAATCCATAGGCCACGACGAGCTTTAAAAGTTCCTTTGAAAAAACACACTTCCGGTTCTCGGAGAAATGGCACAGCCCTTAAGAGACTCAACGGAAGGTGCAGATCGTAACTTCGGACCGAATTTCACGCTGTCGTAAAATCGCCATTTCTATCACACATCAAAAATGGACGGACCTTGAAACAACTGCCATCTACGGAGTAGAACGGAAATCCGTGCCCTTTCTCCCTCGAGTCTTTTCTTCTGCATTGCTCCATCGTATAGTGATCCCGGCATCCCTCTCATGTTTGTGTCCGAAGGAAAACATTGCAGACAATAAAATCTGCTCAAAGAAGACGCTCTGACAAAGCAGTGGGGGATGAAAAGATTCTGGGACGCGGTAAATGTTTGAAACACTGAAAAATTAAAACTAGGACTAATAGAATTCGAGGAATATAGATTTATCGACGAAACAAACTAATAATCAATCGAATAGTAAGATTACGTGTTCAAACTTCAATCAAACATCGAAATATAGGACAATTTACTCGCATTTCTGATGATTACTTGGTACATTAATGTCTACCAGTCATTTGTTTTTCAATTTATTGCTCTAATAACTTTCAGGACAAACTAAAATGGATTTATCAATAATAGTTTGTTTGTATTTGCTCGTGCTTGAAATATAGAACTTTTCAAATACTGGCTACGTTGACTCAGAATTTCTTACTTCTGTAACACGTTAGGGTTTTATTCCTCTATTTGTATCAGAGGCTATTGAGAGGATGTGTGTAGGAAATTGAACTTCAATCCCCTAGATTTATAAAAGGAGAGCAAGTGTTTTTCGACCTTTTAGAGTTGACAGACCAAGTCTGGCGCATTAAGGAATATTGGACTTTATTTCCGAACATTGGAAACCTATGTTTTTTTTGTCACTAGGTAACTGTTACTATTTTTCGAGTAGTAAACAAACAATTTGAAGTATATGATCCGTATAAGGAATTCTAAGAAATGTGTTTTCATAATATCTCTAGAAATGTGTGTCACGTGTGAAATAACCTCTGTGTAACTATACAAGTAAATAATTGATATTCCATTTAAATTTAAATTACAACCTAACAAAATATTCAGACGTTCGTAACTACTTAAATAACGGTAAAAATCAATAATTACACGCATTTATATAAATAACGTTAGATTGCGAGTATTATTTACTATGAAGGCAATATAATAAACTTTTAGTATATGTTTATGAAATTTATTTGTTAGAAGATGTGATTGTAGAAATGTTCCTAAGGTGATAATCTCTCTTCAGAACTAAACGTGGCAATTTTATCGAAATCCGGAACATACTTTACTTCCGCTATAACATCGGCACATCCATTTGTGGGTCCATGAAAGAGATGACCCTTTTGTTTATAATTTTCAAAAGATAAAAACTGCGATGAAAAGGATTCTGGATCGGTTTATAAATAACTCTCTGCGAAGTGAATACGGTTGCTTCCATTGAGGTCATTGAGGCAATGTCTGGCAATTTCTTATTTATTGAGGTTCTGCGAATCCGGACTGCATCGCAAGTAGTCTCCTGAGCTAATATGGAAGCGCTCCTCTTCCTGACCTCAATTTTACATAACATTTTCATCGGAAAAAGACTCCAATTATCGTGCGTTTCCGTAACTGACCCTTTGCTAAACGATTGAAACAAGAGGAAATAATTTGGGAGCTGCATTTCCACTGAGACATTAAACATTCACATTTTATTATTCAAACTTGAAATTACGAAACAAAAAAGGTTTTTGCAATCATCAGTTTAAAAGTTTTGCGTCGAGTTAAAAAATTAGAAAACTATAAAGATACGGCTTCTAATTGACGGAAGAAGTAGAGTTTTAGATTAATATAATGGAATGGATATCTTCGTTAAATGAAAATAATACAAGATACATTAATTCCGGGAATAAAATAGGTTATGCAGAGGGTCTTGGGTCGAGCAATGATCAACATTTTCCGTATAAATGTGAATCTAACAAGAATTATCTATTTCCAATCTCTTATATTCTTAGGATTTCTTTGTTCTCGTGATAAGTATTCGCTTTCAATTGAAGTTTAAGGAACATTATGTTAAATAAAAACTAACACTCTTCATGAAGAAATATAATACAAGAGATTAACAGAATTTTTTTTGTCTATATAGCTTTATTTCCTTGCCATTGGTTTGTGAGACAGGCGGTAGAAGTTTCTAAATTATATATTAATATTATACTCTATATATAATCTTAATTAGATTATATCTTCGATATATCCTTCTATTCTTTTAAATTTCTCAGATCCTTTCTCCAAGTGAAACTGAGAAAAATATGAATAAATATATATTATAATATCATTTATTAAAAATCTATTATATAAGGAATATTTAAATAAATTTTCTCATATATTTTTCGTATATTTAGTAATTATAGTTATATTGAAATTATTACCAATGTATATTTAATTATAATAATATACCATTATAAATTTGATAATTTATTGTATATCAATAAATTTTATTATTATTTAATATAAAATAAGTAAATATATTTTATATAAGTATATATTATTGTACATTTAATTATATGTAGTGATCTTTATAATTTTATACGCTTAAAGCCTAAAATGTATTTATATCTATGATGAATGGAATTCTTAACCGCTTATTCTGTTTAATTTGATTTTTTTTGGCTTAAATTGACCATATAAATCGTCAAAATTTCCTCGCATCTTAATAAATGAATAATGAAATTTTATTCCGATTAATAAAAACAGCTTCGAAACGCATCTCGTTCTCCGTTTATTCCAAACAGCGGAAATTTTAAAACAAACTAAATTCTTGTTATTCGTTACCTCAGTCCTCCAACAGAACGCCTTATTTAATCTCTTTCAAAATCCCGTCTTCTCCGAATTCCGATCGTATTTTCGGGGGAAATATATATATCGAATAGAAATCATCGGCCCGAATCTCTCCTGCGTCCGTGTGACGTCACAATGCGTCCGCACGCCGCCTTCGCGACGCCTTTCTTTATATTTCTGCATTGCGTGCTTTCTCGGCCACCGTCAAATGCATCTTCATTCGCTGTAATCTCTCGCGACGCCGCTGCCATTCGCGGTCCACTGTATCCTTTGAGGATGAGTGTAGTAAAATCCCCAGAGACTAATTTAATTTGCTCCCAAATTTTATTTCAACGGCGAAAATATTACGTTTTCGAGTGAATGTGGTTATTTTACCGTTCCTCTTCATTACCGTGGAACAAACCTGCGAAATCAGCGAATGAATTTAATGTATGAATCGCTGAAATAGGGCCTCTAAAGTGCTCTTCAATAGGAGTAGAATGAGAAATTTGAGAACAAATGATTTAAAACCCTCTTCAATGGAATTCGAAGTTATATTATAAGTTTAAACATCTCTGCTCCAATATTTTCGAACTTTAAATGTTACGCACAAGACGTGTATGTTTTCATATCTTGTTGTTGTATATTTTCAATTCTGGTGATTTAAATATCGTATCGTTTCGTATGGTTAAATGAAAAATAGATATATTGTTACCTAATTTCACCCTACGTAATCATGCATTCACATTCATTCAAATATTTATAGTGTAATATTAGTTGGATACTATATATTAAGATTCCTTGCACTCAATCATTCAAATTGTTTATAAATAATATAAAATGCATCAAATAATCCAATATTAATTGCAGATTCTTAGTGTAACTTACTTTGTTTATGACAACGAAAGTGTTAGTTGTTACCCTAGTTACCAACTCTAATACGCTTCGAATATAGGGTTTATTAGGCACAGTTCGATACAGGCACGATAAGGTATTCAGTGAATGATGTTTTTGAATTGTCAAATTGAAGGAGAGTACGTGTTGTGGATGTACTTTAAGGACGTTGTCTGTTGAACGGATTGAGGTTTATTGACGCGGCTGAAAGGGAGGCTCTGGAGAGAGGTTTAAAAGACACTATGATTATGTGCGACGAAGCGTAGTGGGATAATGCTGTGTGAGGAAGTAGAAAGCATTATGGATGACGAGGGTAAAGGAGTAAGATGAGATTGTTATTATGGACCGAAGACTAGATAAGAAGATATGCCGTGCTGATTCAAGGGAATCTATGCATGTGAGCGACACAGATGTGGAGCTGACGATACCTCGGATAAACAACCGTAAAATATATATAAAGAATTTATATCAATCTCATCTTACTCCTTTAAAATGTTCATAGACACATTTTTCAGGTGTTATTGTTTTTACTGATCGTTGCTAAGAGACGATATTTCCTATTAGGAGTTTTTTGCCCGTATGTTCTTGTTATCATAGTATATAAAAGAGTCGTTTATCCAGAGATATATTGTAAAATAATACGTTACTTTGCTTCTTAATATCTGAGTACCGTAGTTTCAGAAACGTTTCCAATCTTTGAATTCGAAGAAGTAGAAATTATAGAATTTCATCAACAGCAAAGGATATCTTTAGAAATACAGATGGACTATCCAAAAAAGAATTTTCGGATGATTGAAAATCTCATCATGACAGCTGTTGATTCGTGAAAGTATTTGAATACTGAATCGACGTTTTTTTATACATCTCCTCAGCCACAAACGAGCTTTTCATATCCATTCTATTTCCGTTTGTAGGCAAGTAAAAGCAAAAAGGAAATTTTGAGAAGTAATTGGAACTTATTTCTAAGGAAAAAGCTCTTAATCTAGATTTATAATCAACGGAAGGTAAAGAATTGTAAAAATTATTAATAATGTGTTGAATAAATTTTGATTAACTTATTTTTCTCAATCACAATACTCAGGGTATAGTATAATTTAATATAGGTAATTAGTAATAGTCATAAAATTTCTATACGTCACACAGCGGGCTTGAATCGAAAACAGCTGTCCAAAATACACAATGCGTATTTCTTTCGTGTAGACTTTGAAAATTCGCATGGTCAATTCATTTAACTTAGTTCTTGCGCATTTAAATTTTACACGGGGTTAAAGATGATCCAATTTTGAGAAAAACTCCCGTTTTCGATTTAACGCAGAATTATTCAAATTCAAACTAACTGATATAATATTTAATGAGTTTATTTTTCTTTTTCAGCGGCTTTCACGCGCGTATTCTTCGTGGCAGAGGACATGATGGTAGATGACGAGAAGAGTCGATGATGTCAGTCCGGAGAGGAGCCGAATCTGACCATCACTTCACACCGAGAGATGCGCAAGTGTACATGGGAAGATTTCGGTCCATTGAGAATGGGTGGTTGGCTATAAAGTGATGTTGTATGTTTGAAATAATAAAGAATTTTGAAGGATGGTAAATGGTTTTGTTTATTTATTTACTCCAGTTTTTCCTCGTTCTAAATGAATGGATTGTGAATCGTGTAATAGCACAAAATATCGCGGGTAAAGGCGAGATATAATGCAGGGAAAAATATGGGGATGAACGAGATACAAATGTACCGGATAGAAAATTCGGAACATAATATCGGTGGTACTCAGTTGCGCCACAACGTCAAGTGCCAGAAGCTAGTTCAAAGGTGATATGTGGTAGATGGTATCGATGGTTATCAGCGCCACAACGGCAAGAGCCAGAAGCTAGTTCAAAGGTGATGTATGGTAGATGGTATCGGTGGATATCAGCGCCACAACGGCAAGGTTAAGAAACATAATTTTAAAGGTAGGTATGAGTACGTGCATGAAGAGGGAACATTTAAAATGTAAAGTGTTTGAAGAAGAAGTTCTGTAGGTGTCTCTGTGATTGAGACCTTTGGTCATCGAGTGTTCCATAAAGACAGTAATACATGGACTATTACTGAACCCCCTAGGCTTTAGGGGCATGAGGGTGGGGCGACTCCATTTATAAAACGCGTTTTCAAAAAAAAAAAATTCTTCCTTTATAGATTCTTCCAGGTGTCTTAAATTCCTTCATTTAAATTTTGACGAAATGGTGATTCCTCAGGTGTCTTAATTTACTTTTTTTGAATTAGGCGGGTGTCTTAAATTACGTTCAAAATCTGGTTTGGGTATGTTCCAGAATCTGGAACGGGAGGTCTTGTTGGAGGAATGTACACCGACCTGAATTGGTGTAGCATTTCCTCCATGACCCCCCAAATTTTGGGTCCTCGTCCGCAGCCTTATATACCCCGAAGATATCTTCCGTAAATTCGAGATATCAAAGGAGGCTATGGCGAGGGCTGTCGGTACGAGAGCGCCAAGAATTGCATTTTCAGTTATTATGCATACGGAACTAAAATTAGAAATGATTGAAAACTGTCAATTAATAAATCTTACGAATCAATCTAAATAGGGGTGATATTTGATGGAATTTCTCTCTAAATTCGAAAAATACGTAATAAATGTAAATATTTTGCAAACAGATGTCGAGTGCCATCTCGTGTTCATTTTCAAGTAACTTAAATATTTCATAATGAAGAGGGAAAATTCGAAATTTAAATGGATGTCCGAACAGTGGCTATTAATTCTTCGTTTGATCGTAAACCATTTGAATCCATGCTTTAAAGAAACAGAAAATTGTTTGCATTTAATTCTATTTAATATATACATTATATACATAATAAAATAATCTGCTGAAAACTACAAGCAAATAGTTGATGCGGCTGACAATTAATAAATAAAATTTTTCGTAAGTATTACGAACTTCCCAACCAAAATTGAATATTATATATTTTAAAACACTGATATTTACGGGGTATAACCGCCGCAAAAAAGGGTCTGACATTCGTCAGTACGTGATGTTTTTGAAGCATAACACCATACCTAGAATCCAGCGGTAGCCAGTGTTCTAGCCATCCTTCTTCATAGGTTCGATCACGCACTTTCCCAAGGCAAAACTCCTGGTTGGTATGGACCATGACAAAGTATTCTCCATCTAGCAGTCCATAGATTGACGGCCGTACCCTGTAGGCCAGTGTTGACCAAAGTGGTTTCTTATCTCGACCTCCAGTGTCTATGACAACCTGTAATGGGTCTAGGTCAACAAAAAAAGTTTGGGGGTCCATGGAAAAAAATGGGGGTCCACGATAGTGGATGTTAAGAAACACTCATAGTTCCTATTTACTTACCTTATAATATCTTATAATACAAATATAACGCTCGTGAAGTATTGGAAACGTGAAAGAATTTCATCCCTTACAAGATTTGTGTAAAGCGCGATACTTATACGTAAGTTACGATCCTAAGTTTCAGTATGCTGCTTCATGGATACAGTCACCCACGTAAAATATTTGTAATTAGAATCAACGTCTTTATTGTAACTTATAGTAGGCGTTTGCAAACATATTGACCTCGGCTCCACTGGCAGATCTTATCGTTGAAAGACGGATAGAGTCCTTTACAAAATAATGGTGCATTCCAATGCTTTTTAATAGCTGCATATTTGTACATATTTGCATCATTTATTTAAAAGCAATGAAAAGTTATTTAGGTTTGTTCCGTATTGGAAAACATCACTTACAATATAAGTTTGGATTCGGATGTTAATGTATTTGTGTGTTAGATTGCCTGATTCTCTTTGATAAGCCATTGATGCAGTAAACCGAATCCATAGCAACGCATTGAATACGCGGTTATTTGAGTACTTGTGTGTTGAAAATTACGAACACTTTCAACAATTATTCCTCCGCACTGATGTACGCTGGTTGTCGAAAGGCTTAACAAGAAGAAATGTTTAACAAGATTTTTTGATTCAGATTATATTAGATAGCCAGTCTAAATTCCATCTTATCCGCGTTTTTTGCCTGAGCCAATGAATCCAAATTTGAGATGGAGCGAATTTTCCTAGATGCCAAATTTATCACACTCAAACTGCCAGAAAGACGATGTTTCAACCTACGTTCAATATTTAAATGCGCTCTATTCAGATTTTAAGCTAGTTTTGAGGATGTTTTGATTATAGTAATACTACCGTGGATAATTAACCCATATGGGGACATATCATACAATATTTCGTGAAGAATCGAATATCATAATACAAAAGGAACTGGATGAAATACGAGTACGAACGCGGCATATTCAAACGAAGGACTGTAATGTTAATTTTTAAAATGGATATCAGCAATTCTGCGGGAAATAAACATACCTATTACTAATCTAGTCCCTAAAATTTACTCCGGACTCTCGTTAGCCAGATGTTACTATAATCTACGCCACCATTAATAGTACCCGGAGTTACCACTGAGATGTTAGTACATTCCCTGTAAGAAGGGATATTAACGCAGTATCGGCAAGGACTTTCCGGCGTACCGGCCAGAGAATTAATATGAATCTCATTCTTACGCATGATTCCATATCATTACGAAGTTTTTGGTACTGTAGTTCGATACATAAGAAGAAAAAATCACGGGTACGTTTTGTTATAGACACTGATATGAATCAAAGCGTTGAATAAAGTAAGGTCACTTTATCTCGGTACTAGGCAAGGTATCAATCATAGTTCAGAGACGTTTGCGTAGTAAAAGTAAGTATTACACTGTGATTGTTAGTCATGTTTGTACTCGTAGTTTAACTAGGTGCTAAATAATTAGAATTGTCTTTTTTTTCTTGTACTGATAGACCTACAGAGACCTCTGTAGGAATTCCAATCAGAACATTTTCGAATTTGCGTATTGCCGCGTAATTACGTCACAACATTACGTAAAGTAGATAGCTTAAGTAATTTAAAACACAAATTATTCATTTATGAACTTTTAAAGTACTTATGTTGATAGCAAGCTGTTATCGCTACCGATAAAATTTCTTTCATATCGGAGTAGAAGAAAGTGAATATAAAGATGAAATATTTGAAATGTTTGTCGAGGAAACAAGCTACCGCTGGATTCTAGGTACCTCTGTTGCGTTATAATAGGTTATAGACATAATATGATACTTATAATGCATTGTAATATCGGTCTCGCCTTTGAACTTGGTTTCTGGCTCTTGCCGTTGTGGCGCTGATACCTACCGATCACAATGGGAATTCGTTTTTGAGTACTTAACCTTTATTCTCATTATAACGCACCTTAACTTATATTTGCTTGTGTAAGTACATTCTAATTAATTCTAGATATCTGAATATTTGCGACTCGAGTATCTATATCGTCTATTGAATTTGAGATCGTTTACAGATCGGTTTAAAGTTTCCACGTAGGTATTAAGTATTATATTCGATTTACAATTTTTTGAGATTCACCAAAGTCAGTGAAGAGTCAGAATGAGTAGAAAAAATTGAGCAAGTTTTCGCAAAAATGTACTTATAGATTAATATTGCAGTGCATACTTTCTTGCTGCATCGACGCCACGGAAGATAAATGATCCAAGGAGAGCAAATGAGAAACGAACTCTTCTGAAAATCTGGTACGTAGAAGGAATACGTTACCAGGGTGTGATGGATTGGCTTCAGTTAAAGAGAATATGTGGAGGAACTAAAGGAGAAATAGAAAAGCCAATTAGAATTGGATTCTGGGGAAGTACCAATGGGGGGATGTTTCGAAACTTTTTTTTGGAAACTTTTGAAAACTTATATGGTTCGGATTAATTAAGGGTAAATTGTTGGTAAAATCTCTGCCGAGTTTCATCTCTTCGATTGCCCTTTTTTCTCTCTGGTTCCTCACTTTTCAATCGGCCATAGAAACTCAATACCATTTCAGATAAAACTAAATTAAACCGCGAAATTGAATCTTCACAAAATTCAACAGTTGACTGTGGTAAAATTTCATTAGTCTATTTTCATTTTTAATTTATAATTCATTCTTTTATTCAATTAAATTTTCCAGTTATTTCCACATAAAATATCTTCTTGAATGTTATTTTAATATTTAATTTCAGGTACTTTCAAATAAAGCTATTGCTATCTATCACATATCAATAGATAGGACTTATTTCTAGTTTGGTAAATTATGGATTTTATTTTAGTTTTATAAACAGAAAGTATATTCCATTTAGCGCGTTTCATTTCGAGGTAATAAAAAAGGATTTCGAATTTAAATTTGAAATTCGCCACGATTAAGTAATGAAGTCTTTTTCAGCAATCATCAAGGCATAAGTATTCTACGCTGTTTTAAAATACTCAATGAAATACGAGCATTGGCTTGTTCCTTATTTGACTGTAACGTCTTCTGCTTAATGTTCTTAGGATTTGTTACATATCCTGAATATTGGAAGAAAGAGAAGGGTGCTTATATTCGCATCTTGATCTCCGGAGAAAACGCATAGAGAGAATATGGCTGTGACATAGGAGATTATAATGTATGATTTAAGATTATATTTGAAGCTGATTAATTACTTTATATGCATACGATGGTAATATATAAAAATATTTTTTTAATTTATGCTTCTTAAATTCGCATGGATACCGTTAACATAATATCTGAATATCTGCATCTGTAATAAATCAAAGCTGATCACTACACCTCGAAAATGCCGCTCATAATTTGTTTATAAATTTCTTCAAATTCGAAGCCTATCAAAGCAAAAACAGGTCTTATCAGACGAATCATAGCTCTTTGTTATAGAAATATTGTTCACTTATTTCAGTTGATCTCAGTGGCCTTTTCGTATATTTTCATTTTTAATACAACGAAACGTCTGACCCTTGTGTAAAGAGAAAGTTATTTTACATCGAAAAAGGGAAACAGTGAGAAAGGACATCTACGGACCCTTATTTTGGGAGAAAGTTTTAAAAATCGAATGGAGATAGTAGAAAGGGACATCTAGATAAATGAGAAACCTTATGTTACGGAATTCGGTGAAGTTTCATAAGGAGAGACTGCAACGAAATCTTACGACAACGATTAACAAACCGAGTTTTCGACAACACCTGCGTACTATTCCGTCGTACGGACCATTGCCCTGAGGGACGATCTCGGTTTCCAGATTAATTACGGACCAACAAGCTCCTCAATTGTATGTTTGTTTGTTTATGTTTTAGTTCTGTACTCCATACGCCTTGTAGGAGAGATGTGGTTGTAGTCAACATCTTACAAATTGACTACATGTATCACATCTGGATGCACAACAGATTTCGCAGTACGAATCTATCAGCGAAGTGCGAATCTAACCTAATAACAAATAGAATAAGGAAAGGATAGCTGTATCTTAGCATAAGCACTATAAGTATTAGTGCTATAGTATGAGTGGAAATTTTTACAATATTGTACTAACAACTATTAATAAAAATTGTTTATAGCCTTAAGTAGGTATATAACACGAGGACGGAATTGAGTAACGAGAAAATAAATTGAAAAATAGATTAACAATCGGTAGATGAACTGTATGTTATTTATACGTATGACATAACAAAGAGTAATTTATTTCGTTCATCCTTCATAAAACTTTAATACTAGCACGATTTTCCTAGTTACCACAAACAAACAGAATCAAATTTGCTTACACATTTATCCCTTTTGAAAAGTCAGGATCATTAAAGCTTTAACGTTTTTTCGTGTTTGTTTGTCCTAAAGCTGCCTTCTCAAAGAACGTTTTTTATTAATTTGTCTTCTCGAAGAATGCATTCATAGCTGTCATCTGTTACATGATTCATTCGTATTCGCCCCACTCACTAGGCTACCTACCCTCCCCCACAAAAAACCTGTTCACTTACCCCTCTATGCGGTGTGGAAGGCCGCGTGTTCGCCCCTATTTCTTCCTTTACGTCACAATCGTCACCCTCAGGAATTTCCCCCCCACACTCACTCCTTTCGGATACTCGAGACCTCCCGATGGTCTTACATCCAAATATCTCAACGTATCCGAGTTCTATACTTCCACCAATACTGCTGGACCTCTTAAGGGATCGAAACAAAGTACTTTTGCCAATACCATTCCCTCAAAACAGTAATACAAACCCAAATGCACATCAGAGTTAGAATATGTGGTATCCCAAGAGCTCCCATGGCATTGCAATGGCGTCCTTATTTGCGCACGAAGAAACAGATGAATTCAGTATTGAGAATGGAGTTCCGCAAGGCAACTGTCTTTCACCCCTCCTATTCACTTTTGTCAAGAAAGAAGTTTTTTATTTGGACTGAAAGGTCATTGAATTAAGGATAGATGGAGAATATAAAAGTTACGAGCGTTTAAGATGGTTATCTTCGCAACAAATGCAAAAGATGTGACGTATAGACTTCAAGATCTAAACAGAAAAGTAGAAGAAATGGGATTAAGAATGAACCTAATGAAAACAAAAGTATCGCATAAAACCTTTGGAGTACAGAAATCTGTAAAGCTTGATGGATGGATCTGGTTATTTGCGCAGAGTACAGTTAGCTTGGAGAACATCGTTAACATCAGGAGAAAATAGTAAGATTATCGGCATTAGCGTTTTCGGAAGGAGCTAACATCTATCGAAGTCTAATCTACCTATACCAATATCATATATTACCGACCTTTTAAGTACTATTTCTAGAGGGAATTTTCTCATTAGAGAATGGTTAATTGTATTCGCGCATTGATCGTCAATTGAAAATGACCCTGTACTGTATATCGATATAGAATGAAAAAGTAATACGTAAAATATATACGTACATATTCTATTGTGTATTCTTAGCAAAATCATTCACATAATAGGGATAAACTGTTCTTTTCTCTGGCACTATTTTATATCAACACTACAAAAAGGTTACCATAGAAATCGCCCATATTGTTCTTTATGTACATATTGAATAGAGTCTTCATTATCACGCAAGTAATTCGACTATCTTCTTCGTCAAACCCGTTGTCCTTCTTATACTTTCTCATTTGAAAGAAACCGAAGTTTTCTTTCCTGAGAGATGGTTACTTTCCGAAATGTTGTCCCATAATTCGTGCCAACATAACTCTCTTCTTTCGAATCAGCTTCACTTCGATATTGTTCGCAGAGTGGGGAGACATTAACGGCTCGAAAAAAAAAAATAACAGAAAAGTAACAGTTTTTCACTTTTGCTGGCCTCTCTTCAAATATCCAAGCCTTAGTAAGGAAAAGTTAAACTCCTGTTTTCGGATATAAATTCTCCACTTTCGGGCCAACTTTCAATGAACTTTTCCCAAATTTTCTATCGCATAATTCATTTCTGGATCTGGAGGGGCCCAAATTTCCTTTCCTGTTAAAAAGACGATATTTATTAACAACAAAGTTACGTATTTTAAGAGAACTCAAGCCACGAATAAGGTCAGGATTAATCAAGATGGGGTTTTGATGAATTTATGGCTCTCTCAAGGGGAATCTATAGGCAGTTGTTTAAAAAGTATTATTTTTTCTTACCTTGAGCTCGAATTTATAATTTAAAGCAATTGTAACATGTTTACATACAGTTGCTACTGAGGAACAGTAGAATATTTATTATAAAAGTAATTCATAAATATTTCATCGTCAAATTGAAAATAGCCCATTAAAAATTGCTCGTTTGTCTCAGAATACATCTAACTTTAAATAGAGTGTCGGTATTAATTTCGTTATTATTAACTCAAAATCAAATATAGCATAATATTCGCAATTTATTCGGAATTTTAACTATTTATACTATGCACTACTATTACTATTAATTTATTTTAAAATATTTCCATAAATGCTTTGTAAAGGGGAATATTTTTACATTTGTATATAATTAATTTATAAAAACCTCATTTTAACGTTACATAGTCGGTGCACAACATTCAAGTTATAATTTTGAGATATTTACAGTTTAGGCAAATATTTAGCGTTGTCGCGAATTTTAGCAAAGAAATACATGAAACAGATAACAATTTATACTTAAATTCTTTATTTTTGAAGGTTGGATTCCATTTAGAAATCAAATTAGAAACCTTTTGTTGTTGATTTAATTTAATATTCTTTTCTTTTCGTATAATATTTTTGGAACATAAAATTCTGAAAGTTAGAACAGACAAAATTCCAACAACCAAAATAATATACTTTGTATCGCAGAATATACGTTTCCAATAACTTTTATTTAATTACTTATTCAATTACCTCGACCGATATTTAGTAACACTCACTTTGCGATCGTTATTAATTATCATTCATTTCCCGAGTCTATTTTTTTAACAATTCGCAGTTATCTCGCTGATCGGTTGCCATAGAGATAGAAATGTTTTAATTTCTCTAAGGTCGTTCGAATCCCTTACGTCCTGATGACGCGAGTCAACGGGAAACAGCGCCATCGGCCGACATTAAGAGAAAAATAATGGAACGAGGCGATGGAACATCGAACGACGGCTGAAAATTGCCGTTCTTTAGTATCCATTGGCAGGAGAAGGCGCAAAATGGCCGAGAGCATAATCCAACAATCGGAATCCATAGAGGCAGTTAGGGGAACACTCTTTCGGAGGGGAACTTTGTTTTCAATTCGTTTGTCCATCGGCTACCCTTGGAACGAACGCGGTTTTAGTACTCCCAAGGGCCTTATGCACTTTATAGGTTGTCGCCGAATTTCCCGAAGCCAAAGGGAAATGAATTTTTGGAATAAAATAATGCAGCCTCAGAATGGATCGTACGTGCGTTATTTCTCCGAAGCAGAACGAGGCTATTTATAGTCTGTTTAGGTGATGCGGAGAATCTCACTCGAGCTTCTTTTTTTTGCTGCTTTAATGTGAACGATTCGCAGCCCCAAGGCCTTTTTCTGTGTATCGATAAGCTATCCACTTATTTTGTAATTAATTTAAGTCGTTTTCGTTGTTTGCCGCTCAAAATAATCTAATAATGTAACTCAATACGTATCTTGTTATTTTGAATCAATTATTTATTGTAGTTTTCTTTACAATGGACTCCCGATAACAATAAAAGGTTGCCCATTTAAAAATGGAACAATCAGCTCAAGGATTAACTAGAAGTACAAATATTTCTGTCCCAAAAAATAGAATAGGAAATTTAAGAGAATATAAAGGATGGTAGTACAAATTGAATATAATAGTCAATAGGAAGAACTATGAATTTTGAAGATAAGAATATTACTTATAGTAAGACAACCGAAACAAGTTCTTTACCTCTAATCCGTGAACTACGGAATATAGGTTACTTCAACGAAAAATAAAATGCATCGCGAATTCACGGCAAATTGAAAGTTACACAATATTTTAATTAAAAATCGAAACTATAATCATTTTCTCTTATTGTGCACTTTTACATTTATTATTTATTTTTGTTCAATTAATATTTATTATTATATTAATATCTTCTCTTTTAATATTATTGTATAATTCCCTCGAAATTTTTTTGAAGTTAGAATGTCATTATTGCATATATTCATTTGTTTTTTGTTTCTTACTTATTGAAAATACCCCAGTTTTGTACAAATCGAATTTAAGACATACTTTAACGATTAAGTGATTTAATACATTTCCTGAAATGATTGTTTATTTGAAGATATTCTCTCTCAAAATCGATATGCCTCTTTCCAAAATGAAAATTACTAACGGAAATGTTAGCAAATGAATGTCATAGCTTGAATAAAGTACTTTTGTGATAGAATATAGTTTAGACTTCATCGTTATGAGATGATTTATTCGATATACGGTGCGTAAGCAGTGTTCGCTTTAAAATTGCAATCGCGTTCCAATTTCAACCCTTGATACGATTCTCACACCCTGATCGCAAGCTCCTTAATAGCATTGGGACATTTTTAAATACAGTTGGGTTTTCTGGATAATAAAATATGACAATCCAAACTAAATTCTAAGAAATGTATTAAATATGTAAATAACAGAGAATCAGAGAGCCTAGGACTTTAAAGGAGATCTACAGATAGTTTAAACGAACTTAATGAGAGAATTTTCGCTTTCTTATTTAAAATCCAGATGATACGCTATAAACGTTTTCAGCAGATGGTGTCCCACCATTAAGTGATAATGCGAATCTGGAGAGAAGGCAATGGCCCCATGATGAAGAGAGAAATGCCTTCTTTGTGAAGGGCCTATTTTTATGGACATGATGTGGAGGGAATTATTTCCCCTAGATAGATATTAAACAATGGGAGCTCCTTACGGTTGTAGATTTGACAATAGAAAAAGGAAACTTTAACTGTATTGTTGCTTATCCTATTGCTATTATATAATTAGGTATTGTTTCAATTTGTTTTGAATGTTATAGACGAAGTCAAATAGTTTAGAAATTTTTTTATTTGAATGATAGGATGTAGAAATATATATATTTTGTTATTATATAGAAGTATGTATTATATGTATTAATATATGTTGCTATAGAATTTAAACGTTGTGTACAATACAAGAGATAAATGATAGGATATTATGTTTATACTTTTGACGTTTTGTCATACAGAAGAATTATAAACCCTCTTACGGCTGAGAATTGCTAGTTCTTTTCGTAACTCAAGGAAATTTAACGAAAATATAAATGACAAATAATCCTGCACCTTATGTTGAGCTGAAGAAACGAATTCCTTAAAGCAATGTCTCGTACCACGTGAAGAAGTTAGAGTAAATGATTCATTAAAGGCAATTGCCTTATTGGCTGTGGGTGCCCACCTGTGAAGGCATAAATTCCAAGAAGCAGAGTTTATCATTCCACTGGGATTCCTTTCCCTCCTTCTTGAACATCCGTGCTGTACCTTACTGTGTTTATGCGAAGAAGATGCTTTAAATTTAGTGTATTTTGGCACTGATTACCTTAAGCAGCAACTCTTGATTTTCCGCCGCATAATGGCGCGATAATTGTTGAATATACTGCAAAAATATTCGCGCGAAACCCGTTTTAATTTCGCGAAATGAAACGTCAGAAATAACTCGGCTCGTATAATGTGAGGCATATTCTTTGCGTTTCCATTTGGTTGGTTCAATTTAAGCATTCGTACATCCGCCGGTCGTAAACTTTCCAGCGTAATTAGTGGCCGGAGAGGTCACTACCCAGGATCTGATTTAACGCCTGGGACAAATTGAGTAAAGTGTGATGAAGGGTGGATTCATAATGAAGACCGAGAAATTTGAGGATTCTTAATGAGAGGGATTAAAAAAAAAGAAAGGAGAATTTGCGTGAATGCGATTTCGCGAAAAAAATCAGCATTTGCGAATCTGTTCTTTTGAAAAATATCGATTTGCGAATTCGAAGGGTTTTAACCATTATCCATTTAACTTTAACTTGATTTCACATCGCTTTTTTAACTTTTATTTCTGCATTATTAGACTCAGTGTCAAGTACAGTCGATCCTAAATACGTAAAAATGTATATCGATACTCAACAAATGCATCGGAGGAATTATTTGGTGCGAAAGGTAATGAATATCACACGAGAGGGGATTTCATCCAATGACACTCTTCATTAGTTCATTACCTCATTACTTATCCGCTTACAGATGCAGATTAGTCCTCCATTTATCGCTGACCTTCCAATAAATCATGCCACGTCCCAGCGAGTTTATTCGACTACCAATTCTACTCCGCTACTTTTCTTTACAATACGTAAACTTTGATCATATTCATCGCATTATACAAGAGTCTCTATATCGTCGTTCGCTGCGAATGAGGCATTCTGGGTAATAAAGTTCGACGAACATTTTCAACGAGGTCTCTCAAAACTCTTCGTTCCATCGCGCGATTAATTCCAGTTCACGTTTTCGGAAACGAATATAAATCACGCATAATTGAAATAGCCAATTCCACGCCGGCACAACTATTCTCCGAAAGATCCTAAAATACGATGACGCGTCCAAAAAAGATTGATTGATGATTCTGCCGAAATTCTAGAAAGATCTAAGGGAATGGGTAGAATTTTATAACACTCTCTAGACTTTAGAAATGGCATTTCGAAATGCCTTACGATAGAAATAGACGCTAACAGCGCACGGCTCTCTTGAACCATACCCCTTTTGAAATGGAAGTCGCACGTGGGAAGAGTACTTCAGTAACTTTTGAAATAAACCAAGAAAAATCGACAACAACGGCGGATGAACTCCAATGAACCTGTTTGGAGTTTCAAGAGAAGGAATGGTAGGAGTACTGCTGCATCGTAGTGATATTGACGGTTAAAAGTAAACAACACATTTTACTTATTCAGATTCCGTAATTTCATTCAGCTCCTCTTTATTTTACAAAGTTTAGGTTACTTTGTCGTTGAGGATACATTTCACCGTTTACCGAACGAATTCGAAGAACAACAATGTACTTAAACAGAGTATTTGTAACAAAGTTACAAGACTTTATTCTGGCTTACATTTTCATGAAGTGTTGGTAAGTACCTAAACATATTTTCAATACACTGCTCGTAGGTATAATTGTGAATTTATGTCTCGGAAATTCATTTAATATTCTTCATGGTATAGACGTAATAAATTTTGAAATATTACCGCCTTTTATTAAAATGGCGCGTTGCCAAGGATAGCGATTCAAATAAACAAGTTTTCGATGAGCGATAAATATTTGACTCCTGAATTTCGCAGCAAAAATTTCCCCAAAAACTCCCCCTAAACAGCGTTTATGGATTATCTACTTCGTTTATAATAAATAAGTTTGTAAGTGAGCGCTGCGTGGGTGGCACACTTTGTCCCCTTTTCACCTCTCTTTGAACCCTTATTTGATACAATTCCTCTAACGTTAAAAGTATCGATTTCGAAGGCGTCTCTTTATTTGCAGAGGAAGACTTCCAAACGTCAGCTCCCCTTTAAATGGAAGTGTTTCATACCGAGCCATTTCGTTGGTATTTCCGTTGGCGTGCGAAAGAGGGCGACACCGATACGACGCCGAAAAAACGACGATCAAAAAGCGTGAGAAATAATTACATCGCCCGTCTCTTACTATCTGCCTTTTTATCTTTCTTTCCCATATATCTACACCCCTCGTCCCTTTGACGTCCTTTACCGCTTCCGATATCCATACCTCTTTTGTTTCGCGCCAGAATTTTCGAGCATTATACGAAAAAATTAGCATCGCCTCGCGCTTTATACCTTTTCGTACTTTGCCGTAATTACGGCTTTTATTTTCGTTGAAAATACTCGATCCGTGAATCGTGACCCCCACGATCACGCGCGCTTACCGACCTGCACCTATTTTACTCGATGTTTTTTGCGCGCATTGAAGGAAATCTCGTTTAGAATTTTGTCGAAATATTTCTTTTGAGCGAGAGAATTTCGTTATAAAAATCTCCATCTGATTTTTCTTCTTGCGCTTAAAAAAGTATCACTTAATAAAAATGTGATTTCAACATTTATAAATCTGAAATTTCTTCCATCTTTAAATTTCCTAATTTATTAATCATATTTACACTTTATTTAATATTATTACCTTATTTCTACGTCAATTTTTATTAGTTATGAAAAATAAAGTAATCGAAAATAAATTAAAAGATAAGGTATATACGATTCATCTCATGAAATACGGTCCGATGAAAATAATTCCGCTGTAAGGAATAGTAATAGTTGTTTAGTAATAAACAAAGTTACGTTGCTATGACGATGTCAGGAGTATGCTTGAGAAAGAGTAAATCCTAAGTTTCAAATGCTGGATAGATTTAGAATACGTACTGATACGTAAGAGACAATTTCCTTAGATTTTCCGACCTCCTTGACCAAGGTTATAAATGAAGAGGCATAAAGGCAAACATGAGCAATCAACGTTTATACAAAAAGAAAATAACAACATTTTCTCCTCTCTTATTTAAGCGATAAATATCCTTTGCGATAGGCCAATCTCCTCAGAATCATAATCTTTTATTCTCTTATACGGCCTAATTTGTCGTAAATCTTCGCCGTGAAATGTGATGGAACTATATTATCGCACCAAATTTAAGGAAATTTTAAGGGGCAACCGGCTTGTTTCTCTTTCGCTATCTTCCTTTTGTTCGTCCCTTGATCTCGTTTCCTCCAGCAGTCTTTCTCCAGTGATTTACGCCCTTTGGCATGAATCTGCGAGGAAAACAGGCACTCGTACTCTCCGTGCATTCTTTATTTAACCTCATTTATCTCCGGTCCTTCTTAAATCTTTCCCTTAACCCTCCGAAAGTGAATTCCTATGATACGTCATAGTAAAGGACAGTTTAGGTCGTTCTATCCAATCGAGAATTTAATCTTTCTTTCTCATCATTCATCTAACTTCGTCTCTTTACTGCCCCATCTTACCTTCCCTCAAGAACTTTATTTATCTCTCTGTGTATCCACCCATCTACCACTCAATCTTCCCTTGAAACTCCACCATTTGTCTCCCTTTACATCCCTATACACCTCTTTTCTTTATCTCTCCTTCTATTGTATATTTATATAAGTCTGTCCATCACCGCCGATAGTTATCACTTACCAAGCAGTTTATTGCTCACCGTGCAATTTCAGTTGAGAGATACTTAGGCAAATGTTTTTAAATTTTATATTGTGCGTGTCGTGGACAGATTGCGATTGGTCTACTGAGGAAAATAAAGTTTGAGATGTTTTTTAAGAATGCTATCTTAAATTAAATTTTAATGGGTTAAACAATCATAAAGTATGTATTCCAAGTCTAAATATTTCGCTATAAGTGTTTTCGGTAACATTTAATAATATTTGAAGAGGAATTGAGCCAGAGACGAGTTTTAATCCGTATAAAAAGGAATTAAATTTAATAGTAAGCAAGAACAAACGAACTTTTTTCCGAAAAATTAAAATTAAGGGGGTGAAGATGAAAAAAGTGGAATGTCAAAATATAATGTCACGCATAATACTCCTATCCAATATTGCGTAACGAAAGTCGTATTTAAATGAAAATGTAATATACAAAGACACTTTCTATCGCAAAGGAATGGTTCGATTCGAACTCCCTTTCCATTCACGCATTCCATTCACAAAGGATAGCTCGAGCAGAAACTAATCAAGTGCTTAAAGAAGAGATTAGCCCTTAATCCGAATTATTCATTTATTCTCGTGCATCGATTTACATAAAAATTTCAACCTAATGTTGCGTGGGAGTAAAGCATTTGCACATGACCGGAGATCCACAAATATCTCGCGGAAGAGTCAATACTCAAACCTTGAGGACTTTCTCGTTTCTGCCAGAATTCATAGTTGGCATTGATTTGCATCTCAAGTGGGAGGAAACATTCAAAAAGTGGATTCATTAAAGTGTTATCTCGGTATGTGATTAAACAAAGTTGGACATGATGGTGGAAGGAATTTGGACAAGAGTATATCGGAATAAACAAAGTATACAATATGTTAATATACTTTACATCTGATCCTGTTTTATATTGTATATTCTTTAACGTTGAACTTAAGTTTATCAAATATTTTCGTTTAACGTGAATTGAAGCTCTGTTGTTCTTATTTCTTCCGACATTATGAAACATACCGTTCAAAAAAAATTACGTGCTTAATCCGTTTACATTGTTATTTAAATTACCACCCAAGTATTTTAGCTTATCCTCCTATTGAATCGTTACCCCATTGTCATAGAAACGCTAAAAAATAATTTAAGGAAAGCTATTTTTTAAATTTCTATAAAATTTTATTTTTCAATAGTTCTTTTTTAAAAAAACTATGTTTGTTGATGTTTTATTTTCCCTTAATCTTTAAATATATCGTAATTAATCTGATATCATTTTCTCAAACCCCCAATAACCTTGACTTTTAGGCTTGATTTTTTGATTACAATAACTCCCATACTTTTAGGGGAAACAGTTGCATATTTACTATCACCTGGCACCCATCGCTTTTACCTTTAATGTTTGTTTTTCATACGGTTTAATCTCCAAAATGCTTAGCTTTGAAGTTAGCTTCGTATTTTATGAAACATAGATCCTGTGCTCCATAAATTCTCCTGTTTATAAATTCTCTTTTAATCATATTATTCGTTTATGAATTATTTAGAGTATTTCTGGAAAGACACATTTACATTCTTTCTGAATTATAATGTATTAAAGTTAGTTTTGTCTTGTTTTTCTTATAAAATAATGTACGAATTCATCTGAAATTTGACTTCTCCCTTGTATATTTTAGCTAGAATTCTTGCAATTCGCTTATGAAAGAGAAGCTTAAAATATGAAATACGCTGTAGGGACCGTTTGGGTACAGGGAGTAAAATAAGGTCGATAAATATTAAGCTAAAAATTTCCAATTTCAGAATTCGTTCCCTCATAAATGCTACACGAGAGTAATCTATTAGATAAGTAGAGTTGTGTGTATTTGAACCCCCTGCCAAACACCCGATAGTGGCTCTTCGGGTATCTTCATAGTTATAGATATAAAACAATCCTTGGGAATTTTTTATATTTTATTTATATCAATTCATCCAAAGTCCAAGTGATAATCACAAAACAAAAGTAAGTTTTCCTGTATAGGTAAATACTTTTTAGAGCAATGCGTAGTCAATTCACAAACAAAATCGTCTTGGAAACAAGTTAAAGTTGTATATTGAAGCCCCTTCGCAGTTTCTCTTATTGGCAATCTCAACAGAATTTAATAGGACGGAATTTGTAAACAGTTTATTTTCCAGTTCATTTCGTGTGAGAGGAAATATCTAAGGGAACCAAAAATCACTTTAGTAACCCATTTTACACTCCGTGGAACAACTCTCCATTAAATCTCTCGTCCGTTACTCCCATAGCACATCTCGCGTATTAAAGTTAATGCGAATGTGCAGAGATACATCAAGTCCGACTGTAATTGCGCCTCAGAAGTTCAAAACGGCAATGGTGATTTGAAAGTTATTAGCATCGTCCTCTTTCAACGCAATTATGAGCCGTAAACAAGTTCTCACCGTGGAAACCACGCCAATGAGTTATGGACGGACATTTTAAAACCGTGTACGATCAATTTCGCAAGCATTTTCCAGGTCGCTATGCCTTCATCGTAAGATTGACAATTAGCGAAATAAAAGTGGGTTAAGCGAATATTTGGTACGTGATACTGTTTATCATCTGCGGAAAGGAATTGCTAAATTTGTTTTCTTGAAATGGAAGTAAAGAACATTAAATAAAAAACGTATTCAATCTATAAATTAAGGTGGACAATCAATGCAATTAGTGGAATATAGTTCAATATTAAGTAATGTGTTATTTATGGGAGGAATGATTTATTTTCTTACGCAAATAGCCTTCTTTAAGAGTACAGTTTATGCTTAACGCACTTTTCGTCATAGTAACGAACATATTTCGAAATATTCAAAGTAACAAATAAAATAATTATTTCCTCAAACACATCGTTATGAACTTTTCATTAAATAATTTTGTTATGGTTATGAATTAACCATATGATATACGAATATTCTTTATGAAATTCTTATCTTTTCAATCGATACTTCAGCATGAAGATGTTTCAGATATAAACGGTGAACAAATTAGAATAGTGCAAGAAAACTTTCTTTGATAAACTGTGGAAGTATGAACGAAACTTTCCATGTTTAATTTTCGAGAAAAAGTTCCTTACTTTCCAGATATTTGGATATTGTTTTCTTCTTTTTACTTACTATGAATTTACTTTTTTATTTACTAATGAATGAAGAATATAAATGTAATGATAGTTAAAATTAATGATAACAATGATTAAAAATAATACTTAGTTAATCTCATAATTATTTAAATAATAATAAAGTGTTCACACGTCCCTTGACTGTATTCTAAACTTCCATGGAAAAGGCACCCCGCATCCTTCTCACGCAAAGTACATCTGCGGTAGTTCTCTTCTGACACTCTTCACAAGAAATGCAGACGCACTTGAAGCCACCCCTTCGCTCCACTGCATTTTGCCGTTTCACTCACTAAACTTTTCTGCATTTGCAAGATTGCTATCGGCAAAAATTATGGATTCTTTCATCACAAATCCATGAGTGTCGCTGTTATATTTAAAGCTCGTAAATTTTGCATACGAATTATTTCTTGTTAAATTTTTTTAAAGTTACGATTAACTTATTTTGTATGATCGTAGCATCTAATTTAGGGTCGATGTTATACTTTACGAAACCTAAGAAATAACCTTTCTTTTCTAAGAAATATTGACCCTAACGATTCGATTTAAACATTGGTTTATCCTGGAGCATAATGCAGATAAAAATATTAAATAATCTCCGTTTATTACGTGATTTTTGTCGATTTATCAGACTAAACTGATGCGTAGACTCTCAAAAACTCCACAGTATCTTTCCACATAAATCCACCGATAACCATTATCAAAATATTAAAAAGGGATATTTTAACTCGATATCAGTTTTTTATCCAAAATTTTATCTTTCCAGGTACTTCGTCCGTGGCTTATTTTTAAATTACCCATATAATTCCTAGAGGCTGAATTTTTATTCGGCTTTATACGAAAGGAAGATTGCTTTATTATTTATTAAAAATATAAAATCTAAATCTATTTTCAATATTGTATTTTATAATCGCCCAAGTACAAAAGAGGAAGAATTTAAAATAAGATAATATCTTGTTCCTTCTTTAGATGTATGTAGATGCTTACAAATGAAACCACAATATTATGAAATACATTTGCATAGATACTTTTAAAAATCCGTTGACACATATTTCATGCTTAGCCGCTCGATGTTATTCTTTACTTAAATTTCTCATTTCCTGAATATAATAAAATTTTTGTGGATATAAAAAAATTCGCTTAAATTTTTTACGAACCGGAAACTATTTACCTTAATTCATTTTTTGTTGGCTTTCAAATAAATTAAAATAGTCACTTGTAAAAATACCACGTTTCCTATGAATGGTGGTTAAATATCTCTAGTTTTAGGACAATGTACGTAAGCACGAAAAGGAGTAATGTAATTTCAATCTTCGAAAGATGTTTGCCTTTACCAAGATCTTACTTACAACCGCATTAATACAATACGCTGAATTTACCCATCTGAATATCATAAGTATATATACAAACACGTATAGTAAACATGTATTTTAATTCGAATTACTTCATTTCCGATTATTTACTTTAACGTTGATGGATTACTTAGAGATCCTATTTCAGTTTATCCTCTATATATCATATTTATTCTCTCTATAGAACTTAATAATATATGTTCTTCATAACTTCATTCGTAGATTCTCGTACCTCACACTACCACGTATATTTTTATCCATACTTCGTTAATAATAAGAGAACTCCGTCCATCAATTTTCTTTCATATGCACGATGTTCAGATGCAATTGGATATCCCCTGAGGCAATTCAGATGAAGCGAACGATGGTATTACTGAAACCCGACGAGTGCATGCTGACATTAATTTTCTTCATTGGAATCGGTAATTGTCCATCAACTGTCTCTTTCATCTCTGCCCTCGCTTAAACTCCATTCGCCAAGGTCATTTCAATGAATTCATCTCAAAAACGGTCCAGTTGGAAATAGAACGCCTCATCCATTTTCTATCTCTATGAAGCATTCACTTTCAATGCACTAGCGTGGGAACTGCAAGGGGATAAGCTTCCATCAGCCACCGCTGTAGGTCGCCAGTGACCCTCTATTGACCACACGTGTCTCTCTGTGCCGCTTTCCCTTGCTGAACGACCCCAATCGTCTTCAATTTGCCCTCTACCCACAAATCCCTGCGACATATGTCCATGGACGCCAAAGCAGCCTATCATCATGACCTTTGCAGCAATGATCGCAAATTATTCTTAAAGCTCCTTCCAAGTTGGATCCCGGTAGGTAGACATTGAAGCAGTACTAACGCTTATCCAACAATGAAGTAATTAGATTACGTTTACCATTGTTACGTCGTCTATTTTTGTTTAGCGTCCATTTTATGAGTAGAATATTCGTAAAGCAATGAAAGTAGGAACAATATCATCCGATTGAGAATTAACGGATATAATTTCAGTTGTTTCATTTTTAATTAAAAAAGGAATTCTTGTAACTCCAAAGAACTTCATATTAAAAAAGGGGACGATATGCGTAATAACGACTTCTTTTATGATTATAACTACTGTTTCATATCAAACGTTTTAGAATTTAAAAAGTATTCTAAATTAATTTTCATCGTTGTCAGGGTATACTATTCTGCTGAAAATGGTTAAAGAATCGTCACATAAGAGTTTTAACTTATAATTCTATTTCTTTATATTTATTAATATATTTCTCTGTATATATAAATAATTCTATTCATTTAGGTATTCAACTAAATACCTCCTTTATATAAATAACCTTTAGATCTAAAGATAACGTTTAAATTAATGAAAAAGAATGCAAGCGCAAAAAAATCTATTTATCTTACGAGGAAAAAGAATAAGCTCCCGCTTCAACGGTATGCTTTGTTTATTTACTGTTTCTAAGGAGCAATTATATAGTATTTCTGTACCAGCGCATACAATTTAATGTTAAAAGTCACCTTTCGTAGCGATAAAAACGGAATGGAGAAAATTTTAAGGACTTAACGAACAAAACTGCCTTAAAAGTATGGATTTTTCCTACTCCTACATTCATCGCTTTAGCTTTAAAGAGTGACTCGCGTAGAAACGGATCGAATTTTACTAAATTCGTTTTACTAAATTGAAAATTTTTGTTATGTAGACCTTTTAGCGACCATTTTTTCAGCCACTCTTTCAGGATGTCCGTCGTGTCCATTCGGAGCTGGAAAAGCCATGGATTCGAGTGCAAAATGTTGGACGAGTGAAGATGTTCGCGCAGTGTTAGAAAGGTCATAAAATTTGTTTCCTCGCTGCATAAAATAGGGACAGATTGACCTGGAAGTTCACGAATCCGGCAATTCAAAGAGATACGTTTGCGGTCCGCGGAGCTCACGTTTTCACCTGTAAAACCAAGTATCAACTCAACTAGTTTACAGAAATGTTTCAAAGTGGTCCACAAAGTGATGAGTCTTGCACAGTTACTTACCGTTTACATAATCATGCTTTCTCCAATGTACGCAAGAACAATGGTTCTCATTTATTAAAGGGATGAATACTGTAACAATGAGATGATTAAATTGTTTTCCTTTAAATTGAAGGCAGACAGTCATTGTTAGCGAACACTTTTTTCTTAGATCAACAATACTGCCAGCTTTAAAAAAGCTAAAATAAAAAATATATGTTTTTAAAGACCTTATTCAGAAAATGCTAATATTATACGAATGTAAACCACAAACGCTTCGCCGGATTATACTGAAAAAAGCAAGAAAATGAAATAAGTGAATTTGATACGATTAAAGTGGATAAGATAAATATAACAAATCATTATTATAAGTAGACATATAAATCTTATCGAAAGAATATCGCCTTATTTATATTAAATGCTTCAACAATTTTAAATATTATTTACTCCCAAGAAAGGTTAAAATTTTATGACTAGGTGAAATGTATGAGGCATGCATGTGTAAGCAATTGTTGGATCAAAGTGGGAATAATTTCTGTTAAGAGATAAATATGTGTTTATGAGACGATATAGCCCAAATTGCCAGCATTTTATTATAAACAGTTATATAAATTATAATATACGAAAATATACATACATATATATAAACTTGTATTTTTTACAATATTCATCTAAATTTAAAGGAAAAATATATTGTCAATTACCTTAATTTGTGTAACTATATATAGGAAGCTCGTCTATACTATTTATATGAGACATCATTTATTCCACTCAGCGCATTTATTTTAATTTTATTTTTTGGTTATCAATATTTCGTTTATTTTATGGAATATAAAAATATGCGCTTTTTCCAATCTTATTTACGTATTATCCATAACAGTGTAAATAAAGATCGATAAATCAGAAAATCGTGTAAAATATGCATTACTCCGGTAGAATTCCCTTGAACCGCATATCAAGCAAATCGCTTACCAGCATAAATTTCCTGCTTCTTAAAGATCCAGAACTCAATTTCCGTTGAAGTTTTTCGCATCCAAGAACCACATCCGCATGTGTATTTGACATGAAAATCAATAACCACATTAAAATCCATCTTCCAATAAGGTGAGCGGTAAACAGGTAAGATGCGTGGGAAATTGTCAGTAAACAACCAGATGGTTTTTCCATTACACGTTTTTCGAATTTTCATAGAATTGGAATTTTGATTTACTTGCATAAATTTTTACTTTATCTTTCACTAACGTTTGACTGAAATTTCAAAGAGTTCTTTCCTCTAATAGCGTGCGATTTCTGGATCATTATCGCAGTAGTATATTTAAAGAATATTTTATCAAAATATAAAATTTTCTAACACAATTTTATATTACGTATTTTTTCCATTTGAATTTTTCTAATTCCAAGCATCCTAACAAAAGTTAAAATAATGGATTCCGTATTACGGCGATTCATCCTCAAAAAATGAGTTTAAAAATACAACTTTATAAAACTTTTGACTTTTAATTAGCCTTGTTGGGTAACTAGATAACTTTTTTGGGCTTCTCTTTAGCATAATACCGCCATAAAATATTTGATGATATCTCTGTTCTATCTACCCTTGCACTATCTTACTTCTCTTTGTACTAAAATTTCTTTTGATTTAAATAGATTCTTTGGATTTTGTTATTGAAAATCGTACATGCTCTTAAGGAAATTTTATCAGCTTATAGTAGTAGTAGTAGTATCATTTAGTATGCCTCCATTGTCTTCAATCAACATTATTATACGAATATTTGCTTTGAATGCGTCTCCATTGTTTGTAACCACAACAAAGTCTTAAATGTGCGTAATTAAAAAAACAAGATGGAGATATATTGTTGCCAATAACTCCCCCTTTGTTGTTACTGAATGTTAATTGTTGGTTCATTTACGGGCAGAAGGGGTGGCAATAATGAGAATTAAACGATTCTTCCGTAAACAATCGAATAAAATTAATCGACGCTGATTAATCATGCAAAAACTCTTAGGCGTTGATGACGACATTGAGTGGAATTCGAGATTACATCTTTCCGGAGATGTTTCATTAGGGATAGATTAAATTCATCCTCTCTTATACGCATTCGCTTTAAGAGATTGTTTTCGTCTAGCGACAAAATGGGCACCAACGGTCTTATGGAAATGGAATCCCTTGTCTTGAGGGCAGTTTTACGGATGCGTGTAAAATTGGAATACCGTTCGATGAGAATTGGGTTTTCCAGAGGAGATTATGCATTATACGCATCCTCGGATCTTAATGGAGAGCCTTATCGAATTAGGAGGCGGGGTTCCCAAGGAAACAAACAAACGTTTTTCCGTCTGAAATTTCTAAATGCGGACCGAGAAAAACAATATGCTAAGTCTTTTGAAATTGGAGGAATGGATGTAAGGCAACTCTTGCCAACCAACTCACAGTTGGCCTCACAGCCTCATCTTTTCAGCAAACGTTGATGACAAATACTGACTAATTTTGAGTGTTCTATTTCCCTTTTACTTTGATTTACATTTATTTTCGTTTCTCCCCACTTGTTATCGCTATTGCGTATAAGTATTAATATATAATAAAGATAATATATTTTAAAAGGGATAAGATAGTTTCTCTATCGACTGTTTACATTCTAAGATCTATAAAGTAGATATTTTACAGCTTAAATCCACAAATAAGATATTTTATTAAAATTTTGTTACAATTGTTTATTATATATGAAATCTATGTAATAGCTTTCTGATTCACATTCCTCTTTCATCAAATTCTTTTCGTTATTCATCTTTTAAAGAAACGGGTCTTATTCAAGTTTTTTAGGTTTATTTTTTATTTATGACTTTCTCAATGTTTACAGATAAACTGGTTATATTTGATAGCTGTTATCTGAGAAAGTAAAGTATAGATATTATATAATAAGGACTTAAGAAATTTAAGAGAATTCCGAGGGTTAGAAGATGTACATAAGAGCATATATTCACTCCTAATGCTGATAAACAGGCGAAGTGATTGTAGATGAGAAGAAAGAAAAGCAGGGTCGTAAAAAATGGTTAAAGAGTTAAATATATAAACACAAACGAATGCTTTGGAATTCAAACGTATGTAAAAATTAGTTGCAATAATTGTCGTGATGTAAGAAAATGGAAATAGACATTTTTCATTATTGACTTCAGGGAAAATTTGTTTTCTGTATCTTGAAAAGAAACGTTAAATTTTTCATCTTTACATCAAATTCTATGAAATGAAAGGACGTCAAAGATACTTTAATTAAACGCCGGCTTTTAAGGAATCTTAGGAAATCTTTTCGCTGGAGGCAAAAAACTTAATGGGAATTAATGAGGAAATTAAAAAGCATGATTGAAGGAAGTAGAAATAGGTCGTGTAAAACCCAAACATTATTTTGGAGCAGTTAAACAAAAATGGAATATTTCAGGGAAAATTTATGTACGAGGTAATCGAACTTCGATGTAATAATAGTTCGAAATAGTCATCTTGACTATCGATGCAATCATTGTAAAGTGGAAATATTTCAATTTTCACATATTGCCGTTGATCTATCATATCTCATACATGATGCTTGTAATTTACATAGAAAATATCTTGAATTTTTTGGGAAATATTCATGGAAAAATGGACGTTAAATTGAAATTCCCGATTTCCGGGATGTTTTGAATTTTTACATTCTTCTGAGTGATTCTTACTACTTCCTGTACACTGGTTCTTCCTTAATCAAAAAAATATTTTTCTTCATAACCAATCATAGGTTAATTGCCTTGAGATTTTCTGAAAAGAAAAATCTCAAATATACATTTCCAAACAGAAAATTCATCAATTTAATTTCTAACTTCGAATGTAAAATTAACCCTTTTACTGCGGACCCAATTTTCGAGGTGTATGCCAAAATTGCGGAGGTATTTCCCGCAAAAATGCAGGTTTTTGTTTAAAAAATTGTAATAATTATAAATACTGCTATTCATACTTATATCTTTTACCGTTTATGTATCATATCATAAGGTTCAAAATGTATAAAAATTTGCGTGTTTACCACTTTTATTTAATATTATAAAAATGTATATATCTGGAAACTAATAAATAATATTACAAAATATGCATTTTATCGATAGTTTAGCCATATAAAATCAAAAGAAATGTTTGTTATTTCGAAAAAATCGGGAAAGCTTATTCAAAAGTTGCATTTTAAGAAATATTTACCCTCTTGGACTTGAGTTACGGGAAGCATATACTATTAAGTCATTTCTTACATTTAGCACGAACGGTGCGTGATCGTCTCCTCTTTCCTATTTAACTATCAACTAGCACACTATAAATGTCTTTTTCTTTTCTTTGCAGTACATTTTTAAAGCTTTAGTTCCCCAATAAGGGATTCTTTTGACGTTCCACGGGTGACTTTTTTAACTGAGGCCACTCCTAAGAAAGGTCTTATATAATACTAATTAAAAAGGATAAGCGTGTCATTGATTTCATGCCTGCGGATAGATTATCTTTATAAAGAACATAAATATTCAAAAAACGCGGGAGAAAACGTTAAAACACCATATTTTCGAGTATTTGAGTGCAGGCCGCTCATCGAGATACGTATATACCATCATATCAGATGAATAATAAAATTAAAGATGCCTAATTCAGCACAACTATCGGTTTGTGTATCTCACGTATAAGCACCAGAGATAACAAAGAAGAAAGCAGAAGTTACAGATACGCTCTAATGGAGGAGTTCTGCTGAGTAGAAAAACAGGGCCGATAGATCGGCCCATCCGCAGTAAGAGGGTTTAATAAAAGGTTTCTACTTTGCAAAATCTCATTCTATATTTATCAAAGTACTAACTTACGTCAGATTCAAATGAGATTCCGAAGTTGTATATTACATTTTTAGGGTAAGACATTAACAGTGGAATTACTGATTTAGTTATATTTGGGAGAACTAAAAAGCATTGATATGCAGTGAAATGCTGTTTTTCGTGCGATTTCATGTGATAATAATCTTTAAATGTATTGTCAAAACTATATGATTTTAATAAATGGATACGTATCACTGAATCTTATTTTAACTCAATCTAAGTAGCTTAAAATTAATACTGATATTACATAATTCTAAAGGGAGAATGTAAGTACATACAAATGTACAATTTACTTATTTTGGGTCTCTTAGGAAAACAATAATTGATCAAAATCAAGAATAAAATTCATATATAATATAGTATTTATCAAGCTACCTTGAAATCCATTCGATTTATCCTATTCACTCCCTTATGATAATACTCATACGAGTAACTAAAACTTTAACTTCCTTCCTTTTCAACTTATTTTAGTCTCTCTCTTCAAATCGTCTTATTGCTAATTAATTTTTTCTATAAATATGCTATAACTGGACTATATATATATATATATATATATATCCGTTGACAACCATTTCACAACCACAATATAATATTAATACAACAGCGCATTATTACAAAAACAATATCATAAAAAGTTTATAAATGTATTTTATAGTTGAATTACAAATTAAACAAGAGAACACCAACAGTAGCTATGATATCATCGTCCCCTTATGATAGCACCAAGTCCTTTCTTTTGACATTTCGCGATGTTAATAGTTCACGACGATGAATACATCCAAGCCTATTACCGCTCTATAGGAAACTACAACTTTAGCAACTCTCATAAGTACGTCATCATCGTACGCTAATTTTATTCGCGGTTTTCGTCCATTGGATAGCAATGAAGACGCAATTTTCACGCAGCCTTTCGCAAAAAGTAAAAACCATACACTCTGGAGGGAAATGCTTCCATTAGCTACATGGGGGAGGTCTCGTTTAACGTCGTTACAGTACGTAGCTTGGAAAAGCAATCGAAGCGGGCACAAAAGGTCGACTTTATGGCAAAGTACTTGATCAAAGTGGTTCGATTAAATGCCATGCAATTAGTTCACTTGTTGCGGTTAATGTAATCTACTCTGCCATTCTCTCCGACGCATTTGAGGCGTGTTTAACCCCTTAGGATTTCTCCAAAGGAGAGCTCGAGGGTAAAGATTAGAATTGCATTTACCAATGATTTACATGCCAACTTCCGAACGGTAATACGTATCCAAGTGTGCGGTTGCCACGTAACCGTTTTAAACATCGATAAATTTTGTTTATTTATTTTCCACTTTACTTCATCGCATTTAACGATAAATACTTAACGTAACTTGACAATAAATATATATAATTAAAAAAATATATTTAAATATTGTAGGAAGAGGTTTTCTCAAAAGATTACTCGTTTATTCTGGATGATTTATCGTAAAGGAAAATTCGAAAAATTTGACATATACACACTTTATTTCATGGCTATATATATTTCGTGAAAAAACTCATTTACAACGAATAAAATTGAAAACAAGATGAGATACCGTCACATTGCTATGAAATGCATTTAGAAACAAATTGTAATTCGTATATTGTGTTCGATAAATTCATTTTTTAATTTTTACGAGTTAAAATTACATCCTGGAATGGAATATCCATGTGGTCCATGCAGATATATCTGGTACTACAATTTCTATTGCATTTCTAGATTATTTTTATCGCTAGACCGAAGAAGAGAATAGTTTTTGAAAACTCATTAATTTGGATACCAAACCTTTACATCAACAGAGACGAAAGCTTTGTTGAAAACGAGTTGAAGTGAGATTGTTAATTGCCTTCCATCGATTAATCATTTGAGTGATTTCGAGCACACAATGTGACTTTCAAAAGACACATTGAAGGGAGACAAGAGTCGAGTTTTGCGGGAGAAATTTTGTAACTTGACTATGAACTAGTTTCTCCATGGCTTTTGTAAACATCGTTAGAAATCTAATCGGAGGAAATACGATAGAATAATAAAGTTCCTGAACAAGAGCTGTATCGATACACATCTCCATGGTTTCCGTTTCTAGGAGAAGTTCTGAAAATAATAGCGTGATTTTCTTTGAGATTAGTAATTAACTCGAGAATAGATTGTCAAAATTTATGTCCATAGTTTATTGAATTTAAGGGCCCATAAGTTTTCACAATTTTTCAGTATGATCGTCCATGATCGTTATTAGTATATAAAGAAAGCATCGAGCTAAAGCCTCATTGCCCCTTTCCCAGACGCTTGGTACATGAGGTCGATGACCATGAGAATCATACCACACGCGGAGCTGTCGTAGAGTATTCCGCGAAAGAAGTTGTCGCTATGTTACCCTAACGGAGTATCTAAGAACTGAAGAGTTAGTCCATTGTAATTATCAAACAATTAGATACCTTAGAACATTGTGATGTGTAATATATTACGTGTCGAGGATGTCTGTTGAACGAAGTATGATGAAAAGTCATGCGATTAGGGGTAAACCAAAGTTATAACGATTGCGAAAAAAGTATGACCAAACCGGGACTCGAACCTGAATGCCTCAGTAACAGGTTTGAAGCTGTGGCATTGAGCTGTGTCGTCAGAATAAACCAGCGTAATCTTTTCATCTAAAATTATCCTTAGAAGTTGCTAAATAAGACCACATAAGCTCGAATGCGTAACTCGTAACCATGGAACTGTTTACTTGTGCTTCCCTTCGCTACTATTGTTACGATTCAACAAAAATCGATCCTTAAGGGGAGTCAAAAGAAGGAAGTCTGAAATTCTTTTCATGGAACAATTCACAATACATTAATATGGAAAATGGAATAGATTTGGATGGCTTTTGGTTACTAAAACCAACAAACCATCCAGTAAGGTTTTTTTAAAAAATTAACGACATAAAAGGTCCGCTAATTTGCTCGGGCGATGCATTTTACAGGAATCCATTGAAAAAAAAACTATTGCGTAAAGAGTGGTGGAAGGCTATCTTGTGGAAAGACAGAGAAAGGGACGTAAACGGAAGAAGTTATGAAAACCCTATTAGCGAAGTTCGTGAAATTGGAAATGAGGTCGAAGGAGGTGCTATCTGGCGGCGCGCTCAGGAAGTTTCAAAGATAATCAAAATCTGGTGACTTTGGAAATTAAGGAACCTTTCACCCATAAATTCTAGATGGACGGGTAGCGATTTTATTGGAGTTGAAAAGGGGAAGTGTATGGTGAAAAGCTGACATGCTAAGTCTTCATTTTCAATCGCTGACGACTCATTATTCAAATCTTACCACATCGTTTTTTTTTCGATTTTTCTTTAAAAGTATATAATCCTTTAATTCTTTGGGAAGAGTTTTTGAAAATATTCTTTTTTAACGATCAGTTCTTCGAATAGAGTTCCTCGGGAAAGTAGTCGATAAGTTATTCATGATTTTTTTCGTATTTTAATAATTCGCGAAGAGTAGTAATTCCTCCGTTGTGTTGAGATATTTTTAAGTAAACCTTATATTCTTTCTTAATGAAATCTACGTAATACTTCTCAAAAAGAACTAACATTCATTCACAATACCTCCCTCAAAGTCTCCTTCATTTCCAAGTTGCGGAAACATAAAAAATCTTTATTAAATATTCGATAAGAGAAATGGTTTCTTACCAATATCAATTCTACATCTTCTGACAATGTACATTTTTCGCAGCGTGGCAAAGGGTCAATACGAGTGACTTTTCATATTTTATTTCTACTTACAGTTTATTTATAATACGACCTACAAAATAATTATAGACTTATTTCGCATTTTATGTTGATGTTTGTCGAATCACTTAGGAGAAGGCGGAGTACATGTATCACGATATATTCATGTATTAAAGGTCGAAAAGAAAACAAATTTTGACGACTTTGACGAAATAAAAGTGGTCAGTTTATTTGCATTTCCAAAAATATTTCACTTTTTATCTCCAACGAACTCTCTTAAATTTTTAATCTATTGTTGTGAATACCGTGTGTGTAAATTTATATCTATTGTTGTAAATATTGTGTATGTTAATTTGTATCAATTGTTCTAAATAATGTGTGTGTAAATTTATATCTATTGTTGTAAATATTGTGTGTGTTAATTTGTATCAATTGTTCTAAGTAATGTGTGTGTAAATTTGTATCAATTATTGTGAATATGCGTCTTCACATAGAACGTTTACGTTTTCTGTCATCGTATCTTCTATATTATCCATTCTCCTTCTCTAGGTTCGAGAATCACGTATAGATATTACAATTTGTGAACCTATTTATCTTTATTTTATACTAAACTTTTGGTTGTCTGGTTTTGTGCGAAAGAATTGTGTCTTTTGGCATGAGATTTGTTGCCTTTCTATGTACATTCCTTGAGGACTGTTTGGTTGCTGTTGTTTCATTGTCTGGGAGAATGGTCGCCTGCTGGAAGGCTAAGAATGAAAGTTCCGTGTTGTCTTTAGGCCGTTCAAGTAGTATTGGCTTTCAGTTTCCTTGGATTTTCGGTTCTTTTTCCCATTTCCTCGATAGCTTTTTTGTAGGACCAAGTTGAAACGAAGTGGGGATAGACCGTGCCCTTGGCGTACTCCAGTTTTGATGGGGAGGGGTTAAGAAATTTTGCTCGTAAATTTTAATATTAACGATTTTTTTAGAGCGATTTCTGTTCGGAGCAATAATTATAAGAGACTGTTAAATTATATGCTTCATGATTTAGTTCAAAAGATGAATTTACTAGGATTTATTACGCATATTGAGAATACTTGTATCGTAATAAACACAACCCATTTCTCCGCAGATTTAAAAATAAGGTTTCAAGAACTTATCAACACTTTTAACTGTGCAGATAATTTACTTTTTGGATGACAATAAAATTAGAGCAAAACTTAAAAATAAAAAGACGGAAAGATTTAAGTTTATTTTTGATCCTTTGAAACTCGGACTTTGTCTTCTAATTCCTTATATGCATATTGATGCGAAATTCGGTTTGTTTCAGTTGGCACAATTCCATTTCCTTTTCTTATCCTCCAAGGAAATTCGAGGCAAAATCAGCCTCTTTCTTCAGCAGACCACTTTTTTTAATGAAAACGAAAATTACACTCCATCCAGCGTTATGAAGACACAATAGTAATCTTATGGACCTGAGTACCTCCCCAGGGAAGACAGAGCCGTTGCAACTTTTGCATAAAAAATGAAAGTTGGCGAAAGTTGACCTTGGAACTTTCAGCACTGAACAAATGTGATTACACAGAGCGAAGTGATACTTAATTTGGGACGAATAACATCATAATCTTAATAAGGAAACGATATCTTTAATTAAATTGAAGACGCTCGCAAGGTAACTAGAGAAACCGTAGTCAAGGTGAAGTTTTTGCGCCGAAACCCTTAAAAACAAATGGCAATATTTACGTTTCGGTTGAAAATACTATTGCATAAATACTTTAGCATATCTTTTCAGAAAAAGACACGGAAATATTCGAATCCAACTCAATATACTCGAAATAGTTGAGCTAAAAACTCTGTACTTCTTTGATGAAAATCCGAAAACCAAAAGAAACGTTTGCTTATTTCAATTACATCAAATAGTGAATGTGGACCTAGAATAATTTAATAAGATGTTTTCTATACCTATCAGCGTTAAAACTGACACTAATTGTACATTATATCGGCAAAAATTAGACTAAATATCCCAAATAAAAAAATTCCTACCGGATCAGCATTCAATAAAGTTCGTCAATTTATCTGTTCTGTTGTTAAAATAAATTCGTGGAGTTTTATTTTGTGGATGTTTAATTGAAATGTGGAAATTTATTTTGTTTTATATTTGGTTTATTTATTTTTATTTATTTATATTCGATTTTATACAATCGAAATATTTGTTTAGCACATGTTTTTAGCGCACGTTTTTATGCGTTTCCGTGCATTTTATAATATCAATTAATGCTAATATTTATTATTTTTTAATAAGAGGTAGAAAATCGTGCACGACTTTTTTATCATTCCGACTTTCAATACATATAATATCCGAGAAAATTAAAATCAATATCTTCGGATCGCGAGATTCTAATAGTATAACAATAGTATCAGATTCCAGATGTGGATGGAAACATTTCTTTCTGAGCAATCATCTTGCTTAAGAGCCATGATTGGTTTATGGAAGCGATTATGATTTAGGATATCGAATATCATTCATGAGATGAACCACTATAATTGCATGCAAAAGTAGTTCACGATGCATCCGCGATGTCGTAGCGACCGTCAGCAATTTGACATTTTCACGAAAGCTGCTAAAGTATGTGTCAAAGCGCATTTCGTGTGTCTTATTCTGTCCAGTGAATGGATGGTGACAGGGACAGTCTGCGACAAGTGGAAGGACAATGGAGGGGAGAGAAGAATTGAGAATTGGAGAAAGAAATCGCCATGGTGACGTTAAGTGTTGAAAGGGCAAACACAGAAAGGGTACAGAAAGCAGGGTTCAGAGAGAAAGTGGCCAAAGAGTCTATTCATGCTCGAAATGGGGGGGTCGAAGCTTAAATTATTCCTCGATTTATTACAAGATAGATACTTTATTGATCCAAAAATACGTTATTTAAAATATATATTCTTTAGTGTTCGTTCGCATCGAAGATTTTTGGATGTATATTATTTTAATTCTTCTTTATTGCGCGAAATATTTTCTATATTTCAGTTTCATAGTCATTATTGCCAACCGGTTTAGAATATGTATCAACAATGAGCTATCATAGACTCTATTACGAGCTATCCGTTACCTTAGTTACTCTAAACAATAAAATAAAAATGTATAAAGTTTTTATTGATATACGCAATTTTAGTTGATAGAAAAATGGTATACGAGATTACAATGAATCAGACGAAGTAGTGCTTACGTGAGAAATAAAGATACTGATCAAACATAGTTCAATAGTATAAATAGCCTGTAAAAAATATGGATTGACATATAGTTACATAAGGTCTAGAAAATCTATCTTAGGTTCCTTCCATCATCTATACTAAATATTCCTACGAAATTTGAATCGATACAATCAGCTAATATTATTATTTCAACACGTTTAGTGATTAAATATTTTCGTAAACTTTTTTCTTGTACAACTGTAAATGATACATGAAAATATGAACTGTATAGCGATTATAGTGTTTATAAGGAATAAAATACTTAACTCAATATTTCGGAGTAAAACCCACCTTGAGGGTTAATGCCCGTATAAAAGATAGGAGAGGAATAGAGCACAAAGAAATTTATAAGAAAAACATTCCATATAATCAGAACCGTGGAATTTACGACCCTCATCTGGGGTCCACCGCTTAAATCTAGAAAGAGGGAAATGGAGAAAGAGATGGACAAAACTGTGATAGTATAGAAAAATTCTCCTTAATACGTCACAGCATATATATTTCAGATATAATTATGATACTTGTTTCCACAGAAATAAGAACTGCGTATAGAAGCATATGATACCTTTTCAAAAAGGTACTGACGATGAGTATTGCACACCTTGATACTTTTAATTAACTCTTCAAAGGGGTCTATGGTATACAAATATTATGGTAAAAAGAAAGAGTGATTGTCATAGAAATAGAAGTGAAGTAGTAAAAAGATTTAGATTTTAGTAATTCATAATACAATATTGAATCAATAGAAATACGTTGTCCAAAAGAAAATTAACTAAAAAAGGTTTTAAGACCAATTATTCGAATATATTATTGAGATACCGACAAAGTGTAAAATGTCGTTCATTATTTCGTCCGTGTAGCATAACGCTATCTGCAATTGTTAACCTTCATTGTTTCTGATCATAACAATGTTGCACTCAGAGCACAATAGAACTATTATAGATTGTTTGAGTTGCGTCACATAATAAGAAGGAGTGAAACAATATTTGGCTTCAAAAATAATTGGTACATATATTTTGGTTTAAGTTTAGACTGTAGTGAAGTAGCCATTAAGAATCGTATTCAAAATTCTTTTCGTATACGTGAAAGTATTTTCATCTAATATTAGATAAAGGAAATTGAATTCTATGCTTCCATTTGCATCGATTGAATGAAGAGCATAATAATAACTGTAATAACCTTAATCGAAATTTTGAAAGAGTACAATTCGAGGGATTTGGAAAACTGGTTAATTTTTCAATTTTCAAACGTATTCAATGAGATTAAAAATTCATAAAATAGAATAAAATTCATTCTTGAGCCATTTGGACTTGATATTCATTTTAATATATTGCAGAGATAGCTACTTCAAACCTACTTTAGTAGATTCTTTCTCTATCGGAGCAATGGAGGGCTAGCGAGTAATATTTCAGCAGAATTGGAGAGGCACCGGATGTGGAATTTGTAGTGGCATTAGAAATTTATTGCCCAAAGTCATCCCTTTCGCCTTCTGTTATCTGTCCCATTCCTTAGTGACATCCAAAAACTATTTCATCTGTCTTCTCCTAAAAGCCCACTAATTTTCCAGAGACAAAATCTCATTGGTATTCCATTCGAAAACCGCTGGATTTCTTCCTTTTTGGTGGAGGGGGATTAAAAATGCATCCCCCGGAAGAAACAAACTTAAAGTATCTCCTATAAAAAAGAATACATCATTTGCTCTCTCGTGAAAGCAGAGGTTATTTTGATTATTCATCAAATTCAACCATCATATAAGTTAGAAAATTATTAAATGTAGCATTTAAAGGGTTATTTCAAGATATAGGAAGGATTTTATGTTTAGTGAGTGTATACTGTAGAGTGGATTTGAATTGTTATCAACTATAATTTTTCCTACAAATGGTCTACAATTAATTGGGTTAATTTCTTTTCTATCTTAACAATACTCAAGAATAAGAAGTGATCGTATTGTTGTCGTTCGTTATTGTATCGTTATTCTTGTGTATTGATAAGATGTAAAAAATACGCCACAAAACTACGCCTTCCTACGTGTTATTTATTCTTTCCTATCTATTTTCATTTCCTCATAAACTACCCTGAACTACATACACAAACATCCTAACTTCTTTGTTTGCTAAAACCCTTTTCTTTCAAGACTATCGTTTACGATTGATAACACGCCCTATATTATATTTACTCAAATATTTCCCTATTCTCATTTCTTTGATTGAATTGGTGAAACAAGTCCTTATTTACTTTATGACTTTCTGAATACATCGTCAGTTAATTACAGAAAAAGCTATCTGACGGAAACTGACAAGAGAACAACTCGTCCAGGATCTGTAAACTAATCAGCTATAAGTTTCGGGCTCGCTTTTTGCCTTGTATTCCCGCTGAAGGAGAAATGCTTCTTATCGCTAATTCGTGTTGAGGACGTGAATAAATATTATATTATATAGAATATAATATTTATATTCTATAATAAATCTATCTAATCTATCTAAATCTATCTAAATCTAATTCTAATCAATAAATATTAGCCCAAAAAGATTAAAAATCTCCATAATTGTACAAACTACCTTAGAGAATAAAGCAATAGATGTGAGTTGAGTAGGTTTAAGAAGAAGAGGACCAACTTACGTATAAAGAAGTTAATAATTTAAATTCATAAGGGCAAGTAGGAGGAGAATGGATGTTCGTTTACTATAAATTGTTTACATAAGGATTTTTTTGAATAGTCGACTCTCACAAGAATGGGCGCGTTCGATACAAGTAATTATCTTCCGCCATTATAATGTAAAACACTGTGAAAAAGTTAAAAAGAGATTCAAAGCCGTGAGGTTACTAAGGTAAGGAACAAAAACGGTACTTGCCCCGAGGTGGTTCCACTGATGCTCCTGTTGAATCCAACGTTGCAGGGTAAGCATCCGTGTTTACGAAGCACTAAATACGTGTTTCGGAAGCCAAGCTTCCATCTTCCCTAGCTGTGCTGGACTGTTTCGTTGCCACAGTGACGGACTGACAGAACGCCTGAAGTAACAGGCCAGTTGCATAAAATCGATTAGGTCATCTGTAAACGTACTTCCATGAATTTCGCGAGCAACACCGTTTCTACTGGCACTGTCAGAATTTTATCGTATTGTTTTTCATCGATGTATCAAAGATTTGAGCGAATATCATAGAATTTTGTGATATTTAAGGAAAAGAATTGTAATTTCATAAGAATACTGGAACAACAATAAAAGAAACATCAACAATTTTCTTTATACGGTACTAGTTCTTATTCATACCTAGCAGTTTACAAAGCAGTTTACAAAGCAGTTTCTTTATTTCTCAACAATGAGTTTCATTCATCAACAATAATCAAGGATAATTGGCTGTTATTTATATAAAATGTAAATTAATTATTGGAAAGTTTTCTCTTTTAACGCTTTCCCGAGGTTCAATTGTTGCAAAACTTATTTTTTAAAAAGTATTTTGCGTCCATAAAATAAATTTTCATGCGTCTGAAAGTCCCTGCTGAGGTTGACGCGTTACTTCCGTAATATTTCTCCGATTGTTTTGCGACTAAAAGAAAAATTAGGTTCCCTTTAGCGTCTACACTTTGGTTAAAAGGTGACAGCGCTGAGTAATAGTCTCACGTGGGAAGCAATATAGAGGAACACAATGCTCCTTAATCATTTCTCGTCGGGCACAATCCTTTCCAACTGAAAGTCAACCTTGCGCACTGTACTACAAATAAAGAGATACTGTTCTTGAAAGGGTACATTGAATGACGATGTTGTGTTTTTTTTTTGGAAGTCGGTACATTATATAAATTATTTACTTTTATCGTGCGAAAAATAACGATTCAAGCAACAATAGAAAAGAGTGGTTGGGTCATTAAACAGAATTCAAACTAGATATTGATTGCTAACCTGAGGAAGATGTTTATATCTTGAATAGTAGTACACTTAGTAACAGTACTTTCTATGGAATAGATATGTAGTAATGAGTACAATAATACTATTCCAGTAGTTGTGCATTTCACAAGGTATATCATAGTTGAAATAGCAGATAGTTGAAAAGGATTGTGCTCGAAGTGTTAATAACCAAAGAAGATTACATGCCTCCATATTGCTTTCTTAGAGAAACGATTAATCAACGATGTCACCTTTTAACCATAGGGCAGACGCAGTAGTGTCCCTTATCCGTCAAAGGATGTGGAAGCACGCACGTATATCTTATATGAAAGAAGAGACCCATCTGTAGTTATTTATACTTGTTACTGTCATAGAAACCTACATAACTACCGTAACTACTATTCTATATTTTAATTATTCCATTTTTAATTTAAAAGCAATTAATGGTCGAATATTAATTTATTGTTGCTAGAAAAAAAAGTTCCAATTAAAATGAAACGTTAATGCTGAAAACCGTTTCAAAAATGCTGAATACGAGGAAGATTTTAGGATATGAATTATATATGTTCATATATAACTGTTTACATACTTTTTATATATGTTAACAATCTAAAAATGAATTGTTTTCTGGTGAGAACACCAGCTATAATTTGATATAAACAATAACCTTGGTTAATTTAAAAAAATATTTATTCTATTAAATATATAAAATAGTAACTTACCAATAATGATTGCTTCGTGTACTACGAAATCGTTAAAACAAATTTTTAGAAATTCCTTAAATTTTGGGCATCTAAACCAGGTTTCCCTCTCAGAGCCCAAATCGTAGTTATATTTTTCTGAGAGGAAAGAGAAAGGTTTGAATTATTTTCTAACATTTAAGTAGTTACCATATAGTGAAATTTTTTGTACATTTAAATCCGGCAGCTTCAAATTTCAAAAGGGGTAGAAACAGCTGAGATTCAAACTCCCTTCTTTGAGTCTACCTCGGACGATATTGTCATAAAACACGAAGTTCGTAGATGATTCTAATTTTTCAGCTACAAGCATTCTTTGGGAATCTCTATGATTCATATACTACTTCCATTTAATTATATCTTTTTTAAGTTTTATCTTCGAATCAAATTCCGCTCCGAATAGGATATGTTGAAACAAAGATGGATCTATAGAAACTTTTCGTTCGAAGGAAAGACAGAGTTTGCAATTTCTCTCATTCAATCGCCAATCAATTTAAGATTTTCCATCAAATTTCATGTTAAATTACGGGATCGCGCTTAAGTATCGGAAAGCTTAGGTGCGGAAAGGGTTTTAACGTGAGATAAGCACGGGTGAAGAACTACTGCCGAGAGTGTGTCCCGTTTAGATAAGAAAGACCAATCGGAAGCATTTGATTAGAGCAAACTCATTTTGGGTCAAAGGGCGTGAATTATCGCTAAATAAGACCCTGAGAAGATTAAAGGATCAGGCGAATTTGAATCCCTATTGTGACGGACGAAGAATTTGTCGAACTAAATTTAATCCGGTCACATAAATTTCAATGGAAGCTATCTTTCGAACTTAAATACGTTACCTTTGCCCCAATGATTCATCCAAACTTTGATTTTCAAAAAGTTAATTGATTTTTTCCAACAATGAAACGGATTAATGGATATAATTACCGTGTCGCCATAGTGAGAAAAGCTATTCCGAATGAGAGATTGCCTTATGACGTCATCAATGCAAATCCTCGCGAAGTCTAGCGAAATAAATAACGGCTGAACGGGTTAAGGTATTTGAGGAAGTGGAGTGACCACTTTGTTGCAGGTTGAATTTGTGAATACGTAAAATTATAGCAGATTTTATTTTTGCTTATTAAATCGGTATCATAAAAATATACGAGTGGCGAAATCAAATTATCGTAATATTATTATTAACGTAATTGTATTATAATAAGAATAATTATTACAAAAATTCATTTTTCCGCGAACTATTCGCGAAAATAATCGCCTAGGAAAATAGATACATGGTGCATGCACCCCCTGCCAAACGCCGAAAGGCGGCTCGCGGGGTAAATATGTAGATGTAGATTATCATAAATAAATATTTCAATGTGGAAATGGGCCAATAATATAAGAAATATAGTCTTTAATTAATAAAAGTTATAAAATAGAAGAATGAAAAAGTAAAAATAAATAAATACAGGTTCATATCACTATAGCAACTAAAATATACTTTCAAAAACCATTTCATAATGCTTCTCAAAATGTAATATTTTTTTTTTCGTAAAAAATATGCAGAATATTTTAGAATTATAATTATAGATATTTTCAATTTCTATAACAATTGGATGGGCATTCTGAAGTATGAAAAGGGAGGAAAACTTCCATTTCACGTCTTTAGGTGTTATAAATCCAAGCCTTTTTTAATCGATAAATGACATTTTTAATTATGAATTCTAATCATCAACGAAAACTCTGAAGTACATAAAAAATGTTGAAAAACAACAACGAACCAACTCTGTTCCATGTCGAATTATTTTTGTGTTTAATTGATTCAGATTTACGAATAAAAATTTTGGCCAACTCGGTTTTATTGGAAATTGTATTTCATCAACATTATTCGCAACTGTTCGTTGCAATTAAATCAGCAATGTGTATCGTACCGGAAGTTAAAGTGACATGTACGTAAAATTCCCCCGATATTGAATATCATTCTACGATTGAATAGGAATTCAATATCCGAGGGATTTCCTAAATCATTTATGCTCAAACCAAAGACCGCAGCAAACAGATTAGGGGCAATACACGGTGGTTGAGGTGGTGTCAATGAAAGGGCGCATATGAAAGAGTTCCGTGTTTGCTCCTCTTCTGAATGCAGACTTCCTTCGAACACTTTGAGGAAATCCCTCCTCAACGAGACCGATACTTCATCTCAACTTCTTATTTGAACCGCAGCTTTGCTCTCCCCTTCATATCCTCAACATCCACCGCAAAGATGCCCGCTTCCAAAAGACCGTTACGGTAACTACGTATTATCAAAAAGATTTTCCTATCCACGGGAAGAACAGTTCTTTCGGAGGAAAACACTTGCGAGTTTTTTAAGAGAGATGTAAGATTAAAACGTATAAATTTGCGTTCCGTAAGAATATGGAATTAATTAAATCTTGATAAGCATTAAATCTTCTCTCCCCTGTGTATCGTAATTCCGCAAAGTTATGACAGCTTCCATGAATAATCGTTTTTTTTAAGTGCTACTCAAAGACCTATTGTGCCATTTTGAATTTTCTTTCGTTTTTAAGCGTTATTTAGAAAATGCGAAATGGAATATTTTTACTTGCCCACTTTTTTTGTATGAAATAACTTTGTAACAATATAAACAACAAGCAATTCGCGAATTAATTCAAGTATGGATGTGGAATTCACAATCCATTCGGTGAAATCATTCGAAGGTGTATGTCAATTACTGCTATCCATTACTCTTGATCGTTATATTTTACGACTAAGGAATGTGAAATATCTCTTGGGTGTCTTCTATCCTTTATTTACTTCTTATCGCTCCACATTCATGGCCATTTACGTACTGTTTCCTTTGCAATATATTGACAACATAGTTTCTAATCACGTGATTTGATTGACTTTGGCTAGACGTTAATTAACAACAGTAAAATTCGATACGAAAGCACTGCAAGAGTAAAAAGATTTAAATCTTTCATCATCCTTTACTGTCTACGTACTTCTATCCAAACACTTTATTTCGAAAACTACTCGTTGAAAGAAAATATAAATTTAGAATTTAACTTTAAAGCAAACAAGAGCATTAAATTATAATCTAACTGAAACGATACTGCTCATTCTTATAATGTATGAATAAGAATTGTATACATGTTTATATGAGACATAAAATCCTTATGAAAATCAAAATCATTACTGGCTGTAGGTAACCAAAAATTAAGTTTAGACTCAGAATACAGAATGCTATTTTAGGTCAATAATTTGGTTGTTGTGGTTGCAGTCAAACAAAATACAAAAAATACCAAATTAATGCGTAATAATCGCATTCGCTGATTACAGGAAGGGAAGAGAATGTGAATAAAGACGGGTATCATTAACCAAATAGCAGTTCGAAAAAAATATAAAACTTCATTCTTCTATACGCCAATAAGCTGAACTACCGAAGGTGGAGAAAGAGCTACTATATTAAATTAGACACTCATTAACAAAGCTATCGCCATATTTATAATGAATAGCATTGTTGCTATGATTATTAGATGTAAAAAAGGAAGATTTATTTTGAAAGATGTCAATCATTTTACCTCTAATTCCTCAAGTATTAATATTTCCTTCATTTCCATCCTTCTAAGATCTATGTCTGCTATTTCCATTCTTTTTCTGAATCACAATTTCCTTTGCCTTGGGCACTGTAGAGTAGATTGAGAAGTGATATTACGTGAGGAACATTCAGCACAAAAACGTTCTCTTTCAAAGATTAAAATCGATGACGGCCTCCCGATCAGGAATATTCCTTCGATAGAACGACATTCTAGCTCGTCCACGCTTCAGCAATAGATTATGCGAAATCATTGCTTGGACACCAGAAATATTTGTAGACCCAAACCGCGGCTTACTAACCCCAAGTGGCCGTAAGAACGGATGCTAAATATCAATATCACTCTTTCTACATAATAAATTGCACTGCGAATAGTTTTCGATGCTCATGCAGTTGCAACAATGGAAACATGCACTGCACTAACTACACTCTGCGTCATGACAACTTGTGAAACAATATATGAAAAAATCCTCTAAATCATGAATGACGCAACATTAGAAGTCATTTAGTGTTGCGTTGACGACGATATTACTGGTGGCCATATCTATCTGGCATTAAAGTGTTAGACACACCCCATCATTCAGGAAAGCCGTTTAGCAAACTGATTTCCATCTGCAAAAAAAGCCACTGTCCAATACTTAATCGTGGTCGGCGACGGTAAAAGCTTTCGAGAATATCGCAGGAAGAGTAGAAAGGAAGAGTAAACGGAAAGGAACAAAATGAGGGACCATCAAAGAAAATGAGGAGCTGGGCTCAGAAAAAGTAGCAAATAATTTTAATGACGATACTCCAGCTTCATTTTTTGCCTCCCTATTCCTTTCTCTGTTTGCGTGACTGGGTCTCCATTTGCAGCCGTTCTTTTCACGATCCTTCGTTCATCAAAATCAACGCAAGGGGTCACACGAAAAAGGGGAGCCAAGAACGAATCGCATCACAAACAGTGCAAATGTATTCTTTCCGTGTTCCCTTAAGCCAATTTTTAATCCCTCGTTGAAACGGTTTTCTCCCAGGCACAAATAACAGAAGGACATGACAGGAACCCTTTACGAATGTGCTTTATATAAAAAGGAGAGGAAATTTTCTCCTTAGAAGACTCGGAAAGCTTGTACACCACTAAGTTCCTCGGTCCTATGATTAACAGATAGAAAGTTGAGAGATTACTATCGGAATCGTTTGTCGATAGGTTATATCGATCATTTTCACGTTCGATTATCCTAGATTCGAGTAATATGTCGCCCTTACTTGAGATCATAATAAAGCGTATAAGCGTATAAAACGTATAAGCGTATAAAACGTAAGGTTAGTTCTCAAACTCAATTTAATTTGAATTAATGTTTAAGATATGATAAATTATTGTATTGTAATTACTATATTGTAAATTCTTGATCATATTTCTTATTATCATATTTCCATTCACAATCACAGTCACAAGTCATTGTAAATTCTTAATTATATCTTAATATTTCTTTCACCCAACATGCTCCTTCTGCATGTCCAGTTCACAGCTAAGTTTTGCCTTTCTTCCATAATCCTCCCTTCCTTCCCCCTTTACATTCTCTGTAAACATTTTCCATGTGTTAGATAAGAATCTATCTTTGTATATTCATTAAGCTGTACATAAACAATAAATTATATTTGTTAATAGTATCTCAGAGATCTGGTTATTCATTACTTTGTAAAAAAGAGGTTACCTAATCTTCAGGCATTGAGTTAGAGATTCATAGCCGTTTTTTTAGCTCGTTTGATATTTTTGAGAGAATGTAATCAATTTTTAAAACATTTAATCATAAAATTTTTATTTTAAATTTCAGGGACCAATCAATCACTTAGACTTCTGCATGGAATTACATCTACCATTGATGTAACTTCTTTTATATCCTTCAGCATTTGAAACTAATTTTATACATTTTTATATTATAGTATTAAAACTTTATTTTAATAGAATTGATATTCTTGATATTCTTTATTGATAACTTGGATACCATCAATATGAAATGAACCTACTACATTCCTAAGAAAGTCAGCGGCTCATCAGGAGATAACAAGTATAATGTCCAATAGACTTAAGCCAAGTAATAGTTGTAACAGAATATTAAAAATATATATAACATCAATGTATAATTCTTCAGTATGTCAAAAATTACAAGAAAAATACAAAACTGTAAGTTACAGACTTGTAAATTCCTTTTCTTATTGCTAAAACATCTATAAAACCTTATATTATGTAGTTTTTAACAATAGAAAAAACAACTAACAATGTGAAGCCTATGACTAATGTTACAGTTGCTGGTTTAGTATGTGGTAAGATGGCTCCTTAGCTTTTATTCATTGGAACCATTACTTAACCTTATTTCTTAAACCTTCTTAAAAGAGTTTTAATGAAAACATTGTAACATACTTTCTCTTTTTTATTGATAATAATCTTTTTAGGCAATATACTAAACTTACAAGTAGGACATACCTGCTGTAGGTATGTCCTACTTGTAACCTCATTCTTTCCTATATTACAATAATTTCTGAACTAGTATTTACACCCCAGTATTTATATTATTAAACTTGTGAAGGAGGCATTATAGGTTTTTTCTGTCACACTGGATGCTTTATAACTGTCTTACTCATATAACCTTATTATATCTCCCTTATATAGTTTCACCTAATATTTTGTCACTGATATTTACTTTTTGGTTACCATCATCAATGTACTTTGATTCCCCTTTCCTATAATATTAGACTGTAGTTCTACCTATATTCATACGTTGTGTCTTGAATGTATTTAACCCAACCCCATTCTTTAAATTCCTATATTAGTTTTTGAGAAGTTTATAATTTAAGTGAATTTAAAAACTTTGTAAAAGCTGTAATAGCCATTTTCTCTCTTTCTTTGAGAATTTTGTATTAAATTTTCATAGTTTTATTCTTTCAATAGCTGATCATCTGAAAAAGAGGGTTTATATTTTAGTTATTAGGCGTTCAAACTGTTTATTCTTGCCTATCTAGATGTGTATTGAAATTATTAGCAGCATGTAGTACCCACTCTGTTGACCATTATTGATCTTGAATCCCTTTGGTGATCTCTTGTTCATTTCAACCTATAATTCACTGTCCTTATAAAACATTTTAATGATATTTTTATATTAATTTGTATTTCCTCTTCTATTAGACCTCATCATAAAAGATTGCTCTATTATTTACATACCTTATTTTATTAGTTCAGTTGGGTTATTTTTAGTATCTTACTTTCATCTTTTTTTATTTTTATAGGATTTGATCACCATCAACCTTAGAGCTCCAGTCTTTTCACTTTCACAAGTCCTTGAAATATTGTTTTGTATTGGAAAGCTACATTGGTGATGTGAGTTCTTCTTCATTTTAATTTCTCAAGGATTACAGTGACTTCCAGGTATCTGTGGTTTTATGTCTTTTATGAGAGCTAAGTCTACTCTACTACAGTTTTTCTGGTCTTAATTTTGTTCCGTATGTTCCAGATTCCTCTAGAAACTCTTTGCTCATTAATCATGATTATTTATTAATAACTTTGCTCTAAATTGATATTTTGTATTAATTTTTTTTGAAATTTATAAAATGACCATTTTATACTAAAAGAAATTATTCAGTGAAAATTTATTTTCTGCTATATGGACATGAGTGAATTGAAAGTGGTTATGAATACATCTATTTCACTCAGAAATAGAAAATCATCAAACCATAATGCATAAAAGCCTTTCTTCCCTAAGCAGAAACTTATCTGTTTATATTATGTAAAATGGTAAATGGTAAAATTATGGTACTGAAAAATTCATGTACAAGAGTTATTTTTTAAAAATACTGGCTTACTTTATCAATCAGTTCATCTATATTGATTGTCTTCATATGGTGATAAATATAATAACTTGTGGGTATTCAAAAGTAAAAATAACCCATTGGTTTTTATTAATTTTGTATTAATTTTGAAAATTTCATGTTCAGAAGTTTTTTTCTATTAAATATTCTTCTCTTGAATGTTCTGTATGGGTTTATCAGCCCATCACACAACAGTGACTTAAGAACTATATATCCATAAATATTTCATATGCTGCCTAGCTGGTCACACATTATTTCATTGCTTAGTAATTTGTAAGGAATTATTATGGGTAAGAAATTTTTACAAAGGCATAAGTAAGACATAACTCTTGGTTTACTTTACCCTCAGATGGTTTGTTTGCTCTCAGTTTGTCTGTTATACTTTTTTCAGGGAAACTTTCTGATTAGTGCACTTTATTATATAAACTAGTAGAGTATAAATCTTGTTACTGTTTGATGAAGGCAAAAGTTTTATTGTTTATCAGAACTTATAATTTTATTTACCTTTATTTGTATAGCACTGAACAGAAGTTTTAATTTTTGCCAATTGTGCTTCAGGAAAATATTTGTAGTTTTAGTAAATGTTTCTGACAGAAATTTAATATCTATTCCTCATTATTTGATACTTTTATGTTTATTTTCTTTAACACTAGAACAGCGGAGAGTGTCCTCAGGACACCTCGCTCATGAAAAAAACGCACCATTTTTGTAATTTGTATCATAGAAAAAAATCGTTTCGTGACTTTTAATACTTTAACATTCTACGTATTTCTACGAAGTTTTATAATATTTGGAACATTTTCATAGGAGATCCTACCTAATACCCCCTAGAACAGCGGAGGTGTCCTCAGGACACCTACTTAATATTTACTATTATTTCTTATGATAAAACCTTGATTGTTTTATATTATAAGCTCTTACAAATGTACTTTGAGATAATATTGCTTTTTGCTATTGTTTTGTCCCTCATCTCTAAAATTAATTACCGTATTTTTCGGACCATAAGACGCACCTGACCATAAGACGCACCTGGTTTTTTGAGGAGAAAAATAGGAGAAAAAATATTCTGAACCAAATAGTGTAATAAAATATTTGATAGGTCTTTATTTTGGAGGCGAGATTGAGACTAAAAAGTCTCTTCTCCCATCTAACCTCTTTAAAAAAAGTTTAAAGTACCAAAAGAATTAGAAAGAGAAAAATAATAATTATAAGAAAGATTTAAGTGGATATAAAAACCTAAGAAAATTCTTAGGAAAAAAATCCACTTCAGGAAAACACCCACAATGAAGGGGGTGTGAAAAACCTGCACAAACCTACTGATAGAATTATCTAAAAACAGAATACTAAAATTTCAATTTTACAAAATAATTAATGAGTCAGATCATATTAAATTTGAAAACATATCTTATAACTAAACAGATCATTAAAAACATTCAATGGTATGTTTAAGTTGATTGCCAAAAAGAGAGGCGAAGTGTAGATAATAAAATTAGAAGATATTGGACTGAGCTGCAAAAAAAGAATATTTCAGGACAGATGCATAGTTAAATGAATTGGAGGTTAAGAGTGAAAGGAGCAGTAGAGAGAGCGTTGCTCAGTGCTGTAGACATGTGATGACTATTGATGAAGGAAATAAATTGGATATATGATTAAGATAAGTAAGACATTTTCTTCTGAAAGATCGTGTGGAAATGGAAGATTTTATGTGGGAGGGAAGAGTATTCCAGAGCGTGGTAGCAGTTATAATAAATGATTTTTGATATGTCTCTGTTCTGTGCTTCGGTATTAGTAAATTGAATCTCCCTCTAGTATTGCAATTATGGACGGACTCAAATCTTGCAAATTCGGAAAAGAGATATTCAGGAGATTGCGTTCGCAAAACAGTACATGTTAACGTTAGAATGTGATGTTGTCTGCGAGTTTCGATTTTTATCCAATCTAATTTTTTAAATGCACCGGAAATATGGTCGAATTTTCTCAAATTAAATATAAATCGAACGGACGCATTTTGGATGCGTTGGAGCTTATTGGCTAGATCTCTTGATAGATCTTGGAACAATGTCACCGTAATCAAAGTGGGGCATGATCAATGAATTTACTAGTCTACTGAGTCGAAGGCTTTACTAAAATTATGTATAACAGAATAATATTTGATCCTGCGAGTCGACTGCAGCGGGGCCCGCTGCAGCTCTGATACAAATGCCCGGCATTAGTGTCAGCGGGTCCCGCTGCCGATCTTCTTGTATTCGGACCATAAGACGCAGGCACTTTTCTCCCCAATTTTTGGTGAAGAAAAAGTGCGTCTTATGGTCCGAAAAATACGGTAATTATATTGTTATGTTTAAAAATTTGAGGTAGCAATTCTAATGATGATTTGAGTGGGAAACATTTTGCCTTATATTTTCTAATATTTCTATGTATAAGATACGTTTCCCATTTCTATTTTCTCAATTGACTAATTTGTCTTCTATCTTTTTGTGACACAGACTCATTGAATATTGCCAAGCTTGCTACAAACCCGGCACAAAAGTGGCGGTGAATGATCAGCTTTTTCCCAGAAAGTGTAGATGTCTATTCACACAATTTATTCTTGATAAACCTGATAAATATGTACTTAAGTTTCGGTTAGTAGTGGATTTTAATTCCAAATATGCATAGAATAGATTTCCATAAGTTGTCGAGTTGGAGGATAGGCCATCTTCCTGAACCATGTGGTCATGACCTTGATGGGACCTTTTCTATATAAAAGGAATTAACCTAATGACCGAAAAATATTTTAAATTAAAGAACCTATTTAAAAGGCTGAAGAAATTAGGTATTTTTTATCTGGAACATAGAACAAATGGTGATGAGAGTCACTGGAGTTGAAAACCAGCAAAAATCTGCAGTTAATTCCGATGTTGTAGAAAAATGAAGAATGATCCTTGTTTATAAAATTAAACCGAGTAAACATGTTCTTCTCGCGATTTAGATGCTTTCTAATGTCGTATTTGACAGTATTAGCAAAAGAAAATCAGACGCGGTGACGTACCATAATTGTACAAAATGCGGCATAGTGGACCAAATAGCGCGTAGGCACACGGTGAGAGCAGACTCACGACGTTGCCTAATGCATTCTTTTTACATAAAAATTTATCTTGAAGAAGTCAATGTAAGGTTATTTGCAAGCAGAAAAGAGGTCGCCAAATAACCAGATATAGATTCTTTCAATGAATCGCAGATAAATAAGGTAAAACCTAAGCTGTCTAAAGAGATCTCAAAAAGGACCTAAGTAAACACTGGATGCACGAGATATCATCCAATGAAGCCACCGATATCTGTTCAAAAGAAAATCCAAGTGAATTAAAGCATCAGATAAGTGTAAGAAGTGCAAGAAATGGGTTTCTAGAAACTGTAACATCCGGAAGATTTATCTATAAGCTTCGTGGAAGGATTTTTTTGGAGTAATTACTTTGTGACAGTATTATTGTGCTAACAAAGAAAAACGAATATAATTGCGTATGCAAATAACATATAAGGTCCTGTTTGTATCTAAAACCTAATTTCTGGTCTTTTTGTTGTGAAATAAAATCAAAGGAAGGTACGTGAAGCGGTAAAATTTTATTACTCGAGATTATTTTTTCTTGTGCCCCATGTAAATTGTTAATAAAATCGGGTAATTTTCATAAGTTAATCAAGTAAATAATTATTTTATCTCGAAAAGGCTTTATATTAATTTATTCATATAATTAATTTCTAGCTTTACTGTTCTGCATATTTTTATATCGGAATATGAGTTTCATGGAAATGATTGAACACGCCAACAATTTCTATATTAAAAATGTAGCAACTATTTACCTCATGATCTGCCAATAAATAAGTATCCATACTTAGTTATTAATTTTATAGCATTTAAGGAAAGACTAGGAAGTTAAATACGACTGCCTCATGCTATTTAAAAGAAGCGCAAGTGTAGGTGTCCTGAGGACACCTTCCGCTGTTCTAGGGAGGTGTCCGTTTCCCGCTGTTCTAGTGTTAAATAGAGCATGAAATTTGATTTTCAGTTAAAAATTTAAACTACAGAATATATGCAGTGTATGTAGATAAATATAGAATTTCTCTGTTCTTTTTTCAAAATTTTGGTCACTCAGGCTTATTAACTTGCTGCAAAAATAATTAAATTAGAATAACATCTTTCCTTTCTAATTATTCAAAATTATTTGATTAGTTTCCTTTTCTTGGCATTCACATAATGGGTGAATCAAAAAAATGCTACAATTTAAACATTATTCATTCTTCAAAGTATTTACATTTAAAATGTCAGTTCCCTTATTTCTTCAATTATCAAAGAAAAATTAATAGGATTAATATCTTGCCACCCTAATAGACCCAATAGTAAATAGTATATCGTCAAATGAATTTTTTTAATATAAGAAAGTTTTTTTAAAACTGTTATCATATAAATAATATGATAAATACTTGGCAACTAAGTACTTCATAGCTTGTACATATTATATATGATTCTGAAGTCAACAAATTAAAATAATGCTATTACAAATTAAAATAATGCTTATTGAATATCTCAAAGCTTAAGATAATTTGAATTTTTTTATATTATTTTTTTAGATTAAAATATGGAGATTGCCTCTGCTGTCTATGAAATATTCTCATATACTCATTCTCATTCTAATCCAGTTCCACTGCTGAGGATGGAGACATTGTCTCCAAAATATGAATACAGCACCTTCTAAATACAATGGTTTCCCTGCATTGAAGGATATTCTACTGTCAGCAGAGGCTACTGTACCAAGATAAGTCTCTATTTTGGTTTTCTTATTTGAAATTTTACAATTTTGGAGTTTTCTTTCATTAGTAAATGCAGGGAATAATGTAACTGTATTAATATTAATTAATAACTGAATGTGAGCAGGTTGCATATATTTTTAAGATACTCTTTCTATGAAAATATTTACTGAGTGTTAGGGTTAGCTATTATACGTACAGGGATGATATGAGCTTTTGCTTCTTTTTAAAAGAATATATATGTCAACTTTTCTTAATTGTGATAAGAGCTTATGACTGTGAGAGATGCTTGATGGCAATAGCTGAAAAGAAAATTGATCATCTGTCTTGGAAATTATATAAACCTATCTGAGGTAATAGTTCTTTATGTAAATTTTTAATCTGAATAAACACTTCTTTAGGAATAGCAGGCAACTTGAATGGAAATTGAGATTTTTATAGCATGGGATTAGCCTCTTCCATGTGAATGCTTCCTTAATATGGGTTGTTATTCTTTTGATTTTTGATAGTACTTTTTCCATCTCATGTTATGCTACTACCAGATGAATGGCTTAACATCTTAACCTCCTCATAGGATTATTTTTTGTTTTAGCTTCACTGTGCCTCAAAAAGGAAATTTGTTTTTCACCTGCTCACTTTAATGTTATATTCTTGAAAATCTTGATCCAGTTCATTCATGAACATCAGTATAGTATCCTTATTTTCTGCTCGTAGTGCAAATTCATCTTCTATGCAATGCATGTTAATTTTTTCCAATTAACCTCAACTGGTTTTATATTCATTTCCTTTGCTTCTTTTAGGTAAACAATTTTGGCGACAGGCTACATCTTTGTCTAACTCCTTTATTTATTCTTATTTTTATACACTTGCCATCTTCTGTTTACAAATGATATCTCATGATTTTTCTATAAGAGCTTTTAATCTCTCCATTGAGTTTGTCTGCTACCAGTCCTTTATTATTTAATCCTTTACTTTGCTCTCAAATTCACTTCATCTCTGTTTTCCAGTTTGCATCTCTCATGTTGCTGCTTGTATTATGTCTTACCTTATAGTTTATTACTTAACAACAGAGTTCAGTCTATTCCTTAGATTTCCTAGTTTATATAAAAATTGATGGTGAACTTAGCGGTATGAGTTGTTTGTTGCTTACAAGTTGTCACATCTTGGTTCACATTACACCCTCCATATCTTTTTAAGTCAAAAACAACTCTTTATGACTATAAAGCTGTGAATATGTAAATGTTCACATATGGTTAATGGTCATTTGTTTTCCTTGGTTCTTAGGGTAAGTTCTGAATGTAATTAATCTGGTATTTAGCTATGCTCCTTGGCATCTTTCTTTGAACATGGGCCATCTTCTTTATGCCATCCATACATCTACTGCACTGATTTTATTCTGAATTTGTAATCATTTGTATCATTCTTAATCCTTAAAAATAATCTCTAGACATACTCCTTTGGCGTCTTGTTTTCCCAAACTGGAACTATATCTGTCTTCACCTTTTCAGACCAATGAGTCCCAATTTCCAGCACAATTAGCTGTTCTTATATTCTGAAAGATGTTGATTTTTTATTTTTTCTGCAGTTCAGCTACTAAAAACTATCCAGATATTGTGTCCCTTTTGTGTAATATCCATACTATCTGTATAAGTCATTATACCAGGAAAAGCATTTCAGCAGTTTCTTACTTAGGCTTTTATTCACCTAACTGGTTGGTATAATCCTGTTGTTTTATAGGCTGCTTCTTCCTTGTTAACCTTAGATCTATCTTTAATCATGTATCTCTTCTGAGCATAATTCCTGTATTATTCCTAAAGTATTCTACTCATAATCTGAAGTTACCCTTTCCAACAAGTACCTTGATTGATTTAAATGGTGAATATAATTAAAGAGAGATAAGTTCTCGGTTCTAAACCTATGTTTCCTGTCTGATTAACAATTATGTTTCTTATTATTCTATCTGGTCCATTCCAGGATTCTCATCAGTCCTATTTATTCTCTCACTCTTTATCCTTTTCTGAAATAAGAACTTGTCTAAACTGATGTTTCATTTGTTCATTTTTCTTTGCTGAAGAATTTCGGTCCGTAATTTAGAGGATTGGGAAAGGTATTATGCTACACTTTAGTTTTTCGGATCAAAATATCTTTTTCATCAGTAAAATTGAAACATATAGGAGATACTGAAACCATTCTCTTTTATAATACATACGTTCAGCATTTAGTTATATTCTTCATTTATAACCTTTTAATTACTTTGAGATTTTCTCCTTAAATTTCATCACTACTTGTTGCTTCATTTTATTCCAGATTTTTGATTTCCATCTCTACCATCTAGTAGTATACATCTATTATCTACATGAATATGTGCAAGCTGCTTTTGAGCTGGTGGCATTGGGCTGTAACCATCTATTTAAATTATCCTATATTTTAGCATATTATTATTGCATCTTGTGCTTAAGAAAAGAGAATTTTAAAAATAATTTGTCCTATCATCTATTTCTTCTAATTTCTGCTCATTACTAGGTTGGCCCTGGTAGCAGGGTGGTCCCATGATGTCAATCAGATCTTCTGCAAACATAAATGCATCCTTAAAATTATCTAACATTCCATCAAAGCAACCTGGCAAAAAATCTCTCCCATTTTCACTAAATTTCCTCATTCTATTGTATTTTTATACCTTTGCCCCTCTTCATAACCTTGTAAATGGTAAAATCTTTTCTAACATTTCTGATTCTTATCAACCATTGCAATAGGATGCTACAATGTTAACATTACCTGGTCCTTGGAAAAGCTGTAACATGGAAGTGACTTTGGCTAATGTGACCATGGTTAAAACAGTTGCCATAGTAGAAGGGCATAGGATATATTTAGAAAGATTTTATCATCACTAAGACTAGACTGGAAATGAGATGTACATCTATCCACTTCCAATGCCTTGGAAGAGGAAATTAATATTTAAGAGGAAATTAATGATTTAATTATAAATTATCAAATATTATAATAACATTTAAATATATTTAATAATATAAAATTATAGTATATATATTTATTAACTTTATATGATCCATAGTACTAATAAAATTAATATCTTTTTGATTGAATTTCTCTTTTCAAATTCCCTTTAATGTGCGCATTTAAAACCTTAACATGATCTAATATTCTATGTTACACATCAAGAAAGTATTTTCTTGTATACAATATTTCTCTCATTTCAGACTCTAAAATTACATTTTCCAAAGAAGTTACAATAAATTATTATATAACCATTTGGCAATTGTTCAGACGTTTCAGTATTCCTTCCTTTTAAAGTTTCACATTGATCTTACAAATGAATGAAAATTATCTGCTAGCATTAATTCATACTTATTTATTTTTATTTAGACATCTATCATAAGAGTTCCTCATCTAAGGTAGACTTCCCTTTAAATATTTTCAAATAATTCAAATTATGATTATTTACAAAAAATTAATAATGCAATTAAAATAAATGCTAAAGGTTATTTGCTGAAGGATTAAAATGAAATAGCTCTTCACTTCAACGGCATTGTTCTCTGAGAAATTATTTTTGGGGAACTTCACCTGAAGGTCAAAGTATAATGTTAAAAGTAAGTAGTAAAAGTATAAAGAGAAACTTGAGGTGGATCAAATAGTATCAAAACAATATAATTTTCTTCCATTTGACAGGGTTGTCTAATAATCGTTCTTTGAAATGATGATGTGATATATTTATAAATTAGTGGAACGTTTTTAAGTACATCAAATTTCATATCAGACTTATGATATATGTTGAATATGCATGAATTTATTAAAAAAAATATCAATTCTCATATTTCATGATTTCAATTAAGCTTTAAATTTTATAAGGTCACAGTTCTATGGAAATTAAATCCAGTATCAAATGACAGAAAGGAAGGCAGATGTATCAAAAGGTTTTTTGATGCTCTTTTAATTTCATTGAGTTATGATTCTTAATGAAAAAGAAGATAGCAAAGGAATGTCTTGATATTTCTTAGGATTATGTTTGGCATTTAAAGTCTCTCTCTCTGAAAGAGAATCGGTACTTAGCTGCCAAGGAGAGAGTGTTTGCATGTTGCTTTGGAGGATATGAAAAGTTAAATACTTAAGATAGCAGAGAAAGTTATGTTACAAAAATGTTTTTTTTTTTTTTTTTTGCATATAGCAGGTGATGAATGGAACAGAAGGTGGTGGAATGTGGAAATCCTTTTATTTCAGTCGCAGTTTATAGTGTTGGTGAGTAGTTACTATTACTGAATTATATCAATAATGAATCAACAAGTCCCTCCCATCACAAAAGTGATGCTTAAGAATGATAAATTTGAATATATATCTGTTCAATATTTCAACAGGCATATTGTTTTGCCTAGATTTTGCCAAAGGTTTTCAAGGTTTCCGGTCTTCTATAAACAACATTGCAGATTTTGTATCTGTGTATAGGCAAGTATCTTGTTTGAGCGAACTGGAAATGCGTAGAAAAAAATTGTAGCCGTTTAATTACTCATATTGGTTGTAATTTAGAAAACGGAAACAACTTGTAAGTAATTGGCTTTGAATATTCAAGGTACTGTAAGTTTGGCTAAGAAATAATTAACAAGTGCAGAAGAGTAGATTATGGCTATAGGTAATAAGTAAGTAATACATTTGCATACAAACATTTGGAATGTTAATGATCAATATTAAAACAAAGTTAGTATTTAAAATAAGAGCTAAGGTTATATTTTTAAATATCGTCAAACTCGTTTATGTATTGCATATTTCTGTAAATTATATTCTATTATAAAAGAGCACGGAAGGTGTTTATATTTCCGTATTAGAAGGTTACTATGAGTACGTCATATAGAGGGAATATTTGAAATTTAGTGTTGTGAATATAAGTTCAGCAATTGGTTCTGTAACTTAAATTTTCAATTCACTGTAATGGTCAATCAAAAAAAAAGCCTTTTGCCTAAAGGTACCCAGTGTAGATTCTCCCTCATAGATAGGATGCGGATTATTCTGTTATCTTATTCCGCTTTATCTTGTTTCAGAAACATGAAGGGACCCCCTTATAAGCAGAAGAAGATATCTTGGTGAACATTCGGTTAAAGCGGGTTGCAGCAGACATGAAGAGGAGAGGAAATGCCTGAAGCGGGATTTTGAATTGTGGAATAAAAAGACAGAGTGTGTAGAATAATCAGAGATATTAAAGAGTTTCTTAGCCTGCTATATGGTTTTATTTATTCAGCCCCCACATTGAAAGATGAATAGGTTGAAATGAAACGGTGTTATACGCAAAAATATCGTTATCTATCATTTATTTTTGTCTGTATACGTATAGTAAGAGTGAAATTCTTCTTGCAAACTGCAAGGAAATGGCTTATAGGGCTATTAATGATTAAATAAAGTTTTCCGAAAGTATGATGAAGTGCTCAATCGAAGTTGAAAATCATTCCGTGTGTGTATACTAAATTTAAGTTCGATCTTCCTCTTATTTGAATAATCTTCCCACAAAATGTTACTCTGATATCTTACGTGGTATGTGTGCTTTGTACCTCGATGTCCAATGTACTTTTCAAGGCAGCACTCTTCACTACATATATTTATGCAGTGATATTTACGGGGTACAACCATCACGAAACGGGTCCGGATATGCGTCAGTACATGATGCCCGTAAAGCATGTCACCAGTACCCAGAATCCAAAGATACCGCTGTGTTACCGCTATCTCTCTAAATGGGATGGACAACGCAGTTTATCTAAGGATTTCGGGTTGATGCGGACCATGACACATCCTATACTGAACATCCTATTATCCAGTCTGCCAATCAATTCCATTTGAAGGCCATACCCCGTAATGTGTAACACATTTCACGAATACGAGTTGTTATACCCACTTTCATGAGCCAAAGCGTTGATACCAGTAAGGTTACTGTACCTCGGTAAGGGCAAGGTATCAATCATAGTTCAGATATTATTTAGAACTCTCTTTGTGTACTGATAGACCTACAGAGACCTCTGTATGAGTTTCAATCAGAACATTTTCGAGTAGCGACATACATAGGAGAGACAGGCCGAGCCATCGACACTAGGATATCCGAACACTCGCGATGCATCAGGCTAAAACAGCCAGATAGGTCAGCCATCGCTGAGCACGCACTAGAAAATGGACATAAAATTTCCTTTAAGGAAACAAAAGTACTGTGGAAGGCCCCTTCGTTCTGGGAACGAAAAACAAAGGAAGCAATAGAAATCTACTTAGAAGACAACAACTTAAACCGTGACAAGGGTATCGGTTTAAACAATGCGTGGAAACCGATTCTAAGAAAAATAGCACAAAACAGGATCGCAACCAATCGCAGAAGTGAAAGGGATACGAACCCTTCAGATATATAACACCACCGTCTCCGTGCACCTCCACTTCACCTGAGGATGGCCACGAAGGATGTGGCCGAAACGTCGGCTCTCGCCGAAGCCTGCACCCGGTTGGAAACCCGCGAAACATTTCTACATCAGTTACGCCGGGAAAGCCCGAGATCATTTCTCAGAACATTTTCGACTTTGAATATTGCCGCGTAATCACGTCAAAACATTACGTAAAGTAGCTTAAATGTTGTATAACACAAATTGTAATATAATCATGGACTTTTGTGTCATTATGGTGATTGATAGCTGTTATCTGTTGTGCTATAAATTTTACTTGTCTATTTTCAATTGCTATTATTAAATGTCGTTTGCGTAATGCGGTAAGTATTACTAATTAGTCTTCCGATTCTTTTAGCATCATTAGAAATGCAACTTAAGTCATTGAGTACAAAACAGGGTAGTGAATGATTGGAGCAGCACACAAGTCAATAGCTTATTTCTATGATTGGTTGCAATTATTAAATTATTCAATACAGAAATAAGCATTATTGGAAACATTAGTGGAAAAAATATTCAGTACAATTATAAATATATATGCAAGTTACGAGATAAATTCGTACATTTCACAAACAATTTTCTGTTCCTTTAAAGTATGGATTCAAATGGTTTACGATCTAACGAAGACTTAAGAGCCACTGTTCGGACATCCATTTAAATTTCGAATTTTCCCTCTTCATTATGAAATATTTAAGTTACGTGAAAATGAACACGAGATGGCACCCGACATCTATTTGCAAAAAATTTACATTTATTACGTATTTTTCGAATTTAAAGAGAAATTCCATCAAATATCACCCCTATTTAGATTAATTCGCAAGGTTTATTAATTGACCGTTTTCAATCATTTCCAATTTTAGTTCCGTATTCATAATATCTCAAAATGAAATTCTTGGCACTCTCGTACCGACAGCCCTCGCCATAGCCTCCCTTGATATCTCGAATTTACGGAAGATATCTTCGGGGTATATAAAGCCGCGGACGAGAACCCAAAATTTGGGGGGTCATGGAGGAAATGCTACACCAATTCAGGTCGGTGTACATTCCTCCAACAAGACCTCCCGTTCCAGATTCTGGAACATACCCAAACCAGATTTTGAACGTAATTTAAGACACCCGCCTAATTCAAAAAAAGTAAATTAAGACACCTGAGGAATCACCATTTCGTCAAAATTTAAATGACGGAATTTAAGACACCTGGAAGAATATATAAACGAAGAATTTTTTTTTTTGGAAACGCGTTTTATGTATGGAGTCGCCCCACCCTCATGCCCCTAAAGCCTAGGGGGTTCAGTAATAGTCCATGTATTACTGTCTTTATGGCACACTCGATGACCAAAGGTCTCAATTACGGAGACATCTACAGAACTTCTTCTTAAAACACTTAAAATTTTAAATGTTCCCTCTTCATGCACGTACTCGTACCTACCTTTACAATTATGTTTCTTAACCTTGCCGTTGTGGCGCTGATACCCACCGATACCATCTACCATACATCACCTTTGAACTAGCTTCTGGCTCTTGCCGCTGTGGCGCTGATACCCACCGATACCTTCTACCATACAATCGTCTTTGAACTAGCTTCTGGCACTTGACGTTGTGGCGCAACTGAGTACCACCGATATTATGTTCCGAAATTTCTATCCGGTACATTTGTATCTCGTTCATTTCCATATTTTTCCCTGCTTCTCTCTTTTACCCGCGATATTTTGTGCTATTACACGACTTACAATCCATTCATTTAGAACGAGGAGAAAACTCGAGCAAACAAATAAACAAAACTATTTATCATGCTTCAAAATTCTTTATTATTTCAAACATACAACATCACTTTATAGCCAACCACCCATTCTCATAGGAATGTTCAGTAAAACCCGTTAAGACCATATCCCGCTTAAGACGACATTTTCTTCCGCTCCCAACCGCACGAATCGCATGATGAAATCCCGCTTCAGACGAAAATTTTATTCACTCGTCCCCATAGCCTCTGCAACAAGCTTTAATTGAATGTCCACCTCATTATCTCTCTTCTTCTGCCTTGCATCCTTCATGCTTCTGATGACTTGTTTTCTGAGAAGAAAAAGAACATACGGGATAAGATAATAAAATAATCCGAATACCATCTATGAAGGCGACTTTACGTTGGAGACAATTTCGGCAAAAATATTTTATTTTGAACGTTAACTAACATCCTGATAGGAAAATTTTCTCCTCAGCAGGAATTTGAACCCGAAACCACGGCTTCAGAAGATTCGCATGCTAACCACTCCGTCCCCGAAGCCAAATACACGAATTGTCGCTAAAACGATTCAATTCCCCTGCATCACCCTTATATGACACGATCTTTCCTTCGACAATTCTTTGCATCACAAGCGAGATTTACGATTCCCCCTCTTCTGCTCTCTTATATTAGTAATTCTGCCACTTATTACGCGGCAATACAAAGAGGTTCTAATCGAAAGACAAAAACCGGTCTCTGTGCATTAATCAGTACATACACATTGTGTTATATCATTATAAACGAACAAACTCTTCCAATTATTCTGCATACTCACTCTTTACAATAATATTAGTATTCATCTTAGTTGCTGATGGAATCACCTTTGCATTGAAATGGCCATTCTTCTACATATTGCATTACCAGTATGTGGACCGAAATCTTCCCATGCACATACGCGATCACAGTTTTCTCTCAGCGAAGTGAGATTCGGCTCCTCTCAGCAATGATATCATCAACTCGTATCTCTCATCTTAGACTCCTCCTCGCCAACGCTAGTGAAAGATAAATGATGTAAAATAAATAAAACCATAAAATATGCAATTAAGTTTGAGGACGACATGAGAAAAAAATAAAGAAAACAGCGAAATTTTAAATTTTCTCGCGAACATCGAAGAAAATTTAATTGCAAGAACTTTCCACCATATCATTGCAATTTATGGAATCTTACCAAAATATCTTCATCAGAAATATATACTAGTGAACTATTATTGGAATTCAAGCGTTAGTTAGAAAGTTCAGCATAAATGAAGATTTTAAACTAACGATTTAAAATATATTTTGCAGCGACTCCCATTCATTCAACTCATAAATAATTTAATCAAACGAGTTGTCAGTTTTTTTCCTGAATTAAAATCCCCTGCCCCTTTAGTTAGGGGTACTGAATTCTGTGTCAGTTTTAAGAGCTAAGCACTCATTCTTCAATTGAAATTCCATATTAACGGGGTTTGAGCTAACCCCATCTATAACTACTCGCTGTTCTCCGTCGGAGAAAAAGTTTTCTTTCCATTTTATTATTTCGCCATTTACACCAGCAACTTTTAATTTGTATATCAACTTGTGATGAGGTACCTTGTCAAACGCTTTTCGAAAATCTAAAAATATTGCATCCACTTGCTTTTTCTTTTCGGACCGATAATGCAAGCTGAGACTCACTAGATCGCGTCTTACGAGCACTGTGTTGGTTCCTAAAACGAATTTTGAAGTTTCAAGAAATCCCTTTAAAGAACTAACGATTATATGCTCCATTACCTTACTGTTTAGTGACGTTAGAGATATAGGTCTGTTATTCGATGGGTCATCCTTTTCTCCGCTTTTACAAATTGGAATGACGATCGCGATTTTCCAATCTTTTCGGACCCTTCATTCCCTCAGATATTATTCAAATAATATTTTAAGAAAATGAGCGACGCTTACCGCAACTTCTTTTAATACCCGGGCTGGTATGTCTTCAGGACCAGTAGATTTATCGGACTTAATGATGCGCAGAAGTTTAGTGATGCCGTCGTCACTGAAGGTGATTTTAGACATTTTTCAGGCGCGTCGAAATTAGGAATGGTACGTGATGAACAATTGGGCGTAAATACACTATGGAGGAAATCATTAAAAAAATTTGGTTTTGCCCTTAGCATCATTAACTCCTTTTCCGTTGTTATTTTTGAGGGAATCTACTGTTTCTACTTTGCCTTGAACTTCCCTAACGTAGGACCAAAAGGCTTTAGGGTCGTTGTCTTCGTGTTTGCATAAGATTTCTCCTTAAACTGACAGAGCGCATCTCGTATGATGCGTTTGGTTTGCGATTGGCTAATGGCTAATGTACTCGCTCAGCAATTTTTTTAAGTCGATTTTGTCCGGAATCCTCGCATTGGCTTTTAATTTAGAATGCAAGCGCCTCTGTTTCTAAAGTGCTTTTCTGGTCTCTTTATTGTACCATCTAGGCTCGTTATTATGATAACAGTATTTTGAGGGCACATATGTGACTATTAAATCACGCATTATTCTAATAAACAAGTTCCAAGTGTCCTCACCTTCCCTCTCGGCCAACTGAAGCGTTCTCCATTGCAGCATGTAGCACCATGTCTTGCGTTTTGTAATTTAACCAGTTTTGAAACCGAACATAGTGATAAGATCGCTCGCGATGTTTTTAGTTCCGCAATTCGACACCACCAATATATTTGCGCCGAAATCATTTTCGGTTTGGGGATTTATTTCAGTCTGTAAAATCTGGATTCCTCTATTTAATATTATATTAATAAAGTGTACAAACGCCAACGAGGGGGATTTTTATGCCTTCCCAGCTGGCTAATTGTACAGTTTAACATTGCTGCTGGTAGCGATGGAAGCGTTTTGTAAACCTTATGAACTGGCTAACTGAACCGTTCCCATTGCAGCAGGTAGAGACGACGCGAGCGATTTCTTACCTTTCAAGTTGGCAAACTGTACCGTTCCAGTTTGTCCAACTGTACCGTTCCAGTTTGTCCAACTGTACCGTTCCCATTTTGCCAACTAAACCGTTCACATTTGGCCAATTGAACCGTTCCCATTTTGCCAACTGTTCCGTTCCTATTGCAGCAGGTAGCTATGAAGCGAGCTATTTCTTACATCTACATATTTACCGTGCGAGCCGCCTTTCGGCGTTTGGCATGGGGTGCATGCACCATGTCTCTATTTCCCTAGGCGATTATTTTCGCGTATAGTTCGTGGAATGAAATTTTGTAACGCTGTTCGCGCATCTATTTCACGGAACATTCGCGTATTATCAGATCGGCCTATATAACACGGTGGACGCATGCTTTTTACGTTTTCTACGAAGGAGCTCCCTCTGAATTTATCTAATAATTGAATTCTTTGTCTCGACCTTCTCTCGTCTAGTAATTCCCACCCGGCGTCCTTTTGCATTTGCGTTACGCTAGCTGTTTTCTCGTAAGAATTTTTTACAAAACGTATCGCCTTACTTTGTACCTTTTCTAATTCCCGAATGCAGTCTTAATTGGCAGGGTCCCACATGCTGCACGCTTACTATGGGTGAGGCCTAACGAACGTGAAGTAGCAACGTTCGCGAACCTTTTCATCGCTATCTATTACTATAGTATAGTCCTACCGACTATTATCTTGACGGAGCCAAGTTTCCTTAGTGCTCGTCCACATATCTTACGGATGTGGTCACTCCAATTTAAGTTATTCGTCAGCGTAACTCCCAGGTATTTTACAGATTCCCCTATTGCTATATTTTTCCCTTGAATGCTATATGATAAATCTTCGGTAGTGGATTTTCTCTTAAAAAAGTTAACCACTGAGCATTTATCAATGTAGAGCTCTAATTGCCGATCATCGCACCAATTCGTGATGCTATCTAAATCTTCCGATAGGGCTAACCTGTCCTCTCTATTATCTATTTCTCTGTATATGACCGCATAGAGTACAAACAATCTAACGTTACTGTCAATGAGACTACCAAGATCGTTAATATAAACTAGAAAGAGTAAGCGCCCTATTACGCTACCCAGTGGTACCCCCGAGGTCACTTTAAAGAATCGGCTGGCATGCTTCCCATGAAAATATAAATCCGTAGTTGACATTAATTTTTTGAGATAAACCAATATTCATGAATTTAATTTATTCACAAAATTCTGTTACATGAATTACCTTTACGGAAAATAGTTTTTTCTTACCTGTACAAAATTCCATATTTTGTACAAAAATATAAAATTTAAATTCTTCAAGAACACAAAATTAAATATTAATACTTCTATTGCTAACTTTTCTGAAGCTTGAATCCAACTAAATTAATATTTAGTTATTTATTTTTTTTTTAACATTTAATAAATGTACTAATTTATTAACTTTCATGAATGTAACAACTCTTTATGTGTGCAATGACTTATGATTTATTAATTAGATTCTTATAATTAATTCTTGTAAATTTTCAATAACCAGTAAAAAATATTGCCAAAAGTGAAAAAGTTAATTAAATAAAATAAATTTCAAAACAATGCACATTTATAGGAGAAAACGATAGTTCTATACAGTGATATCTATTCATTGTTTCAATAAACGTATAAGTTTTGTGTGTCAATATAAAAATTTAAGTTACAAAGGAAAATTAAATTAAATTTTTTAATAATTATAAATTAATTTCAAATAGAAAATAATCTTAGTGAAAATTGGAGTGAATATCTTTATATACACCTCTTAAGAATTTATTGAAATATTTCCATTTCCACCGATGGAGAACCGATGGAGAGAAGTACTGAAATATAGCAGATACCATACTTAAAAAGGTAATTGAATAATTTTTCTTTCAAAATTTATTCATCCTGATCCCTGCACAATGATTCAGATGGATTGCTCAGAGTACGATTTCCATCGTCTGCATTGAAAAATTACAAAAAAACCTTCCAATCTCTTCTTAAAAGTTCAAACTACTTTCTCTTACGTTCGATTGCTCAATTTTTTACAATATTACTTGAAAACTATTTTTACTAACCACATCAAAAGCAGAATTTGAATTTCACCATCCCTACTCATGATCCGATTGAGTAAATGCAGACATGAAAAATAGTCCGAGTTTCCGAGTGTCACGACTCGGAAGCCATCTGCTGCTAAGCTATCCACTTCATCACCATGTTAAGTCAGTATCACTTAAGGTTCAGGAATAAATATTATTATTTGGGACTACGTGCCTCCTAGGCTTTCCCGACCGAACAGACCCCGAGTCGTGAGGCCCTACCCAATATATATCCCCGGGCATGCCAAGATGGCTGCGCCAGGATACACATTAGAGTAAGGCCTCTCTTGAGGGCCCGTCAGCTGGGTTGGCTTCGGAAGACATGTAGTCCCAAGTCACCAAGTGAAAGTTGTTCTTTATTAAACGAAAAACATAAAGCTGTCTCACAAGTACTTTTTGGATTACCAGGCTCCTTCCTTTACGGAGGGAGAACATAGCTGCCTGGTTATCGATAAATATCTTAATATGAAAAAGTACATTGAGTTCATTAACTACGTCTAAAACATATGACAAGGCTAACATCGATGCAATAGTCTCTAACAAATGAATGACAATGTTGGAATTTGTAACATTTCACAACATCAAGTTCAGGTATTACAAAGGCCACTGAGATCAATGTGGTATCAGAATATACAGAAATGGTTCGTTCAGGGAATCCCATCACGACCCGTCGAGAAATTACGTCACTATCTCTAAGAAGGAAAGAAATCCAGTCAATGTCTCTGCGAAACACGTCAGAGATCAGAAACCTGGGTAAGTTCAGTATATAACAAATCCAGGCCAAATGGCCTGCGATTCGTTGGCGATCTTTCACTGCTGATTCACTGTGAAGAAGTTGCACATGATTTTTTACACCGGCGATCGTATCACTTGTAAGCTACACTGTTTTATCATCTAAATCGATGACAACACCCACATACACTATAGACCGAGAGGGTCTGAGAACGCACTTATCATAATTAAGAGATATTCCTAGCTCCGTTTCAAGGAACAAGGTAATGTCCAACACAAGGAGATCACTCAGCCGTCCGTAAATCAACCAGTCGTCCAGATTGACAATCATGGAAACGTTAAATTTTTGCTCAAGCACTTTAGCAACTGATTTAGCGATCCGCTGCATGACGTATGGGGCAAGAGAATGCCCCATCGTAGGCGATTCATCTGATAAGTCTTGCCCTCATAAAAAATACCGTAAAATTTTCGGACACCGAATGAAAGGGGATTTTGGTAGAAACTGTACTTGAGATCGACTTTTATCATAGAAGCCCAATATGGGATGACTCTTACAGCATACGCGGCAGAATGGAAATTAATCTTAGGGATTTCATATAATTCGGTCCAATCCGAAATGTCCATAATAAACCGAGCTTTGTCATTTTCTTTGGCTATTAAGTAACATCTGAAGGCGTTTAAGACCTCAGTGATAATACCGTATTTAACTATAATAAACTTTGGATCATCTCAGACATACGGTCCGAGGTGAGAGTGCGGTGAAACACCTAAGGAGGAATTCGAGGCGTCGGAATAACTGCCCCCTCGCTCGCTAAATCAGTTGCCCAATGAACCGGAAATACAAAAGGAATGATGTGGTTTACACTTATGGCCGAAACAGAGTTGATCTCCTTGCGTGAAGGTCCTAATATTGGCATCAAACTGCCGTTGTTCTCGTCCTCTTCGCTTTCCTCTTTCCCCTGGTCTGTTGGTTTGTCGGGCTGGACCTCTTCATCTTCCTCCCCCGGCGAGACGATCCCAGTCCCAAGGGACTGCAGAACCGGGTCGCTGATGCGCCGTCTGATTTCCGTAAAGGAGATCGTATCGACTGGCGTTGGGAGGTGACCTCCCAACTGCTCCCGGAGAAAGGTAGCGAGCTCCTTTTCAGCAATAGGCGGGCCCTGTTGAATGCGTAGAACTGCGAATCTTCAGATAGAGACGACCACGCGGAAAGAAGATGTAATATACATGTAGATTCTGCGTCGTGCAGGTCCCTACCCTGAATTTTCTGCGCCTGGACCAGTTGCAGCAGCTCCGCCCCAATGGAGAAGACCTTGGCAGGCGTGGGCGTCTCCATCCCCGGCTGGGGGGCAGGACGAAGAGAAGTCCGGCGCCGGAGGTAGCGAAGCTTCTTGAGACGGCATGGCGAATGCGGCAGATCCGTTTGGATTGGACTGAGATTGAGACTGAGAAAATAGAGATCCAGACGAAATGGCAAGAGCGGCCGCATGGGCTGCGACCTGGACAATCCTTCCTCGGATAATTGGAGAGCATTCCTCATATATCCTTTTAAAATAATTAAAATATTGAGTTTTTTTTAAATAAATGCGATAATTACTCTACTTTCATAATAATTAAGAATTGCGTTAAAGAGAAAGAAAGACATCTGAGATACGATGTACTAAGAATAATGAAATTTATAACATGTCGTTATTTACGATACAGTTTTCATAAAATTCAATATGATTGGATTTACTATAAATTTGTTTTTCAAGAACCACTGTAAAAAATAATAGATAAAAGTACTTTAAACCGAGCCTTCACTTCCACTCGAAAACTAGTTCGAGGGCAGAATTAACCACCTGATCATGAACCCCCATTTTGGTACTTGGCTAGTAAAAGCTGCACAAAAATAAAATTTAAAATTTAAGCAAAAATATAAACTCGATTATTCGACCCTATACAAGAAATGTCCTCTACCAACCGAGCCTCTGTCAAAGTCTTTAGTTCCAACCTTCTGGTGTGAAAAAGATACAAATAAAACTTCCAATCATCTCTTAACAGAGCCAACATATAAAACTCGTGACAGAAGAAATTGATTCGGTTAAATTTTGATGCATTGCCCTAGACATCTATTCCTTTAATTTTTCAAATGATTTTGGCCAGGAGCGTGCTCTATTCATGGATAAGTTTATTTACAGTTTCGTTATCCTGAATGTTTAAAATCATTCCAAAAATATCAAACTTAGATTGAAAGTTTAAAAATATATTAATGCTTCCTCAATACAATGTTCCAGAATTTTAATAACCTACATTTAAAATAGACTTAAAGAGAAATTTGTCTAAATAGTTGATTTTTTCACTAGATCATCATTGGCAATATTTTCTACTGGATATTGAAAATGTACAAGGATTAATTATAAGAATTTAATTAATAAAACATACGACATTGTAACCATAAATAGTTCTTACATTCTTGAAACTTTAAAAATTAGTACATATACTAAATTAAAAAATGAAAATAAATACATAAATATTAATTTAGTTCAATTCAAGCATCAAAAATGTTAGCAAAAGTAGCATTAATATTTAACTTTGTGATCTATTAAAATATTTATTTTTATATAATTGTATTAAAAATAGATTTTAGTACAAATAAGAAAACACTATATTCTGTAAAGATAATTCTTGAATCATAGAATTTTGTGAATAAATAAAACTCATCAATATTTGTTCATCACAGGAAATTAATGTCAACCACAAATTTATCATGTCCTGGAAAGCCTACAAACAGATTCTTTAAACTAAGGATTTAAAATATTTTTTGCAACAACACCTATTCCTTCATCTCTAAAATAATTTTTATCATGCGAGTTTTCGGTCAGTTTATTGTCAGTAGAGTGAGCTATCGGGCAAAAGGTCTGCCAAATGATCTCTAAATGTACATGAGACCATTCTAACGTTTTTTCTATTATAATTTACATTTCTTTATAATTATGTTATACCCATGTTTTTATGTTGCGATTTTATAAAGCTACATGCATAAATAATTACTATATATAAAGTATACATATGCATGTTACCATTTCAGTAGAGTTCATTGTTTCTCAGTATTATGTAGTGGAACGTATAATTATATTTATATATATATATATTTATATATAAAAGTACTTTAAACCGAGTCGTCACTTCCGCTCGAAAACTAGTTCGAGGGCAGAATTATCCAGCTGATCATGAACCCCCATTTTGGTACTTGGCTAGTATAAGCTGCACAAAAATAACGTTCAAAATTTAAGCAAAAATATTATCTCGATTATTCGTCCCTATACGAAAAGTACGAGGATAAAATATCTCAGTACAAATTTCTTCATTTTAAGCAAGAAATGTCCTCTACCAACCGAGCCTCTCTCAAATTCCAAACTTCTGCTTGGAAAAAGATACAAGTGAAACTTCCAATCATCTCTTAACAGAGCCAACAAAAAAAACTCGTGACAGACGAAATTGATACGGTTAAATTTTGATGCATTGCCATCTATTCCTTTAATTTCTCAAATGGTATTGGCCAGGTATGTTCTCTATTCATGGATAATTTTATTTACAGTTTCCTTATCCCGAATGTTTAAAGTCCTTCCAAAAATATCAAACTTTGATTGAAAGTTTGAGAAGATATTAATGCTTCCTCAATACGATATTCCAGAATTTTAATTAACTACATTTAAAATAGACTAAAAGAGAAATTTGTCTAAATAGTGAATTTTTTCACTAAATCATCAATTTAATGGAATAAAATTCTTGGCAATAAGTTGATTCTTCAATTTAGTCAGATACATGCAATTCCATTAAAACCTTGGGATGCGGTAATCACTATTCAGTAATAACTATTATCCATTCTGCTCATAGCATTCAAATCAATATTTCTTATTTTTCTTTTTATCCTCCAATGTTGTTATCATATTATCATCTCATACCTGAATTATATTCAATAACCTTCAATTTTTGAAAGATCTTCCAGGAGCTCCTCATAGTAGCGCATTATGAATAGAAGAAAATGATTCAACTTAAATAATGTAAACAAAAGATAATTAATTATACCTGCATAACCATTACTACCTCTTGAAAAATCTCAGGATAAAGATTAAATTCAGATAATGGAGAAACTCTTGGCAAAGGGCTAATTGCATTGAAGGAGAGGGAGACGATGTAGAAGAGAAAATAATCTTTTACTCTTGATTTAGTCTATCTTGCAAGAACTTTTCACCATACCATTGAGATTTAAGAATCTGAACAAAATATCTTCATCCGAGGTATATACTCGTATGTGATTGTGAATGAACTGTTAGTGGAACTTAAGCCATAGAAAATTCAACCATGAATGAAGATATTTAATATGGAACTTTAATTGAAGAATGAATGCTTAGGAGTTGAAAACTTACATAGCATCCAGTCCCACTATACAATAGAGGATGAGATTATTATCCAGGAAGAGAAGCAAGGAGGCTTAGCCTGCATATATACCATTTAAGGAAGGCACACTTTAATATACTGTTATCCTCTCCATGGCTACAGGGACCATCCCATTAGGATGATCATTCTCAAATAAGAGTTGAACAACATAAAATAGCTCTTTACCTCAATGGAACTGCCTACTCTCTCCCTTTTTCAAAATTCAAATCTAAAATAAGTTATTCAACAGGACTAGCTTGGGATGTTATATTCGAATGTAAATTTAGTATCATGTCATATACATTTATATATGTTATTCGATATTAAGCTCACTTCATATACTAAGTTTTGAGTTAAAATTCATAATAAACGAATTAAGAATTAAAATTAATATAGCCCCGAATATTTAGGACAAATGTCACGTTACGGATTAATACTACCCTAACTGTCACAATTCATCCACAATGACAAGATTTCTAGGATGGAGAACAAGTACTGAAATATAGCAAGACCCATATTTAAGAAAATTACTACTACAGTAATACTGAAAATCAATAAACTCAACTGAAATGGTAACATGCATTTGTATACTTTATATATAATAATTTTTTATGCATGTAGGTTTATGAAATAGCAACATAAAAAATGCATGTAAGATAATTATAAATAAATGTAAATATAATAGAAAAATATTAGTCTGGTCTCTTGGACATTTAGAAATCATTTGGCGGACCTTTCGCCCAACAGATCACTTTACCGACAAAAAACTGACCGACAACTCGCTTGATAAAAATTATGTATGAGTGCAAGGAATATGCGATGTTGAAAAAATATCTTAAATTGTAAATTTAGAGAATCTGTTGGCAGCATTCCGGTCAAATTATAAATCGGTAGTCGACATTTATTTTTTGAGATAAACAGATATTAATGAATTTTATTCATTCACAGAATTCTTTGTTTCATGAATTATCTTCAAGAAATAAGTGTTTTCTTAACTGTACAATATTCTATCTTTTGTACAATTACATAAAAATTAATATTTTTAAAGAACACATAATTAAATATTAAAGCTACTTCTGCTAACTTTTCTGAAGGTTGAATTCGACTAAACTAATATTTTGGTATTTGTTTTTATTTTTTTATTTAATGTATGTACTAATTTATAAACTTTCAAGAATGTAACAACTATTAATGCTTGCAATGTTGTATGCTAAGTTAAGTTTTACGGATATCCTACACCTTTAAATTCTCGATTCAGCTTGGAAGCTTAATCGTGCTCTGGTGATATTTGTGAATCACCATCAAAGGATTTTATTCATTATCAGAGAGTTAAAGTGAACAAATGTTAATATTCTCGACCATGATAATAATTAAACTCGTGACAGACGAAATTGATACGGTTAAATTTTGATGCATTGCCATCTATTCCTTTAATTTTTCAAATGGTATTGGCCAGGAATGTTCTCTATTCATGGATAATTTTATTTACAGATTCCATATCCCGAATTTTTAAAGTCGTTCCCAAAATATCAAACTTTGATTGAAAGTTTGAGAAGATATTAAAGTTTCCTCAATGGAATACAATATTCCACAATTTTAATAGCCTAAATTTAAAATAGACTAAAAGAGAAATTTGTCTAAATAGTGAATTTTTTCACTAAATCATCAATTTAATGGAATAAAATTCTTGGCAATAAGTTGATTCTTCAATTTAGTCAGATACATGCAATTCCATTAAAACCTTGGGATGCAGTAATCACTATACAGTAATAACTATTATCCATTCTGCTCATAGCATTCAAATCAATATTTCTTATTTTTCTTTTTATCCTCCAATGTTGATATCATATTATCATCTCATACCTGAATTATATTCAATAACCTTTAATTTTTAAAAGATCTTCAAGGAGCTCCTCAGAGTAGCGCATTATGAATAGATGAAATGATTAAACTTAAATAATGTAAACAAAAGATAATTAATTATACCTGCATAACCATTACTACCTCTTGAAAAATCTCAGGATAAAGATTAAATTCAGATAATGGAGAAACTCTTGGCAAAGGGCTAATTGCATTGAAGGAGAGGGAGACGATGTAGAAGAGAAAATAATCTTTTACTCTTGATTTAGTCTATCTTGCAAGAACTTTTCACCATACCATTGAGATTTAAGAATCTGAACAAAATATCTTCATCCGAGGTATATACTCGTATGTGATTGTGAATGAACTGTTAGTGGAACTTAAGCCATAGAAAATTCAACCATGAATGAAGATATTTAATATGGAACTTTAATTGAAGAATGAATGCTTAGGAGTTGAAAACCTACATAGCATCCAGTCCTCTAACAAAAGAGTATCAGATTATTAATTCAGGAAGAGGAGCAAGGTGGCTCAGCCTGCATGTATTCCATTTAAGAAGGGTCACTTCAATATACTGTTTTCATCTCTATGGCTACAGGGACCATCCCATTAGGATGATCTTTCTCAAATAAGAGTTGAACTACATAAAATAGCTCTTTACCTCAATGGAACTGCCTACTCTCTCTCTTTCAAAATTCAAATCCAAAATAAGTTATTCAATAGGTCTATCTTGGGATGTTTTAATCGAATGAAAATTTAGTATCATGTCATATACATTTATATATATAACTCAAAATTAAGCTCACTTCATATACTAAATTTTGAGTTAAAATTCACAATAAATGAATTAAGATTTAAATTAATATAGGCACTATTTAGTTATATTATTAATATAGGCACTATATAGGAATATTTAGGACAAATGTCACTTCACGGCTTAATACAACCCTAACTGTCACAATTCATCGACAATGACAAGAATTCCATGGATGGAGAACAATTACTGAAATATAGCAAGACCCATACTTAAGATACGTTCCACTTCATAATACTGAGAAACAATGAACTCTACTGAAATGGTAACATGCATATGTATATTAGAATGGTCTCGTATACATTTAGATCATTTGACGGACCTTTCGCCCAACAGCTCACTTTACGGAAAATAAACTGACCGACCGATAAAACCTATATTTGAGTGTAAGGAATTGCCGTTGATGCAAAAATTATTTGAAATTGTTAAATTAAAGTATCTCTTGGCAGCATTCCCGTCAAATTATAAATCGGTAGTTGACATTTTTTTTGAGATAAACTGATATTGATGAATATTATTCATTTACAGAATTCTATGTTTCATGAATTATCTTCAAGAAATAAGTGTTTTCTTAACTGTACAAAATTCTATCTTTTGTACAATAATATAAAAATTAATATTTTTAAAGAACACAAAATTAAAGATTAAAGCTACTTCTGCTAACTTTTTTGAAGCTTGAATTGAACTTAATTAATATTTATGTATTTATTTTCATTTATTTAATTAATATATGTACTAATTTTTAAACTTTCAAGAATGTAAGAACTATTAATGGTTACAATGTCGTATGTTTTATTAATTAAAGTCTTATAATTAATTCTCATACATTTTCAGTAGCCACTAAAAGATATTCCTTCAAGTGAAAAAGTTAATTAAATAAAATAAATTTCAAAACAATGCATATTTATAGGAGGACACAATACTTCTATACTGTGATATCTATTCATTAGTTCAAAAAATGTATAAGTTTTAGCGTCAATATAAAAATGTAAGTTATAAAGGTAAATAAAATTACTATTTTTTAATAATTATAATGTAATCTAAAATAGAAAATACTCTTAGTGAAAATTGGAGTGAATATCTTTACATATACCTCGAAAGAATTTATTGAAATATTGAATTAAAAAAGGTTGATAAAAGATGTTTTTTACTTTTTTTGTTCTTTGACACTCTTTAAACCTATGCTCTTTCTCAAGATAAAAAGGCAGATATAAAATCCACTCATTCCGAACAGAATTATTTTTATTTGAGCAACTTGTCCGTCATTATTTTGTAGGGAGAGTGAGTTGTCATTCAGTCAATCCATGTGTCAAGTTAGCTGCCGGGTGAGAACTTGTTCAGCCAGTCGAGCATTGATGAACCAAGCCTAGGGCAAATAATTGTCATTCAGATAGTCGGGACCCTATAATATCGCATGCTTCAACGTATTGTTTTCTTCAATAGGGCTTCAAGAATCAGGATATAATTTCAAATTCCATTATTCAAGGATAATTATTCCAAATAAGAATTGAACAACATTGGAATAGTTCTTTTTATGTCGATGGAACAGCCTAACTTATTTCTTCTTAAAATTCTAATCTGTAAGTAGTTAATCCATAGGAATAGCTTAGGAAGTCATGATCAAATTTAAGATTAAGTATTATGTCATTTGCCTATACCTCCCTAACAATCAATTGTACAACCTATTTTAAAGTTCAAGATGAAAGCCTCAAATTATGAATTGAGAAAGAAGATTAATATAACCTCCAATATTTAGGAGTAACCTCAAGTTATAATTCAACACATCCCTAACATTCTCAATTTATAGACAATGGCAAGATTTCAATGGATGGAGAACAAGTACTGAAATTCAGCAGGAACCATACTTAAAAAGGTGATTGAATAATTTTTCTTTCAAAATTTTTCATCCTGATCCCTGCGCAATGTTTCAGATGGATTCCTCAGAGTACGATTCCCATCTTCTGCATTGAAAAATTCTAAAAAACCTTCCAATCTCTTCTTATAATTTCAAACAAGTTTCTCTAACTGAGCAATTGAACTTACGTTCAATTGCTCAATATTTTTAGCAATATTGCTTGAAAACCATTTCTACTAACCAATCCACCACCAAAACCAGCTTTTGAATTTCACCATCCCTACTCATGGTCTGATTGAGTAAATGCAAACAAGAAAAATAGTGACGAGACTGGGAAACCATTTGCTAACCACATCATCACAATGCTAAGTGAGTATCACTTAAGATTCAGGAATTTATCACCCCTTCATCATGTCCCCATTTTTCATTTCTAGTCAATCTTTGTGATGAATTCAAAACAAATATGATTTCTACTATGAAAATTTGATATCCAAATACCAAGTTGAAAGGTCTAACAAATCACGAAAATTAGGTCACATACTTCACTATACAGGAGGAGAGAAAACTGCATAGAATATTCAATTCCAGAAAATGAAGGGAGCTAACAGAAAGATGTAATATATTATATAATCAAGAGAGGTATAAAGAGGTAAAGAAAGCAATGTTAATCTCTCATTACACAGGAAACAAAGTATTGCTATCAATATATGTAAGTTTTGCACATACAGAGACACATAAAGATGTTTTTAAAAATTTTACACAGCATATTTTAGCATACAGCACCAAGGGTCTAAATACAATTCAATGCAAAAAACATATGCACAAGTAGTGAAAGGATAACATAATATATCTTGGCAAATATAGTAGAGTTAATATAAGTTATAAGAGTGGGTGCTGGCACACACTTAGTATATTTCTAAAAAACTTGAAATTTAACAAATCTAAGCAGAACATTATTGACACCATGCCAACAATGATGCAGAAGATTGGGAATAAAATGTCAATAAGATGATTTACAGGGTCTCTCTTTAGATGTGCACTTTCGATATATATATATATATATATATATATATATATATATATATATATATATATATATATATATATATATTTATTACGATTATTGTCTCGATTCGTGGCAACTCGTCTCATTCCGCGGCATACTTAAGGATACGGAAATTTTATATGAATCCGATCTTGAGAATGGGTGTTGCGATTTTATGAAAATCTGATTTTACGAAAAATGAATTATCGTATCTTCAACTAATTTGGTTTCCGGTTTTCGAAGTATTTGATGATAAACGAAGAAACTGATTTCCTCTCACGAAAAATTGAACTTTTCTTGGAGGAAAGTTATCAAAGGCATTATGTCTTTCAAAGACATTTCAGGGCTTCCTGAGCCGATAAACTCAAATGAATCGGAGTTGTTACATGTTCAAAGCTAATGAGATGTTATCAGAAGACGTCCTTCCTAAAATTTTATCCGCCAAATGCTGATCTCCATCGTTACGTTTTGGAATCGGCGCAATGGTTCTAAACTACTGGATTACAATAGGTCATTAATAATGTTTAATTCAAGGAGCTTTTGTCCGAATTTTCTATCACATGATTCTCATGATATTAATGCATTTTGACATTTTAACTTAATTTTGAACCGAGTGAAATAAAATCCGAGTTTATTTCTTTAACCATCTACCGATTATAAATGCGAAAAGATGAGGAATTTTAATTCGTACATAAGTAAGACTTTTGGATTAGAGTGAAAATAATTAAGGAACAATACATATCTCGCAGTTAAAAGTTTTAAAATACTTTAACATGTAATTTAATGATTTTTTGAAACGGCATTTGTTTTTGGGAGGGAAAATAGTCGGTTCAACCAATCAGAACGCAGAATCTGTCACAGGAATTGAACAAGAGGAATTTTTGGAGGGAACGGTTCAGTTTCTCTGGATCATTCATGAAGTGCACTTCGATTGAGTGGCTCCCGAGCATTGGATTCGAAGAAGACTTCGAAGATTTAAGATCCAGGTAAGTTCAGCACTTATTGGAGAGGCTGTGGCGTTATTTATCCGTACTTTAGTTTTAATTACCGATAAAAGTTTCCGTAACACTTCGAAATTTCGCGTGTGGCTCAGACGTGAGGTCAGCGTTTTCTCCGTAAATTTTGCATGGTGCAGCGAGTTGAATGAGGTGGATTAAAGTTATTTCATAGCTTATTTTAGAAAAAGGACAAGTGAACTCGTAAAGCTAAGGTAGCTCGCTCATTGGTTTCAGGTGCTTTGCTGGTAATGTTGCGAAGAAGAAGAAGAAGCGGAGGACGCCAAGTTTTTCGAGAGGTTCCTAACATCAAGTATCGGATTGGTATCAAAGATGAACGGTTACGGTTTTCATTATATTTGATATTTTTGTTATCATGCAGCATGCGTGTTTGTTTTTGATGTTTTGTTTGCGTGCTATTTTGATGAATGCTTTCCTCCTATGTTTGATTGCGTATTTTGCGATGTATGCGTGCGAATGCGTTCTAGGTACATGAGAGGTTCTCGTCGATGGTTTTTTGAGTTCTTTTGGTTCGCTTTGCTTTCGTGTCGTTTGTTGGTTTCGTTCGTTCGTGGGAGTGGGCTGGGTTGGGAGGGATGGGTTGGGTTTTTTACAGGTACATAATACATTGCGTTATTTTGCGAAATTTAAGTGATATATTTCGAATGTATTGTTTTCCTTTCCTTCATTTCTATTATTTGTCTCATTACCTTATTTCCTCTTCTTTTCAGGTACATTGAATAATCATTCTTTTTTTGCAGGAACATGAAATTTTGTGTTGTATACTATTTTTGTTGTTCATTTTTAGTTGAGTATATTTTTTATTTCCATGCGTATGCTTTCTGTTTTGAGTGTTGTTTTGCATTTTTATTTTCATGCATGTTATGCTTTCTGTTTTGAGTGTTGTTTTGCATTTTTATTTTCATGTATGTTATGCTTTCTGTTTTGAGTGTTGTTTTGCATTTTTATTTTCATGTATGTTATGCTTTCTGTTTTGAGTGTTGTTTTGCATTTTTATTTTCATGTATGTTACTTAATTACACTTCTTCTTTTTCTAGGGAGTTTTTCTTTCCAGGCATTAGAAGTACCGTGAAGGGGTCCGCCTGTCTGATGGTCTTCAGCCGCGGATTTTTATTATTATTTTATAATTTGAATTGAAATTTGAATTGTAATTTTAGTTATAATTTGAATTGTAATTTTAGCTGTAATTTGAATTGTAATTTTTTATTGTAATACTGCGTTCGCGATCGCGGCTTGGGATTCAGTATCCGTTTGGGAGCTTCACTCTCGCGGATACCCCAAGTAAATTTTAAGTGTTTGAGTATGTAGTGGAACGCCTGGGCGTACCGCTTTGTACGCACGGTTCTTCTATTTTCTCAAATCACTCGCCGATTAAGCCCCCTATAACTTTTGATCATCGTAACTCATGTGCAGATATGGAATGGATTCCCAGTGAGTTGTGCGAGTGCATGTGTGTGGTGTGTGTGTGGGGTGTGTGGAGTATACTCCAGTGTGAATGATGATATAGGTATATAATTTCGTAGTTATCGCGAGTAACATTCCGATCTAATCCTATTTACTAACTTGTATCGGTGGGGTGTGTGGGGATCCATTCCAATCTGTGCATTTTTAAATAACGTTAGATAAAATTTTCAACTTTCATTTTAAAGTAATTTTTTTCAAATTTCATTCATCTCTTGCTTCAACTAAATTAGCTTATTAAATTTGTCATCCTCCCTTCGATCATTTTTCATTCGAAACATTGCATATTTTGATCTTAATGTGTACTCTTTTGTCAATTTTGTATCTTTCTCTTTGCGGGATTTTTGCTCCCGTTCTTGTGTGGTTATTTTCTCCGGAAACCTTCAGTTTCCAGAGTTTTTTCCACACCCGTGGGTCGTTTCCTCCGGAATCCTTCAGTTTCCAGAGGTTTTTCCCACTTTTCCAGAATAAATTTTGTTTTTTAAGCACTGGAAATATGTTTTTCCTTTAAACGTTCTCCTATTCCTCATCTCAATGAATGGCGTTATAAATTCTCCTTTTAAAATAATTAGAAATATTGCCTTTTTTTAAGAAATGCGATAATTACTCAACTTTCATATTAATTACGAATTTCGTTCGAAAGAAAGAAAGACAACAGAGATACGATGTACTAAGAATAATGGAATTTATAACTTGTCGTTATTTACGATACAGTTTTCATAAGATTCAATATGATTGGATTCAATTTAGTCAGATACATGCAATTCCATTAAAACCTTGGGATGCAGTTATCACTATTCAGTAATAACCATTATCCATTCTGCTCATAGCATTCGAATCAATATTTCAAATTTTTCTTTTTATCCTCCAATGTTGTTATCATATTATCATCTCATACCTGAATTATATTCAATAGTTTTAAATTTCTAAAAGATCTTCCAGGAGCTCCTCGTAGTAGCGCATTGTGAATAGAAGAAAATGATTCAACTTAAATAACGAAAAAATAAGATGCACAATAATTCGCTCAAATAATTCCTCTTTTAAATCTCAAGTTTAATATTAAATACAGATACAAGAGAAACTCTTGGTCAAGGGCTCATTGCTTTGAAGTTGACATACATGATATAAAAAAGAAAATAATCTATTACTCTTGATTAAATCTATCTTGTAAGAACATTCCCCCATAACATTGAGATTTAAGAATCTGAACAAAATATCTTCATCTGAATTATATACTAGTATGTGATTGTGAATGAACTTTTTAGTGGAATTCAAGCCATCTAAAATTCAACCATGAATGAAGATTTCAATATTGAACTTTAATTGAAGAATGAATGCTTAGGAATTGAAAAATTACATAGCATTGAATACTCCTAAAGAAAGAGTATCAGATTATTAATTCAGGAAGAGAAGCAAGGTGGCTCAGCCAGCATATATACCATTTGAGAACGCACACTTCAATATACTGTTTTCCTCTTTTTGGCTACAGGGATCCATCCCATTAGGATAATTATTCTCAAATAAGAGTTGAACAACATAGAAATAGCTCTTTACCTCAATGGAAGTGTCTTATCTCTCTCTTATTCAAAATTCAATCCTGTGAATAGTTATTGATCAGGACGAGCTTGGGATTTTATAATCAAATGTAATATTTATTATCATGTCATTCACATTTACATACATAACCCAAAATTAAGCTCACTTCATATATTAAATTTGAAGTTTAAAATAAACCAATTAAAATTATTGGAACCACAAATATTTAGGAAAAATGTCACGTTACGGCTTCATACAACCCTAACTGTCACAATTCATCGACTATGACAAGATTTCCATGGATGGAGAACTAGTACTGAAATATAGCAGGAACCATACTTAAAAAGGTAATTGAATAATTTTTCTTTCAAAATTTATTCATCCTGATCCCTGCACAATGATTCAGATGGATTTGCTCAGAGTACGATTTCCATTTTCTTCATTGAAAAATTACAAAAAAACCTTCCAATCTCTCCTTAAAAGTTCATACTACATTCTATTACGTTCAATTGCTCAATTTTTTTAACAATATTGCTTGAAATCTATTTCTACTAACCAATCCACCACCAAAACCAGCTTTTGAATTTCACCATCCCTACTCATGATCTGGTTGAATAAATTCGTACAAGAAATATAGTGACGTGACTGGGATTTCATTTGCTGCTAAGCTAACCACATCATCACCATACTAAGTGAGTATCAATTAGGATTCAGGAATATATCTCCCTCATCATGTCCCTATTTCTCACTTCAAGTTAACCTTTGTGATAAGATCAATATAATACAGAATTATTCTGGTAATATTTAATATCCAAATAGTATACTGAGATGAATGGTCCAACAAAATTACAAAAATTCGGTCACATTCTTAACTATGCAGATGCAGAGAAAACTGCATAGAATATGCAGTTCCAGTCAATGGAAATAGCTAATAGATAGATGAACTGTGTTATCTGGGATCAGAAATCATGAGAGATACAAAGAGGGAATGAAAATAATGTTTATCTCTCATTAAACAGGAGACAAAATATTGCTATCAAAATATGCAAGTATTGCATTTGCATAGCAACATTAAGAAGTTTTATATAAGTTATACACAACAGTTCTAGCATATAGCTCCTTAAAGATTAAAGTAAAAACATTTAAGGAACAAACATATTTCACACGTAGAAAGGTGAAAATAACCTGACATGTTATTTAACGACTCCAAATTACACTTTATAGACACTACTTAACAGCCCTAACTAATTTACTTAAATTCAATTGTTCAATCCTTTACCCATTTACCACGGAAACTACTTCTCAAACAAATCCCAATTTTATTTCATTCTCATAATAGCTAATGAACATTCTCTGCAATAGAAAATAAGGACACCTGATCCATCTGCAGGCCTGTATTTACCCAGTGGGAGGGAAAGTACACAGAGTTAAGTTTTACGGATTGCCTACACCTTTACATTCTCGATTCACCTTGGAAGCTTAAGCGTACTCTGGTGACATTTATGAATCACCATCAAAAGATTATAATCAGTATCAGAGAGTTAAAAATTTGCAAATGTTTATATTCTTGACCATGATAATAATTAAACTCGTGACAGACGAAATTCATACGGTTAAATTTTGACGCATTGACTAGACATTTATTCCTTTAATTTTTCAAATGGTATTGGCCAGGAATGTTCTCTATTCATGGATAATTTTATTTACAGTTTCCTTATCCCGAATGTTTAAAATCGTTCCGAAAATATCAAACTTTGATTGAAAGTTTGAGAAGATATTAAAGTTTCCTCAATGGAATACAGTATTCCAGAATTTTAATAGCCTAAATTTAAAATAGACTAAAAGAGAAATTTGGCTTAATAGTTAATGTTTTCACTAAATCATCAATTTAATGGAATAAAATTCTTGGCAATAACTTGATACTTCAATATAGTCAGATACATGCAATTCTATAAAAATCTTGGGATGCAGTAATCACTATTCAGCAATAACCATTATCCATTCTGCTCATAGCACTCGAATCAATATTTCAAATTTTTCTTTTTATCCTCCAATGTTGTTATCATATTATCATCTCATACCTGAATTATATTCAATAGTCTTAAATTTCTAAAAGATCTTCCAGGAGCTCCTCATAGTAGCGCATTATGAATAGAATAAAATGATTCAACTTAAATAACGTAAAAATAAGATGCACAATAGTTCGCTCGAATAATTCCTCTTTTAAATCTCAAGTTTAATATTAAATACAGATACAAGAGAAACTCTTGGTCAAGGGCTCATTGCTTTGAAGTTGACATACATGATATAAAAAAGAAAATAATCTATTACTCTTGATTAAATCTATCTTGTAAGAACATTCCCCCATACCATTGAGATTTAAGAATCTGAACAAAATATCTTCATCTGAATTATATACTAGTATGTGATTGTGAATGAACTGTTAGTGGAACTTAAGCCATCTAAAATTCAACCATGAATGAAGATTTCAATATTGAACTTTAATTGAAGAATGAATGCTTAGGAATTGAAAACTTACATAGCATCCAGTCCCACTATACAATAGAAGATGAGATTATTATCCAGGAAGAGAAGCAAGGAGGCTCAGCCTGCATATATACCATTTAAGGAAGGCACACTTCAATATACTGTTATCCTCTCCATGGCTATAGGAATCATCCCATTAGGATGATCATTCTCAAATAAGAGTTGAAATACATAAAATAGCTCTTTACCTCAATGGAACTGCCTACTCTCTCCCTTTTTCAAAATTCAAATCTAAAATAAGTTATTCAACAGGACTAGCTTGGGATGTTATATTCGAATGTAAATTTAGTATCATGTCAAATACATTTATATATATAACTCAAAATTAAGCTCACTTCATATACTAAATTTTGAGTTAAAATTCACAATAAATGAATTAAGATTTAAATTAATATAGGCACTATTTAGTAATATTATTAAGATAGGCACTATATAGGAATATTTAGGACAAATGTCACTTTACGGCTTAATACAACCCTAACTGTCACAATTCATCGACAATGACAAGAATTCCATGGATGGAGAACAATTACTGAATAATAATGCAAGACCCATACTTAAGATACGTTCCACTTCATAATACTGAGAAACAATGAACTCTACTGAAATGGTAACATGCATATGTATATTAGAATGGTCTCGTATACATTTAGATCATTTGACGGACCTTTCGCCCAACAGCTCACTTTACGGAAAATAAACTGACCGACCGATAAAACCTATATTTGAGTGTAAGGAATTGCCGTTGATGCAAAAATTATTTGAAATTGTTAAATTAAAGAATCTGTTGGCAGCATTCCCGTTAAATTATAAATCGGTAGTTGACATTTTTTTTGAGATAAACTGATGTTGATGAATATTATTCATTTACAGAAGTCTATCTTTCATGAATTATATTCTAGAAATAAGTGTTTTCTTAACTGTACAAAATTCTATCTTTTGTACAATTATATAAAAATTAATATTTTTAAAGAACACAAAATTAAATATTAAAGCTACTTCTGCTAACTTTTTTGAAGCTTGAATTGAACTTGATTGACATTTATGTATTTATTTTCATTTATTTAATTAATATATGTACTAATTTTTAACCTTTTAAGAATGTAAGAACAATTAATGGTTACAATGTCGTATGTTTTATTAATTAAAGTCTTATAATTAATTCTTATACATTTTCAGTAGCCATTAAAAGATATTGCTTCAAGTGAAAAAGTTAATTAAATAAAATAAATTTCAAAAGAATGCATATTTATAGGAGGACACAATACTTCTATACTGTGATATCTATTCATTAGTTCAAAAAATGTATAAGTTTTAGCGTCAATATAAAAATGTAAGTTACAAAGGTAAATAAAATTACTATTTTTTAATAATTATAATGTAATCTAAAATAGAAATTCTCTTAGTGAAAATTGGAGTGAATATCTTTACATATACCTCAAAAGAATTTATTGAAATATTGAATTAAAAAAGGTTGATAAAAGATGTTTTTTACTTTTTTTTGTTCTTTGACACTCTTTAAACCTATGCTCTTTCTCAAGATAAAAAGGCAGATATAAAATCCACTCATTCCGAACAGAATTATTTTTATTTGAGCAACTTGTCCGTCATTATTTTGTAGGGAGAGTGAGTTGTCATTCAGTCAATCCATGTGTCAAGTTAGCTGCCGGGTGAGAGCTTGTTCAGCCAGTCGAGCATTGATGAACCAAGCCTAGGGCAAATAATTGTCATTCAGATGGTCGGGACCCTATAATATCGCATGCTTCAACGTATTGTTTTCTTCACTAGGGCTACAAGAATCAGGATATAATTTCAAATTCCATTATTCAAGGATAATAATTCCAAATAAGAATTGAACAACATTGGAATAGTTCTTTACGTCCATGGAACAGCCTAACTTATTTCTTCTTAAAATTCTAATCTGTAAGTAGTTAATCTATAGGAATAGCCCAGGAAGTCATGATCAAATTTAAGATTAAGTATTATGTCATTTGCCTATACCTCCCTAACCATCAATTGTACAACCTATTTTAAAGTTCTAGATGAAAGTCTCAAATTATGAATTGAGAAAGAAGATTAATATAATCTCCAAAATTTAGGAGTAACCTCAAGTTATAATTCAACACATCCCTAACATTCTCAATTTATAGACAATGGCAAGATTTCAATGGATGGAGAACAAGTACTGAAATGCAGCAGGAACCATACTTAAAAAGGTGATTGAATAATTTTTCTTTCAAAATTTTTCATCCTGATCCCTGCACAATGATTCAGATGGATTGCTCAGAGTACGATTCCCATCTTCTGCATTGAAAAATTCAAAAAACCTTCCAATCTCTTCTTATAATTTCAAACAAGTTTCTCTAACTGAGCAATTGAACTTACGTTCAATTGCTCAATACTTTTAGCAATATTGCTTGAAAACCATTTCTACTAACCAATCCACCACCAAAACCAGCTTTTGAATTTCACCATCCCTACTCATGGCCTGATTGAGTAAATGCAAACAAGAATAATAGTGACGAGACTGGGAAACCATTTGCTGCTAAGCTAACCACATCATCACAATGCTAAGCTAGTAGCACTTAAGATTCAGGAATTTATCACCCCTTCATCATGTCCCCATTTTTCATTCCTAGTCAATCTTTGTGATGAATTCAAAACAAATATGATTTCTACTATGAAAATTTGATATCCAAATACCAAGTTGAAAGGTCTAACAAATCACGAAAATTAGGTCACATACTTTACTATACAGGAGGAGAGAAAACTGCATAGAATATGCAGTTCCAGTCAATGGAAATAGCTAATAGATAGATGAACTGTGTTATCTGGGATCAGAAATCATGAGAGATACAAAGAGGGAATGAAAATAATGTTTATCTCTCATTAAACAGGAGACAAAATATTGCTATCAAAATATGCAAGTATTGCATTTGCATAGCAACATTAAGAAGTTTTATATAAGTTATACACAACAGTTCTAGCATATAGCTCCTTAAAGATTAAAGTAAAAACATTTAAGGAACAAACATATTTCACACGTAGAAAGGTGAAAATAACCTGACATGTTATTTAACGACTCCAAATTACACTTTATAGACACTACTTAACAGCCCTAACTAATTTACTTAAATTCAATTGTTCAATCCTTTACCCATTTACCACGGAAACTACTTCTCAAACAAATCCCAATTTTATTTCATTCTCATAATAGCTAATGAACATTCTCTGCAATAGAAAATAAGGACACCTGATCCATCTGCAGGCCTGTATTTACCCAGTGGGAGGGAAAGTACACAGAGTTAAGTTTTACGGATTGCCTACACCTTTACATTCTCGATTCACCTTGGAAGCTTAAGCGTACTCTGGTGACATTTATAAATCACCATCAAAAGATTATAATCAGTATCAGAGAGTTAAAAATTTGCAAATGTTTATATTCTTGACCATGATAATAATTAAACTCGTGACAGACGAAATTCATACGGTTAAATTTTGACGCATTGCCTAGACATTTATTCCTTTAATTTTTCAAATGGTATTGGCCAGGAATGTTCTCTATTCATGGATAATTTTATTTACAGTTTCCTTATCCCGAATGTTTAAAATCGTTCCGAAAATATCAAACTTTGATTGAAAGTTTGAGAAGATATTAAAGTTTCCTCAATGGAATACAGTATTCCAGAATTTTAATAGCCTAAATTTAAAATAGACTAAAAGAGAAATTTGGCTTAATAGTTAATGTTTTCACTAAATCATCAATTTAATGGAATAAAATTCTTGGCAATAACTTGATACTTCAATATAGTCAGATACATGCAATTCTATAAAAATCTTGGGATGCAGTAATCACTATTCAGCAATAACCATTATCCATTCTGCTCATAGCACTCGAATCAATATTTCAAATTTTTCTTTTTATCCTCCAATGTTGTTATCATATTATCATCTCATACCTGAATTATATTCAATAGTCTTAAATTTCTAAAAGATCTTCCAGGAGCTCCTCATAGTAGCGCATTATGAATAGAATAAAATGATTCAACTTAAATAACGTAAAAATAAGATGCACAATAGTTCGCTCGAATAATTCCTCTTTTAAATCTCAAGTTTAATATTAAATACAGATACAAGAGAAACTCTTGGTCAAGGGCTCATTGCTTTGAAGTTGACATACATGATATAAAAAAGAAAATAATCTATTACTCTTGATTAAATCTATCTTGTAAGAACATTCCCCCATACCATTGAGATTTAAGAATCTGAACAAAATATCTTCATCTGAATTATATACTAGTATGTGATTGTGAATGAACTGTTAGTGGAACTTAAGCCATCTAAAATTCAACCATGAATGAAGATTTCAATATTGAACTTTAATTGAAGAATGAATGCTTAGGAATTGAAAACTTACATAGCATCCAGTCCCACTATACAATAGAAGATGAGATTATTATCCAGGAAGAGAAGCAAGGAGGCTCAGCCTGCATATATACCATTTAAGGAAGGCACACTTCAATATACTGTTATCCTCTCCATGGCTATAGGAATCATCCCATTAGGATGATCATTCTCAAATAAGAGTTGAAATACATAAAATAGCTCTTTACCTCAATGGAACTGCCTACTCTCTCCCTTTTTCAAAATTCAAATCTAAAATAAGTTATTCAACAGGACTAGCTTGGGATGTTATATTCGAATGTAAATTTAGTATCATGTCAAATACATTTATATATATAACTCAAAATTAAGCTCACTTCATATACTAAATTTTGAGTTAAAATTCACAATAAATGAATTAAGATTTAAATTAATATAGGCACTATTTAGTAATATTATTAAGATAGGCACTATATAGGAATATTTAGGACAAATGTCACTTTACGGCTTAATACAACCCTAACTGTCACAATTCATCGACAATGACAAGAATTCCATGGATGGAGAACAATTACTGAATAATAATGCAAGACCCATACTTAAGATACGTTCCACTTCATAATACTGAGAAACAATGAACTCTACTGAAATGGTAACATGCATATGTATATTAGAATGGTCTCGTATACATTTAGATCATTTGACGGACCTTTCGCCCAACAGCTCACTTTACGGAAAATAAACTGACCGACCGATAAAACCTATATTTGAGTGTAAGGAATTGCCGTTGATGCAAAAATTATTTGAAATTGTTAAATTAAAGAATCTGTTGGCAGCATTCCCGTTAAATTATAAATCGGTAGTTGACATTTTTTTTGAGATAAACTGATGTTGATGAATATTATTCATTTACAGAAGTCTATCTTTCATGAATTATATTCTAGAAATAAGTGTTTTCTTAACTGTACAAAATTCTATCTTTTGTACAATTATATAAAAATTAATATTTTTAAAGAACACAAAATTAAATATTAAAGCTACTTCTGCTAACTTTTTTGAAGCTTGAATTGAACTTGATTGACATTTATGTATTTATTTTCATTTATTTAATTAATATATGTACTAATTTTTAACCTTTTAAGAATGTAAGAACAATTAATGGTTACAATGTCGTATGTTTTATTAATTAAAGTCTTATAATTAATTCTTATACATTTTCAGTAGCCATTAAAAGATATTGCTTCAAGTGAAAAAGTTAATTAAATAAAATAAATTTCAAAAGAATGCATATTTATAGGAGGACACAATACTTCTATACTGTGATATCTATTCATTAGTTCAAAAAATGTATAAGTTTTAGCGTCAATATAAAAATGTAAGTTACAAAGGTAAATAAAATTACTATTTTTTAATAATTATAATGTAATCTAAAATAGAAATTCTCTTAGTGAAAATTGGAGTGAATATCTTTACATATACCTCAAAAGAATTTATTGAAATATTGAATTAAAAAAGGTTGATAAAAGATGTTTTTTACTTTTTTTTGTTCTTTGACACTCTTTAAACCTATGCTCTTTCTCAAGATAAAAAGGCAGATATAAAATCCACTCATTCCGAACAGAATTATTTTTATTTGAGCAACTTGTCCGTCATTATTTTGTAGGGAGAGTGAGTTGTCATTCAGTCAATCCATGTGTCAAGTTAGCTGCCGGGTGAGAGCTTGTTCAGCCAGTCGAGCATTGATGAACCAAGCCTAGGGCAAATAATTGTCATTCAGATGGTCGGGACCCTATAATATAGCATGCTTCAACGTATTGTTTTCTTCACTAGGGCTACAAGAATCAGGATATAATTTCAAATTCCATTATTCAAGGATAATAATTCCAAATAAGAATTGAACAACATTGGAATAGTTCTTTACGTCCATGGAACAGCCTAACTTATTTCTTCTTAAAATTCTAATCTGTAAGTAGTTAATCTATAGGAATAGCCCAGGAAGTCATGATCAAATTTAAGATTAAGTATTATGTCATTTGCCTATACCTCCCTAACCATCAATTGTACAACCTATTTTAAAGTTCTAGATGAAAGTCTCAAATTATGAATTGAGAAAGAAGATTAATATAATCTCCAAAATTTAGGAGTAACCTCAAGTTATAATTCAACACATCCCTAACATTCTCAATTTATAGACAATGGCAAGATTTCAATGGATGGAGAACAAGTACTGAAATTCAGCAGGAACCATACTTAAAAAGGTGATTGAATAATTTTTCTTTCAAAATTTTTCATCCTGATCCCTGCACAATGATTCAGATGGATTGCTCAGAGTACGATTCCCATCTTCTGCATTGAAAAATTCAAAAAACCTTCCAATCTCTTCTTATAATTTCAAACAAGTTTCTCTAACTGAGCAATTGAACTTACGTTCAATTGCTCAATATTTTTAGCAATATTGCTTGAAAACCATTTCTACTAACCAATCCACCACCAAAACCAGCTTTTGAATTTCACCATCCCTACTCATGGCCTGATTGAGTAAATGCAAACAAGAATAATAGTGACGAGACTGGGAAACCATTTGCTGCTAAGCTAACCACATCATCACAATGCTAAGCTAGTAGCACTTAAGATTCAGGAATTTATCACCCCTTCATCATGTCCCCATTTTTCATTCCTAGTCAATCTTTGTGATGAATTCAAAACAAATATGATTTCTACTATGAAAATTTGATATCCAAATACCAAGTTGAAAGGTCTAACAAATCACGAAAATTAGGTCACATACTTTACTATACAGGAGGAGAGAAAACTGCATAGAATATTCGATTCCAGAAAATGAAGGGAGCTAACAGAAAGATGTAATATATTATATAATCAAGAGAGGTATAAAGAGGTAATGAGAGTAATGTTAATCTCTCATTATACAGGAAACAAAGTATTGCTATCAATATATGTAAGTTTTGCACATACGGAGACATATAAAAAAGGACATTTTAGCATACAGCACCAAGGGTCTAAATACAATTCAATGCAGAAAACCTATGCACAAGCAGTGAAAGGATAACATAATATATCTTGGCAAATATAGTAGAGTTAATATTAGTTACAAGAGTGGATGCTAGCACACACTTTGTAAATCCCTTAAAAAACAAGAAATTTAACAAATCTAAGCAGAACATTATTAACACCATGCCAACAATGATGCAGAAGATTGGGAATTAAATGTCAATAAGATGATTTACAGGGTCTATCTTGCAAAATTTTGGGCATACAGTCATCATTTTTTCTTAATAAATGATTTTTATTTTGGTACTGCTCATATTATTTTGGTAATCAATGTAATAATTAATAGTAAAGTGGATATTGCACTGAATTTTTATAAAGCACAACGTTGTGCCCAATTTTTGCTTGAGAGCTATTGATGAGGAAGGGACAAGTAGATTTTATTGATTTGTTTCTTGGCTGAGATATGACAATAGGTTAAGAGGAGCTGTGCCTCCCTTTCAAGGGCACCTCAATATCAACTATGAGATATACAGCATCTAAACCAGCCATGACTGTGTAAAGATAACGAAACTGCACTGTAATGAAAATTTTCTTCTACTGAGCTATGAATCAGGTGATTCTTAAATTTACTTTCACAGTATTCATTCCTTTGTAAATACCACATCAATGATTCATTTGTATACAATGTGCCATTTGTATACAGTACCAGTCTTGTGAAAGGATAGGAATGTCACACAGCAAAACAGATCTACAACCTGCAGATGAGTTATACAGTTGATCAGTTCATGATAGGTAGGAAAGAATGTCTTCTTATTTACTACATATACAACTAGGAACTCCCTTCAAGTAATGCAGATGATTACAGGCCAAGAAATATTCTCTTGGTATGGAAAAAAGTAATGGAAGAGGTAGTTAAGATTGAGTTACCGTTTCTTAGCTATTAGGACGATTTTTTTTGCATATTTAATCGCGGGCTCCAAAACCTTTGATAGCCATGAAGTTAAGCAAATAAATGTAGATCTAACTTCTACAGATATTCTTTCCATCCTTTGCATCAATTGCACCAGCAAATCTTTCCCATAGCAACCTGTTTAGATGTGCACTTTCGATATATATATATATATATGAGTAAAGGTGCGCTTGCTTACAGCAAGCAATGCAATAATTTATCTTTAGTGAATAATAAATTTTTTCGAAAGATTATTTTGCTCAAACGTTGCTAAACATAAAGTAAAGGGCATTTACGCAGCTGAAAATGCACTGAATATAATTTCCGATGCATTTCTTTCGACAGCTAAATTCCGCCCCGGCGTCGAACCAAGGTCATCCTGCTAAAATCACTGTAATTTTTCGCTTGAGTATGGTGGACTTTATAAACACCCCTAATTGCAAAAGGAAATTCATTCAGGAAGTACCTTAAAATGAGTCCTAAATTCCCTATGTATTTCACATGGAGAATTAATTAACGCCCCCTAGCATCGAACCAACGACCTTTTACGACTATCTTAGGATAGCTTTTATATGAGAACTGTCCCCTTAATGGCTGTGTGAAATTTTGAACTTCTGCGCTGTTGGGAAGTGGCATAAAAAGCTTTCGCAAATATGGCCAATGCATTTTAAACGGGAAAAATCCAGATTACGGGTCGCTCTGGAATCGAACCCGTGACACGTAGGCAACTGTTGATTTTTTCTGAGGTATATAATATACTTACCTATCAGTGTAAAAAATTTAAATGATCTATGTATCATATTAAGAGAGCTACGATTTTTCGAAATTTGAAAATATTTCACCTCCTGGCATCGAACCCATGACCGGCTGCGCGTAAACAAAAGCATTTTTCCATAGATACCAATAATAGCAATAGCTGTGTGAAATCTCATTTTTCTAGCGTAATGGGAAGTATTTTTAAAAATTATTTGAAAAACGGCCCCATGCTTTCTTACGGGGGAAAGTCGATTTTTGGGGCCTCCTAGAATCGAACCCATGATAGGTAGGGTCGGTTTCCCAATTTTTCCTGAGTGAGATTTAGTGCGCCACTACGTAAAAAAATCGGCGGCTCCGTGGCCGAAGCGGTTTGGGCCTGACATTAATATCCTATATATATATATATATGTTATATATATATATATATCCCCCCGAAGCGTCTATATATAATAGATATATATATATATATATATATATATATATATATATATATATATATATATATATATATTTATTACGATTATTGTCTCGATTCGTGGCAACTCGTCTCATTCCGCGGCATACTTAAGGATACGGAAATTTTATATGAATCCGATCTTGAGAATGGGTGTTGCGATTTTATGAAAATCTGATTTTACGAAAAATGAACTATCGTATCTTCAACTAATTTGGTTTCCGGTTTTCGAAGTATTTGTTGATAAACGAAGAAACTGATTTCCTCTCACGAAAAATTGAACTTTTCTTGGAGGAAAGTTATCAAAGGCATTATGTCTTTCAAAGACATTTCAGGGCTTCCTGAGCCGATAAACTCAAATGAATCGGAGTTGTTACATGTTCAAAGCTAATGAGATGTTATCAGAAGACGTCCTTCCTAAAATTTTATCCGCCAAATGCTGATCTCCATCGTTACGTTTTGGAATCGGCGCAATGGTTCTAAACTACTGGATTACAATAGGTCATTAATAATGTTTAATTCAAGGAGCTTTTGTCCGAATTTTCTATCACATGATTCTCATGATATTAATGCATTTTGACATTTTAACTTAATTTTGAACCGAGTGAAATAAAATCCGAGTTTGTTTCTTTAACCATCTACCGATTATAAATGCGAAAACATGAGGAATTTTAATTCGTACATATGTAAGACTTTTGGATTAGAGTGAAAATAATTAAGGAACAATACATATCTCGCAGTTAAAAGTTTTAAAATACTTTAACATGTAATTTAATGATTTTTTGAAACGGCATTTGTTTTTGGGAGGGAAAATAGTCGGTTCAACCAATCAGAACGCAGAATCTGTCACAGGAATTGAACAAGAGGAATTTTTGGAGGGAACGGTTCAGTTTCTCTGGATCATTCATGAAGTGCACTTCGATTGAGTGGCTCCCGAGCATTGGATTCGAAGAAGACTTCGAAGATTTAAGATCCAGGTAAGTTCAGCACTTATTGGAGAGGCTGTGGCGTTATTTATCCGTACTTTAGTTTTAATTACCGATAAAAGTTTCCGTAACACTTCGAAATTTCGCGTGTGGCTCAGACGTGAGGTCAGCGTTTTCTCCGTAAATTTTGCATGGTGCAGCGAGTTGAATGAGGTGGATTAAAGTTATTTCATAGCTTATTTTAGAAAAAGGACAAGTGAACTCGTAAAGCTAAGGTAGCTCGCTCATTGGTTTCAGGTGCTTTGCTGGTAATGTTGCGAAGAAGAAGAAGAAGCGGAGGACGCCAAGTTTTTCGAGAGGTTCCTAACATCAAGTATCGGATTGGTATCAAAGATGAACGGTTACGGTTTTCATTATATTTGATATTTTTGTTATCATGCAGCATGCGTGTTTGTTTTTGATGTTTTGTTTGCGTGCTATTTTGATGAATGCTTTCCTCCTATGTTTGATTGCGTATTTTGCGATGTATGCGTGCGAATGCGTTCTAGGTACATGAGAGGTTCTCGTCGATGGTTTTTTGAGTTCTTTTGGTTCGCTTTGCTTTCGTGTCGTTTGTTGGTTTCGTTCGTTCGTGGGAGTGGGCTGGGTTGGGAGGGATGGGTTGGGTTTTTTACAGGTACATAATACATTGCGTTATTTTGCGAAATTTAAGTGATATATTTCGAATGTATTGTTTTCCTTTCCTTCATTTCTATTATTTGTCTCATTACCTTATTTCCTCTTCTTTTCAGGTACATTGAATAATCATTCTTTTTTTGCAGGAACATGAAATTTTGTGTTGTATACTATTTTTGTTGTTCATTTTTAGTTGAGTATATTTTTTATTTCCATGCGTATGCTTTCTGTTTTGAGTGTTGTTTTGCATTTTTATTTTCATGCATGTTATGCTTTCTGTTTTGAGTGTTGTTTTGCATTTTTATTTTCATGTATGTTATGCTTTCTGTTTTGAGTGTTGTTTTGCATTTTTATTTTCATGTATGTTATGCTTTCTGTTTTGAGTGTTGTTTTGCATTTTTATTTTCATGTATGTTACTTAATTACACTTCTTCTTTTTCTAGGGAGTTTTTCTTTCCAGGCATTAGAAGTACCGTGAAGGGGTCCGCCTGTCTGATGGTCTTCAGCCGCGGATTTTTATTATTATTTTATAATTTGAATTGAAATTTGAATTGTAATTTTAGTTATAATTTGAATTGTAATTTTAGCTGTAATTTGAATTGTAATTTTTTATTGTAATACTGCGTTCGCGATCGCGGCTTGGGATTCAGTATCCGTTTGGGAGCTTCACTCTCGCGGATACCCCAAGTAAATTTTAAGTGTTTGAGTATGTAGTGGAACGCCTGGGCGTACCGCTTTGTACGCACGGTTCTTCTATTTTCTCAAATCACTCGCCGATTAAGCCCCCTATAACTTTTGATCATCGTAACTCATGTGCAGATATGGAATGGATTCCCAGTGAGTTGTGCGAGTGCATGTGTGTGGTGTGTGTGTGGGGTGTGTGGAGTATACTCCAGTGTGAATGATGATATAGGTATATAATTTCGTAGTTATCGCGAGTAACATTCCGATCTAATCCTATTTACTAACTTGTATCGGTGGGGTGTGTGGGGATCCATTCCAATCTGTGCATTTTTAAATAACGTTAGATTAAATTTTCAACTTTCATTTTAAAGTAATTTTTTTCAAATTTCATTCATCTCTTGCTTCAACTAAATTAGCTTATTAAATTTGTCATCCTCCCTTCGATCATTTTTCATTCGAAACATTGCATATTTTGATCTTAATGTGTACTCTTTTGTCAATTTTGTATCTTTCTCTTTGCGGGATTTTTGCTCCCGTTCTTGTGTGGTTATTTTCTCCGGAAACCTTCAGTTTCCAGAGTTTTTTCCACACCCGTGGGTCGTTTCCTCCGGAATCCTTCAGTTTCCAGAGGTTTTTCCCACTTTTCCAGAATAAATTTTGTTTTTTAAGCACTGGAAATATGTTTTTCCTTTAAACGTTCTCCTATTCCTCATCTCAATGAATGGCGTTATAAATTCTCCTTTTAAAATAATTAGAAATATTGCCTTTTTTTAAGAAATGCGATAATTACTCAACTTTCATATTAATTACGAATTTCGTTCGAAAGAAAGAAAGACAACAGAGATACGATGTACTAAGAATAATGGAATTTAAAACTTGTCGTTATTTACGATACAGTTTTCATAAGATTCAATATGATTGGATTCAATTTAGTCAGATACATGCAATTCCATTAAAACCTTGGGATGCAGTTATCACTATTCAGTAATAACCATTATCCATTCTGCTCATAGCATTCGAATCAATATTTCAAATTTTTCTTTTTATCCTCCAATGTTGTTATCATATTATCATCTCATACCTGAATTATATTCAATAGTTTTAAATTTCTAAAAGATCTTCCAGGAGCTCCTCGTAGTAGCGCATTGTGAATAGAAGAAAATGATTCAACTTAAATAACGAAAAAATAAGATGCACAATAGTTCGCTCGAATAATTCCTCTTTTAAATCTCAAGTTTAATATTAAATACAGATACAAGAGAAACTCTTGGTCAAGGGCTCATTGCTTTGAAGTTGACATACATGATATAAAAAAGAAAATAATCTATTACTCTTGATTAAATCTATCTTGTAAGAACATTCCCCCATAACATTGAGATTTAAGAATCTGAACAAAATATCTTCATCTGAATTATATACTAGTATGTGATTGTGAATGAACTTTTTAGTGGAATTCAAGCCATCTAAAATTCAACCATGAATGAAGATTTCAATATTGAACTTTAATTGAAGAATGAATGCTTAGGAATTGAAAAATTACATAGCATTGAATACTCCTAAAGAAAGAGTATCAGATTATTAATTCAGGAAGAGAAGCAAGGTGGCTCAGCCAGCATATATACCATTTGAGAACGCACACTTCAATATACTGTTTTCCTCTTTTTGGCTACAGGGATCCATCCCATTAGGATAATTATTCTCAAATAAGAGTTGAACAACATAGAAATAGCTCTTTACCTCAATGGAAGTGTCTTATCTCTCTCTTATTCAAAATTCAATCCTGTGAATAGTTATTGATCAGGACGAGCTTGGGATTTTATAATCAAATGTAATATTTATTATCATGTCATTCACATTTACATACATAACCCAAAATTAAGCTCACTTCATATATTAAATTTGAAGTTTAAAATAAACCAATTAAAATTATTGGAACCACAAATATTTAGGAAAAATGTCACGTTACGGCTTCATACAACCCTAACTGTCACAATTCATCGACTATGACAAGATTTCCATGGATGGAGAACTAGTACTGAAATATAGCAGGAACCATACTTAAAAAGGTAATTGAATAATTTTTCTTTCAAAATTTATTCATCCTGATCCCTGCACAATGATTCAGATGGATTTGCTCAGAGTACGATTTCCATTTTCTTCATTGAAAAATTACAAAAAAACCTTCCAATCTCTCCTTAAAAGTTCATACTACATTCTATTACGTTCAATTGCTCAATTTTTTTAACAATATTGCTTGAAATCTATTTCTACTAACCAATCCACCACCAAAACCAGCTTTTGAATTTCACCATCCCTACTCATGATCTGGTTGAATAAATTCGTACAAGAAATATAGTGACGTGACTGGGATTTCATTTGCTGCTAAGCTAACCACATCATCACCATACTAAGTGAGTATCAATTAGGATTCAGGAATATATCTCCCTCATCATGTCCCTATTTCTCACTTCAAGTTAACCTTTGTGATAAGATCAATATAATACAGAATTATTCTGGTAATATTTAATATCCAAATAGTATACTGAGATGAATGGTCCAACAAAATTACAAAAATTCGGTCACATTCTTAACTATGCAGATGCAGAGAAAACTGCATAGAATATGCAGTTCCAGTCAATGGAAATAGCTAATAGATAGATGAACTGTGTTATCTGGGATCAGAAATCATGAGAGATACAAAGAGGGAATGAAAATAATGTTTATCTCTCATTAAACAGGAGACAAAATATTGCTATCAAAATATGCAAGTATTGCATTTGCATAGCAACATTAAGAAGTTTTATATAAGTTATACACAACAGTTCTAGCATATAGCTCCTTAAAGATTAAAGTAAAAACATTTAAGGAACAAACATATTTCACACGTAGAAAGGTGAAAATAACCTGACATGTTATTTAACGACTCCAAATTACACTTTATAGACACTACTTAACAGCCCTAACTAATTTACTTAAATTCAATTGTTCAATCCTTTACCCATTTACCACGGAAACTACTTCTCAAACAAATCCCAATTTTATTTCATTCTCATAATAGCTAATGAACATTCTCTGCAATAGAAAATAAGGACACCTGATCCATCTGCAGGCCTGTATTTACCCAGTGGGAGGGAAAGTACACAGAGTTAAGTTTTACGGATTGCCTACACCTTTACATTCTCGATTCACCTTGGAAGCTTAAGCGTACTCTGGTGACATTTATGAATCACCATCAAAAGATTATAATCAGTATCAGAGAGTTAAAAATTTGCAAATGTTTATATTCTTGACCATGATAATAATTAAACTCGTGACAGACGAAATTCATACGGTTAAATTTTGACGCATTGCCTAGACATTTATTCCTTTAATTTTTCAAATGGTATTGGCCAGGAATGTTCTCTATTCATGGATAATTTTATTTACAGTTTCCTTATCCCGAATGTTTAAAATCGTTCCGAAAATATCAAACTTTGATTGAAAGTTTGAGAAGATATTAAAGTTTCCTCAATGGAATACAGTATTCCAGAATTTTAATAGCCTAAATTTAAAATAGACTAAAAGAGAAATTTGGCTTAATAGTTAATGTTTTCACTAAATCATCAATTTAATGGAATAAAATTCTTGGCAATAACTTGATACTTCAATATAGTCAGATACATGCAATTCTATAAAAATCTTGGGATGCAGTAATCACTATTCAGCAATAACCATTATCCATTCTGCTCATAGCACTCGAATCAATATTTCAAATTTTTCTTTTTATCCTCCAATGTTGTTATCATATTATCATCTCATACCTGAATTATATTCAATAGTCTTAAATTTCTAAAAGATCTTCCAGGAGCTCCTCATAGTAGCGCATTATGAATAGAATAAAATGATTCAACTTAAATAACGTAAAAATAAGATGCACAATAGTTCGCTCGAATAATTCCTCTTTTAAATCTCAAGTTTAATATTAAATACAGATACAAGAGAAACTCTTGGTCAAGGGCTCATTGCTTTGAAGTTGACATACATGATATAAAAAAGAAAATAATCTATTACTCTTGATTAAATCTATCTTGTAAGAACATTCCCCCATACCATTGAGATTTAAGAATCTGAACAAAATATCTTCATCTGAATTATATACTAGTATGTGATTGTGAATGAACTGTTAGTGGAACTTAAGCCATCTAAAATTCAACCATGAATGAAGATTTCAATATTGAACTTTAATTGAAGAATGAATGCTTAGGAATTGAAAACTTACATAGCATCCAGTCCCACTATACAATAGAAGATGAGATTATTATCCAGGAAGAGAAGCAAGGAGGCTCAGCCTGCATATATACCATTTAAGGAAGGCACACTTCAATATACTGTTATCCTCTCCATGGCTATAGGAATCATCCCATTAGGATGATCATTCTCAAATAAGAGTTGAAATACATAAAATAGCTCTTTACCTCAATGGAACTGCCTACTCTCTCCCTTTTTCAAAATTCAAATCTAAAATAAGTTATTCAACAGGACTAGCTTGGGATGTTATATTCGAATGTAAATTTAGTATCATGTCAAATACATTTATATATATAACTCAAAATTAAGCTCACTTCATATACTAAATTTTGAGTTAAAATTCACAATAAATGAATTAAGATTTAAATTAATATAGGCACTATTTAGTAATATTATTAAGATAGGCACTATATAGGAATATTTAGGACAAATGTCACTTTACGGCTTAATACAACCCTAACTGTCACAATTCATCGACAATGACAAGAATTCCATGGATGGAGAACAATTACTGAATAATAATGCAAGACCCATACTTAAGATACGTTCCACTTCATAATACTGAGAAACAATGAACTCTACTGAAATGGTAACATGCATATGTATATTAGAATGGTCTCGTATACATTTAGATCATTTGACGGACCTTTCGCCCAACAGCTCACTTTACGGAAAATAAACTGACCGACCGATAAAACCTATATTTGAGTGTAAGGAATTGCCGTTGATGCAAAAATTATTTGAAATTGTTAAATTAAAGAATCTGTTGGCAGCATTCCCGTTAAATTATAAATCGGTAGTTGACATTTTTTTTGAGATAAACTGATGTTGATGAATATTATTCATTTACAGAAGTCTATCTTTCATGAATTATATTCTAGAAATAAGTGTTTTCTTAACTGTACAAAATTCTATCTTTTGTACAATTATATAAAAATTAATATTTTTAAAGAACACAAAATTAAATATTAAAGCTACTTCTGCTAACTTTTTTGAAGCTTGAATTGAACTTGATTGACATTTATGTATTTATTTTCATTTATTTAATTAATATATGTACTAATTTTTAACCTTTTAAGAATGTAAGAACAATTAATGGTTACAATGTCGTATGTTTTATTAATTAAAGTCTTATAATTAATTCTTATACATTTTCAGTAGCCATTAAAAGATATTGCTTCAAGTGAAAAAGTTAATTAAATAAAATAAATTTCAAAAGAATGCATATTTATAGGAGGACACAATACTTCTATACTGTGATATCTATTCATTAGTTCAAAAAATGTATAAGTTTTAGCGTCAATATAAAAATGTAAGTTACAAAGGTAAATAAAATTACTATTTTTTAATAATTATAATGTAATCTAAAATAGAAATTCTCTTAGTGAAAATTGGAGTGAATATCTTTACATATACCTCAAAAGAATTTATTGAAATATTGAATTAAAAAAGGTTGATAAAAGATGTTTTTTACTTTTTTTTGTTCTTTGACACTCTTTAAACCTATGCTCTTTCTCAAGATAAAAAGGCAGATATAAAATCCACTCATTCCGAACAGAATTATTTTTATTTGAGCAACTTGTCCGTCATTATTTTGTAGGGAGAGTGAGTTGTCATTCAGTCAATCCATGTGTCAAGTTAGCTGCCGGGTGAGAGCTTGTTCAGCCAGTCGAGCATTGATGAACCAAGCCTAGGGCAAATAATTGTCATTCAGATGGTCGGGACCCTATAATATCGCATGCTTCAACGTATTGTTTTCTTCACTAGGGCTACAAGAATCAGGATATAATTTCAAATTCCATTATTCAAGGATAATAATTCCAAATAAGAATTGAACAACATTGGAATAGTTCTTTACGTCCATGGAACAGCCTAACTTATTTCTTCTTAAAATTCTAATCTGTAAGTAGTTAATCTATAGGAATAGCCCAGGAAGTCATGATCAAATTTAAGATTAAGTATTATGTCATTTGCCTATACCTCCCTAACCATCAATTGTACAACCTATTTTAAAGTTCTAGATGAAAGTCTCAAATTATGAATTGAGAAAGAAGATTAATATAATCTCCAAAATTTAGGAGTAACCTCAAGTTATAATTCAACACATCCCTAACATTCTCAATTTATAGACAATGGCAAGATTTCAATGGATGGAGAACAAGTACTGAAATTCAGCAGGAACCATACTTAAAAAGGTGATTGAATAATTTTTCTTTCAAAATTTTTCATCCTGATCCCTGCACAATGATTCAGATGGATTGCTCAGAGTACGATTCCCATCTTCTGCATTGAAAAATTCAAAAAACCTTCCAATCTCTTCTTATAATTTCAAACAAGTTTCTCTAACTGAGCAATTGAACTTACGTTCAATTGCTCAATATTTTTAGCAATATTGCTTGAAAACCATTTCTACTAACCAATCCACCACCAAAACCAGCTTTTGAATTTCACCATCCCTACTCATGGCCTGATTGAGTAAATGCAAACAAGAATAATAGTGACGAGACTGGGAAACCATTTGCTGCTAAGCTAACCACATCATCACAATGCTAAGCTAGTAGCACTTAAGATTCAGGAATTTATCACCCCTTCATCATGTCCCCATTTTTCATTCCTAGTCAATCTTTGTGATGAATTCAAAACAAATATGATTTCTACTATGAAAATTTGATATCCAAATACCAAGTTGAAAGGTCTAACAAATCACGAAAATTAGGTCACATACTTTACTATACAGGAGGAGAGAAAACTGCATAGAATATTCGATTCCAGAAAATGAAGGGAGCTAACAGAAAGATGTAATATATTATATAATCAAGAGAGGTATAAAGAGGTAATGAGAGTAATGTTAATCTCTCATTATACAGGAAACAAAGTATTGCTATCAATATATGTAAGTTTTGCACATACGGAGACATATAAAAAAGGACATTTTAGCATACAGCACCAAGGGTCTAAATACAATTCAATGCAGAAAACCTATGCACAAGCAGTGAAAGGATAACATAATATATCTTGGCAAATATAGTAGAGTTAATATTAGTTACAAGAGTAGGTGCTAGCACACACTTTGTATATTCCTAAAAAAACAAGAAATTTAACAAATCTAAGCAGAACATTATTAACACCATGCCAACAATGATGCAGAAGATTGGGAATTAAATGTCAATAAGATGATTTACAGGGTCTATCTTGCAAAATTTTGGGCATACAGTCATCATTTTTTCTTAATAAATGATTTTTATTTTGGTACTGCTCATATTATTTTGGTAATCAATGTAATAATTAATAGTAAAGTGGATATTGCACTGAATTTTTATAAAGCACAACGTTGTGCCCAATTTTTGCTTGAGAGCTATTGATGAGGAAGGGACAAGTAGATTTTATTGATTTGTTTCTTGGCTGAGATATGACAATAGGTTAAGAGGAGCTGTGCCTCCCTTTCAAGGGCACCTCAATATCAACTATGAGATATACAGCATCTAAACCAGCCATGACTGTGTAAAGATAACGAAACTGCACTGTAATGAAAATTTTCTTCTACTGAGCTATGAATCAGGTGATTCTTAAATTTACTTTCACAGTATTCATTCCTTTGTAAATACCACATCAATGATTCATTTGTATACAATGTGCCATTTGTATACAGTACCAGTCTTGTGAAAGGATAGGAATGTCACACAGCAAAACAGATCTACAACCTGCAGATGAGTTATACAGTTGATCAGTTCATGATAGGTAGGAAAGAATGTCTTCTTATTTACTACATATACAATTAGGAACTACCTTCAAGTAATGCAGATGATTACAGGCCAAGAAATATTCTCTTGGTATGGAATAAAGTAATGGAAGAGGTAGTTAAGATTGAGTTAGGAACTCCCTTCAAGTAATGCAGATGATTACAGGCCAAGAAATATTCTCTTGGTATGGAAAAAAGTAATGGAAGAGGTAGTTAAGATTGAGTTACCGTTTCTTAGCTATTAGGACGATTTTTTTTGCATATTTAATCGCGGGCTCCAAAACCTTTGATAGCCATGAAGTTAAGCAAATAAATGTAGATCTAACTTCTACAGATATTCTTTCCATCCTTTGCATCAATTGCACCAGCAAATCTTTCCCATAGCAACCTGTTTAGATGTGCACTTTCGATATATATATATATATATATATATATATATATATATATATATATATATATATATATATATATATATATATTTATTACGATTATTGTCTCGATTCGTGGCAACTCGTCTCATTCCGCGGCATACTTAAGGATACGGAAATTTTATATGAATCCGATCTTGAGAATGGGTGTTGCGATTTTATGAAAATCTGATTTTACGAAAAATGAACTATCGTATCTTCAACTAATTTGGTTTCCGGTTTTCGAAGTATTTGTTGATAAACGAAGAAACTGATTTCCTCTCACGAAAAATTGAACTTTTCTTGGAGGAAAGTTATCAAAGGCATTATGTCTTTCAAAGACATTTCAGGGCTTCCTGAGCCGATAAACTCAAATGAATCGGAGTTGTTACATGTTCAAAGCTAATGAGATGTTATCAGAAGACGTCCTTCCTAAAATTTTATCCGCCAAATGCTGATCTCCATCGTTACGTTTTGGAATCGGCGCAATGGTTCTAAACTACTGGATTACAATAGGTCATTAATAATGTTTAATTCAAGGAGCTTTTGTCCGAATTTTCTATCACATGATTCTCATGATATTAATGCATTTTGACATTTTAACTTAATTTTGAACCGAGTGAAATAAAATCCGAGTTTGTTTCTTTAACCATCTACCGATTATAAATGCGAAAACATGAGGAATTTTAATTCGTACATATGTAAGACTTTTGGATTAGAGTGAAAATAATTAAGGAACAATACATATCTCGCAGTTAAAAGTTTTAAAATACTTTATCATGTAATTTAATGATTTTTTGAAACGGCATTTGTTTTTGGGAGGGAAAATAGTCGGTTCAACCAATCAGAACGCAGAATCTGTCACAGGAATTGAACAAGAGGAATTTTTGGAGGGAACGGTTCAGTTTCTCTGGATCATTCATGAAGTGCACTTCGATTGAGTGGCTCCCGAGCATTGGATTCGAAGAAGACTTCGAAGATTTAAGATCCAGGTAAGTTCAGCACTTATTGGAGAGGCTGTGGCGTTATTTATCCGTACTTTAGTTTTAATTACCGATAAAAGTTTCCGTAACACTTCGAAATTTCGCGTGTGGCTCAGACGTGAGGTCAGCGTTTTCTCCGTAAATTTTGCATGGTGCAGCGAGTTGAATGAGGTGGATTAAAGTTATTTCATAGCTTATTTTAGAAAAAGGACAAGTGAACTCGTAAAGCTAAGGTAGCTCGCTCATTGGTTTCAGGTGCTTTGCTGGTAATGTTGCGAAGAAGAAGAAGAAGCGGAGGACGCCAAGTTTTTCGAGAGGTTCCTAACATCAAGTATCGGATTGGTATCAAAGATGAACGGTTACGGTTTTCATTATATTTGATATTTTTGTTATCATGCAGCATGCGTGTTTGTTTTTGATGTTTTGTTTGCGTGCTATTTTGATGAATGCTTTCCTCCTATGTTTGATTGCGTATTTTGCGATGTATGCGTGCGAATGCGTTCTAGGTACATGAGAGGTTCTCGTCGATGGTTTTTTGAGTTCTTTTGGTTCGCTTTGCTTTCGTGTCGTTTGTTGGTTTCGTTCGTTCGTGGGAGTGGGCTGGGTTGGGAGGGATGGGTTGGGTTTTTTACAGGTACATAATACATTGCGTTATTTTGCGAAATTTAAGTGATATATTTCGAATGTATTGTTTTCCTTTCCTTCATTTCTATTATTTGTCTCATTACCTTATTTCCTCTTCTTTTCAGGTACATTGAATAATCATTCTTTTTTTGCAGGAACATGAAATTTTGTGTTGTATACTATTTTTGTTGTTCATTTTTAGTTGAGTATATTTTTTATTTCCATGCGTATGCTTTCTGTTTTGAGTGTTGTTTTGCATTTTTATTTTCATGCATGTTATGCTTTCTGTTTTGAGTGTTGTTTTGCATTTTTATTTTCATGTATGTTATGCTTTCTGTTTTGAGTGTTGTTTTGCATTTTTATTTTCATGTATGTTATGCTTTCTGTTTTGAGTGTTGTTTTGCATTTTTATTTTCATGTATGTTACTTAATTACACTTCTTCTTTTTCTAGGGAGTTTTTCTTTCCAGGCATTAGAAGTACCGTGAAGGGGTCCGCCTGTCTGATGGTCTTCAGCCGCGGATTTTTATTATTATTTTATAATTTGAATTGAAATTTGAATTGTAATTTTAGTTATAATTTGAATTGTAATTTTAGCTGTAATTTGAATTGTGATTTTTTATTGTAATACTGCGTTCGCGATCGCGGCTTGGGATTCAGTATCCGTTTGGGAGCTTCACTCTCGCGGATACCCCAAGTAAATTTTAAGTGTTTGAGTATGTAGTGGAACGCCTGGGCGTACCGCTTTGTACGCACGGTTCTTCTATTTTCTCAAATCACTCGCCGATTAAGCCCCCTATAACTTTTGATCATCGTAACTCATGTGCAGATATGGAATGGATTCCCAGTGAGTTGTGCGAGTGCATGTGTGTGGTGTGTGTGTGGGGTGTGTGGAGTATACTCCAGTGTGAATGATGATATAGGTATATAATTTCGTAGTTATCGCGAGTAACATTCCGATCTAATCCTATTTACTAACTTGTATCGGTGGGGTGTGTGGGGATCCATTCCAATCTGTGCATTTTTAAATAACGTTAGATTAAATTTTCAACTTTCATTTTAAAGTAATTTTTTTCAAATTTCATTCATCTCTTGCTTCAACTAAATTAGCTTATTAAATTTGTCATCCTCCCTTCGATCATTTTTCATTCGAAACATTGCATATTTTGATCTTAATGTGTACTCTTTTGTCAATTTTGTATCTTTCTCTTTGCGGGATTTTTGCTCCCGTTCTTGTGTGGTTATTTTCTCCGGAAACCTTCAGTTTCCAGAGTTTTTTCCACACCCGTGGGTCGTTTCCTCCGGAATCCTTCAGTTTCCAGAGGTTTTTCCCACTTTTCCAGAATAAATTTTGTTTTTTAAGCACTGGAAATATGTTTTTCCTTTAAACGTTCTCCTATTCCTCATCTCAATGAATGGCGTTATAAATTCTCCTTTTAAAATAATTAGAAATATTGCCTTTTTTTAAGAAATGCGATAATTACTCAACTTTCATATTAATTACGAATTTCGTTCGAAAGAAAGAAAGACAACAGAGATACGATGTACTAAGAATAATGGAATTTATAACTTGTCGTTATTTACGATACAGTTTTCATAAGATTCAATATGATTGGATTCAATTTAGTCAGATACATGCAATTCCATTAAAACCTTGGGATGCAGTTATCACTATTCAGTAATAACCATTATCCATTCTGCTCATAGCATTCGAATCAATATTTCAAATTTTTCTTTTTATCCTCCAATGTTGTTATCATATTATCATCTCATACCTGAATTATATTCAATAGTTTTAAATTTCTAAAAGATCTTCCAGGAGCTCCTCGTAGTAGCGCATTGTGAATAGAAGAAAATGATTCAACTTAAATAACGAAAAAATAAGATGCACAATAGTTCGCTCGAATAATTCCTCTTTTAAATCTCAAGTTTAATATTAAATACAGATACAAGAGAAACTCTTGGTCAAGGGCTCATTGCTTTGAAGTTGACATACATGATATAAAAAAGAAAATAATCTATTACTCTTGATTAAATCTATCTTGTAAGAACATTCCCCCATAACATTGAGATTTAAGAATCTGAACAAAATATCTTCATCTGAATTATATACTAGTATGTGATTGTGAATGAACTTTTTAGTGGAATTCAAGCCATCTAAAATTCAACCATGAATGAAGATTTCAATATTGAACTTTAATTGAAGAATGAATGCTTAGGAATTGAAAAATTACATAGCATTGAATACTCCTAAAGAAAGAGTATCAGATTATTAATTCAGGAAGAGAAGCAAGGTGGCTCAGCCAGCATATATACCATTTGAGAACGCACACTTCAATATACTGTTTTCCTCTTTTTGGCTACAGGGATCCATCCCATTAGGATAATTATTCTCAAATAAGAGTTGAACAACATAGAAATAGCTCTTTACCTCAATGGAAGTGTCTTATCTCTCTCTTATTCAAAATTCAATCCTGTGAATAGTTATTGATCAGGACGAGCTTGGGATTTTATAATCAAATGTAATATTTATTATCATGTCATTCACATTTACATACATAACCCAAAATTAAGCTCACTTCATATATTAAATTTGAAGTTTAAAATAAACCAATTAAAATTATTGGAACCACAAATATTTAGGAAAAATGTCACGTTACGGCTTCATACAACCCTAACTGTCACAATTCATCGACTATGACAAGATTTCCATGGATGGAGAACTAGTACTGAAATATAGCAGGAACCATACTTAAAAAGGTAATTGAATAATTTTTCTTTCAAAATTTATTCATCCTGATCCCTGCACAATGATTCAGATGGATTTGCTCAGAGTACGATTTCCATTTTCTTCATTGAAAAATTACAAAAAAACCTTCCAATCTCTCCTTAAAAGTTCATACTACATTCTATTACGTTCAATTGCTCAATTTTTTTAACAATATTGCTTGAAATCTATTTCTACTAACCAATCCACCACCAAAACCAGCTTTTGAATTTCACCATCCCTACTCATGATCTGGTTGAATAAATTCGTACAAGAAATATAGTGACGTGACTGGGATTTCATTTGCTGCTAAGCTAACCACATCATCACCATACTAAGTGAGTATCAATTAGGATTCAGGAATATATCTCCCTCATCATGTCCCTATTTCTCACTTCAAGTTAACCTTTGTGATAAGATCAATATAATACAGAATTATTCTGGTAATATTTAATATCCAAATAGTATACTGAGATGAATGGTCCAACAAAATTACAAAAATTCGGTCACATTCTTAACTATGCAGATGCAGAGAAAACTGCATAGAATATGCAGTTCCAGTCAATGGAAATAGCTAATAGATAGATGAACTGTGTTATCTGGGATCAGAAATCATGAGAGATACAAAGAGGGAATGAAAATAATGTTTATCTCTCATTAAACAGGAGACAAAATATTGCTATCAAAATATGCAAGTATTGCATTTGCATAGCAACATTAAGAAGTTTTATATAAGTTATACACAACAGTTCTAGCATATAGCTCCTTAAAGATTAAAGTAAAAACATTTAAGGAACAAACATATTTCACACGTAGAAAGGTGAAAATAACCTGACATGTTATTTAACGACTCCAAATTACACTTTATAGACACTACTTAACAGCCCTAACTAATTTACTTAAATTCAATTGTTCAATCCTTTACCCATTTACCACGGAAACTACTTCTCAAACAAATCCCAATTTTATTTCATTCTCATAATAGCTAATGAACATTCTCTGCAATAGAAAATAAGGACACCTGATCCATCTGCAGGCCTGTATTTACCCAGTGGGAGGGAAAGTACACAGAGTTAAGTTTTACGGATTGCCTACACCTTTACATTCTCGATTCACCTTGGAAGCTTAAGCGTACTCTGGTGACATTTATAAATCACCATCAAAAGATTATAATCAGTATCAGAGAGTTAAAAATTTGCAAATGTTTATATTCTTGACCATGATAATAATTAAACTCGTGACAGACGAAATTCATACGGTTAAATTTTGACGCATTGCCTAGACATTTATTCCTTTAATTTTTCAAATGGTATTGGCCAGGAATGTTCTCTATTCATGGATAATTTTATTTACAGTTTCCTTATCCCGAATGTTTAAAATCGTTCCGAAAATATCAAACTTTGATTGAAAGTTTGAGAAGATATTAAAGTTTCCTCAATGGAATACAGTATTCCAGAATTTTAATAGCCTAAATTTAAAATAGACTAAAAGAGAAATTTGGCTTAATAGTTAATGTTTTCACTAAATCATCAATTTAATGGAATAAAATTCTTGGCAATAACTTGATACTTCAATATAGTCAGATACATGCAATTCTATAAAAATCTTGGGATGCAGTAATCACTATTCAGCAATAACCATTATCCATTCTGCTCATAGCACTCGAATCAATATTTCAAATTTTTCTTTTTATCCTCCAATGTTGTTATCATATTATCATCTCATACCTGAATTATATTCAATAGTCTTAAATTTCTAAAAGATCTTCCAGGAGCTCCTCATAGTAGCGCATTATGAATAGAATAAAATGATTCAACTTAAATAACGTAAAAATAAGATGCACAATAGTTCGCTCGAATAATTCCTCTTTTAAATCTCAAGTTTAATATTAAATACAGATACAAGAGAAACTCTTGGTCAAGGGCTCATTGCTTTGAAGTTGACATACATGATATAAAAAAGAAAATAATCTATTACTCTTGATTAAATCTATCTTGTAAGAACATTCCCCCATACCATTGAGATTTAAGAATCTGAACAAAATATCTTCATCTGAATTATATACTAGTATGTGATTGTGAATGAACTGTTAGTGGAACTTAAGCCATCTAAAATTCAACCATGAATGAAGATTTCAATATTGAACTTTAATTGAAGAATGAATGCTTAGGAATTGAAAACTTACATAGCATCCAGTCCCACTATACAATAGAAGATGAGATTATTATCCAGGAAGAGAAGCAAGGAGGCTCAGCCTGCATATATACCATTTAAGGAAGGCACACTTCAATATACTGTTATCCTCTCCATGGCTATAGGAATCATCCCATTAGGATGATCATTCTCAAATAAGAGTTGAAATACATAAAATAGCTCTTTACCTCAATGGAACTGCCTACTCTCTCCCTTTTTCAAAATTCAAATCTAAAATAAGTTATTCAACAGGACTAGCTTGGGATGTTATATTCGAATGTAAATTTAGTATCATGTCAAATACATTTATATATATAACTCAAAATTAAGCTCACTTCATATACTAAATTTTGAGTTAAAATTCACAATAAATGAATTAAGATTTAAATTAATATAGGCACTATTTAGTAATATTATTAAGATAGGCACTATATAGGAATATTTAGGACAAATGTCACTTTACGGCTTAATACAACCCTAACTGTCACAATTCATCGACAATGACAAGAATTCCATGGATGGAGAACAATTACTGAAATATAGCAAGACCCATACTTAAGATACGTTCCACTTCATAATACTGAGAAACAATGAACTCTACTGAAATGGTAACATGCATATGTATATTAGAATGGTCTCGTATACATTTAGATCATTTGACGGACCTTTCGCCCAACAGCTCACTTTACGGAAAATAAACTGACCGACCGATAAAACCTATATTTGAGTGTAAGGAATTGCCGTTGATGCAAAAATTATTTGAAATTGTTAAATTAAAGAATCTGTTGGCAGCATTCCCGTTAAATTATAAATCGGTAGTTGACATTTTTTTTGAGATAAACTGATGTTGATGAATATTATTCATTTACAGAAGTCTATCTTTCATGAATTATATTCTAGAAATAAGTGTTTTCTTAACTGTACAAAATTCTATCTTTTGTACAATTATATAAAAATTAATATTTTTAAAGAACACAAAATTAAATATTAAAGCTACTTCTGCTAACTTTTTTGAAGCTTGAATTGAACTTGATTGACATTTATGTATTTATTTTCATTTATTTAATTAATATATGTACTAATTTTTAACCTTTTAAGAATGTAAGAACAATTAATGGTTACAATGTCGTATGTTTTATTAATTAAAGTCTTATAATTAATTCTTATACATTTTCAGTAGCCATTAAAAGATATTGCTTCAAGTGAAAAAGTTAATTAAATAAAATAAATTTCAAAAGAATGCATATTTATAGGAGGACACAATACTTCTATACTGTGATATCTATTCATTAGTTCAAAAAATGTATAAGTTTTAGCGTCAATATAAAAATGTAAGTTACAAAGGTAAATAAAATTACTATTTTTTAATAATTATAATGTAATCTAAAATAGAAATTCTCTTAGTGAAAATTGGAGTGAATATCTTTACATATACCTCAAAAGAATTTATTGAAATATTGAATTAAAAAAGGTTGATAAAAGATGTTTTTTACTTTTTTTTGTTCTTTGACACTCTTTAAACCTATGCTCTTTCTCAAGATAAAAAGGCAGATATAAAATCCACTCATTCCGAACAGAATTATTTTTATTTGAGCAACTTGTCCGTCATTATTTTGTAGGGAGAGTGAGTTGTCATTCAGTCAATCCATGTGTCAAGTTAGCTGCCGGGTGAGAGCTTGTTCAGCCAGTCGAGCATTGATGAACCAAGCCTAGGGCAAATAATTGTCATTCAGATGGTCGGGACCCTATAATATCGCATGCTTCAACGTATTGTTTTCTTCACTAGGGCTACAAGAATCAGGATATAATTTCAAATTCCATTATTCAAGGATAATAATTCCAAATAAGAATTGAACAACATTGGAATAGTTCTTTACGTCCATGGAACAGCCTAACTTATTTCTTCTTAAAATTCTAATCTGTAAGTAGTTAATCTATAGGAATAGCCCAGGAAGTCATGATCAAATTTAAGATTAAGTATTATGTCATTTGCCTATACCTCCCTAACCATCAATTGTACAACCTATTTTAAAGTTCTAGATGAAAGTCTCAAATTATGAATTGAGAAAGAAGATTAATATAATCTCCAAAATTTAGGAGTAACCTCAAGTTATAATTCAACACATCCCTAACATTCTCAATTTATAGACAATGGCAAGATTTCAATGGATGGAGAACAAGTACTGAAATTCAGCAGGAACCATACTTAAAAAGGTGATTGAATAATTTTTCTTTCAAAATTTTTCATCCTGATCCCTGCACAATGATTCAGATGGATTGCTCAGAGTACGATTCCCATCTTCTGCATTGAAAAATTCAAAAAACCTTCCAATCTCTTCTTATAATTTCAAACAAGTTTCTCTAACTGAGCAATTGAACTTACGTTCAATTGCTCAATATTTTTAGCAATATTGCTTGAAAACCATTTCTACTAACCAATCCACCACCAAAACCAGCTTTTGAATTTCACCATCCCTACTCATGGCCTGATTGAGTAAATGCAAACAAGAATAATAGTGACGAGACTGGGAAACCATTTGCTGCTAAGCTAACCACATCATCACAATGCTAAGCTAGTAGCACTTAAGATTCAGGAATTTATCACCCCTTCATCATGTCCCCATTTTTCATTCCTAGTCAATCTTTGTGATGAATTCAAAACAAATATGATTTCTACTATGAAAATTTGATATCCAAATACCAAGTTGAAAGGTCTAACAAATCACGAAAATTAGGTCACATACTTTACTATACAGGAGGAGAGAAAACTGCATAGAATATTCGATTCCAGAAAATGAAGGGAGCTAACAGAAAGATGTAATATATTATATAATCAAGAGAGGTATAAAGAGGTAATGAGAGTAATGTTAATCTCTCATTATACAGGAAACAAAGTATTGCTATCAATATATGTAAGTTTTGCACATACGGAGACATATAAAAAAGGACATTTTAGCATACAGCACCAAGGGTCTAAATACAATTCAATGCAGAAAACCTATGCACAAGCAGTGAAAGGATAACATAATATATCTTGGCAAATATAGTAGAGTTAATATTAGTTACAAGAGTAGGTGCTAGCACACACTTTGTATATTCCTAAAAAAACAAGAAATTTAACAAATCTAAGCAGAACATTATTAACACCATGCCAACAATGATGCAGAAGATTGGGAATTAAATGTCAATAAGATGATTTACAGGGTCTATCTTGCAAAATTTTGGGCATACAGTCATCATTTTTTCTTAATAAATGATTTTTATTTTGGTACTGCTCATATTATTTTGGTAATCAATGTAATAATTAATAGTAAAGTGGATATTGCACTGAATTTTTATAAAGCACAACGTTGTGCCCAATTTTTGCTTGAGAGCTATTGATGAGGAAGGGACAAGTAGATTTTATTGATTTGTTTCTTGGCTGAGATATGACAATAGGTTAAGAGGAGCTTTGCCTCCCTTTCAAGGGCACCTCAATATCAACTATGAGATATACAGCATCTAAACCAGCCATGACTGTGTAAAGATAACGAAACTGCACTGTAATGAAAATTTTCTTCTACTGAGCTATGAATCAGGTGATTCTTAAATTTACTTTCACAGTATTCATTCCTTTGTAAATACCACATCAATGATTCATTTGTATACAATGTGCCATTTGTATACAGTACCAGTCTTGTGAAAGGATAGAAATGTCACACAGCAAAACAGATCTACAACCTGCAGATGAGTTATACAGTTGATCAGTTCATGATAGGTAGGAAAGAATGTCTTCTTATTTACTACATATACAATTAGGAACTACCTTCAAGTAATGCAGATGATTACAGGCCAAGAAATATTCTCTTGGTATGGAATAAAGTAATGGAAGAGGTAGTTAAGATTGAGTTAGGAACTCCCTTCAAGTAATGCAGATGATTACAGGCCAAGAAATATTCTCTTGGTATGGAAAAAAGTAATGGAAGAGGTAGTTAAGATTGAGTTACCGTTTCTTAGCTATTAGGACGATTTTTTTTGCATATTTAATCGCGGGCTCCAAAACCTTTGATAGCCATGAAGTTAAGCAAATAAATGTAGATCTAACTTCTACAGATATTCTTTCCATCCTTTGCATCAATTGCACCAGCAAATCTTTCCCATAGCAACCTGTTTAGATGTGCACTTTCGATATATATATATATATATATTTATTACGATTATTGTCTCGATTCGTGGCAACTCGTCTCATTCCGCGGCATACTTAAGGATACGGAAATTTTATATGAATCCGATCTTGAGAATGGGTGTTGCGATTTTATGAAAATCTGATTTTACGAAAAATGAATTATCGTATCTTCAACTAATTTGGTTTCCGGTTTTCGAAGTATTTGTTGATAAACGAAGAAACTGATTTCCTCTCACGAAAAATTGAACTTTTCTTGGAGGAAAGTTATCAAAGGCATTATGTCTTTCAAAGACATTTCAGGGCTTCCTGAGCCGATAAACACAAATGAATCGGAGTTGTTACATGTTCAAAGCTAATGAGATGTTATCAGAAGACGTCCTTCCTAAAATTTTATCCGCCAAATGCTGATCTCCATCGTTACGTTTTGGAATCGGCGCAATGGTTCTAAACTACTGGATTACAATAGGTCATTAATAATGTTTAATTCAAGGAGCTTTTGTCCGAATTTTCTATCACATGATTCTCATGATATTAATGCATTTTGACATTTTAACTTAATTTTGAACCGAGTGAAATAAAATCCGAGTTTATTTCTTTAACCATCTACCGATTATAAATGCGAAAACATGAGGAATTTTAATTCGTACATATGTAAGACTTTTGGATTAGAGTGAAAATAATTAAGGAACAATACATATCTCGCAGTTAAAAGTTTTAAAATACTTTAACATGTAATTTAATGATTTTTTGAAACGGCATTTGTTTTTGGGAGGGAAAATAGTCGGTTCAACCAATCAGAACGCAGAATCTGTCACAGGAATTGAACAAGAGGAATTTTTGGAGGGAACGGTTCAGTTTCTCTGGATCATTCATGAAGTGCACTTCGATTGAGTGGCTCCCGAGCATTGGATTCGAAGAAGACTTCGAAGATTTAAGATCCAGGTAAGTTCAGCACTTATTGGAGAGGCTGTGGCGTTATTTATCCGTACTTTAGATTTAATTACCGATAAAAGTTTCCGTAACACTTCGAAATTTCGCGTGTGGCTCAGACGTGAGGTCAGCGTTTTCTCCGTAAATTTTGCATGGTGCAGCGAGTTGAATGAGGTGGATTAAAGTTATTTCATAGCTTATTTTAGAAAAAGGACAAGTGAACTCGTAAAGCTAAGGTAGCTCGCTCATTGGTTTCAGGTGCTTTGCTGGTAATGTTGCGAAGAAGAAGAAGAAGCGGAGGACGCCAAGTTTTTCGAGAGGTTCCTAACATCAAGTATCGGATTGGTATCAAAGATGAACGGTTACGGTTTTCATTATATTTGATATTTTTGTTATCATGCAGCATGCGTGTTTGTTTTTGATGTTTTGTTTGCGTGCTATTTTGATGAATGCTTTCCTCCTATGTTTGATTGCGTATTTTGCGATGTATGCGTGCGAATGCGTTCTAGGTACATGAGAGGTTCTCGTCGATGGTTTTTTGAGTTCTTTTGGTTCGCTTTGCTTTCGTGTCTTTTGTTGGTTTCGTTCGTTCGTGGGAGTGGGCTGGGTTGGGAGGGATGGGTTGGGTTTTTTACAGGTACATAATACATTGCGTTATTTTGCGAAATTTAAGTGTTATATTTCGAATGTATTGTTTTCCTTTCCTTTATTTCTATTATTTGTCTTATTACCTTATTTCCTCTTCTTTTCAGGTACATTGAATAATCATTCTTTTTTTGCAGGAACATGAAATTTTGTGTTGTATACTATTTTTGTTGTTCATTTTTAGTTGAGTATATTTTTTATTTCCATGCGTATGCTTTCTGTTTTGAGTGTTGTTTTGCATTTTTATTTTCATGCATGTTATGCTTTCTGTTTTGAGTGTTGTTTTGCATTTTTATTTTCATGTATGTTATGCTTTCTGTTTTGAGTGTTGTTTTGCATTTTTATTTTCATGTATGTTATGCTTTCTGTTTTGAGTGTTGTTTTGCATTTTTATTTTCATGTATGTTACTTAATTACACTTCTTCTTTTTCTAGGGAGTTTTTCTTTCCAGGCATTAGAAGTACCGTGAAGGGGTCCGCCTGTCTGATGGTCTTCAGCCGCGGATTTTTATTATTATTTTATAATTTGAATTGAAATTTGAATTGTAATTTTAGTTATAATTTGAATTGTAATTTTAGCTGTAATTTGAATTGTAATTTTTTATTGTAATACTGCGTTCGCGATCGCGGCTTGGGATTCAGTATCCGTTTGGGAGCTTCACTCTCGCGGATACCCCAAGTAAATTTTAAGTGTTTGAGTATGTAGTGGAACGCCTGGGCGTACCGCTTTGTACGCACGGTTCTTCTATTTTCTCAAATCACTCGCCGATTAAGCCCCCTATAACTTTTGATCATCGTAACTCATGTGCAGATATGGAATGGATTCCCAGTGAGTTGTGCGAGTGCATGTGTGTGGTGTGTGTGTGGTGTGTGTGGAGTATACTCCAGTGTGAATGATGATATAGGTATATAATTTCGTAGTTATCGCGAGTAACATTCCGATCTAATCCTATTTACTAACTTGTATCGGTGGGGTGTGTGGGGATCCATTCCAATCTGTGCATTTTTAAATAACGTTAGATTAAATTTTCAACTTTCATTTTAAAGTAATTTTTTTCAAATTTCATTCATCTCTTGCTTCAACTAAATTAGCTTATTAAATTTGTCATCCTCCCTTCGATCATTTTTCATTCGAAACATTGCATATTTTGATCTTAATGTGTACTCTTTTGTCAATTTTGTATCTTTCTCTTTGCGGGATTTTTGCTCCCGTTCTTGTGTGGTTATTTTCTCCGGAAACCTTCAGTTTCCAGAGTTTTTTCCACACCCGTGGGTCGTTTCCTCCGGAATCCTTCAGTTTCCAGAGGTTTTTCCCACTTTTCCAGAATAAATTTTGTTTTTTAAGCACTGGAAATATGTTTTTCCTTTAAACGTTCTCCTATTCCTCATCTCAATGAATGGCGTTATAAATTCTCCTTTTAAAATAATTAGAAATATTGCCTTTTTTTAAGAAATGCGATAATTACTCAACTTTCATATTAATTACGAATTTCGTTCGAAAGAAAGAAAGACAACAGAGATACGATGTACTAAGAATAATGGAATTTATAACTTGTCGTTATTTACGATACAGTTTTCATAAGATTCAATATGATTGGATTCAATTTAGTCAGATACATGCAATTCCATTAAAACCTTGGGATGCAGTTATCACTATTCAGTAATAACCATTATCCATTCTGCTCATAGCATTCGAATCAATATTTCAAATTTTTCTTTTTATCCTCCAATGTTGTTATCATATTATCATCTCATACCTGAATTATATTCAATAGTTTTAAATTTCTAAAAGATCTTCCAGGAGCTCCTCGTAGTAGCGCATTGTGAATAGAAGAAAATGATTCAACTTAAATAACGAAAAAATAAGATGCACAATAGTTCGCTCGAATAATTCCTCTTTTAAATCTCAAGTTTAATATTAAATGCAGATACAAGAGAAACTCTTGGTCAAGGGCTCATTGCTTTGAAGTTGACATACATGATATAAAAAAGAAAATAATCTATTACTCTTGATTAAATCTATCTTGTAAGAACATTCCCCCATAACATTGAGATTTAAGAATCTGAACAAAATATCTTCATCTGAATTATATACTAGTATGTGATTGTGAATGAACTTTTTAGTGGAATTCAAGCCATCTAAAATTCAACCATGAATGAAGATTTCAATATTGAACTTTAATTGAAGAATGAATGCTTAGGAATTGAAAAATTACATAGCATTGAATACTCCTAAAGAAAGAGTATCAGATTATTAATTCAGGAAGAGAAGCAAGGTGGCTCAGCCAGCATATATACCATTTGAGAACGCACACTTCAATATACTGTTTTCCTCTTTTTGGCTACAGGGATCCATCCCATTAGGATAATTATTCTCAAATAAGAGTTGAACAACATAGAAATAGCTCTTTACCTCAATGGAAGTGTCTTATCTCTCTCTTATTCAAAATTCAATCCTGTGAATAGTTATTGATCAGGACGAGCTTGGGATTTTATAATCAAATGTAATATTTATTATCATGTCATTCACATTTACATACATAACCCAAAATTAAGCTCACTTCATATATTAAATTTGAAGTTTAAAATAAACCAATTAAAATTATTGGAACCACAAATATTTAGGAAAAATGTCACGTTACGGCTTCATACAACCCTAACTGTCACAATTCATCGACTATGACAAGATTTCCATGGATGGAGAACTAGTACTGAAATATAGCAGGAACCATACTTAAAAAGGTAATTGAATAATTTTTCTTTCAAAATTTATTCATCCTGATCCCTGCACAATGATTCAGATGGATTTGCTCAGAGTACGATTTCCATTTTCTTCATTGAAAAATTACAAAAAAACCTTCCAATCTCTCCTTAAAAGTTCATACTACATTCTATTACGTTCAATTGCTCAATTTTTTTAACAATATTGCTTGAAATCTATTTCTACTAACCAATCCACCACCAAAACCAGCTTTTGAATTTCACCATCCCTACTCATGATCTGGTTGAATAAATTCGTACAAGAAATATAGTGACGTGACTGGGATTTCATTTGCTGCTAAGCTAACCACATCATCACCATACTAAGTGAGTATCAATTAGGATTCAGGAATATATCTCCCTCATCATGTCCCTATTTCTCACTTCAAGTTAACCTTTGTGATAAGATCAATATAATACAGAATTATTCTGGTAATATTTAATATCCAAATAGTATACTGAGATGAATGGTCCAACAAAATTACAAAAATTCGGTCACATTCTTAACTATGCAGATGCAGAGAAAACTGCATAGAATATGCAGTTCCAGTCAATGGAAATAGCTAATAGATAGATGAACTGTGTTATCTGGGATCAGAAATCATGAGAGATACAAAGAGGGAATGAAAATAATGTTTATCTCTCATTAAACAGGAGACAAAATATTGCTATCAAAATATGCAAGTATTGCATTTGCATAGCAACATTAAGAAGTTTTATATAAGTTATACACAACAGTTCTAGCATATAGCTCCTTAAAGATTAAAGTAAAAACATTTAAGGAACAAACATATTTCACACGTAGAAAGGTGAAAATAACCTGACATGTTATTTAACGACTCCAAATTACACTTTATAGACACTACTTAACAGCCCTAACTAATTTACTTAAATTCAATTGTTCAATCCTTTACCCATTTACCACGGAAACTACTTCTCAAACAAATCCCAATTTTATTTCATTCTCATAATAGCTAATGAACATTCTCTGCAATAGAAAATAAGGACACCTGATCCATCTGCAGGCCTGTATTTACCCAGTGGGAGGGAAAGTACACAGAGTTAAGTTTTACGGATTGCCTACACCTTTACATTCTCGATTCACCTTGGAAGCTTAAGCGTACTCTGGTGACATTTATAAATCACCATCAAAAGATTATAATCAGTATCAGAGAGTTAAAAATTTGCAAATGTTTATATTCTTGACCATGATAATAATTAAACTCGTGACAGACGAAATTCATACGGTTAAATTTTGACGCATTGCCTAGACATTTATTCCTTTAATTTTTCAAATGGTATTGGCCAGGAATGTTCTCTATTCATGGATAATTTTATTTACAGTTTCCTTATCCCGAATGTTTAAAATCGTTCCGAAAATATCAAACTTTGATTGAAAGTTTGAGAAGATATTAAAGTTTCCTCAATGGAATACAGTATTCCAGAATTTTAATAGCCTAAATTTAAAATAGACTAAAAGAGAAATTTGGCTTAATAGTTAATGTTTTCACTAAATCATCAATTTAATGGAATAAAATTCTTGGCAATAACTTGATACTTCAATATAGTCAGATACATGCAATTCTATAAAAATCTTGGGATGCAGTAATCACTATTCAGCAATAACCATTATCCATTCTGCTCATAGCACTCGAATCAATATTTCAAATTTTTCTTTTTATCCTCCAATGTTGTTATCATATTATCATCTCATACCTGAATTATATTCAATAGTCTTAAATTTCTAAAAGATCTTCCAGGAGCTCCTCATAGTAGCGCATTATGAATAGAATAAAATGATTCAACTTAAATAACGTAAAAATAAGATGCACAATAGTTCGCTCGAATAATTCCTCTTTTAAATCTCAAGTTTAATATTAAATACAGATACAAGAGAAACTCTTGGTCAAGGGCTCATTGCTTTGAAGTTGACATACATGATATAAAAAAGAAAATAATCTATTACTCTTGATTAAATCTATCTTGTAAGAACATTCCCCCATACCATTGAGATTTAAGAATCTGAACAAAATATCTTCATCTGAATTATATACTAGTATGTGATTGTGAATGAACTGTTAGTGGAACTTAAGCCATCTAAAATTCAACCATGAATGAAGATTTCAATATTGAACTTTAATTGAAGAATGAATGCTTAGGAATTGAAAACTTACATAGCATCCAGTCCCACTATACAATAGAAGATGAGATTATTATCCAGGAAGAGAAGCAAGGAGGCTCAGCCTGCATATATACCATTTAAGGAAGGCACACTTCAATATACTGTTATCCTCTCCATGGCTATAGGAATCATCCCATTAGGATGATCATTCTCAAATAAGAGTTGAAATACATAAAATAGCTCTTTACCTCAATGGAACTGCCTACTCTCTCCCTTTTTCAAAATTCAAATCTAAAATAAGTTATTCAACAGGACTAGCTTGGGATGTTATATTCGAATGTAAATTTAGTATCATGTCAAATACATTTATATATATAACTCAAAATTAAGCTCACTTCATATACTAAATTTTGAGTTAAAATTCACAATAAATGAATTAAGATTTAAATTAATATAGGCACTATTTAGTAATATTATTAAGATAGGCACTATATAGGAATATTTAGGACAAATGTCACTTTACGGCTTAATACAACCCTAACTGTCACAATTCATCGACAATGACAAGAATTCCATGGATGGAGAACAATTACTGAATAATAATGCAAGACCCATACTTAAGATACGTTCCACTTCATAATACTGAGAAACAATGAACTCTACTGAAATGGTAACATGCATATGTATATTAGAATGGTCTCGTATACATTTAGATCATTTGACGGACCTTTCGCCCAACAGCTCACTTTACGGAAAATAAACTGACCGACCGATAAAACCTATATTTGAGTGTAAGGAATTGCCGTTGATGCAAAAATTATTTGAAATTGTTAAATTAAAGAATCTGTTGGCAGCATTCCCGTTAAATTATAAATCGGTAGTTGACATTTTTTTTGAGATAAACTGATGTTGATGAATATTATTCATTTACAGAAGTCTATCTTTCATGAATTATATTCTAGAAATAAGTGTTTTCTTAACTGTACAAAATTCTATCTTTTGTACAATTATATAAAAATTAATATTTTTAAAGAACACAAAATTAAATATTAAAGCTACTTCTGCTAACTTTTTTGAAGCTTGAATTGAACTTGATTGACATTTATGTATTTATTTTCATTTATTTAATTAATATATGTACTAATTTTTAACCTTTTAAGAATGTAAGAACAATTAATGGTTACAATGTCGTATGTTTTATTAATTAAAGTCTTATAATTAATTCTTATACATTTTCAGTAGCCATTAAAAGATATTGCTTCAAGTGAAAAAGTTAATTAAATAAAATAAATTTCAAAAGAATGCATATTTATAGGAGGACACAATACTTCTATACTGTGATATCTATTCATTAGTTCAAAAAATGTATAAGTTTTAGCGTCAATATAAAAATGTAAGTTACAAAGGTAAATAAAATTACTATTTTTTAATAATTATAATGTAATCTAAAATAGAAATTCTCTTAGTGAAAATTGGAGTGAATATCTTTACATATACCTCAAAAGAATTTATTGAAATATTGAATTAAAAAAGGTTGATAAAAGATGTTTTTTACTTTTTTTTGTTCTTTGACACTCTTTAAACCTATGCTCTTTCTCAAGATAAAAAGGCAGATATAAAATCCACTCATTCCGAACAGAATTATTTTTATTTGAGCAACTTGTCCGTCATTATTTTGTAGGGAGAGTGAGTTGTCATTCAGTCAATCCATGTGTCAAGTTAGCTGCCGGGTGAGAGCTTGTTCAGCCAGTCGAGCATTGATGAACCAAGCCTAGGGCAAATAATTGTCATTCAGATGGTCGGGACCCTATAATATCGCATGCTTCAACGTATTGTTTTCTTCACTAGGGCTACAAGAATCAGGATATAATTTCAAATTCCATTATTCAAGGATAATAATTCCAAATAAGAATTGAACAACATTGGAATAGTTCTTTACGTCCATGGAACAGCCTAACTTATTTCTTCTTAAAATTCTAATCTGTAAGTAGTTAATCTATAGGAATAGCCCAGGAAGTCATGATCAAATTTAAGATTAAGTATTATGTCATTTGCCTATACCTCCCTAACCATCAATTGTACAACCTATTTTAAAGTTCTAGATGAAAGTCTCAAATTATGAATTGAGAAAGAAGATTAATATAATCTCCAAAATTTAGGAGTAACCTCAAGTTATAATTCAACACATCCCTAACATTCTCAATTTATAGACAATGGCAAGATTTCAATGGATGGAGAACAAGTACTGAAATTCAGCAGGAACCATACTTAAAAAGGTGATTGAATAATTTTTCTTTCAAAATTTTTCATCCTGATCCCTGCACAATGATTCAGATGGATTGCTCAGAGTACGATTCCCATCTTCTGCATTGAAAAATTCAAAAAACCTTCCAATCTCTTCTTATAATTTCAAACAAGTTTCTCTAACTGAGCAATTGAACTTACGTTCAATTGCTCAATATTTTTAGCAATATTGCTTGAAAACCATTTCTACTAACCAATCCACCACCAAAACCAGCTTTTGAATTTCACCATCCCTACTCATGGCCTGATTGAGTAAATGCAAACAAGAATAATAGTGACGAGACTGGGAAACCATTTGCTGCTAAGCTAACCACATCATCACAATGCTAAGCTAGTAGCACTTAAGATTCAGGAATTTATCACCCCTTCATCATGTCCCCATTTTTCATTCCTAGTCAATCTTTGTGATGAATTCAAAACAAATATGATTTCTACTATGAAAATTTGATATCCAAATACCAAGTTGAAAGGTCTAACAAATCACGAAAATTAGGTCACATACTTTACTATACAGGAGGAGAGAAAACTGCATAGAATATTCGATTCCAGAAAATGAAGGGAGCTAACAGAAAGATGTAATATATTATATAATCAAGAGAGGTATAAAGAGGTAATGAGAGTAATGTTAATCTCTCATTATACAGGAAACAAAGTATTGCTATCAATATATGTAAGTTTTGCACATACGGAGACATATAAAAAAGGACATTTTAGCATACAGCACCAAGGGTCTAAATACAATTCAATGCAGAAAACCTATGCACAAGCAGTGAAAGGATAACATAATATATCTTGGCAAATATAGTAGAGTTAATATTAGTTACAAGAGTAGGTGCTAGCACACACTTTGTATATTCCTAAAAAAACAAGAAATTTAACAAATCTAAGCAGAACATTATTAACACCATGCCAACAATGATGCAGAAGATTGGGAATTAAATGTCAATAAGATGATTTACAGGGTCTATCTTGCAAAATTTTGGGCATACAGTCATCATTTTTTCTTAATAAATGATTTTTATTTTGGTACTGCTCATATTATTTTGGTAATCAATGTAATAATTAATAGTAAAGTGGATATTGCACTGAATTTTTATAAAGCACAACGTTGTGCCCAATTTTTGCTTGAGAGCTATTGATGAGGAAGGGACAAGTAGATTTTATTGATTTGTTTCTTGGCTGAGATATGACAATAGGTTAAGAGGAGCTGTGCCTCCCTTTCAAGGGCACCTCAATATCAACTATGAGATATACAGCATCTAAACCAGCCATGACTGTGTAAAGATAACGAAACTGCACTGTAATGAAAATTTTCTTCTACTGAGCTATGAATCAGGTGATTCTTAAATTTACTTTCACAGTATTCATTCCTTTGTAAATACCACATCAATGATTCATTTGTATACAATGTGCCATTTGTATACAGTACCAGTCTTGTGAAAGGATAGGAATGTCACACAGCAAAACAGATCTACAACCTGCAGATGAGTTATACAGTTGATCAGTTCATGATAGGTAGGAAAGAATGTCTTCTTATTTACTACATATACAACTAGGAACTACCTTCAAGTAATGCAGATGATTACAGGCCAAGAAATATTCTCTTGGTATGGAATAAAGTAATGGAAGAGGTAGTTAAGATTGAGTTAGGAACTCCCTTCAAGTAATGCAGATGATTACAGGCCAAGAAATATTCTCTTGGTATGGAAAAAAGTAATGGAAGAGGTAGTTAAGATTGAGTTACCGTTTCTTAGCTATTAGGACGATTTTTTTTGCATATTTAATCGCGGGCTCCAAAACCTTTGATAGCCATGAAGTTAAGCAAATAAATGTAGATCTAACTTCTACAGATATTCTTTCCATCCTTTGCATCAATTGCACCAGCAAATCTTTCCCATAGCAACCTGTTTAGATGTGCACTTTCGATATATATATATATATATATTTATTACGATTATTGTCTCGATTCGTGGCAACTCGTCTCATTCCGCGGCATACTTAAGGATACGGAAATTTTATATGAATCCGATCTTGAGAATGGGTGTTGCGATTTTATGAAAATCTGATTTTACGAAAAATGAACTATCGTATCTTCAACTAATTTGGTTTCCGGTTTTCGAAGTATTTGTTGATAAACGAAGAAACTGATTTCCTCTCACGAAAAATTGAACTTTTCTTGGAGGAAAGTTATCAAAGGCATTATGTCTTTCAAAGACATTTCAGGGCTTCCTGAGCCGATAAACTCAAATGAATCGGAGTTGTTACATGTTCAAAGCTAATGAGATGTTATCAGAAGACGTCCTTCCTAAAATTTTATCCGCCAAATGCTGATCTCCATCGTTACGTTTTGGAATCGGCGCAATGGTTCTAAACTACTGGATTACAATAGGTCATTAATAATGTTTAATTCAAGGAGCTTTTGTCCGAATTTTCTATCACATGATTCTCATGATATTAATGCATTTTGACATTTTAACTTAATTTTGAACCGAGTGAAATAAAATCCGAGTTTATTTCTTTAACCATCTACCGATTATAAATGCGAAAACATGAGGAATTTTAATTCGTACATATGTAAGACTTTTGGATTAGAGTGAAAATAATTAAGGAACAATACATATCTCGCAGTTAAAAGTTTTAAAATACTTTAACATGTAATTTAATGATTTTTTGAAACGGCATTTGTTTTTGGGAGGGAAAATAGTCGGTTCAACCAATCAGAACGCAGAATCTGTCACAGGAATTGAACAAGAGGAATTTTTGGAGGGAACGGTTCAGTTTCTCTGGATCATTCATGAAGTGCACTTCGATTGAGTGGCTCCCGAGCATTGGATTCGAAGAAGACTTCGAAGATTTAAGATCCAGGTAAGTTCAGCACTTATTGGAGAGGCTGTGGCGTTATTTATCCGTACTTTAGATTTAATTACCGATAAAAGTTTCCGTAACACTTCGAAATTTCGCGTGTGGCTCAGACGTGAGGTCAGCGTTTTCTCCGTAAATTTTGCATGGTGCAGCGAGTTGAATGAGGTGGATTAAAGTTATTTCATAGCTTATTTTAGAAAAAGGACAAGTGAACTCGTAAAGCTAAGGTAGCTCGCTCATTGGTTTCAGGTGCTTTGCTGGTAATGTTGCGAAGAAGAAGAAGAAGCGGAGGACGCCAAGTTTTTCGAGAGGTTCCTAACATCAAGTATCGGATTGGTATCAAAGATGAACGGTTACGGTTTTCATTATATTTGATATTTTTGTTATCATGCAGCATGCGTGTTTGTTTTTGATGTTTTGTTTGCGTGCTATTTTGATGAATGCTTTCCTCCTATGTTTGATTGCGTATTTTGCGATGTATGCGTGCGAATGCGTTCTAGGTACATGAGAGGTTCTCGTCGATGGTTTTTTGAGTTCTTTTGGTTCGCTTTGCTTTCGTGTCGTTTGTTGGTTTCGTTCGTTCGTGGGAGTGGGCTGGGTTGGGAGGGATGGGTTGGGTTTTTTACAGGTACATAATACATTGCGTTATTTTGCGAAATTTAAGTGATATATTTCGAATGTATTGTTTTCCTTTCCTTCATTTCTATTATTTGTCTCATTACCTTATTTCCTCTTCTTTTCAGGTACATTGAATAATCATTCTTTTTTTGCAGGAACATGAAATTTTGTGTTGTATACTATTTTTGTTGTTCATTTTTAGTTGAGTATATTTTTTATTTCCATGCGTATGCTTTCTGTTTTGAGTGTTGTTTTGCATTTTTATTTTCATGCATGTTATGCTTTCTGTTTTGAGTGTTGTTTTGCATTTTTATTTTCATGTATGTTATGCTTTCTGTTTTGAGTGTTGTTTTGCATTTTTATTTTCATGTATGTTATGCTTTCTGTTTTGAGTGTTGTTTTGCATTTTTATTTTCATGTATGTTACTTAATTACACTTCTTCTTTTTCTAGGGAGTTTTTCTTTCCAGGCATTAGAAGTACCGTGAAGGGGTCCGCCTGTCTGATGGTCTTCAGCCGCGGATTTTTATTATTATTTTATAATTTGAATTGAAATTTGAATTGTAATTTTAGTTATAATTTGAATTGTAATTTTAGCTGTAATTTGAATTGTAATTTTTTATTGTAATACTGCGTTCGCGATCGCGGCTTGGGATTCAGTATCCGTTTGGGAGCTTCACTCTCGCGGATACCCCAAGTAAATTTTAAGTGTTTGAGTATGTAGTGGAACGCCTGGGCGTACCGCTTTGTACGCACGGTTCTTCTATTTTCTCAAATCACTCGCCGATTAAGCCCCCTATAACTTTTGATCATCGTAACTCATGTGCAGATATGGAATGGATTCCCAGTGAGTTGTGCGAGTGCATGTGTGTGGTGTGTGTGTGGGGTGTGTGGAGTATACTCCAGTGTGAATGATGATATAGGTATATAATTTCGTAGTTATCGCGAGTAACATTCCGATCTAATCCTATTTACTAACTTGTATCGGTGGGGTGTGTGGGGATCCATTCCAATCGGTGCATTTTTAAATAACGTTAGATTAAATTTTCAACTTTCATTTTAAAGTAATTTTTTTCAAATTTCATTCATCTCTTGCTTCAACTAAATTAGCTTATTAAATTTGTCATCCTCCCTTCGATCATTTTTCATTCGAAACATTGCATATTTTGATCTTAATGTGTACTCTTTTGTCAATTTTGTATCTTTCTCTTTGCGGGATATTTGCTCCCGTTCTTGTGTGGTTATTTTCTCCGGAAACCTTCAGTTTCCAGAGTTTTTTCCACACCCGTGGGTCGTTTCCTCCGGAATCCTTCAGTTTCCAGAGGTTTTTCCCACTTTTCCAGAATAAATTTTGTTTTTTAAGCACTGGAAATATGTTTTTCCTTTAAACGTTCTCCTATTCCTCATCTCAATGAATGGCGTTATAAATTCTCCTTTTAAAATAATTAGAAATATTGCCTTTTTTTAAGAAATGCGATAATTACTCAACTTTCATATTAATTACGAATTTCGTTCGAAAGAAAGAAAGACAACAGAGATACGATGTACTAAGAATAATGGAATTTATAACTTGTCGTTATTTACGATACAGTTTTCATAAGATTCAATATGATTGGATTCAATTTAGTCAGATACATGCAATTCCATTAAAACCTTGGGATGCAGTTATCACTATTCAGTAATAACCATTATCCATTCTGCTCATAGCATTCGAATCAATATTTCAAATTTTTCTTTTTATCCTCCAATGTTGTTATCATATTATCATCTCATACCTGAATTATATTCAATAGTCTTAAATTTCTAAAAGATCTTCCAGGAGCTCCTCGTAGTAGCGCATTGTGAATAGAAGAAAATGATTCAACTTAAATAACGAAAAAATAAGATGCACAATAATTCGCTCAAATAATTCCTCTTTTAAATCTCAAGTTTAATATTAAATGCAGATACAAGAGAAACTCTTGGTCAAGGGCTCATTGCTTTGAAGTTGACATACATGATATAAAAAAGAAAATAATCTATTACTCTTGATTAAATCTATCTTGTAAGAACATTCCCCCATAACATTGAGATTTAAGAATCTGAACAAAATATCTTCATCTGAATTATATACTAGTATGTGATTGTGAATGAACTTTTTAGTGGAATTCAAGCCATCTAAAATTCAACCATGAATGAAGATTTCAATATTGAACTTTAATTGAAGAATGAATGCTTAGGAATTGAAAAATTACATAGCATTGAATACTCCTAAAGAAAGAGTATCAGATTATTAATTCAGGAAGAGAAGCAAGGTGGCTCAGCCAGCATATATACCATTTGAGAACGCACACTTCAATATACTGTTTTCCTCTTTTTGGCTACAGGGATCCATCCCATTAGGATAATTATTCTCAAATAAGAGTTGAACAACATAGAAATAGCTCTTTACCTCAATGGAAGTGTCTTATCTCTCTCTTATTCAAAATTCAATCCTGTGAATAGTTATTGATCAGGACGAGCTTGGGATTTTATAATCAAATGTAATATTTATTATCATGTCATTCACATTTACATACATAACCCAAAATTAAGCTCACTTCATATATTAAATTTGAAGTTTAAAATAAACCAATTAAAATTATTGGAACCACAAATATTTAGGAAAAATGTCACGTTACGGCTTCATACAACCCTAACTGTCACAATTCATCGACTATGACAAGATTTCCATGGATGGAGAACTAGTACTGAAATATAGCAGGAACCATACTTAAAAAGGTAATTGAATAATTTTTCTTTCAAAATTTATTCATCCTGATCCCTGCACAATGATTCAGATGGATTTGCTCAGAGTACGATTTCCATTTTCTTCATTGAAAAATTACAAAAAAACCTTCCAATCTCTCCTTAAAAGTTCATACTACATTCTATTACGTTCAATTGCTCAATTTTTTTAACAATATTGCTTGAAATCTATTTCTACTAACCAATCCACCACCAAAACCAGCTTTTGAATTTCACCATCCCTACTCATGATCTGGTTGAATAAATTCGTACAAGAAATATAGTGACGTGACTGGGATTTCATTTGCTGCTAAGCTAACCACATCATCACCATACTAAGTGAGTATCAATTAGGATTCAGGAATATATCTCCCTCATCATGTCCCTATTTCTCACTTCAAGTTAACCTTTGTGATAAGATCAATATAATACAGAATTATTCTGGTAATATTTAATATCCAAATAGTATACTGAGATGAATGGTCCAACAAAATTACAAAAATTCGGTCACATTCTTAACTATGCAGATGCAGAGAAAACTGCATAGAATATGCAGTTCCAGTCAATGGAAATAGCTAATAGATAGATGAACTGTGTTATCTGGGATCAGAAATCATGAGAGATACAAAGAGGGAATGAAAATAATGTTTATCTCTCATTAAACAGGAGACAAAATATTGCTATCAAAATATGCAAGTATTGCATTTGCATAGCAACATTAAGAAGTTTTATATAAGTTATACACAACAGTTCTAGCATATAGCTCCTTAAAGATTAAAGTAAAAACATTTAAGGAACAAACATATTTCACACGTAGAAAGGTGAAAATAACCTGACATGTTATTTAACGACTCCAAATTACACTTTATAGACACTACTTAACAGCCCTAACTAATTTACTTAAATTCAATTGTTCAATCCTTTACCCATTTACCACGGAAACTACTTCTCAAACAAATCCCAATTTTATTTCATTCTCATAATAGCTAATGAACATTCTCTGCAATAGAAAATAAGGACACCTGATCCATCTGCAGGCCTGTATTTACCCAGTGGGAGGGAAAGTACACAGAGTTAAGTTTTACGGATTGCCTACACCTTTACATTCTCGATTCACCTTGGAAGCTTAAGCGTACTCTGGTGACATTTATAAATCACCATCAAAAGATTATAATCAGTATCAGAGAGTTAAAAATTTGCAAATGTTTATATTCTTGACCATGATAATAATTAAACTCGTGACAGACGAAATTCATACGGTTAAATTTTGACGCATTGCCTAGACATTTATTCCTTTAATTTTTCAAATGGTATTGGCCAGGAATGTTCTCTATTCATGGATAATTTTATTTACAGTTTCCTTATCCCGAATGTTTAAAATCGTTCCGAAAATATCAAACTTTGATTGAAAGTTTGAGAAGATATTAAAGTTTCCTCAATGGAATACAGTATTCCAGAATTTTAATAGCCTAAATTTAAAATAGACTAAAAGAGAAATTTGGCTTAATAGTTAATGTTTTCACTAAATCATCAATTTAATGGAATAAAATTCTTGGCAATAACTTGATACTTCAATATAGTCAGATACATGCAATTCTATAAAAATCTTGGGATGCAGTAATCACTATTCAGCAATAACCATTATCCATTCTGCTCATAGCACTCGAATCAATATTTCAAATTTTTCTTTTTATCCTCCAATGTTGTTATCATATTATCATCTCATACCTGAATTATATTCAATAGTCTTAAATTTCTAAAAGATCTTCCAGGAGCTCCTCATAGTAGCGCATTATGAATAGAATAAAATGATTCAACTTAAATAACGTAAAAATAAGATGCACAATAGTTCGCTCGAATAATTCCTCTTTTAAATCTCAAGTTTAATATTAAATACAGATACAAGAGAAACTCTTGGTCAAGGGCTCATTGCTTTGAAGTTGACATACATGATATAAAAAAGAAAATAATCTATTACTCTTGATTAAATCTATCTTGTAAGAACATTCCCCCATACCATTGAGATTTAAGAATCTGAACAAAATATCTTCATCTGAATTATATACTAGTATGTGATTGTGAATGAACTGTTAGTGGAACTTAAGCCATCTAAAATTCAACCATGAATGAAGATTTCAATATTGAACTTTAATTGAAGAATGAATGCTTAGGAATTGAAAACTTACATAGCATCCAGTCCCACTATACAATAGAAGATGAGATTATTATCCAGGAAGAGAAGCAAGGAGGCTCAGCCTGCATATATACCATTTAAGGAAGGCACACTTCAATATACTGTTATCCTCTCCATGGCTATAGGAATCATCCCATTAGGATGATCATTCTCAAATAAGAGTTGAAATACATAAAATAGCTCTTTACCTCAATGGAACTGCCTACTCTCTCCCTTTTTCAAAATTCAAATCTAAAATAAGTTATTCAACAGGACTAGCTTGGGATGTTATATTCGAATGTAAATTTAGTATCATGTCAAATACATTTATATATATAACTCAAAATTAAGCTCACTTCATATACTAAATTTTGAGTTAAAATTCACAATAAATTAATTAAGATTTAAATTAATATAGGCACTATTTAGTAATATTATTAAGATAGGCACTATATAGGAATATTTAGGACAAATGTCACTTTACGGCTTAATACAACCCTAACTGTCACAATTCATCGACAATGACAAGAATTCCATGGATGGAGAACAATTACTGAAATATAGCAAGACCCATACTTAAGATACGTTCCACTTCATAATACTGAGAAACAATGAACTCTACTGAAATGGTAACATGCATATGTATATTAGAATGGTCTCGTATACATTTAGATCATTTGACGGACCTTTCGCCCAACAGCTCACTTTACGGAAAATAAACTGACCGACCGATAAAACCTATATTTGAGTGTAAGGAATTGCCGTTGATGCAAAAATTATTTGAAATTGTTAAATTAAAGAATCTGTTGGCAGCATTCCCGTTAAATTATAAATCGGTAGTTGACATTTTTTTTGAGATAAACTGATGTTGATGAATATTATTCATTTACAGAAGTCTATCTTTCATGAATTATATTCTAGAAATAAGTGTTTTCTTAACTGTACAAAATTCTATCTTTTGTACAATTATATAAAAATTAATATTTTTAAAGAACACAAAATTAAATATTAAAGCTACTTCTGCTAACTTTTTTGAAGCTTGAATTGAACTTGATTGACATTTATGTATTTATTTTCATTTATTTAATTAATATATGTACTAATTTTTAACCTTTTAAGAATGTAAGAACAATTAATGGTTACAATGTCGTATGTTTTATTAATTAAAGTCTTATAATTAATTCTTATACATTTTCAGTAGCCATTAAAAGATATTGCTTCAAGTGAAAAAGTTAATTAAATAAAATAAATTTCAAAAGAATGCATATTTATAGGAGGACACAATACTTCTATACTGTGATATCTATTCATTAGTTCAAAAAATGTATAAGTTTTAGCGTCAATATAAAAATGTAAGTTACAAAGGTAAATAAAATTACTATTTTTTAATAATTATAATGTAATCTAAAATAGAAATTCTCTTAGTGAAAATTGGAGTGAATATCTTTACATATACCTCAAAAGAATTTATTGAAATATTGAATTAAAAAAGGTTGATAAAAGATGTTTTTTACTTTTTTTTGTTCTTTGACACTCTTTAAACCTATGCTCTTTCTCAAGATAAAAAGGCAGATATAAAATCCACTCATTCCGAACAGAATTATTTTTATTTGAGCAACTTGTCCGTCATTATTTTGTAGGGAGAGTGAGTTGTCATTCAGTCAATCCATGTGTCAAGTTAGCTGCCGGGTGAGAGCTTGTTCAGCCAGTCGAGCATTGATGAACCAAGCCTAGGGCAAATAATTGTCATTCAGATGGTCGGGACCCTATAATATCGCATGCTTCAACGTATTGTTTTCTTCACTAGGGCTACAAGAATCAGGATATAATTTCAAATTCCATTATTCAAGGATAATAATTCCAAATAAGAATTGAACAACATTGGAATAGTTCTTTACGTCCATGGAACAGCCTAACTTATTTCTTCTTAAAATTCTAATCTGTAAGTAGTTAATCTATAGGAATAGCCCAGGAAGTCATGATCAAATTTAAGATTAAGTATTATGTCATTTGCCTATACCTCCCTAACCATCAATTGTACAACCTATTTTAAAGTTCTAGATGAAAGTCTCAAATTATGAATTGAGAAAGAAGATTAATATAATCTCCAAAATTTAGGAGTAACCTCAAGTTATAATTCAACACATCCCTAACATTCTCAATTTATAGACAATGGCAAGATTTCAATGGATGGAGAACAAGTACTGAAATTCAGCAGGAACCATACTTAAAAAGGTGATTGAATAATTTTTCTTTCAAAATTTTTCATCCTGATCCCTGCACAATGATTCAGATGGATTGCTCAGAGTACGATTCCCATCTTCTGCATTGAAAAATTCAAAAAACCTTCCAATCTCTTCTTATAATTTCAAACAAGTTTCTCTAACTGAGCAATTGAACTTACGTTCAATTGCTCAATATTTTTAGCAATATTGCTTGAAAACCATTTCTACTAACCAATCCACCACCAAAACCAGCTTTTGAATTTCACCATCCCTACTCATGGCCTGATTGAGTAAATGCAAACAAGAATAATAGTGACGAGACTGGGAAACCATTTGCTGCTAAGCTAACCACATCATCACAATGCTAAGCTAGTAGCACTTAAGATTCAGGAATTTATCACCCCTTCATCATGTCCCCATTTTTCATTCCTAGTCAATCTTTGTGATGAATTCAAAACAAATATGATTTCTACTATGAAAATTTGATATCCAAATACCAAGTTGAAAGGTCTAACAAATCACGAAAATTAGGTCACATACTTTACTATACAGGAGGAGAGAAAACTGCATAGAATATTCGATTCCAGAAAATGAAGGGAGCTAACAGAAAGATGTAATATATTATATAATCAAGAGAGGTATAAAGAGGTAATGAGAGTAATGTTAATCTCTCATTATACAGGAAACAAAGTATTGCTATCAATATATGTAAGTTTTGCACATACGGAGACATATAAAAAAGGACATTTTAGCATACAGCACCAAGGGTCTAAATACAATTCAATGCAGAAAACCTATGCACAAGCAGTGAAAGGATAACATAATATATCTTGGCAAATATAGTAGAGTTAATATTAGTTACAAGAGTAGGTGCTAGCACACACTTTGTATATTCCTAAAAAAACAAGAAATTTAACAAATCTAAGCAGAACATTATTAACACCATGCCAACAATGATGCAGAAGATTGGGAATTAAATGTCAATAAGATGATTTACAGGGTCTATCTTGCAAAATTTTGGGCATACAGTCATCATTTTTTCTTAATAAATGATTTTTATTTTGGTACTGCTCATATTATTTTGGTAATCAATGTAATAATTAATAGTAAAGTGGATATTGCACTGAATTTTTATAAAGCACAACGTTGTGCCCAATTTTTGCTTGAGAGCTATTGATGAGGAAGGGACAAGTAGATTTTATTGATTTGTTTCTTGGCTGAGATATGACAATAGGTTAAGAGGAGCTGTGCCTCCCTTTCAAGGGCACCTCAATATCAACTATGAGATATACAGCATCTAAACCAGCCATGACTGTGTAAAGATAACGAAACTGCACTGTAATGAAAATTTTCTTCTACTGAGCTATGAATCAGGTGATTCTTAAATTTACTTTCACAGTATTCATTCCTTTGTAAATACCACATCAATGATTCATTTGTATACAATGTGCCATTTGTATACAGTACCAGTCTTGTGAAAGGATAGGAATGTCACACAGCAAAACAGATCTACAACCTGCAGATGAGTTATACAGTTGATCAGTTCATGATAGGTAGGAAAGAATGTCTTCTTATTTACTACATATACAACTAGGAACTACCTTCAAGTAATGCAGATGATTACAGGCCAAGAAATATTCTCTTGGTATGGAATAAAGTAATGGAAGAGGTAGTTAAGATTGAGTTAGGAACTCCCTTCAAGTAATGCAGATGATTACAGGCCAAGAAATATTCTCTTGGTATGGAAAAAAGTAATGGAAGAGGTAGTTAAGATTGAGTTACCGTTTCTTAGCTATTAGGACGATTTTTTTTGCATATTTAATCGCGGGCTCCAAAACCTTTGATAGCCATGAAGTTAAGCAAATAAATGTAGATCTAACTTCTACAGATATTCTTTCCATCCTTTGCATCAATTGCACCAGCAAATCTTTCCCATAGCAACCTGTTTAGATGTGCACTTTCGATATATATATATATATATATATTTATTACGATTATTGTCTCGATTCGTGGCAACTCGTCTCATTCCGCGGCATACTTAAGGATACGGAAATTTTATATGAATCCGATCTTGAGAATGGGTGTTGCGATTTTATGAAAATCTGATTTTACGAAAAATGAACTATCGTATCTTCAACTAATTTGGTTTCCGGTTTTCGAAGTATTTGTTGATAAACGAAGAAACTGATTTCCTCTCACGAAAAATTGAACTTTTCTTGGAGGAAAGTTATCAAAGGCATTATGTCTTTCAAAGACATTTCAGGGCTTCCTGAGCCGATAAACTCAAATGAATCGGAGTTGTTACATGTTCAAAGCTAATGAGATGTTATCAGAAGACGTCCTTCCTAAAATTTTATCCGCCAAATGCTGATCTCCATCGTTACGTTTTGGAATCGGCGCAATGGTTCTAAACTACTGGATTACAATAGGTCATTAATAATGTTTAATTCAAGGAGCTTTTGTCCGAATTTTCTATCACATGATTCTCATGATATTAATGCATTTTGACATTTTAACTTAATTTTGAACCGAGTGAAATAAAATCCGAGTTTATTTCTTTAACCATCTACCGATTATAAATGCGAAAACATGAGGAATTTTAATTCGTACATATGTAAGACTTTTGGATTAGAGTGAAAATAATTAAGGAACAATACATATCTCGCAGTTAAAAGTTTTAAAATACTTTAACATGTAATTTAATGATTTTTTGAAACGGCATTTGTTTTTGGGAGGGAAAATAGTCGGTTCAACCAATCAGAACGCAGAATCTGTCACAGGAATTGAACAAGAGGAATTTTTGGAGGGAACGGTTCAGTTTCTCTGGATCATTCATGAAGTGCACTTCGATTGAGTGGCTCCCGAGCATTGGATTCGAAGAAGACTTCGAAGATTTAAGATCCAGGTAAGTTCAGCACTTATTGGAGAGGCTGTGGCGTTATTTATCCGTACTTTAGATTTAATTACCGATAAAAGTTTCCGTAACACTTCGAAATTTCGCGTGTGGCTCAGACGTGAGGTCAGCGTTTTCTCCGTAAATTTTGCATGGTGCAGCGAGTTGAATGAGGTGGATTAAAGTTATTTCATAGCTTATTTTAGAAAAAGGACAAGTGAACTCGTAAAGCTAAGGTAGCTCGCTCATTGGTTTCAGGTGCTTTGCTGGTAATGTTGCGAAGAAGAAGAAGAAGCGGAGGACGCCAAGTTTTTCGAGAGGTTCCTAACATCAAGTATCGGATTGGTATCAAAGATGAACGGTTACGGTTTTCATTATATTTGATATTTTTGTTATCATGCAGCATGCGTGTTTGTTTTTGATGTTTTGTTTGCGTGCTATTTTGATGAATGCTTTCCTCCTATGTTTGATTGCGTATTTTGCGATGTATGCGTGCGAATGCGTTCTAGGTACATGAGAGGTTCTCGTCGATGGTTTTTTGAGTTCTTTTGGTTCGCTTTGCTTTCGTGTCGTTTGTTGGTTTCGTTCGTTCGTGGGAGTGGGCTGGGTTGGGAGGGATGGGTTGGGTTTTTTACAGGTACATAATACATTGCGTTATTTTGCGAAATTTAAGTGATATATTTCGAATGTATTGTTTTCCTTTCCTTCATTTCTATTATTTGTCTCATTACCTTATTTCCTCTTCTTTTCAGGTACATTGAATAATCATTCTTTTTTTGCAGGAACATGAAATTTTGTGTTGTATACTATTTTTGTTGTTCATTTTTAGTTGAGTATATTTTTTATTTCCATGCGTATGCTTTCTGTTTTGAGTGTTGTTTTGCATTTTTATTTTCATGCATGTTATGCTTTCTGTTTTGAGTGTTGTTTTGCATTTTTATTTTCATGTATGTTATGCTTTCTGTTTTGAGTGTTGTTTTGCATTTTTATTTTCATGTATGTTATGCTTTCTGTTTTGAGTGTTGTTTTGCATTTTTATTTTCATGTATGTTACTTAATTACACTTCTTCTTTTTCTAGGGAGTTTTTCTTTCCAGGCATTAGAAGTACCGTGAAGGGGTCCGCCTGTCTGATGGTCTTCAGCCGCGGATTTTTATTATTATTTTATAATTTGAATTGAAATTTGAATTGTAATTTTAGTTATAATTTGAATTGTAATTTTAGCTGTAATTTGAATTGTAATTTTTTATTGTAATACTGCGTTCGCGATCGCGGCTTGGGATTCAGTATCCGTTTGGGAGCTTCACTGTCGCGGATACCCCAAGTAAATTTTAAGTGTTTGAGTATGTAGTGGAACGCCTGGGCGTACCGCTTTGTACGCACGGTTCTTCTATTTTCTCAAATCACTCGCCGATTAAGCCCCCTATAACTTTTGATCATCGTAACTCATGTGCAGATATGGAATGGATTCCCAGTGAGTTGTGCGAGTGCATGTGTGTGGTGTGTGTGTGGGGTGTGTGGAGTATACTCCAGTGTGAATGATGATATAGGTATATAATTTCGTAGTTATCGCGAGTAACATTCCGATCTAATCCTATTTACTAACTTGTATCGGTGGGGTGTGTGGGGATCCATTCCAATCTGTGCATTTTTAAATAACGTTAGATTAAATTTTCAACTTTCATTTTAAAGTAATTTTTTTCAAATTTCATTCATCTCTTGCTTCAACTAAATTAGCTTATTAAATTTGTCATCCTCCCTTCGATCATTTTTCATTCGAAACATTGCATATTTTGATCTTAATGTGTACTCTTTTGTCAATTTTGTATCTTTCTCTTTGCGGGATTTTTGCTCCCGTTCTTGTGTGGTTATTTTCTCCGGAAACCTTCAGTTTCCAGAGTTTTTTCCACACGCGTGGGTCGTTTCCTCCGGAATCCTTCAGTTTCCAGAGGTTTTTCCCACTTTTCCAGAATAAATTTTGTTTTTTAAGCACTGGAAATATGTTTTTCCTTTAAACGTTCTCCTATTCCTCATCTCAATGAATGGCGTTATAAATTCTCCTTTTAAAATAATTAGAAATATTGCCTTTTTTTAAGAAATGCGATAATTACTCAACTTTCATATTAATTACGAATTTCGTTCGAAAGAAAGAAAGACAACAGAGATACGATGTACTAAGAATAATGGAATTTATAACTTGTCGTTATTTACGATACAGTTTTCATAAGATTCAATATGATTGGATTCAATTTAGTCAGATACATGCAATTCCATTAAAACCTTGGGATGCAGTTATCACTATTCAGTAATAACCATTATCCATTCTGCTCATAGCATTCGAATCAATATTTCAAATTTTTCTTTTTATCCTCCAATGTTGTTATCATATTATCATCTCATACCTGAATTATATTCAATAGTCTTAAATTTCTAAAAGATCTTCCAGGAGCTCCTCGTAGTAGCGCATTGTGAATAGAAGAAAATGATTCAACTTAAATAACGAAAAAATAAGATGCACAATAATTCGCTCAAATAATTCCTCTTTTAAATCTCAAGTTTAATATTAAATGCAGATACAAGAGAAACTCTTGGTCAAGGGCTCATTGCTTTGAAGTTGACATACATGATATAAAAAAGAAAATAATCTATTACTCTTGATTAAATCTATCTTGTAAGAACATTCCCCCATAACATTGAGATTTAAGAATCTGAACAAAATATCTTCATCTGAATTATATACTAGTATGTGATTGTGAATGAACTTTTTAGTGGAATTCAAGCCATCTAAAATTCAACCATGAATGAAGATTTCAATATTGAACTTTAATTGAAGAATGAATGCTTAGGAATTGAAAAATTACATAGCATTGAATACTCCTAAAGAAAGAGTATCAGATTATTAATTCAGGAAGAGAAGCAAGGTGGCTCAGCCAGCATATATACCATTTGAGAACGCACACTTCAATATACTGTTTTCCTCTTTTTGGCTACAGGGATCCATCCCATTAGGATAATTATTCTCAAATAAGAGTTGAACAACATAGAAATAGCTCTTTACCTCAATGGAAGTGTCTTATCTCTCTCTTATTCAAAATTCAATCCTGTGAATAGTTATTGATCAGGACGAGCTTGGGATTTTATAATCAAATGTAATATTTATTATCATGTCATTCACATTTACATACATAACCCAAAATTAAGCTCACTTCATATATTAAATTTGAAGTTTAAAATAAACCAATTAAAATTATTGGAACCACAAATATTTAGGAAAAATGTCACGTTACGGCTTCATACAACCCTAACTGTCACAATTCATCGACTATGACAAGATTTCCATGGATGGAGAACTAGTACTGAAATATAGCAGGAACCATACTTAAAAAGGTAATTGAATAATTTTTCTTTCAAAATTTATTCATCCTGATCCCTGCACAATGATTCAGATGGATTTGCTCAGAGTACGATTTCCATTTTCTTCATTGAAAAATTACAAAAAAACCTTCCAATCTCTCCTTAAAAGTTCATACTACATTCTATTACGTTCAATTGCTCAATTTTTTTAACAATATTGCTTGAAATCTATTTCTACTAACCAATCCACCACCAAAACCAGCTTTTGAATTTCACCATCCCTACTCATGATCTGGTTGAATAAATTCGTACAAGAAATATAGTGACGTGACTGGGATTTCATTTGCTGCTAAGCTAACCACATCATCACCATACTAAGTGAGTATCAATTAGGATTCAGGAATATATCTCCCTCATCATGTCCCTATTTCTCACTTCAAGTTAACCTTTGTGATAAGATCAATATAATACAGAATTATTCTGGTAATATTTAATATCCAAATAGTATACTGAGATGAATGGTCCAACAAAATTACAAAAATTCGGTCACATTCTTAACTATGCAGATGCAGAGAAAACTGCATAGAATATGCAGTTCCAGTCAATGGAAATAGCTAATAGATAGATGAACTGTGTTATCTGGGATCAGAAATCATGAGAGATACAAAGAGGGAATGAAAATAATGTTTATCTCTCATTAAACAGGAGACAAAATATTGCTATCAAAATATGCAAGTATTGCATTTGCATAGCAACATTAAGAAGTTTTATATAAGTTATACACAACAGTTCTAGCATATAGCTCCTTAAAGATTAAAGTAAAAACATTTAAGGAACAAACATATTTCACACGTAGAAAGGTGAAAATAACCTGACATGTTATTTAACGACTCCAAATTACACTTTATAGACACTACTTAACAGCCCTAACTAATTTACTTAAATTCAATTGTTCAATCCTTTACCCATTTACCACGGAAACTACTTCTCAAACAAATCCCAATTTTATTTCATTCTCATAATAGCTAATGAACATTCTCTGCAATAGAAAATAAGGACACCTGATCCATCTGCAGGCCTGTATTTACCCAGTGGGAGGGAAAGTACACAGAGTTAAGTTTTACGGATTGCCTACACCTTTACATTCTCGATTCACCTTGGAAGCTTAAGCGTACTCTGGTGACATTTATAAATCACCATCAAAAGATTATAATCAGTATCAGAGAGTTAAAAATTTGCAAATGTTTATATTCTTGACCATGATAATAATTAAACTCGTGACAGACGAAATTCATACGGTTAAATTTTGACGCATTGCCTAGACATTTATTCCTTTAATTTTTCAAATGGTATTGGCCAGGAATGTTCTCTATTCATGGATAATTTTATTTACAGTTTCCTTATCCCGAATGTTTAAAATCGTTCCGAAAATATCAAACTTTGATTGAAAGTTTGAGAAGATATTAAAGTTTCCTCAATGGAATACAGTATTCCAGAATTTTAATAGCCTAAATTTAAAATAGACTAAAAGAGAAATTTGGCTTAATAGTTAATGTTTTCACTAAATCATCAATTTAATGGAATAAAATTCTTGGCAATAACTTGATACTTCAATATAGTCAGATACATGCAATTCTATAAAAATCTTGGGATGCAGTAATCACTATTCAGCAATAACCATTATCCATTCTGCTCATAGCACTCGAATCAATATTTCAAATTTTTCTTTTTATCCTCCAATGTTGTTATCATATTATCATCTCATACCTGAATTATATTCAATAGTCTTAAATTTCTAAAAGATCTTCCAGGAGCTCCTCATAGTAGCGCATTATGAATAGAATAAAATGATTCAACTTAAATAACGTAAAAATAAGATGCACAATAGTTCGCTCGAATAATTCCTCTTTTAAATCTCAAGTTTAATATTAAATACAGATACAAGAGAAACTCTTGGTCAAGGGCTCATTGCTTTGAAGTTGACATACATGATATAAAAAAGAAAATAATCTATTACTCTTGATTAAATCTATCTTGTAAGAACATTCCCCCATACCATTGAGATTTAAGAATCTGAACAAAATATCTTCATCTGAATTATATACTAGTATGTGATTGTGAATGAACTGTTAGTGGAACTTAAGCCATCTAAAATTCAACCATGAATGAAGATTTCAATATTGAACTTTAATTGAAGAATGAATGCTTAGGAATTGAAAACTTACATAGCATCCAGTCCCACTATACAATAGAAGATGAGATTATTATCCAGGAAGAGAAGCAAGGAGGCTCAGCCTGCATATATACCATTTAAGGAAGGCACACTTCAATATACTGTTATCCTCTCCATGGCTATAGGAATCATCCCATTAGGATGATCATTCTCAAATAAGAGTTGAAATACATAAAATAGCTCTTTACCTCAATGGAACTGCCTACTCTCTCCCTTTTTCAAAATTCAAATCTAAAATAAGTTATTCAACAGGACTAGCTTGGGATGTTATATTCGAATGTAAATTTAGTATCATGTCAAATACATTTATATATATAACTCAAAATTAAGCTCACTTCATATACTAAATTTTGAGTTAAAATTCACAATAAATGAATTAAGATTTAAATTAATATAGGCACTATTTAGTAATATTATTAAGATAGGCACTATATAGGAATATTTAGGACAAATGTCACTTTACGGCTTAATACAACCCTAACTGTCACAATTCATCGACAATGACAAGAATTCCATGGATGGAGAACAATTACTGAATAATAATGCAAGACCCATACTTAAGATACGTTCCACTTCATAATACTGAGAAACAATGAACTCTACTGAAATGGTAACATGCATATGTATATTAGAATGGTCTCGTATACATTTAGATCATTTGACGGACCTTTCGCCCAACAGCTCACTTTACGGAAAATAAACTGACCGACCGATAAAACCTATATTTGAGTGTAAGGAATTGCCGTTGATGCAAAAATTATTTGAAATTGTTAAATTAAAGAATCTGTTGGCAGCATTCCCGTTAAATTATAAATCGGTAGTTGACATTTTTTTTGAGATAAACTGATGTTGATGAATATTATTCATTTACAGAAGTCTATCTTTCATGAATTATATTCTAGAAATAAGTGTTTTCTTAACTGTACAAAATTCTATCTTTTGTACAATTATATAAAAATTAATATTTTTAAAGAACACAAAATTAAATATTAAAGCTACTTCTGCTAACTTTTTTGAAGCTTGAATTGAACTTGATTGACATTTATGTATTTATTTTCATTTATTTAATTAATATATGTACTAATTTTTAACCTTTTAAGAATGTAAGAACAATTAATGGTTACAATGTCGTATGTTTTATTAATTAAAGTCTTATAATTAATTCTTATACATTTTCAGTAGCCATTAAAAGATATTGCTTCAAGTGAAAAAGTTAATTAAATAAAATAAATTTCAAAAGAATGCATATTTATAGGAGGACACAATACTTCTATACTGTGATATCTATTCATTAGTTCAAAAAATGTATAAGTTTTAGCGTCAATATAAAAATGTAAGTTACAAAGGTAAATAAAATTACTATTTTTTAATAATTATAATGTAATCTAAAATAGAAATTCTCTTAGTGAAAATTGGAGTGAATATCTTTACATATACCTCAAAAGAATTTATTGAAATATTGAATTAAAAAAGGTTGATAAAAGATGTTTTTTACTTTTTTTTGTTCTTTGACACTCTTTAAACCTATGCTCTTTCTCAAGATAAAAAGGCAGATATAAAATCCACTCATTCCGAACAGAATTATTTTTATTTGAGCAACTTGTCCGTCATTATTTTGTAGGGAGAGTGAGTTGTCATTCAGTCAATCCATGTGTCAAGTTAGCTGCCGGGTGAGAGCTTGTTCAGCCAGTCGAGCATTGATGAACCAAGCCTAGGGCAAATAATTGTCATTCAGATGGTCGGGACCCTATAATATCGCATGCTTCAACGTATTGTTTTCTTCACTAGGGCTACAAGAATCAGGATATAATTTCAAATTCCATTATTCAAGGATAATAATTCCAAATAAGAATTGAACAACATTGGAATAGTTCTTTACGTCCATGGAACAGCCTAACTTATTTCTTCTTAAAATTCTAATCTGTAAGTAGTTAATCTATAGGAATAGCCCAGGAAGTCATGATCAAATTTAAGATTAAGTATTATGTCATTTGCCTATACCTCCCTAACCATCAATTGTACAACCTATTTTAAAGTTCTAGATGAAAGTCTCAAATTATGAATTGAGAAAGAAGATTAATATAATCTCCAAAATTTAGGAGTAACCTCAAGTTATAATTCAACACATCCCTAACATTCTCAATTTATAGACAATGGCAAGATTTCAATGGATGGAGAACAAGTACTGAAATTCAGCAGGAACCATACTTAAAAAGGTGATTGAATAATTTTTCTTTCAAAATTTTTCATCCTGATCCCTGCACAATGATTCAGATGGATTGCTCAGAGTACGATTCCCATCTTCTGCATTGAAAAATTCAAAAAACCTTCCAATCTCTTCTTATAATTTCAAACAAGTTTCTCTAACTGAGCAATTGAACTTACGTTCAATTGCTCAATATTTTTAGCAATATTGCTTGAAAACCATTTCTACTAACCAATCCACCACCAAAACCAGCTTTTGAATTTCACCATCCCTACTCATGGCCTGATTGAGTAAATGCAAACAAGAATAATAGTGACGAGACTGGGAAACCATTTGCTGCTAAGCTAACCACATCATCACAATGCTAAGCTAGTAGCACTTAAGATTCAGGAATTTATCACCCCTTCATCATGTCCCCATTTTTCATTCCTAGTCAATCTTTGTGATGAATTCAAAACAAATATGATTTCTACTATGAAAATTTGATATCCAAATACCAAGTTGAAAGGTCTAACAAATCACGAAAATTAGGTCACATACTTTACTATACAGGAGGAGAGAAAACTGCATAGAATATTCGATTCCAGAAAATGAAGGGAGCTAACAGAAAGATGTAATATATTATATAATCAAGAGAGGTATAAAGAGGTAATGAGAGTAATGTTAATCTCTCATTATACAGGAAACAAAGTATTGCTATCAATATATGTAAGTTTTGCACATACGGAGACATATAAAAAAGGACATTTTAGCATACAGCACCAAGGGTCTAAATACAATTCAATGCAGAAAACCTATGCACAAGCAGTGAAAGGATAACATAATATATCTTGGCAAATATAGTAGAGTTAATATTAGTTACAAGAGTAGGTGCTAGCACACACTTTGTATATTCCTAAAAAAACAAGAAATTTAACAAATCTAAGCAGAACATTATTAACACCATGCCAACAATGATGCAGAAGATTGGGAATTAAATGTCAATAAGATGATTTACAGGGTCTATCTTGCAAAATTTTGGGCATACAGTCATCATTTTTTCTTAATAAATGATTTTTATTTTGGTACTGCTCATATTATTTTGGTAATCAATGTAATAATTAATAGTAAAGTGGATATTGCACTGAATTTTTATAAAGCACAACGTTGTGCCCAATTTTTGCTTGAGAGCTATTGATGAGGAAGGGACAAGTAGATTTTATTGATTTGTTTCTTGGCTGAGATATGACAATAGGTTAAGAGGAGCTGTGCCTCCCTTTCAAGGGCACCTCAATATCAACTATGAGATATACAGCATCTAAACCAGCCATGACTGTGTAAAGATAACGAAACTGCACTGTAATGAAAATTTTCTTCTACTGAGCTATGAATCAGGTGATTCTTAAATTTACTTTCACAGTATTCATTCCTTTGTAAATACCACATCAATGATTCATTTGTATACAATGTGCCATTTGTATACAGTACCAGTCTTGTGAAAGGATAGGAATGTCACACAGCAAAACAGATCTACAACCTGCAGATGAGTTATACAGTTGATCAGTTCATGATAGGTAGGAAAGAATGTCTTCTTATTTACTACATATACAACTAGGAACTACCTTCAAGTAATGCAGATGATTACAGGCCAAGAAATATTCTCTTGGTATGGAATAAAGTAATGGAAGAGGTAGTTAAGATTGAGTTAGGAACTCCCTTCAAGTAATGCAGATGATTACAGGCCAAGAAATATTCTCTTGGTATGGAAAAAAGTAATGGAAGAGGTAGTTAAGATTGAGTTACCGTTTCTTAGCTATTAGGACGATTTTTTTTGCATATTTAATCGCGGGCTCCAAAACCTTTGATAGCCATGAAGTTAAGCAAATAAATGTAGATCTAACTTCTACAGATATTCTTTCCATCCTTTGCATCAATTGCACCAGCAAATCTTTCCCATAGCAACCTGTTTAGATGTGCACTTTCGATATATATATATATATATATTTATTACGATTATTGTCTCGATTCGTGGCAACTCGTCTCATTCCGCGGCATACTTAAGGATACGGAAATTTTATATGAATCCGATCTTGAGAATGGGTGTTGCGATTTTATGAAAATCTGATTTTACGAAAAATGAACTATCGTATCTTCAACTAATTTGGTTTCCGGTTTTCGAAGTATTTGTTGATAAACGAAGAAACTGATTTCCTCTCACGAAAAATTGAACTTTTCTTGGAGGAAAGTTATCAAAGGCATTATGTCTTTCAAAGACATTTCAGGGCTTCCTGAGCCGATAAACTCAAATGAATCGGAGTTGTTACATGTTCAAAGCTAATGAGATGTTATCAGAAGACGTCCTTCCTAAAATTTTATCCGCCAAATGCTGATCTCCATCGTTACGTTTTGGAATCGGCGCAATGGTTCTAAACTACTGGATTACAATAGGTCATTAATAATGTTTAATTCAAGGAGCTTTTGTCCGAATTTTCTATCACATGATTCTCATGATATTAATGCATTTTGACATTTTAACTTAATTTTGAACCGAGTGAAATAAAATCCGAGTTTATTTCTTTAACCATCTACCGATTATAAATGCGAAAACATGAGGAATTTTAATTCGTACATATGTAAGACTTTTGGATTAGAGTGAAAATAATTAAGGAACAATACATATCTCGCAGTTAAAAGTTTTAAAATACTTTAACATGTAATTTAATGATTTTTTGAAACGGCATTTGTTTTTGGGAGGGAAAATAGTCGGTTCAACCAATCAGAACGCAGAATCTGTCACAGGAATTGAACAAGAGGAATTTTTGGAGGGAACGGTTCAGTTTCTCTGGATCATTCATGAAGTGCACTTCGATTGAGTGGCTCCCGAGCATTGGATTCGAAGAAGACTTCGAAGATTTAAGATCCAGGTAAGTTCAGCACTTATTGGAGAGGCTGTGGCGTTATTTATCCGTACTTTAGATTTAATTACCGATAAAAGTTTCCGTAACACTTCGAAATTTCGCGTGTGGCTCAGACGTGAGGTCAGCGTTTTCTCCGTAAATTTTGCATGGTGCAGCGAGTTGAATGAGGTGGATTAAAGTTATTTCATAGCTTATTTTAGAAAAAGGACAAGTGAACTCGTAAAGCTAAGGTAGCTCGCTCATTGGTTTCAGGTGCTTTGCTGGTAATGTTGCGAAGAAGAAGAAGAAGCGGAGGACGCCAAGTTTTTCGAGAGGTTCCTAACATCAAGTATCGGATTGGTATCAAAGATGAACGGTTACGGTTTTCATTATATTTGATATTTTTGTTATCATGCAGCATGCGTGTTTGTTTTTGATGTTTTGTTTGCGTGCTATTTTGATGAATGCTTTCCTCCTATGTTTGATTGCGTATTTTGCGATGTATGCGTGCGAATGCGTTCTAGGTACATGAGAGGTTCTCGTCGATGGTTTTTTGAGTTCTTTTGGTTCGCTTTGCTTTCGTGTCGTTTGTTGGTTTCGTTCGTTCGTGGGAGTGGGCTGGGTTGGGAGGGATGGGTTGGGTTTTTTACAGGTACATAATACATTGCGTTATTTTGCGAAATTTAAGTGATATATTTCGAATGTATTGTTTTCCTTTCCTTCATTTCTATTATTTGTCTCATTACCTTATTTCCTCTTCTTTTCAGGTACATTGAATAATCATTCTTTTTTTGCAGGAACATGAAATTTTGTGTTGTATACTATTTTTGTTGTTCATTTTTAGTTGAGTATATTTTTTATTTCCATGCGTATGCTTTCTGTTTTGAGTGTTGTTTTGCATTTTTATTTTCATGCATGTTATGCTTTCTGTTTTGAGTGTTGTTTTGCATTTTTATTTTCATGTATGTTATGCTTTCTGTTTTGAGTGTTGTTTTGCATTTTTATTTTCATGTATGTTATGCTTTCTGTTTTGAGTGTTGTTTTGCATTTTTATTTTCATGTATGTTACTTAATTACACTTCTTCTTTTTCTAGGGAGTTTTTCTTTCCAGGCATTAGAAGTACCGTGAAGGGGTCCGCCTGTCTGATGGTCTTCAGCCGCGGATTTTTATTATTATTTTATAATTTGAATTGAAATTTGAATTGTAATTTTAGTTATAATTTGAATTGTAATTTTAGCTGTAATTTGAATTGTAATTTTTTATTGTAATACTGCGTTCGCGATCGCGGCTTGGGATTCAGTATCCGTTTGGGAGCTTCACTCTCGCGGATACCCCAAGTAAATTTTAAGTGTTTGAGTATGTAGTGGAACGCCTGGGCGTACCGCTTTGTACGCACGGTTCTTCTATTTTCTCAAATCACTCGCCGATTAAGCCCCCTATAACTTTTGATCATCGTAACTCATGTGCAGATATGGAATGGATTCCCAGTGAGTTGTGCGAGTGCATGTGTGTGGTGTGTGTGTGGGGTGTGTGGAGTATACTCCAGTGTGAATGATGATATAGGTATATAATTTCGTAGTTATCGCGAGTAACATTCCGATCTAATCCTATTTACTAACTTGTATCGGTGGGGTGTGTGGGGATCCATTCCAATCGGTGCATTTTTAAATAACGTTAGATTAAATTTTCAACTTTCATTTTAAAGTAATTTTTTTCAAATTTCATTCATCTCTTGCTTCAACTAAATTAGCTTATTAAATTTGTCATCCTCCCTTCGATCATTTTTCATTCGAAACATTGCATATTTTGATCTTAATGTGTACTCTTTTGTCAATTTTGTATCTTTCTCTTTGCGGGATATTTGCTCCCGTTCTTGTGTGGTTATTTTCTCCGGAAACCTTCAGTTTCCAGAGTTTTTTCCACACCCGTGGGTCGTTTCCTCCGGAATCCTTCAGTTTCCAGAGGTTTTTCCCACTTTTCCAGAATAAATTTTGTTTTTTAAGCACTGGAAATATGTTTTTCCTTTAAACGTTCTCCTATTCCTCATCTCAATGAATGGCGTTATAAATTCTCCTTTTAAAATAATTAGAAATATTGCCTTTTTTTAAGAAATGCGATAATTACTCAACTTTCATATTAATTACGAATTTCGTTCGAAAGAAAGAAAGACAACAGAGATACGATGTACTAAGAATAATGGAATTTATAACTTGTCGTTATTTACGATACAGTTTTCATAAGATTCAATATGATTGGATTCAATTTAGTCAGATACATGCAATTCCATTAAAACCTTGGGATGCAGTTATCACTATTCAGTAATAACCATTATCCATTCTGCTCATAGCATTCGAATCAATATTTCAAATTTTTCTTTTTATCCTCCAATGTTGTTATCATATTATCATCTCATACCTGAATTATATTCAATAGTCTTAAATTTCTAAAAGATCTTCCAGGAGCTCCTCGTAGTAGCGCATTGTGAATAGAAGAAAATGATTCAACTTAAATAACGAAAAAATAAGATGCACAATAATTCGCTCAAATAATTCCTCTTTTAAATCTCAAGTTTAATATTAAATGCAGATACAAGAGAAACTCTTGGTCAAGGGCTCATTGCTTTGAAGTTGACATACATGATATAAAAAAGAAAATAATCTATTACTCTTGATTAAATCTATCTTGTAAGAACATTCCCCCATAACATTGAGATTTAAGAATCTGAACAAAATATCTTCATCTGAATTATATACTAGTATGTGATTGTGAATGAACTTTTTAGTGGAATTCAAGCCATCTAAAATTCAACCATGAATGAAGATTTCAATATTGAACTTTAATTGAAGAATGAATGCTTAGGAATTGAAAAATTACATAGCATTGAATACTCCTAAAGAAAGAGTATCAGATTATTAATTCAGGAAGAGAAGCAAGGTGGCTCAGCCAGCATATATACCATTTGAGAACGCACACTTCAATATACTGTTTTCCTCTTTTTGGCTACAGGGATCCATCCCATTAGGATAATTATTCTCAAATAAGAGTTGAACAACATAGAAATAGCTCTTTACCTCAATGGAAGTGTCTTATCTCTCTCTTATTCAAAATTCAATCCTGTGAATAGTTATTGATCAGGACGAGCTTGGGATTTTATAATCAAATGTAATATTTATTATCATGTCATTCACATTTACATACATAACCCAAAATTAAGCTCACTTCATATATTAAATTTGAAGTTTAAAATAAACCAATTAAAATTATTGGAACCACAAATATTTAGGAAAAATGTCACGTTACGGCTTCATACAACCCTAACTGTCACAATTCATCGACTATGACAAGATTTCCATGGATGGAGAACTAGTACTGAAATATAGCAGGAACCATACTTAAAAAGGTAATTGAATAATTTTTCTTTCAAAATTTATTCATCCTGATCCCTGCACAATGATTCAGATGGATTTGCTCAGAGTACGATTTCCATTTTCTTCATTGAAAAATTACAAAAAAACCTTCCAATCTCTCCTTAAAAGTTCATACTACATTCTATTACGTTCAATTGCTCAATTTTTTTAACAATATTGCTTGAAATCTATTTCTACTAACCAATCCACCACCAAAACCAGCTTTTGAATTTCACCATCCCTACTCATGATCTGGTTGAATAAATTCGTACAAGAAATATAGTGACGTGACTGGGATTTCATTTGCTGCTAAGCTAACCACATCATCACCATACTAAGTGAGTATCAATTAGGATTCAGGAATATATCTCCCTCATCATGTCCCTATTTCTCACTTCAAGTTAACCTTTGTGATAAGATCAATATAATACAGAATTATTCTGGTAATATTTAATATCCAAATAGTATACTGAGATGAATGGTCCAACAAAATTACAAAAATTCGGTCACATTCTTAACTATGCAGATGCAGAGAAAACTGCATAGAATATGCAGTTCCAGTCAATGGAAATAGCTAATAGATAGATGAACTGTGTTATCTGGGATCAGAAATCATGAGAGATACAAAGAGGGAATGAAAATAATGTTTATCTCTCATTAAACAGGAGACAAAATATTGCTATCAAAATATGCAAGTATTGCATTTGCATAGCAACATTAAGAAGTTTTATATAAGTTATACACAACAGTTCTAGCATATAGCTCCTTAAAGATTAAAGTAAAAACATTTAAGGAACAAACATATTTCACACGTAGAAAGGTGAAAATAACCTGACATGTTATTTAACGACTCCAAATTACACTTTATAGACACTACTTAACAGCCCTAACTAATTTACTTAAATTCAATTGTTCAATCCTTTACCCATTTACCACGGAAACTACTTCTCAAACAAATCCCAATTTTATTTCATTCTCATAATAGCTAATGAACATTCTCTGCAATAGAAAATAAGGACACCTGATCCATCTGCAGGCCTGTATTTACCCAGTGGGAGGGAAAGTACACAGAGTTAAGTTTTACGGATTGCCTACACCTTTACATTCTCGATTCACCTTGGAAGCTTAAGCGTACTCTGGTGACATTTATAAATCACCATCAAAAGATTATAATCAGTATCAGAGAGTTAAAAATTTGCAAATGTTTATATTCTTGACCATGATAATAATTAAACTCGTGACAGACGAAATTCATACGGTTAAATTTTGACGCATTGCCTAGACATTTATTCCTTTAATTTTTCAAATGGTATTGGCCAGGAATGTTCTCTATTCATGGATAATTTTATTTACAGTTTCCTTATCCCGAATGTTTAAAATCGTTCCGAAAATATCAAACTTTGATTGAAAGTTTGAGAAGATATTAAAGTTTCCTCAATGGAATACAGTATTCCAGAATTTTAATAGCCTAAATTTAAAATAGACTAAAAGAGAAATTTGGCTTAATAGTTAATGTTTTCACTAAATCATCAATTTAATGGAATAAAATTCTTGGCAATAACTTGATACTTCAATATAGTCAGATACATGCAATTCTATAAAAATCTTGGGATGCAGTAATCACTATTCAGCAATAACCATTATCCATTCTGCTCATAGCACTCGAATCAATATTTCAAATTTTTCTTTTTATCCTCCAATGTTGTTATCATATTATCATCTCATACCTGAATTATATTCAATAGTCTTAAATTTCTAAAAGATCTTCCAGGAGCTCCTCATAGTAGCGCATTATGAATAGAATAAAATGATTCAACTTAAATAACGTAAAAATAAGATGCACAATAGTTCGCTCGAATAATTCCTCTTTTAAATCTCAAGTTTAATATTAAATACAGATACAAGAGAAACTCTTGGTCAAGGGCTCATTGCTTTGAAGTTGACATACATGATATAAAAAAGAAAATAATCTATTACTCTTGATTAAATCTATCTTGTAAGAACATTCCCCCATACCATTGAGATTTAAGAATCTGAACAAAATATCTTCATCTGAATTATATACTAGTATGTGATTGTGAATGAACTGTTAGTGGAACTTAAGCCATCTAAAATTCAACCATGAATGAAGATTTCAATATTGAACTTTAATTGAAGAATGAATGCTTAGGAATTGAAAACTTACATAGCATCCAGTCCCACTATACAATAGAAGATGAGATTATTATCCAGGAAGAGAAGCAAGGAGGCTCAGCCTGCATATATACCATTTAAGGAAGGCACACTTCAATATACTGTTATCCTCTCCATGGCTATAGGAATCATCCCATTAGGATGATCATTCTCAAATAAGAGTTGAAATACATAAAATAGCTCTTTACCTCAATGGAACTGCCTACTCTCTCCCTTTTTCAAAATTCAAATCTAAAATAAGTTATTCAACAGGACTAGCTTGGGATGTTATATTCGAATGTAAATTTAGTATCATGTCAAATACATTTATATATATAACTCAAAATTAAGCTCACTTCATATACTAAATTTTGAGTTAAAATTCACAATAAATTAATTAAGATTTAAATTAATATAGGCACTATTTAGTAATATTATTAAGATAGGCACTATATAGGAATATTTAGGACAAATGTCACTTTACGGCTTAATACAACCCTAACTGTCACAATTCATCGACAATGACAAGAATTCCATGGATGGAGAACAATTACTGAAATATAGCAAGACCCATACTTAAGATACGTTCCACTTCATAATACTGAGAAACAATGAACTCTACTGAAATGGTAACATGCATATGTATATTAGAATGGTCTCGTATACATTTAGATCATTTGACGGACCTTTCGCCCAACAGCTCACTTTACGGAAAATAAACTGACCGACCGATAAAACCTATATTTGAGTGTAAGGAATTGCCGTTGATGCAAAAATTATTTGAAATTGTTAAATTAAAGAATCTGTTGGCAGCATTCCCGTTAAATTATAAATCGGTAGTTGACATTTTTTTTGAGATAAACTGATGTTGATGAATATTATTCATTTACAGAAGTCTATCTTTCATGAATTATATTCTAGAAATAAGTGTTTTCTTAACTGTACAAAATTCTATCTTTTGTACAATTATATAAAAATTAATATTTTTAAAGAACACAAAATTAAATATTAAAGCTACTTCTGCTAACTTTTTTGAAGCTTGAATTGAACTTGATTGACATTTATGTATTTATTTTCATTTATTTAATTAATATATGTACTAATTTTTAACCTTTTAAGAATGTAAGAACAATTAATGGTTACAATGTCGTATGTTTTATTAATTAAAGTCTTATAATTAATTCTTATACATTTTCAGTAGCCATTAAAAGATATTGCTTCAAGTGAAAAAGTTAATTAAATAAAATAAATTTCAAAAGAATGCATATTTATAGGAGGACACAATACTTCTATACTGTGATATCTATTCATTAGTTCAAAAAATGTATAAGTTTTAGCGTCAATATAAAAATGTAAGTTACAAAGGTAAATAAAATTACTATTTTTTAATAATTATAATGTAATCTAAAATAGAAATTCTCTTAGTGAAAATTGGAGTGAATATCTTTACATATACCTCAAAAGAATTTATTGAAATATTGAATTAAAAAAGGTTGATAAAAGATGTTTTTTACTTTTTTTTGTTCTTTGACACTCTTTAAACCTATGCTCTTTCTCAAGATAAAAAGGCAGATATAAAATCCACTCATTCCGAACAGAATTATTTTTATTTGAGCAACTTGTCCGTCATTATTTTGTAGGGAGAGTGAGTTGTCATTCAGTCAATCCATGTGTCAAGTTAGCTGCCGGGTGAGAGCTTGTTCAGCCAGTCGAGCATTGATGAACCAAGCCTAGGGCAAATAATTGTCATTCAGATGGTCGGGACCCTATAATATCGCATGCTTCAACGTATTGTTTTCTTCACTAGGGCTACAAGAATCAGGATATAATTTCAAATTCCATTATTCAAGGATAATAATTCCAAATAAGAATTGAACAACATTGGAATAGTTCTTTACGTCCATGGAACAGCCTAACTTATTTCTTCTTAAAATTCTAATCTGTAAGTAGTTAATCTATAGGAATAGCCCAGGAAGTCATGATCAAATTTAAGATTAAGTATTATGTCATTTGCCTATACCTCCCTAACCATCAATTGTACAACCTATTTTAAAGTTCTAGATGAAAGTCTCAAATTATGAATTGAGAAAGAAGATTAATATAATCTCCAAAATTTAGGAGTAACCTCAAGTTATAATTCAACACATCCCTAACATTCTCAATTTATAGACAATGGCAAGATTTCAATGGATGGAGAACAAGTACTGAAATTCAGCAGGAACCATACTTAAAAAGGTGATTGAATAATTTTTCTTTCAAAATTTTTCATCCTGATCCCTGCACAATGATTCAGATGGATTGCTCAGAGTACGATTCCCATCTTCTGCATTGAAAAATTCAAAAAACCTTCCAATCTCTTCTTATAATTTCAAACAAGTTTCTCTAACTGAGCAATTGAACTTACGTTCAATTGCTCAATATTTTTAGCAATATTGCTTGAAAACCATTTCTACTAACCAATCCACCACCAAAACCAGCTTTTGAATTTCACCATCCCTACTCATGGCCTGATTGAGTAAATGCAAACAAGAATAATAGTGACGAGACTGGGAAACCATTTGCTGCTAAGCTAACCACATCATCACAATGCTAAGCTAGTAGCACTTAAGATTCAGGAATTTATCACCCCTTCATCATGTCCCCATTTTTCATTCCTAGTCAATCTTTGTGATGAATTCAAAACAAATATGATTTCTACTATGAAAATTTGATATCCAAATACCAAGTTGAAAGGTCTAACAAATCACGAAAATTAGGTCACATACTTTACTATACAGGAGGAGAGAAAACTGCATAGAATATTCGATTCCAGAAAATGAAGGGAGCTAACAGAAAGATGTAATATATTATATAATCAAGAGAGGTATAAAGAGGTAATGAGAGTAATGTTAATCTCTCATTATACAGGAAACAAAGTATTGCTATCAATATATGTAAGTTTTGCACATACGGAGACATATAAAAAAGGACATTTTAGCATACAGCACCAAGGGTCTAAATACAATTCAATGCAGAAAACCTATGCACAAGCAGTGAAAGGATAACATAATATATCTTGGCAAATATAGTAGAGTTAATATTAGTTACAAGAGTAGGTGCTAGCACACACTTTGTATATTCCTAAAAAAACAAGAAATTTAACAAATCTAAGCAGAACATTATTAACACCATGCCAACAATGATGCAGAAGATTGGGAATTAAATGTCAATAAGATGATTTACAGGGTCTATCTTGCAAAATTTTGGGCATACAGTCATCATTTTTTCTTAATAAATGATTTTTATTTTGGTACTGCTCATATTATTTTGGTAATCAATGTAATAATTAATAGTAAAGTGGATATTGCACTGAATTTTTATAAAGCACAACGTTGTGCCCAATTTTTGCTTGAGAGCTATTGATGAGGAAGGGACAAGTAGATTTTATTGATTTGTTTCTTGGCTGAGATATGACAATAGGTTAAGAGGAGCTGTGCCTCCCTTTCAAGGGCACCTCAATATCAACTATGAGATATACAGCATCTAAACCAGCCATGACTGTGTAAAGATAACGAAACTGCACTGTAATGAAAATTTTCTTCTACTGAGCTATGAATCAGGTGATTCTTAAATTTACTTTCACAGTATTCATTCCTTTGTAAATACCACATCAATGATTCATTTGTATACAATGTGCCATTTGTATACAGTACCAGTCTTGTGAAAGGATAGGAATGTCACACAGCAAAACAGATCTACAACCTGCAGATGAGTTATACAGTTGATCAGTTCATGATAGGTAGGAAAGAATGTCTTCTTATTTACTACATATACAACTAGGAACTACCTTCAAGTAATGCAGATGATTACAGGCCAAGAAATATTCTCTTGGTATGGAATAAAGTAATGGAAGAGGTAGTTAAGATTGAGTTAGGAACTCCCTTCAAGTAATGCAGATGATTACAGGCCAAGAAATATTCTCTTGGTATGGAAAAAAGTAATGGAAGAGGTAGTTAAGATTGAGTTACCGTTTCTTAGCTATTAGGACGATTTTTTTTGCATATTTAATCGCGGGCTCCAAAACCTTTGATAGCCATGAAGTTAAGCAAATAAATGTAGATCTAACTTCTACAGATATTCTTTCCATCCTTTGCATCAATTGCACCAGCAAATCTTTCCCATAGCAACCTGTTTAGATGTGCACTTTCGATATATATATATATATATATATTTATTACGATTATTGTCTCGATTCGTGGCAACTCGTCTCATTCCGCGGCATACTTAAGGATACGGAAATTTTATATGAATCCGATCTTGAGAATGGGTGTTGCGATTTTATGAAAATCTGATTTTACGAAAAATGAACTATCGTATCTTCAACTAATTTGGTTTCCGGTTTTCGAAGTATTTGTTGATAAACGAAGAAACTGATTTCCTCTCACGAAAAATTGAACTTTTCTTGGAGGAAAGTTATCAAAGGCATTATGTCTTTCAAAGACATTTCAGGGCTTCCTGAGCCGATAAACTCAAATGAATCGGAGTTGTTACATGTTCAAAGCTAATGAGATGTTATCAGAAGACGTCCTTCCTAAAATTTTATCCGCCAAATGCTGATCTCCATCGTTACGTTTTGGAATCGGCGCAATGGTTCTAAACTACTGGATTACAATAGGTCATTAATAATGTTTAATTCAAGGAGCTTTTGTCCGAATTTTCTATCACATGATTCTCATGATATTAATGCATTTTGACATTTTAACTTAATTTTGAACCGAGTGAAATAAAATCCGAGTTTATTTCTTTAACCATCTACCGATTATAAATGCGAAAACATGAGGAATTTTAATTCGTACATATGTAAGACTTTTGGATTAGAGTGAAAATAATTAAGGAACAATACATATCTCGCAGTTAAAAGTTTTAAAATACTTTAACATGTAATTTAATGATTTTTTGAAACGGCATTTGTTTTTGGGAGGGAAAATAGTCGGTTCAACCAATCAGAACGCAGAATCTGTCACAGGAATTGAACAAGAGGAATTTTTGGAGGGAACGGTTCAGTTTCTCTGGATCATTCATGAAGTGCACTTCGATTGAGTGGCTCCCGAGCATTGGATTCGAAGAAGACTTCGAAGATTTAAGATCCAGGTAAGTTCAGCACTTATTGGAGAGGCTGTGGCGTTATTTATCCGTACTTTAGATTTAATTACCGATAAAAGTTTCCGTAACACTTCGAAATTTCGCGTGTGGCTCAGACGTGAGGTCAGCGTTTTCTCCGTAAATTTTGCATGGTGCAGCGAGTTGAATGAGGTGGATTAAAGTTATTTCATAGCTTATTTTAGAAAAAGGACAAGTGAACTCGTAAAGCTAAGGTAGCTCGCTCATTGGTTTCAGGTGCTTTGCTGGTAATGTTGCGAAGAAGAAGAAGAAGCGGAGGACGCCAAGTTTTTCGAGAGGTTCCTAACATCAAGTATCGGATTGGTATCAAAGATGAACGGTTACGGTTTTCATTATATTTGATATTTTTGTTATCATGCAGCATGCGTGTTTGTTTTTGATGTTTTGTTTGCGTGCTATTTTGATGAATGCTTTCCTCCTATGTTTGATTGCGTATTTTGCGATGTATGCGTGCGAATGCGTTCTAGGTACATGAGAGGTTCTCGTCGATGGTTTTTTGAGTTCTTTTGGTTCGCTTTGCTTTCGTGTCGTTTGTTGGTTTCGTTCGTTCGTGGGAGTGGGCTGGGTTGGGAGGGATGGGTTGGGTTTTTTACAGGTACATAATACATTGCGTTATTTTGCGAAATTTAAGTGATATATTTCGAATGTATTGTTTTCCTTTCCTTCATTTCTATTATTTGTCTCATTACCTTATTTCCTCTTCTTTTCAGGTACATTGAATAATCATTCTTTTTTTGCAGGAACATGAAATTTTGTGTTGTATACTATTTTTGTTGTTCATTTTTAGTTGAGTATATTTTTTATTTCCATGCGTATGCTTTCTGTTTTGAGTGTTGTTTTGCATTTTTATTTTCATGCATGTTATGCTTTCTGTTTTGAGTGTTGTTTTGCATTTTTATTTTCATGTATGTTATGCTTTCTGTTTTGAGTGTTGTTTTGCATTTTTATTTTCATGTATGTTATGCTTTCTGTTTTGAGTGTTGTTTTGCATTTTTATTTTCATGTATGTTACTTAATTACACTTCTTCTTTTTCTAGGGAGTTTTTCTTTCCAGGCATTAGAAGTACCGTGAAGGGGTCCGCCTGTCTGATGGTCTTCAGCCGCGGATTTTTATTATTATTTTATAATTTGAATTGAAATTTGAATTGTAATTTTAGTTATAATTTGAATTGTAATTTTAGCTGTAATTTGAATTGTAATTTTTTATTGTAATACTGCGTTCGCGATCGCGGCTTGGGATTCAGTATCCGTTTGGGAGCTTCACTGTCGCGGATACCCCAAGTAAATTTTAAGTGTTTGAGTATGTAGTGGAACGCCTGGGCGTACCGCTTTGTACGCACGGTTCTTCTATTTTCTCAAATCACTCGCCGATTAAGCCCCCTATAACTTTTGATCATCGTAACTCATGTGCAGATATGGAATGGATTCCCAGTGAGTTGTGCGAGTGCATGTGTGTGGTGTGTGTGTGGGGTGTGTGGAGTATACTCCAGTGTGAATGATGATATAGGTATATAATTTCGTAGTTATCGCGAGTAACATTCCGATCTAATCCTATTTACTAACTTGTATCGGTGGGGTGTGTGGGGATCCATTCCAATCGGTGCATTTTTAAATAACGTTAGATTAAATTTTCAACTTTCATTTTAAAGTAATTTTTTTCAAATTTCATTCATCTCTTGCTTCAACTAAATTAGCTTATTAAATTTGTCATCCTCCCTTCGATCATTTTTCATTCGAAACATTGCATATTTTGATCTTAATGTGTACTCTTTTGTCAATTTTGTATCTTTCTCTTTGCGGGATATTTGCTCCCGTTCTTGTGTGGTTATTTTCTCCGGAAACCTTCAGTTTCCAGAGTTTTTTCCACACGCGTGGGTCGTTTCCTCCGGAATCCTTCAGTTTCCAGAGGTTTTTCCCACTTTTCCAGAATAAATTTTGTTTTTTAAGCACTGGAAATATGTTTTTCCTTTAAACGTTCTCCTATTCCTCATCTCAATGAATGGCGTTATAAATTCTCCTTTTAAAATAATTAGAAATATTGCCTTTTTTTAAGAAATGCGATAATTACTCAACTTTCATATTAATTACGAATTTCGTTCGAAAGAAAGAAAGACAACAGAGATACGATGTACTAAGAATAATGGAATTTATAACTTGTCGTTATTTACGATACAGTTTTCATAAGATTCAATATGATTGGATTCAATTTAGTCAGATACATGCAATTCCATTAAAACCTTGGGATGCAGTTATCACTATTCAGTAATAACCATTATCCATTCTGCTCATAGCATTCGAATCAATATTTCAAATTTTTCTTTTTATCCTCCAATGTTGTTATCATATTATCATCTCATACCTGAATTATATTCAATAGTCTTAAATTTCTAAAAGATCTTCCAGGAGCTCCTCGTAGTAGCGCATTGTGAATAGAAGAAAATGATTCAACTTAAATAACGAAAAAATAAGATGCACAATAATTCGCTCAAATAATTCCTCTTTTAAATCTCAAGTTTAATATTAAATGCAGATACAAGAGAAACTCTTGGTCAAGGGCTCATTGCTTTGAAGTTGACATACATGATATAAAAAAGAAAATAATCTATTACTCTTGATTAAATCTATCTTGTAAGAACATTCCCCCATAACATTGAGATTTAAGAATCTGAACAAAATATCTTCATCTGAATTATATACTAGTATGTGATTGTGAATGAACTTTTTAGTGGAATTCAAGCCATCTAAAATTCAACCATGAATGAAGATTTCAATATTGAACTTTAATTGAAGAATGAATGCTTAGGAATTGAAAAATTACATAGCATTGAATACTCCTAAAGAAAGAGTATCAGATTATTAATTCAGGAAGAGAAGCAAGGTGGCTCAGCCAGCATATATACCATTTGAGAACGCACACTTCAATATACTGTTTTCCTCTTTTTGGCTACAGGGATCCATCCCATTAGGATAATTATTCTCAAATAAGAGTTGAACAACATAGAAATAGCTCTTTACCTCAATGGAAGTGTCTTATCTCTCTCTTATTCAAAATTCAATCCTGTGAATAGTTATTGATCAGGACGAGCTTGGGATTTTATAATCAAATGTAATATTTATTATCATGTCATTCACATTTACATACATAACCCAAAATTAAGCTCACTTCATATATTAAATTTGAAGTTTAAAATAAACCAATTAAAATTATTGGAACCACAAATATTTAGGAAAAATGTCACGTTACGGCTTCATACAACCCTAACTGTCACAATTCATCGACTATGACAAGATTTCCATGGATGGAGAACTAGTACTGAAATATAGCAGGAACCATACTTAAAAAGGTAATTGAATAATTTTTCTTTCAAAATTTATTCATCCTGATCCCTGCACAATGATTCAGATGGATTTGCTCAGAGTACGATTTCCATTTTCTTCATTGAAAAATTACAAAAAAACCTTCCAATCTCTCCTTAAAAGTTCATACTACATTCTATTACGTTCAATTGCTCAATTTTTTTAACAATATTGCTTGAAATCTATTTCTACTAACCAATCCACCACCAAAACCAGCTTTTGAATTTCACCATCCCTACTCATGATCTGGTTGAATAAATTCGTACAAGAAATATAGTGACGTGACTGGGATTTCATTTGCTGCTAAGCTAACCACATCATCACCATACTAAGTGAGTATCAATTAGGATTCAGGAATATATCTCCCTCATCATGTCCCTATTTCTCACTTCAAGTTAACCTTTGTGATAAGATCAATATAATACAGAATTATTCTGGTAATATTTAATATCCAAATAGTATACTGAGATGAATGGTCCAACAAAATTACAAAAATTCGGTCACATTCTTAACTATGCAGATGCAGAGAAAACTGCATAGAATATGCAGTTCCAGTCAATGGAAATAGCTAATAGATAGATGAACTGTGTTATCTGGGATCAGAAATCATGAGAGATACAAAGAGGGAATGAAAATAATGTTTATCTCTCATTAAACAGGAGACAAAATATTGCTATCAAAATATGCAAGTATTGCATTTGCATAGCAACATTAAGAAGTTTTATATAAGTTATACACAACAGTTCTAGCATATAGCTCCTTAAAGATTAAAGTAAAAACATTTAAGGAACAAACATATTTCACACGTAGAAAGGTGAAAATAACCTGACATGTTATTTAACGACTCCAAATTACACTTTATAGACACTACTTAACAGCCCTAACTAATTTACTTAAATTCAATTGTTCAATCCTTTACCCATTTACCACGGAAACTACTTCTCAAACAAATCCCAATTTTATTTCATTCTCATAATAGCTAATGAACATTCTCTGCAATAGAAAATAAGGACACCTGATCCATCTGCAGGCCTGTATTTACCCAGTGGGAGGGAAAGTACACAGAGTTAAGTTTTACGGATTGCCTACACCTTTACATTCTCGATTCACCTTGGAAGCTTAAGCGTACTCTGGTGACATTTATGAATCACCATCAAAAGATTATAATCAGTATCAGAGAGTTAAAAATTTGCAAATGTTTATATTCTTGACCATGATAATAATTAAACTCGTGACAGACGAAATTCATACGGTTAAATTTTGACGCATTGCCTAGACATTTATTCCTTTAATTTTTCAAATGGTATTGGCCAGGAATGTTCTCTATTCATGGATAATTTTATTTACAGTTTCCTTATCCCGAATGTTTAAAATCGTTCCGAAAATATCAAACTTTGATTGAAAGTTTGAGAAGATATTAAAGTTTCCTCAATGGAATACAGTATTCCAGAATTTTAATAGCCTAAATTTAAAATAGACTAAAAGAGAAATTTGGCTTAATAGTTAATGTTTTCACTAAATCATCAATTTAATGGAATAAAATTCTTGGCAATAACTTGATACTTCAATATAGTCAGATACATGCAATTCTATAAAAATCTTGGGATGCAGTAATCACTATTCAGCAATAACCATTATCCATTCTGCTCATAGCACTCGAATCAATATTTCAAATTTTTCTTTTTATCCTCCAATGTTGTTATCATATTATCATCTCATACCTGAATTATATTCAATAGTCTTAAATTTCTAAAAGATCTTCCAGGAGCTCCTCATAGTAGCGCATTATGAATAGAATAAAATGATTCAACTTAAATAACGTAAAAATAAGATGCACAATAGTTCGCTCGAATAATTCCTCTTTTAAATCTCAAGTTTAATATTAAATACAGATACAAGAGAAACTCTTGGTCAAGGGCTCATTGCTTTGAAGTTGACATACATGATATAAAAAAGAAAATAATCTATTACTCTTGATTAAATCTATCTTGTAAGAACATTCCCCCATACCATTGAGATTTAAGAATCTGAACAAAATATCTTCATCTGAATTATATACTAGTATGTGATTGTGAATGAACTGTTAGTGGAACTTAAGCCATCTAAAATTCAACCATGAATGAAGATTTCAATATTGAACTTTAATTGAAGAATGAATGCTTAGGAATTGAAAACTTACATAGCATCCAGTCCCACTATACAATAGAAGATGAGATTATTATCCAGGAAGAGAAGCAAGGAGGCTCAGCCTGCATATATACCATTTAAGGAAGGCACACTTCAATATACTGTTATCCTCTCCATGGCTATAGGAATCATCCCATTAGGATGATCATTCTCAAATAAGAGTTGAAATACATAAAATAGCTCTTTACCTCAATGGAACTGCCTACTCTCTCCCTTTTTCAAAATTCAAATCTAAAATAAGTTATTCAACAGGACTAGCTTGGGATGTTATATTCGAATGTAAATTTAGTATCATGTCAAATACATTTATATATATAACTCAAAATTAAGCTCACTTCATATACTAAATTTTGAGTTAAAATTCACAATAAATGAATTAAGATTTAAATTAATATAGGCACTATTTAGTAATATTATTAAGATAGGCACTATATAGGAATATTTAGGACAAATGTCACTTTACGGCTTAATACAACCCTAACTGTCACAATTCATCGACAATGACAAGAATTCCATGGATGGAGAACAATTACTGAATAATAATGCAAGACCCATACTTAAGATACGTTCCACTTCATAATACTGAGAAACAATGAACTCTACTGAAATGGTAACATGCATATGTATATTAGAATGGTCTCGTATACATTTAGATCATTTGACGGACCTTTCGCCCAACAGCTCACTTTACGGAAAATAAACTGACCGACCGATAAAACCTATATTTGAGTGTAAGGAATTGCCGTTGATGCAAAAATTATTTGAAATTGTTAAATTAAAGAATCTGTTGGCAGCATTCCCGTTAAATTATAAATCGGTAGTTGACATTTTTTTTGAGATAAACTGATGTTGATGAATATTATTCATTTACAGAAGTCTATCTTTCATGAATTATATTCTAGAAATAAGTGTTTTCTTAACTGTACAAAATTCTATCTTTTGTACAATTATATAAAAATTAATATTTTTAAAGAACACAAAATTAAATATTAAAGCTACTTCTGCTAACTTTTTTGAAGCTTGAATTGAACTTGATTGACATTTATGTATTTATTTTCATTTATTTAATTAATATATGTACTAATTTTTAACCTTTTAAGAATGTAAGAACAATTAATGGTTACAATGTCGTATGTTTTATTAATTAAAGTCTTATAATTAATTCTTATACATTTTCAGTAGCCATTAAAAGATATTGCTTCAAGTGAAAAAGTTAATTAAATAAAATAAATTTCAAAAGAATGCATATTTATAGGAGGACACAATACTTCTATACTGTGATATCTATTCATTAGTTCAAAAAATGTATAAGTTTTAGCGTCAATATAAAAATGTAAGTTACAAAGGTAAATAAAATTACTATTTTTTAATAATTATAATGTAATCTAAAATAGAAATTCTCTTAGTGAAAATTGGAGTGAATATCTTTACATATACCTCAAAAGAATTTATTGAAATATTGAATTAAAAAAGGTTGATAAAAGATGTTTTTTACTTTTTTTTGTTCTTTGACACTCTTTAAACCTATGCTCTTTCTCAAGATAAAAAGGCAGATATAAAATCCACTCATTCCGAACAGAATTATTTTTATTTGAGCAACTTGTCCGTCATTATTTTGTAGGGAGAGTGAGTTGTCATTCAGTCAATCCATGTGTCAAGTTAGCTGCCGGGTGAGAGCTTGTTCAGCCAGTCGAGCATTGATGAACCAAGCCTAGGGCAAATAATTGTCATTCAGATGGTCGGGACCCTATAATATCGCATGCTTCAACGTATTGTTTTCTTCACTAGGGCTACAAGAATCAGGATATAATTTCAAATTCCATTATTCAAGGATAATAATTCCAAATAAGAATTGAACAACATTGGAATAGTTCTTTACGTCCATGGAACAGCCTAACTTATTTCTTCTTAAAATTCTAATCTGTAAGTAGTTAATCTATAGGAATAGCCCAGGAAGTCATGATCAAATTTAAGATTAAGTATTATGTCATTTGCCTATACCTCCCTAACCATCAATTGTACAACCTATTTTAAAGTTCTAGATGAAAGTCTCAAATTATGAATTGAGAAAGAAGATTAATATAATCTCCAAAATTTAGGAGTAACCTCAAGTTATAATTCAACACATCCCTAACATTCTCAATTTATAGACAATGGCAAGATTTCAATGGATGGAGAACAAGTACTGAAATTCAGCAGGAACCATACTTAAAAAGGTGATTGAATAATTTTTCTTTCAAAATTTTTCATCCTGATCCCTGCACAATGATTCAGATGGATTGCTCAGAGTACGATTCCCATCTTCTGCATTGAAAAATTCAAAAAACCTTCCAATCTCTTCTTATAATTTCAAACAACTTTCTCTAACTGAGCAATTGAACGTAAGTTCAATTGCTCAATATTTTTAGCAATATTGCTTGAAAACCATTTCTACTAACCAATCCACCACCAAAACCAGCTTTTGAATTTCACCATCCCTACTCATGGCCTGATTGAGTAAATGCAAACAAGAATAATAGTGACGAGACTGGGAAACCATTTGCTGCTAAGCTAACCACATCATCACAATGCTAAGCTAGTAGCACTTAAGATTCAGGAATTTATCACCCCTTCATCATGTCCCCATTTTTCATTCCTAGTCAATCTTTGTGATGAATTCAAAACAAATATGATTTCTACTATGAAAATTTGATATCCAAATACCAAGTTGAAAGGTCTAACAAATCACGAAAATTAGGTCACATACTTTACTATACAGGAGGAGAGAAAACTGCATAGAATATTCGATTCCAGAAAATGAAGGGAGCTAACAGAAAGATGTAATATATTATATAATCAAGAGAGGTATAAAGAGGTAATGAGAGTAATGTTAATCTCTCATTATACAGGAAACAAAGTATTGCTATCAATATATGTAAGTTTTGCACATACGGAGACATATAAAAAAGGACATTTTAGCATACAGCACCAAGGGTCTAAATACAATTCAATGCAGAAAACCTATGCACAAGCAGTGAAAGGATAACATAATATATCTTGGCAAATATAGTAGAGTTAATATTAGTTACAAGAGTAGGTGCTAGCACACACTTTGTATATTCCTAAAAAAACAAGAAATTTAACAAATCTAAGCAGAACATTATTAACACCATGCCAACAATGATGCAGAAGATTGGGAATTAAATGTCAATAAGATGATTTACAGGGTCTATCTTGCAAAATTTTGGGCATACAGTCATCATTTTTTCTTAATAAATGATTTTTATTTTGGTACTGCTCATATTATTTTGGTAATCAATGTAATAATTAATAGTAAAGTGGATATTGCACTGAATTTTTATAAAGCACAACGTTGTGCCCAATTTTTGCTTGAGAGCTATTGATGAGGAAGGGACAAGTAGATTTTATTGATTTGTTTCTTGGCTGAGATATGACAATAGGTTAAGAGGAGCTGTGCCTCCCTTTCAAGGGCACCTCAATATCAACTATGAGATATACAGCATCTAAACCAGCCATGACTGTGTAAAGATAACGAAACTGCACTGTAATGAAAATTTTCTTCTACTGAGCTATGAATCAGGTGATTCTTAAATTTACTTTCACAGTATTCATTCCTTTGTAAATACCACATCAATGATTCATTTGTATACAATGTGCCATTTGTATACAGTACCAGTCTTGTGAAAGGATAGGAATGTCACACAGCAAAACAGATCTACAACCTGCAGATGAGTTATACAGTTGATCAGTTCATGATAGGTAGGAAAGAATGTCTTCTTATTTACTACATATACAACTAGGAACTACCTTCAAGTAATGCAGATGATTACAGGCCAAGAAATATTCTCTTGGTATGGAATAAAGTAATGGAAGAGGTAGTTAAGATTGAGTTAGGAACTCCCTTCAAGTAATGCAGATGATTACAGGCCAAGAAATATTCTCTTGGTATGGAAAAAAGTAATGGAAGAGGTAGTTAAGATTGAGTTACCGTTTCTTAGCTATTAGGACGATTTTTTTTGCATATTTAATCGCGGGCTCCAAAACCTTTGATAGCCATGAAGTTAAGCAAATAAATGTAGATCTAACTTCTACAGATATTCTTTCCATCCTTTGCATCAATTGCACCAGCAAATCTTTCCCATAGCAACCTGTTTAGATGTGCACTTTCGATATATATATATATATATATTTATTACGATTATTGTCTCGATTCGTGGCAACTCGTCTCATTCCGCGGCATACTTAAGGATACGGAAATTTTATATGAATCCGATCTTGAGAATGGGTGTTGCGATTTTATGAAAATCTGATTTTACGAAAAATGAACTATCGTATCTTCAACTAATTTGGTTTCCGGTTTTCGAAGTATTTGTTGATAAACGAAGAAACTGATTTCCTCTCACGAAAAATTGAACTTTTCTTGGAGGAAAGTTATCAAAGGCATTATGTCTTTCAAAGACATTTCAGGGCTTCCTGAGCCGATAAACACAAATGAATCGGAGTTGTTACATGTTCAAAGCTAATGAGATGTTATCAGAAGACGTCCTTCCTAAAATTTTATCCGCCAAATGCTGATCTCCATCGTTACGTTTTGGAATCGGCGCAATGGTTCTAAACTACTGGATTACAATAGGTCATTAATAATGTTTAATTCAAGGAGCTTTTGTCCGAATTTTCTATCACATGATTCTCATGATATTAATGCATTTTGACATTTTAACTTAATTTTGAACCGAGTGAAATAAAATCCGAGTTTATTTCTTTAACCATCTACCGATTATAAATGCGAAAACATGAGGAATTTTAATTCGTACATATGTAAGACTTTTGGATTAGAGTGAAAATAATTAAGGAACAATACATATCTCGCAGTTAAAAGTTTTAAAATACTTTAACATGTAATTTAATGATTTTTTGAAACGGCATTTGTTTTTGGGAGGGAAAATAGTCGGTTCAACCAATCAGAACGCAGAATCTGTCACAGGAATTGAACAAGAGGAATTTTTGGAGGGAACGGTTCAGTTTCTCTGGATCATTCATGAAGTGCACTTCGATTGAGTGGCTCCCGAGCATTGGATTCGAAGAAGACTTCGAAGATTTAAGATCCAGGTAAGTTCAGCACTTATTGGAGAGGCTGTGGCGTTATTTATCCGTACTTTAGATTTAATTACCGATAAAAGTTTCCGTAACACTTCGAAATTTCGCGTGTGGCTCAGACGTGAGGTCAGCGTTTTCTCCGTAAATTTTGCATGGTGCAGCGAGTTGAATGAGGTGGATTAAAGTTATTTCATAGCTTATTTTAGAAAAAGGACAAGTGAACTCGTAAAGCTAAGGTAGCTCGCTCATTGGTTTCAGGTGCTTTGCTGGTAATGTTGCGAAGAAGAAGAAGAAGCGGAGGACGCCAAGTTTTTCGAGAGGTTCCTAACATCAAGTATCGGATTGGTATCAAAGATGAACGGTTACGGTTTTCATTATATTTGATATTTTTGTTATCATGCAGCATGCGTGTTTGTTTTTGATGTTTTGTTTGCGTGCTATTTTGATGAATGCTTTCCTCCTATGTTTGATTGCGTATTTTGCGATGTATGCGTGCGAATGCGTTCTAGGTACATGAGAGGTTCTCGTCGATGGTTTTTTGAGTTCTTTTGGTTCGCTTTGCTTTCGTGTCTTTTGTTGGTTTCGTTCGTTCGTGGGAGTGGGCTGGGTTGGGAGGGATGGGTTGGGTTTTTTACAGGTACATAATATATTTTGCGAAATTTAAGTGTTATATTTCGAATGTATTGTTTTCCTTTCCTTTATTTCTATTATTTGTCTTATTACCTTATTTCCTCTTCTTTTCAGGTACATTGAATAATCATTCTTTTTTTGCAGGAACATGAAATTTTGTGTTGTATACTATTTTTGTTGTTCATTTTTAGTTGAGTATATTTTTTATTTCCATGCCTATGCTTTCTGTTTTGAGTGTTGTTTTGCATTTTTATTTTCATGCATGTTATGCTTTCTGTTTTGAGTGTTGTTTTGCATTTTTATTTTCATGTATGTTATGCTTTCTGTTTTGAGTGTTGTTTCGCATTTTTATTTTCATGTATGTTACTTAATTACACTTCTTCTTTTTCTAGGGAATTTTTCTTTCCAGGCATTAGAAGTACCGTGAAGGGGTCCGCCTGTCTGATGGTCTTCAGCCGCGGATTTTTATTATTATTTTATAATTTGAATTGAAATTTGAATTGTAATTTTAGTTATAATTTGAATTGTAATTTTAGTTATAATTTGAATTGTAATTTTAGCTGTAATTTGAATTGTAATTTTTTATTGTAATAATGCGTTCGCGATCGCGGCTTGGGATTCAGGATCCGTTTGGGAGCTTCACTCTCGCGGATACCCCAAGTAAATTTTAAGTGTTTGAGTTATGTAGTGGAACGCCTGGGCGTACCGCTTTGTACGCACGGTTCTTCTATTTTCTCAAATCACTCGCCGATTAAGCCCCCTATAACTTTTGATCATCGTAACTCATGTGCAGATATGGAATGGATTCCCAGTGAGTTGTGCGAGTGCATGTGTGTGGTGTGTGTGTGGGGTGTGTGGAGTATACTCCAGTGTGAATGATGATATAGGTATATAATTTCGTAGTTTTCGCGAGTAACATTCCAATCTAATCCTATTTACTAACTTGTATCGGTGGGGTGTGTGGGGATCCATTCCAATCTGTGCATTTTTAAATAACGTTAGATAAAATTTTCAACTTTCATTTTAAAGTAATTTTTTTCAAATTTCATTCATCTCTTGCTTCAACTAAATTAGCTTATTAAATTTGTCATCCTCCCTTCGATCATTTTTCATTCGAAACATTGCATATTTTGATCTTAATGTGTACTCTTTTGTCAATTTTGTATCTTTCTCTTTGCGGGATTTTTGCTCCCGTTCTTGTGTGGTTATTTTCTCCGGAAACCTTCAGTTTCCAGAGTTTTTTCCACACCCGTGGGTCGTTTCCTCCGGAATCCTTCAGTTTCCAGAGGTTTTTCCCACTTTTCCAGAATAAATTTTGTTTTTTAAGCACTGGAAATATGTTTTTCCTTTAAACGTTCTCCTATTCCTCATCTCAATGAATGGCGTTATAAATTCTCCTTTTAAAATAATTAGAAATATTGCCTTTTTTTAAGAAATGCGATAATTACTCAACTTTCATATTAATTACGAATTTCGTTCGAAAGAAAGAAAGACAACAGAGATACGATGTACTAAGAATAATGGAATTTATAACTTGTCGTTATTTACGATACAGTTTTCATAAAATTCAATATGATTGGATTTACTATAAATTTGTTTTTCAAGAACCACTGTAAAAAATAATAGATAAAAGTACTTTAAACCGAGCCGTCACTTCCACTCGAAAACTAGTTCGAGGGCAGAATTAACCACCTGATCATGAACCCCCATTTTGGTACTTGGCTAGTATAAGCTGCTCAAAAATAACGTTCAAAATTTAAGCAAAAATATTATCTCGATTATTCGTCCCTATACGAAAAGTACGAGGATAAAATATCTCAGTACAAATTTCTTCATTTTAAGCAAGAAATGTCCTCTACCAACCGAGCCTCTCTCAAATTCCAAACTTCTGCTTGGAAAAAGATACAAGTGAAACTTCCAATCATCTCTTAACAGAGCCAACAAATAAAACTCGTGACAGACGAAATTGATACGGTTAAATTTTGATGCATTGCCATCTATTCCTTTAATTTCTCAAATGGTATTGGCCAGGAATGTTCTCTATTCATGGATAATTTTATTTACAGTTTCCTTATCCCGAATGTTTAAAGTCCTTCCAAAAATATCAAACTTTGATTGAAAGTTTGAGAAGATATTAATGCTTCCTCAATACGATATTCCAGAATTTTAATAGCCTAAATTTAAAATAGACTAAAAGAGAAATTTGGCTTAATAGTTAATTTTTTCACTAAATCATCAATTTAATGGAATAAAATTCTTGGCAATAATTGATTCTTCAATTTAGTCAGATACATGCAATTCCATTAAAACCTTGGGATGCAGTAATCACTATTCAGTAATAACCATTATCCATTCTGCTCATAGCATTCGAAACAATATTTCAAATTTTTCTTTTTATCCTCCAATGTTGTTATCATATTATCATCTCATACCTGAATTATATTCAATAGTCTTAAAATTCTAAAAGATCTTCCAGGAGCTCCTCATAGTAGCGCATTATGAATAGAAGAAAATGATTCAACTTAAATAACGTAAAAATAAGATGCACAATAATTCGCTCGAATAATTCCTCTTTTAAATCTCAAGTTTAATATTAAATGCAGATACAAGAGAAACTCTTGGTCAAGGGCTCATTGCTTTGAAGTAGACATACATGATATAAAAAAGAAAATAATCTATTACTCTTGATTTAGTCTATCTTGTAAGAACATTCCACCACACCATTGAGATTTAAGAATCTGAACAAAATATCTTCATCTTAATTATATACTAGTATGTGATTGTGAATGAACTGTTCGTGGAACTTAAGCCATAGAAAATTCAACCATGAATGAAGATTTCAATATTGGACTTTAATTGAAGAATGAATGCTTAGGAGTTGAAAACTTACATAGCATCCAGTCCCACTATACAATAGAGGATGAGATTATTATCCAGGAAGAGAAGCAAGGAGGCTTAGCCTGCATATATACCATTTAAGGAAGGCACACTTTAATATACTGTTATCCTCTCCATGGCTACAGGGACCATCCCATTAGGATGATCATTCTCAAATAAGAGTTGAACAACATAAAATAGCTCTTTACCTCAATGGAACTGCCTACTCTCTCCCTTTTTCAAAATTCAAATCTAAAATAAGTTATTCAACAGGACTAGCTTGGGATGTTATATTCGAATGTAAATTTAGTATCATATCATATACATTTATATATGTAATTCGATATTAAGCTCACTTCATATACTAAGTTTTGAGTTAAAATTCATAATAAACGAATTAAGAATTAAAATTAATATAGCCCCGAATATTTAGGACAAATGTCACGTTACCGATTAATACTACCCTAACTGTCACAATTCATCCACAATGACAAGATTTCTAGGATGGAGAACAAGTACTGAAATATAGCAAGACCCATTTTTAAGAAAATTACTACTACAGTAATACTGAAAATCAATAAACTCAACTGAAATGGTAACATGCATATGTATACTTTATATATAATAATTTCTTATGCATGTAGGTTTATGAAATAGCAACATAAAAAATGCATGTAAGATAATTATAAATAAATGTAAATATAATAGAAAAATATTAGTCTGGTCTCTTGGACATTTAGAAATCATTTGGCGGACCTTTCGCCCAACAGATCACTTTACCGACAAAAAACTGACCGACAACTCGCTTGATAAAAATTATGTATGAGTGCAAGGAATATGCGATGTTGAAAAAATATCTTAAATTGTAAATTTAGAGAATCTGTTGGCAGCATTCCGGTCAAATTATAAATCGGTAGTCGACATTTATTTTTTGAGATAAACAGATATTAATGAATTCTATTCATTCACAGAATTCATATTAATGAATTCTATTCATTCACCCTAACTGTCACAATTCATCGACAATGACAAGAATTCCATGGATGGAGAACAATTACTGAATAATAATGCAAGACCCATACTTAAGATACGTTCCACTTCATAATACTGAGAAACAATGAACTCTACTGAAATGGTAACATGCATATGTATATTAGAATGGTCTCGTATACATTTAGATCATTTGACGGACCTTTCGCCCAACAGCTCACTTTACGGAAAATAAACTGACCGACCGATAAAACCTATATTTGAGTGTAAGGAATTGCCGTTGATGCAAAAATTATTTGAAATTGTTAAATTAAAGAATCTGTTGGCAGCATTCCCGTTAAATTATAAATCGGTAGTTGACATTTTTTTTGAGATAAACTGATGTTGATGAATATTATTCATTTACAGAAGTCTATCTTTCATGAATTATCTTCAAGAAATAAGTGTTTTCTTAACTGTACAATATTCTATCTTTTGTACAATTATATAAAAATTAATATTTTTAAAGAACACAAAATTAAATATTAAAGCTACTTCTGCTAACTTTTCTGAAGGTTGAATTCGACTAAACTAATATTTTGGTATTTGTTTTTATTTTTTTATTTAATGTATGTACTAATTTATAAACTTTCAAGAATGTAACAACTATTGATGCTTGCAATGTTGTATGCTAAGTTAAGTTTTACAGATAGCCTACACCTTTAAATTCTCGATTCAGCTTGGAAGCTTAATCGTGCTCTGGTGATATTTGTGAATCACCATCAAAGGATTTTATTCATTATCAGAGAGTTAAAGTGAACAAATGTTAATATTCTCGACCATGATAATAATTAAACTCGTGACAGACGAAATTGATACGGTTAAATTTTGATGCATTGCCATCTATTCCTTTAATTTCTCAAATGGTATTGGCCAGGAATGTTTTCTATTCATGGATAATTTTATTTACAGATTCCTTATCCCGAATGTTTAAAGTCCTTCCAAAAATATCAAACTTTGATTGAAAGTTTGAGAAGATATTAATGCTTCCTCAATACGATATTCCAGAATTTTAATAGCCTAAATTTAAAATAGACTAAAAGAGAAATTTGTCTTAATAGTTAATTTTTTCACTAAATCATCAATTTAATGGAATAAAATTCTTGGCAATAATTGATTCTTCAATTTAGTCAGATACATGCAATTCCATTAAAACCTTGGGATGCAGTAATCACTATTCAGTAATAACCATTATCCATTCTGCTCATAGCATTCGAAACAATATTTCAAATTTTTCTTTTTATCCTCCAATGTTGTTATCATATTATCATCTCATACCTGAATTATATTCAATAGTCTTAAAATTCTAAAAGATCTTCCAGGAGCTCCTCATAGTAGCACATTATGAATAGATGAAATGATTAAACTTAAAAAATGTAAACAAAAGATATTTATACCTGCATAACCGTTACTACCTCTTGAAAATTCTCAGGATAAAGATTAAATTCAGATAAAGGAGAAACTTTTGGCAAAGGGCTAATTGCATTGAAGGAGAGGGAGACGATGTAGAAGAGAAAACAATCTTTTACTCTTGATTTAGTCTATCTTGCAAGAACTTTTCACCATACCATTGAGATTTAAGAATCTGAACAAAATATCTTCATCCGAGGTATATACTCGTATGTGATTGTGAATGAACTGATAGTGGAACTTAAGCCATAGAAAATTCAACCATGAATGAAGATATTTAATATGGAACTTTAATTGAAGAATGAGTGCTTAGGATTTGAAAACCTACATAGCATCCAGTCCCCCTAACAAAAGAGTATCAGATTATTAATTCAGGAAGAGGAGCAAGGTGGCTCAGCCTGCACGTATTCCATTTAAGAAGGCACACTTCAATATACTGTTTTCATCTCTATGGCTACAGGGACCATCCCATTAGGATGATCTTTTTCAAATAAGAGTTGAACTACATAAAATAGCTCTTTACCTCAATGGAACTGCCTACTCTCTCTCTTTCAAAATTCAAATTCAAAATAAGTTATTCAATAGGTCTATCTTGGGATGTTTTAATCGAATGAAAATTTAGTATCATGTCATATACATTTATATATATAACTCAAAATTAAGCTCACTTCATATACTAAATTTTGAGTTAAAATTCACAATAAATGAATTAAGATTTAAATTAATATAGGCACTATTTAGTTATATTATTAATATAGGCACTATGTAGGAATATTTAGGACAAATGTCACTTCACGGCTTAATACAACCCTAACTGTCACAATTCATCGACAATGACAAGAATTCCATGGATGGAGAACAATTACTGAAATATAGCAAGACCCATACTTAAGATACGTTCCACTTCATAATACTGAGAAACAATGAACTCTACTGAAATGGTAACATGCATATGTATATTAGAATGGTCTCGTATACATTTAGATCATTTGCAGACCTTTTGCCCAACAGCTCACTTTATGGAAAATAAACTGACCGACCGATAAAACCTATATTTGAGCGTAAGGAATTGCCGTTGATGCAAAAATTATTTGAAATTGTTAAATTAAAGAATCTGTTGGCAGCATTCCCGTCAAATTATAAATCGGTAGTTGACATTTTTTTTGAGATAAACTGATATTGATGAATATTATTCATTTACAGAAGTCTATCTTTCATGAATTATATTCCAGATATAAGTGTTTTCTTAACTGTACAAAATTCCATCTTTTGTACAATAATATAAAAATTAATATTTTTAAAGAACACAAAATTAAATATTAAAGCTACTTCTGCTAACTTTTTTGAAGCTTGAATTGAACTTAATTAATATTTATGTATTTATTTTCATTTATTTAATTAATATATGTACTAATTTTGAAAATTTCAAAAATGTAAGAACTATTAACGGTTACAATGTCGTATGTTTTATTAATTAAAGTCTTATAATTAATTCTTATACATTTTCAGTAGCCAATAACAGATATTGCTTCAAGTGAAAAAGTTTATTAAATAAAATAAATTTCAAAACAATGCATATTTATAGGAGGACACAATACTTCTATACTGTGATTTCTATCCATTAGTTCAAAAAATGTATAAGTTTTAGCGTCAATATAAAAATGTAAGTTACAAAAGTAAATAAACTTACTATTTTTTAATAATTATAATGTAATCTAAAATAGAAAATACTCTTAGTGAAAATTGGAGTGAATATCTTTACATATATCTCAAAAGAATTTATTGAAATATTGAATTAAAAAAGGTTGATAAAAGATGTTTTTTACATTTTTTGTTCTTTGACACTATTTAAACCTATGCTCTTTCTCAAGATAAAAAGGCAGATATAAAATCCACTCATTCGGAACAGAATTACTTTTATTTGAGCAACTTGTCCATCATTATTTTGTAGGGAGAGTGAGTTGTCATTCAGTCAATCCATGTGTCAAGTTAGCTGCCGGGTGAGAACTTGTTCAGCCAGTCGAGCATTGATGAACCAAGCCTAGGGCAAATAATTGTCATTCAGATGGTCGGGACCCTATAATATCGCATGCTTCAACGTATTGTTTTCTTCACTAGGGCTACAAGAATCAGGATATAAATTCAAATTCCATTATTCAAGGATAATTATTCCCAAATAAGAATTGAACAACATTGGAATAGTTCTTTTTATGTCGATGGAACAGCCTAACTTATTTCTTCTTAAAATTCTAATCTGTAAGTAATTAATCCATAGGAATAGCTTGGGAAGTTATGATCAAATTTAAGATTAAGTATTATATCATTTGCCTATACCTCCCTAAGCATCAATTGTACAACCTATTTTAAAGTTCTAGATGAAAGTCTCAAATTATGAATTGAGAAAGAAGATTAATATAACCTCCAATATTTAGGAGTAACCTCAAGTTATAATTCAACACATCCCTAACATTCTCATTTTATAGACAATGGCAAGATTTCAATGGATGGAGAACAAGTACTGAAATACAGCAGGAACCATACTTAAAAAGGTGATTGAATAATTTTTCTTTCAAAATTTTTCATCCTGATCCCTGCGAAATGATTCAGATGGATTGCTCAGAGTACGATTCCCATCTTCTGCATTGAAAAATTCTAAAAAACCTTCCAATCTCTTCTTATAATTTCAAACAAGTTTCTCTAACTGAGCAATTGAACGTAAGTTCAATTGCTCAATATTTTTAGCAATATTGCTTGAAAACCATTTCTACTAACCAATCCACCACCAAAACCAGCTTTTGAATTTCACCATCCCTACTCATGGTCTGATTGAGTAAATGCAAACAAGAAAAATAGTGACGAGACTGGGAAACCATTTGCTGCTAAGCTAACTAACAATGCTAAGTGAGTATCACTTAAGATTCAGGAATTTATCACCCCTTCATCATGTCCCCATTTTTCATTTCTAGTCAATCTTTGTGATGAATTCAAAACAAATATGATTTCTTCTATGAAAATTTGATATCCAAATACCAAGTTGAAAGGTCTAACAAATCACAAAAATTAGGTCACATACTTCACTATACAGGAGGAGAGAAAACTGCATAGAATATTCAATTCCAGAAAATGAAGGGAGCTAACAGAAAGATGTAATATATTATATAATCAAGAGAGGTATAAAGAGGTAATGAAAGCAATGTTAATCTCTCATTACACAGGAAACAAAGTATTGCTATCAATATATGTAAGTTTTGCACATAGAGAGACACATAAAGATGTTTTTAAAAATTTTACACAGCATATTTTAGCATACAGCACCAAGGGTCTAAATACAATTCAATGCAAAAAACCTATGCACAAGTAGTGAAAGGATAACATAATATATCTTGGCAAATATAGTAGAGTTAATATTAGTTATAAGAGTGGGTGCTGGCACACACTTAGTATATTTCTAAAAAACTTGAAATTTAACAAATCTAGGCAGAACATTATTAACACCATGCCAACAATGATGCAGAAGATTGGGAATAAAATGTCAATAAGATGATTTACAGGATCTATCTTGCAAAATTTTGGGCATACGGTCATTACCATTTCTTAATAAATGATTTTTATTTTGGTACTGCTCATATTATTTTGGTAATCAATGTAATAATTAATAGTAAAGTGGATATTGCACTGAATTTTTATAAAGCACAACTTTGTGCCCAATTATTGCTTGATAGCTATTGATGAGGAAGGGACACGTAGATTTTATTGATTTGTTTCTTGGCTGAGATATGACAATAGGTTAAGAGGAGCTGTGCCTCCCTTTCAAGGGTACCTCAATATCAACTATGAGATATACAGCATCTAAACCAGCCATGACTGTGTAAAGATAACGAAACTGCACTGTAATGAAAATTTTCTTCTACTGAGCTATGAATCAGGTGATTCTTAAATTTACTTTCACAGTATTCATTCCTTTGTAAATACCACATCAATGATTCATTTGTATACAATGTGCCATTTGTATACAGTACCAGTCTTGTGAAAGGATAGGAATGTCACACAGCAAAACAGATCTACAACCTGCAGATGAGTTATACAGTTGATCAGTTCATGATAGGTAGGAAAGAATGTCTTCTTATTTACTACATATACAATTAGGAACTACCTTCAAGTAATGCAGATGATTACAGGCCAAGAAATATTCTCTTGGTATGGAATAAAGTAATGGAAGAGGTAGTTAAGATTGAGTTACCGTTTCTTAGCTATTGGGACGATTTTTTTTGCATATTTAATCGCGGGCTCCAAAACCTTTGATAGCCATGAAGTTAAGCAAATAAATGTAGATCTAACTTCTACAGATATTCTTTCCATCCTTCGCATCAATTGCACCAGCAAATCTTTCCCATAGCAACCTGTTTTTCGATATATATATATTTATTACTATTATTGTCTCGATTCGTGGCAACTCGTCTCATTCCGCGGGATACTTAAGGATAAGGAAATTTTACATGAATCCGATCTTGAGAATGGGTGTTGCGATTTTATGAAAATCGGATTTTACGAAAAATGAATTATCGTTTCTTCTGTGATGGCAATAGTTTATGAGGAACTGTGCCTCCCTATCAAGGGCACCGCAATATGAACTATAAGATTTACAGCATCAAAACCTTCAAAAACTATTTACGGTAAATCAAACTGCAACATAATGAATATTTTCCTTAACTGACCATATTATGGGGGGTTATAACTGTTATTAAAATGCTCAAAAAAATAAAAATATATTTGGACTTTGGAAAACTTTCGGAATCTCTTGGATTTGAATCCGGGATCTTCTTATTTGGAATCGGAAACGTTACCACAAGGGTAACATATCAACCTTTAGCCGCCAATACAATTGCGTTATCTAAATTACTCCCGAGATTTTCTGCTCAACTAACTTTTCTATGGAGATTAACTAAACGCACTTCGTCGATTCTGTGTAGCAGGTGACTCTCATATCCAGAAGTAGTACTCAAATCCATGTCCTGACCCTTAATTATGCCAAAACGTATTTACGAATTCACGATTCATTCTGAACAACAGCATCAAACATACATTTCGACGTCCCCACGCATCATCCTTTGGCTTATAGCAACGTTAAGTATATTTCACAAAAATAGTTGTTTAAACGCCGGACAAAAACTTACAATTAGTAACTTATAGGGCCATATTTAAACTCTGTTAAGCATTATCTCGATTACTTACTTTTTATCCTCGTTGCGATCTTCTCTATTTTGGTTCCTCGATTCGCTGCAATGATGTGTGTAGGACGTTGTTCACCACAAATTTAACATCCGCGGACGGAAAATATAGCTGTCATTCTCGTATAGGTTAAGTAATGCACTCTATCATAGCGCTGAGCTGATTCAATCACGTACTCCTCCATGGAGAGAACTCTTGGCTTCGAAGACCGTAACGTATCGCCTCTCTTTTCGAACGGGGTCGTCTGTATTCTTTCGCCGCCTTCACTACTTCCTGCAATAAGCAGTGTTCCTCCCTGTAAAATCCATGAATCATTCTAGTCATTAGGACTAAGACCTATGACTGCATTCGTCAAAGTGCTAATATGTTTACTTCGGGGAAAATTGCAAACTCGAGATCATTAAAAATACGAGCTTCCGAACTTTTTTCTGCATTCAAAAGCAATCGAGACGGGCTTCAAGATTTTCCTCGCCCGTCTCCGCATTGGACTACTTCCGATGGAATTTCCTACCTGGTTCAGCAAGTGAAGAAATCGAATATTTCTTTTATTTTCGAAATTTTTTCGGAGTTCTTAGAATATAATTCCCAAGTTTGACACCGTAATGCGAAATATTCAGTACTATTCAGGTCATTCCTAAAGACGATGTCGTTTAACTCGGATTTTGGAAAACATCTCTGGCCTTGCTTTCTCTTCGGGTACAGGAGGAACGCGAGGTCAATGGCTCATGGAACTCACAACCTTCCACTTCTGAGAATGCAATTGGCTCCATATGGGCAGATAATGGCGAAATCTGCATCGAATATGCATGTCAAGAAAGGCGGAATGTGATTCCATGGAACACGGAGACTCTTCTTAGGAATAGAGAGCTTAAGAGTAGAAGTATCAAAAGTAGTATCAAAATTGTTACTGAACATAATAGTATTTGTTACGCTACAGTTAGCATTATCCATGAGAAGTTTTTCTGGATTATTAAAACTAATCAATTTCATTTATATATTCTGCTGAGAATATGATAAATTTATATATTTAAAGAAAGCGAATAGTAATATTATAATTTTTTTTTTGATAACGAAACTAGGAAAGCTCTGAAAAAACAAAGAGCTTTACACGCTAAATTAAAAACCATTTCTTGTCCTTCAGACAAAAACAGTAAGATCAAAATTGAGTATAGAGAAACTAAATTACATGCCAAGCGAACTATGCGTGAAGCTCTCCGTCGATTCAAAAAGAAGATATTAGGTGAACAACTTGACGAGGACCCTAAAGCTTTCTGGTCGTTTGTCCGTGAGGTCCAAGGTAGAATACAGACAGTAGGATCTTTAAAAAATGAAAGCGGTAATCTTATTAATGATGCAAAGGGTAAAGCTAACGCCCTAAATGATTATTTTCGGAGCGTTTTCGCGAGTAAAAGTACATTTAATGCCGTACACAGGGTAGATACATTTCAAGCAATGCCAAAAATCGCGATAAAGGAAGAGGGAATCATCAAACTTTTGCGACAGGTCGATCCGAATAAAGCCCCTGGACCAGAAGATATACCAGCTCGGATATTCAAACAGGCAGCCGAATTCGTAGCTCCCTATCTTAAATTAATATTCGAAAAATCTTTAAGCGAAGGCAGGGTCCCAAAAGATTGGAAATTAGCAAATATAACGCCTATATTCAAAAACGGGGTAAAGGACGATCCTGCAAATTACAGGCCCATCTCATTAACATCACTAAGCGGTAAATTATTGGAGCATATTATTACTAGCTCCTTAATGGGCTATCTAGAAGCGAACAATTTCTTTGCAAGAAATCAGCATGGCTTTAGAAAAACGCGATCTTGCGAGACGCAGCTCGCCTTACTAATACACGATATTCTAAAATCTGCGGAAAACAAAAGACAGGTCGATGCTATATTCCTAGACTTCCGTAAAGCCTTCGATAAGGTACCTCACCACAAATTATTGCATAAATTAAAAATCGCGGGGATCAATTCTCAAGTATTAATGTGGATAGAACACTTCCTAAACGATAGGAAACAACGAGTAGTGCTTGACAGAATTTGCTCAAACGTAGTGGAGGTAACCTCAGGCGTTCCACAGGGTAGCGTAATCGGGCCACTCCTATTTTTAATATATATTAACGACCTCAGCAGAGAAATTAATAGCAAGGTTAGGATATTTGCGGACGATACAGTAATCTACAGGGAAATAGCTACCAGTGAGGATAGATTAGTACTTAGGAATGATTTAGATAAAATAATGGCCTGGTGCGAAAATTGGGAATTAGAGTTAAATATTAACAAGTGTTCCGTTGTCAAATTCTTTGAACGGAAAACTACAAATAATGATTTCACCTACAGCCTCCGCGGAGAAAAGATTTCAATAGTAGAATCTGTTAAGTATCTTGGATTAACCCTGACGAATAACCTTTCATGGAATACCCACATCCGTAATACATGTGGTAAAGCTTTAAAGAAACTCGGTTTCGTTAAGAGGATAGTCGGTAAGAGTGTAGAAAAAGTTCGTGAACGATGTTACTTTGCGCTAGTCAGACCACACCTCGAGTATGCTTGTAGTGTATGGGACCCTGCCGATAAAAGTAATATAAGTGAATTAGAAAAGGTCCAACGGAAGGCGATACGTTTTGTTAAAAATTGCTACGATAAATCGATTAGCGTAACTAAATTGCTCAAGGATGCGGGATGGGAACCATTAGAACTAAGAAGATCTAAGCGTAGATTAGATTTGCTAAACAGATTTAAAGAAGAAACGTTCAAGGAAGACGTAGTACAGATCATGCGCCCTCCCTGCTATATAGGTCGATCAGATAGAGCGAATAAAATAAGGGAAATAGATGCGAAAACCGACCGTTTTAAAAATTCGTTTTTCCCTCGAATAATACGAGAAAATAACCGTCTAGGAAAGTAAATTCACGGTGCATGCACCCCCTGCCACACACCGAATAAACAACAATTTTAAACTTACAACGGATGATGATCTCAAAGAAAATGATGAAAAAATTCAACCTAGATTAACAATTACATAAAAAATAAAGCTAAAATTAGTTACAACTATTAGATAGGAAATAATTTTTTACTACATTTCCATTCGTAAATCGAGTAAGTTGTTTGTTTAAAGAGGTATTTGAAACAATGATTTCTGTTCATTTTTTTCATAAGTGGTTGACTCACTTAACTATGCTGCAAGATGAAACTTATATGAATCTATAAGGTCAAAAGCATGTCTCCCTTGCTCCTAAAACATTCTCCTATTTTCAGGTGTATTCTTGGCAGAATTTATGAAGGTACATCGAGCAAGCAACAAGGCCGGGACGTCGAACGAGCAGTGAGCTAGGTTATTTTTTTACAATTGGGAAGGAGATTCGATGCAACTCATAGTACGACCAACATCGTAAACATGTTTTTTATGCGATGCACGAGGATGTGAATCGAACGTATCGCTTTCTATGTAACTGATGGTTGAAATGCAATAAAGTCTCTATTTTAAATGTTGAAAACTGGGTTTTACTCCACTCCCTTCAAGAAATATCAGTAAGAAAAATCCTTTAAAGTTAAATGCATCCCTTTTGTTGGACCGTTCTCCGAGTAGAGGCAACGCACTCGTTAGGGTTTTATTACCTCAAGGGCTTGCGTGAGAGCTCGACAAATTTCCATCGACTGCTTTCCTTTAAACTCCCTATCATCAATAAGATTAGAAAAATCAACTGAGTCATGAGGATGCCCCGAAACGGTGCTTAAGAGTTGGATAGGAACGCTCTCATATTTTAACTCATGCGTTGCAAACGTGATGAACATTTTCGGCTAATAAGTCTTACGCTATTCACAGAAACGTGTTTCACCATCGGGCTTAAAATTGCTTCCACATTACGAATCTTAAGGAGTTGGAAGAGAAGAACTTGCTCTACATTTATTTGTCACCGACAACTTTAAAGCTAAACGAGGAAAGGAGAAAATAGATCGACAGTCGTCGTCTTTTTGCCCCGAAATTCGAACCGGAATCCGACAGAGGGCCAAGTATTGGTTCAGTTGCTTGGCCCGTCTCGCGAGTCAACATCGTGCTCGTATCTTGCGAATGGAGAAGCTTTTTCGAAGTGAACGCTTTATTCTCGTCTCACGCGCGGCCAGTGGAATCTTGAAGATTGCCCCTGGAGAAGGCGACAGTGATGTTGCGTTTAGTGGTCACTGGAGAGCATAAAGGATTTAATCGACGTGGCAGATTTGCAAAGGACTGCATTGTGACATCGTCGAGTGGGTGTTGCGAGAAGCTTCGAGCGAGGTTCACGGAGAATTTAAAGGTGAGACCCATCGGAATATTTTCCTCATCTCTTTGCCTGCGTTGACAAGAATGTGTATCGCAATTTAACCTCCTGATTGCTTAGAAGCGGGGAGTTTGGAGTGCCCGCATTGCAAACCCTCGTCTTGGGGACATCTCGATCACCGTAAATAAGACCAGATGTAAACATCATCGAACGAATGCTTCATCGTCTCAGCTGTATCGTTGATATGGACTCGTATATCATCGCCTTGACGCGAACTTTATTAATATTCCGAAGACGTGTCTATAGTCAAAGCGCTTCCTCGTACCATCATAGTTTACGTGAGGATGATTTCGTCTTCAATCGTGTTCATTACATTTTAGGAAATGGAAAATAAGGGACTGGGTGTGGGAACGACGTGAACGCGGCGAGGCCGCCATGGAAAGTGCAAAATTCATGGCGCTATTTCGAGGCGCCATTGTTACCGGCGGGAATCTAAAATTGCAATTAGATTTTTCGAAATTAACTTGCGGTGCATCGTAAACGATAAAATTTTCATGAAGACTAGTATTTATTATGATTTTTTCCTACTACGTGAGTCTTACCGCACAAAAAGACCATTTTCATAATGTATCGAAAGCTTATTCTTCGGAATTGAGGAAAACCACCATTACTCGCCGTCGACGTAAAAGAAGAAAGAAATTTTGAGGTTGTTCGATCGGTAATTGGATCAACAATTCTTTGCCATGAAATTCATTAATACAGTGCCTGCACTGACAGCGGTGGTATTTCTCTCAGCCAATCAGAATCAAGAAAAATGTTTACCGGGAGTTCAAAATTAGATGAAATCTTAAAATATTAAATTAAAATTAGATTGATCGTTAGAAACGGTACTGCTGCCGCTTTCCGAAGCTAATTCATTATAAGAATTGCTCGCGAAAGACTTTTTTCAAGTATTCATTAAGTTAAGCACCTCCCCCATGCATAGTACCATGAACAGAAATACTGGGGTTCTATTTATTTCCCTACTTCATAACGTATTTAGCACTGTTTCCTGGCTTTTGAAGAGAAGAGACGAGGATTGACAGCTATAAATAATTACAAGTCTATATGGTAGCTTTCCTAGCCATGAGAATGAGGGGTAAATTCTTTGTTTTGGATAATTGCTTGATTTTCAATGACATCTTTCTATTTCAATTCCAGGATGCTTCTCTACCGAAGAATTCCTACTGCTCAGATGAGTAATTCACAGCACCCAATGAACTGCAGAGAGTTGTGATCACTTAACGACGAAGTGGAGGTTTTATATAAAAAATTTCAATATGCAAGTTGATTACTTTTCAAGGTAAGAGGTTTTTGAAACAATGATTTCTGTTCAACTTTTCTATCATAACAAGTTAACCTGACACTGACCTAACCATGCTAAAGGATGAATATTATGTGACTCCATTAGGTGAAAAGCAACGTTAGTAGAGTTTCTAGATCAAATTAGATTAAATCTTAAAATGTTAAATTTGATTTATCGTTAATTACGAAACTGCTTCTTCTTTCCGAAGCTAATTCATTCGAAGCAGCGCTCGCGAAAGACTTTTCAAGTATTCATTAAGTTAAACAGCTCTTCCAAAGCATTGTTATATGAACAGAAATACTGGGGTTCTATTTATTTCCCTACTTCATAATGTAAATTGCACTGCTTCCTGGCTTTTGAAGAGTAAGAGACGAGGATTGACAGCTATTAATAATTACAAGTCTATATGGTAGCTTTCCTAGCCATGAGAATTAGGGGTCATTTCTTCGTTTTGGATAATTGCTTGATTTTCAATCACATCTTTCTATTTCAATTCCAGGATGCTTCTCTACCGAACAATTCCTACAGCTTAGATGAATGATTCACAGCACCCAATGGACAGCAAAGAGTAGTCAACACTTAACTTCCAAGTGGAGGTTTTATATTGCAGCTTTCAATAATTGGTTAATGGATTACTTTTCAAGGTAAGAGGTTTTTGAAACGTTGTAAATGTAAACGATTCCCTTGATTGGATGTGACACTGTGAATGATTCTGCAAGACGGCAATAAAATGATTCAATAAATTGAACGACAAAGATAATCGATTTGCAATGCAAGAATTGGTAATTGTAAGGGTTATATTAAAGATTATTTATTAGTTCAAGAATGGAATTGGATATTTGGAAAACAGAAACTTGCCCTTATGATGTTAATTACACAAACATTTCCAAGTTAGGAGGTTATTTAAACATTACTTTCTGCTAACATTTCCTTTTAATAGATGTCACAGCAATGTGACCAAAGATTTGATTTCCAATTGAGGAATTTGAGTTCCTGAGTGATAAATCTATTCTGTTTAAGTACTTGGATGATGGGAAAGGAAACTTGGCAAGCAGAGAGTACGGTAATCATGCAAGGATATTGATTACACGTTTGAGCAAGTAAGTTGTTTTTCCCATCTCCACAAGAGGTATTTGAAACAATGATTTCTGTTCATTTTTTTCATAAGTGGTTGACTCACTTAACTATGCTGCAAGATGAAACTTATATGAATCTATAAGGTCAAAAGCATGTCTCCCTTGCTCCTAAAACATTCTCCTATTTTCAGGTGTATTCTTGGCAGAATTTATGAAGGTACATCGAGCAAGCAACAAGGCCGGGACGTCGAACGAGCAGTGAGCTAGGTTATTTTTTGACAATTGGGAAGGAGATTCGATGCAACTCATAGTACGACCAACATCGTAAACATGTTTTTTATGCGATGCACGAGGATGTGAATCGAACGTATCGCTTTCTATGTAACTGATGGTTGAAATGCAATAAAGTCTCTATTTTAAATGTTGAAAACTGGGTTTTACTCCACTCCCTTCAAGAAATATCAGTAAGAAAAATCCTTTAAAGTTAAATGCATCCCTTTTGTTGGACCGTTCTCCGAGTAGAGGCAACGCACTCGTTAGGGTTTTATTACCTCAAGGGCTTGCGTGAGAGCTCGACAAATTTCCATCGACTGCTTTCCTTTAAACTCCCTATCATCAATAAGATTAGAAAAATCAACTGAGTCATGAGGATGCCCCGAAACGGTGCTTAAGATTTGGATAGGAACGCTCTCATATTTTAACTCATGCGTTGCAAACGTGATGAACATTTTCGGCTAATAAGTCTTACGCTATTCACAGAAACGTGTTTCACCATCGGGCTTAAAATTGCTTCCACATTACGAATCTTAAGGAGTTGGAAGAGAAGAACTTGCTCTACATTTATTTGTCACCGACAACTTTAAAGCTAAACGAGGAAAGGAGAAAATAGATCGACAGTCGTCGTCTTTTTGCCCCGAAATTCGAACCGGAATCCGACAGAGGGCCAAGTATTGGTTCAGTTGCTTGGCCCGTCTCGCGAGTAAACATCGTGCTCGTATCTTGCGAATCGAGAAGCTTTTTCGAAGTGAACGCTTTATTCTCGTCTCACGCGCGGCCAGTGGAATCTTGAAGATTGCCCCTGGAGAAGGCGACAGTGATGTTGCGTTTAGTGGTCACTGGAGAGCATAAAGGATTTAATCGACGTGGCAGATTTGCAAAGGACTGCATTGTGACATCGTCGAGTGGGTGTTGCGAGAAGCTTCGAGCGAGGTTCACGGAGAATTTAAAGGTGAGACCCATCGGAATATTTTCCTCATCTCTTTGCCTGCGTTGACAAGAATGTGTATCGCAATTTAACCTCCTGATTGCTTAGAAGCGGGGAGTTTAGAGTGCCCGCATTGCAAACCCTCGTCTTGGGGACATCTCGATCACCGTAAATAAGACCAGATGTAAACATCATCGAACGAATGCTTCATTGTCTCAGCTGTATCGTTGATATGGACTCGTATATCATCGCCTTGACGCGAACTTTATTAATATTCCGAAGACGTGTCTATAGTCAAAGCGCTTCCTCGTACCGTCATAGTTTACGTGAGGATGATTTCGTCTTCAATCGTGTTCATTACATTTGAGGAAAGGGAAAATAAGGGACTGGGTGTGGGAACGACGTGAACGCGGCGAGGCCGCCATGGAAAGTGCAAAATTCATGGCGCTATTTCGAGGCGCCATTGTTACCGGCGGGAATCTAAAATTGCAATTAGATTTTTCGAAATTAACTTGCGGTGCATCGTAAACGATAAAATTTTCATGAAGACTAGTATTTATTATGATTTTTTCCTACTACGTGAGTCTTACCGCACAAAAAGACCATTTTCATAATGTATCGAAAGCTTATTCTTCGGAATTGAGGAAAACCGCCATTACTCGCCGTTGACGTAAAAGAAGAAAGAAATTTTGAGGTTGTTCGATCGGTAATTGGATCAACAATTCTTTGCCATGAAATTCATTAATACAGTGCCTGCACTGACAGCGGTGGTATTTCTCTCAGCCAATCAGAATCAAGAAAAATGTTTACCGGGAGTTCAAAATTAGATGAAATCTTAAAATATTAAATTAAAATTAGATTGATCGTTAGAAACGGTACTGCTGCCGCTTTCCGAAGCTAATTCATTATAAGAATTGCTCGCGAAAGACTTTTTTCAAGTATTCATTAAGTTAAGCACCTCCCCCATGCATAGTACCATGAACAGAAATACTGGGGTTCTATTTATTTCCCTACTTCATAATGTATTTAGCACTGTTTCCTGGCTTTTGAAGAGAAGAGACGAGGATTGACAGCTATTAATAATTACAAGTCTATATGGTAGCTTTCCTAGCCATGAGAATTAGGGGTCATTTCTTCGTTTTGGATAATTGCTTGATTTTCAATCACATCTTTCTATTTCAATTCCAGGATGCTTCTCTACCGAACAATTCCTACAGCTTAGATGAATGATTCACAGCACCCAATGGACAGCAAAGAGTAGTCAACACTTAACTTCCAAGTGGAGGCTTTATATTGCAGCTTTCAATAATTGGTTAATGGATTACTTTTCAAGGTAAGAGGTTTTTGAAACGTTGTAAATGTAAACGATTCCCTTGATTGGATGTGACACTGTGAATGATTCTGCAAGACGGCAATAAAATGATTCAATAAATTGAACGACAAAGATAATCGATTTGCAATGCAAGAATTGGTAATTGTAAGGGTTATATTAAAGATTATTTATTAGTTCCAGAATGGAAATGGATATTTGGAAAACAGAAACATGCCCTTATGATGTTAATTACACAAACATTTCCAAGTTAGGAGGTTATTTAAACATTACTTTCTGCTAACATTTCCTTTTAATAGATGTCACAGCAATGTGACCAAAGATTTGATTTCCAATTGAGGAATTTGTGTTCCTGAGTGATAAATCTAATCTGTTTAAGTACTTGGATGATGGGAAAGGAAACTTGGCAAGCAGAGAGTACGGTAATCATGCAAGGATATTGATTACACGTTTGAGCAAGTAAGTTGTTTTTCCCATCTCCACAAGAGGTATTTGAAACAATGATTTCTGTTCATTTTTTTCATAAGTGGTTGACTCACTTAACTATGCTGCAAGATGAAACTTATATGAATCTATAAGGTCAAAAGCATGTCTCCCTTGCTCCTAAAACATTCTCCTATTTTCAGGTGTATTCTTGGCAGAATTTATGAAGGTACATCGAGCAAGCAACAAGGCCGGGACGTCGAACGAGCAGTGAGCTAGGTTATTTTTTGACAATTGGGAAGGAGATTCGATGCAACTCATAGTACGACCAACATCGTAAACATGTTTTTTATGCGATGCACGAGGATGTGAATCGAACGTATCGCTTTCTATGTAACTGATGGTTGAAATGCAATAAAGTCTCTATTTTAAATGTTGAAAACTGGGTTTTACTCCACTCCCTTCAAGAAATATCAGTAAGAAAAATCCTTCAATGTTAAATGCATCCCTTTTGTTGGACCGTTCTCCGAGTAGAGGCAACGCACTCGTTAGGGTTTTATTACCTCAAGGGCTTGCGTGAGAGCTCGACAAATTTCCATCGACTGCTTTCCTTTAAACTCCCTATCATCAATAAGATTAGAAAAATCAACTGAGTCATGAGGATGCCCCGAAACGGTGCTTAAGATTTGGATAGGAACGCTCTCATATTTTAACTCATGCGTTGCAAACGTGATGAACATTTTCGGCTAATAAGTCTTACGCTATTCACAGAAACGTGTTTCACCATCGGGCTTAAAATTGCTTCCACATTACGAATCTTAAGGAGTTGGAAGAGAAGAACTTGCTCTACATTTATTTGTCACCGACAACTTTAAAGCTAAACGAGGAAAGGAGAAAATAGATCGACAGTCGTCGTCTTTTTGCCCCGAAATTCGAACCGGAATCCGACAGAGGGCCAAGTATTGGTTCAGTTGCTTGGCCCGTCTCGCGAGTAAACATCGTGCTCGTATCTTGCGAATCGAGAAGCTTTTTCGAAGTGAACGCTTTATTCTCGTCTCACGCGCGGCCAGTGGAATCTTGAAGATTGCCCCTGGAGAAGGCGACAGTGATGTTGCGTTTAGTGGTCACTGGAGAGCATAAAGGATTTAATCGACGTGGCAGATTTGCAAAGGACTGCATTGTGACATCGTCGAGTGGGTGTTGCGAGAAGCTTCGAGCGAGGTTCACGGAGAATTTAAAGGTGAGACCCATCGGAATATTTTCCTCATCTCTTTGCCTGCGTTGACAAGAATGTGTATCGCAATTTAACCTCCTGATTGCTTAGAAGCGGGGAGTTTGGAGTGCCCGCATTGCAAACCCTCGTCTTGGGGACATCTCGATCACCGTAAATAAGACCAGATGTAAACATCATCGAACGAATGCTTCATTGTCTCAGCTGTATCGTTGATATGGACTCGTATATCATCGCCTTGACGCGAACTTTATTAATATTCCGAAGACGTGTCTATAGTCAAAGCGCTTCCTCGTACCGTCATAGTTTACGTGAGGATGATTTCGTCTTCAATCGTGTTCATTACATTTGAGGAAAGGGAAAATAAGGGACTGGGTGTGGGAACGACGTGAACGCGGCGAGGCCGCCAGGGAAAGTGCAAAATTCATGGCGCTATTTCGAGGCGCCATTGTTACCGGCGGGAATCTAAAATTGCAATTAGATTTTTCGAAATTAACTTGCGGTGCATCGTAAACGATAAAATTTTCATGAAGACTAGTATTTATTATGATTTTTTCCTACTACGTGAGTCTTACCGCACAAAAAGACCGTTTTCATAATGTATCGAAAGCTTATTCTTCGGAATTGAGGAAAACCGCCATTACTCGCCGTCGACGTAAAAGAAGAAAGAAATTTTGAGGTTGTTCGATCGGTAATTGGATCAACAATTCTTTGCCATGAAATTCATTAATACAGTGCCTGCACTGACAGCGGTGGTATTTCTCTCAGCCAATCAGAATCAAGAAAAATGTTTACCGGGAGTTCAAAATTAGATGAAATCTTAAAATATTAAATTAAAATTAGATTGATCGTTAGAAACGGTACTGCTGCCGCTTTCCGAAGCTAATTCATTATAAGAATTGCTCGCGAAAGACTTTTTTCAAGTATTCATTAAGTTAAGCACCTCCCCCATGCATAGTACCATGAACAGAAATACTGGGGTTCTATTTATTTCCCTACTTCATAATGTATTTAGCACTGTTTCCTGGCTTTTGAAGAGAAGAGACGAGGATTGACAGCTATAAATAATTACAAGTCTATATGGTAGCTTTCCTAGCCATGAGAATTAGGGGTCATTTCTTCGTTTTGGATAATTGCTTGATTTTCAATCACATCTTTCTATTTCAATTCCAGGATGCTTCTCTACCGAACAATTCCTACAGCTTAGATGAATGATTCACAGCACCCAATGGACAGCAAAGAGTAGTCAACACTTAACTTCCAAGTGGAGGCTTTATATTGCAGCTTTCAATAATTGGTTAATGGATTACTTTTCAAGGTAAGAGGTTTTTGAAACGTTGTAAATGTAAACGATTCCCTTGATTGGATGTGACACTGTGAATGATTCTGCAAGACGGCAATAAAATGATTCAATAAATTGAACGACAAAGATAATCGATTTGCAATGCAAGAATTGGTAATTGTAAGGGTTATATTAAAGATTATTTATTAGTTCCAGAATGGAAATGGATATTTGGAAAACAGAAACATGCCCTTATGATGTTAATTACACAAACATTTCCAAGTTAGGAGGTTATTTAAACATTACTTTCTGCTAACATTTCCTTTTAATAGATGTCACAGCAATGTGACCAAAGATTTGATTTCCAATTGAGGAATTTGTGTTCCTGAGTGATAAATCTAATCTGTTTAAGTACTTGGATGATGGGAAAGGAAACTTGGCAAGCAGAGAGTACGGTAATCATGCAAGGATATTGATTACACGTTTGAGCAAGTAAGTTGTTTTTCCCATCTCCACAAGAGGTATTTGAAACAATGATTTCTGTTCATTTTTTTCATAAGTGGTTGACTCACTTAACTATGCTGCAAGATGAAACTTATATGAATCTATAAGGTCAAAAGCATGTCTCCCTTGCTCCTAAAACATTCTCCTATTTTCAGGTGTATTCTTGGCAGAATTTATGAAGGTACATCGAGCAAGCAACAAGGCCGGGACGTCGAACGAGCAGTGAGCTAGGTTATTTTTTGACAATTGGGAAGGAGATTCGATGCAACTCATAGTACGACCAACATCGTAAACATGTTTTTTATGCGATGCACGAGGATGTGAATCGAACGTATCGCTTTCTATGTAACTGATGGTTGAAATGCAATAAAGTCTCTATTTTAAATGTTGAAAACTGGGTTTTACTCCACTCCCTTCAAGAAATATCAGTAAGAAAAATCCTTTAAAGTTAAATGCATCCCTTTTGTTGGACCGTTCTCCGAGTAGAGGCAACGCACTCGTTAGGGTTTTATTACCTCAAGGGCTTGCGTGAGAGCTCGACAAATTTCCATCGACTGCTTTCCTTTAAACTCCCTATCATCAATAAGATTAGAAAAATCAACTGAGTCATGAGGATGCCCCGAAACGGTGCTTAAGATTTGGATAGGAACGCTCTCATATTTTAACTCATGCGTTGCAAACGTGATGAACATTTTCGGCTAATAAGTCTTACGCTATTCACAGAAACGTGTTTCACCATCGGGCTTAAAATTGCTTCCACATTACGAATCTTAAGGAGTTGGAAGAGAAGAACTTGCTCTACATTTATTTGTCACCGACAACTTTAAAGCTAAACGAGGAAAGGAGAAAATAGATCGACAGTCGTCGTCTTTTTGCCCCGAAATTCGAACCGGAATCCGACAGAGGGCCAAGTATTGGTTCAGTTGCTTGGCCCGTCTCGCGAGTAAACATCGTGCTCGTATCTTGCGAATCGAGAAGCTTTTTCGAAGTGAACGCTTTATTCTCGTCTCACGCGCGGCCAGTGGAATCTTGAAGATTGCCCCTGGAGAAGGCGACAGTGATGTTGCGTTTAGTGGTCATTGGAGAGCATAAAGGATTTAATCGACGTGGCAGATTTGCACGGGACTGCATTGTGACATCGTCGAGTGAGTGTTGCGAGAAGCTTCGAGCGAGGTTCACGGAGAATTTAAAGGCGAGACCCATCGGAATATTTTCCTCATCTCTTTGCCTGCGTTGACAAGAATGTGTATCGCAATTTAACCTCCTGATTGCTTAGAAGCGGGGAGTTTGGAGTGCCCGCATTGCAAACCCTCGTCTTGGGGACATCTCGATCACCGTAAATAAGACCAGATGTAAACATCATCGAACGAATGCTTCATCGTCTCAGCTGTATCGTTGATATGGACTCGTATATCATCGCCTTGACGCGAACTTTATTAATATTCCGAAGACGTGTCTATAGTCAAAGCGCTTCTTCGTACCATCATAGTTTACGTGAGGATGATTTCGTCTTCAATCGTGTTCATTACATTTTAGGAAATGGAAAATAAGGGACTGGGTGTGGGAACGACGTGAACGCGGCGAGGCCGCCATGGAAAGTGCAAAATTCATGGCGCTATTTCGAGGCGCCATTGTTACCGGCGGGAATCTAAAATTGCAATTAGATTTTTCGAAATTAACTTGCGGTGCATCGTAAACGATAAAATTTTCATGAAGACTAGTATTTATTATGATTTTTTCGTACTACGTGAGTCTTACCGCACAAAAAGACCATTTTCATAATGTATCGAAAGCTTATTCTTCGGAATTGAGGAAAACCGCCATTACTCGCCGTCGACGTAAAAGAAGAAAGAAATTTTGAGGTTGTTCGATCGGTAATTGGATCAACAATTCTTTGCCATGAAATTCATTAATACAGTGCCTGCACTGACAGCGGTGGTATTTCTCTCAGCCAATCAGAATCAAGAAAAATGTTTACCGGGAGTTCAAAATTAGATGAAATCTTAAAATATTAAATTAAAATTAGATTGATCGTTAGAAACGGTACTGCTGCCGCTTTCCGAAGCTAATTCATTATAAGAATTGCTCGCGAAAGACTTTTTTCAAGTATTCATTAAGTTAAGCACCTCCCCCATGCATAGTACCATGAACAGAAATACTGGGGTTCTATTTATTTCCCTACTTCATAATGTATTTAGCACTGTTTCCTGGCTTTTGAAGAGAAGAGACGAGGATTGACAGCTATAAATAATTACAAGTCTATATGGTAGCTTTCCTAGCCATGAGAATGAGGGGTAAATTCTTTGTTTTGGATAATTGCTTCATTTTCAATGACATCTTTCTATTTCAATTCCAGGATGCTTCTCTACCGAACAATTCCTACTGCTCAGATGAGTAATTCACAGCACCCAATGAACTGCAGAGAGTTATGATCACTTAACGACGAAGTGGAGGTTTTATATAAAAAATTTCAATATGCAAGTTGATTACTTTTCAAGGTAAGAGGTTTTTGAAACAATGATTTCTGTTCAACTTTTCTATCATAACAAGTTAACCTGACACTGACCTAACTATGCTAAAAGATGAATATTATGTGACTCCATAAGGTGAATAGCAACGTTAGTAGAGTTTCTAGATCAAATTAGATTAAATCTTAAAATGTTAAATTTGATTTATCGTTAATTACGAAACTGCTTCTTCTTTCCGAAGCTAATTCATTCGAAGCAGCGCTCGCGAAAGACTTTTCATGTATTCATTAAGTTAAACAGCTCTTCCAAAGCATAGTTATATGAACAGAAATACTGGGGTTCTATTTATTTCCCTACTTCATAATGTAAATTGCACTGCTTCCTGGCTTTTGAAGAGTAAGAGACGAGGATTGACAGCTATAAATAATTACAAGTCTATATGGTAGCTTTCCTAGCCATGAGAATTAGGGGTCATTTCTTCGTTTTGGATAATTGCTTGATTTTCAATCACATCTTTCTATTTCAATTCCAGGATGCTTCTCTACCGAACAATTCCTACAGCTTAGATGAATGATTCACAGCACCCAATGGACAGCAAAGAGTAGTCAACACTTAACTTCCAAGTGGAGGCTTTATATTGCAGCTTTCAATAATTGGTTAATGGATTACTTTTCAAGGTAAGAGGTTTTTGAAACGTTGTAAATGTAAACGATTCCCTTGATTGGATGTGACACTGTGAATGATTCTGCAAGACGGCAATAAAATGATTCAATAAATTGAACGACAAAGATAATCGATTTGCAATGCAAGAATTGGTAATTGTAAGGGTTATATTAAAGATTATTTATTAGTTCCAGAATGGAAATGGATATTTGGAAAACAGAAACATGCCCTTATGATGTTAATTACACAAACATTTCCAAGTTAGGAGGTTATTTAAACATTACTTTCTGCTAACATTTCCTTTTAATAGATGTCACAGCAATGTGACCAAAGATTTGATTTCCAATTGAGGAATTTGTGTTCCAGAGTGATAAATCTAATCTGTTTAAGTACTTGGATGATGGGAAAGGAAACTTGGCAAGCAGAGAGTACGGTAATCATGCAAGGATATTGATTACACGTTTGAGCAAGTAAGTTGTTTTTCCCATCTCCACAAGAGGTATTTGAAACAATGATTTCTGTTCATTTTTTTCATAAGTGGTTGACTCACTTAACTATGCTGCAAGATGAAACTTATATGAATCTATAAGGTCAAAAGCATGTCTCCCTTGCTCCTAAAACATTCTCCTATTTTCAGGTGTATTCTTGGCAGAATTTATGAAGGTACATCGAGCAAGCAACAAGGCCGGGACGTCGAACGAGCAGTGAGCTAGGTTATTTTTTGACAATTGGGAAGGAGATTCGATGCAACTCATAGTACGACCAACATCGTAAACATGTTTTTTATGCGATGCACGAGGATGTGAATCGAACGTATCGCTTTCTATGTAACTGATGGTTGAAATGCAATAAAGTCTCTATTTTAAATGTTGAAAACTGGGTTTTACTCCACTCCCTTCAAGAAATATCAGTAAGAAAAATCCTTCAATGTTAAATGCATCCCTTTTGTTGGACCGTTCTCCGAGTAGAGTTAACGCACTCGTTAGGGTTTTATTACCTCAAGGGCTTGCGTGAGAGCTCGACAAATTTCCATCGACTGCTTTCCTTTAAACTCCCTATCATCAATAAGATTAGAAAAATCAACTGAGTCATGAGGATGCCCCAAAACGGTGCTTAAGATTTGGATAGGAACGCTCTCATATTTTAACTCATGCGTTGCAAACGTGATGAACATTTTCGGCTAATAAGTCTTACGCTATTCACAGAAACGTGTTTCACCATCGGGCTTAAAATTGCTTCCACATTACGAATCTTAAGGAGTTGGAAGAGAAGAACTTGCTCTACATTTATTTGTCACCGACAACTTTAAAGCTAAACGAGGAAAGGAGAAAATAGATCGACAGTCGTCGTCTTTTTGCCCCGAAATTCGAACCGGAATCCGACAGAGGGCCAAGTATTGGTTCAGTTGCTTGGCCCGTCTCGCGAGTAAACATCGTGCTCGTATCTTGCGAATCGAGAAGCTTTTTCGAAGTGAACGCTTTATTCTCGTCTCACGCGCGGCCAGTGGAATCTTGAAGATTGCCCCTGGAGAAGGCGACAGTGATGTTGCGTTTAGTGGTCATTGGAGAGCATAAAGGATTTAATCGACGTGGCAGATTTGCACGGGACTGCATTGTGACATCGTCGAGTGAGTGTTGCGAGAAGCTTCGAGCGAGGTTCACGGAGAATTTAAAGGTGAGACCCATCGGAATATTTTCCTCATCTCTTTGCCTGCGTTGACAAGAATGTGTATCGCAATTTAACCTCCTGATTGCTTAGAAGCGGGGAGTTTGGAGTGCCCGCATTGCAAACCCTCGTCTTGGGGACATCTTGATCACCGTAAATAAGACCAGATGTAAACATCATCGAACGAATGCTTCATCGTCTCAGCTGTATCGTTGATATGGACTCGTATATCATCGCCTTGACGCGAACTTTATTAATATTCCGAAGACGTGTCTATAGTCAAAGCGCTTCCTCGTACCATCATAGTTTACGTGAGGATGATTTCGTCTTCAATCGTGTTCATTACATTTTAGGAAATGGAAAATAAGGGACTGGGTGTGGGAACGACGTGAACGCGGCGAGGCCGCCATGGAAAGTGCAAAGTTCATGGCGCTATTTCGAGGCGCCATTGCTACCGGCGGGAATCTAAAATTGCAATTAGATTTTTCGAAATTAACTTGCGGTGCATCGTAAACGATAAAATTTTCATGAAGACTAGTATTTATTATGATTTTTTCCTACTACGTGAGTCTTACCGCACAAAAAGACCATTTTCATAATGTATCGAAAGCTTATTCTTCGGAATTGAGGAAAACCACCATTACTCGCCGTCGACGTAAAAGAAGAAAGAAATTTTGAGGTTGTTCGATCGGTAATTGGATCAACAATTCTTTGCCATGAAATTCATTAATACAGTGCCTGCACTGACAGCGGTGGTATTTCTCTCAGCCAATCAGAATCAAGAAAAATGTTTACCGGGAGTTCAAAATTAGATGAAATCTTAAAATATTAAATTAAAATTAGATTGATCGTTAGAAACGGTACTGCTGCCGCTTTCCGAAGCTAATTCATTATAAGAATTGCTCGCGAAAGACTTTTTTCAAGTATTCATTAAGTTAAGCACCTCCCCCATGCATAGTACCATGAACAGAAATACTGGGGTTCTATTTATTTCCCTACTTCATAATGTATTTAGCACTGTTTCCTGGCTTTTGAAGAGAAGAGACGAGGATTGACAGCTATAAATAATTACAAGTCTATATGGTAGCTTTCCTAGCCATGAGAATGAGGGGTAAATTCTTTGTTTTGGATAATTGCTTCATTTTCAATGACATCTTTCTATTTCAATTCCAGGATGCTTCTCTACCGAAGAATTCCTACTGCTCAGATGAGTAATTCACAGCACCCAATGAACTGCAAAGAGTTGTGATCACTTAACGACGAAGTGGAGGTTTTATATAAAAAATTTCAATATGCAAGTTGATTACTTTTCAAGGTAAAAGGTTTTTGAAACAATGATTTCTGTTCAACTTTTCTATCATAACAAGTTAACCTGACACTGACCTAACTATGCTAAAAGATGAATATTATGTGACTCCATAAGGTGAAAAGCAACGTTAGTAGAGTTTCTAGATCAAATTAGATTAAATCTTAAAATGTTAAATTTGATTTATCGTTAATTACGAAACTGCTTCTTCTTTCCGAAGCTAATTCATTCGAAGCAGCGCTCGCGAAAGACTTTTCAAGTATTCATTAAGTTAAACAGCTCTTCCAAAGCATAGTTATATGAACAGAAATACTGGGGTTCTATTTATTTCCCTGCTTCATAATGTAAATTGCACTGCTTCCTGGCTTTTGAAGAGTAAGAGACGAGGATTGACAGCTATAAATAATTACAAGTCTATATGGTAGCTTTCCTAGCCATGAGAATTAGGGGTCATTTCTTCGTTTTGGATAATTGCTTGATTTTCAATCACATCTTTCTATTTCAATTCCAGGATGCTTCTCTACCGAACAATTCCTACAGCTTAGATGAATGATTCACAGCACCCAATGGACAGCAAAGAGTAGTCAACACTTAACTTCCAAGTGGAGGCTTTATATTGCAGCTTTCAATAATTGGTTAATGGATTACTTTTCAAGGTAAGAGGTTTTTGAAACGTTGTAAATGTAAACGATTCCCTTGATTGGATGTGACACTGTGAATGATTCTGCAAGACGGCAATAAAATGATTCAATAAATTGAACGACAAAGATAATCGATTTGCAATGCAAGAATTGGTAATTGTAAGGGTTATATTAAAGATTATTTATTAGTTCCAGAATGGAAATGGATATTTGGAAAACAGAAACATGCCCTTATGATGTTAATTACACAAACATTTCCAAGTTAGGAGGTTATTTAAACATTACTTTCTGCTAACATTTCCTTTTAATAGATGTCACAGCAATGTGACCAAAGATTTGATTTCCAATTGAGGAATTTGTGTTCCTGAGTGATAAATCTAATCTGTTTAAGTACTTGGATGATGGGAAAGGAAACTTGGCAAGCAGAGAGTACGGTAATCATGCAAGGATATTGATTACACGTTTGAGCAAGTAAGTTGTTTTTCCCATCTCCACAAGAGGTATTTGAAACAATGATTTCTGTTCATTTTTTTCATAAGTGGTTGACTCACTTAACTATGCTGCAAGATGAAACTTATATGAATCTATAAGGTCAAAAGCATGTCTCCCTTGCTCCTAAAACATTCTCCTATTTTCAGGTGTATTCTTGGCAGAATTTATGAAGGTACATCGAGCAAGCAACAAGGCCGGGACGTCGAACGAGCAGTGAGCTAGGTTATTTTTTGACAATTGGGAAGGAGATTCGATGCAACTCATAGTACGACCAACATCGTAAACATGTTTTTTATGCGATGCACGAGGATGTGAATCGAACGTATCGCTTTCTATGTAACTGATGGTTGAAATGCAATAAAGTCTCTATTTTAAATGTTGAAAACTGGGTTTTACTCCACTCCCTTCAAGAAATATCAGTAAGAAAAATCCTTCAATGTTAAATGCATCCCTTTTGTTGGACCGTTCTCCGAGTAGAGTTAACGCACTCGTTAGGGTTTTATTACCTCAAGGGCTTGCGTGAGAGCTCGACAAATTTCCATCGACTGCTTTCCTTTAAACTCCCTATCATCAATAAGATTAGAAAAATCAACTGAGTCATGAGGATGCCCCGAAACGGTGCTTAAGATTTGGATAGGAACGCTCTCATATTTTAACTTATGCGTTGCAAACGTGATGAACATTTTCGGCTAATAAGTCTTACGCTATTCACAGAAACGTGTTTCACCATCGGGCTTAAAATTGCTTCCACATTACGAATCTTAAGGAGTTGGAAGAGAAGAACTTGCTCTACATTTATTTGTCACCGACAACTTTAAAGCTAAACGAGGAAAGGAGAAAATAGATCGACAGTCGTCGTCTTTTTGCCCCGAAATTCGAACCGGAATCCGACAGAGGGCCAAGTATTGGTTCAGTTGCTTGGCCCGTCTCGCGAGTAAACATCGTGCTCGTATCTTGCGAATCGAGAAGCTTTTTCGAAGTGAACGCTTTATTCTCGTCTCACGCGCGGCCAGTGGAATCTTGAAGATTGCCCCTGGAGAAGGCGACAGTGATGTTGCGTTTAGTGGTCATTGGAGAGCATAAAGGATTTAATCGACGTGGCAGATTTGCACGGGACTGCATTGTGACATCGTCGAGTGAGTGTTGCGAGAAGCTTCGAGCGAGGTTCACGGAGAATTTAAAGGCGAGACCCATCGGAATATTTTCCTCATCTCTTTGCCTGCGTTGACAAGAATGTGTATCGCAATTTAACCTCCTGATTGCTTAGAAGCGGGGAGTTTGGAGTGCCCGCATTGCAAACCCTCGTCTTGGGGACATCTTGATCACCGTAAATAAGACCAGATGTAAACATCATCGAACGAATGCTTCATCGTCTCAGCTGTATCGTTGATATGGACTCGTATATCATCGCCTTGACGCGAACTTTATTAATATTCCGAAGACGTGTCTATAGTCAAAGCGCTTCTTCGTACCATCATAGTTTACGTGAGGATGATTTCGTCTTCAATCGTGTTCATTACATTTTAGAAAATGGAAAATAAGGGACTGGGTGTGGGAACGACGTGAACGCGGCGAGGCCGCCATGGAAAGTGCAAAATTCATGGCGCTATTTCGAGGCGCCATTGTTACCGGCGGGAATCTAAAATTGCAATTAGATTTTTCGAAATTAACTTGCGGTGCATCGTAAACGATAAAATTTTCATGAAGACTAGTATTTATTATGATTTTTTCCTACTACGTGAGTCTTACCGCACAAAAAGACCATTTTCATAATGTATCGAAAGCTTATTCTTCGGAATTGAGGAAAACCGCCATTACTCGCCGTTGACGTAAAAGAAGAAAGAAATTTTGAGGTTGTTCGATCGGTAATTGGATCAACAATTCTTTGCCATGAAATTCATTAATACAGTGCCTGCACTGACAGCGGTGGTATTTCTCTCAGCCAATCAGAATCAAGAAAAATGTTTACCGGGAGTTCAAAATTAGATGAAATCTTAAAATATTAAATTAAAATTAGATTGATCGTTAGAAACGGTACTGCTGCCGCTTTCCGAAGCTAATTCATTATAAGAATTGCTCGCGAAAGACTGTTTTCAAGTATTCATTAAGTTAAGCACCTCCCCCATGCATAGTACCATGAACAGAAATACTGGGGTTCTATTTATTTCCCTACTTCATAATGTATTTAGCACTGTTTCCTGGCTTTTGAAGAGAAGAGACGAGGATTGACAGCTATAAATAATTACAAGTCTATATGGTAGCTTTCCTAGCCATGAGAATGAGGGGTAAATTCTTTGTTTTGGATAATTGCTTCATTTTCAATGACATCTTTCTATTTCAATTCCAGGATGCTTCTCTACCGAACAATTCCTACTGCTCAGATGAGTAATTCACAGCACCCAATGAACTGCAGAGAGTTATGATCACTTAACGACGAAGTGGAGGTTTTATATAAAAAATTTCAATATGCAAGTTGATTACTTTTCAAGGTAAGAGGTTTTTGAAACAATGATTTCTGTTCAACTTTTCTATCATAACAAGTTAACCTGACACTGACCTAACTATGCTAAAAGATGAATATTATGTGACTCCATAAGGTGAATAGCAACGTTAGTAGAGTTTCTAGATCAAATTAGATTAAATCTTAAAATGTTAAATTTGATTTATCGTTAATTACGAAACTGCTTCTTCTTTCCGAAGCTAATTCATTCGAAGCAGCGCTCGCGAAAGACTTTTCATGTATTCATTAAGTTAAACAGCTCTTCCAAAGCATAGTTATATGAACAGAAATACTGGGGTTCTATTTATTTCCCTACTTCATAATGTAAATTGCACTGCTTCCTGGCTTTTGAAGAGTAAGAGACGAGGATTGACAGCTATAAATAATTACAAGTCTATATGGTAGCTTTCCTAGCCATGAGAATTAGGGGTCATTTCTTCGTTTTGGATAATTGCTTGATTTTCAATCACATCTTTCTATTTCAATTCCAGGATGCTTCTCTACCGAACAATTCCTACAGCTTAGATGAATGATTCACAGCACCCAATGGACAGCAAAGAGTAGTCAACACTTAACTTCCAAGTGGAGGCTTTATATTGCAGCTTTCAATAATTGGTTAATGGATTACTTTTCAAGGTAAGAGGTTTTTGAAACGTTGTAAATGTAAACGATTCCCTTGATTGGATGTGACACTGTGAATGATTCTGCAAGACGGCAATAAAATGATTCAATAAATTGAACGACAAAGATAATCGATTTGCAATGCAAGAATTGGTAATTGTAAGGGTTATATTAAAGATTATTTATTAGTTCCAGAATGGAAATGGATATTTGGAAAACAGAAACATGCCCTTATGATGTTAATTACACAAACATTTCCAAGTTAGGAGGTTATTTAAACATTACTTTCTGCTAACATTTCCTTTTAATAGATGTCACAGCAATGTGACCAAAGATTTGATTTCCAATTGAGGAATTTGTGTTCCTGAGTGATAAATCTAATCTGTTTAAGTACTTGGATGATGGGAAAGGAAACTTGGCAAGCAGAGAGTACGGTAATCATGCAAGGATATTGATTACACGTTTGAGCAAGTAAGTTGTTTTTCCCATCTCCACAAGAGGTATTTGAAACAATGATTTCTGTTCATTTTTTTCATAAGTGGTTGACTCACTTAACTATGCTGCAAGATGAAACTTATATGAATCTATAAGGTCAAAAGCATGTCTCCCTTGCTCCTAAAACATTCTCCTATTTTCAGGTGTATTCTTGGCAGAATTTATGAAGGTACATCGAGCAAGCAACAAGGCCGGGACGTCGAACGAGCAGTGAGCTAGGTTATTTTTTGACAATTGGGAAGGAGATTCGATGCAACTCATAGTACGACCAACATCGTAAACATGTTTTTTATGCGATGCACGAGGATGTGAATCGAACGTATCGCTTTCTATGTAACTGATGGTTGAAATGCAATAAAGTCTCTATTTTAAATGTTGAAAACTGGGTTTTACTCCACTCCCTTCAAGAAATATCAGTAAGAAAAATCCTTCAATGTTAAATGCATCCCTTTTGTTGGACCGTTCTCCGAGTAGAGTTAACGCACTCGTTAGGGTTTTATTACCTCAAGGGCTTGCGTGAGAGCTCGACAAATTTCCATCGACTGCTTTCCTTTAAACTCCCTATCATCAATAAGATTAGAAAAATCAACTGAGTCATGAGGATGCCCCAAAACGGTGCTTAAGATTTGGATAGGAACGCTCTCATATTTTAACTCATGCGTTGCAAACGTGATGAACATTTTCGGCTAATAAGTCTTACGCTATTCACAGAAACGTGTTTCACCATCGGGCTTAAAATTGCTTCCACATTACGAATCTTAAGGAGTTGGAAGAGAAGAACTTGCTCTACATTTATTTGTCACCGACAACTTTAAAGCTAAACGAGGAAAGGAGAAAATAGATCGACAGTCGTCGTCTTTTTGCCCCGAAATTCGAACCGGAATCCGACAGAGGGCCAAGTATTGGTTCAGTTGCTTGGCCCGTCTCGCGAGTAAACATCGTGCTCGTATCTTGCGAATCGAGAAGCTTTTTCGAAGTGAACGCTTTATTCTCGTCTCACGCGCGGCCAGTGGAATCTTGAAGATTGCCCCTGGAGAAGGCGACAGTGATGTTGCGTTTAGTGGTCATTGGAGAGCATAAAGGATTTAATCGACGTGGCAGATTTGCACGGGACTGCATTGTGACATCGTCGAGTGAGTGTTGCGAGAAGCTTCGAGCGAGGTTCACGGAGAATTTAAAGGTGAGACCCATCGGAATATTTTCCTCATCTCTTTGCCTGCGTTGACAAGAATGTGTATCGCAATTTAACCTCCTGATTGCTTAGAAGCGGGGAGTTTGGAGTGCCCGCATTGCAAACCCTCGTCTTGGGGACATCTTGATCACCGTAAATAAGACCAGATGTAAACATCATCGAACGAATGCTTCATCGTCTCAGCTGTATCGTTGATATGGACTCGTATATCATCGCCTTGACGCGAACTTTATTAATATTCCGAAGACGTGTCTATAGTCAAAGCGCTTCCTCGTACCATCATAGTTTACGTGAGGATGATTTCGTCTTCAATCGTGTTCATTACATTTTAGGAAATGGAAAATAAGGGACTGGGTGTGGGAACGACGTGAACGCGGCGAGGCCGCCATGGAAAGTGCAAAGTTCATGGCGCTATTTCGAGGCGCCATTGCTACCGGCGGGAATCTAAAATTGCAATTAGATTTTTCGAAATTAACTTGCGGTGCATCGTAAACGATAAAATTTTCATGAAGACTAGTATTTATTATGATTTTTTCCTACTACGTGAGTCTTACCGCACAAAAAGACCATTTTCATAATGTATCGAAAGCTTATTCTTCGGAATTGAGGAAAACCACCATTACTCGCCGTCGACGTAAAAGAAGAAAGAAATTTTGAGGTTGTTCGATCGGTAATTGGATCAACAATTCTTTGCCATGAAATTCATTAATACAGTGCCTGCACTGACAGCGGTGGTATTTCTCTCAGCCAATCAGAATCAAGAAAAATGTTTACCGGGAGTTCAAAATTAGATGAAATCTTAAAATATTAAATTAAAATTAGATTGATCGTTAGAAACGGTACTGCTGCCGCTTTCCGAAGCTAATTCATTATAAGAATTGCTCGCGAAAGACTTTTTTCAAGTATTCATTAAGTTAAGCACCTCCCCCATGCATAGTACCATGAACAGAAATACTGGGGTTCTATTTATTTCCCTACTTCATAATGTATTTAGCACTGTTTCCTGGCTTTTGAAGAGAAGAGACGAGGATTGACAGCTATAAATAATTACAAGTCTATATGGTAGCTTTCCTAGCCATGAGAATGAGGGGTAAATTCTTTGTTTTGGATAATTGCTTCATTTTCAATGACATCTTTCTATTTCAATTCCAGGATGCTTCTCTACCGAACAATTCCTACTGCTCAGATGAGTAATTCACAGCACCCAATGAACTGCAGAGAGTTATGATCACTTAACGACGAAGTGGAGGTTTTATATAAAAAATTTCAATATGCAAGTTGATTACTTTTCAAGGTAAAAGGTTTTTGAAACAATGATTTCTGTTCAACTTTTCTATCATAACAAGTTAACCTGACACTGACCTAACTATGCTAAAAGATGAATATTATGTGACTCCATAAGGTGAAAAGCAACGTTAGTAGAGTTTCTAGATCAAATTAGATTAAATCTTAAAATGTTAAATTTGATTTATCGTTAATTACGAAACTGCTTCTTCTTTCCGAAGCTAATTCATTCGAAGCAGCGCTCGCGAAAGACTTTTCAAGTATTCATTAAGTTAAACAGCTCTTCCAAAGCATAGTTATATGAACAGAAATACTGGGGTTCTATTTATTTCCCTGCTTCATAATGTAAATTGCACTGCTTCCTGGCTTTTGAAGAGTAAGAGACGAGGATTGACAGCTATAAATAATTACAAGTCTATATGGTAGCTTTCCTAGCCATGAGAATTAGGGGTCATTTCTTCGTTTTGGATAATTGCTTGATTTTCAATCACATCTTTCTATTTCAATTCCAGGATGCTTCTCTACCGAACAATTCCTACAGCTTAGATGAATGATTCACAGCACCCAATGGACAGCAAAGAGTAGTCAACACTTAACTTCCAAGTGGAGGCTTTATATTGCAGCTTTCAATAATTGGTTAATGGATTACTTTTCAAGGTAAGAGGTTTTTGAAACGTTGTAAATGTAAACGATTCCCTTGATTGGATGTGACACTGTGAATGATTCTGCAAGACGGCAATAAAATGATTCAATAAATTGAACGACAAAGATAATCGATTTGCAATGCAAGAATTGGTAATTGTAAGGGTTATATTAAAGATTATTTATTAGTTCCAGAATGGAAATGGATATTTGGAAAACAGAAACATGCCCTTATGATGTTAATTACACAAACATTTCCAAGTTAGGAGGTTATTTAAACATTACTTTCTGCTAACATTTCCTTTTAATAGATGTCACAGCAATGTGACCAAAGATTTGATTTCCAATTGAGGAATTTGTGTTCCTGAGTGATAAATCTAATCTGTTTAAGTACTTGGATGATGGGAAAGGAAACTTGGCAAGCAGAGAGTACGGTAATCATGCAAGGATATTGATTACACGTTTGAGCAAGTAAGTTGTTTTTCCCATCTCCACAAGAGGTATTTGAAACAATGATTTCTGTTCATTTTTTTCATAAGTGGTTGACTCACTTAACTATGCTGCAAGATGAAACTTATATGAATCTATAAGGTCAAAAGCATGTCTCCCTTGCTCCTAAAACATTCTCCTATTTTCAGGTGTATTCTTGGCAGAATTTATGAAGGTACATCGAGCAAGCAACAAGGCCGGGACGTCGAACGAGCAGTGAGCTAGGTTATTTTTTGACAATTGGGAAGGAGATTCGATGCAACTCATAGTACGACCAACATCGTAAACATGTTTTTTATGCGATGCACGAGGATGTGAATCGAACGTATCGCTTTCTATGTAACTGATGGTTGAAATGCAATAAAGTCTCTATTTTAAATGTTGAAAACTGGGTTTTACTCCACTCCCTTCAAGAAATATCAGTAAGAAAAATCCTTCAATGTTAAATGCATCCCTTTTGTTGGACCGTTCTCCGAGTAGAGGCAACGCACTCGTTAGGGTTTTATTACCTCAAGGGCTTGCGTGAGAGCTCGACAAATTTCCATCGACTGCTTTCCTTTAAACTCCCTATCATCAATAAGATTAGAAAAATCAACTGAGTCATGAGGATGCCCCGAAACGGTGCTTAAGATTTGGATAGGAACGCTCTCATATTTTAACTCATGCGTTGCAAACGTGATGAACATTTTCGGCTAATAAGTCTTACGCTATTCACAGAAACGTGTTTCACCATCGGGCTTAAAATTGCTTCCACATTACGAATCTTAAGGAGTTGGAAGAGAAGAACTTGCTCTACATTTATTTGTCACCGACAACTTTAAAGCTAAACGAGGAAAGGAGAAAATAGATCGACAGTCGTCGTCTTTTTGCCCCGAAATTCGAACCGGAATCCGACAGAGGGCCAAGTATTGGTTCAGTTGCTTGGCCCGTCTCGCGAGTAAACATCGTGCTCGTATCTTGCGAATCGAGAAGCTTTTTCGAAGTGAACGCTTTATTCTCGTCTCACGCGCGGCCAGTGGAATCTTGAAGATTGCCCCTGGAGAAGGCGACAGTGATGTTGCGTTTAGTGGTCATTGGAGAGCATAAAGGATTTAATCGACGTGGCAGATTTGCACGGGACTGCATTGTGACATCGTCGAGTGAGTGTTGCGAGAAGCTTCGAGCGAGGTTCACGGAGAATTTAAAGGCGAGACCCATCGGAATATTTTCCTCATCTCTTTGCCTGCGTTGACAAGAATGTGTATCGCAATTTAACCTCCTGATTGCTTAGAAGCGGGGAGTTTGGAGTGCCCGCATTGCAAACCCTCGTCTTGGGGACATCTTGATCACCGTAAATAAGACCAGATGTAAACATCATCGAACGAATGCTTCATTGTCTCAGCTGTATCGTTGATATGGACTCGTATATCATCGCCTTGACGCGAACTTTATTAATATTCCGAAGACGTGTCTATAGTCAAAGCGCTTCCTCGTACCATCATAGTTTACGAGAGGATGATTTCGTCTTCAATCGTGTTCATTACATTTGAGGAAATGGAAAATTAGGGACTGGGTGTGGGAACGACGTGAACGCGGCGAGGCCGCCATGGAAAGTGCAAAATTCATGGCGCTATTTCGAGGCGCCATTGTTACCGGCGGGAATCTAAAATTGCAATTAGATTTTTCGAAATTAACTTGCGGTGCATCGTAAACGATAAAATTTTCATGAAGACTAGTATTTATTATGATTTTTTCCTACTACGTGAGTCTTACCGCACAAAAAGACCATTTTCATAATGTATCGAAAGCTTATTCTTCGGAATTGAGGAAAACCGCCATTACTCGCCGTTGACGTAAAAGAAGAAAGAAATTTTGAGGTTGTTCGATCGGTAATTGGATCAACAATTCTTTGCCATGAAATTCATTAATACAGTGCCTGCACTGACAGCGGTGGTATTTCTCTCAGCCAATCAGAATCAAGAAAAATGTTTACCGGGAGTTCAAAATTAGATGAAATCTTAAAATATTAAATTAAAATTAGATTGATCGTTAGAAACGGTACTGCTGCCGCTTTCCGAAGCTAATTCATTATAAGAATTGCTCGCGAAAGACTTTTTTCAAGTATTCATTAAGTTAAGCACCTCCCCCATGCATAGTACCATGAACAGAAATACTGGGGTTCTATTCATTTCCCTACTTCATAATGTATTTAGCACTGTTTCCTGGCTTTTGAAGAGAAGAGACGAGGATTGACAGCTATAAATAATTACAAGTCTATATGGTAGCTTTCCTAGCCATGAGAATGAGGGGTAAATTCTTTGTTTTGGATAATTGCTTGATTTTCAATGACATCTTTCTATTTCAATTCCAGGATGCTTCTCTACCGAACAATTCCTACTGCTCAGATGAGTAATTCACAGCACCCAATGAACTGCAGAGAGTTATGATCACTTAACGACGAAGTGGAGGTTTTATATAAAAAATTTCAATATGCAAGTTGATTACTTTTCAAGGTAAGAGGTTTTTGAAACAATGATTTCTGTTCAACTTTTCTATCATAACAAGTTAACCTGACACTGACCTAACTATGCTAAAAGATGAATATTATGTGACTCCATAAGGTGAATAGCAACGTTAGTAGAGTTTCTAGATCAAATTAGATTAAATCTTAAAATGTTAAATTTGATTTATCGTTAATTACGAAACTGCTTCTTCTTTCCGAAGCTAATTCATTCGAAGCAGCGCTCGCGAAAGACTTTTCATGTATTCATTAAGTTAAACAGCTCTTCCAAAGCATAGTTATATGAACAGAAATACTGGGGTTCTATTTATTTCCCTACTTCATAATGTAAATTGCACTGCTTCCTGGCTTTTGAAGAGTAAGAGACGAGGATTGACAGCTATAAATAATTACAAGTCTATATGGTAGCTTTCCTAGCCATGAGAATTAGGGGTCATTTCTTCGTTTTGGATAATTGCTTGATTTTCAATCACATCTTTCTATTTCAATTCCAGGATGCTTCTCTACCGAACAATTCCTACAGCTTAGATGAATGATTCACAGTACCCAATGGACAGCAAAGAGTAGTCAACACTTAACTTCCAAGTGGAGGCTTTATATTGCAGCTTTCAATAATTGGTTAATGGATTACTTTTCAAGGTAAGAGGTTTTTGAAACGTTGTAAATGTAAACGATTCCCTTGATTGGATGTGACACTGTGAATGATTCTGCAAGACGGCAATAAAATGATTCAATAAATTGAACGACAAAGATAATCGATTTGCAATGCAAGAATTGGTAATTGTAAGGGTTATATTAAAGATTATTTATTAGTTCCAGAATGGAAATGGATATTTGGAAAACAGAAACATGCCCTTATGATGTTAATTACACAAACATTTCCAAGTTAGGAGGTTATTTAAACATTACTTTCTGCTAACATTTCCTTTTAATAGATGTCACAGCAATGTGACCAAAGATTTGATTTCCAATTGAGGAATTTGTGTTCCTGAGTGATAAATCTAATCTGTTTAAGTACTTGGATGATGGGAAAGGAAACTTGGCAAGCAGAGAGTACGGTAATCATGCAAGGATATTGATTACACGTTTGAGCAAGTAAGTTGTTTTTCCCATCTCCACAAGAGGTATTTGAAACAATGATTTCTGTTCATTTTTTTCATAAGTGGTTGACTCACTTAACTATGCTGCAAGATGAAACTTATATGAATCTATAAGGTCAAAAGCATGTCTCCCTTGCTCCTAAAACATTCTCCTATTTTCAGGTGTATTCTTGGCAGAATTTATGAAGGTACATCGAGCAAGCAACAAGGCCGGGACGTCGAACGAGCAGTGAGCTAGGTTATTTTTTTACAATTGGGAAGGAGATTCGATGCAACTCATAGTACGACCAACATCGTAAACATGTTTTTTATGCGATGCACGAGGATGTGAATCGAACGTATCGCTTTCTATGTAACTGATGGTTGAAATGCAATAAAGTCTCTATTTTAAATGTTGAAAACTGGGTTTTACTCCACTCCCTTCAAGAAATATCAGTAAGAAAAATCCTTCAATGTTAAATGCATCCCTTTTGTTGGACCGTTCTCCGAGTAGAGTTAACGCACTCGTTAGGGTTTTATTACCTCAAGGGCTTGCGTGAGAGCTCGACAAATTTCCATCGACTGCTTTCCTTTAAACTCCCTATCATCAATAAGATTAGAAAAATCAACTGAGTCATGAGGATGCCCCAAAACGGTGCTTAAGATTTGGATAGGAACGCTCTCATATTTTAACTCATGCGTTGCAAACGTGATGAACATTTTCGGCTAATAAGTCTTACGCTATTCACAGAAACGTGTTTCACCATCGGGCTTAAAATTGCTTCCACATTACGAATCTTAAGGAGTTGGAAGAGAAGAACTTGCTCTACATTTATTTGTCACCGACAACTTTAAAGCTAAACGAGGAAAGGAGAAAATAGATCGACAGTCGTCGTCTTTTTGCCCCGAAATTCGAACCGGAATCCGACAGAGGGCCAAGTATTGGTTCAGTTGCTTGGCCCGTCTCGCGAGTAAACATCGTGCTCGTACCTTGCGAATCGAGAAGCTTTTTCGAAGTGAACGCTTTATTCTCGTCTCACGCGCGGCCAGTGGAATCTTGAAGATTGCCCCTGGAGAAGGCGACAGTGATGTGGCGTTTAGTGGTCATTGGAGAGCATAAAGGATTTAATCGACGTGGCAGATTTGCACGGGACTGCATTGTGACATCGTCGAGTGAGTGTTGCGAGAAGCTTCGAGCGAGGTTCACGGAGAATATAAAGGTGAGACCCATCGGAATATTTTCCTCATCTCTTTGCCTGCGTTGACAAGAATGTGTATCGCAATTTAACCTCCTGATTGCTTAGAAGCGGGGAGTTTGGAGTGCCCGCATTGCAAACCCTCGTCTTGGGGACATCTCGATCACCGTAAATAAGACCAGATGTAAACATCATCGAACGAATGCTTCATTGTCTCAGCTGTATCGTTGATATGGACTCGTATATCATCGCCTTGACGCGAACTTTATTAATATTCCGAAGACGTGTCTATAGTCAAAGCGCTTCCTCGTACCATCATAGTTTACGTGAGGATGATTTCGTCTTCAATCGTGTTCATTACATTTTAGGAAATGGAAAATAAGGGACTGGGTGTGGGAACGACGTGAACGCGGCGAGGCCGCCATGGAAAGTGCAAAATTCATGGCGCTATTTCGAGGCGCCATTGTTACCGGCGGGAATCTAAAATTGCAATTAGATTTTTCGAAATTAACTTGCGGTGCATCGTAAACGATAAAATTTTCATGAAGACTAGTATTTATTATGATTTTTTCCTACTACGTGAGTCTTACCGCACAAAAAGACCATTTTCATAATGTATCGAAAGCTTATTCTTCGGAATTGAGGAAAACCACCATTACTCGCCGTCGACGTAAAAGAAGAAAGAAATTTTGAGGTTGTTCGATCGGTAATTGGATCAACAATTCTTTGCCATGAAATTCATTAATACAGTGCCTGCACTGACAGCGGTGGTATTTCTCTCAGCCAATCAGAATCAAGAAAAATGTTTACCGGGAGTTCAAAATTAGATGAAATCTTAAAATATTAAATTAAAATTAGATTGATCGTTAGAAACGGTACTGCTGCCGCTTTCCGAAGCTAATTCATTATAAGAATTGCTCGCGAAAGACTTTTTTCAAGTATTCATTAAGTTAAGCACCTCCCCCATGCATAGTACCATGAACAGAAATACTGGGGTTCTATTTATTTCCCTACTTCATAATGTATTTAGCACTGTTTCCTGGCTTTTGAAGAGAAGAGACGAGGATTGACAGCTATAAATAATTACAAGTCTATATGGTAGCTTTCCTAGCCATGAGAATGAGGGGTAAATTCTTTGTTTTGGATAATTGCTTCATTTTCAATGACATCTTTCTATTTCAATTCCAGGATGCTTCTCTACCGAACAATTCCTACTGCTCAGATGAGTAATTCACAGCACCCAATGAACTGCAAAGAGTTGTGATCACTTAACGATGAAGTGGAGGTTTTATATAAAAAATTTCAATATGCAAGTTGATTACTTTTCAAGGTAAAAGGTTTTTGAAACAATGATTTCTGTTCAACTTTTCTATCATAACAAGTTAACCTGACACTGACCTAACTATGCTAAAAGATGAATATTATGTGACTCCATAAGGTGAAAAGCAACGTTAGTAGAGTTTCTAGATCAAATTAGATTAAATCTTAAAATGTTAAATTTGATTTATCGTTAATTACGAAACTGCTTCTTCTTTCCGAAGCTAATTCATTCGAAGCAGCGCTCGCGAAAGACTTTTCAAGTATTCATTAAGTTAAACAGCTCTTCCAAAGCATAGTTATATGAACAGAAATACTGGGGTTCTATTTATTTCCCTGCTTCATAATGTAAATTGCACTGCTTCCTGGCTTTTGAAGAGTAAGAGACGAGGATTGACAGCTATAAATAATTACAAGTCTATATGGTAGCTTTCCTAGCCATGAGAATTAGGGGTCATTTCTTCGTTTTGGATAATTGCTTGATTTTCAATCACATCTTTCTATTTCAATTCCAGGATGCTTCTCTACCGAACAATTCCTACAGCTTAGATGAATGATTCACAGCACCCAATGGACAGCAAAGAGTAGTCAACACTTAACTTCCAAGTGGAGGCTTTATATTGCAGCTTTCAATAATTGGTTAATGGATTACTTTTCAAGGTAAGAGGTTTTTGAAACGTTGTAAATGTAAACGATTCCCTTGATTGGATGTGACACTGTGAATGATTCTGCAAGACGGCAATAAAATGATTCAATAAATTGAACGACAAAGATAATCGATTTGCAATGCAAGAATTGGTAATTGTAAGGGTTATATTAAAGATTATTTATTAGTTCCAGAATGGAAATGGATATTTGGAAAACAGAAACATGCCCTTATGATGTTAATTACACAAACATTTCCAAGTTAGGAGGTTATTTAAACATAACTTTCTGCTAACATTTCCTTTTAATAGATGTCACAGCAATGTGACCAAAGATTTGATTTCCAATTGAGGAATTTGTGTTCCTGAGTGATAAATCTAATCTGTTTAAGTACTTGGATGATGGGAAAGGAAACTTGGCAAGCAGAGAGTACGGTAATCATGCAAGGATATTGATTACACGTTTGAGCAAGTAAGTTGTTTTTCCCATCTCCACAAGAGGTATTTGAAACAATGATTTCTGTTCATTTTTTTCATAAGTGGTTGACTCACTTAACTATGCTGCAAGATGAAACTTATATGAATCTATAAGGTCAAAAGCATGTCTCCCTTGCTCCTAAAACATTCTCCTATTTTCAGGTGTATTCTTGGCAGAATTTATGAAGGTACATCGAGCAAGCAACAAGGCCGGGACGTCGAACGAGCAGTGAGCTAGGTTATTTTTTGACAATTGGGAAGGAGATTCGATGCAACTCATAGTACGACCAACATCGTAAACATGTTTTTTATGCGATGCACGAGGATGTGAATCGAACGTATCGCTTTCTATGTAACTGATGGTTGAAATGCAATAAAGTCTCTATTTTAAATGTTGAAAACTGGGTTTTACTCCACTCCCTTCAAGAAATATCAGTAAGAAAAATCCTTCAATGTTAAATGCATCCCTTTTGTTGGACCGTTCTCCGAGTAGAGTTAACGCACTCGTTAGGGTTTTATTACCTCAAGGGCTTGCGTGAGAGCTCGACAAATTTCCATCGACTGCTTTCCTTTAAACTCCCTATCATCAATAAGATTAGAAAAATCAACTGAGTCATGAGGATGCCCCGAAACGGTGCTTAAGATTTGGATAGGAACGCTCTCATATTTTAACTCATGCGTTGCAAACGTGATGAACATTTTCGGCTAATAAGTCTTACGCTATTCACAGAAACGTGTTTCACCATCGACAGTCGTCGTCTTTTTGCCCCGAAATTCGAACCGGAATCCGACAGAGGGCCAAGTATTGGTTCAGTTGCTTGGCCCGTCTCGCGAGTAAACATCGTGCTCGTATCTTGCGAATCGAGAAGCTTTTTCGAAGTGAACGCTTTATTCTCGTCTCACGCGCGGCCAGTGGAATCTTGAAGATTGCCCCTGGAGAAGGCGACAGTGATGTTGCGTTTAGTGGTCATTGGAGAGCATAAAGGATTTAATCGACGTGGCAGATTTGCACGGGACTGCATTGTGACATCGTCGAGTGAGTGTTGCGAGAAGCTTCGAGCGAGGTTCACGGAGAATTTAAAGGTGAGACCCATCGGAATATTTTCCTCATCTCTTTGCCTGCGTTGACAAGAATGTGTATCGCAATTTAACCTCCTGATTGCTTAGAAGCGGGGAGTTTGGAGTGCCCGCATTGCAAACCCTCGTCTTGGGGACATCTTGATCACCGTAAATAAGACCAGATGTAAACATCATCGAACGAATGCTTCATTGTCTCAGCTGTATCGTTGATATGGACTCGTATATCATCGCCTTGACGCGAACTTTATTAATATTCCGAAGACGTGTCTATAGTCAAAGCGCTTCCTCGTACCATCATAGTTTACGTGAGGATGATTTCGTCTTCAATCGTGTTCATTACATTTGAGGAAAGGGAAAATAAGGGACTGGGTGTGGGAACGACGTGAACGCGGCGAGGCCGCCATGGAAAGTGCAAAATTCATGGCGCTATTTCGAGGCGCCATTGTTACCGGCGGGAATCTAAAATTGCAATTAGATTTTTCGAAATTAACTTGCGGTGCATCGTAAGCGAAAAAATTTTCATGAAGACTAGTATTTATTATGATTTTTTCCTACTACGTGAGTCTTACCGCACAAAAAGACCATTTTCATAATGTATCGAAAGCTTATTCTTCGGAATTGAGGAAAACCGCCATTACTCGCCGTCGACGTAAAAGAAGAAAGAAATTTTGAGGTTGTTCGATCGGTAATTGGATCAACAATTCTTTGCCATGAAATTCATTAATACAGTGCCTGCACTGACAGCGGTGGTATTTCTCTCAGCCAATCAGAATCAAGAAAAATGTTTACCGGGAGTTCAAAATTAGATGAAATCTTAAAATATTAAATTAAAATTAGATTGATCGTTAGAAACGGTACTACTGCCGCTTTCCGAAGCTAATTCATTATAAGAATTGCTCGCGAAAGACTTTTTTCAAGTATTCATTAAGTTAAGCACCTCCCCCATGCATAGTACCATGAACAGAAATACTGGGGTTCTATTCATTTCCCTACTTCATAATGTATTTAGCACTGTTTCCTGGCTTTTGAAGAGAAGAGACGAGGATTGACAGCTATAAATAATTACAAGTCTATATGGTAGCTTTCCTAGCCATGAGAATGAGGGGTAAATTCTTTGTTTTGGATAATTGCTTGATTTTCAATGACATCTTTCTATTTCAATTCCAGGATGCTTCTCTACCGAAGAATTCCTACTGCTCAGATGAGTAATTCACAGCACCCAATGAACTGCAAAGAGTTGTGATCACTTAACGACGAAGTGGAGGTTTTATATAAAAAATTTCAATATGCAAGTTGATTACTTTTCAAGGTAAGAGGTTTTTGAAACAATGATTTCCGTTCAACTTTTCTATCATAACGAGTTAACCTGACACTGACCTAACTATGCTAAAAGATGAATATTATGTGACTCCATAAGGTGAAAAGCAACGTTAGTAGAGTTTCTAGATCAAATTAGATTAAATCTTAAAATGTTAAATTTGATTTATCGTTAATTTCGAAACTGCTTCTTCTTTCCGAAGCTAATTCATTCGAAGCAGCGCTCGCGAAAGACTTTTCAAGTATTCATTAAGTTAAACAGCTCTTCCAAAGCATAGTTATATGAACAGAAATACTGGGGTTCTATTTATTTCCCTACTTCATAATGTAAATTGCACTGCTTCCTGGCTTTTGAAGAGTAAGAGACGAGGATTGACAGCTATAAATAATTACAAGTCTATATGGTAGCTTTCCTAGCCATGAGAATTAGGGGTCATTTCTTCGTTTTGGATAATTGCTTGATTTTCAATCACATCTTTCTATTTCAATTCCAGGATGCTTCTCTACCGAACAATTCCTACAGCTTAGATGAATGATTCACAGCACCCAATGGACAGCAAAGAGTAGTCAACACTTAACTTCCAAGTGGAGGCTTTATATTGCAGCTTTCAATAATTGGTTAATGGATTACTTTTCAAGGTAAGAGGTTTTTGAAACGTTGTAAATGTAAACGATTCCCTTGATTGGATGTGACACTGTGAATGATTCTGCAAGACGGCAATAAAATGATTCAATAAATTGAACGACAAAGATAATCGATTTGCAATGCAAGAATTGGTAATTGTAAGGGTTATATTAAAGATTATTTATTAGTTCAAGAATGGAAATGGATATTTGGAAAACAGAAACTTGCCCTTATGATGTTAATTACACAAACATTTCCAAGTTAGGAGGTTATTTAAACATTACTTTCTGCTAACATTTCCTTTTAATAGATGTCACAGCAATGTGACCAAAGATTTGATTTCCAATTGAGGAATTTGAGTTCCTGAGTGATAAATCTAATCTGTTTAAGTACTTGGATGATGGGAAAGGAAACTTGGCAAGCAGAGAGTACGGTAATCATGCAAGGATATTGATTACACGTTTGAGCAAGTAAGTTGTTTTTCCCATCTCCACAAGAGGTATTTGAAACAATGATTTCTGTTCATTTTTTTCATGAGTGGTTGACTCACTTAACTATGCTGCAAGATGAAACTTATATGAATCTATAAGGTTAAAAGCATGTCTCCCTTGCTCCTAAAACATTCTCCTATTTTCAGGTGTATTCTTGGCAGAATTTATGAAGGTACATCGAGCAAGCAACAAGGCCGGGACGTCGAACGAGCAGTGAGCTAGGTTATTTTTTGACAATTGGGAAGGAGATTCGATGCAACTCATAGTACGACCAACATCGTAAACATGTTTTTTATGCGATGCACGAGGATGTGAATCGAACGTATCGCTTTCTATGTAACTGATGGTTGAAATGCAATAAAGTCTCTATTTTAAATGTTGAAAACTGGGTTTTACTCCACTCCCTTCAAGAAATATCAGTAAGAAAAATCCTTCAATGTTAAATGCATCCCTTTTGTTGGACCGTTCTCCGAGTAGAGGCAACGCACTCGTTAGGGTTTTATTACCTCAAGGGCTTGCGTGAGAGCTCGACAAATTTCCATCGACTGCTTTCCTTTAAACTCCCTATCATCAATAAGATTAGAAAAATCAACTGAGTCATGAGGATGCCCCGAAACGGTGCTTAAGATTTGGATAGGAACGCTCTCATATTTTAACTCATGCGTTGAAAACGTGATGAACATTTTCGGCTAATAAGTCTTACGCTATTCACAGAAACGTGTTTCACCATCGGGCTTAAAATTGCTTCCACATTACGAATCTTAAGGAGTTGGAAGAGAAGAACTTGCTCTACATTTATTTGTCACCGACAACTTTAAAGCTAAACGAGGAAAGGAGAAAATAGATCGACAGTCGTCGTCTTTTTGCCCCGAAATTCGAACCGGAATCCGACAGAGGGCCAAGTATTGGTTCAGTTGCTTGGCCCGTCTCGCGAGTAAACATCGTGCTCGTATCTTGCGAATCGAGAAGCTTTTTCGAAGTGAACGCTTTATTCTCGTCTCACGCGCGGCCAGTGGAATCTTGAAGATTGCCCCTGGAGAAGGCGACAGTGATGTTCCGTTTAGTGGTCATTGGAGAGCATAAAGGATTTAATCGACGTGGCAGATTTGCACGGGACTGCATTGTGACATCGTCGAGTGAGTGTTGCGAGAAGCTTCGAGCGAGGTTCACGGAGAATTTAAAGGTGAGACCCATCGGAATATTTTCCTCATCTCTTTGCCTGCGTTGACAAGATGTGTATCGCAATTTAACCTCCTGATTGCTTAGAAGCGGGGAGTTTGGAGTGCCCGCATTGCAAACCCTCGTCTTGGGGACATCTTGATCACCGTAAATAAGGCCAGATGTAAACATCATCGAACGAATGCTTCATTGTCTCAGCTGTATCGTTGATATGGACTCGTATATCATCGCCTTGACGCGAACTTTATTAATATTCCGAAGACGTGTCTATAGTCAAAGCGCTTCCTCGTACCATCATAGTTTACGAGAGGATGATTTCGTCTTCAATCGTGTTCATTACATTTGAGGAAAGGGAAAATAAGGGACTGGGTGTGGGAACGACGTGAACGCGGCGAGGCCGCCATGGAAAGTGCAAAATTCATGGCGCTATTTCGAGGCGCCATTGTTACCGGCGGGAATCTAAAATTGCAATTAGATTTTTCGAAATTAACTTGCGGTGCATCGTAAACGATAAAATTTTCATGAAGACTAGTATTTATTATGATTTTTTCGTACTACGTGAGTCTTACCGCACAAAAAGACCATTTTCATAATGTATCGAAAGCTTATTCTTCGGAATTGAGGAAAACCGCCATTACTCGCCGTCGACGTAAAAGAAGAAAGAAATTTTGAGGTTGTTCGATCGGTAATTGGATCAACAATTCTTTGCCATGAAATTCATTAATACAGTGCCTGCACTGACAGCGGTGGTATTTCTCTCAGCCAATCAGAATCAAGAAAAATGTTTACCGGGAGTTCAAAATTAGATGAAATCTTAAAATATTAAATTAAAATTAGATTGATCGTTAGAAACGGTACTGCTGCCGCTTTCCGAAGCTAATTCATTATAAGAATTGCTCGCGAAAGACTTTTTTCAAGTATTCATTAAGTTAAGCACCTCCCCCATGCATAGTACCATGAACAGAAATACTGGGGTTCTATTTATTTCCCTACTTCATAATGTATTTAGCACTGTTTCCTGGCTTTTGAAGAGAAGAGACGAGGATTGACAGCTATAAATAATTACAAGTCTATATGGTAGCTTTCCTAGCCATGAGAATTAGGGGTCATTTCTTCGTTTTGGATAATTGCTTGATTTTCAATCACATCTTTCTATTTCAATTCCGGGATGCTTCTCTACCGAACAATTCCTACAGCTTAGATGAATGATTCACAGCACCCAATGGACAGCAAAGAGTAGTCAACACTTAACTTCCAAGTGGAGGCTTTATATTGCAGCTTTCAATAATTGGTTAATGGACTACTTTTCAAGGTAAGAGGTTTTTGAAACGTTGTAAATGTAAACGATTCCCTTGATTGGATGTGACACTGTGAATGATTCTGCAAGACGGCAATAAAATGATTCAATAAATTGAACGACAAAGATAATCGATTTGCAATGCAAGAATTGGTAATTGTAATGGTTATATTAAAGATTATTTATTAGTTCCAGAATGGAAATGGATATTTGGAAAACAGAAACTTGCCCTTATGATGTTAATTACACAAACATTTCCAAGTTAGGAGGTTATTTAAACATTACTTTCTGCTAACATTTCCTTTTAATAGATGTCACAGCAATGTGACCAAAGATTTGATTTCCAATTGAGGAATTTGAGTTCCTGAGTGATAAATCTAATCTGTTTAAGTACTTGGATGATGGGAAAGGAAACTTGGCAAGCAGAGAGTACGGTAATCATGCAAGGATATTGATTACACGTTTGAGCAAGTAAGTTGTTTTTCCCATCTCCACAAGAGGTATTTGAAACAATGATTTCTGTTCATTTTTTTCATAAGTGGTTGACTCACTTAACTATGCTGCAAGATGAAACTTATATGAATCTATAAGGTTAAAAGCATGTCTCCCTTGCTCCTAAAACATTCTCCTATTTTCAGGTGTATTCTTGGCAGAATTTATGAAGGTACATCGAGCAAGCAACAAGGCCGGGACGTCGAACGAGCAGTGAGCTAGGTTATTTTTTGACAATTGGGAAGGAGATTCGATGCAACTCATAGTACGACCAACATCGTAAACATGTTTTTTATGCGATGCACGAGGATGTGAATCGAACGTATCGCTTTCTATGTAACTGATGGTTGAAATGCAATAAAGTCTCTATTTTAAATGTTGAAAACTGGGTTTTACTCCACTCCCTTCAAGAAATATCAGTAAGAAAAATCCTTCAATGTTAAATGCATCCCTTTTGTTGGACCGTTCTCCGAGTAGAGGCAACGCACTCGTTAGGGTTTTATTACCTCAAGGGCTTGCGTGAGAGCTCGACAAATTTCCATCGACTGCTTTCCTTTAAACTCCCTATCATCAATAAGATTAGAAAAATCAACTGAGTCATGAGGATGCCCCGAAACGGTGCTTAAGATTTGGATAGGAACGCTCTCATATTTTAACTCATGCGTTGCAAACGTGATGAACATTTTCGGCTAATAAGTCTTACGCTATTCACAGAAACGTGTTTCACCATCGGGCTTAAAATTGCTTCCACATTACGAATCTTAAGGAGTTGGAAGAGAAGAACTTGCTCTACATTTATTTGTCACCGACAACTTTAAAGCTAAACGAGGAAAGGAGAAAATAGATCGACAGTCGTCGTCTTTTTGCCCCGAAATTCGAACCGGAATCCGACAGAGGGCCAAGTATTGGTTCAGTTGCTTGGCCCGTCTCGCGAGTAAACATCGTGCTCGTATCTTGCGAATCGAGAAGCTTTTTCGAAGTGAACGCTTTATTCTCGTCTCACGCGCGGCCAGTGGAATCTTGAAGATTGCCCCTGGAGAAGGCGACAGTGATGTTGCGTTTAGTGGTCATTGGAGAGCATAAAGGATTTAATCGACGTGGCAGATTTGCACGGGACTGCATTGTGACATCGTCGAGTGAGTGTTCCGAGAAGCTTCGAGCGAGGTTCACGGAGAATTTAAAGGTGAGACCCATCGGAATATTTTCCTCATCCCTTTTGCCTGCGTTGACAAGAATGTGTATCGCAATTTAACCTCCTGATTGCTTAGAAGCGGGGAGTTTGGAGTGCCCGCATTGCAAACCCTCGTCTTGGGGACATCTTGATCACCGTAAATAAGACCAGATGTAAACATCATCGAACGAATGCTTCATTGTCTCAGCTGTATCGTTGATATGGACTCGTATATCATCGCCTTGACGCGAACTTTATTAATATTCCGAAGACGTGTCTATAGTCAAAGCGCTTCCTCGTACCATCATAGTTTACGTGAGGATGATTTCGTCTTCAATCGTGTTCATTACATTTGAGGAAAGGGAAAATAAGGGACTGGGTGTGGGAACGACGTGAACGCGGCGAGGCCGCCATGGAAAGTGCAAAATTCATGGCGCTATTTCGAGGCGCCATTGTTACCGGCGGGAATCTAAAATTGCAATTAGATTTTTCGAAATTAACTTGCGGTGCATCGTAAGCGAAAAAATTTTCATGAAGACTAGTATTTATTATGATTTTTTCCTACTACGTGAGTCTTACCGCACAAAAAGACCATTTTCATAATGTATCGAAAGCTTATTCTTCGGAATTGAGGAAAACCGCCATTACTCGCCGTCGACGTAAAAGAAGAAAGAAATTTTGAGGTTGTTCGATCGGTAATTGGATCAACAATTCTTTGCCATGAAATTCATTAATACAGTGCCTGCACTGACAGCGGTGGTATTTCTCTCAGCCAATCAGAATCAAGAAAAATGTTTACCGGGAGTTCAAAATTAGATGAAATCTTAAAATATTAAATTAAAATTAGATTGATCGTTAGAAACGGTACTGCTGCCGCTTTCCGAAGCTAATTCATTATAAGAATTGCTCGCGAAAGACTTTTTTCAAGTATTCATTAAGTTAAGCACCTCCCCCATGCATAGTACCATGAACAGAAATACTGGGGTTCTATTCATTTCCCTACTTCATAATGTATTTAGCACTGTTTCCTGGCTTTTGAAGAGAAGAGACGAGGATTGACAGCTATAAATAATTACAAGTCTATATGGTAGCTTTCCTAGCCATGAGAATGAGGGGTAAATTCTTTGTTTTGGATAATTGCTTGATTTTCAATGACATCTTTCTATTTCAATTCCAGGATGCTTCTCTACCGAAGAATTCCTACTGCTCAGATGAGTAATTCACAGCACCCAATGAACTGCAAAGAGTTGTGATCACTTAACGACGAAGTGGAGGTTTTATATAAAAAATTTCAATATGCAAGTTGATTACTTTTCAAGGTAAGAGGTTTTTGAAACAATGATTTCCGTTCAACTTTTCTATCATAACGAGTTAACCTGACACTGACCTAACTACGCTAAAAGATGAATATTATGTGACTCCATAAGGTGAAAAGCAACGTTAGTAGAGTTTCTAGATCAAATTAGATTAAATCTTAAAATGTTAAATTTGATTTATCGTTAATTACGAAACTGCTTCTTCTTTCCGAAGCTAATTCATTCGAAGCAGCGCTCGCGAAAGACTTTTCAAGTATTCATTAAGTTAAACAGCTCTTCCAAAGCATAGTTATATGAACAGAAATACTGGGGTTCTATTTATTTCCCTACTTCATAATGTAAATTGCACTGCTTCCTGGCTTTTGAAGAGTAAGAGACGAGGATTGACAGCTATAAATAATTACAAGTCTATATGGTAGCTTTCCTAGCCATGAGAATTAGGGGTCATTTCTTCGTTTTGGATAATTGCTTGATTTTCAATCACATCTTTCTATTTCAATTCCGGGATGCTTCTCTACCGAACAATTCCTACAGCTTAGATGAATGATTCACAGCACCCAATGGACAGCAAAGAGTAGTCAACACTTAACTTCCAAGTGGAGGCTTTATATTGCAGCTTTCAATAATTGGTTAATGGATTACTTTTCAAGGTAAGAGGTTTTTGAAACGTTGTAAATGTAAACGATTCCCTTGATTGGATGTGACACTGTGAATGATTCTGCAAGACGGCAATAAAATGATTCAATAAATTGAACGACAAAGATAATCGATTTGCAATGCAAGAATTGGTAATTGTAAGGGTTATATTAAAGATTATTTATTAGTTCAAGAATGGAAATGGATATTTGGAAAACAGAAACTTGCCCTTATGATGTTAATTACACAAACATTTCCAAGTTAGGAGGTTATTTAAACATTACTTTCTGCTAACATTTCCTTTTAATAGATGTCACAGCAATGTGACCAAAGATTTGATTTCCAATTGAGGAATTTGAGTTCCTGAGTGATAAATCTAATCTGTTTAAGTACTTGGATGATGGGAAAGGAAACTTGGCAAGCAGAGAGTACGGTAATCATGCAAGGATATTGATTACACGTTTGAGCAAGTAAGTTGTTTTTCCCATCTCCACAAGAGGTATTTGAAACAATGATTTCTGTTCATTTTTTTCATGAGTGGTTGACTCACTTAACTATGCTGCAAGATGAAACTTATATGAATCTATAAGGTTAAAAGCATGTCTCCCTTGCTCCTAAAACATTCTCCTATTTTCAGGTGTATTCTTGGCAGAATTTATGAAGGTACATCGAGCAAGCAACAAGGCCGGGACGTCGAACGAGCAGTGAGCTAGGTTATTTTTTGACAATTGGGAAGGAGATTCGATGCAACTCATAGTACGACCAACATCGTAAACATGTTTTTTATGCGATGCACGAGGATGTGAATCGAACGTATCGCTTTCTATGTAACTGATGGTTGAAATGCAATAAAGTCTCTATTTTAAATGTTGAAAACTGGGTTTTACTCCACTCCCTTCAAGAAATATCAGTAAGAAAAATCCTTCAATGTTAAATGCATCCCTTTTGTTGGACCGTTCTCCGAGTAGAGGCAACGCACTCGTTAGGGTTTTATTACCTCAAGGGCTTGCGTGAGAGCTCGACAAATTTCCATCGACTGCTTTCCTTTAAACTCCCTATCATCAATAAGATTAGAAAAATCAACTGAGTCATGAGGATGCCCCGAAACGGTGCTTAAGATTTGGATAGGAACGCTCTCATATTTTAACTCATGCGTTGCAAACGTGATGAACATTTTCGGCTAATAAGTCTTACGCTATTCACAGAAACGTGTTTCACCATCGGGCTTAAAATTGCTTCCACATTACGAATCTTAAGGAGTTGGAAGAGAAGAACTTGCTCTACATTTATTTGTCACCGACAACTTTAAAGCTAAACGAGGAAAGGAGAAAATAGATCGACAGTCGTCGTCTTTTTGCCCCGAAATTCGAACCGGAATCCGACAGAGGGCCAAGTATTGGTTCAGTTGCTTGGCCCGTCTCGCGAGTAAACATCGTGCTCGTATCTTGCGAATCGAGAAGCTTTTTCGAAGTGAACGCTTTATTCTCGTCTCACGCGCGGCCAGTGGAATCTTGAAGATTGCCCCTGGAGAAGGCGACAGTGATGTTGCGTTTAGTGGTCATTGGAGAGCATAAAGGATTTAATCGACGTGGCAGATTTGCACGGGACTGCATTGTGACATCGTCGAGTGAGTGTTGCGAGAAGCTTCGAGCGAGGTTCACGGAGAATTTAAAGGTGAGACCCATCGGAATATTTTCCTCATCTCTTTGCCTGCGTTGACAAGAATGTGTATCGCAATTTAACCTCCTGATTGCTTAGAAGCGGGGAGTTTGGAGTGCCCGCATTGCAAACCCTCGTCTTGGGGACATCTTGATCACCGTAAATAAGACCAGATGTAAACATCATCGAACGAATGCTTCATTGTCTCAGCTGTATCGTTGATATGGACTCGTATATCATCGCCTTGACGCGAACTTTATTAATATTCCGAAGACGTGTCTATAGTCAAAGCGCTTCCTCGTACCATCATAGTTTACGTGAGGATGATTTCGTCTTCAATCGTGTTCATTACATTTGAGGAAAGGGAAAATAAGGGACTGGGTGTGGGAACGACGTGAACGCGGCGAGGCCGCCATGGAAAGTGCAAAATTCATGGCGCTATTTCGAGGCGCCATTGTTACCGGCGGGAATCTAAAATTGCAATTAGATTTTTCGAAATTAACTTGCGGTGCATCGTAAGCGATAAAATTTTCATGAAGACTAGTATTTATTATGATTTTTTCCTACTACGTGAGTCTTACCGCACAAAAAGACCATTTTCATAATGTATCGAAAGCTTATTCTTCGGAATTGAGGAAAACCGCCATTACTCGCCGTCGACGTAAAAGAAGAAAGAAATTTTGAGGTTGTTCGATCGGTAATTGGATCAACAATTCTTTGCCATGAAATTCATTAATACAGTGCCTGCACTGACAGCGGTGGTATTTCTCTCAGCCAATCAGAATCAAGAAAAATGTTTACCGGGAGTTCAAAATTAGATGAAATCTTAAAATATTAAATTAAAATTAGATTGATCGTTAGAAACGGTACTGCTGCCGCTTTCCGAAGCTAATTCATTATAAGAATTGCTCGCGAAAGACTTTTTTCAAGTATTCATTAAGTTAAGCACCTCCCCCATGCATAGTACCATGAACAGAAATACTGGGGTTCTATTTATTCCCCTACTTCATAATGTATTTAGCACTGTTTCCTGGCTTTTGAAGAGAAGAGACGAGGATTGACAGCTATAAATAATTACAAGTCTATATGGTAGCTTTCCTAGCCATGAGAATGAGGGGTAAATTCTTTGTTTTGGATAATTGCTTGATTTTCAATGACATCTTTCTATTTCAATTCCAGGATGCTTCTCTACCGAAGAATTCCTACTGCTCAGATGAGTAATTCACAGCACCCAATGAACTGCAAAGAGTTGTGATCACTTAACGACGAAGTGGAGGTTTTATATAAAAAATTTCAATATGCAAGTTGATTTTTTTTCAAGGTAAGAGGTTTTTGAAACAATGATTTCCGTTCAACTTTTCTATCATAACGAGTTAACCTGACACTGACCTAACTACGCTAAAAGATGAATATTATGTGACTCCATAAGGTGAAAAGCAACGTTAGTAGAGTTTCTAGATCAAATTAGATTAAATCTTAAAATGTTAAATTTGATTTATCGTTAATTACGAAACTGCTTCTTCTTTCCGAAGCTAATTCATTCGAAGCAGCGCTCGCGAAAGACTTTTCAAGTATTCATTAAGTTAAACAGCTCTTCCAAAGCATAGTTATATGAACAGAAATACTGGGGTTCTATTTATTTCCCTACTTCATAATGTAAATTGCACTGCTTCCTGGCTTTTGAAGAGTAAGAGACGAGGATTGACAGCTATAAATAATTACAAGTCTATATGGTAGCTTTCCTAGCCATGAGAATTAGGGGTCATTTCTTCGTTTTGGATAATTGCTTGATTTTCAATCACATCTTTCTATTTCAATTCCAGGATGCTTCTCTACCGAACAATTCCTACAGCTTAGATGAATGATTCACAGCACCCAATGGACAGCAAAGAGTAGTCAACACTTAACTTCCAAGTGGAGGCTTTATATTGCAGCTTTCAATAATTGGTTAATGGATTACTTTTCAAGGTAAGAGGTTTTTGAAACGTTGTAAATGTAAACGATTCCCTTGATTGGATGTGACACTGTGAATGATTCTGCAAGACGGCAATAAAATGATTCAATAAATTGAACGACAAAGATAATCGATTTGCAATGCAAGAATTGGTAATTGTAAGGGTTATATTAAAGATTATTTATTAGTTCAAGAATGGAAATGGATATTTGGAAAACAGAAACTTGCCCTTATGATGTTAATTACACAAACATTTCCAAGTTAGGAGGTTATTTAAACATTACTTTCTGCTAACATTTCCTTTTAATAGATGTCACAGCAATGTGACCAAAGATTTGATTTCCAATTGAGGAATTTGAGTTCCTGAGTGATAAATCTAATCTGTTTAAGTACTTGGATGATGGGAAAGGAAACTTGGCAAGCAGAGAGTACGGTAATCATGCAAGGATATTGATTACACGTTTGAGCAAGTAAGTTGTTTTTCCCATCTCCACAAGAGGTATTTGAAACAATGATTTCTGTTCATTTTTTTCATAAGTGGTTGACTCACTTAACTATGCTGCAAGATGAAACTTATATGAATCTATAAGGTCAAAAGCATGTCTCCCTTGCTCCTAAAACATTCTCCTATTTTCAGGTGTATTCTTGGCAGAATTTATGAAGGTACATCGAGCAAGCAACAAGGCCGGGACGTCGAACGAGCAGTGAGCTAGGTTATTTTTTGACAATTGGGAAGGAGATTCGATGCAACTCATAGTACGACCAACATCGTAAACATGTTTTTTATGCGATGCACGAGGATGTGAATCGAACGTATCGCTTTCTATGTAACTGATGGTTGAAATGCAATAAAGTCTCTATTTTAAATGTTGAAAACTGGGTTTTACTCCACTCCCTTCAAGAAATATCAGTAAGAAAAATCCTTCAATGTTAAATGCATCCCTTTTGTTGGACCGTTCTCCGAGTAGAGGCAACGCACTCGTTAGGGTTTTATTACCTCAAGGGCTTGCGTGAGAGCTCGACAAATTTCCATCGACTGCTTTCCTTTAAACTCCCTATCATCAATAAGATTAGAAAAATCAACTGAGTCATGAGGATGCCCCGAAACGGTGCTTAAGATTTGGATAGGAACGCTCTCATATTTTAACTCATGCGTTGCAAACGTGATGAACATTTTCGGCTAATAAGTCTTACGCTATTCACAGAAACGTGTTTCACCATCGGGCTTAAAATTGCTTCCACATTACGAATCTTAAGGAGTTGGAAGAGAAGAACTTGCTCTACATTTATTTGTCACCGACAACTTTAAAGCTAAACGAGGAAAGGAGAAAATAGATCGACAGTCGTCGTCTTTTTGCCCCGAAATTCGAACCGGAATCCGACAGAGGGCCAAGTATTGGTTCAGTTGCTTGGCCCGTCTCGCGAGTAAACATCGTGCTCGTATCTTGCGAATCGAGAAGCTTTTTCGAAGTGAACGCTTTATTCTCGTCTCACGCGCGGCCAGTGGAATCTTGAAGATTGCCCCTGGAGAAGGCGACAGTGATGTTGCGTTTAGTGGTCATTGGAGAGCATAAAGGATTAAATCGACGTGGCAGATTTGCACGGGACTGCATTGTGACATCGTCGAGTGAGTGTTGCGAGAAGCTTCGAGCGAGGTTCACGGAGAATTTAAAGGTGAGACCCATCGGAATATTTTCCTCATCTCTTTGCCTGCGTTGACAAGAATGTGTATCGCAATTTAACCTCCTGATTGCTTAGAAGCGGGGAGTTTGGAGTGCCCGCATTGCAAACCCTCGTCTTGGGGACATCTTGATCACCGTAAATAAGACCAGATGTAAACATCATCGAACGAATGCTTCATTGTCTCAGCTGTATCGTTGATATGGACTCGTATATCATCGCCTTGACGCGAACTTTATTAATATTCCGAAGACGTGTCTATAGTCAAAGCGCTTCCTCGTACCATCACAGTTTACGAGAGGATGATTTCGTCTTCAATCGTGTTCATTACATTTGAGGAAAGGGAAAATAAGGGACTGGGTGTGGGAACGACGTGAACGCGGCGAGGCCGCGATGGAAAGTGCAAAATTCATGGCGCTATTTCGAGGCGCCATTGTTACCGGCGGGAATCTAAAATTGCAATTAGATTTTTCGAAATTAACTTGCGGTGCATCGTAAACGATAAAATTTTCATGAAGACTAGTATTTATTATGATTTTTTCCTACTACGTGAGTCTTACCGCACAAAAAGACCATTTTCATAATGTATCGAAAGCTTATTCTTCGGAATTGAGGAAAACCGCCATTACTCGCCGTCGACGTAAAAGAAGAAAGAAATTTTGAGGTTGTTCGATCGGTAATTGGATCAACAATTCTTTGCCATGAAATTCATTAATACAGTGCCTGCACTGACAGCGGTGGTATTTCTCTCAGCCAATCAGAATCAAGAAAAATGTTTACCGGGAGTTCAAAATTAGATGAAATCTTAAAATATTAAATTAAAATTAGATTGATCGTTAGAAACGGTACTGCTGCCGCTTTCCGAAGCTAATTCATTATAAGAATTGCTCGCGAAAGACTTTTTTCAAGTATTCATTAAGTTAAGCACCTCCCCCATGCATAGTACCATGAACAGAAATACTGGGGTTCTATTTATTTCCCTACTTCATAATGTATTTAGCACTGTTTCCTGGCTTTTGAAGAGAAGAGACGAGGATTGACAGCTATAAATAATTACAAGTCTATATGGTAGCTTTCCTAGCCATGAGAATGAGGGGTAAATTCTTTGTTTTGGATAATTGCTTGATTTTCAATGACATCTTTCTATTTCAATTCCAGGATGCTTCTCTACCGAAGAATTCCTACTGCTCAGATGAGTAATTCACAGCACCCAATGAACTGCAAAGAGTTGTGATCACTTAACGACGAAGTGGAGGTTTTATATAAAAAATTTCAATATGCAAGTTGATTACTTTTCAAGGTAAGAGGTTTTTGAAACAATGATTTCCGTTCAACTTTTCTATCATAACGAGTTAACCTGACACTGACCTAACTATGCTAAAAGATGAATATTATGTGACTCCATAAGGTGAAAAGCAACGTTAGTAGAGTTTCTAGATCAAATTAGATTAAATCTTAAAATGTTAAATTTGATTTATCGTTAATTACGAAACTGCTTCTTCTTTCCGAAGCTAATTCATTCGAAGCAGCGCTCGCGAAAGACTTTTCAAGTATTCATTAAGTTAAACAGCTCTTCCAAAGCATAGTTATATGAACAGAAATACTGGGGTTCTATTTATTTCCCTACTTCATAATGTAAATTGCACTGCTTCCTGGCTTTTGAAGAGTAAGAGACGAGGATTGACAGCTATAAATAATTACAAGTCTATATGGTAGCTTTCCTAGCCATGAGAATTAGGGGTCATTTCTTCGTTTTGGATAATTGCTTGATTTTCAATCACATCTTTCTATTTCAATTCCAGGATGCTTCTCTACCGAACAATTCCTACAGCTTAGATGAATGATTCACAGCACCAAATGGACAGCAAAGAGTAGTCAACACTTAACTTCCAAGTGGAGGCTTTATATTGCAGCTTTCAATAATTGGTTAATGGATTACTTTTCAAGGTAAGAGGTTTTTGAAACGTTGTAAATGTAAACGATTCCCTTGATTGGATGTGACACTGTGAATGATTCTGCAAGACGGCAATAAAATGATTCAATAAATTGAACGACAAAGATAATCGATTTGCAATGCAAGAATTGGTAATTGTAAGGGTTATATTAAAGATTATTTATTAGTTCAAGAATGGAAATGGATATTTGGAAAACAGAAACTTGCCCTTATAATGTTAATTACACAAACATTTCCAAGTTAGGAGGTTATTTAAACATTACTTTCTGCTAACATTTCCTTTTAATAGATGTCACAGCAATGTGACCAAAGATTTGATTTCCAATTGAGGAATTTGAGTTCCTGAGTGATAAATCTAATCTGTTTAAGTACTTGGATGATGGGAAAGGAAACTTGGCAAGCAGAGAGTACGGTAATCATGCAAGGATATTGATTACACGTTTGAGCAAGTAAGTTGTTTTTCCCATCTCCACAAGAGGTATTTGAAACAATGATTTCTGTTCATTTTTTTCATAAGTGGTTGACTCACTTAACTATGCTGCAAGATGAAACTTATATGAATCTATAAGGTTAAAAGCATGTCTCCCTTGCTCCTAAAACATTCTCCTATTTTCAGGTGTATTCTTGGCAGAATTTATGAAGGTACATCGAGCAAGCAACAAGGCCGGGACGTCGAACGAGCAGTGAGCTAGGTTATTTTTTGACAATTGGGAAGGAGATTCGATGCAACTCATAGTACGACCAACATCGTAAACATGTTTTTTATGCGATGCACGAGGATGTGAATCGAACGTATCGCTTTCTATGTAACTGATGGTTGAAATGCAATAAAGTCTCTATTTTAAATGTTGAAAACTGGGTTTTACTCCACTCCCTTCAAGAAATATCAGTAAGAAAAATCCTTCAATGTTAAATGCATCCCTTTTGTTGGACCGTTCTCCGAGTAGAGGCAACGCACTCGTTAGGGTTTTATTACCTCAAGGGCTTGCGTGAGAGCTCGACAAATTTCCATCGACTGCTTTCCTTTAAACTCCCTATCATCAATAAGATTAGAAAAATCAACTGAGTCATGAGGATGCCCCGAAACGGTGCTTAAGATTTGGATAGGAACGCTCTCATATTTTAACTCATGCGTTGCAAACGTGATGAACATTTTCGGCTAATAAGTCTTACGCTATTCACAGAAACGTGTTTCACCATCGGGCTTAAAATTGCTTCCACATTACGAATCTTAAGGAGTTGGAAGAGAAGAACTTGCTCTACATTTATTTGTCACCGACAACTTTAAAGCTAAACGAGGAAAGGAGAAAATAGATCGACAGTCGTCGTCTTTTTGCCCCGAAATTCGAACCGGAATCCGACAGAGGGCCAAGTATTGGTTCAGTTGCTTGGCCCGTCTCGCGAGTAAACATCGTGCTCGTATCTTGCGAATCGAGAAGCTTTTTCGAAGTGAACGCTTTATTCTCGTCTCACGCGCGGCCAGTGGAATCTTGAAGATTGCCCCTGGAGAAGGCGACAGTGATGTTGCGTTTAGTGGTCATTGGAGAGCATAAAGGATTTAATCGACGTGGCAGATTTGCACGGGACTGCATTGTGACATCGTCGAGTGAGTGTTGCGAGAAGCTTCGAGCGAGGTTCACGGAGAATTTAAAGGTGAGACCCATCGGAATATTTTCCTCATCTCTTTGCCTGCGTTGACAAGAATGTGTATCGCAATTTAACCTCCTGATTGCTTAGAAGCGGGGAGTTTGGAGTGCCCGCATTGCAAACCCTCGTCTTGGGGACATCTTGATCACCGTAAATAAGACCAGATGTAAACATCATCGAACGAATGCTTCATTGTCTCAGCTGTATCGTTGATATGGACTCGTATATCATCGCCTTGACGCGAACTTTATTAATATTCCGAAGACGTGTCTATAGTCAAAGCGCTTCCTCGTACCATCACAGTTTACGAGAGGATGATTTCGTCTTCAATCGTGTTCATTACATTTGAGGAAAGGGAAAATAAGGGACTGGGTGTGGGAACGACGTGAACGCGGCGAGGCCGCCATGGAAAGTGCAAAATTCATGGCGCTATTTCGAGGCGCCATTGTTACCGGCGGGAATCTAAAATTGCAATTAGATTTTTCGAAATTAACTTGCGGTGCATCGTAAACGATAAAATTTTCATGAAGACTAGTATTTATTATGATTTTTTCCTACTACGTGAGTCTTACCGCACAAAAAGACCATTTTCATAATGTATCGAAAGCTTATTCTTCGGAATTGAGGAAAACCGCCATTACTCGCCGTCGACGTAAAAGAAGAAAGAAATTTTGAGGTTGTTCGATCGGTAATTGGATCAGCAATTCTTTGCCATGAAATTCATTAATACAGTGCCTGCACTGACAGCGGTGGTATTTCTCTCAGCCAATCAGAATCAAGAAAAATGTTTACCGGGAGTTCAAAATTAGATGAAATCTTAAAATATTAAATTAAAATTAGATTGATCGTTAGAAACGGTACTGCTGCCGCTTTCCGAAGCTAATTCATTATAAGAATTGCTCGCGAAAGACTTTTTTCAAGTATTCATTAAGTTAAGCACCTCCCCCATGCATAGTACCATGAACAGAAATACTGGGGTTCTATTTATTCCCCTACTTCATAATGTATTTAGCACTGTTTCCTGGCTTTTGAAGAGAAGAGACGAGGATTGACAGCTATAAATAATTACAAGTCTATATGGTAGCTTTCCTAGCCATGAGAATGAGGGGTAAATTCTTTGTTTTGGATAATTGCTTGATTTTCAATCACATCTTTCTATTTCAATTCCAGGATGCTTCTCTACCGAAGAATTCCTACTGCTCAGATGAGTAATTCACAGCACCCAATGAACTGCAAAGAGTTGTGATCACTTAACGACGAAGTGGAGGTTTTATATAAAAAATTTCAATAAGCAAGTTGATTACTTTTCAAGGTAAGAGGTTTTTGAAACAATGATTTCTGTTCAACTTTTCTATCATAACAAGTTAACCTGACACTGACCTAACTATGCTAAAAGATGAATATTATGTGACTCCATAAGGTGAAAAGCAACGTTAGTAGAGTTTCTAGATCAAATTAGATTAAATCTTAAAATGTTAAATTTGATTTATCGTTAATTACGAAACTGCTTCTTCTTTCCGAAACTAATTCATTCGAAGCAGCGCTCGCGAAAGACTTTTCAAGTATTCATTAAGTTAAACAGCTCATCCAAAGCATAGTTATATGAACAGAAATACTGGGGTTCTATTTATTTCCCTACTTCATAATGTAAATTGCACTGCTTCCTGGCTTTTGAAGAGTAAGAGACGAGGATTGACAGCTATAAATAATTACAAGTCTATATGGTAGCTTTCCTAGCCATGAGAATTAGGGGTCATTTCTTCGTTTTGGATAATTGCTTGATTTTCAATCACATCTTTCTATTTCAATTCCAGGATGCTTCTCTACCGAACAATTCCTACAGCTTAGATGAATGATTCACAGCACCCAATGGACAGCAAAGAGTAGTCAACACTTAACTTCCAAGTGGAGGCTTTATATTGCAGCTTTCAATAATTGGTTAATGGATTACTTTTCAAGGTAAGAGGTTTTTGAAACGTTGTAAATGTAAACGATTCCCTTGATTGGATGTGACACTGTGAATGATTCTGCAAGACGGCAATAAAATGATTCAATAAATTGAACGACAAAGATAATCGATTTGCAATGCAAGAATTGGTAATTGTAAGGGTTATATTAAAGATTATTTATTAGTTCAAGAATGGAAATGGATATTTGGAAAACAGAAACTTGCCCTTATGATGTTAATTACACAAACATTTCCAAGTTAGGAGGTTATTTAAACATTACTTTCTGCTAACATTTCCTTTTAATAGATGTCACAGCAATGTGACCAAAGATTTGATTTCCAATTGAGGAATTTGAGTTCCTGAGTGATAAATCTAATCTGTTTAAGTACTTGGATGATGGGAAAGGAAACTTGGCAAGCAGAGAGTACGGTAATCATGCAAGGATATTGATTACACGTTTGAGCAAGTAAGTTGTTTTTCCCATCTCCACAAGAGGTATTTGAAACAATGATTTCTGTTCATTTTTTTCATAAGTGGTTGACTCACTTAACTATGCTGCAAGATGAAACTTATATGAATCTATAAGGTTAAAAGCATGTCTCCCTTGCTCCTAAAACATTCTCCTATTTTCAGGTGTATTCTTGGCAGAATTTATGAAGGTACATCGAGCAAGCAACAAGGCCGGGACGTCGAACGAGCAGTGAGCTAGGTTATTTTTTGACAATTGGGAAGGAGATTCGATGCAACTCATAGTACGACCAACATCGTAAACATGTTTTTTATGCGATGCACGAGGATGTGAATCGAACGTATCGCTTTCTATGTAACTGATGGTTGAAATGCAATAAAGTCTCTATTTTAAATGTTGAAAACTGGGTTTTACTCCACTCCCTTCAAGAAATATCAGTAAGAAAAATCCTTCAATGTTAAATGCATCCCTTTTGTTGGACCGTTCTCCGAGTAGAGGCAACGCACTCGTTAGGGTTTTATTACCTCAAGGGCTTGCGTGAGAGCTCGACAAATTTCCATCGACTGCTTTCCTTTAAACTCCCTATCATCAATAAGATTAGAAAAATCAACTGAGTCATGAGGATGCCCCGAAACGGTGCTTAAGATTTGGATAGGAACGCTCTCATATTTTAACTCATGCGTTGCAAACGTGATGAACATTTTCGGCTAATAAGTCTTACGCTATTCACAGAAACGTGTTTCACCATCGGGCTTAAAATTGCTTCCACATTACGAATCTTAAGGAGTTGGAAGAGAAGAACTTGCTCTACATTTATTTGTCACCGACAACTTTAAAGCTAAACGAGGAAAGGAGAAAATAGATCGACAGTCGTCGTCTTTTTGCCCCGAAATTCGAACCGGAATCCGACAGAGGGCCAAGTATTGGTTCAGTTGCTTGGCCCGTCTCGCGAGTAAACATCGTGCTCGTATCTTGCGAATCGAGAAGCTTTTTCGAAGTGAACGCTTTATTCTCGTCTCACGCGCGGCCAGTGGAATCTTGAAGATTGCCCCTGGAGAAGGCGACAGTGATGTTGCGTTTAGTGGTCATTGGAGAGCATAAAGGATTTAATCGACGTGGCAGATTTGCACGGGACTGCATTGTGACATCGTCGAGTGAGTGTTGCGAGAAGCTTCGAGCGAGGTTCACGGAGAATTTAAAGGTGAGACCCATCGGAATATTTTCCTCATCTCTTTGCCTGCGTTGACAAGAATGTGTATCGCAATTTAACCTCCTGATTGCTTAGAAGCGGGGAGTTTGGAGTGCCCGCATTGCAAACCCTCGTCTTGGGGACATCTTGATCACCGTAAATAAGACCAGATGTAAACATCATCGAACGAATGCTTCATTGTCTCAGCTGTATCGTTGATATGGACTCGTATATCATCGCCTTGACGCGAACTTTATTAATATTCCGAAGACGTGTCTATAGTCAAAGCGCTTCCTCGTACCATCATAGTTTACGTGAGGATGATTTCGTCTTCAATCGTGTTCATTACATTTGAGGAAAGGGAAAATAAGGGACTGGGTGTGGGAACGACGTGAACGCGGCGAGGCCGCCATGGAAAGTGCAAAATTCATGGCGCTATTTCGAGGCGCCATTGTTACCGGCGGGAATCTAAAATTGCAATTAGATTTTTCGAAATTAACTTGCGGTGCATCGTAAACGATAAAATTTTCATGAAGACTAGTATTTATTATGATTTTTTCCTACTACGTGAGTCTTACCGCACAAAAAGACCATTTTCATAATGTATCGAAAGCTTATTCTTCGGAATTGAGGAAAACCGCCATTACTCGCCGTCGACGTAAAAGAAGAAAGAAATTTTGAGGTTGTTCGATCGGTAATTGGATCAGCAATTCTTTGCCATGAAATTCATTAATACAGTGCCTGCACTGACAGCGGTGGTATTTCTCTCAGCCAATCAGAATCAAGAAAAATGTTTACCGGGAGTTCAAAATTAGATGAAATCTTAAAATATTAAATTAAAATTAGATTGATCGTTAGAAACGGTACTGCTGCCGCTTTCCGAAGCTAATTCATTATAAGAATTGCTCGCGAAAGACTTTTTTCAAGTATTCATTAAGTTAAGCACCTCCCCCATGCATAGTACCATGAACAGAAATACTGGGGTTCTATTTATTTCCCTACTTCATAATGTATTTAGCACTGTTTCCTGGCTTTTGAAGAGAAGAGACGAGGATTGACAGCTATAAATAATTACAAGTCTATATGGTAGCTTTCCTAGCCATGAGAATTAGGGGTCATTTCTTCGTTTTGGATAATTGCTTGATTTTCAATGACATCTTTCTATTTCAATTCCAGGATGCTTCTCTACCGAAGAATTCCTACAGCTTAGATGAATGATTCACAGCACCCAATGGACAGCAAAGAGTAGTCAACACTTAACTTCCAAGTGGAGGCTTTATATTGCAGCTTTCAATAATTGGTTAATGGATTACTTTTCAAGGTAAGAGGTTTTTGAAACGTTGTAAATGTAAACGATTCCCTTGATTGGATGTGACACTGTGAATGATTCTGCAAGACGGCAATAAAATGATTCAATAAATTGAACGACAAAGATAATCGATTTGCAATGCAAGAATTGGTAATTGTAAGGGTTATATTAAAGATTATTTATTAGTTCAAGAATGGAAATGGATATTTGGAAAACAGAAACTTGCCCTTATGATGTTAATTACACAAACATTTCCAAGTTAGGAGGTTATTTAAACATTACTTTCTGCTAACATTTCCTTTTAATAGATGTCACAGCAATGTGACCAAAGATTTGATTTCCAATTGAGGAATTTGAGTTCCTGAGTGATAAATCTAATCTGTTTAAGTACTTGGATGATGGGAAAGGAAACTTGGCAAGCAGAGAGTACGGTAATCATGCAAGGATATTGATTACACGTTTGAGCAAGTAAGTTGTTTTTCCCATCTCCACAAGAGGTATTTGAAACAATGATTTCTGTTCATTTTTTTCATAAGTGGTTGACTCACTTAACTATGCTGCAAGATGAAACTTATATGAATCTATAAGGTCAAAAGCATGTCTCCCTTGCTCCTAAAACATTCTCCTATTTTCAGGTGTATTCTTGGCAGAATTTATGAAGGTACATCGAGCAAGCAACAAGGCCGGGACGTCGAACGAGCAGTGAGCTAGGTTATTTTTTGACAATTGGGAAGGAGATTCGATGCAACTCATAGTACGACCAACATCGTAAACATGTTTTTTATGCGATGCACGAGGATGTGAATCGAACGTATCGCTTTCTATGTAACTGATGGTTGAAATGCAATAAAGTCTCTATTTTAAATGTTGAAAACTGGGTTTTACTCCACTCCCTTCAAGAAATATCAGTAAGAAAAATCCTTCAATGTTAAATGCATCCCTTTTGTTGGACCGTTCTCCGAGTAGAGGCAACGCACTCGTTAGGGTTTTATTACCTCAAGGGCTTGCGTGAGAGCTCGACAAATTTCCATCGACTGCTTTCCTTTAAACTCCCTATCATCAATAAGATTAGAAAAATCAACTGAGTCATGAGGATGCCCCGAAACGGTGCTTAAGATTTGGATAGGAACGCTCTCATATTTTAACTCATGCGTTGCAAACGTGATGAACATTTTCGGCTAATAAGTCTTACGCTATTCACAGAAACGTGTTTCACCATCGGGCTTAAAATTGCTTCCACATTACGAATCTTAAGGAGTTGGAAGAGAAGAACTTGCTCTACATTTATTTGTCACCGACAACTTTAAAGCTAAACGAGGAAAGGAGAAAATAGATCGACAGTCGTCGTCTTTTTGCCCCGAAATTCGAACCGGAATCCGACAGAGGGCCAAGTATTGGTTCAGTTGCTTGGCCCGTCTCGCGAGTAAACATCGTGCTCGTATCTTGCGAATCGAGAAGCTTTTTCGAAGTGAACGCTTTATTCTCGTCTCACGCGCGGCCAGTGGAATCTTGAAGATTGCCCCTGGAGAAGGCGACAGTGATGTTGCGTTTAGTGGTCATTGGAGAGCATAAAGGATTTAATCGACGTGGCAGATTTGCACGGGACTGCATTGTGACATCGTCGAGTGAGTGTTGCGAGAAGCTTCGAGCGAGGTTCACGGAGAATTTAAAGGTGAGACCCATCGGAATATTTTCCTCATCTCTTTGCCTGCGTTGACAAGAATGTGTATCGCAATTTAACCTCCTGATTGCTTAGAAGCGGGGAGTTTGGAGTGCCCGCATTGCAAACCCTCGTCTTGGGGACATCTTGATCACCGTAAATAAGACCAGATGTAAACATCATCGAACGAATGCTTCATTGTCTCAGCTGTATCGTTGATATGGACTCGTATATCATCGCCTTGACGCGAACTTTATTAATATTCCGAAGACGTGTCTATAGTCAAAGCGCTTCCTCGTACCATCACAGTTTACGAGAGGATGATTTCGTCTTCAATCGTGTTCATTACATTTGAGGAAAGGGAAAATAAGGGACTGGGTGTGGGAACGACGTGAACGCGGCGAGGCCGCCATGGAAAGTGCAAAATTCATGGCGCTATTTCGAGGCGCCATTGTTACCGGCGGGAATCTAAAATTGCAATTAGATTTTTCGAAATTAACTTGCGGTGCATCGTAAACGATAAAATTTTCATGAAGACTAGTATTTATTATGATTTTTTCCTACTACGTGAGTCTTACCGCACAAAAAGACCATTTTCATAATGTATCGAAAGCTTATTCTTCGGAATTGAGGAAAACCGCCATTACTCGCCGTCGACGTAAAAGAAGAAAGAAATTTTGAGGTTGTTCGATCGGTAATTGGATCAGCAATTCTTTGCCATGAAATTCATTAATACAGTGCCTGCACTGACAGCGGTGGTATTTCTCTCAGCCAATCAGAATCAAGAAAAATGTTTACCGGGAGTTCAAAATTAGATGAAATCTTAAAATATTAAATTAAAATTAGATTGATCGTTAGAAACGGTACTGCTGCCGCTTTCCGAAGCTAATTCATTATAAGAATTGCTCGCGAAAGACTTTTTTCAAGTATTCATTAAGTTAAGCACCTCCCCCATGCATAGTACCATGAACAGAAATACTGGGGTTCTATTTATTCCCCTACTTCATAATGTATTTAGCACTGTTTCCTGGCTTTTGAAGAGAAGAGACGAGGATTGACAGCTATAAATAATTACAAGTCTATATGGTAGCTTTCCTAGCCATGAGAATGAGGGGTAAATTCTTTGTTTTGGATAATTGCTTGATTTTCAATCACATCTTTCTATTTCAATTCCAGGATGCTTCTCTACCGAAGAATTCCTACTGCTCAGATGAGTAATTCACAGCACCCAATGAACTGCAAAGAGTTGTGATCACTTAACGACGAAGTGGAGGTTTTATATAAAAAATTTCAATAAGCAAGTTGATTACTTTTCAAGGTAAGAGGTTTTTGAAACAATGATTTCTGTTCAACTTTTCTATCATAACAAGTTAACCTGACACTGACCTAACTATGCTAAAAGATGAATATTATGTGACTCCATAAGGTGAAAAGCAACGTTAGTAGAGTTTCTAGATCAAATTAGATTAAATCTTAAAATGTTAAATTTGATTTATCGTTAATTACGAAACTGCTTCTTCTTTCCGAAACTAATTCATTCGAAGCAGCGCTCGCGAAAGACTTTTCAAGTATTCATTAAGTTAAACAGCTCATCCAAAGCATAGTTATATGAACAGAAATACTGGGGTTCTATTTATTTCCCTACTTCATAATGTAAATTGCACTGCTTCCTGGCTTTTGAAGAGTAAGAGACGAGGATTGACAGCTATAAATAATTACAAGTCTATATGGTAGCTTTCCTAGCCATGAGAATTAGGGGTCATTTCTTCGTTTTGGATAATTGCTTGATTTTCAATCACATCTTTCTATTTCAATTCCAGGATGCTTCTCTACCGAACAATTCCTACAGCTTAGATGAATGATTCACAGCACCCAATGGACAGCAAAGAGTAGTCAACACTTAACTTCCAAGTGGAGGCTTTATATTGCAGCTTTCAATAATTGGTTAATGGATTACTTTTCAAGGTAAGAGGTTTTTGAAACGTTGTAAATGTAAACGATTCCCTTGATTGGATGTGACACTGTGAATGATTCTGCAAGACGGCAATAAAATGATTCAATAAATTGAACGACAAAGATAATCGATTTGCAATGCAAGAATTGGTAATTGTAAGGGTTATATTAAAGATTATTTATTAGTTCAAGAATGGAAATGGATATTTGGAAAACAGAAACTTGCCCTTATGATGTTAATTACACAAACATTTCCAAGTTAGGAGGTTATTTAAACATTACTTTCTGCTAACATTTCCTTTTAATAGATGTCACAGCAATGTGACCAAAGATTTGATTTCCAATTGAGGAATTTGAGTTCCTGAGTGATAAATCTAATCTGTTTAAGTACTTGGATGATGGGAAAGGAAACTTGGCAAGCAGAGAGTACGGTAATCATGCAAGGATATTGATTACACGTTTGAGCAAGTAAGTTGTTTTTCCCATCTCCACAAGAGGTATTTGAAACAATGATTTCTGTTCATTTTTTTCATAAGTGGTTGACTCACTTAACTATGCTGCAAGATGAAACTTATATGAATCTATAAGGTTAAAAGCATGTCTCCCTTGCTCCTAAAACATTCTCCTATTTTCAGGTGTATTCTTGGCAGAATTTATGAAGGTACATCGAGCAAGCAACAAGGCCGGGACGTCGAACGAGCAGTGAGCTAGGTTATTTTTTGACAATTGGGAAGGAGATTCGATGCAACTCATAGTACGACCAACATCGTAAACATGTTTTTTATGCGATGCACGAGGATGTGAATCGAACGTATCGCTTTCTATGTAACTGATGGTTGAAATGCAATAAAGTCTCTATTTTAAATGTTGAAAACTGGGTTTTACTCCACTCCCTTCAAGAAATATCAGTAAGAAAAATCCTTCAATGTTAAATGCATCCCTTTTGTTGGACCGTTCTCCGAGTAGAGGCAACGCACTCGTTAGGGTTTTATTACCTCAAGGGCTTGCGTGAGAGCTCGACAAATTTCCATCGACTGCTTTCCTTTAAACTCCCTATCATCAATAAGATTAGAAAAATCAACTGAGTCATGAGGATGCCCCGAAACGGTGCTTAAGATTTGGATAGGAACGCTCTCATATTTTAACTCATGCGTTGCAAACGTGATGAACATTTTCGGCTAATAAGTCTTACGCTATTCACAGAAACGTGTTTCACCATCGGGCTTAAAATTGCTTCCACATTACGAATCTTAAGGAGTTGGAAGAGAAGAACTTGCTCTACATTTATTTGTCACCGACAACTTTAAAGCTAAACGAGGAAAGGAGAAAATAGATCGACAGTCGTCGTCTTTTTGCCCCGAAATTCGAACCGGAATCCGACAGAGGGCCAAGTATTGGTTCAGTTGCTTGGCCCGTCTCGCGAGTAAACATCGTGCTCGTATCTTGCGAATCGAGAAGCTTTTTCGAAGTGAACGCTTTATTCTCGTCTCACGCGCGGCCAGTGGAATCTTGAAGATTGCCCCTGGAGAAGGCGACAGTGATGTTGCGTTTAGTGGTCATTGGAGAGCATAAAGGATTTAATCGACGTGGCAGATTTGCACGGGACTGCATTGTGACATCGTCGAGTGAGTGTTGCGAGAAGCTTCGAGCGAGGTTCACGGAGAATTTAAAGGTGAGACCCATCGGAATATTTTCCTCATCTCTTTGCCTGCGTTGACAAGAATGTGTATCGCAATTTAACCTCCTGATTGCTTAGAAGCGGGGAGTTTGGAGTGCCCGCATTGCAAACCCTCGTCTTGGGGACATCTTGATCACCGTAAATAAGACCAGATGTAAACATCATCGAACGAATGCTTCATTGTCTCAGCTGTATCGTTGATATGGACTCGTATATCATCGCCTTGACGCGAACTTTATTAATATTCCGAAGACGTGTCTATAGTCAAAGCGCTTCCTCGTACCATCATAGTTTACGTGAGGATGATTTCGTCTTCAATCGTGTTCATTACATTTGAGGAAAGGGAAAATAAGGGACTGGGTGTGGGAACGACGTGAACGCGGCGAGGCCGCCATGGAAAGTGCAAAATTCATGGCGCTATTTCGAGGCGCCATTGTTACCGGCGGGAATCTAAAATTGCAATTAGATTTTTCGAAATTAACTTGCGGTGCATCGTAAACGATAAAATTTTCATGAAGACTAGTATTTATTATGATTTTTTCCTACTACGTGAGTCTTACCGCACAAAAAGACCATTTTCATAATGTATCGAAAGCTTATTCTTCGGAATTGAGGAAAACCGCCATTACTCGCCGTCGACGTAAAAGAAGAAAGAAATTTTGAGGTTGTTCGATCGGTAATTGGATCAACAATTCTTTGCCATGAAATTCATTAATACAGTGCCTGCACTGACAGCGGTGGTATTTCTCTCAGCCAATCAGAATCAAGAAAAATGTTTACCGGGAGTTCAAAATTAGATGAAATCTTAAAATATTAAATTAAAATTAGATTGATCGTTAGAAACGGTACTGCTGCCGCTTTCCGAAGCTAATTCATTATAAGAATTGCTCGCGAAAGACTTTTTTCAAGTATTCATTAAGTTAAGCACCTCCCCCATGCATAGTACCATGAACAGAAATACTGGGGTTCTATTTATTTCCCTACTTCATAATGTATTTAGCACTGTTTCCTGGCTTTTGAAGAGAAGAGACGAGGATTGACAGCTATAAATAATTACAAGTCTATATGGTAGCTTTCCTAGCCATGAGAATTAGGGGTCATTTCTTCGTTTTGGATAATTGCTTGATTTTCAATGACATCTTTCTATTTCAATTCCAGGATGCTTCTCTACCGAAGAATTCCTACAGCTTAGATGAATGATTCACAGCACCCAATGGACAGCAAAGAGTAGTCAACACTTAACTTCCAAGTGGAGGCTTTATATTGCAGCTTTCAATAATTGGTTAATGGATTACTTTTCAAGGTAAGAGGTTTTTGAAACGTTGTAAATGTAAACGATTCCCTTGATTGGATGTGACACTGTGAATGATTCTGCAAGACGGCAATAAAATGATTCAATAAATTGAACGACAAAGATAATCGATTTGCAATGCAAGAATTGGTAATTGTAAGGGTTATATTAAAGATTATTTATTAGTTCAAGAATGGAAATGGATATTTGGAAAACAGAAACTTGCCCTTATGATGTTAATTACACAAACATTTCCAAGTTAGGAGGTTATTTAAACATTACTTTCTGCTAACATTTCCTTTTAATAGATGTCACAGCAATGTGACCAAAGATTTGATTTCCAATTGAGGAATTTGAGTTCCTGAGTGATAAATCTAATCTGTTTAAGTACTTGGATGATGGGAAAGGAAACTTGGCAAGCAGAGAGTACGGTAATCATGCAAGGATATTGATTACACGTTTGAGCAAGTAAGTTGTTTTTCCCATCTCCACAAGAGGTATTTGAAACAATGATTTCTGTTCATTTTTTTCATAAGTGGTTGACTCACTTAACTATGCTGCAAGATGAAACTTATATGAATCTATAAGGTCAAAAGCATGTCTCCCTTGCTCCTAAAACATTCTCCTATTTTCAGGTGTATTCTTGGCAGAATTTATGAAGGTACATCGAGCAAGCAACAAGGCCGGGACGTCGAACGAGCAGTGAGCTAGGTTATTTTTTGACAATTGGGAAGGAGATTCGATGCAACTCATAGTACGACCAACATCGTAAACATGTTTTTTATGCGATGCACGAGGATGTGAATCGAACGTATCGCTTTCTATGTAACTGATGGTTGAAATGCAATAAAGTCTCTATTTTAAATGTTGAAAACTGGGTTTTACTCCACTCCCTTCAAGAAATATCAGTAAGAAAAATCCTTCAATGTTAAATGCATCCCTTTTGTTGGACCGTTCTCCGAGTAGAGGCAACGCACTCGTTAGGGTTTTATTACCTCAAGGGCTTGCGTGAGAGCTCGACAAATTTCCATCGACTGCTTTCCTTTAAACTCCCTATCATCAATAAGATTAGAAAAATCAACTGAGTCATGAGGATGCCCCGAAACGGTGCTTAAGATTTGGATAGGAACGCTCTCATATTTTAACTCATGCGTTGCAAACGTGATGAACATTTTCGGCTAATAAGTCTTACGCTATTCACAGAAACGTGTTTCACCATCGGGCTTAAAATTGCTTCCACATTACGAATCTTAAGGAGTTGGAAGAGAAGAACTTGCTCTACATTTATTTGTCACCGACAACTTTAAAGCTAAACGAGGAAAGGAGAAAATAGATCGACAGTCGTCGTCTTTTTGCCCCGAAATTCGAACCGGAATCCGACAGAGGGCCAAGTATTGGTTCAGTTGCTTGGCCCGTCTCGCGAGTAAACATCGTGCTCGTATCTTGCGAATCGAGAAGCTTTTTCGAAGTGAACGCTTTATTCTCGTCTCACGCGCGGCCAGTGGAATCTTGAAGATTGCCCCTGGAGAAGGCGACAGTGATGTTGCGTTTAGTGGTCATTGGAGAGCATAAAGGATTTAATCGACGTGGCAGATTTGCACGGGACTGCATTGTGACATCGTCGAGTGAGTGTTGCGAGAAGCTTCGAGCGAGGTTCACGGAGAATTTAAAGGTGAGACCCATCGGAATATTTTCCTCATCTCTTTGCCTGCGTTGACAAGAATGTGTATCGCAATTTAACCTCCTGATTGCTTAGAAGCGGGGAGTTTGGAGTGCCCGCATTGCAAACCCTCGTCTTGGGGACATCTTGATCACCGTAAATAAGACCAGATGTAAACATCATCGAACGAATGCTTCATTGTCTCAGCTGTATCGTTGATATGGACTCGTATATCATCGCCTTGACGCGAACTTTATTAATATTCCGAAGACGTGTCTATAGTCAAAGCGCTTCCTCGTACCATCATAGTTTACGAGAGGATGATTTCGTCTTCAATCGTGTTCATTACATTTGAGGAAAGGGAAAATAAGGGACTGGGTGTGGGAACGACGTGAACGCGGCGAGGCCGCCATGGAAAGTGCAAAATTCATGGCGCTATTTCGAGGCGCCATTGTTACCGGCGGGAATCTAAAATTGCAATTAGATTTTTCGAAATTAACTTGCGGTGCATCGTAAACGATAAAATTTTCATGAAGACTAGTATTTATTATGATTTTTTCCTACTACGTGAGTCTTACCGCACAAAAAGACCATTTTCATAATGTATCGAAAGCTTATTCTTCGGAATTGAGGAAAACCGCCATTACTCGCCGTCGACGTAAAAGAAGAAAGAAATTTTGAGGTTGTTCGATCGGTAATTGGATCAGCAATTCTTTGCCATGAAATTCATTAATACAGTGCCTGCACTGACAGCGGTGGTATTTCTCTCAGCCAATCAGAATCAAGAAAAATGTTTACCGGGAGTTCAAAATTAGATGAAATCTTAAAATATTAAATTAAAATTAGATTGATCGTTAGAAACGGTACTGCTGCCGCTTTCCGAAGCTAATTCATTATAAGAATTGCTCGCGAAAGACTTTTTTCAAGTATTCATTAAGTTAAGCACCTCCCCCATGCATAGTACCATGAACAGAAATACTGGGGTTCTATTTATTTCCCTACTTCATAATGTATTTAGCACTGTTTCCTGGCTTTTGAAGAGAAGAGACGAGGATTGACAGCTATAAATAATTACAAGTCTATATGGTAGCTTTCCTAGCCATGAGAATGAGGGGTAAATTCTTTGTTTTGGATAATTGCTTGATTTTCAATGACATCTTTCTATTTCAATTCCAGGATGCTTCTCTACCGAAGAATTCCTACTGCTCAGATGAGTAATTCACAGCACCCAATGAACTGCAAAGAGTTGTGATCACTTAACGACGAAGTGGAGGTTTTATATAAAAAATTTCAATATGCAAGTTGATTACTTTTCAAGGTAAGAGGTTTTTGAAACAATGATTTCCGTTCAACTTTTCTATCATAACGAGTTAACCTGACACTGACCTAACTATGCTAAAAGATGAATATTATGTGACTCCATAAGGTGAAAAGCAACGTTAGTAGAGTTTCTAGATCAAATTAGATTAAATCTTAAAATTTTAAATTTGATTTATCGTTAATTACGAAACTGCTTCTTCTTTCCGAAGCTAATTCATTCGAAGCAGCGCTCGCGAAAGACTTTTCAAGTATTCATTAAGTTAAACAGCTCTTCCAAAGCATAGTTATATGAACAGAAATACTGGGGTTCTATTTATTTCCCTACTTCATAATGTAAATTGCACTGCTTCCTGGCTTTTGAAGAGTAAGAGACGAGGATTGACAGCTATAAATAATTACAAGTCTATATGGTAGCTTTCCTAGCCATGAGAATTAGGGGTCATTTCTTCGTTTTGGATAATTGCTTGATTTTCAATCACATCTTTCTATTTCAATTCCAGGATGCTTCTCTACCGAACAATTCCTACAGCTTAGATGAATGATTCACAGCACCAAATGGACAGCAAAGAGTAGTCAACACTTAACTTCCAAGTGGAGGCTTTATATTGCAGCTTTCAATAATTGGTTAATGGATTACTTTTCAAGGTAAGAGGTTTTTGAAACGTTGTAAATGTAAACGATTCCCTTGATTGGATGTGACACTGTGAATGATTCTGCAAGACGGCAATAAAATGATTCAATAAATTGAACGACAAAGATAATCGATTTGCAATGCAAGAATTGGTAATTGTAAGGGTTATATTAAAGATTATTTATTAGTTCAAGAATGGAAATGGATATTTGGAAAACAGAAACTTGCCCTTATAATGTTAATTACACAAACATTTCCAAGTTAGGAGGTTATTTAAACATTACTTTCTGCTAACATTTCCTTTTAATAGATGTCACAGCAATGTGACCAAAGATTTGATTTCCAATTGAGGAATTTGAGTTCCTGAGTGATAAATCTAATCTGTTTAAGTACTTGGATGATGGGAAAGGAAACTTGGCAAGCAGAGAGTACGGTAATCATGCAAGGATATTGATTACACGTTTGAGCAAGTAAGTTGTTTTTCCCATCTCCACAAGAGGTATTTGAAACAATGATTTCTGTTCATTTTTTTCATAAGTGGTTGACTCACTTAACTATGCTGCAAGATGAAACTTATATGAATCTATAAGGTTAAAAGCATGTCTCCCTTGCTCCTAAAACATTCTCCTATTTTCAGGTGTATTCTTGGCAGAATTTATGAAGGTACATCGAGCAAGCAACAAGGCCGGGACGTCGAACGAGCAGTGAGCTAGGTTATTTTTTGACAATTGGGAAGGAGATTCGATGCAACTCATAGTACGACCAACATCGTAAACATGTTTTTTATGCGATGCACGAGGATGTGAATCGAACGTATCGCTTTCTATGTAACTGATGGTTGAAATGCAATAAAGTCTCTATTTTAAATGTTGAAAACTGGGTTTTACTCCACTCCCTTCAAGAAATATCAGTAAGAAAAATCCTTCAATGTTAAATGCATCCCTTTTGTTGGACCGTTCTCCGAGTAGAGGCAACGCACTCGTTAGGGTTTTATTACCTCAAGGGCTTGCGTGAGAGCTCGACAAATTTCCATCGACTGCTTTCCTTTAAACTCCCTATCATCAATAAGATTAGAAAAATCAACTGAGTCATGAGGATGCCCCGAAACGGTGCTTAAGATTTGGATAGGAACGCTCTCATATTTTAACTCATGCGTTGCAAACGTGATGAACATTTTCGGCTAATAAGTCTTACGCTATTCACAGAAACGTGTTTCACCATCGGGCTTAAAATTGCTTCCACATTACGAATCTTAAGGAGTTGGAAGAGAAGAACTTGCTCTACATTTATTTGTCACCGACAACTTTAAAGCTAAACGAGGAAAGGAGAAAATAGATCGACAGTCGTCGTCTTTTTGCCCCGAAATTCGAACCGGAATCCGACAGAGGGCCAAGTATTGGTTCAGTTGCTTGGCCCGTCTCGCGAGTAAACATCGTGCTCGTATCTTGCGAATCGAGAAGCTTTTTCGAAGTGAACGCTTTATTCTCGTCTCACGCGCGGCCAGTGGAATCTTGAAGATTGCCCCTGGAGAAGGCGACAGTGATGTTGCGTTTAGTGGTCATTGGAGAGCATAAAGGATTTAATCGACGTGGCAGATTTGCACGGGACTGCATTGTGACATCGTCGAGTGAGTGTTGCGAGAAGCTTCGAGCGAGGTTCACGGAGAATTTAAAGGTGAGACCCATCGGAATATTTTCCTCATCTCTTTGCCTGCGTTGACAAGAATGTGTATCGCAATTTAACCTCCTGATTGCTTAGAAGCGGGGAGTTTGGAGTGCCCGCATTGCAAACCCTCGTCTTGGGGACATCTTGATCACCGTAAATAAGACCAGATGTAAACATCATCGAACGAATGCTTCATTGTCTCAGCTGTATCGTTGATATGGACTCGTATATCATCGCCTTGACGCGAACTTTATTAATATTCCGAAGACGTGTCTATAGTCAAAGCGCTTCCTCGTACCATCATAGTTTACGAGAGGATGATTTCGTCTTCAATCGTGTTCATTACATTTGAGGAAAGGGAAAATAAGGGACTGGGTGTGGGAACGACGTGAACGCGGCGAGGCCGCCATGGAAAGTGCAAAATTCATGGCGCTATTTCGAGGCGCCATTGTTACCGGCGGGAATCTAAAATTGCAATTAGATTTTTCGAAATTAACTTGCGGTGCATCGTAAACGATAAAATTTTCATGAAGACTAGTATTTATTATGATTTTTTCCTACTACGTGAGTCTTACCGCACAAAAAGACCATTTTCATAATGTATCGAAAGCTTATTCTTCGGAATTGAGGAAAACCGCCATTACTCGCCGTCGACGTAAAAGAAGAAAGAAATTTTGAGGTTGTTCGATCGGTAATTGGATCAACAATTCTTTGCCATGAAATTCATTAATACAGTGCCTGCACTGACAGCGGTGGTATTTCTCTCAGCCAATCAGAATCAAGAAAAATGTTTACCGGGAGTTCAAAATTAGATGAAATCTTAAAATATTAAATTAAAATTAGATTGATCGTTAGAAACGGTACTGCTGCCGCTTTCCGAAGCTAATTCATTATAAGAATTGCTCGCGAAAGACTTTTTTCAAGTATTCATTAAGTTAAGCACCTCCCCCATGCATAGTACCATGAACAGAAATACTGGGGTTCTATTTATTTCCCTACTTCATAATGTATTTAGCACTGTTTCCTGGCTTTTGAAGAGAAGAGACGAGGATTGACAGCTATAAATAATTACAAGTCTATATGGTAGCTTTCCTAGCCATGAGAATTAGGGGTCATTTCTTCGTTTTGGATAATTGCTTGATTTTCAATGACATCTTTCTATTTCAATTCCAGGATGCTTCTCTACCGAAGAATTCCTACTGCTCAGATGAGTAATTCACAGCACCCAATGAACTGCAAAGAGTTGTGATCACTTAACGACGAAGTGGAGGTTTTATATAAAAAATTTCAATATGCAAGTTGATTACTTTTCAAGGTAAGAGGTTTTTGAAACAATGATTTCCGTTCAACTTTTCTATCATAACGAGTTAACCTGACACTGACCTAACTATGCTAAAAGATGAATATTATGTGACTCCATAAGGTGAAAAGCAACGTTAGTAGAGTTTCTAGATCAAATTAGATTAAATCTTAAAATTTTAAATTTGATTTATCGTTAATTACGAAACTGCTTCTTCTTTCCGAAGCTAATTCATTCGAAGCAGCGCTCGCGAAAGACTTTTCAAGTATTCATTAAGTTAAACAGCTCTTCCAAAGCATAGTTATATGAACAGAAATACTGGGGTTCTATTTATTTCCCTACTTCATAATGTAAATTGCACTGCTTCCTGGCTTTTGAAGAGTAAGAGACGAGGATTGACAGCTATAAATAATTACAAGTCTATATGGTAGCTTTCCTAGCCATGAGAATTAGGGGTCATTTCTTCGTTTTGGATAATTGCTTGATTTTCAATCACATCTTTCTATTTCAATTCCAGGATGCTTCTCTACCGAACAATTCCTACAGCTTAGATGAATGATTCACAGCACCAAATGGACAGCAAAGAGTAGTCAACACTTAACTTCCAAGTGGAGGCTTTATATTGCAGCTTTCAATAATTGGTTAATGGATTACTTTTCAAGGTAAGAGGTTTTTGAAACGTTGTAAATGTAAACGATTCCCTTGATTGGATGTGACACTGTGAATGATTCTGCAAGACGGCAATAAAATGATTCAATAAATTGAACGACAAAGATAATCGATTTGCAATGCAAGAATTGGTAATTGTAAGGGTTATATTAAAGATTATTTATTAGTTCAAGAATGGAAATGGATATTTGGAAAACAGAAACTTGCCCTTATAATGTTAATTACACAAACATTTCCAAGTTAGGAGGTTATTTAAACATTACTTTCTGCTAACATTTCCTTTTAATAGATGTCACAGCAATGTGACCAAAGATTTGATTTCCAATTGAGGAATTTGAGTTCCTGAGTGATAAATCTAATCTGTTTAAGTACTTGGATGATGGGAAAGGAAACTTGGCAAGCAGAGAGTACGGTAATCATGCAAGGATATTGATTACACGTTTGAGCAAGTAAGTTGTTTTTCCCATCTCCACAAGAGGTATTTGAAACAATGATTTCTGTTCATTTTTTTCATAAGTGGTTGACTCACTTAACTATGCTGCAAGATGAAACTTATATGAATCTATAAGGTTAAAAGCATGTCTCCCTTGCTCCTAAAACATTCTCCTATTTTCAGGTGTATTCTTGGCAGAATTTATGAAGGTACATCGAGCAAGCAACAAGGCCGGGACGTCGAACGAGCAGTGAGCTAGGTTATTTTTTGACAATTGGGAAGGAGATTCGATGCAACTCATAGTACGACCAACATCGTAAACATGTTTTTTATGCGATGCACGAGGATGTGAATCGAACGTATCGCTTTCTATGTAACTGATGGTTGAAATGCAATAAAGTCTCTATTTTAAATGTTGAAAACTGGGTTTTACTCCACTCCCTTCAAGAAATATCAGTAAGAAAAATCCTTCAATGTTAAATGCATCCCTTTTGTTGGACCGTTCTCCGAGTAGAGGCAACGCACTCGTTAGGGTTTTATTACCTCAAGGGCTTGCGTGAGAGCTCGACAAATTTCCATCGACTGCTTTCCTTTAAACTCCCTATCATCAATAAGATTAGAAAAATCAACTGAGTCATGAGGATGCCCCGAAACGGTGCTTAAGATTTGGATAGGAACGCTCTCATATTTTAACTCATGCGTTGCAAACGTGATGAACATTTTCGGCTAATAAGTCTTACGCTATTCACAGAAACGTGTTTCACCATCGGGCTTAAAATTGCTTCCACATTACGAATCTTAAGGAGTTGGAAGAGAAGAACTTGCTCTACATTTATTTGTCACCGACAACTTTAAAGCTAAACGAGGAAAGGAGAAAATAGATCGACAGTCGTCGTCTTTTTGCCCCGAAATTCGAACCGGAATCCGACAGAGGGCCAAGTATTGGTTCAGTTGCTTGGCCCGTCTCGCGAGTAAACATCGTGCTCGTATCTTGCGAATCGAGAAGCTTTTTCGAAGTGAACGCTTTATTCTCGTCTCACGCGCGGCCAGTGGAATCTTGAAGATTGCCCCTGGAGAAGGCGACAGTGATGTTGCGTTTAGTGGTCATTGGAGAGCATAAAGGATTTAATCGACGTGGCAGATTTGCACGGGACTGCATTGTGACATCGTCGAGTGAGTGTTGCGAGAAGCTTCGAGCGAGGTTCACGGAGAATTTAAAGGTGAGACCCATCGGAATATTTTCCTCATCTCTTTGCCTGCGTTGACAAGAATGTGTATCGCAATTTAACCTCCTGATTGCTTAGAAGCGGGGAGTTTGGAGTGCCCGCATTGCAAACCCTCGTCTTGGGGACATCTTGATCACCGTAAATAAGACCAGATGTAAACATCATCGAACGAATGCTTCATTGTCTCAGCTGTATCGTTGATATGGACTCGTATATCATCGCCTTGACGCGAACTTTATTAATATTCCGAAGACGTGTCTATAGTCAAAGCGCTTCCTCGTACCATCACAGTTTACGAGAGGATGATTTCGTCTTCAATCGTGTTCATTACATTTGAGGAAAGGGAAAATAAGGGACTGGGTGTGGGAACGACGTGAACGCGGCGAGGCCGCCATGGAAAGTGCAAAATTCATGGCGCTATTTCGAGGCGCCATTGTTACCGGCGGGAATCTAAAATTGCAATTAGATTTTTCGAAATTAACTTGCGGTGCATCGTAAACGATAAAATTTTCATGAAGACTAGTATTTATTATGATTTTTTCCTACTACGTGAGTCTTACCGCACAAAAAGACCATTTTCATAATGTATCGAAAGCTTATTCTTCGGAATTGAGGAAAACCGCCATTACTCGCCGTCGACGTAAAAGAAGAAAGAAATTTTGAGGTTGTTCGATCGGTAATTGGATCAACAATTCTTTGCCATGAAATTCATTAATACAGTGCCTGCACTGACAGCGGTGGTATTTCTCTCAGCCAATCAGAATCAAGAAAAATGTTTACCGGGAGTTCAAAATTAGATGAAATCTTAAAATATTAAATTAAAATTAGATTGATCGTTAGAAACGGTACTGCTGCCGCTTTCCGAAGCTAATTCATTATAAGAATTGCTCGCGAAAGACTTTTTTCAAGTATTCATTAAGTTAAGCACCTCCCCCATGCATAGTACCATGAACAGAAATACTGGGGTTCTATTTATTTCCCTACTTCATAATGTATTTAGCACTGTTTCCTGGCTTTTGAAGAGAAGAGACGAGGATTGACAGCTATAAATAATTACAAGTCTATATGGTAGCTTTCCTAGCCATGAGAATGAGGGGTAAATTCTTTGTTTTGGATAATTGCTTGATTTTCAATTACATCTTTCTATTTCAATTCCAGGATGCTTCTCTACCGAAGAATTCCTACTGCTCAGATGAGTAATTCACAGCACCCAATGAACTGCAAAGAGTTGTGATCACTTAACGACGAAGTGGAGGTTTTATATAAAAAATTTCAATATGCAAGTTCATTACTTTTCAAGGTAAGAGGTTTTTGAAACAATGATTTCTGTTCAACTTTTCTATCATAACAAGTTAACCTGACACTGACCTAACTATGCTAAGAGATGAATATTATGTGACTCCATAAGGTGAAAAGCAACGTTAGTAGAGTTTCTAGATCAAATTAGATTAAATCTTAAAATGTTAAATTTGATTTATCGTTAATTACGAAACTGCTTCTTCTTTCCGAAGCTAATTCATTCGAAGCAGCGCTCGCGAAAGACTTTTCAAGTATTCATTAAGTTAAACAGCTCATTCAAAGCATAGTTATATGAACAGAAATACTGGGGTTCTATTTATTTCCCTACTTCATAATGTAAATTGCACTGCTTCCTGGCTTTTGAAGAGTAAGAGACGAGGATTGACAGCTATAAATAATTACAAGTCTATATGGTAGCTTTCCTAGCCATGAGAATTAGGGGTCATTTCTTCGTTTTGGATAATTGCTTGATTTTCAATCACATCTTTCTATTTCAATTCCAGGATGCTTCTCTACCGAACAATTCCTACAGCTTAGATGAATGATTCACAGCACCCAATGGACAGCAAAGAGTAGTCAACACTTAACTTCCAAGTGGAGGCTTTATATTGCAGCTTTCAATAATTGGTTAATGGATTACTTTTCAAGGTAAGAGGTTTTTGAAACGTTGTAAATGTAAACGATTCCCTTGATTGGATGTGACACTGTGAATGATTCTGCAAGACGGCAATAAAATGATTCAATAAATTGAACGACAAAGATAATCGATTTGCAATGCAAGAATTGGTAATTGTAAGGGTTATATTAAAGATTATTTATTAGTTCAAGAATGGAAATGGATATTTGGAAAACAGAAACTTGCCCTTATGATGTTAATTACACAAACATTTCCAAGTTAGGAGGTTATTTAAACATTACTTTCTGCTAACATTTCCTTTTAATAGATGTCACAGCAATGTGACCAAAGATTTGATTTCCAATTGAGGAATTTGAGTTCCTGAGTGATAAATCTAATCTGTTTAAGTACTTGGATGATGGGAAAGGAAACTTGGCAAGCAGAGAGTACGGTAATCATGCAAGGATATTGATTACACGTTTGAGCAAGTAAGTTGTTTTTCCCATCTCCACAAGAGGTATTTGAAACAATGATTTCTGTTCATTTTTTTCATAAGTGGTTGACTCACTTAACTATGCTGCAAGATGAAACTTATATGAATTATAAGGTCAAAAGCATGTCTCCCTTGCTCCTAAAACATTCTCCTATTTTCAGGTGTATTCTTGGCAGAATTTATGAAGGTACATCGAGCAAGCAACAAGGCCGGGACGTCGAACGAGCAGTGAGCTAGGTTATTTTTTGACAATTGGGAAGGAGATTCGATGCAACTCATAGTACGACCAACATCGTAAACATGTTTTTTATGCGATGCACGAGGATGTGAATCGAACGTATCGCTTTCTATGTAACTGATGGTTGAAATGCAATAAAGTCTCTATTTTAAATGTTGAAAACTGGGTTTTACTCCACTCCCTTCAAGAAATATCAGTAAGAAAAATCCTTCAATGTTAAATGCATCCCTTTTGTTGGACCGTTCTCCGAGTAGAGGCAACGCACTCGTTAGGGTTTTATTACCTCAAGGGCTTGCGTGAGAGCTCGACAAATTTCCATCGACTGCTTTCCTTTAAACTCCCTATCATCAATAAGATTAGAAAAATCAACTGAGTCATGAGGATGCCCCGAAACGGTGCTTAAGATTTGGATAGGAACGCTCTCATATTTTAACTCATGCGTTGCAAACGTGATGAACATTTTCGGCTAATAAGTCTTACGCTATTCACAGAAACGTGTTTCACCATCGGGCTTAAAATTGCTTCCACATTACGAATCTTAAGGAGTTGGAAGAGAAGAACTTGCTCTACATTTATTTGTCACCGACAACTTTAAAGCTAAACGAGGAAAGGAGAAAATAGATCGACAGTCGTCGTCTTTTTGCCCCGAAATTCGAACCGGAATCCGACAGAGGGCCAAGTATTGGTTCAGTTGCTTGGCCCGTCTCGCGAGTAAACATCGTGCTCGTATCTTGCGAATCGAGAAGCTTTTTCGAAGTGAACGCTTTATTCTCGTCTCACGCGCGGCCAGTGGAATCTTGAAGATTGCCCCTGGAGAAGGCGACAGTGATGTTGCGTTTAGTGGTCATTGGAGAGCATAAAGGATTTAATAGACGTGGCAGATTTGCACGGGACTGCATTGTGACATCGTCGAGTGAGTGTTGCGAGAAGCTTCGAGCGAGGTTCACGGAGAATTTAAAGGTGAGACCCATCGGAATATTTTCCTCATCTCTTTGCCTGCGTTGACAAGAATGTGTATCGCAATTTAACCTCCTGATTGCTTAGAAGCGGGGAGTTTGGAGTGCCCGCATTGCAAACCCTCGTCTTGGGGACATCTTGATCACCGTAAATAAGACCAGATGTAAACATCATCGAACGAATGCTTCATTGTCTCAGCTGTATCGTTGATATGGACTCGTATATCATCGCCTTGACGCGAACTTTATTAATATTCCGAAGACGTGTCTATAGTCAAAGCGCTTCCTCGTACCATCATAGTTTACGTGAGGATGATTTCGTCTTCAATCGTGTTCATTACATTTGAGGAAAGGGAAAATAAGGGACTGGGTGTGGGAACGACGTGAACGCGGCGAGGCCGCCATGGAAAGTGCAAAGTTCATGGCGCTATTTCGAGGCGCCATTGCTACCGGCGGGAATCTAAAATTGCAATTAGATTTTTCGAAATTAACTTGCGGTGCATCGTAAACGATAAAATTTTCATGAAGACTAGTATTTATTATGATTTTTTCCTACTACGTGAGTCTTACCGCACAAAAAGACCATTTTCATAATGTATCGAAAGCTTATTCTTCGGAATTGAGGAAAACCGCCATTACTCGCCGTCGACGTAAAAGAAGAAAGAAATTTTGAGGTTGTTCGATCGGTAATTGGATCAGCAATTCTTTGCCATGAAATTCATTAATACAGTGCCTGCACTGACAGCGGTGGTATTTCTCTCAGCCAATCAGAATCAAGAAAAATGTTTACCGGGAGTTCAAAATTAGATGAAATCTTAAAATATTAAATTAAAATTAGATTGATCGTTAGAAACGGTACTGCTGCCGCTTTCCGAAGCTAATTCATTATAAGAATTGCTCGCGAAAGACTTTTTTCAAGTATTCATTAAGTTAAGCACCTCCCCCATGCATAGTACCATGAACAGAAATACTGGGGTTCTATTTATTTCCCTACTTCATAATGTATTTAGCACTGTTTCCTGGCTTTTGAAGAGAAGAGACGAGGATTGACAGCTATAAATAATTACAAGTCTATATGGTAGCTTTCCTAGCCATGAGAATGAGGGGTAAATTCTTTGTTTTGGATAATTGCTTGATTTTCAATTACATCTTTCTATTTCAATTCCAGGATGCTTCTCTACCGAAGAATTCCTACTGCTCAGATGAGTAATTCACAGCACCCAATGAACTGCAAAGAGTTGTGATCACTTAACGACGAAGTGGAGGTTTTATATAAAAAATTTCAATATGCAAGTTCATTACTTTTCAAGGTAAGAGGTTTTTGAAACAATGATTTCTGTTCAACTTTTCTATCATAACAAGTTAACCTGACACTGACCTAACTATGCTAAAAGATGAATATTATGTGACTCCATAAGGTGAAAAGCAACGTTAGTAGAGTTTCTAGATCAAATTAGATTAAATCTTAAAATGTTAAATTTGATTTATCGTTAATTACGAAACTGCTTCTTCTTTCCGAAGCTAATTCATTCGAAGCAGCGCTCGCGAAAGACTTTTCAAGTATTCATTAAGTTAAACAGCTCATCCAAAGCATAGTTATATGAACAGAAATACTGGGGTTCTATTTATTTCCCTACTTCATAATGTAAATTGCACTGCTTCCTGGCTTTTGAAGAGTAAGAGACGAGGATTGACAGCTATAAATAATTACAAGTCTATATGGTAGCTTTCCTAGCCATGAGAATTAGGGGTCATTTCTTCGTTTTGGATAATTGCTTGATTTTCAATCACATCTTTCTATTTCAATTCCAGGATGCTTCTCTACCGAACAATTCCTACAGCTTAGATGAATGATTCACAGCACCCAATGGACAGCAAAGAGTAGTCAACACTTAACTTCCAAGTGGAGGCTTTATATTGCAGCTTTCAATAATTGGTTAATGGATTACTTTTCAAGGTAAGAGGTTTTTGAAACGTTGTAAATGTAAACGATTCCCTTGATTGGATGTGACACTGTGAATGATTCTGCAAGACGGCAATAAAATGATTCAATAAATTGAACGACAAAGATAATCGATTTGCAATGCAAGAATTGGTAATTGTAAGGGTTATATTAAAGATTATTTATTAGTTCAAGAATGGAAATGGATATTTGGAAAACAGAAACTTGCCCTTATGATGTTAATTACACAAACATTTCCAAGTTAGGAGGTTATTTAAACATTACTTTCTGCTAACATTTCCTTTTAATAGATGTCACAGCAATGTGACCAAAGATTTGATTTCCAATTGAGGAATTTGAGTTCCTGAGTGATAAATCTAATCTGTTTAAGTACTTGGATGATGGGAAAGGAAACTTGGCAAGCAGAGAGTACGGTAATCATGCAAGGATATTGATTACACGTTTGAGCAAGTAAGTTGTTTTTCCCATCTCCACAAGAGGTATTTGAAACAATGATTTCTGTTCATTTTTTTCATAAGTGGTTGACTCACTTAACTATGCTGCAAGATGAAACTTATATGAATCTATAAGGTCAAAAGCATGTCTCCCTTGCTCCTAAAACATTCTCCTATTTTCAGGTGTATTCTTGGCAGAATTTATGAAGGTACATCGAGCAAGCAACAAGGCCGGGACGTCGAACGAGCAGTGAGCTAGGTTATTTTTTGACAATTGGGAAGGAGATTCGATGCAACTCATAGTACGACCAACATCGTAAACATGTTTTTTATGCGATGCACGAGGATGTGAATCGAACGTATCGCTTTCTATGTAACTGATGGTTGAAATGCAATAAAGTCTCTATTTTAAATGTTGAAAACTGGGTTTTACTCCACTCCCTTCAAGAAATATCAGTAAGAAAAATCCTTCAATGTTAAATGCATCCCTTTTGTTGGACCGTTCTCCGAGTAGAGGCAACGCACTCGTTAGGGTTTTATTACCTCAAGGGCTTGCGTGAGAGCTCGACAAATTTCCATCGACTGCTTTCCTTTAAACTCCCTATCATCAATAAGATTAGAAAAATCAACTGAGTCATGAGGATGCCCCGAAACGGTGCTTAAGATTTGGATAGGAACGCTCTCATATTTTAACTCATGCGTTGCAAACGTGATGAACATTTTCGGCTAATAAGTCTTACGCTATTCACAGAAACGTGTTTCACCATCGGGCTTAAAATTGCTTCCACATTACGAATCTTAAGGAGTTGGAAGAGAAGAACTTGCTCTACATTTATTTGTCACCGACAACTTTAAAGCTAAACGAGGAAAGGAGAAAATAGATCGACAGTCGTCGTCTTTTTGCCCCGAAATTCGAACCGGAATCCGACAGAGGGCCAAGTATTGGTTCAGTTGCTTGGCCCGTCTCGCGAGTAAACATCGTGCTCGTATCTTGCGAATCGAGAAGCTTTTTCGAAGTGAACGCTTTATTCTCGTCTCACGCGCGGCCAGTGGAATCTTGAAGATTGCCCCTGGAGAAGGCGACAGTGATGTTGCGTTTAGTGGTCATTGGAGAGCATAAAGGATTTAATCGACGTGGCAGATTTGCACGGGACTGCATTGTGACATCGTCGAGTGAGTGTTGCGAGAAGCTTCGAGCGAGGTTCACGGAGAATTTAAAGGTGAGACCCATCGGAATATTTTCCTCATCTCTTTGCCTGCGTTGACAAGAATGTGTATCGCAATTTAACCTCCTGATTGCTTAGAAGCGGGGAGTTTGGAGTGCCCGCATTGCAAACCCTCGTCTTGGGGACATCTTGATCACCGTAAATAAGACCAGATGTAAACATCATCGAACGAATGCTTCATTGTCTCAGCTGTATCGTTGATATGGACTCGTATATCATCGCCTTGACGCGAACTTTATTAATATTCCGAAGACGTGTCTATAGTCAAAGCGCTTCCTCGTACCATCATAGTTTACGTGAGGATGATTTCGTCTTCAATCGTGTTCATTACATTTGAGGAAAGGGAAAATAAGGGACTGGGTGTGGGAACGACGTGAACGCGGCGAGGCCGCCATGGAAAGTGCAAAATTCATGGCGCTATTTCGAGGCGCCATTGTTACCGGCGGGAATCTAAAATTGCAATTAGATTTTTCGAAATTAACTTGCGGTGCATCGTAAACGATAAAATTTTCATGAAGACTAGTATTTATTATGATTTTTTCCTACTACGTGAGTCTTACCGCACAAAAAGACCATTTTCATAATGTATCGAAAGCTTATTCTTCGGAATTGAGGAAAACCGCCATTACTCGCCGTCGACGTAAAAGAAGAAAGAAATTTTGAGGTTGTTCGATCGGTAATTGGATCAGCAATTCTTTGCCATGAAATTCATTAATACAGTGCCTGCACTGACAGCGGTGGTATTTCTCTCAGCCAATCAGAATCAAGAAAAATGTTTACCGGGAGTTCAAAATTAGATGAAATCTTAAAATATTAAATTAAAATTAGATTGATCGTTAGAAACGGTACTGCTGCCGCTTTCCGAAGCTAATTCATTATAAGAATTGCTCGCGAAAGACTTTTTTCAAGTATTCATTAAGTTAAGCACCTCCCCCATGCATAGTACCATGAACAGAAATACTGGGGTTCTATTTATTTCCCTACTTCATAATGTATTTAGCACTGTTTCCTGGCTTTTGAAGAGAAGAGACGAGGATTGACAGCTATAAATAATTACAAGTCTATATGGTAGCTTTCCTAGCCATGAGAATGAGGGGTAAATTCTTTGTTTTGGATAATTGCTTGATTTTCAATTACATCTTTCTATTTCAATTCCAGGATGCTTCTCTACCGAAGAATTCCTACTGCTCAGATGAGTAATTCACAGCACCCAATGAACTGCAAAGAGTTGTGATCACTTAACGACGAAGTGGAGGTTTTATATAAAAAATTTCAATATGCAAGTTCATTACTTTTCAAGGTAAGAGGTTTTTGAAACAATGATTTCTGTTCAACTTTTCTATCATAACAAGTTAACCTGACACTGACCTAACTATGCTAAAAGATGAATATTATGTGACTCCATAAGGTGAAAAGCAACGTTAGTAGAGTTTCTAGATCAAATTAGATTAAATCTTAAAATGTTAAATTTGATTTATCGTTAATTACGAAACTGCTTCTTCTTTCCGAAGCTAATTCATTCGAAGCAGCGCTCGCGAAAGACTTTTCAAGTATTCATTAAGTTAAACAGCTCATCCAAAGCATAGTTATATGAACAGAAATACTGGGGTTCTATTTATTTCCCTACTTCATAATGTAAATTGCACTGCTTCCTGGCTTTTGAAGAGTAAGAGACGAGGATTGACAGCTATAAATAATTACAAGTCTATATGGTAGCTTTCCTAGCCATGAGAATTAGGGGTCATTTCTTCGTTTTGGATAATTGCTTGATTTTCAATCACATCTTTCTATTTCAATTCCAGGATGCTTCTCTACCGAACAATTCCTACAGCTTAGATGAATGATTCACAGCACCCAATGGACAGCAAAGAGTAGTCAACACTTAACTTCCAAGTGGAGGCTTTATATTGCAGCTTTCAATAATTGGTTAATGGATTACTTTTCAAGGTAAGAGGTTTTTGAAACGTTGTAAATGTAAACGATTCCCTTGATTGGATGTGACACTGTGAATGATTCTGCAAGACGGCAATAAAATGATTCAATAAATTGAACGACAAAGATAATCGATTTGCAATGCAAGAATTGGTAATTGTAAGGGTTATATTAAAGATTATTTATTAGTTCAAGAATGGAAATGGATATTTGGAAAACAGAAACTTGCCCTTATGATGTTAATTACACAAACATTTCCAAGTTAGGAGGTTATTTAAACATTACTTTCTGCTAACATTTCCTTTTAATAGATGTCACAGCAATGTGACCAAAGATTTGATTTCCAATTGAGGAATTTGAGTTCCTGAGTGATAAATCTAATCTGTTTAAGTACTTGGATGATGGGAAAGGAAACTTGGCAAGCAGAGAGTACGGTAATCATGCAAGGATATTGATTACACGTTTGAGCAAGTAAGTTGTTTTTCCCATCTCCACAAGAGGTATTTGAAACAATGATTTCTGTTCATTTTTTTCATAAGTGGTTGACTCACTTAACTATGCTGCAAGATGAAACTTATATGAATCTATAAGGTCAAAAGCATGTCTCCCTTGCTCCTAAAACATTCTCCTATTTTCAGGTGTATTCTTGGCAGAATTTATGAAGGTACATCGAGCAAGCAACAAGGCCGGGACGTCGAACGAGCAGTGAGCTAGGTTATTTTTTGACAATTGGGAAGGAGATTCGATGCAACTCATAGTACGACCAACATCGTAAACATGTTTTTTATGCGATGCACGAGGATGTGAATCGAACGTATCGCTTTCTATGTAACTGATGGTTGAAATGCAATAAAGTCTCTATTTTAAATGTTGAAAACTGGGTTTTACTCCACTCCCTTCAAGAAATATCAGTAAGAAAAATCCTTCAATGTTAAATGCATCCCTTTTGTTGGACCGTTCTCCGAGTAGAGGCAACGCACTCGTTAGGGTTTTATTACCTCAAGGGCTTGCGTGAGAGCTCGACAAATTTCCATCGACTGCTTTCCTTTAAACTCCCTATCATCAATAAGATTAGAAAAATCAACTGAGTCATGAGGATGCCCCGAAACGGTGCTTAAGATTTGGATAGGAACGCTCTCATATTTTAACTCATGCGTTGCAAACGTGATGAACATTTTCGGCTAATAAGTCTTACGCTATTCACAGAAACGTGTTTCACCATCGGGCTTAAAATTGCTTCCACATTACGAATCTTAAGGAGTTGGAAGAGAAGAACTTGCTCTACATTTATTTGTCACCGACAACTTTAAAGCTAAACGAGGAAAGGAGAAAATAGATCGACAGTCGTCGTCTTTTTGCCCCGAAATTCGAACCGGAATCCGACAGAGGGCCAAGTATTGGTTCAGTTGCTTGGCCCGTCTCGCGAGTAAACATCGTGCTCGTATCTTGCGAATCGAGAAGCTTTTTCGAAGTGAACGCTTTATTCTCGTCTCACGCGCGGCCAGTGGAATCTTGAAGATTGCCCCTGGAGAAGGCGACAGTGATGTTGCGTTTAGTGGTCATTGGAGAGCATAAAGGATTTAATCGACGTGGCAGATTTGCACGGGACTGCATTGTGACATCGTCGAGTGAGTGTTGCGAGAAGCTTCGAGCGAGGTTCACGGAGAATTTAAAGGTGAGACCCATCGGAATATTTTCCTCATCTCTTTGCCTGCGTTGACAAGAATGTGTATCGCAATTTAACCTCCTGATTGCTTAGAAGCGGGGAGTTTGGAGTGCCCGCATTGCAAACCCTCGTCTTGGGGACATCTTGATCACCGTAAATAAGACCAGATGTAAACATCATCGAACGAATGCTTCATTGTCTCAGCTGTATCGTTGATATGGACTCGTATATCATCGCCTTGACGCGAACTTTATTAATATTCCGAAGACGTGTCTATAGTCAAAGCGCTTCCTCGTACCATCATAGTTTACGTGAGGATGATTTCGTCTTCAATCGTGTTCATTACATTTGAGGAAAGGGAAAATAAGGGACTGGGTGTGGGAACGACGTGAACGCGGCGAGGCCGCCATGGAAAGTGCAAAATTCATGGCGCTATTTCGAGGCGCCATTGTTACCGGCGGGAATCTAAAATTGCAATTAGATTTTTCGAAATTAACTTGCGGTGCATCGTAAACGATAAAATTTTCATGAAGACTAGTATTTATTATGATTTTTTCCTACTACGTGAGTCTTACCGCACAAAAAGACCATTTTCATAATGTATCGAAAGCTTATTCTTCGGAATTGAGGAAAACCGCCATTACTCGCCGTCGACGTAAAAGAAGAAAGAAATTTTGAGGTTGTTCGATCGGTAATTGGATCAGCAATTCTTTGCCATGAAATTCATTAATACAGTGCCTGCACTGACAGCGGTGGTATTTCTCTCAGCCAATCAGAATCAAGAAAAATGTTTACCGGGAGTTCAAAATTAGATGAAATCTTAAAATATTAAATTAAAATTAGATTGATCGTTAGAAACGGTACTGCTGCCGCTTTCCGAAGCTAATTCATTATAAGAATTGCTCGCGAAAGACTTTTTTCAAGTATTCATTAAGTTAAGCACCTCCCCCATGCATAGTACCATGAACAGAAATACTGGGGTTCTATTTATTCCCCTACTTCATAATGTATTTAGCACTGTTTCCGGGCTTTTGAAGAGAAGAGACGAGGATTGACAGCTATAAATAATTACAAGTCTATATGGTAGCTTTCCTAGCCATGAGAATGAGGGGTAAATTCTTTGTTTTGGATAATTGCTTGATTTTCAATTACATCTTTCTATTTCAATTCCAGGATGCTTCTCTACCGAAGAATTCCTACTGCTCAGATGAGTAATTCACAGCACCCAATGAACTGCAAAGAGTTGTGATCACTTAACGACGAAGTGGAGGTTTTATATAAAAAATTTCAATATGCAAGTTGATTACTTTTCAAGGTAAGAGGTTTTTGAAACAATGATTTCTGTTCAACTTTTCTACCATAACAAGTTAACCTGACACTGACCTAACTATGCTAAGAGATGAATATTATGTGACTCCATAAGGTGAAAAGCAACGTTAGTAGAGTTTCTAGATCAAATTAGATTAAATCTTAAAATGTTAAATTTGATTTATCGTTAATTACGAAACTGCTTCTTCTTTCCGAAGCTAATTCATTCGAAGCAGCGCTCGCGAAAGACTTTTCAAGTATTCATTAAGTTAAACAGCTCATCCAAAGCATAGTTATATGAACAGAAATACTGGGGTTCTATTTATTTCCCTACTTCATAATGTAAATTGCACTGCTTCCTGGCTTTTGAAGAGTAAGAGACGAGGATTGACAGCTATAAATAATTACAAGTCTATATGGTAGCTTTCCTAGCCATGAGAATTAGGGGTCATTTCTTCGTTTTGGATAATTGCTTGATTTTCAATCACATCTTTCTATTTCAATTCCAGGATGCTTCTCTACCGAACAATTCCTACAGCTTAGATGAATGATTCACAGCACCCAATGGACAGCAAAGAGTAGTCAACACTTAACTTCCAAGTGGAGGCTTTATATTGCAGCTTTCAATAATTGGTTAATGGATTACTTTTCAAGGTAAGAGGTTTTTGAAACGTTGTAAATGTAAACGATTCCCTTGATTGGATGTGACACTGTGAATGATTCTGCAAGACGGCAATAAAATGATTCAATAAATTGAACGACAAAGATAATCGATTTGCAATGCAAGAATTGGTAATTGTAAGGGTTATATTAAAGATTATTTATTAGTTCAAGAATGGAAATGGATATTTGGAAAACAGAAACTTGCCCTTATGATGTTAATTACACAAACATTTCCAAGTTAGGAGGTTATTTAAACATTACTTTCTGCTAACATTTCCTTTTAATAGATGTCACAGCAATGTGACCAAAGATTTGATTTCCAATTGAGGAATTTGAGTTCCTGAGTGATAAATCTAATCTGTTTAAGTACTTGGATGATGGGAAAGGAAACTTGGCAAGCAGAGAGTACGGTAATCATGCAAGGATATTGATTACACGTTTGAGCAAGTAAGTTGTTTTTCCCATCTCCACAAGAGGTATTTGAAACAATGATTTCTGTTCATTTTTTTCATAAGTGGTTGACTCACTTAACTATGCTGCAAGATGAAACTTATATGAATCTATAAGGTCAAAAGCATGTCTCCCTTGCTCCTAAAACATTCTCCTATTTTCAGGTGTATTCTTGGCAGAATTTATGAAGGTACATCGAGCAAGCAACAAGGCCGGGACGTCGAACGAGCAGTGAGCTAGGTTATTTTTTGACAATTGGGAAGGAGATTCGATGCAACTCATAGTACGACCAACATCGTAAACATGTTTTTTATGCGATGCACGAGGATGTGAATCGAACGTATCGCTTTCTATGTAACTGATGGTTGAAATGCAATAAAGTCTCTATTTTAAATGTTGAAAACTGGGTTTTACTCCACTCCCTTCAAGAAATATCAGTAAGAAAAATCCTTCAATGTTAAATGCATCCCTTTTGTTGGACCGTTCTCCGAGTAGAGGCAACGCACTCGTTAGGGTTTTATTACCTCAAGGGCTTGCGTGAGAGCTCGACAAATTTCCATCGACTGCTTTCCTTTAAACTCCCTATCATCAATAAGATTAGAAAAATCAACTGAGTCATGAGGATGCCCCGAAACGGTGCTTAAGATTTGGATAGGAACGCTCTCATATTTTAACTCATGCGTTGCAAACGTGATGAACATTTTCGGCTAATAAGTCTTACGCTATTCACAGAAACGTGTTTCACCATCGGGCTTAAAATTGCTTCCACATTACGAATCTTAAGGAGTTGGAAGAGAAGAACTTGCTCTACATTTATTTGTCACCGACAACTTTAAAGCTAAACGAGGAAAGGAGAAAATAGATCGACAGTCGTCGTCTTTTTGCCCCGAAATTCGAACCGGAATCCGACAGAGGGCCAAGTATTGGTTCAGTTGCTTGGCCCGTCTCGCGAGTAAACATCGTGCTCGTATCTTGCGAATCGAGAAGCTTTTTCGAAGTGAACGCTTTATTCTCGTCTCACGCGCGGCCAGTGGAATCTTGAAGATTGCCCCTGGAGAAGGCGACAGTGATGTTGCGTTTAGTGGTCATTGGAGAGCATAAAGGATTTAATCGACGTGGCAGATTTGCACGGGACTGCATTGTGACATCGTCGAGTGAGTGTTGCGAGAAGCTTCGAGCGAGGTTCACGGAGAATTTAAAGGTGAGACCCATCGGAATATTTTCCTCATCTCTTTGCCTGCGTTGACAAGAATGTGTATCGCAATTTAACCTCCTGATTGCTTAGAAGCGGGGAGTTTGGAGTGCCCGCATTGCAAACCCTCGTCTTGGGGACATCTTGATCACCGTAAATAAGACCAGATGTAAACATCATCGAACGAATGCTTCATTGTCTCAGCTGTATCGTTGATATGGACTCGTATATCATCGCCTTGACGCGAACTTTATTAATATTCCGAAGACGTGTCTATAGTCAAAGCGCTTCCTCGTACCATCATAGTTTACGTGAGGATGATTTCGTCTTCAATCGTGTTCATTACATTTGAGGAAAGGGAAAATAAGGGACTGGGTGTGGGAACGACGTGAACGCGGCGAGGCCGCCATGGAAAGTGCAAAATTCATGGCGCTATTTCGAGGCGCCATTGTTACCGGCGGGAATCTAAAATTGCAATTAGATTTTTCGAAATTAACTTGCGGTGCATCGTAAACGATAAAATTTTCATGAAGACTAGTATTTATTATGATTTTTTCCTACTACGTGAGTCTTACCGCACAAAAAGACCATTTTCATAATGTATCGAAAGCTTATTCTTCGGAATTGAGGAAAACCGCCATTACTCGCCGTCGACGTAAAAGAAGAAAGAAATTTTGAGGTTGTTCGATCGGTAATTGGATCAGCAATTCTTTGCCATGAAATTCATTAATACAGTGCCTGCACTGACAGCGGTGGTATTTCTCTCAGCCAATCAGAATCAAGAAAAATGTTTACCGGGAGTTCAAAATTAGATGAAATCTTAAAATATTAAATTAAAATTAGATTGATCGTTAGAAACGGTACTGCTGCCGCTTTCCGAAGCTAATTCATTATAAGAATTGCTCGCGAAAGACTTTTTTCAAGTATTCATTAAGTTAAGCACCTCCCCCATGCATAGTACCATGAACAGAAATACTGGGGTTCTATTTATTCCCCTACTTCATAATGTATTTAGCACTGTTTCCGGGCTTTTGAAGAGAAGAGACGAGGATTGACAGCTATAAATAATTACAAGTCTATATGGTAGCTTTCCTAGCCATGAGAATGAGGGGTAAATTCTTTGTTTTGGATAATTGCTTGATTTTCAATTACATCTTTCTATTTCAATTCCAGGATGCTTCTCTACCGAAGAATTCCTACTGCTCAGATGAGTAATTCACAGCACCCAATGAACTGCAAAGAGTTGTGATCACTTAACGACGAAGTGGAGGTTTTATATAAAAAATTTCAATATGCAAGTTGATTACTTTTCAAGGTAAGAGGTTTTTGAAACAATGATTTCTGTTCAACTTTTCTACCATAACAAGTTAACCTGACACTGACCTAACTATGCTAAGAGATGAATATTATGTGACTCCATAAGGTGAAAAGCAACGTTAGTAGAGTTTCTAGATCAAATTAGATTAAATCTTAAAATGTTAAATTTGATTTATCGTTAATTACGAAACTGCTTCTTCTTTCCGAAGCTAATTCATTCGAAGCAGCGCTCGCGAAAGACTTTTCAAGTATTCATTAAGTTAAACAGCTCATCCAAAGCATAGTTATATGAACAGAAATACTGGGGTTCTATTTATTTCCCTACTTCATAATGTAAATTGCACTGCTTCCTGGCTTTTGAAGAGTAAGAGACGAGGATTGACAGCTATAAATAATTACAAGTCTATATGGTAGCTTTCCTAGCCATGAGAATTAGGGGTCATTTCTTCGTTTTGGATAATTGCTTGATTTTCAATCACATCTTTCTATTTCAATTCCAGGATGCTTCTCTACCGAACAATTCCTACAGCTTAGATGAATGATTCACAGCACCCAATGGACAGCAAAGAGTAGTCAACACTTAACTTCCAAGTGGAGGCTTTATATTGCAGCTTTCAATAATTGGTTAATGGATTACTTTTCAAGGTAAGAGGTTTTTGAAACGTTGTAAATGTAAACGATTCCCTTGATTGGATGTGACACTGTGAATGATTCTGCAAGACGGCAATAAAATGATTCAATAAATTGAACGACAAAGATAATCGATTTGCAATGCAAGAATTGGTAATTGTAAGGGTTATATTAAAGATTATTTATTAGTTCAAGAATGGAAATGGATATTTGGAAAACAGAAACTTGCCCTTATGATGTTAATTACACAAACATTTCCAAGTTAGGAGGTTATTTAAACATTACTTTCTGCTAACATTTCCTTTTAATAGATGTCACAGCAATGTGACCAAAGATTTGATTTCCAATTGAGGAATTTGAGTTCCTGAGTGATAAATCTAATCTGTTTAAGTACTTGGATGATGGGAAAGGAAACTTGGCAAGCAGAGAGTACGGTAATCATGCAAGGATATTGATTACACGTTTGAGCAAGTAAGTTGTTTTTCCCATCTCCACAAGAGGTATTTGAAACAATGATTTCTGTTCATTTTTTTCATAAGTGGTTGACTCACTTAACTATGCTGCAAGATGAAACTTATATGAATCTATAAGGTCAAAAGCATGTCTCCCTTGCTCCTAAAACATTCTCCTATTTTCAGGTGTATTCTTGGCAGAATTTATGAAGGTACATCGAGCAAGCAACAAGGCCGGGACGTCGAACGAGCAGTGAGCTAGGTTATTTTTTGACAATTGGGAAGGAGATTCGATGCAACTCATAGTACGACCAACATCGTAAACATGTTTTTTATGCGATGCACGAGGATGTGAATCGAACGTATCGCTTTCTATGTAACTGATGGTTGAAATGCAATAAAGTCTCTATTTTAAATGTTGAAAACTGGGTTTTACTCCACTCCCTTCAAGAAATATCAGTAAGAAAAATCCTTCAATGTTAAATGCATCCCTTTTGTTGGACCGTTCTCCGAGTAGAGGCAACGCACTCGTTAGGGTTTTATTACCTCAAGGGCTTGCGTGAGAGCTCGACAAATTTCCATCGACTGCTTTCCTTTAAACTCCCTATCATCAATAAGATTAGAAAAATCAACTGAGTCATGAGGATGCCCCGAAACGGTGCTTAAGATTTGGATAGGAACGCTCTCATATTTTAACTCATGCGTTGCAAACGTGATGAACATTTTCGGCTAATAAGTCTTACGCTATTCACAGAAACGTGTTTCACCATCGGGCTTAAAATTGCTTCCACATTACGAATCTTAAGGAGTTGGAAGAGAAGAACTTGCTCTACATTTATTTGTCACCGACAACTTTAAAGCTAAACGAGGAAAGGAGAAAATAGATCGACAGTCGTCGTCTTTTTGCCCCGAAATTCGAACCGGAATCCGACAGAGGGCCAAGTATTGGTTCAGTTGCTTGGCCCGTCTCGCGAGTAAACATCGTGCTCGTATCTTGCGAATCGAGAAGCTTTTTCGAAGTGAACGCTTTATTCTCGTCTCACGCGCGGCCAGTGGAATCTTGAAGATTGCCCCTGGAGAAGGCGACAGTGATGTTGCGTTTAGTGGTCATTGGAGAGCATAAAGGATTTAATCGACGTGGCAGATTTGCACGGGACTGCATTGTGACATCGTCGAGTGAGTGTTGCGAGAAGCTTCGAGCGAGGTTCACGGAGAATTTAAAGGTGAGACCCATCGGAATATTTTCCTCATCTCTTTGCCTGCGTTGACAAGAATGTGTATCGCAATTTAACCTCCTGATTGCTTAGAAGCGGGGAGTTTGGAGTGCCCGCATTGCAAACCCTCGTCTTGGGGACATCTTGATCACCGTAAATAAGACCAGATGTAAACATCATCGAACGAATGCTTCATTGTCTCAGCTGTATCGTTGATATGGACTCGTATATCATCGCCTTGACGCGAACTTTATTAATATTCCGAAGACGTGTCTATAGTCAAAGCGCTTCCTCGTACCATCATAGTTTACGTGAGGATGATTTCGTCTTCAATCGTGTTCATTACATTTGAGGAAAGGGAAAATAAGGGACTGGGTGTGGGAACGACGTGAACGCGGCGAGGCCGCCATGGAAAGTGCAAAATTCATGGCGCTATTTCGAGGCGCCATTGTTACCGGCGGGAATCTAAAATTGCAATTAGATTTTTCGAAATTAACTTGCGGTGCATCGTAAACGATAAAATTTTCATGAAGACTAGTATTTATTATGATTTTTTCCTACTACGTGAGTCTTACCGCACAAAAAGACCATTTTCATAATGTATCGAAAGCTTATTCTTCGGAATTGAGGAAAACCGCCATTACTCGCCGTCGACGTAAAAGAAGAAAGAAATTTTGAGGTTGTTCGATCGGTAATTGGATCAGCAATTCCTTGCCATGAAATTCATTAATACAGTGCCTGCACTGACAGCGGTGGTATTTCTCTCAGCCAATCAGAATCAAGAAAAATGTTTACCGGGAGTTCAAAATTAGATGAAATCTTAAAATATTAAATTAAAATTAGATTGATCGTTAGAAACGGTACTGCTGCCGCTTTCCGAAGCTAATTCATTATAAGAATTGCTCGCGAAAGACTTTTTTCAAGTATTCATTAAGTTAAGCACCTCCCCCATGCATAGTACCATGAACAGAAATACTGGGGTTCTATTTATTTCCCTACTTCATAATGTATTTAGCACTGTTTCCTGGCTTTTGAAGAGAAGAGACGAGGATTGACAGCTATAAATAATTACAAGTCTATATGGTAGCTTTCCTAGCCATGAGAATGAGGGGTAAATTCTTTGTTTTGGATAATTGCTTGATTTTCAATCACATCTTTCTATTTCAATTCCAGGATGCTTCTCTACCGAAGAATTCCTACTGCTCAGATGAGTAATTCACAGCACCCAATGAACTGCAAAGAGTTGTGATCACTTAACGACGAAGTGGAGGTTTTATATAAAAAATTTCAATAAGCAAGTTGATTACTTTTCAAGGTAAGAGGTTTTTGAAACAATGATTTCTGTTCAACTTTTCTATCATAACAAGTTAACCTGACACTGACCTAACTATGCTAAAAGATGAATATTATGTGACTCCATAAGGTGAAAAGCAACGTTAGTAGAGTTTCTAGATCAAATTAGATTAAATCTTAAAATGTTAAATTTGATTTATCGTTAATTACGAAACTGCTTCTTCTTTCCGAAGCTAATTCATTCGAAGCAGCGCTCGCGAAAGACTTTTCAAGTATTCATTAAGTTAAACAGCTCATCCAAAGCATAGTTATATGAACAGAAATACTGGGGTTCTATTTATTTCCCTACTTCATAATGTAAATTGCACTGCTTCCTGGCTTTTGAAGAGTAAGAGACGAGGATTGACAGCTATAAATAATTACAAGTCTATATGGTAGCTTTCCTAGCCATGAGAATTAGGGGTCATTTCTTCGTTTTGGATAATTGCTTGATTTTCAATCACATCTTTCTATTTCAATTCCAGGATGCTTCTCTACCGAACAATTCCTACAGCTTAGATGAATGATTCACAGCACCCAATGGACAGCAAAGAGTAGTCAACACTTAACTTCCAAGTGGAGGCTTTATATTGCAGCTTTCAATAATTGGTTAATGGATTACTTTTCAAGGTAAGAGGTTTTTGAAACGTTGTAAATGTAAACGATTCCCTTGATTGGATGTGACACTGTGAATGATTCTGCAAGACGGCAATAAAATGATTCAATAAATTGAACGACAAAGATAATCGATTTGCAATGCAAGAATTGGTAATTGTAAGGGTTATATTAAAGATTATTTATTAGTTCAAGAATGGAAATGGATATTTGGAAAACAGAAACTTGCCCTTATGATGTTAATTACACAAACATTTCCAAGTTAGGAGGTTATTTAAACATTACTTTCTGCTAACATTTCCTTTTAATAGATGTCACAGCAATGTGACCAAAGATTTGATTTCCAATTGAGGAATTTGAGTTCCTGAGTGATAAATCTAATCTGTTTAAGTACTTGGATGATGGGAAAGGAAACTTGGCAAGCAGAGAGTACGGTAATCATGCAAGGATATTGATTACACGTTTGAGCAAGTAAGTTGTTTTTCCCATCTCCACAAGAGGTATTTGAAACAATGATTTCTGTTCATTTTTTTCATAAGTGGTTGACTCACTTAACTATGCTGCAAGATGAAACTTATATGAATCTATAAGGTTAAAAGCATGTCTCCCTTGCTCCTAAAACATTCTCCTATTTTCAGGTGTATTCTTGGCAGAATTTATGAAGGTACATCGAGCAAGCAACAAGGCCGGGACGTCGAACGAGCAGTGAGCTAGGTTATTTTTTGACAATTGGGAAGGAGATTCGATGCAACTCATAGTACGACCAACATCGTAAACATGTTTTTTATGCGATGCACGAGGATGTGAATCGAACGTATCGCTTTCTATGTAACTGATGGTTGAAATGCAATAAAGTCTCTATTTTAAATGTTGAAAACTGGGTTTTACTCCACTCCCTTCAAGAAATATCAGTAAGAAAAATCCTTCAATGTTAAATGCATCCCTTTTGTTGGACCGTTCTCCGAGTAGAGGCAACGCACTCGTTAGGGTTTTATTACCTCAAGGGCTTGCGTGAGAGCTCGACAAATTTCCATCGACTGCTTTCCTTTAAACTCCCTATCATCAATAAGATTAGAAAAATCAACTGAGTCATGAGGATGCCCCGAAACGGTGCTTAAGATTTGGATAGGAACGCTCTCATATTTTAACTCATGCGTTGCAAACGTGATGAACATTTTCGGCTAATAAGTCTTACGCTATTCACAGAAACGTGTTTCACCATCGGGCTTAAAATTGCTTCCACATTACGAATCTTAAGGAGTTGGAAGAGAAGAACTTGCTCTACATTTATTTGTCACCGACAACTTTAAAGCTAAACGAGGAAAGGAGAAAATAGATCGACAGTCGTCGTCTTTTTGCCCCGAAATTCGAACCGGAATCCGACAGAGGGCCAAGTATTGGTTCAGTTGCTTGGCCCGTCTCGCGAGTAAACATCGTGCTCGTATCTTGCGAATCGAGAAGCTTTTTCGAAGTGAACGCTTTATTCTCGTCTCACGCGCGGCCAGTGGAATCTTGAAGATTGCCCCTGGAGAAGGCGACAGTGATGTTGCGTTTAGTGGTCATTGGAGAGCATAAAGGATTTAATCGACGTGGCAGATTTGCACGGGACTGCATTGTGACATCGTCGAGTGAGTGTTGCGAGAAGCTTCGAGCGAGGTTCACGGAGAATTTAAAGGTGAGACCCATCGGAATATTTTCCTCATCCCTTTTGCCTGCGTTGACAAGAATGTGTATCGCAATTTAACCTCCTGATTGCTTAGAAGCGGGGAGTTTGGAGTGCCCGCATTGCAAACCCTCGTCTTGGGGACATCTTGATCACCGTAAATAAGACCAGATGTAAACATCATCGAACGAATGCTTCATTGTCTCAGCTGTATCGTTGATATGGACTCGTATATCATCGCCTTGACGCGAACTTTATTAATATTCCGAAGACGTGTCTATAGTCAAAGCGCTTCCTCGTACCATCATAGTTTACGTGAGGATGATTTCGTCTTCAATCGTGTTCATTACATTTGAGGAAAGGGAAAATAAGGGACTGGGTGTGGGAACGACGTGAACGCGGCGAGGCCGCCATGGAAAGTGCAAAGTTCATGGCGCTATTTCGAGGCGCCATTGCTACCGGCGGGAATCTAAAATTGCAATTAGATTTTTCGAAATTAACTTGCGGTGCATCGTAAACGATAAAATTTTCATGAAGACTAGTATTTATTATGATTTTTTCCTACTACGTGAGTCTTACCGCACAAAAAGACCATTTTCATAATGTATCGAAAGCTTATTCTTCGGAATTGAGGAAAACCGCCATTACTCGCCGTCGACGTAAAAGAAGAAAGAAATTTTGAGGTTGTTCGATCGGTAATTGGATCAGCAATTCTTTGCCATGAAATTCATTAATACAGTGCCTGCACTGACAGCGGTGGTATTTCTCTCAGCCAATCAGAATCAAGAAAAATGTTTACCGGGAGTTCAAAATTAGATGAAATCTTAAAATATTAAATTAAAATTAGATTGATCGTTAGAAACGGTACTGCTGCCGCTTTCCGAAGCTAATTCATTATAAGAATTGCTCGCGAAAGACTTTTTTCAAGTATTCATTAAGTTAAGCACCTCCCCCATGCATAGTACCATGAACAGAAATACTGGGGTTCTATTTATTCCCCTACTTCATAATGTATTTAGCACTGTTTCCTGGCTTTTGAAGAGAAGAGACGAGGATTGACAGCTATAAATAATTACAAGTCTATATGGTAGCTTTCCTAGCCATGAGAATGAGGGGTAAATTCTTTGTTTTGGATAATTGCTTGATTTTCAATGACATCTTTCTATTTCAATTCCAGGATGCTTCTCTACCGAAGAATTCCTACTGCTCAGATGAGTAATTCACAGCACCCAATGAACTGCAAAGAGTTGTGATCACTTAACGACGAAGTGGAGGTTTTATATAAAAAATTTCAATATGCAAGTTCATTACTTTTCAAGGTAAGAGGTTTTTGAAACAATGATTTCTGTTCAACTTTTCTACCATAACAAGTTAACCTGACACTGACCTAACTATGCTAAGAGATGAATATTATGTGACTCCATAAGGTGAAAAGCAACGTTAGTAGAGTTTCTAGATCAAATTAGATTAAATCTTAAAATGTTAAATTTGATTTATCGTTAATTACGAAACTGCTTCTTCTTTCCGAAGCTAATTCATTCGAAGCAGCGCTCGCGAAAGACTTTTCAAGTATTCATTAAGTTAAACAGCTCATCCAAAGCATAGTTATATGAACAGAAATACTGGGGTTCTATTTATTTCCCTACTTCATAATGTAAATTGCACTGCTTCCTGGCTTTTGAAGAGTAAGAGACGAGGATTGACAGCTATAAATAATTACAAGTCTATATGGTAGCTTTCCTAGCCATGAGAATTAGGGGTCATTTCTTCGTTTTGGATAATTGCTTGATTTTCAATCACATCTTTCTATTTCAATTCCAGGATGCTTCTCTACCGAACAATTCCTACAGCTTAGATGAATGATTCACAGCACCCAATGGACAGCAAAGAGTAGTCAACACTTAACTTCCAAGTGGAGGCTTTATATTGCAGCTTTCAATAATTGGTTAATGGATTACTTTTCAAGGTAAGAGGTTTTTGAAACGTTGTAAATGTAAACGATTCCCTTGATTGGATGTGACACTGTGAATGATTCTGCAAGACGGCAATAAAATGATTCAATAAATTGAACGACAAAGATAATCGATTTGCAATGCAAGAATTGGTAATTGTAAGGGTTATATTAAAGATTATTTATTAGTTCAAGAATGGAAATGGATATTTGGAAAACAGAAACTTGCCCTTATGATGTTAATTACACAAACATTTCCAAGTTAGGAGGTTATTTAAACATTACTTTCTGCTAACATTTCCTTTTAATAGATGTCACAGCAATGTGACCAAAGATTTGATTTCCAATTGAGGAATTTGAGTTCCTGAGTGATAAATCTAATCTGTTTAAGTACTTGGATGATGGGAAAGGAAACTTGGCAAGCAGAGAGTACGGTAATCATGCAAGGATATTGATTACACGTTTGAGCAAGTAAGTTGTTTTTCCCATCTCCACAAGAGGTATTTGAAACAATGATTTCTGTTCATTTTTTTCATAAGTGGTTGACTCACTTAACTATGCTGCAAGATGAAACTTATATGAATTATAAGGTCAAAAGCATGTCTCCCTTGCTCCTAAAACATTCTCCTATTTTCAGGTGTATTCTTGGCAGAATTTATGAAGGTACATCGAGCAAGCAACAAGGCCGGGACGTCGAACGAGCAGTGAGCTAGGTTATTTTTTGACAATTGGGAAGGAGATTCGATGCAACTCATAGTACGACCAACATCGTAAACATGTTTTTTATGCGATGCACGAGGATGTGAATCGAACGTATCGCTTTCTATGTAACTGATGGTTGAAATGCAATAAAGTCTCTATTTTAAATGTTGAAAACTGGGTTTTACTCCACTCCCTTCAAGAAATATCAGTAAGAAAAATCCTTCAATGTTAAATGCATCCCTTTTGTTGGACCGTTCTCCGAGTAGAGGCAACGCACTCGTTAGGGTTTTATTACCTCAAGGGCTTGCGTGAGAGCTCGACAAATTTCCATCGACTGCTTTCCTTTAAACTCCCTATCATCAATAAGATTAGAAAAATCAACTGAGTCATGAGGATGCCCCGAAACGGTGCTTAAGATTTGGATAGGAACGCTCTCATATTTTAACTCATGCGTTGCAAACGTGATGAACATTTTCGGCTAATAAGTCTTACGCTATTCACAGAAACGTGTTTCACCATCGGGCTTAAAATTGCTTCCACATTACGAATCTTAAGGAGTTGGAAGAGAAGAACTTGCTCTACATTTATTTGTCACCGACAACTTTAAAGCTAAACGAGGAAAGGAGAAAATAGATCGACAGTCGTCGTCTTTTTGCCCCGAAATTCGAACCGGAATCCGACAGAGGGCCAAGTATTGGTTCAGTTGCTTGGCCCGTCTCGCGAGTAAACATCGTGCTCGTATCTTGCGAATCGAGAAGCTTTTTCGAAGTGAACGCTTTATTCTCGTCTCACGCGCGGCCAGTGGAATCTTGAAGATTGCCCCTGGAGAAGGCGACAGTGATGTTGCGTTTAGTGGTCATTGGAGAGCATAAAGGATTTAATCGACGTGGCAGATTTGCACGGGACTGCATTGTGACATCGTCGAGTGAGTGTTCCGAGAAGCTTCGAGCGAGGTTCACGGAGAATTTAAAGGTGAGACCCATCGGAATATTTTCCTCATCCCTTTTGCCTGCGTTGACAAGAATGTGTATCGCAATTTAACCTCCTGATTGCTTAGAAGCGGGGAGTTTGGAGTGCCCGCATTGCAAACCCTCGTCTTGGGGACATCTTGATCACCGTAAATAAGACCAGATGTAAACATCATCGAACGAATGCTTCATTGTCTCAGCTGTATCGTTGATATGGACTCGTATATCATCGCCTTGACGCGAACTTTATTAATATTCCGAAGACGTGTCTATAGTCAAAGCGCTTCCTCGTACCATCATAGTTTACGTGAGGATGATTTCGTCTTCAATCGTGTTCATTACATTTGAGGAAAGGGAAAATAAGGGACTGGGTGTGGGAACGACGTGAACGCGGCGAGGCCGCCATGGAAAGTGCAAAATTCATGGCGCTATTTCGAGGCGCCATTGTTACCGGCGGGAATCTAAAATTGCAATTAGATTTTTCGAAATTAACTTGCGGTGCATCGTAAACGATAAAATTTTCATGAAGACTAGTATTTATTATGATTTTTTCCTACTACGTGAGTCTTACCGCACAAAAAGACCATTTTCATAATGTATCGAAAGCTTATTCTTCGGAATTGAGGAAAACCGCCATTACTCGCCGTCGACGTAAAAGAAGAAAGAAATTTTGAGGTTGTTCGATCGGTAATTGGATCAGCAATTCTTTGCCATGAAATTCATTAATACAGTGCCTGCACTGACAGCGGTGGTATTTCTCTCAGCCAATCAGAATCAAGAAAAATGTTTACCGGGAGTTCAAAATTAGATGAAATCTTAAAATATTAAATTAAAATTAGATTGATCGTTAGAAACGGTACTGCTGCCGCTTTCCGAAGCTAATTCATTATAAGAATTGCTCGCGAAAGACTTTTTTCAAGTATTCATTAAGTTAAGCACCTCCCCCATGCATAGTACCATGAACAGAAATACTGGGGTTCTATTTATTCCCCTACTTCATAATGTATTTAGCACTGTTTCCTGGCTTTTGAAGAGAAGAGACGAGGATTGACAGCTATAAATAATTACAAGTCTATATGGTAGCTTTCCTAGCCATGAGAATGAGGGGTAAATTCTTTGTTTTGGATAATTGCTTGATTTTCAATCACATCTTTCTATTTCAATTCCAGGATGCTTCTCTACCGAAGAATTCCTACTGCTCAGATGAGTAATTCACAGCACCCAATGAACTGCAAAGAGTTGTGATCACTTAACGACGAAGTGGAGGTTTTATATAAAAAATTTCAATAAGCAAGTTGATTACTTTTCAAGGTAAGAGGTTTTTGAAACAATGATTTCTGTTCAACTTTTCTATCATAACAAGTTAACCTGACACTGACCTAACTATGCTAAAAGATGAATATTATGTGACTCCATAAGGTGAAAAGCAACGTTAGTAGAGTTTCTAGATCAAATTAGATTAAATCTTAAAATGTTAAATTTGATTTATCGTTAATTACGAAACTGCTTCTTCTTTCCGAAGCTAATTCATTCGAAGCAGCGCTCGCGAAAGACTTTTCAAGTATTCATTAAGTTAAACAGCTCATCCAAAGCATAGTTATATGAACAGAAATACTGGGGTTCTATTTATTTCCCTACTTCATAATGTAAATTGCACTGCTTCCTGGCTTTTGAAGAGTAAGAGACGAGGATTGACAGCTATAAATAATTACAAGTCTATATGGTAGCTTTCCTAGCCATGGGAATTAGGGGTCATTTCTTCGTTTTGGATAATTGCTTGATTTTCAATCACATCTTTCTATTTCAATTCCAGGATGCTTCTCTACCGAACAATTCCTACAGCTTAGATGAATGATTCACAGCACCCAATGGACAGCAAAGAGTAGTCAACACTTAACTTCCAAGTGGAGGCTTTATATTGCAGCTTTCAATAATTGGTTAATGGATTACTTTTCAAGGTAAGAGGTTTTTGAAACGTTGTAAATGTAAACGATTCCCTTGATTGGATGTGACACTGTGAATGATTCTGCAAGACGGCAATAAAATGATTCAATAAATTGAACGACAAAGATAATCGATTTGCAATGCAAGAATTGGTAATTGTAAGGGTTATATTAAAGATTATTTATTAGTTCAAGAATGGAAATGGATATTTGGAAAACAGAAACTTGCCCTTATGATGTTAATTACACAAACATTTCCAAGTTAGGAGGTTATTTAAACATTACTTTCTGCTAACATTTCCTTTTAATAGATGTCACAGCAATGTGACCAAAGATTTGATTTCCAATTGAGGAATTTGAGTTCCTGAGTGATAAATCTAATCTGTTTAAGTACTTGGATGATGGGAAAGGAAACTTGGCAAGCAGAGAGTACGGTAATCATGCAAGGATATTGATTACACGTTTGAGCAAGTAAGTTGTTTTTCCCATCTCCACAAGAGGTATTTGAAACAATGATTTCTGTTCATTTTTTTCATAAGTGGTTGACTCACTTAACTATGCTGCAAGATGAAACTTATATGAATTATAAGGTCAAAAGCATGTCTCCCTTGCTCCTAAAACATTCTCCTATTTTCAGGTGTATTCTTGGCAGAATTTATGAAGGTACATCGAGCAAGCAACAAGGCCGGGACGTCGAACGAGCAGTGAGCTAGGTTATTTTTTGACAATTGGGAAGGAGATTCGATGCAACTCATAGTACGACCAACATCGTAAACATGTTTTTTATGCGATGCACGAGGATGTGAATCGAACGTATCGCTTTCTATGTAACTGATGGTTGAAATGCAATAAAGTCTCTATTTTAAATGTTGAAAACTGGGTTTTACTCCACTCCCTTCAAGAAATATCAGTAAGAAAAATCCTTCAATGTTAAATGCATCCCTTTTGTTGGACCGTTCTCCGAGTAGAGGCAACGCACTCGTTAGGGTTTTATTACCTCAAGGGCTTGCGTGAGAGCTCGACAAATTTCCATCGACTGCTTTCCTTTAAACTCCCTATCATCAATAAGATTAGAAAAATCAACTGAGTCATGAGGATGCCCCGAAACGGTGCTTAAGATTTGGATAGGAACGCTCTCATATTTTAACTCATGCGTTGCAAACGTGATGAACATTTTCGGCTAATAAGTCTTACGCTATTCACAGAAACGTGTTTCACCATCGGGCTTAAAATTGCTTCCACATTACGAATCTTAAGGAGTTGGAAGAGAAGAACTTGCTCTACATTTATTTGTCACCGACAACTTTAAAGCTAAACGAGGAAAGGAGAAAATAGATCGACAGTCGTCGTCTTTTTGCCCCGAAATTCGAACCGGAATCCGACAGAGGGCCAAGTATTGGTTCAGTTGCTTGGCCCGTCTCGCGAGTAAACATCGTGCTCGTATCTTGCGAATCGAGAAGCTTTTTCGAAGTGAACGCTTTATTCTCGTCTCACGCGCGGCCAGTGGAATCTTGAAGATTGCCCCTGGAGAAGGCGACAGTGATGTTGCGTTTAGTGGTCATTGGAGAGCATAAAGGATTTAATCGACGTGGCAGATTTGCACGGGACTGCATTGTGACATCGTCGAGTGAGTGTTGCGAGAAGCTTCGAGCGAGGTTCACGGAGAATTTAAAGGTGAGACCCATCGGAATATTTTCCTCATCTCTTTGCCTGCGTTGACAAGAATGTGTATCGCAATTTAACCTCCTGATTGCTTAGAAGCGGGGAGTTTGGAGTGCCCGCATTGCAAACCCTCGTCTTGGGGACATCTTGATCACCGTAAATAAGACCAGATGTAAACATCATCGAACGAATGCTTCATTGTCTCAGCTGTATCGTTGATATGGACTCGTATATCATCGCCTTGACGCGAACTTTATTAATATTCCGAAGACGTGTCTATAGTCAAAGCGCTTCCTCGTACCATCATAGTTTACGTGAGGATGATTTCGTCTTCAATCGTGTTCATTACATTTGAGGAAAGGGAAAATAAGGGACTGGGTGTGGGAACGACGTGAACGCGGCGAGGCCGCCATGGAAAGTGCAAAATTCATGGCGCTATTTCGAGGCGCCATTGTTACCGGCGGGAATCTAAAATTGCAATTAGATTTTTCGAAATTAACTTGCGGTGCATCGTAAACGATAAAATTTTCATGAAGACTAGTATTTATTATGATTTTTTCCTACTACGTGAGTCTTACCGCACAAAAAGACCATTTTCATAATGTATCGAAAGCTTATTCTTCGGAATTGAGGAAAACCGCCATTACTCGCCGTCGACGTAAAAGAAGAAAGAAATTTTGAGGTTGTTCGATCGGTAATTGGATCAGCAATTCTTTGCCATGAAATTCATTAATACAGTGCCTGCACTGACAGCGGTGGTATTTCTCTCAGCCAATCAGAATCAAGAAAAATGTTTACCGGGAGTTCAAAATTAGATGAAATCTTAAAATATTAAATTAAAATTAGATTGATCGTTAGAAACGGTACTGCTGCCGCTTTCCGAAGCTAATTCATTATAAGAATTGCTCGCGAAAGACTTTTTTCAAGTATTCATTAAGTTAAGCACCTCCCCCATGCATAGTACCATGAACAGAAATACTGGGGTTCTATTTATTTCCCTACTTCATAATGTATTTAGCACTGTTTCCTGGCTTTTGAAGAGAAGAGACGAGGATTGACAGCTATAAATAATTACAAGTCTATATGGTAGCTTTCCTAGCCATGAGAATGAGGGGTAAATTCTTTGTTTTGGATAATTGCTTGATTTTCAATGACATCTTTCTATTTCAATTCCAGGATGCTTCTCTACCGAAGAATTCCTACTGCTCAGATGAGTAATTCACAGCACCCAATGAACTGCAAAGAGTTGTGATCACTTAACGACGAAGTGGAGGTTTTATATAAAAAATTTCAATATGCAAGTTGATTACTTTTCAAGGTAAGAGGTTTTTGAAACAATGATTTCTGTTCAACTTTTCTATCATAACAAGTTAACCTGACACTGACCTAACTATGCTAAAAGATGAATATTATGTGACTCCATAAGGTGAAAAGCAACGTTAGTAGAGTTTCTAGATCAAATTAGATTAAATCTTAAAATGTTAAATTTGATTTATCGTTAATTACGAAACTGCTTCTTCTTTCCGAAGCTAATTCATTCGAAGCAGCGCTCGCGAAAGACTTTTCAAGTATTCATTAAGTTAAACAGCTCTTCCAAAGCATAGTTATATGAACAGAAATACTGGGGTTCTATTTATTTCCCTACTTCATAATGTAAATTGCACTGCTTCCTGGCTTTTGAAGAGTAAGAGACGAGGATTGACAGCTATAAATAATTACAAGTCTATATGGTAGCTTTCCTAGCCATGAGAATTAGGGGTCATTTCTTCGTTTTGGATAATTGCTTGATTTTCAATCACATCTTTCTATTTCAATTCCAGGATGCTTCTCTACCGAACAATTCCTACAGCTTAGATGAATGATTCACAGCACCCAATGGACAGCAAAGAGTAGTCAACACTTAACTTCCAAGTGGAGGCTTTATATTGCAGCTTTCAATAATTGGTTAATGGATTACTTTTCAAGGTAAGAGGTTTTTGAAACGTTGTAAATGTAAACGATTCCCTTGATTGGATGTGACACTGTGAATGATTCTGCAAGACGGCAATAAAATGATTCAATAAATTGAACGACAAAGATAATCGATTTGCAATGCAAGAATTGGTAATTGTAAGGGTTATATTAAAGATTATTTATTAGTTCAAGAATGGAAATGGATATTTGGAAAACAGAAACTTGCCCTTATGATGTTAATTACACAAACATTTCCAAGTTAGGAGGTTATTTAAACATTACTTTCTGCTAACATTTCCTTTTAATAGATGTCACAGCAATGTGACCAAAGATTTGATTTCCAATTGAGGAATTTGAGTTCCTGAGTGATAAATCTAATCTGTTTAAGTACTTGGATGATGGGAAAGGAAACTTGGCAAGCAGAGAGTACGGTAATCATGCAAGGATATTGATTACACGTTTGAGCAAGTAAGTTGTTTTTCCCATCTCCACAAGAGGTATTTGAAACAATGATTTCTGTTCATTTTTTTCATAAGTGGTTGACTCACTTAACTATGCTGCAAGATGAAACTTATATGAATCTATAAGGTCAAAAGCATGTCTCCCTTGCTCCTAAAACATTCTCCTATTTTCAGGTGTATTCTTGGCAGAATTTATGAAGGTACATCGAGCAAGCAACAAGGCCGGGACGTCGAACGAGCAGTGAGCTAGGTTATTTTTTGACAATTGGGAAGGAGATTCGATGCAACTCATAGTACGACCAACATCGTAAACATGTTTTTTATGCGATGCACGAGGATGTGAATCGAACGTATCGCTTTCTATGTAACTGATGGTTGAAATGCAATAAAGTCTCTATTTTAAATGTTGAAAACTGGGTTTTACTCCACTCCCTTCAAGAAATATCAGTAAGAAAAATCCTTCAATGTTAAATGCATCCCTTTTGTTGGACCGTTCTCCGAGTAGAGGCAACGCACTCGTTAGGGTTTTATTACCTCAAGGGCTTGCGTGAGAGCTCGACAAATTTCCATCGACTGCTTTCCTTTAAACTCCCTATCATCAATAAGATTAGAAAAATCAACTGAGTCATGAGGATGCCCCGAAACGGTGCTTAAGATTTGGATAGGAACGCTCTCATATTTTAACTCATGCGTTGCAAACGTGATGAACATTTTCGGCTAATAAGTCTTACGCTATTCACAGAAACGTGTTTCACCATCGGGCTTAAAATTGCTTCCACATTACGAATCTTAAGGAGTTGGAAGAGAAGAACTTGCTCTACATTTATTTGTCACCGACAACTTTAAAGCTAAACGAGGAAAGGAGAAAATAGATCGACAGTCGTCGTCTTTTTGCCCCGAAATTCGAACCGGAATCCGACAGAGGGCCAAGTATTGGTTCAGTTGCTTGGCCCGTCTCGCGAGTAAACATCGTGCTCGTATCTTGCGAATCGAGAAGCTTTTTCGAAGTGAACGCTTTATTCTCGTCTCACGCGCGGCCAGTGGAATCTTGAAGATTGCCCCTGGAGAAGGCGACAGTGATGTTGCGTTTAGTGGTCATTGGAGAGCATAAAGGATTTAATCGACGTGGCAGATTTGCACGGGACTGCATTGTGACATCGTCGAGTGAGTGTTCCGAGAAGCTTCGAGCGAGGTTCACGGAGAATTTAAAGGTGAGACCCATCGGAATATTTTCCTCATCCCTTTTGCCTGCGTTGACAAGAATGTGTATCGCAATTTAACCTCCTGATTGCTTAGAAGCGGGGAGTTTGGAGTGCCCGCATTGCAAACCCTCGTCTTGGGGACATCTTGATCACCGTAAATAAGACCAGATGTAAACATCATCGAACGAATGCTTCATTGTCTCAGCTGTATCGTTGATATGGACTCGTATATCATCGCCTTGACGCGAACTTTATTAATATTCCGAAGACGTGTCTATAGTCAAAGCGCTTCCTCGTACCATCATAGTTTACGTGAGGATGATTTCGTCTTCAATCGTGTTCATTACATTTGAGGAAAGGGAAAATAAGGGACTGGGTGTGGGAACGACGTGAACGCGGCGAGGCCGCCATGGAAAGTGCAAAATTCATGGCGCTATTTCGAGGCGCCATTGTTACCGGCGGGAATCTAAAATTGCAATTAGATTTTTCGAAATTAACTTGCGGTGCATCGTAAACGATAAAATTTTCATGAAGACTAGTATTTATTATGATTTTTTCCTACCACGTGAGTCTTACCGCACAAAAAGACCATTTTCATAATGTATCGAAAGCTTATTCTTCGGAATTGAGGAAAACCGCCATTACTCGCCGTCGACGTAAAAGAAGAAAGAAATTTTGAGGTTGTTCGATCGGTAATTGGATCAGCAATTCTTTGCCATGAAATTCATTAATACAGTGCCTGCACTGACAGCGGTGGTATTTCTCTCAGCCAATCAGAATCAAGAAAAATGTTTACCGGGAGTTCAAAATTAGATGAAATCTTAAAATATTAAATTAAAATTAGATTGATCGTTAGAAACGGTACTGCTGCCGCTTTCCGAAGCTAATTCATTATAAGAATTGCTCGCGAAAGACTTTTTTCAAGTATTCATTAAGTTAAGCACCTCCCCCATGCATAGTACCATGAACAGAAATACTGGGGTTCTATTTATTTCCCTACTTCATAATGTATTTAGCACTGTTTCCTGGCTTTTGAAGAGAAGAGACGAGGATTGACAGCTATAAATAATTACAAGTCTATATGGTAGCTTTCCTAGCCATGAGAATGAGGGGTAAATTCTTTGTTTTGGATAATTGCTTGATTTTCAATGACATCTTTCTATTTCAATTCCAGGATGCTTCTCTACCGAAGAATTCCTACTGCTCAGATGAGTAATTCACAGCACCCAATGAACTGCAAAGAGTTGTGATCACTTAACGACGAAGTGGAGGTTTTATATAAAAAATTTCAATATGCAAGTTGATTACTTTTCAAGGTAAGAGGTTTTTGAAACAATGATTTCTGTTCAACTTTTCTATCATAACAAGTTAACCTGACACTGACCTAACTATGCTAAAAGATGAATATTATGTGACTCCATAAGGTGAAAAGCAACGTTAGTAGAGTTTCTAGATCAAATTAGATTAAATCTTAAAATGTTAAATTTGATTTATCGTTAATTACGAAACTGCTTCTTCTTTCCGAAGCTAATTCATTCGAAGCAGCGCTCGCGAAAGACTTTTCAAGTATTCATTAAGTTAAACAGCTCTTCCAAAGCATAGTTATATGAACAGAAATACTGGGGTTCTATTTATTTCCCTACTTCATAATGTAAATTGCACTGCTTCCTGGCTTTTGAAGAGTAAGAGACGAGGATTGACAGCTATAAATAATTACAAGTCTATATGGTAGCTTTCCTAGCCATGAGAATTAGGGGTCATTTCTTCGTTTTGGATAATTGCTTGATTTTCAATCACATCTTTCTATTTCAATTCCAGGATGCTTCTCTACCGAACAATTCCTACAGCTTAGATGAATGATTCACAGCACCCAATGGACAGCAAAGAGTAGTCAACACTTAACTTCCAAGTGGAGGCTTTATATTGCAGCTTTCAATAATTGGTTAATGGATTACTTTTCAAGGTAAGAGGTTTTTGAAACGTTGTAAATGTAAACGATTCCCTTGATTGGATGTGACACTGTGAATGATTCTGCAAGACGGCAATAAAATGATTCAATAAATTGAACGACAAAGATAATCGATTTGCAATGCAAGAATTGGTAATTGTAAGGGTTATATTAAAGATTATTTATTAGTTCAAGAATGGAAATGGATATTTGGAAAACAGAAACTTGCCCTTATGATGTTAATTACACAAACATTTCCAAGTTAGGAGGTTATTTAAACATTACTTTCTGCTAACATTTCCTTTTAATAGATGTCACAGCAATGTGACCAAAGATTTGATTTCCAATTGAGGAATTTGAGTTCCTGAGTGATAAATCTAATCTGTTTAAGTACTTGGATGATGGGAAAGGAAACTTGGCAAGCAGAGAGTACGGTAATCATGCAAGGATATTGATTACACGTTTGAGCAAGTAAGTTGTTTTTCCCATCTCCACAAGAGGTATTTGAAACAATGATTTCTGTTCATTTTTTTCATAAGTGGTTGACTCACTTAACTATGCTGCAAGATGAAACTTATATGAATCTATAAGGTCAAAAGCATGTCTCCCTTGCTCCTAAAACATTCTCCTATTTTCAGGTGTATTCTTGGCAGAATTTATGAAGGTACATCGAGCAAGCAACAAGGCCGGGACGTCGAACGAGCAGTGAGCTAGGTTATTTTTTGACAATTGGGAAGGAGATTCGATGCAACTCATAGTACGACCAACATCGTAAACATGTTTTTTATGCGATGCACGAGGATGTGAATCGAACGTATCGCTTTCTATGTAACTGATGGTTGAAATGCAATAAAGTCTCTATTTTAAATGTTGAAAACTGGGTTTTACTCCACTCCCTTCAAGAAATATCAGTAAGAAAAATCCTTCAATGTTAAATGCATCCCTTTTGTTGGACCGTTCTCCGAGTAGAGGCAACGCACTCGTTAGGGTTTTATTACCTCAAGGGCTTGCGTGAGAGCTCGACAAATTTCCATCGACTGCTTTCCTTTAAACTCCCTATCATCAATAAGATTAGAAAAATCAACTGAGTCATGAGGATGCCCCGAAACGGTGCTTAAGATTTGGATAGGAACGCTCTCATATTTTAACTCATGCGTTGCAAACGTGATGAACATTTTCGGCTAATAAGTCTTACGCTATTCACAGAAACGTGTTTCACCATCGGGCTTAAAATTGCTTCCACATTACGAATCTTAAGGAGTTGGAAGAGAAGAACTTGCTCTACATTTATTTGTCACCGACAACTTTAAAGCTAAACGAGGAAAGGAGAAAATAGATCGACAGTCGTCGTCTTTTTGCCCCGAAATTCGAACCGGAATCCGACAGAGGGCCAAGTATTGGTTCAGTTGCTTGGCCCGTCTCGCGAGTAAACATCGTGCTCGTATCTTGCGAATCGAGAAGCTTTTTCGAAGTGAACGCTTTATTCTCGTCTCACGCGCGGCCAGTGGAATCTTGAAGATTGCCCCTGGAGAAGGCGACAGTGATGTTGCGTTTAGTGGTCATTGGAGAGCATAAAGGATTTAATCGACGTGGCAGATTTGCACGGGACTGCATTGTGACATCGTCGAGTGAGTGTTGCGAGAAGCTTCGAGCGAGGTTCACGGAGAATTTAAAGGTGAGACCCATCGGAATATTTTCCTCATCTCTTTGCCTGCGTTGACAAGAATGTGTATCGCAATTTAACCTCCTGATTGCTTAGAAGCGGGGAGTTTGGAGTGCCCGCATTGCAAACCCTCGTCTTGGGGACATCTTGATCACCGTAAATAAGACCAGATGTAAACATCATCGAACGAATGCTTCATTGTCTCAGCTGTATCGTTGATATGGACTCGTATATCATCGCCTTGACGCGAACTTTATTAATATTCCGAAGACGTGTCTATAGTCAAAGCGCTTCCTCGTACCATCATAGTTTACGTGAGGATGATTTCGTCTTCAATCGTGTTCATTACATTTGAGGAAAGGGAAAATAAGGGACTGGGTGTGGGAACGACGTGAACGCGGCGAGGCCGCCATGGAAAGTGCAAAATTCATGGCGCTATTTCGAGGCGCCATTGTTACCGGCGGGAATCTAAAATTGCAATTAGATTTTTCGAAATTAACTTGCGGTGCATCGTAAACGATAAAATTTTCATGAAGACTAGTATTTATTATGATTTTTTCCTACTACGTGAGTCTTACCGCACAAAAAGACCATTTTCATAATGTATCGAAAGCTTATTCTTCGGAATTGAGGAAAACCGCCATTACTCGCCGTCGACGTAAAAGAAGAAAGAAATTTTGAGGTTGTTCGATCGGTAATTGGATCAGCAATTCTTTGCCATGAAATTCATTAATACAGTGCCTGCACTGACAGCGGTGGTATTTCTCTCAGCCAATCAGAATCAAGAAAAATGTTTACCGGGAGTTCAAAATTAGATGAAATCTTAAAATATTAAATTAAAATTAGATTGATCGTTAGAAACGGTACTGCTGCCGCTTTCCGAAGCTAATTCATTATAAGAATTGCTCGCGAAAGACTTTTTTCAAGTATTCATTAAGTTAAGCACCTCCCCCATGCATAGTACCATGAACAGAAATACTGGGGTTCTATTTATTTCCCTACTTCATAATGTATTTAGCACTGTTTCCTGGCTTTTGAAGAGAAGAGACGAGGATTGACAGCTATAAATAATTACAAGTCTATATGGTAGCTTTCCTAGCCATGAGAATGAGGGGTAAATTCTTTGTTTTGGATAATTGCTTGATTTTCAATTACATCTTTCTATTTCAATTCCAGGATGCTTCTCTACCGAAGAATTCCTACTGCTCAGATGAGTAATTCACAGCACCCAATGAACTGCAAAGAGTTGTGATCACTTAACGACGAAGTGGAGGTTTTATATAAAAAATTTCAATATGCAAGTTCATTACTTTTCAAGGTAAGAGGTTTTTGAAACAATGATTTCTGTTCAACTTTTCTATCATAACAAGTTAACCTGACACTGACCTAACTATGCTAAGAGATGAATATTATGTGACTCCATAAGGTGAAAAGCAACGTTAGTAGAGTTTCTAGATCAAATTAGATTAAATCTTAAAATGTTAAATTTGATTTATCGTTAATTACGAAACTGCTTCTTCTTTCCGAAGCTAATTCATTCGAAGCAGCGCTCGCGAAAGACTTTTCAAGTATTCATTAAGTTAAACAGCTCTTCCAAAGCATAGTTATATGAACAGAAATACTGGGGTTCTATTTATTTCCCTACTTCATAATGTAAATTGCACTGCTTCCTGGCTTTTGAAGAGTAAGAGACGAGGATTGACAGCTATAAATAATTACAAGTCTATATGGTAGCTTTCCTAGCCATGAGAATTAGGGGTCATTTCTTCGTTTTGGATAATTGCTTGATTTTCAATCACATCTTTCTATTTCAATTCCAGGATGCTTCTCTACCGAACAATTCCTACAGCTTAGATGAATGATTCACAGCACCCAATGGACAGCAAAGAGTAGTCAACACTTAACTTCCAAGTGGAGGCTTTACATTGCAGCTTTCAATAATTGGTTAATGGATTACTTTTCAAGGTAAGAGGTTTTTGAAACGTTGTAAATGTAAACGATTCCCTTGATTGGATGTGACACTGTGAATGATTCTGCAAGACGGCAATAAAATGATTCAATAAATTGAACGACAAAGATAATCGATTTGCAATGCAAGAATTGGTAATTGTAAGGGTTATATTAAAGATTATTTATTAGTTCAAGAATGGAAATGGATATTTGGAAAACAGAAACTTGCCCTTATGATGTTAATTACACAAACATTTCCAAGTTAGGAGGTTATTTAAACATTACTTTCTGCTAACATTTCCTTTTAATAGATGTCACAGCAATGTGACCAAAGATTTGATTTCCAATTGAGGAATTTGAGTTCCTGAGTGATAAATCTAATCTGTTTAAGTACTTGGATGATGGGAAAGGAAACTTGGCAAGCAGAGAGTACGGTAATCATGCAAGGATATTGATTACACGTTTGAGCAAGTAAGTTGTTTTTCCCATCTCCACAAGAGGTATTTGAAACAATGATTTCTGTTCATTTTTTTCATAAGTGGTTGACTCACTTAACTATGCTGCAAGATGAAACTTATATGAATCTATAAGGTCAAAAGCATGTCTCCCTTGCTCCTAAAACATTCTCCTATTTTCAGGTGTATTCTTGGCAGAATTTATGAAGGTACATCGAGCAAGCAACAAGGCCGGGACGTCGAACGAGCAGTGAGCTAGGTTATTTTTTGACAATTGGGAAGGAGATTCGATGCAACTCATAGTACGACCAACATCGTAAACATGTTTTTTATGCGATGCACGAGGATGTGAATCGAACGTATCGCTTTCTATGTAACTGATGGTTGAAATGCAATAAAGTCTCTATTTTAAATGTTGAAAACTGGGTTTTACTCCACTCCCTTCAAGAAATATCAGTAAGAAAAATCCTTCAATGTTAAATGCATCCCTTTTGTTGGACCGTTCTCCGAGTAGAGGCAACGCACTCGTTAGGGTTTTATTACCTCAAGGGCTTGCGTGAGAGCTCGACAAATTTCCATCGACTGCTTTCCTTTAAACTCCCTATCATCAATAAGATTAGAAAAATCAACTGAGTCATGAGGATGCCCCGAAACGGTGCTTAAGATTTGGATAGGAACGCTCTCATATTTTAACTCATGCGTTGCAAACGTGATGAACATTTTCGGCTAATAAGTCTTACGCTATTCACAGAAACGTGTTTCACCATCGGGCTTAAAATTGCTTCCACATTACGAATCTTAAGGAGTTGGAAGAGAAGAACTTGCTCTACATTTATTTGTCACCGACAACTTTAAAGCTAAACGAGGAAAGGAGAAAATAGATCGACAGTCGTCGTCTTTTTGCCCCGAAATTCGAACCGGAATCCGACAGAGGGCCAAGTATTGGTTCAGTTGCTTGGCCCGTCTCGCGAGTAAACATCGTGCTCGTATCTTGCGAATCGAGAAGCTTTTTCGAAGTGAACGCTTTATTCTCGTCTCACGCGCGGCCAGTGGAATCTTGAAGATTGCCCCTGGAGAAGGCGACAGTGATGTTGCGTTTAGTGGTCATTGGAGAGCATAAAGGATTTAATCGACGTGGCAGATTTGCACGGGACTGCATTGTGACATCGTCGAGTGAGTGTTGCGAGAAGCTTCGAGCGAGGTTCACGGAGAATTTAAAGGTGAGACCCATCGGAATATTTTCCTCATCCCTTTTGCCTGCGTTGACAAGAATGTGTATCGCAATTTAACCTCCTGATTGCTTAGAAGCGGGGAGTTTGGAGTGCCCGCATTGCAAACCCTCGTCTTGGGGACATCTTGATCACCGTAAATAAGACCAGATGTAAACATCATCGAACGAATGCTTCATTGTCTCAGCTGTATCGTTGATATGGACTCGTATATCATCGCCTTGACGCGAACTTTATTAATATTCCGAAGACGTGTCTATAGTCAAAGCGCTTCCTCGTACCATCATAGTTTACGTGAGGATGATTTCGTCTTCAATCGTGTTCATTACATTTGAGGAAAGGGAAAATAAGGGACTGGGTGTGGGAACGACGTGAACGCGGCGAGGCCGCCATGGAAAGTGCAAAGTTCATGGCGCTATTTCGAGGCGCCATTGCTACCGGCGGGAATCTAAAATTGCAATTAGATTTTTCGAAATTAACTTGCGGTGCATCGTAAACGATAAAATTTTCATGAAGACTAGTATTTATTATGATTTTTTCCTACTACGTGAGTCTTACCGCACAAAAAGACCATTTTCATAATGTATCGAAAGCTTATTCTTCGGAATTGAGGAAAACCGCCATTACTCGCCGTCGACGTAAAAGAAGAAAGAAATTTTGAGGTTGTTCGATCGGTAATTGGATCAGCAATTCTTTGCCATGAAATTCATTAATACAGTGCCTGCACTGACAGCGGTGGTATTTCTCTCAGCCAATCAGAATCAAGAAAAATGTTTACCGGGAGTTCAAAATTAGATGAAATCTTAAAATATTAAATTAAAATTAGATTGATCGTTAGAAACGGTACTGCTGCCGCTTTCCGAAGCTAATTCATTATAAGAATTGCTCGCGAAAGACTTTTTTCAAGTATTCATTAAGTTAAGCACCTCCCCCATGCATAGTACCATGAACAGAAATACTGGGGTTCTATTTATTTCCCTACTTCATAATGTATTTAGCACTGTTTCCTGGCTTTTGAAGAGAAGAGACGAGGATTGACAGCTATAAATAATTACAAGTCTATATGGTAGCTTTCCTAGCCATGAGAATGAGGGGTAAATTCTTTTTTTGGATAATTGCTTGATTTTCAATTACATCTTTCTATTTCAATTCCAGGATGCTTCTCTACCGAAGAATTCCTACTGCTCAGATGAGTAATTCACAGCACCCAATGAACTGCAAAGAGTTGTGATCACTTAACGACGAAGTGGAGGTTTTATATAAAAAATTTCAATATGTAAGTTCATTACTTTTCAAGGTAAGAGGTTTTTGAAACAATGATTTCTGTTCAACTTTTCTATCATAACAAGTTAACCTGACACTGACCTAACTATGCTAAGAGATGAATATTATGTGACTCCATAAGGTGAAAAGCAACGTTAGTAGAGTTTCTAGATCAAATTAGATTAAATCTTAAAATGTTAAATTTGATTTATCGTTAATTACGAAACTGCTTCTTCTTTCCGAAGCTAATTCATTCGAAGCAGCGCTCGCGAAAGACTTTTCAAGTATTCATTAAGTTAAACAGCTCTTCCAAAGCATAGTTATATGAACAGAAATACTGGGGTTCTATTTATTTCCCTACTTCATAATGTAAATTGCACTGCTTCCTGGCTTTTGAAGAGTAAGAGACGAGGATTGACAGCTATAAATAATTACAAGTCTATATGGTAGCTTTCCTAGCCATGAGAATTAGGGGTCATTTCTTCGTTTTGGATAATTGCTTGATTTTCAATCACATCTTTCTATTTCAATTCCAGGATGCTTCTCTACCGAACAATTCCTACTGCTCAGATGAGTAATTCACAGCACCCAATGAACTGCAAAGAGTTGTGATCACTTAACTTCCAAGTGGAGGCTTTATATTGCAGCTTTCAATAATTGGTTAATGGATTACTTTTCAAGGTAAGAGGTTTTTGAAACGTTGTAAATGTAAACGATTCCCTTGATTGGATGTGACACTGTGAATGATTCTGCAAGACGGCAATAAAATGATTCAATAAATTGAACGACAAAGATAATCGATTTGCAATGCAAGAATTGGTAATTGTAAGGGTTATATTAAAGATTATTTATTAGTTCAAGAATGGAAATGGATATTTGGAAAACAGAAACTTGCCCTTATGATGTTAATTACACAAACATTTCCAAGTTAGGAGGTTATTTAAACATTACTTTCTGCTAACATTTCCTTTTAATAGATGTCACAGCAATGTGACCAAAGATTTGATTTCCAATTGAGGAATTTGAGTTCCTGAGTGATAAATCTAATCTGTTTAAGTACTTGGATGATGGGAAAGGAAACTTGGCAAGCAGAGAGTACGGTAATCATGCAAGGATATTGATTACACGTTTGAGCAAGTAAGTTGTTTTTCCCATCTCCACAAGAGGTATTTGAAACAATGATTTCTGTTCATTTTTTTCATAAGTGGTTGACTCACTTAACTATGCTGCAAGATGAAACTTATATGAATCTATAAGGTTAAAAGCATGTCTCCCTTGCTCCTAAAACATTCTCCTATTTTCAGGTGTATTCTTGGCAGAATTTATGAAGGTACATCGAGCAAGCAACAAGGCCGGGACGTCGAACGAGCAGTGAGCTAGGTTATTTTTTGACAATTGGGAAGGAGATTCGATGCAACTCATAGTACGACCAACATCGTAAACATGTTTTTTATGCGATGCACGAGGATGTGAATCGAACGTATCGCTTTCTATGTAACTGATGGTTGAAATGCAATAAAGTCTCTATTTTAAATGTTGAAAACTGGGTTTTACTCCACTCCCTTCAAGAAATATCAGTAAGAAAAATCCTTCAATGTTAAATGCATCCCTTTTGTTGGACCGTTCTCCGAGTAGAGGCAACGCACTCGTTAGGGTTTTATTACCTCAAGGGCTTGCGTGAGAGCTCGACAAATTTCCATCGACTGCTTTCCTTTAAACTCCCTATCATCAATAAGATTAGAAAAATCAACTGAGTCATGAGGATGCCCCGAAACGGTGCTTAAGATTTGGATAGGAACGCTCTCATATTTTAACTCATGCGTTGCAAACGTGATGAACATTTTCGGCTAATAAGTCTTACGCTATTCACAGAAACGTGTTTCACCATCGGGCTTAAAATTGCTTCCACATTACGAATCTTAAGGAGTTGGAAGAGAAGAACTTGCTCTACATTTATTTGTCACCGACAACTTTAAAGCTAAACGAGGAAAGGAGAAAATAGATCGACAGTCGTCGTCTTTTTGCCCCGAAATTCGAACCGGAATCCGACAGAGGGCCAAGTATTGGTTCAGTTGCTTGGCCCGTCTCGCGAGTAAACATCGTGCTCGTATCTTGCGAATCGAGAAGCTTTTTCGAAGTGAACGCTTTATTCTCGTCTCACGCGCGGCCAGTGGAATCTTGAAGATTGCCCCTGGAGAAGGCGACAGTGATGTTGCGTTTAGTGGTCATTGGAGAGCATAAAGGATTTAATCGACGTGGCAGATTTGCACGGGACTGCATTGTGACATCGTCGAGTGAGTGTTGCGAGAAGCTTCGAGCGAGGTTCACGGAGAATTTAAAGGTGAGACCCATCGGAATATTTTCCTCATCTCTTTGCCTGCGTTGACAAGAATGTGTATCGCAATTTAACCTCCTGATTGCTTAGAAGCGGGGAGTTTGGAGTGCCCGCATTGCAAACCCTCGTCTTGGGGACATCTTGATCACCGTAAATAAGACCAGATGTAAACATCATCGAACGAATGCTTCATTGTCTCAGCTGTATCGTTGATATGGACTCGTATATCATCGCCTTGACGCGAACTTTATTAATATTCCGAAGACGTGTCTATAGTCAAAGCGCTTCCTCGTACCATCATAGTTTACGTGAGGATGATTTCGTCTTCAATCGTGTTCATTACATTTGAGGAAAGGGAAAATAAGGGACTGGGTGTGGGAACGACGTGAACGCGGCGAGGCCGCCATGGAAAGTGCAAAGTTCATGGCGCTATTTCGAGGCGCCATTGCTACCGGCGGGAATCTAAAATTGCAATTAGATTTTTCGAAATTAACTTGCGGTGCATCGTAAACGATAAAATTTTCATGAAGACTAGTATTTATTATGATTTTTTCCTACTACGTGAGTCTTACCGCACAAAAAGACCATTTTCATAATGTATCGAAAGCTTATTCTTCGGAATTGAGGAAAACCGCCATTACTCGCCGTCGACGTAAAAGAAGAAAGAAATTTTGAGGTTGTTCGATCGGTAATTGGATCAGCAATTCTTTGCCATGAAATTCATTAATACAGTGCCTGCACTGACAGCGGTGGTATTTCTCTCAGCCAATCAGAATCAAGAAAAATGTTTACCGGGAGTTCAAAATTAGATGAAATCTTAAAATATTAAATTAAAATTAGATTGATCGTTAGAAACGGTACTGCTGCCGCTTTCCGAAGCTAATTCATTATAAGAATTGCTCGCGAAAGACTTTTTTCAAGTATTCATTAAGTTAAGCACCTCCCCCATGCATAGTACCATGAACAGAAATACTGGGGTTCTATTTATTTCCCTACTTCATAATGTATTTAGCACTGTTTCCTGGCTTTTGAAGAGAAGAGACGAGGATTGACAGCTATAAATAATTACAAGTCTATATGGTAGCTTTCCTAGCCATGAGAATGAGGGGTAAATTCTTTGTTTTGGATAATTGCTTGATTTTCAATTACATCTTTCTATTTCAATTCCAGGATGCTTCTCTACCGAAGAATTCCTACTGCTCAGATGAGTAATTCACAGCACCCAATGAACTGCAAAGAGTTGTGATCACTTAACGACGAAGTGGAGGTTTTATATAAAAAATTTCAATATGCAAGTTCATTACTTTTCAAGGTAAGAGGTTTTTGAAACAATGATTTCTGTTCAACTTTTCTATCATAACAAGTTAACCTGACACTGACCTAACTATGCTAAGAGATGAATATTATGTGACTCCATAAGGTGAAAAGCAACGTTAGTAGAGTTTCTAGATCAAATTAGATTAAATCTTAAAATGTTAAATTTGATTTATCGTTAATTACGAAACTGCTTCTTCTTTCCGAAGCTAATTCATTCGAAGCAGCGCTCGCGAAAGACTTTTCAAGTATTCATTAAGTTAAACAGCTCTTCCAAAGCATAGTTATATGAACAGAAATACTGGGGTTCTATTTATTTCCCTACTTCATAATGTAAATTGCACTGCTTCCTGGCTTTTGAAGAGTAAGAGACGAGGATTGACAGCTGTAAATAATTACAAGTCTATATGGTAGCTTTCCTAGCCATGAGAATTAGGGGTCATTTCTTCGTTTTGGATAATTGCTTGATTTTCAATCACATCTTTCTATTTCAATTCCAGGATGCTTCTCTACCGAAGAATTCCTACTGCTCAGATGAGTAATTCACAGCACCCAATGAACTGCAAAGAGTTGTGATCACTTAACTTCCAAGTGGAGGCTTTATATTGCAGCTTTCAATAATTGGTTAATGGATTACTTTTCAAGGTAAGAGGTTTTTGAAACGTTGTAAATGTAAACGATTCCCTTGATTGGATGTGACACTGTGAATGATTCTGCAAGACGGCAATAAAATGATTCAATAAATTGAACGACAAAGATAATCGATTTGCAATGCAAGAATTGGTAATTGTAAGGGTTATATTAAAGATTATTTATTAGTTCAAGAATGGAAATGGATATTTGGAAAACAGAAACTTGCCCTTATGATGTTAATTACACAAACATTTCCAAGTTAGGAGGTTATTTAAACATTACTTTCTGCTAACATTTCCTTTTAATAGATGTCACAGCAATGTGACCAAAGATTTGATTTCCAATTGAGGAATTTGAGTTCCTGAGTGATAAATCTAATCTGTTTAAGTACTTGGATGATGGGAAAGGAAACTTGGCAAGCAGAGAGTACGGTAATCATGCAAGGATATTGATTACACGTTTGAGCAAGTAAGTTGTTTTTCCCATCTCCACAAGAGGTATTTGAAACAATGATTTCTGTTCATTTTTTTCATAAGTGGTTGACTCACTTAACTATGCTGCAAGATGAAACTTATATGAATCTATAAGGTTAAAAGCATGTCTCCCTTGCTCCTAAAACATTCTCCTATTTTCAGGTGTATTCTTGGCAGAATTTATGAAGGTACATCGAGCAAGCAACAAGGCCGGGACGTCGAACGAGCAGTGAGCTAGGTTATTTTTTGACAATTGGGAAGGAGATTCGATGCAACTCATAGTACGACCAACATCGTAAACATGTTTTTTATGCGATGCACGAGGATGTGAATCGAACGTATCGCTTTCTATGTAACTGATGGTTGAAATGCAATAAAGTCTCTATTTTAAATGTTGAAAACTGGGTTTTACTCCACTCCCTTCAAGAAATATCAGTAAGAAAAATCCTTCAATGTTAAATGCATCCCTTTTGTTGGACCGTTCTCCGAGTAGAGGCAACGCACTCGTTAGGGTTTTATTACCTCAAGGGCTTGCGTGAGAGCTCGACAAATTTCCATCGACTGCTTTCCTTTAAACTCCCTATCATCAATAAGATTAGAAAAATCAACTGAGTCATGAGGATGCCCCGAAACGGTGCTTAAGATTTGGATAGGAACGCTCTCATATTTTAACTCATGCGTTGCAAACGTGATGAACATTTTCGGCTAATAAGTCTTACGCTATTCACAGAAACGTGTTTCACCATCGGGCTTAAAATTGCTTCCACATTACGAATCTTAAGGAGTTGGAAGAGAAGAACTTGCTCTACATTTATTTGTCACCGACAACTTTAAAGCTAAACGAGGAAAGGAGAAAATAGATCGACAGTCGTCGTCTTTTTGCCCCGAAATTCGAACCGGAATCCGACAGAGGGCCAAGTATTGGTTCAGTTGCTTGGCCCGTCTCGCGAGTAAACATCGTGCTCGTATCTTGCGAATCGAGAAGCTTTTTCGAAGTGAACGCTTTATTCTCGTCTCACGCGCGGCCAGTGGAATCTTGAAGATTGCCCCTGGAGAAGGCGACAGTGATGTTGCGTTTAGTGGTCATTGGAGAGCATAAAGGATTTAATCGACGTGGCAGATTTGCACGGGACTGCATTGTGACATCGTCGAGTGAGTGTTGCGAGAAGCTTCGAGCGAGGTTCACGGAGAATTTAAAGGTGAGACCCATCGGAATATTTTCCTCATCTCTTTGCCTGCGTTGACAAGAATGTGTATCGCAATTTAACCTCCTGATTGCTTAGAAGCGGGGAGTTTGGAGTGCCCGCATTGCAAACCCTCGTCTTGGGGACATCTTGATCACCGTAAATAAGACCAGATGTAAACATCATCGAACGAATGCTTCATTGTCTCAGCTGTATCGTTGATATGGACTCGTATATCATCGCCTTGACGCGAACTTTATTAATATTCCGAAGACGTGTCTATAGTCAAAGCGCTTCCTCGTACCATCATAGTTTACGTGAGGATGATTTCGTCTTCAATCGTGTTCATTACATTTGAGGAAAGGGAAAATAAGGGACTGGGTGTGGGAACGACGTGAACGCGGCGAGGCCGCCATGGAAAGTGCAAAATTCATGGCGCTATTTCGAGGCGCCATTGTTACCGGCGGGAATCTAAAATTGCAATTAGATTTTTCGAAATTAACTTGCGGTGCATCGTAAACGATAAAATTTTCATGAAGACTAGTATTTATTATGATTTTTTCCTACTACGTGAGTCTTACCGCACAAAAAGACCATTTTCATAATGTATCGAAAGCTTATTCTTCGGAATTGAGGAAAACCGCCATTACTCGCCGTCGACGTAAAAGAAGAAAGAAATTTTGAGGTTGTTCGATCGGTAATTGGATCAGCAATTCTTTGCCATGAAATTCATTAATACAGTGCCTGCACTGACAGCGGTGGTATTTCTCTCAGCCAATCAGAATCAAGAAAAATGTTTACCGGGAGTTCAAAATTAGATGAAATCTTAAAATATTAAATTAAAATTAGATTGATCGTTAGAAACGGTACTGCTGCCGCTTTCCGAAGCTAATTCATTATAAGAATTGCTCGCGAAAGACTTTTTTCAAGTATTCATTAAGTTAAGCACCTCCCCCATGCATAGTACCATGAACAGAAATACTGGGGTTCTATTTATTTCCCTACTTCATAATGTATTTAGCACTGTTTCCTGGCTTTTGAAGAGAAGAGACGAGGATTGACAGCTATAAATAATTACAAGTCTATATGGTAGCTTTCCTAGCCATGAGAATGAGGGGTAAATTCTTTGTTTTGGATAATTGCTTGATTTTCAATTACATCTTTCTATTTCAATTCCAGGATGCTTCTCTACCGAAGAATTCCTACTGCTCAGATGAGTAATTCACAGCACCCAATGAACTGCAAAGAGTTGTGATCACTTAACGACGAAGTGGAGGTTTTATATAAAAAATTTCAATATGCAAGTTCATTACTTTTCAAGGTAAGAGGTTTTTGAAACAATGATTTCTGTTCAACTTTTCTATCATAACAAGTTAACCTGACACTGACCTAACTATGCTAAGAGATGAATATTATGTGACTCCATAAGGTGAAAAGCAACGTTAGTAGAGTTTCTAGATCAAATTAGATTAAATCTTAAAATGTTAAATTTGATTTATCGTTAATTACGAAACTGCTTCTTCTTTCCGAAGCTAATTCATTCGAAGCAGCGCTCGCGAAAGACTTTTCAAGTATTCATTAAGTTAAACAGCTCTTCCAAAGCATAGTTATATGAACAGAAATACTGGGGTTCTATTTATTTCCCTACTTCATAATGTAAATTGCACTGCTTCCTGGCTTTTGAAGAGTAAGAGACGAGGATTGACAGCTATAAATAATTACAAGTCTATATGGTAGCTTTCCTAGCCATGAGAATTAGGGGTCATTTCTTCGTTTTGGATAATTGCTTGATTTTCAATCACATCTTTCTATTTCAATTCCAGGATGCTTCTCTACCGAACAATTCCTACTGCTCAGATGAGTAATTCACAGCACCCAATGAACTGCAAAGAGTTGTGATCACTTAACTTCCAAGTGGAGGCTTTATATTGCAGCTTTCAATAATTGGTTAATGGATTACTTTTCAAGGTAAGAGGTTTTTGAAACGTTGTAAATGTAAACGATTCCCTTGATTGGATGTGACACTGTGAATGATTCTGCAAGACGGCAATAAAATGATTCAATAAATTGAACGACAAAGATAATCGATTTGCAATGCAAGAATTGGTAATTGTAAGGGTTATATTAAAGATTATTTATTAGTTCAAGAATGGAAATGGATATTTGGAAAACAGAAACTTGCCCTTATGATGTTAATTACACAAACATTTCCAAGTTAGGAGGTTATTTAAACATTACTTTCTGCTAACATTTCCTTTTAATAGATGTCACAGCAATGTGACCAAAGATTTGATTTCCAATTGAGGAATTTGAGTTCCTGAGTGATAAATCTAATCTGTTTAAGTACTTGGATGATGGGAAAGGAAACTTGGCAAGCAGAGAGTACGGTAATCATGCAAGGATATTGATTACACGTTTGAGCAAGTAAGTTGTTTTTCCCATCTCCACAAGAGGTATTTGAAACAATGATTTCTGTTCATTTTTTTCATAAGTGGTTGACTCACTTAACTATGCTGCAAGATGAAACTTATATGAATCTATAAGGTTAAAAGCATGTCTCCCTTGCTCCTAAAACACTCTCCTATTTTCAGGTGTATTCTTGGCAGAATTTATGAAGGTACATCGAGCAAGCAACAAGGCCGGGACGTCGAACGAGCAGTGAGCTAGGTTATTTTTTGACAATTGGGAAGGAGATTCGATGCAACTCATAGTACGACCAACATCGTAAACATGTTTTTTATGCGATGCACGAGGATGTGAATCGAACGTATCGCTTTCTATGTAACTGATGGTTGAAATGCAATAAAGTCTCTATTTTAAATGTTGAAAACTGGGTTTTACTCCACTCCCTTCAAGAAATATCAGTAAGAAAAATCCTTCAATGTTAAATGCATCCCTTTTGTTGGACCGTTCTCCGAGTAGAGGCAACGCACTCGTTAGGGTTTTATTACCTCAAGGGCTTGCGTGAGAGCTCGACAAATTTCCATCGACTGCTTTCCTTTAAACTCCCTATCATCAATAAGATTAGAAAAATCAACTGAGTCATGAGGATGCCCCGAAACGGTGCTTAAGATTTGGATAGGAACGCTCTCATATTTTAACTCATGCGTTGCAAACGTGATGAACATTTTCGGCTAATAAGTCTTACGCTATTCACAGAAACGTGTTTCACCATCGGGCTTAAAATTGCTTCCACATTACGAATCTTAAGGAGTTGGAAGAGAAGAACTTGCTCTACATTTATTTGTCACCGACAACTTTAAAGCTAAACGAGGAAAGGAGAAAATAGATCGACAGTCGTCGTCTTTTTGCCCCGAAATTCGAACCGGAATCCGACAGAGGGCCAAGTATTGGTTCAGTTGCTTGGCCCGTCTCGCGAGTAAACATCGTGCTCGTATCTTGCGAATCGAGAAGCTTTTTCGAAGTGAACGCTTTATTCTCGTCTCACGCGCGGCCAGTGGAATCTTGAAGATTGCCCCTGGAGAAGGCGACAGTGATGTTGCGTTTAGTGGTCATTGGAGAGCATAAAGGATTTAATCGACGTGGCAGATTTGCACGGGACTGCATTGTGACATCGTCGAGTGAGTGTTGCGAGAAGCTTCGAGCGAGGTTCACGGAGAATTTAAAGGTGAGACCCATCGGAATATTTTCCTCATCTCTTTGCCTGCGTTGACAAGAATGTGTATCGCAATTTAACCTCCTGATTGCTTAGAAGCGGGGAGTTTGGAGTGCCCGCATTGCAAACCCTCGTCTTGGGGACATCTTGATCACCGTAAATAAGACCAGATGTAAACATCATCGAACGAATGCTTCATTGTCTCAGCTGTATCGTTGATATGGACTCGTATATCATCGCCTTGACGCGAACTTTATTAATATTCCGAAGACGTGTCTATAGTCAAAGCGCTTCCTCGTACCATCATAGTTTACGTGAGGATGATTTCGTCTTCAATCGTGTTCATTACATTTGAGGAAAGGGAAAATAAGGGACTGGGTGTGGGAACGACGTGAACGCGGCGAGGCCGCCATGGAAAGTGCAAAATTCATGGCGCTATTTCGAGGCGCCATTGTTACCGGCGGGAATCTAAAATTGCAATTAGATTTTTCGAAATTAACTTGCGGTGCATCGTAAACGATAAAATTTTCATGAAGACTAGTATTTATTATGATTTTTTCCTACTACGTGAGTCTTACCGCACAAAAAGACCATTTTCATAATGTATCGAAAGCTTATTCTTCGGAATTGAGGAAAACCGCCATTACTCGCCGTCGACGTAAAAGAAGAAAGAAATTTTGAGGTTGTTCGATCGGTAATTGGATCAGCAATTCTTTGCCATGAAATTCATTAATACAGTGCCTGCACTGACAGCGGTGGTATTTCTCTCAGCCAATCAGAATCAAGAAAAATGTTTACCGGGAGTTCAAAATTAGATGAAATCTTAAAATATTAAATTAAAATTAGATTGATCGTTAGAAACGGTACTGCTGCCGCTTTCCGAAGCTAATTCATTATAAGAATTGCTCGCGAAAGACTTTTTTCAAGTATTCATTAAGTTAAGCACCTCCCCCATGCATAGTACCATGAACAGAAATACTGGGGTTCTATTTATTTCCCTACTTCATAATGTATTTAGCACTGTTTCCTGGCTTTTGAAGAGAAGAGACGAGGATTGACAGCTATAAATAATTACAAGTCTATATGGTAGCTTTCCTAGCCATGAGAATGAGGGGTAAATTCTTTGTTTTGGATAATTGCTTGATTTTCAATTACATCTTTCTATTTCAATTCCAGGATGCTTCTCTACCGAAGAATTCCTACTGCTCAGATGAGTAATTCACAGCACCCAATGAACTGCAAAGAGTTGTGATCACTTAACGACGAAGTGGAGGTTTTATATAAAAAATTTCAATATGCAAGTTCATTACTTTTCAAGGTAAGAGGTTTTTGAAACAATGATTTCTGTTCAACTTTTCTATCATAACAAGTTAACCTGACACTGACCTAACTATGCTAAAAGATGAATATTATGTGACTCCATAAGGTGAAAAGCAACGTTAGTAGAGTTTCTAGATCAAATTAGATTAAATCTTAAAATGTTAAATTTGATTTATCGTTAATTACGAAACTGCTTCTTCTTTCCGAAGCTAATTCATTCGAAGCAGCGCTCGCGAAAGACTTTTCAAGTATTCATTAAGTTAAACAGCTCTTCCAAAGCATAGTTATATGAACAGAAATACTGGGGTTCTATTTATTTCCCTACTTCATAATGTAAATTGCACTGCTTCCTGGCTTTTGAAGAGTAAGAGACGAGGATTGACAGCTATAAATAATTACAAGTCTATATGGTAGCTTTCCTAGCCATGAGAATTAGGGGTCATTTCTTCGTTTTGGATAATTGCTTGATTTTCAATCACATCTTTCTATTTCAATTCCAGGATGCTTCTCTACCGAACAATTCCTACAGCTTAGATGAATGATTCACAGCACCCAATGGACAGCAAAGAGTAGTCAACACTTAACTTCCAAGTGGAGGCTTTATATTGCAGCTTTCAATAATTGGTTAATGGATTACTTTTCAAGGTAAGAGGTTTTTGAAACGTTGTAAATGTAAACGATTCCCTTGATTGGATGTGACACTGTGAATGATTCTGCAAGACGGCAATAAAATGATTCAATAAATTGAACGACAAAGATAATCGATTTGCAATGCAAGAATTGGTAATTGTAAGGGTTATATTAAAGATTATTTATTAGTTCAAGAATGGAAATGGATATTTGGAAAACAGAAACTTGCCCTTATGATGTTAATTACACAAACATTTCCAAGTTAGGAGGTTATTTAAACATTACTTTCTGCTAACATTTCCTTTTAATAGATGTCACAGCAATGTGACCAAAGATTTGATTTCCAATTGAGGAATTTGAGTTCCTGAGTGATAAATCTAATCTGTTTAAGTACTTGGATGATGGGAAAGGAAACTTGGCAAGCAGAGAGTACGGTAATCATGCAAGGATATTGATTACACGTTTGAGCAAGTAAGTTGTTTTTCCCATCTCCACAAGAGGTATTTGAAACAATGATTTCTGTTCATTTTTTTCATAAGTGGTTGACTCACTTAACTATGCTGCAAGATGAAACTTATATGAATCTATAAGGTTAAAAGCATGTCTCCCTTGCTCCTAAAACATTCTCCTATTTTCAGGTGTATTCTTGGCAGAATTTATGAAGGTACATCGAGCAAGCAACAAGGCCGGGACGTCGAACGAGCAGTGAGCTAGGTTATTTTTTGACAATTGGGAAGGAGATTCGATGCAACTCATAGTACGACCAACATCGTAAACATGTTTTTTATGCGATGCACGAGGATGTGAATCGAACGTATCGCTTTCTATGTAACTGATGGTTGAAATGCAATAAAGTCTCTATTTTAAATGTTGAAAACTGGGTTTTACTCCACTCCCTTCAAGAAATATCAGTAAGAAAAATCCTTCAATGTTAAATGCATCCCTTTTGTTGGACCGTTCTCCGAGTAGAGGCAACGCACTCGTTAGGGTTTTATTACCTCAAGGGCTTGCGTGAGAGCTCGACAAATTTCCATCGACTGCTTTCCTTTAAACTCCCTATCATCAATAAGATTAGAAAAATCAACTGAGTCATGAGGATGCCCCGAAACGGTGCTTAAGATTTGGATAGGAACGCTCTCATATTTTAACTCATGCGTTGCAAACGTGATGAACATTTTCGGCTAATAAGTCTTACGCTATTCACAGAAACGTGTTTCACCATCGGGCTTAAAATTGCTTCCACATTACGAATCTTAAGGAGTTGGAAGAGAAGAACTTGCTCTACATTTATTTGTCACCGACAACTTTAAAGCTAAACGAGGAAAGGAGAAAATAGATCGACAGTCGTCGTCTTTTTGCCCCGAAATTCGAACCGGAATCCGACAGAGGGCCAAGTATTGGTTCAGTTGCTTGGCCCGTCTCGCGAGTAAACATCGTGCTCGTATCTTGCGAATCGAGAAGCTTTTTCGAAGTGAACGCTTTATTCTCGTCTCACGCGCGGCCAGTGGAATCTTGAAGATTGCCCCTGGAGAAGGCGACAGTGATGTTGCGTTTAGTGGTCATTGGAGAGCATAAAGGATTTAATCGACGTGGCAGATTTGCACGGGACTGCATTGTGACATCGTCGAGTGAGTGTTGCGAGAAGCTTCGAGCGAGGTTCACGGAGAATTTAAAGGTGAGACCCATCGGAATATTTTCCTCATCTCTTTGCCTGCGTTGACAAGAATGTGTATCGCAATTTAACCTCCTGATTGCTTAGAAGCGGGGAGTTTGGAGTGCCCGCATTGCAAACCCTCGTCTTGGGGACATCTTGATCACCGTAAATAAGACCAGATGTAAACATCATCGAACGAATGCTTCATTGTCTCAGCTGTATCGTTGATATGGACTCGTATATCATCGCCTTGACGCGAACTTTATTAATATTCCGAAGACGTGTCTATAGTCAAAGCGCTTCCTCGTACCATCATAGTTTACGTGAGGATGATTTCGTCTTCAATCGTGTTCATTACATTTGAGGAAAGGGAAAATAAGGGACTGGGTGTGGGAACGACGTGAACGCGGCGAGGCCGCCATGGAAAGTGCAAAATTCATGGCGCTATTTCGAGGCGCCATTGTTACCGGCGGGAATCTAAAATTGCAATTAGATTTTTCGAAATTAACTTGCGGTGCATCGTAAACGATAAAATTTTCATGAAGACTAGTATTTATTATGATTTTTTCCTACTACGTGAGTCTTACCGCACAAAAAGACCATTTTCATAATGTATCGAAAGCTTATTCTTCGGAATTGAGGAAAACCGCCATTACTCGCCGTCGACGTAAAAGAAGAAAGAAATTTTGAGGTTGTTCGATCGGTAATTGGATCAGCAATTCTTTGCCATGAAATTCATTAATACAGTGCCTGCACTGACAGCGGTGGTATTTCTCTCAGCCAATCAGAATCAAGAAAAATGTTTACCGGGAGTTCAAAATTAGATGAAATCTTAAAATATTAAATTAAAATTAGATTGATCGTTAGAAACGGTACTGCTGCCGCTTTCCGAAGCTAATTCATTATAAGAATTGCTCGCGAAAGACTTTTTTCAAGTATTCATTAAGTTAAGCACCTCCCCCATGCATAGTACCATGAACAGAAATACTGGGGTTCTATTTATTTCCCTACTTCATAATGTATTTAGCACTGTTTCCTGGCTTTTGAAGAGAAGAGACGAGGATTGACAGCTATAAATAATTACAAGTCTATATGGTAGCTTTCCTAGCCATGAGAATGAGGGGTAAATTCTTTGTTTTGGATAATTGCTTGATTTTCAATCACATCTTTCTATTTCAATTCCAGGATGCTTCTCTACCGAAGAATTCCTACTGCTCAGATGAGTAATTCACAGCACCCAATGAACTGCAAAGAGTTGTGATCACTTAACGACGAAGTGGAGGTTTTATATAAAAAATTTCAATAAGCAAGTTGATTACTTTTCAAGGTAAGAGGTTTTTGAAACAATGATTTCTGTTCAACTTTTCTATCATAACAAGTTAACCTGACACTGACCTAACTATGCTAAAAGATGAATATTATGTGACTCCATAAGGTGAAAAGCAACGTTAGTAGAGTTTCTAGATCAAATTAGATTAAATCTTAAAATGTTAAATTTGATTTATCGTTAATTACGAAACTGCTTCTTCTTTCCGAAGCTAATTCATTCGAAGCAGCGCTCGCGAAAGACTTTTCAAGTATTCATTAAGTTAAACAGCTCTTCCAAAGCATAGTTATATGAACAGAAATACTGGGGTTCTATTTATTTCCCTACTTCATAATGTAAATTGCACTGCTTCCTGGCTTTTGAAGAGTAAGAGACGAGGATTGACAGCTATAAATAATTACAAGTCTATATGGTAGCTTTCCTAGCCATGAGAATTAGGGGTCATTTCTTCGTTTTGGATAATTGCTTGATTTTCAATCACATCTTTCTATTTCAATTCCAGGATGCTTCTCTACCGAACAATTCCTACAGCTTAGATGAATGATTCACAGCACCCAATGGACAGCAAAGAGTAGTCAACACTTAACTTCCAAGTGGAGGCTTCATATTGCAGCTTTCAATAATTGGTTAATGGATTACTTTTCAAGGTAAGAGGTTTTTGAAACGTTGTAAATGTAAACGATTCCCTTGATTGGATGTGACACTGTGAATGATTCTGCAAGACGGCAATAAAATGATTCAATAAATTGAACGACAAAGATAATCGATTTGCAATGCAAGAATTGGTAATTGTAAGGGTTATATTAAAGATTATTTATTAGTTCAAGAATGGAAATGGATATTTGGAAAACAGAAACTTGCCCTTATGATGTTAATTACACAAACATTTCCAAGTTAGGAGGTTATTTAAACATTACTTTCTGCTAACATTTCCTTTTAATAGATGTCACAGCAATGTGACCAAAGATTTGATTTCCAATTGAGGAATTTGAGTTCCTGAGTGATAAATCTAATCTGTTTAAGTACTTGGATGATGGGAAAGGAAACTTGGCAAGCAGAGAGTACGGTAATCATGCAAGGATATTGATTACACGTTTGAGCAAGTAAGTTGTTTTTCCCATCTCCACAAGAGGTATTTGAAACAATGATTTCTGTTCATTTTTTTCATAAGTGGTTGACTCACTTAACTATGCTGCAAGATGAAACTTATATGAATCTATAAGGTTAAAAGCATGTCTCCCTTGCTCCTAAAACATTCTCCTATTTTCAGGTGTATTCTTGGCAGAATTTATGAAGGTACATCGAGCAAGCAACAAGGCCGGGACGTCGAACGAGCAGTGAGCTAGGTTATTTTTTGACAATTGGGAAGGAGATTCGATGCAACTCATAGTACGACCAACATCGTAAACATGTTTTTTATGCGATGCACGAGGATGTGAATCGAACGTATCGCTTTCTATGTAACTGATGGTTGAAATGCAATAAAGTCTCTATTTTAAATGTTGAAAACTGGGTTTTACTCCACTCCCTTCAAGAAATATCAGTAAGAAAAATCCTTCAATGTTAAATGCATCCCTTTTGTTGGACCGTTCTCCGAGTAGAGGCAACGCACTCGTTAGGGTTTTATTACCTCAAGGGCTTGCGTGAGAGCTCGACAAATTTCCATCGACTGCTTTCCTTTAAACTCCCTATCATCAATAAGATTAGAAAAATCAACTGAGTCATGAGGATGCCCCGAAACGGTGCTTAAGATTTGGATAGGAACGCTCTCATATTTTAACTCATGCGTTGCAAACGTGATGAACATTTTCGGCTAATAAGTCTTACGCTATTCACAGAAACGTGTTTCACCATCGGGCTTAAAATTGCTTCCACATTACGAATCTTAAGGAGTTGGAAGAGAAGAACTTGCTCTACATTTATTTGTCACCGACAACTTTAAAGCTAAACGAGGAAAGGAGAAAATAGATCGACAGTCGTCGTCTTTTTGCCCCGAAATTCGAACCGGAATCCGACAGAGGGCCAAGTATTGGTTCAGTTGCTTGGCCCGTCTCGCGAGTAAACATCGTGCTCGTATCTTGCGAATCGAGAAGCTTTTTCGAAGTGAACGCTTTATTCTCGTCTCACGCGCGGCCAGTGGAATCTTGAAGATTGCCCCTGGAGAAGGCGACAGTGATGTTGCGTTTAGTGGTCATTGGAGAGCATAAAGGATTTAATCGACGTGGCAGATTTGCATGGGACTGCATTGTGACATCGTCGAGTGAGTGTTGCGAGAAGCTTCGAGCGAGGTTCACGGAGAATTTAAAGGTGAGACCCATCGGAATATTTTCCTCATCCCTTTTGCCTGCGTTGACAAGAATGTGTATCGCAATTTAACCTCCTGATTGCTTAGAAGCGGGGAGTTTGGAGTGCCCGCATTGCAAACCCTCGTCTTGGGGACATCTTGATCACCGTAAATAAGACCAGATGTAAACATCATCGAACGAATGCTTCATTGTCTCAGCTGTATCGTTGATATGGACTCGTATATCATCGCCTTGACGCGAACTTTATTAATATTCCGAAGACGTGTCTATAGTCAAAGCGCTTCCTCGTACCATCATAGTTTACGAGAGGATGATTTCGTCTTCAATCGTGTTCATTACATTTGAGGAAAGGGAAAATAAGGGACTGGGTGTGGGAACGACGTGAACGCGGCGAGGCCGCCATGGAAAGTGCAAAATTCATGGCGCTATTTCGAGGCGCCATTGTTACCGGCGGGAATCTAAAATTGCAATTAGATTTTTCGAAATTAACTTGCGGTGCATCGTAAACGATAAAATTTTCATGAAGACTAGTATTTATTATGATTTTTTCCTACTACGTGAGTCTTACCGCACAAAAAGACCATTTTCATAATGTATCGAAAGCTTATTCTTCGGAATTGAGGAAAACCGCCATTACTCGCCGTCGACGTAAAAGAAGAAAGAAATTTTGAGGTTGTTCGATCGGTAATTGGATCAGCAATTCTTTGCCATGAAATTCATTAATACAGTGCCTGCACTGACAGCGGTGGTATTTCTCTCAGCCAATCAGAATCAAGAAAAATGTTTACCGGGAGTTCAAAATTAGATGAAATCTTAAAATATTAAATTAAAATTAGATTGATCGTTAGAAACGGTACTGCTGCCGCTTTCCGAAGCTAATTCATTATAAGAATTGCTCGCGAAAGACTTTTTTCAAGTATTCATTAAGTTAAGCACCTCCCCCATGCATAGTACCATGAACAGAAATACTGGGGTTCTATTTATTTCCCTACTTCATAATGTATTTAGCACTGTTTCCTGGCTTTTGAAGAGAAGAGACGAGGATTGACAGCTATAAATAATTACAAGTCTATATGGTAGCTTTCCTAGCCATGAGAATGAGGGGTAAATTCTTTGTTTTGGATAATTGCTTGATTTTCAATGACATCTTTCTATTTCAATTCCAGGATGCTTCTCTACCGAAGAATTCCTACTGCTCAGATGAGTAATTCACAGCACCCAATGAACTGCAAAGAGTTGTGATCACTTAACGACGAAGTGGAGGTTTTATATAAAAAATTTCAATATGCAAGTTGATTACTTTTCAAGGTAAGAGGTTTTTGAAACAATGATTTCTGTTCAACTTTTCTATCATAACAAGTTAACCTGACACTGACCTAACTATGCTAAAAGATGAATATTATGTGACTCCATAAGGTGAAAAGCAACGTTAGTAGAGTTTCTAGATCAAATTAGATTAAATCTTAAAATGTTAAATTTGATTTATCGTTAATTACGAAACTGCTTCTTCTTTCCGAAGCTAATTCATTCGAAGCAGCGCTCGCGAAAGACTTTTCAAGTATTCATTAAGTTAAACAGCTCTTCCAAAGCATAGTTATATGAACAGAAATACTGGGGTTCTATTTATTTCCCTACTTCATAATGTAAATTGCACTGCTTCCTGGCTTTTGAAGAGTAAGAGACGAGGATTGACAGCTATAAATAATTACAAGTCTATATGGTAGCTTTCCTAGCCATGAGAATTAGGGGTCATTTCTTCGTTTTGGATAATTGCTTGATTTTCAATCACATCTTTCTATTTCAATTCCAGGATGCTTCTCTACCGAACAATTCCTACAGCTTAGATGAATGATTCACAGCACCCAATGGACAGCAAAGAGTAGTCAACACTTAACTTCCAAGTGGAGGCTTTATATTGCAGCTTTCAATAATTGGTTAATGGATTACTTTTCAAGGTAAGAGGTTTTTGAAACGTTGTAAATGTAAACGATTCCCTTGATTGGATGTGACACTGTGAATGATTCTGCAAGACGGCAATAAAATGATTCAATAAATTGAACGACAAAGATAATCGATTTGCAATGCAAGAATTGGTAATTGTAAGGGTTATATTAAAGATTATTTATTAGTTCAAGAATGGAAATGGATATTTGGAAAACAGAAACTTGCCCTTATGATGTTAATTACACAAACATTTCCAAGTTAGGAGGTTATTTAAACATTACTTTCTGCTAACATTTCCTTTTAATAGATGTCACAGCAATGTGACCAAAGATTTGATTTCCAATTGAGGAATTTGAGTTCCTGAGTGATAAATCTAATCTGTTTAAGTACTTGGATGATGGGAAAGGAAACTTGGCAAGCAGAGAGTACGGTAATCATGCAAGGATATTGATTACACGTTTGAGCAAGTAAGTTGTTTTTCCCATCTCCACAAGAGGTATTTGAAACAATGATTTCTGTTCATTTTTTTCATAAGTGGTTGACTCACTTAACTATGCTGCAAGATGAAACTTATATGAATCTATAAGGTTAAAAGCATGTCTCCCTTGCTCCTAAAACATTCTCCTATTTTCAGGTGTATTCTTGGCAGAATTTATGAAGGTACATCGAGCAAGCAACAAGGCCGGGACGTCGAACGAGCAGTGAGCTAGGTTATTTTTTGACAATTGGGAAGGAGATTCGATGCAACTCATAGTACGACCAACATCGTAAACATGTTTTTTATGCGATGCACGAGGATGTGAATCGAACGTATCGCTTTCTATGTAACTGATGGTTGAAATGCAATAAAGTCTCTATTTTAAATGTTGAAAACTGGGTTTTACTCCACTCCCTTCAAGAAATATCAGTAAGAAAAATCCTTCAATGTTAAATGCATCCCTTTTGTTGGACCGTTCTCCGAGTAGAGGCAACGCACTCGTTAGGGTTTTATTACCTCAAGGGCTTGCGTGAGAGCTCGACAAATTTCCATCGACTGCTTTCCTTTAAACTCCCTATCATCAATAAGATTAGAAAAATCAACTGAGTCATGAGGATGCCCCGAAACGGTGCTTAAGATTTGGATAGGAACGCTCTCATATTTTAACTCATGCGTTGCAAACGTGATGAACATTTTCGGCTAATAAGTCTTACGCTATTCACAGAAACGTGTTTCACCATCGGGCTTAAAATTGCTTCCACATTACGAATCTTAAGGAGTTGGAAGAGAAGAACTTGCTCTACATTTATTTGTCACCGACAACTTTAAAGCTAAACGAGGAAAGGAGAAAATAGATCGACAGTCGTCGTCTTTTTGCCCCGAAATTCGAACCGGAATCCGACAGAGGGCCAAGTATTGGTTCAGTTGCTTGGCCCGTCTCGCGAGTAAACATCGTGCTCGTATCTTGCGAATCGAGAAGCTTTTTCGAAGTGAACGCTTTATTCTCGTCTCACGCGCGGCCAGTGGAATCTTGAAGATTGCCCCTGGAGAAGGCGACAGTGATGTTGCGTTTAGTGGTCATTGGAGAGCATAAAGGATTTAATCGACGTGGCAGATTTGCATGGGACTGCATTGTGACATCGTCGAGTGAGTGTTGCGAGAAGCTTCGAGCGAGGTTCACGGAGAATTTAAAGGTGAGACCCATCGGAATATTTTCCTCATCCCTTTTGCCTGCGTTGACAAGAATGTGTATCGCAATTTAACCTCCTGATTGCTTAGAAGCGGGGAGTTTGGAGTGCCCGCATTGCAAACCCTCGTCTTGGGGACATCTTGATCACCGTAAATAAGACCAGATGTAAACATCATCGAACGAATGCTTCATTGTCTCAGCTGTATCGTTGATATGGACTCGTATATCATCGCCTTGACGCGAACTTTATTAATATTCCGAAGACGTGTCTATAGTCAAAGCGCTTCCTCGTACCATCATAGTTTACGTGAGGATGATTTCGTCTTCAATCGTGTTCATTACATTTGAGGAAAGGGAAAATAAGGGACTGGGTGTGGGAACGACGTGAACGCGGCGAGGCCGCCATGGAAAGTGCAAAATTCATGGCGCTATTTCGAGGCGCCATTGTTACCGGCGGGAATCTAAAATTGCAATTAGATTTTTCGAAATTAACTTGCGGTGCATCGTAAACGATAAAATTTTCATGAAGACTAGTATTTATTATGATTTTTTCCTACTACGTGAGTCTTACCGCACAAAAAGACCATTTTCATAATGTATCGAAAGCTTATTCTTCGGAATTGAGGAAAACCGCCATTACTCGCCGTCGACGTAAAAGAAGAAAGAAATTTTGAGGTTGTTCGATCGGTAATTGGATCAGCAATTCTTTGCCATGAAATTCATTAATACAGTGCCTGCACTGACAGCGGTGGTATTTCTCTCAGCCAATCAGAATCAAGAAAAATGTTTACCGGGAGTTCAAAATTAGATGAAATCTTAAAATATTAAATTAAAATTAGATTGATCGTTAGAAACGGTACTGCTGCCGCTTTCCGAAGCTAATTCATTATAAGAATTGCTCGCGAAAGACTTTTTTCAAGTATTCATTAAGTTAAGCACCTCCCCCATGCATAGTACCATGAACAGAAATACTGGGGTTCTATTTATTTCCCTACTTCATAATGTATTTAGCACTGTTTCCTGGCTTTTGAAGAGAAGAGACGAGGATTGACAGCTATAAATAATTACAAGTCTATATGGTAGCTTTCCTAGCCATGAGAATGAGGGGTAAATTCTTTGTTTTGGATAATTGCTTGATTTTCAATGACATCTTTCTATTTCAATTCCAGGATGCTTCTCTACCGAAGAATTCCTACTGCTCAGATGAGTAATTCACAGCACCCAATGAACTGCAAAGAGTTGTGATCACTTAACGACGAAGTGGAGGTTTTATATAAAAAATTTCAATATGCAAGTTGATTACTTTTCAAGGTAAGAGGTTTTTGAAACAATGATTTCTGTTCAACTTTTCTATCATAACAAGTTAACCTGACACTGACCTAACTATGCTAAAAGATGAATATTATGTGACTCCATAAGGTGAAAAGCAACGTTAGTAGAGTTTCTAGATCAAATTAGATTAAATCTTAAAATGTTAAATTTGATTTATCGTTAATTACGAAACTGCTTCTTCTTTCCGAAGCTAATTCATTCGAAGCAGCGCTCGCGAAAGACTTTTCAAGTATTCATTAAGTTAAACAGCTCTTCCAAAGCATAGTTATATGAACAGAAATACTGGGGTTCTATTTATTTCCCTACTTCATAATGTAAATTGCACTGCTTCCTGGCTTTTGAAGAGTAAGAGACGAGGATTGACAGCTATAAATAATTACAAGTCTATATGGTAGCTTTCCTAGCCATGAGAATTAGGGGTCATTTCTTCGTTTTGGATAATTGCTTGATTTTCAATCACATCTTTCTATTTCAATTCCAGGATGCTTCTCTACCGAACAATTCCTACAGCTTAGATGAATGATTCACAGCACCCAATGGACAGCAAAGAGTAGTCAACACTTAACTTCCAAGTGGAGGCTTTATATTGCAGCTTTCAATAATTGGTTAATGGATTACTTTTCAAGGTAAGAGGTTTTTGAAACGTTGTAAATGTAAACGATTCCCTTGATTGGATGTGACACTGTGAATGATTCTGCAAGACGGCAATAAAATGATTCAATAAATTGAACGACAAAGATAATCGATTTGCAATGCAAGAATTGGTAATTGTAAGGGTTATATTAAAGATTATTTATTAGTTCAAGAATGGAAATGGATATTTGGAAAACAGAAACTTGCCCTTATGATGTTAATTACACAAACATTTCCAAGTTAGGAGGTTATTTAAACATTACTTTCTGCTAACATTTCCTTTTAATAGATGTCACAGCAATGTGACCAAAGATTTGATTTCCAATTGAGGAATTTGAGTTCCTGAGTGATAAATCTAATCTGTTTAAGTACTTGGATGATGGGAAAGGAAACTTGGCAAGCAGAGAGTACGGTAATCATGCAAGGATATTGATTACACGTTTGAGCAAGTAAGTTGTTTTTCCCATCTCCACAAGAGGTATTTGAAACAATGATTTCTGTTCATTTTTTTCATAAGTGGTTGACTCACTTAACTATGCTGCAAGATGAAACTTATATGAATCTATAAGGTTAAAAGCATGTCTCCCTTGCTCCTAAAACATTCTCCTATTTTCAGGTGTATTCTTGGCAGAATTTATGAAGGTACATCGAGCAAGCAACAAGGCCGGGACGTCGAACGAGCAGTGAGCTAGGTTATTTTTTGACAATTGGGAAGGAGATTCGATGCAACTCATAGTACGACCAACATCGTAAACATGTTTTTTATGCGATGCACGAGGATGTGAATCGAACGTATCGCTTTCTATGTAACTGATGGTTGAAATGCAATAAAGTCTCTATTTTAAATGTTGAAAACTGGGTTTTACTCCACTCCCTTCAAGAAATATCAGTAAGAAAAATCCTTCAATGTTAAATGCATCCCTTTTGTTGGACCGTTCTCCGAGTAGAGGCAACGCACTCGTTAGGGTTTTATTACCTCAAGGGCTTGCGTGAGAGCTCGACAAATTTCCATCGACTGCTTTCCTTTAAACTCCCTATCATCAATAAGATTAGAAAAATCAACTGAGTCATGAGGATGCCCCGAAACGGTGCTTAAGATTTGGATAGGAACGCTCTCATATTTTAACTCATGCGTTGAAAACGTGATGAACATTTTCGGCTAATAAGTCTTACGCTATTCACAGAAACGTGTTTCACCATCGGGCTTAAAATTGCTTCCACATTACGAATCTTAAGGAGTTGGAAGAGAAGAACTTGCTCTACATTTATTTGTCACCGACAACTTTAAAGCTAAACGAGGAAAGGAGAAAATAGATCGACAGTCGTCGTCTTTTTGCCCCGAAATTCGAACCGGAATCCGACAGAGGGCCAAGTATTGGTTCAGTTGCTTGGCCCGTCTCGCGAGTAAACATCGTGCTCGTATCTTGCGAATCGAGAAGCTTTTTCGAAGTGAACGCTTTATTCTCGTCTCACGCGCGGCCAGTGGAATCTTGAAGATTGCCCCTGGAGAAGGCGACAGTGATGTTGCGTTTAGTGGTCATTGGAGAGCATAAAGGATTTAATCGACGTGGCAGATTTGCATGGGACTGCATTGTGACATCGTCGAGTGAGTGTTGCGAGAAGCTTCGAGCGAGGTTCACGGAGAATTTAAAGGTGAGACCCATCGGAATATTTTCCTCATCCCTTTTGCCTGCGTTGACAAGAATGTGTATCGCAATTTAACCTCCTGATTGCTTAGAAGCGGGGAGTTTGGAGTGCCCGCATTGCAAACCCTCGTCTTGGGGACATCTTGATCACCGTAAATAAGACCAGATGTAAACATCATCGAACGAATGCTTCATTGTCTCAGCTGTATCGTTGATATGGACTCGTATATCATCGCCTTGACGCGAACTTTATTAATATTCCGAAGACGTGTCTATAGTCAAAGCGCTTCCTCGTACCATCATAGTTTACGTGAGGATGATTTCGTCTTCAATCGTGTTCATTACATTTGAGGAAAGGGAAAATAAGGGACTGGGTGTGGGAACGACGTGAACGCGGCGAGGCCGCCATGGAAAGTGCAAAATTCATGGCGCTATTTCGAGGCGCCATTGTTACCGGCGGGAATCTAAAATTGCAATTAGATTTTTCGAAATTAACTTGCGGTGCATCGTAAACGATAAAATTTTCATGAAGACTAGTATTTATTATGATTTTTTCCTACTACGTGAGTCTTACCGCACAAAAAGACCATTTTCATAATGTATCGAAAGCTTATTCTTCGGAATTGAGGAAAACCGCCATTACTCGCCGTCGACGTAAAAGAAGAAAGAAATTTTGAGGTTGTTCGATCGGTAATTGGATCAGCAATTCTTTGCCATGAAATTCATTAATACAGTGCCTGCACTGACAGCGGTGGTATTTCTCTCAGCCAATCAGAATCAAGAAAAATGTTTACCGGGAGTTCAAAATTAGATGAAATCTTAAAATATTAAATTAAAATTAGATTGATCGTTAGAAACGGTACTGCTGCCGCTTTCCGAAGCTAATTCATTATAAGAATTGCTCGCGAAAGACTTTTTTCAAGTATTCATTAAGTTAAGCACCTCCCCCATGCATAGTACCATGAACAGAAATACTGGGGTTCTATTTATTTCCCTACTTCATAATGTATTTAGCACTGTTTCCTGGCTTTTGAAGAGAAGAGACGAGGATTGACAGCTATAAATAATTACAAGTCTATATGGTAGCTTTCCTAGCCATGAGAATGAGGGGTAAATTCTTTGTTTTGGATAATTGCTTGATTTTCAATCACATCTTTCTATTTCAATTCCAGGATGCTTCTCTACCGAAGAATTCCTACTGCTCAGATGAGTAATTCACAGCACCCAATGAACTGCAAAGAGTTGTGATCACTTAACGACGAAGTGGAGGTTTTATATAAAAAATTTCAATATGCAAGTTGATTACTTTTCAAGGTAAGAGGTTTTTGAAACAATGATTTCTGTTCAACTTTTCTATCATAACAAGTTAACCTGACACTGACCTAACTATGCTAAAAGATGAATATTATGTGACTCCATAAGGTGAAAAGCAACGTTAGTAGAGTTTCTAGATCAAATTAGATTAAATCTTAAAATGTTAAATTTGATTTATCGTTAATTACGAAACTGCTTCTTCTTTCCGAAGCTAATTCATTCGAAGCAGCGCTCGCGAAAGACTTTTCAAGTATTCATTAAGTTAAACAGCTCTTCCAAAGCATAGTTATATGAACAGAAATACTGGGGTTCTATTTATTTCCCTACTTCATAATGTAAATTGCACTGCTTCCTGGCTTTTGAAGAGTAAGAGACGAGGATTGACAGCTATAAATAATTACAAGTCTATATGGTAGCTTTCCTAGCCATGAGAATTAGGGGTCATTTCTTCGTTTTGGATAATTGCTTGATTTTCAATCACATCTTTCTATTTCAATTCCAGGATGCTTCTCTACCGAACAATTCCTACAGCTTAGATGAATGATTCACAGCACCCAATGGACAGCAAAGAGTAGTCAACACTTAACTTCCAAGTGGAGGCTTTATATTGCAGCTTTCAATAATTGGTTAATGGATTACTTTTCAAGGTAAGAGGTTTTTGAAACGTTGTAAATGTAAACGATTCCCTTGATTGGATGTGACACTGTGAATGATTCTGCAAGACGGCAATAAAATGATTCAATAAATTGAACGACAAAGATAATCGATTTGCAATGCAAGAATTGGTAATTGTAAGGGTTATATTAAAGATTATTTATTAGTTCAAGAATGGAAATGGATATTTGGAAAACAGAAACTTGCCCTTATGATGTTAATTACACAAACATTTCCAAGTTAGGAGGTTATTTAAACATTACTTTCTGCTAACATTTCCTTTTAATAGATGTCACAGCAATGTGACCAAAGATTTGATTTCCAATTGAGGAATTTGAGTTCCTGAGTGATAAATCTAATCTGTTTAAGTACTTGGATGATGGGAAAGGAAACTTGGCAAGCAGAGAGTACGGTAATCATGCAAGGATATTGATTACACGTTTGAGCAAGTAAGTTGTTTTTCCCATCTCCACAAGAGGTATTTGAAACAATGATTTCTGTTCATTTTTTTCATAAGTGGTTGACTCACTTAACTATGCTGCAAGATGAAACTTATATGAATCTATAAGGTTAAAAGCATGTCTCCCTTGCTCCTAAAACATTCTCCTATTTTCAGGTGTATTCTTGGCAGAATTTATGAAGGTACATCGAGCAAGCAACAAGGCCGGGACGTCGAACGAGCAGTGAGCTAGGTTATTTTTTGACAATTGGGAAGGAGATTCGATGCAACTCATAGTACGACCAACATCGTAAACATGTTTTTTATGCGATGCACGAGGATGTGAATCGAACGTATCGCTTTCTATGTAACTGATGGTTGAAATGCAATAAAGTCTCTATTTTAAATGTTGAAAACTGGGTTTTACTCCACTCCCTTCAAGAAATATCAGTAAGAAAAATCCTTCAATGTTAAATGCATCCCTTTTGTTGGACCGTTCTCCGAGTAGAGGCAACGCACTCGTTAGGGTTTTATTACCTCAAGGGCTTGCGTGAGAGCTCGACAAATTTCCATCGACTGCTTTCCTTTAAACTCCCTATCATCAATAAGATTAGAAAAATCAACTGAGTCATGAGGATGCCCCGAAACGGTGCTTAAGATTTGGATAGGAACGCTCTCATATTTTAACTCATGCGTTGAAAACGTGATGAACATTTTCGGCTAATAAGTCTTACGCTATTCACAGAAACGTGTTTCACCATCGGGCTTAAAATTGCTTCCACATTACGAATCTTAAGGAGTTGGAAGAGAAGAACTTGCTCTACATTTATTTGTCACCGACAACTTTAAAGCTAAACGAGGAAAGGAGAAAATAGATCGACAGTCGTCGTCTTTTTGCCCCGAAATTCGAACCGGAATCCGACAGAGGGCCAAGTATTGGTTCAGTTGCTTGGCCCGTCTCGCGAGTAAACATCGTGCTCGTATCTTGCGAATCGAGAAGCTTTTTCGAAGTGAACGCTTTATTCTCGTCTCACGCGCGGCCAGTGGAATCTTGAAGATTGCCCCTGGAGAAGGCGACAGTGATGTTGCGTTTAGTGGTCATTGGAGAGCATAAAGGATTTAATCGACGTGGCAGATTTGCACGGGACTGCATTGTGACATCGTCGAGTGAGTGTTGCGAGAAGCTTCGAGCGAGGTTCACGGAGAATTTAAAGGTGAGACCCATCGGAATATTTTCCTCATCTCTTTGCCTGCGTTGACAAGAATGTGTATCGCAATTTAACCTCCTGATTGCTTAGAAGCGGGGAGTTTGGAGTGCCCGCATTGCAAACCCTCGTCTTGGGGACATCTTGATCACCGTAAATAAGACCAGATGTAAACATCATCGAACGAATGCTTCATTGTCTCAGCTGTATCGTTGATATGGACTCGTATATCATCGCCTTGACGCGAACTTTATTAATATTCCGAAGACGTGTCTATAGTCAAAGCGCTTCCTCGTACCATCATAGTTTACGTGAGGATGATTTCGTCTTCAATCGTGTTCATTACATTTGAGGAAAGGGAAAATAAGGGACTGGGTGCAAAATTCATGGCGCTATTTCGAGGCGCCATTGTTACCGGCGGGAATCTAAAATTGCAATTAGATTTTTCGAAATTAACTTGCGGTGCATCGTAAACGATAAAATTTTCATGAAGACTAGTATTTATTATGATTTTTTCCTACTACGTGAGTCTTACCGCACAAAAAGACCATTTTCATAATGTATCGAAAGCTTATTCTTCGGAATTGAGGAAAACCGCCATTACTCGCCGTCGACGTAAAAGAAGAAAGAAATTTTGAGGTTGTTCGATCGGTAATTGGATCAACAATTCTTTGCCATGAAATTCATTAATACAGTGCCTGCACTGACAGCGGTGGTATTTCTCTCAGCCAATCAGAATCAAGAAAAATGTTTACCGGGAGTTCAAAATTAGATGAAATCTTAAAATATTAAATTAAAATTAGATTGATCGTTAGAAACGGTACTGCTGCCGCTTTCCGAAGCTAATTCATTATAAGAATTGCTCGCGAAAGACTTTTTTCAAGTATTCATTAAGTTAAGCACCTCCCCCATGCATAGTACCATGAACAGAAATACTGGGGTTCTATTTATTTCCCTACTTCATAATGTATTTAGCACTGTTTCCTGGCTTTTGAAGAGAAGAGACGAGGATTGACAGCTATAAATAATTACAAGTCTATATGGTAGCTTTCCTAGCCATGAGAATGAGGGGTAAATTCTTTGTTTTGGATAATTGCTTGATTTTCAATCACATCTTTCTATTTCAATTCCAGGATGCTTCTCTACCAAAGAATTCCTACTGCTCAGATGAGTAATTCACAGCACCCAATGAACTGCAAAGAGTTGTGATCACTTAACGACGAAGTGGAGGTTTTATATAAAAAATTTCAATATGCAAGTTGATTACTTTTCAAGGTAAGAGGTTTTTGAAACAATGATTTCTGTTCAACTTTTCTTTCATAACAAGTTAACCTGACACTGACCTAACTTTACTAAAAGATAGCGGTAGTATTTCTCTCAGCCAATAAGAATCAAGAAAAATGTTTATGCGGGAAACCAAAGTTAACGAAATCTTGATTTTATAAACTTTAAATTATACAAGGAATGGATTAAATTTTCCTTGGTTATTTCAAACGTCGCTAAGTAAATGATAGTATGGTATGTCTCGCGATAGATTGCAATTTTGTATTGATTACCATTTAGAGCAGCTCTGCGATACATCACTTGCTCTAATATACATTTTAATTTCGACTGCTTAGGAATAGCTTGGGTCAATAATTATTTACGGTACAAGAAAATTAAACTGTCAAGTAGACTTGACTGTGTGCTAGTAGGAGGACAATGCCACCTCCTGATTACTTGCCAGTCAATTCAATGATAATATCATTAGTTAATTTTGGGATACCTTCTCTATGAAAAATGCGCAGCTGCCTATTCCTGAGAATACTGCACCGAATGGATTGCAACCCTTTTCACCTTCCTTATTTATTGGAAGAACTTAACAAAATGCTTGCCTTGTGAGTATTAATATCTTCTTAAGGTTTAAGCTATTTCAAACAATGGGTTATTATGGAATTACACAGTATTTTCTCAGAATAAAGGTGAACCTCCACTTGTAAATATAATTTATTTGTGCTAATGGAGATGCTGGCATTTGAGTAAACAACTCTTCTTAAGAATGACAACTACTTCGTCTCTAATTCACCCATGAAGAACATCCTTCATGTTAGATACATCTTCAAAATTAAGCCCACTATCAATTTAAAGTTTAAGATAAATGTCTCAATGCATGCATTAATATATAAGATTAATAAACCCTCAAACATTTAGGACAAATTCAAGTTATGGCTAAACACACCCCCAACTTTCTCAGTTCATAGAAAATTACAAGATTTCCATGGATGGAGAACAAGTACTAAATTCTAGCAGGACCTTCATTAAAGAAGATATTGGTATAGAGTTACTGTTAAACAATAAATTATTCGATTTGGAGACTGCTCATATTTGTTAATAAAAAATTTATTATATTATTCTTTGAATCTTTATTTATCCTCATCCTCGCAAAAAATTCATATGGATTGCTGACAGTACATTATCCAATTCTACATTGAAAGGAATACAAAAAAAAACATCCAATCTGTTCTTTGAGTGCCAAACTACTTTTCCTTAAAAACAATTACTCAAATTCTTATCTATACAACATGGAAACTATTTCATTCAATTCAACCACACTTTGAAATCCTTGAAATATAATTTTGATGTCATCACAAGCAAAGAACATCCTCCATATTAGATATATCTTTAAAATTAAGCTCACTACCAATTTAAAGTTCAAGATAATAGTCTCAATGCATGCGTTAAGAAACAAGATTAACAAACCCTCAAACATTTAGGAAAAATTCATGGTATGGCTCAATACATTCCTAACTTTCTCAATTCATAGAAAATGACAAGATTTCCATGGATGCAGAATAAGTACTGAAATACAGCAAGACCCATATTAAAGATGGTATTAACTGAATTATATTCATTAATTTTAAATTTTTAAATAGATCTTCAAGGAACTCCTCCTATTACTGCATTATAAGTAGAATATGATTTTACTTCAATAATGTAAACAAAAGATATTTCATACTTGCATAATGTTTTGTACCTTTTGTCAATTCTCATATATAGGATTAAATGCAGATTTTTGAGAAATGCTAGGCCAAGGATTCATCGCATTGAAGTTGAGGGAGACGAGGTAGAAATATAATAATCTTTTCCTAATAAATAAGTCTATCATACAAGAACTCTCCACCATACCATTGCAATTAAAGGAATCTGAACAAAATATCTTCGTTAGAATTATATACTAGTACGTGATTATGAATGCACTAGTTATATAGAACTTTTAGATTTTAATATGGAACTTTAATTGAATTATGAGTGCTTAACATTTGAAAACTGACACAACATTGAGCACCCCTAACACAAGGGTAAGGGGTTTTCAATTCTGGGAAAGAATTATGAATAATGTACTCTTGCTAAGGAAGGTCTTATCAAAGAAAATGTTGAGGAAATTCAAACTAGATATTGTTTACTCCACAAATAAGGAGTATTGAAAAACATGAGAAAGGTAATGAATATTCACTATGTGAATAAATTCTTCCAGAATTCTCCACCAGGTCAGGTAGTTATATACAGCCAACGTTTTGATGACAAGAAAAAATAAATTAGACTTAGTATAAAAATTGACTGAATTGTTCCATAATTGCTAAATTGTTGTTATGTAAATTGAAGTAATTATTTGGTGAATGATGTATAAGTTATGAGGGGAGTAGGGGATTACCTAGTTGGGTGATATATGGCAGAGAACATGTGTGCCCTGGTTCTACCACAGTAGCTGAGAAGGCCTGCCAGGAACCCTGAAATATCTTCATGATTATTTGATGATATACCATAGAATAATGTTGAAATGTTTAACATTCCCTCTTGTAATGTGTTCTTTCAATATTGTAGTTATTTTATGTGTGCCACCAGCCTTAAGCCTCATTGCAGTGAAACTCACAAACAAATATATCAGAATAACTGTTTATATGAATAGAGTAATGGTGCTTGCACTCCCAGCCACATGCAGAGAGGCTAAATGCTGAGTATTTATACAGATATGTAAGAACAGAACTAAATGTCAACAAGAAATGTGATAAAGGAGAAAAGTGTGAGGATTTTCTACATATTTGGATGGTGCTGATGAAGTAGAAAATTTAATCCAAAACACCACCATATAGTAAACATCCAGTACAAGTAAAACATCCATCTCATGCCACTAAAATACTGACCAGAATTCTTGAAAGAAGAAAGATAAACAAAGCAAAAGAAAACCCGAGTAGACCAATTACTTATGATTATGTCTTAAAGGATGAAAGGTATGAAACAAAGAGATGAAATAGGCCTGATGAAAATCCAGGTATAGAATGGATGGATTGATAAGAAATCTAAATATGAATAATCAGATGGTAAACTTAGGTTTAGAGCTGATATCCTATCTCCCTTTAATTATTTTCAGCATAAATGAAAAAGCTATTCATCAAGGTAAGAAAGGATAATTTTGAGATACGAGGACAATACTCCAATAAGATACGACCTATGCTCACAAGAGATGGGAAATACATGATGAAGATTAAATATAAGATCTACGAGGAAAAAGCAATGGACATTACATATAAAAGACATAAAATACCTGGAAAGCTTGGAGTAATTGAACTGTAACAAAATACAGAAACATCAAGATTAGTCAGTATATAAGAATATCCAATTACACTGAAATTTAGTATTCTGTGATCTGAGATGATGAAGATAGAAACAGTGCTAATAAGTTTAGGTTATGAAGATACATGAAAGATACCAAAGTGGTTATAATATTCAAATGAGGCCTGCAGATGACAAGTGAATAATAGACAAAATCAATGGAAATTTTATAAAAACCCCTATTATATAAGAAATCCTAGTTTGTACTGCTAAGGACAAGGACTGCAATCTTTTCACCCAACAGAAGGATTTTGAGAAGAGCGAAAATGAAAATCTACCATTGTAGTAGCATGATATAGGCCGGAAGTGGTACCACAGATATCCATAGAAGAATTGCCAAATTCGAGGAGGCATTCACAAGAATGCTTGAATTTCCATCCAAGTAGCCTACAATTCCTAAAGAAGTGCTTTGTTCCCTTTAAAATTTTAAACATAGAACTATAACCTGAGATAGGCTAATATCATTTTCAAAACAGGCACTTATTTTTCTCTTCAACTATTAACATCAGCAGTCTCTAGCACTCATAAGTTTTTATCTCTTGAAAAGAAAGATAGTTTTTTATATCTCTTTTAAACAGAAGTAAAAGCTCATATTTGAATCACTATATAGAAACTACTTTTCTTAACCCTTTTACTGCGGACCGAATTTTCGAGGTATATGCCAAAACTGCAGAGGTATTTCCCGCAAAAATGCAGGTTCTTGTTTAATAAATTGTAATAATTATAAATACCATTATTAATCCTTATTTTCTTTACCATTTACGTATCATATCATAAGGTTCAAACTGAAAAAAAATTGCGCACTTACCACTTTTATTTAATATTATAAAAATTTATATATATAGAAACTAATAAATAATATTACAAAATATGAATTTTAACGACAGTTTACCCATAGAAAATCAAAGGAAATGTTTGTTATTTCACATTCAGTCAATAGCTTGGTTTTTTAACTATTAAAATATAAAATTTTAATGAAAAAATTGCGATAGATTTTTCAAAAGTTGCACTTTAAGAAATATATACCCTCTGGAACTTGTGTTGCGGGAAGCATACACCATTAAGTCATTTCTTACATTTTGCACAAACGGTGCGTGCTCGTCTCCTCTTTCCTCTTTTACTATCAACTAGCACACTATACACGTCTTTCTCTTTTCTTTGGGGTACATTTTTAAACCTTTACTTCCCCAATAAGGGATTCTTTTGATGTCCGACGGGTGACCTTTTTATTTGAAGCCACTCCTAGGAAAGGTCTTATATAATACTAATTATAAACGATAAGCGTGTCATTGGTTTCATGCCTGAAGGTAGATTTTCTTTATAAAGAACATAACTAGTCGAAAACCGTGGTAGAAAACGTTAAAACACCATATTTTCGAGTATTTGAGTGCAGGCCGCTCATCGAGATACGTATATATCATCATGTCAGATGAATAATAAAATTAAAGATGCCTAATTCAGCACAACTAGCGGTTTGCTTCTAACGTATAAGCACAAGAGATAATAAAGAAGAAATCAGAAGTAACAGATACACTCTAATTGAGGAGTTCTGCTGAGTAGAAAAACAGGACCGATAGATCGGCCCATCCGCAGTTTTTGCATAAGCACGCCGGGCAGTAAGAGGGTTAAATAAAAAATTCCAATAAATATTTTCATACAAAGAAAAGTTTTTTTTTCATACGTGTCTACAAAAAACCTATGCAATACTTCTCATATTCAATTACAACGGACAAAAGTATTTTGTAATAAGGAAAATATTTCTTCTCAGAATAAGTTTTACTATATACAGTAGACTCTCGATAATTCGAAAACCTCTATAATTCGAAGAAAACCCTCGGTCCCCCGAGAGAACCTCTTTAATTCGAAGAAAATCAATGTATTTTGGTCCCCTCTATAATTCAAAGTGAAGCTAGACGGGCCCACTCCACAATTCGAAAAATTATTCATTTCATGGAAAGTGTGGAGGCAATTTTTCCAAGAACTTGCCTCCCTCCAATGTCTATGATTCATACTACACCACCCCTGAAATGCTTTAGTGCAGTTTCAGCCTTGAAATGGACCATGTACGTTAGACCATGTAGTAAGTCTTTGTCGCTCTCCAAAAAGAAACAAGTCATGGCGGCTGTTAAAGGAGGAGAAAAAAGAAGGATATAGCTCTTCGTTTTAATATTCCGGCATCTACCTTATCCACTATCCTGAAGCTGAAGAGTGCTTGGAACAGACTTCCAGAAGTTCCCATAACTTTCAACGATTATGTTAATATGTTGATTAATTAATGATGTTGTCACAGCGGGTACATTGTCTGATGAAGACATTATGAAACAGTCAATTGTGGTCAGTCAACAGATTTCTGACAGTGAAGATGAAGACGACGATGTTCCGATGGTGTCTTCTAAGGAAGCAACCTTTTTTTAAGAGGGTTGCGTTGTTTTTTCGAACAATCCGAAATGGATAACATCCAATCTGGTTGTGTGTTTAAAGCATTGGGCACTTTGGAAAATGCTGTGGACCAGATTGCAGCCAACCAAGCGACCCAAACAAAAATAACCGATTTTTTAATGAAGAAATGATACAACTTTTTTATAATAAATAAATTGATCCACATGTATTATTATAATATATATTTTTGTTTCTACCAGCATTCACAATCTTATACAATGACAAATAAAATGTAACTTTCTTCAATTCGAATTTTTACTTTCAGCCACTCTTTAATTCGAACTCTCGCTATTTCGAAAAACTCGATAATTCGAATTTTTTGTTTGGTCCCTATAAATTCAAATTATCGAGAGTCTACTGTATTTGTATGTGTAGGTAAACTTAAGCTGAACATTGGATCTCAAGAAATAATCAACCCCTTGCATAAATTGACCATTTACGTAGTTATTATCTTTTGATAATGTTATGACACCAATTAAAATAAGCATTAATATAATCAGATTTTTTGCTATTTGAAGGAAATTAACACAAACTTCAGTTTATGGATAAAACAGCAGACACATCCATTTCATTCTTGCAACACACTGAGAGATTTTAAAAAAACAATTACTAAACCTATAGGGGCACCTAGGGCAATGTACAGTGAGCCTTAGTGGCAGAGAGCATAGTGCTCAAACTCCTGAGGTCCCAGGTTCGAGTCCTGGTAGGTTGCAATTATCAGGGATATAAAAGTGTTTGTTTTTTGTAGGGATGAAATGGAAGAGTGGTCTCATGAGATCACATTTCAGCTTGAATTAATATAGGCATATTATAATTAACATTATTCTTGCCATGTATACATGAAGGAAAACTCCTGAACCAAAAAATTTAAAGTAAGAAAGTCATAAGAGACTTACCAAGGGCTGGTCGCCTCTGCCGAGAATGAAGTATCCAATGATGTAGGGGAACCACTGTATCTTGAAGATGTATCTTGAAGATGTATCTTGTGCTATACACTGATTTTGGAGACAGTCTCTCTCCTCGGTAGTGGAACAGGACTGGAATGAGATAAATATAACAAGAAATTAACTAATTAATTAATGATTCATGATAAAGAATATAAAGCATTCTAGTTGAAAAGGTAAGATGTAATAAGTTTGCATTTTTACTCTTTCCAACTTGATACTGAACTGCATCATCATTCAATCTATGGAAGAATTAATTGTTTCTATTTAATCTGTAAGGCAGCTAAGTGCTAGAGATGCTAGGGACAAAAAGTCATAATTTCTGTAGGATAATTTTTATAGATGCTTCAGAATTGAAAATGGCAAAGAACTCTCATCATAAATCTCTTGGCTGAACACTTGAAAAACATATCATCATCAAATTTATGCTTCATATCTTCATTGAGATTTTGTGTACAACTGGGAGGTGATTGATAGCCCAGTAGTTCATGAATTTCTCCTAGCTTCATTTTTTCATGTGTAAAAGCTATCCCCGGTTAATTCCCCTTCTTAAATCACTTATTCTTCCACTAAGATTTGAGCCAAATTCTTTTCTTTGAAAAATTATATATATTTGTTCTTGCGTATTCTGTTTGTGCAAATTAATGGAGGAATAGTTGATACACAACAAATGTAGCTTAGCATCCGACGATATTATATGAGTGAAAATTAAACAAGTAAATTTCTACTTTAGAAATAATCACAAGGGTAGTAAGAAAGATGAGAACAAAAACAATCATTTGGCATGTTTATTCTCCTTCTCTACGTTTTTGAGATTATTTCCTTCCATATTTGGGTAGATATATTATTCCTTTCCACTTCCTTTGAGAATATTTCCACCTATGAACCATAGAACAACAATGCTCTTTCAATGTTTTGATGCAAAAGGAAAGGAAATTAAGGAATATTAAAGAAAGGAATTAGCAAAATGTCTCATGCCCCTTGTCTTTCATTTCAGATGCTTCCTAAACCTATTCTGGACAGGATTGCACTTAGCACAGGATGGTGTGGATCAACATGTGGATGAACAATTAGTCGAAGTAGGACCAACAATCATGAAGGGGAAGGACTACCTCAGATACAATGAATTGAAAAGAATTAAATGGAGTACTTGTGATGCTAATCAAGGTACAGATTTAATAAAATTTATCTTGAAATACCTTTACATACGTGTATTATTACCCACTTTTCCAGGAATAATTTTTAAGTACTGTATTTTTTGGACCATAAGACGCACTTTTCACCCTCCAGAAATGAGGGGGAAAAGTCCCTCCGTCTTATGGTCCAAATGTAGAAAAAAAGGAGCAAAAACATAGCTTGAGCATTTCCAACGACCTTTGCCCGTGTTTACAAAACTTTAATTCGATAATTTTACTTTCCCATTGTTCCGAACTGACGGTGAACGGACACCCGAGATCCTCGTCACCTTAGATTAGACTTAATTATCGTCAATGAGCTCGGATGGGATTGATATCGAGCGAACGCTACCTCTCCTGCGTTGTATCATGCACACGTACTCGGAAACTATTTTGAAATGCACTTATTTTTCGAGAATCGGAAGCGGTTTCTACCGATGGATCACTGCGTCCGGATAGTTCGATTTGGGATGATTGAATTTATGAATTGTTTATTTGAAATTTATCAATGTTTAACACATGTCCATGGGAACTAATTCTTAATTTTTTAACTTTTATTTTGATAAGGGGCGGATTGAATTATTCTTCCTAATTTGCAACGTTACTAAGTGAATGAAAATATGGTATGGCTCCGGATAGTTACATATGTATGCCATCACATGCTGTAATTCATATTTTACTTTCAATTTGAAGAGTTTGTATCAAAAATTAATTGCGGTACATAAATTATTTATAAATACATTAAATCAGAGAAGATAATTTGAAGCGTGTATGAAGGGAAAGAATGCTATATTCTGAATATTTTCCTGCTTCTTCAATGTTTGGATTATTTTTAATTCCGGGAATCCCCCTGTTTGTAGAATGTGCAACTGCCTATTGATGAGAGGAGTCATGGACTGCAACCCTATTTAACATCCGCCATCTATTCGAACCTACTTTTGGACAAATATCCACATCCGCTCAAACTATCTTGAACGAAAATATGATTGTCGTGCACCCTTCCTCAAATCGATTTTTAAATTTGGCGAGATGTGCGACTATACATTGCAATGATAACGATTCTTTACTGTATATTACTCTCGTCTAATAATGAGCGGTCGAGATAATGCGCATTATTTCATCGGCTATCAGAATTGAATAATGAAGACGAAGATAAATTTATGGAAAAGGGATATGAATTTCTCTTCAAACTCTCGTTCGCGTTACTCAATCGGGGCAAATAATTCTCAATCGAAGGGGTTTAGGGGAAATATCAGCAGGAATGAGATTCTTGGCAATTCTGAGACTAGCAGATCCAAAGAAAAATAAACATTTAAAGCCATATTACTGACCAACTATTACACTACTGACGTACGCTTTGCCATGGAAGGCGAAACGGCGCCAGTGCTTTCCATATCAATTGCAAGAGACGAGCAATTGATTTCCTATCTTTCTATATTTTTCATCTTCATCGGGAATGATTAATATTGGATATAAGAAATAAATACAACATGTAATCAATGTCTTATTTTATTAAGTTTCTATCGAATCTTTTTTTTTAAACTGTTGCACTACATATACACAAATACAATTTAAATAAACCATCGAACACGGCGAGTGCTTGTCACGCGAATCCGATGGTCCCACGCCCCGACCACAAACCGAACGCCTACCCCTCGCTCTCCTCGGAGTACGGAGCCAAGTCTTCCGAAAGGTATCTTAAAGAAAAATCAAAATCACATTTAATATTATGTCACGCAAACTGATACTGCACCCATGTAACTCACTCCAATGATGGATCAAACGGTGATTTTGAGAGTTCATCTAAGTTATTTACTGGAAAAGGAGGCCCTTAATTTCCCTCTCAATTAAATACTCTCCTCGATCGTTTTACGCTTTACGATACCTCCAAGGAAATATTTCATCATCAAATAAACTTTCGATTATGAGTAAAATTACACCTTTCAATGCTCTCATCTCCCATTCACCATCTTCAATATTTATTCGCATTAAAAAACCTTCACCTTACATAGGTGATATCATACACTCGAATCTACTTTATCCATCGGCCTCCTTATCTTGCCAGCACGCTTTCCTCGATTGACCAATCGTCTAACAAATAACCCCCCACTGATGTGAACGTTATATCATCCTTTTTAATTATATATATATATATATATATATATATATATATATATATATATATATATATATATATATATATATATATATATATATATATATATATATATGCCTAAATATTCCAGTGCGATTCCCTCGGTTGACGTTTAAATCGTCTCACAAGTCATCGACACCACCTACCTACCTAATGAAGTGAATGCTATTTCAGTGTTATGTATCGAAAAATTCTCACCATAGCTTTTTTTCTTTGAAACAATGCTCTCAAAGGACATTTTAACGCTATTATTCTACTTTACTTCTACCCAATACACTTACCTGTCCTTTATCCCAGCTGTTTCTCCATGCTCTGCATTTCTCTGACAGCAACGCACAACGCACACGCACGCACAAGTTAGAACGCCTAACATTCGGAATTTTTTCCAAAAATCATCTGCACTTCACAACGACACATTTTGATTAAAACAACCTCTAGCAAAACATCACTGACACATGCACTTTGTAATATATCCTTGCTCTCTGGTTACATCTTTCCCCTCCTCGACCCATGAAATCGACACCGATGAAAAACTGTTTCTCAGGCGAGGACGGATTATTGATGATAATCCCTCATCCTGTTCTCCTTCACCTTTATCATCCAGACAATCCTCAGTTTTTCCATTATAAGCTGTATCTGGAACAAAAGCAGACGATTAGCTATAGAATGAATCATAATTTATTATAAAATGGACTGCAGAGCACAAGAGGATACTTCCGTTCAGCGGTGGACAGTGATTCGCATTTATGTTAGCAGAATTTCTATGCATCTATGGTAAATAATACTAGTGTACATAGTAACCTATAAAGCAGCTAACAACCAACTTCTCCATTAGGGGGCTGATCTGCATTTTGCATCTCACAATCCTGTGGTCACTTCCTGTGTTGAGGTCAATTAAAACCTTGTGATCTTGAAAAAAGGTAGTTTGTATACCAATATGTAGTTTAATTTTTTACTCCATTATGGCCTCTCCATGAACTCTTACTTGCTGGATTCTTCTTGAATTATTTATTTTTTATGTTCATATTTGTGCATTATGCAAACTCAGGCAGTGATGTCTTTATCTGGTCTATGTTGTCTTCTGACAATATTATTGGTCTCTCACTGACCTAATTGGGCATTAAAGCTACCCATAATACCTTTAAAGGCAACCTTCCTTCTCAAAATTGACTGTCTGGTAGAATTTATCAACTTCTTCTTTGCTGCTTCCTGCTGTAACTGCATAAACTTGGTTGATCTGAACAGACACAATAACTAATCTTGAGCACAAGTCTATATACTCTATCAGATACACTTACTATTTTCTCTACTCTTAGTTTTGTTTTATTCTTCAATTTCCTGTTGATTAGGTAACCAATACAGATAAGTCTTCCATCCTTCTTTAAAGGTTATCAGGTCTTCCAATTTTCTTTTGACTTATAATTTATTTCGACTTAAGTTAGGGCCAGCATACATTCCTGGTATACTAACAATGATTTCACTGAATCATTTATGAAGTATGGCATTCTATTAAATAAACATACATGATCCTGAAAGTGCCTTCGATTTTGATATTAGAAAGAGAATATCTTTCTGATGAATTTCATTCCATGCATATTATCATTCCTTGATCAGGAATATCTCTTATTTTAATATTTACCATTATTTTACAAAAAACATTCTTTAATTTGGCACTCTTATTAAAAATTTTTCACTTTCATCCAAACTTTTTTCTATTTGTCAGTCCTCTTCAAAAATTTATTATTTCCCTTTTTATTTTTTGTAATGGCTCTTTGAAAATAAAATAAATTGTTTTATTCCTAACCTTTTTTTAATTTAGTTCACACATTCAAAAGCCTACTACTACTCCCTTAAATTTTTTGAAATCTCTATTATTATTGAAATATTTATAGTTTTAGTCATCATCTTTTCTAAAACTCCACTTAAATAGGAAAAATGTCCATAATAGTCCAAAAATATAATTTTGAAATCAGCTCTCTAATTCAAAAAAAATCTGATTAATTAGCAAAATTCTTCTAAATAATTTATTGCAACTGGGTTTTTGATTAGGCATTCATCAGAAGTTCAAAACTGTTAAAAAATTAATCATATACCATCAGTGTAATTTTGCTAAGCTATTCTCCTTGCAAAAGAGGATGAGGTTCCACAAAATAAAAGCTTTACTAATGTAATTTAATATCTGATTAATTACAGATGTTCCATTAAGTATATCAAAAAATTAATTTCATATACCTTCAATATAATACAAAGTATGAAAAAAATTACCATATTTGATGTCATATTAGGTACACTTTTTATCCTAAATTATTTCTCAAAAAAATTATCCACATCTTATATGTAAAGGTATTGATATCAGTGCTTAAAACTATTTGTTCAAAAATACCCTTGGAAATGACTAAAGGTAGCGAAAAATTAAGTCACACCATTCAGTAAAAACTTACTTCAGTAAACTTGGAATGTTAAATTACCCTAAAGTGCATGGAAAGAGAGCAGTAGTAAGTCAATATGTTATAGTGGTACCACACCGTTGCACGGACTATTAAAACTTTTTTTCCTGTGTGAAGCCTACTTAATGAGGGTACATCTTGTATACCATCTGAATTATTTGATAAGAAAGTAATCATAAAAAATAACTTAGACATAATGAATATTTTTCAGATACTATCTAATACAAAATTTATAATACATATGTCACGATAAAGTCAAGAAAACTTAGAGATACAAAGAAATTTGGAAGCAAATCTAAGCAGAAAGATTTCAGACATATAATACAATATAAGAAGATGGATGAAGTATAATAAAAAGTAAACCTTTAGGCTACTCTGTCAAAATAGTAATAATTTAGTAAAACTAAATGATAAAATCTAAAACTTCTATAAATTTAATGTTTTAAGTACCTAAGTGGTCAGTGTCATTAATATTAACTCTCTCAACATAAAATTGATAAGAGAATATATTTTTAAATTTTTTGTATCATTAAGATCAAGTTTCCTAGAGAGTATTGAACATTAAAATATATGAGTATTATAGTAATTAACTTTGCCAATCAAATATTTAAAAAAAATAGTATAACTGTGGATGAATTAGAAGGGAGTTGGTTTGAGGGCCTTAGCTGCTGCAGAGAGGATAAGGCAGGGGATTAATGTAGGGGAGGGATCAATTCTTTCTCTACTTAGAAAGTGGAAAATAATGAACAAATAATACATTAGTTAATAACTCAGGTGTAATAAATTAAATAAGAATTTATTGTACTTCCAAATTAATCAGATATTTTTTCAATTTATTAGTAATTTTTCTTGATAATTTTCAAGTTATTATTGTGTTCTTATAAGTAATTTTTCTCTTCCATTCAAAAATAATGGACAATTTAATCCTCTTCTTTAAATACCTCGTTAAATACTGTTTCTAAATAAGTTAAGAATAATGAAAATAAAAATTATATGTTTTATGCCATTTTTATTGAAACTTGCTATATACATCACAAAAAATGAGAGATAATATTTTAGTTGTTATTAACAGACTTTCTTAATTTAAGAAAACTACTATGACATCTTTTTCTAATCTTTCATGAACTAGACAAATTCTGAAGTACAAGTAATGTAAGTTCTAAATGTTTTCATTCCACCCACTAGATAAGTGTCGAGGAAAGCAACCAGTCTAATCATTCTCATTAATCAGTAAAGTAAGGTGTGATCCTAGATACATTCCATTTGCATTAAGTTAAAAGGCAACTCAATCAACTCTAATCATAAGCAAAAAAAAAACAATTTTACTCTATACACAAAGCATGCAATCTCCAGTTAAATTTCTTTCTATAATAAAATCAAACATTATACTCTATTTGAAAAAATAAAACAAGAAAATGTTAAATAAAGGAGAATAGATTTGTGAGTCGTCCATCATCAACTTATACAAAAAACTCAAATATTTTCTCAAGACATTATACAACAATATTATAAACTGATCAGTACCATAAAAATAAATAATAATAATGTGAGAAACTTAGTAATTTTACAAAAAGTTCATACAACTTTCAAAAAATTTCAATGTTACCTGAAGATGAAATAATAGCTTTTTTCTCCGGAAATAATTCTTCAGAAATATGAAGAAACTCCTTAAGAACAAGACATAAGAAGATGGGAAGCATACCGTCCAAAGAGGTATTTTTTTCCAGGTGATACATGCGGTAGGTACCAGGCGGGAAGGAAATCTTTTCTAAAGGGATAACGACATACGTGGGTACGCCTTAAGCGGGTTTTACTGTAAATTTACTGTATATGTACGTTTTATCATTCCAACGAATATTTGATTGTTTATAAATTACGTAAAATTAAAATTCGGTAAAACTTCAATGGGTTCTTCGAACAGGTGAGCACTTCATAATTTGAGCTTAAACAAGGGCGACAGATAGGTCGAATGTTAAAACTATCGATACCAATCGAGGAACGATCCAGAATCTTTCAATTTCCTATTGGTTTATCATAAGAATCCAATACTCATTTATAGTTTATCTTGATTGCTGTGTCTTATTTTTCTTGCGATTATTTTGATTTAAAAAGAATTTCATTGAGAAATGAACCTAGATTCATTTAAATATGTCAATTCAGATCAATATTCGAATCTACTAATCCAATCTAATAAACCTAAAGACGGATCATTTTATCAATCTATGTCAATAGCACTCCACATAATGACACCAGTTGCTGACATTTAAGTATTAGAGCATGATCGTTGGAGATAAAATTATAAAGCCATGTGGCTGTTCATGTTTGACATAATTAACTTTAACTAAACAGCAGATTATAGAATAAAAAATTAATTTTTGATGACGTCTTCATGTTTATAGGTGAACTAACTTCAAAAAAAGGTTTAAAAAACTAGTCAATTTGTAACAGAGAAATATATTTAAACTGTTTCAGACAATTACAAACGTTTTCGATTTGTATTTCTACTCTATTGAAATCTTCTGTCAATTATGAAATTTTACTATATGTTGACCAGAGACATTATCTTCTGCCTCTTCTTTGCTTTTGTTTCAGGGCAAATTTTGTACATATACATTAAAATTGCCCTCAATCATTTTGTGGTAGTATGCTTTCTTGTCTTGATTGGTGCCCCGAGACTGGTAGAAATTTTCCACGTCTCCTTCAGTGCTCACCATAGGACCATACTCCAGTAAACTCACTATTTATTCTTAGATTAAGTTTGCATACTCTGGCTGACAAGCTTTCAATCTTCTTCATACTTTTTCTTTCTTTCTTGTTAATTGTAAATTCTAAACATTGTCTTTGGTTCCCCTGTAATAGAATAAATGCTCATCCTTGAGAACAATCAATCTTTTTTGATTTCATTTAGTCTAATGATGTTCTGTTTGTTATCTGCTTCATTCAGTTGCCTGGGGGTTCTGTCTTTACACTTCAAGCAGTGACTTTTATAATTGGGAAGGTAAATGGTTGCTGTTCTTTCCTTCATAATGTACCACAGTTATGTTACTACCTACTGAATAACCAAAAGTTTGATGCTCACTTTTACACACAAGTGAATATCCATTACAGAAGTGTTCATCAAGGATATTTATTGGTTTTTGGGGAATAAGCATTATAATTCACTAGGCTATCATGCTATTAGTATAACCTATTCTGATAATATCTTGTTATTAGAGTACCATGACACTGAGATAACCGTATTTTAATATCAATAAAGTGAAAAACCATTGAACAATGGTAAGTTTAAGAAAGAAAGTACATGAAATAGATACTCAATTCAAGAGATAAATTCCTCGAAGGCAGACTTAATTATATATGTAAATTATCAAAATAGCTAATTTGTTCACATCACTTGGTTAATTAGCACTAGAGTGCAGCATGATGTACATCATCTGATCAATGGTTACAAAATGCTAATTTTAGAGGTTGAATTTTAAGAACTAATCAAAAATGCAAAAGATAAGCTGTCCTCAGCAACTGTTTCAGTAATATCTATAAAAATTGTGAGTTATTATTAAGGCTGTATGTTATAAAATTAACAAAAATACTACAAAATTTATAACCTGAAAAATAGCCTTGTGGATACCTAAAACCATATATTCCCCATACATAAAAATCAGAACAGTCCCACCAAAACTGGTATCAGCTGATCATATTAATAATACACCTTTTGATTTAAAACGGATACCTTTCATAAATATTCTCCTAACAAATACATAAAGATATAAGTATTTCTTACAGCAATCAACAATTTAACTCATCTATATGGGTGGGTTGAATAGCTGATTTCATGTTAGTAATATTGTTAATGAGAAATAAAAAATCAACAATATGCATTGATTCTTTGCTGGTATATTACTCCTTGATATATATTACTGAAATTAAACTGCTCTTCAAGGCATCTTGTGTAATATATCTTTAGTTAAGATTAGGATCTTTAATAAAGTAATGTGTACTATGATCATTCTATTGAAATTGATGCCTAAACCCTTTCCAGTGAACTGTTAACCATAGTGATAATTGAAGAAATGGTTTCCTAAGAATTCAGAGAGATCAATAATGAAGAAATAAAAGGAGTAAAATAGACTAATGATGGACTTGCATTCTTTCTTTTGTCCCTTCAATGTATTTATTATTATATCATTTACTTAGTATTTTTTCTGTTTCAATAATAATCAATGCAGAATGAAATTCTCATTTTTTAACTTACATGAAATTAAATGCTGATGCTATCAATAATCAATTCTTCCCTCACATATTTCAGTCCATTACATAGTTTTCTTTTCACATAACCATCTCATCACATTGGTTTGAATTCATCAAAGCTTGGTTTTCACAAAACTTGCAGCTGTATGAGTGATGGGTTTCTCTCCCTCCCTAAAACTACTCCATTTCTATAATGTAATTCATTTATGCAATTCACAATACTATAATTTTTTTCAAAATATTGGTCTCTTCTGTCTCTCAGCAATGTCCCCTTTTACTCATATTAAACACTTCAAATAAAGAAATAATATTGCTTTGTAGCTTCATGTGTATCACTTACATTATACCAAATTATATTGTAGGATTGCAAATGATTTTTTGAAGAAAATTTCAAGTCTTACAAAACTGTACTGTTTTGATACTGTATTTGATTGATCATTGATAACTAATTCTTGGCACCTACCAAAATAAAAACTTATATTCAGAGCAGTAAAAAATAGTTGAATGAATTTTGAAAATTTCAGAGTTTCCTTGGTATTGATAGAGTAGGGTTTAGATTACAATTGGCACCTACCACAGATGTAACATTTTATGTCCTATGACACTAAAAGTGAAAATAATCTAAGTAACATTTCCTCTTAATTGATTGGCAGTGAATTAATCTGTTTAATTTATGACTATTTTTCAAGAAATCTACTATATATGGTTTTATCACCACAACTTAATTATTATTTCATTTAAAAATTTTCATTCACATAAAAGCAAATGAAGAGGTATGTTAGGTATGATAACAGGAGAATGCTTAACAGAGCACCTCTAACAATGAGGCCTTTATTAAAAATAATCAGTTACAATGGATTGAAAATATTTATTAAGCAGCTGTTGGTAAACAATCCATTAATTTTAACTTTTGTACAGAAATGTTGCTTTATGGAGCACCTCTGCCTCTTCCAAAACCACCACGCTGAAAAAAAAACAGAAATTATGAATAGGAGACTTCAAAATGCATTAAATCACAAAAACAAAGTGTACATTATAGTAATAATAAATATACTATTACATCAAAAAAAACATATGTGCACCCTGTTTTTCAGAATAATTGATAGATTAAAAATTATAAACAACATGAATGAAGTAAGTTTGAGATATTCTCAACACCTTTTGCTCCATCTAAAGACAATTTTGCTTTCTTTCTACTTATCATCAAAATAAAGAAAATTAAGTAATGAATAATGCTAATTCTTGAGAGATATTTAAAGAAATTCAAGGATTCATCAATAAAAATTCAGTACAAGTAAGTGAAATATTGTAGAAGTATATAGAGTAAAATAACTATAATTGCATTAGCTGCTTTACTGTAGATTAACTAATTTTGAAATAATGTTAGCGAGTGAATGGAGTACATATTAGATTATTTTGCTAAATGAAGCATAGGTTTTCTAAAGACTAGCTCAACTATCACCACATGATAATCTCAATGCAATTATAAAAAAAAGAAAATGATGAAAATTTAATTATGTTGAATACAATATAAAACAATGTAATAATGAATTAGTATTACTTTATGTTAATATAAACATTCTTTGAGAAGACTGAACTGTAAATGTTTGTGGAATTTATTTCAATGCCTTTCCAGTATTTTTCAATTTTTTGGCATTTTATTTGATCCAAAAATAGATGAGAACACAATCAAGAAAATAATTTACGTAAGTTAGTTTAGAGGTTGCAAATGTATGAATATTATGCACACACTGACAACATAGGAGAGGTTCTCATAAATAATTAGTCTAGAAATTAGAAAATATTATAAGAATTAACTTAACTAAAAGAATAAATGGCAGACAATAGAATGAGTAAATAATAAAATCTACTTTAAATGGATCAATTAAAAATTTTAAAGTGATAAATGAATATTGAGAACATGAGAGAAGACTCAAAACACAGAAGCAGATGACTGATTAAACTAAATTCTTTTAACTGAAAAAAGTTAAGACATCGCAGGATATAATCATGTACCAACATCACCAAAGATGTGATTAACTGAGGCCGGAGTTTTGAAGTCTACGAAAATTTGATCCAGTTATAACTGACTTTATTTTGGGTGAAATATAGAGGAACCAATATTTAAGTTCAAGAGTGCTATAAACTGTGACAATGAGAGGAGAGTATTAATGCCTACTAAAGGTGAAATCCCCATGTAACAATTGTTAATGGACCAAAGATGCCCCTTGCAGAGTCTAGAAGAGTGAGTGAAATGTAAAGAATATATGAGAGAAAATGACTGGATACTATTTAAAATAAGACTTCTTATTAATTTCTAAACATGAATTTGGGCAATTTAACTGCAGATCAGCAGTACTATATTCACAATTAGTGAAGCTTGTGGACCATTAGAACATTGAATTAAACACGTTCGCTTCTATATCCCGATTACACAGTTAAGGAGCCAAGAGTTTTTCAGTTAATCGAGAGCCTTTACCGACTTCAGATTCAATAATTCTAAGGAGTAACATACTTCAATACACATTACATAAATAAATGTAAATGTATATACATTGGGATTTAAGTTTCATCTAAATCTCACTCATTCGAAATTGCTAGTGAAATAAACTCAAACGTTGTCAAATTTTTCATCATGCATAACTTAACGATATTCTCATGAAGACGATTGTTAGTAAATACTTACGAATTCAAGTTCGCCAGTTCCAGCGCCAACATCACCTTTCTTGTCAGGTTCTCCTGCACCCGGTGCACCAGGAGCACGTCTGTATGTTTGCCTGTCCTCTGCTCTCTTGCCAGGATCACCACCACGAGGAGCAGTGGGCCTAGCCCTTGCAGTTTCCTGCTTAGCCGGCCTCTTGAGCGTGGAAGGAACGATCTGTAATGCAGAAAAATATATTAAAACCTTATCATGCGGTTTCGTAAAGCTATAATTAATCAATAATGGCGATAAATAAAATTTCACATCATACATATAAAACCTTGCATACGTAATTCAGAATTAAAAATGATAGATTTATCATCTATCCGTACGCACCTCTGCAGGAAGGTGAAGATATTCTCTTAAATAGCTGATTCCTTCATTCGTAAGGTACCAGTAATAATGTCTCCACGCAAACTGTTCTTTTACATAACCTCTGGATTTTAGAGACTGCAGAAGCAAATGAAAACAAAAATGAGTGACAAAACTAATAAGTTATATTAAATGCGATTAAGTTCTATCAAACACATCATGTATATGAAAATTGGATGACAGTATTCTCATACGAATGAAATGAGATTACTTACTTGCATAGCCTTAATGACATGAAGATTTGGAATTAGTTCTAATTCTGTGTGTTTTGGGGCATGGAAATCCTTCATTGCCACCATGACACCTTCCTTAAAAAGGTGTTCATAGATAGCAATTCTATTCTTCTTAGGCATCAACATCCTGCAATGGAAAAAGAATTGAAAACCACGACACCAACAAGTCTCTCGTGCTCACGTCATAAGCAGCATGGATTTATGTCTTCTATATCGACATACTTTCAATATTAAGAGTAAACTAGCACTCGGATAATATAATATTAGATAGTTTAAGGCAAATTTGCACTACGATGGCTAAGATTAATCGCTGATGTTAAGATACTCAAAATATGAAATTCCCACCTGAGTCCTTATGGTACACGAACCGCCGGAAAGGGAATGAAAGGATCTACTGATAAAGTCGTTGGTTAATCACTGATGCATCATTGTAATTCTTAGTTATTTTTCATTAAAAAATTACATAATAATGCGTTAAATTAAACTAATAAATATTAATACGCATTATATATTTGTTTATATTTAGTAATTGTTTCTTATTTAGTTTTTATGTTGGTAAATAAATCCTTTAAGAGAACTTAGTGAAAAGAATTTCCGCTAGAGACTTGAGCGCTGTTCGCGCTGCATTGGCGAAATTTACGGAGTGAGGGTGGAACGTACGCTAACAGATTATATCCGTACGAGTAGGATTCGTAGCGGGAATGCAGTTATTTTATACTTCAGTAATAAATATTATTCTTTGTTTCATCCTGATTTTACATGTATACAATTATGTGCAAAATGAAATATACTTACGGAAAGTTAGGACCTTTTCGGTTGGTAAAAATCGTAACATATGCATAGAAATCTAAGTTTGGCATAAATACAAGAATAATTTCAGACTAAGTAATAATGTATTTCTTAAGGAGTATGATCAAAGAGCTAATCAAGATCATGTAATGAAATCAAATTTCTTGAGAAAGAAAACTAGAAGGGTAATCTCCTTCCAATGCCAATTCGAATATTATCTTCATGAATCTTAAGAGATATAATTTTGGTCTGACATCGAAGGAATTTAATGATTCAGTTCGCTCTAGTTCTTTGAGATAAATTATAGCTTTCAAAGAATTCGTCCCGCACACCTTTCAGAAAATTCTATCTAGTTTTCTCTTAAATGAACTACAGGAATTAAGCCATATTAGAAGAAAATGATTATTTATCATTAGATTTTATAAATTTTCTCTACTGTAATGTGATGAAGCCGGCTAAAATCTATCCGTCCACTGTATTCTGAGGCTCACAAATTCTATGCAGAAAATATTTTTCTTGAAAAATATATTGCCATACAAGGTACAGTTATCCATTTGATAATGGAATGTTTGTATGCATATTAGACTACACCTATCAGAATTACCTCTTGCTCATAGTTTTTAACTGTCATCAACCAAAATTTATTTAATATTTGAAAAACAAGGATAATGTGAATATATGATTCCAACCGGTTTAGTTTAACTTCTCAGAACATTCATGGTTTAATTTGATGAATGATGGGAAGTTGAATTGGCTGAAAGTAAGAACACTTTAGGGTAACATCATCATATTGAGTCATTTCATTATTATTATCCTTGGTTATGCAGGGAGATTTAGGACAAAGAGAAAATATTTTCTTTTTAACTTGTTTATTCATTACATTTCACAAAATAATTACATTATGTATGGATGAAACAAACTGAGGAATCAAACTTTCAACAAATAAATTTCTGTAAAAATAACGGACATACCATGCTTCAAAACTTTGGAATGCACATACTTCACTCAACTTCCATATTTAAGATCATTTAAGTAAAACTTAAGTCACTTGAAGAGAAAACTGCAAAGAAAAAGAAAAAAATTGGTGACTAAATAAACATTACCAACAATAACCATAAATTTTAAGAAAAAAACATCACATTCACAGAAAGCATAACTTCCACCATTGTTTTAATTCGATTAATGAAAAAGTCAGGTTCAAAACATTGGAATTTCATTGAATAATCTTGACAAAGAAAAACACCTTCTTTCTCTTAAGAATTCTTAAGGGTAATTGTAAACTTAATAACTTAAGTTATATCCAACTTAAGCTCACCAGACAGCTAGTTAAAATGAGGTATAAACAAGATAGTTCATAATCTAACTCCATCAAAAATATGAATAAAGAATCATTATTTAAAGATATGCATTGCTAATATTTGGACTTCACTGCTTTTCTACCTCCAATCGTCAATATACTTCTCCCAAGAAAGTGTAAAAAAGTATAATTACCTATAAGGATAACCATGTGCTTTAGACCGGAAAATTGACAGAATAAGTGAGAAAAAGAAGCACAGAAGTGCTAGGCCAGCAATGGCTAAGATTCGTCTCTTGCATACATCTCCACTTGATCCACTGCTTGAACGCTTTGGATGAGTTGGAATAGTTGCTGCTTCTGTCATCAGAATCATTCCAAGAACAACAGCGGCATCTAAAAATATGCTAAGGCAATACAACATAACTTCTTCAAATTTTCATTCAAAACATAATACACCTTAATTATGAACAAGAACTCTCTGGGGTTGAATGAATAATATATTCCACTAACATTAAACTGTTTCATAAGGTAGTCATAATTAAAAGATAACTGCTTACAATGAAAAAATAATTTTTGTAGTTTTCCCCCTATTCACTACACTGAGCCGAGCAAGTCAAGCATCAAATACATTATGCTTGTATTTCGAATACACCTCCATGGTGTATTTGATCAAGAAAAAGATATTCAGGCACCACCTCCAATAACCGAGGAAATAATGATGACCGTTATTAGCCACAAGTGGCATAATATTACTAAAATAATGTTCAAATAACAGCAGTACAATTTGTCTGGTCTTAAATATGATTCATGAAAAAATTTAGAGAATTTAAATGCTACTGGAAAGAAAACTGAACAGATTCTAAATCCATGTATTATACATAACCTAAAGTTATCAATCCATCCAATCTTAACACATTATGGTCACAAGAAATACAGTCTTCACGTTAGCTATCTGGCCTTGCTTCCAGCGGTCAGCCAGCAACTTCTGCCCAAGAGACAATATATTCTCATACATAAACAAAGAACATTAGGAAACTTCCATAGAAGTTTATTTAAAAACATGACTTCATGACTCTCATGTACATTATTAAATATGATGATGATCTAAAAATAAAAATTCACTTATCTTCCATTAAATTACTTTGGAGGCCATTTAGTGTTATTTGATTACTAACATATTTGGTGCATTTTCATAGGCTATAATTAAATGATACTTGGGAACAAAGATCCCATACCATGAACTTTGATTAAATTTTAGACAGCTTAAGCTGACTACTTCCCCGTTTAATGAAAAGAAGAGTTTTTCATAAAGAAAGGAATGGGTGTCATGTTTGTTATTATGTAATTGATATAGGTTGAGATTGAATAATAACCTGAGCTATTGCTGTGCTTCTAGGAAATATTATAAAACTACTCGAGTAAATTTAAATTTGGCAATTCAGTTATTTTAAATAACAAAATAATTTAATATTGGGTTAAAAATTAAACTTTCAGTTATAAAGCATCATAAAAGATAAGAAGTAAAATTAAAAGGATACTAAGTATGATGACAATATAACTTTCAAGGACAAATTGTCCTTGAGATGACCCATGAATGTAAGCAACTCCTCCAGACTGAGTCCTGTGCACAAACGGAGGGCTACGAATGTGATTCCACATTTGTCCAGATGTCATAGCAAAGGTAAAAAACTGAAAGAGGTGGTCAAAAATTTAGAAAGATCATAAATCAACTGTATATGAATTCTATCAAAATCTATAAATGGAAGACTTACCAAGGCACCTCCCGCCCACACTGTTTTATTGTACAAAAAGTCTAGATTGTTACGTTTTAAGTACAGGAAACCTCCGACTAGAGCAAAGAGCATGATTAGGACAACAGTTCCTGAGTAATTTGGAGGCCTGAAGACTCTTAACTTAGAGAAAATAGAAAGATAGAATACTATTAATATATAATATCATAAAAAAGAAATTTGAACAGATATGAAATTTATGATAAACTTAAAAACACTTAGAACTTTTATTTTTCTATTTTTTGAAACAAAAGCATTATGAAAATTGAATCCTAAAAATGATATTCTCCATATACATACACTCTCACAGCATGAAAGACATCCATGCCAAACCAATTTCTAACTGTCATCATTAAAAGAAGAAATAAATGCTTTTTAAAACTATGAACTAGAAGTATTTGTCCAGTGTCTACATAAATGATTTCAAAATATGAAAAAAATGCAGGGTTTTTAAATACCTCACAATGAAGCAAGCCTACAATAATGGAAATTAATGGAATAATAAATTTGAAAATTTTATATAATTCCTTTGGTTATATGGTAACTAATATAATAAATTAAGAACAGAAACCATCTGTTACAAAAAAGTATTACAATTTATATACATGGGTATCAAATCATCTAAAATACTCATAGTTTTCTTTGACTAATAAATGTATAGCCTGACGAAGATGAAGTCATTGGTAAATAAAATTATCTGAAACATACGAATTATTGTAATCCGACCATAAAAACTAGATTCAAAGTAGCAGTCCACTACTTTGATCATAATAAAAGTTGGCATCAAAAAAGAATAGAAGTTGACCTTTAAATCATACTTTACTTAACGAATCATTTAAAACATTTGTAATAATGATGCAGAAATTAACTGATAATCATAACATAAAAAAGTAAACAAAGTGCCTTAACAAATCAATGAATTTGATACTTAGAAAATGGAAAAATATACTAAGAAATTATAAAAACAAAAAATAGAAGTACTAATATAGTCATAATGATATGATTGAAAGAGTAGCAGTAAGAGGCTATGGTGAAAATTTGAATCAACAGTAAACAGAAGATGCTCACCTGTATGTCAGTTCTTTCTCCAATCCACTTTGCTATTGCTTCAGCAGCAAAGCCTACCCTTTGAATATCCATAGTGTCACTATGCTTAGGTTTTCCTTTAGCAGGAAAATGCATAAAGACTGGAGCAGTATTTATTCGTAGCTGCGAATTAAGATTGAAAGTTGTCTCAATGTCAGTTTTTATGGAGATTACAAATATAAATATAAGAAAATGTACTTATATGAAGTATAAATACACACTTATGAAAATAACTGCTACACACAAACATAAAATATTGAAATTATTTATCTGAAAGTATTGTGACTAAATGCAGAAATACCACATAGAGTAACTTGATAATTGCAGAAAACGCACATCAGAATTTATGTTCCACTAAAGCGAAGTTACATGGCAAACAAGATATTTTATTGGCTAATAGGAAGGAAAATTCCTTCATAATTCATCGACATATTCCAAAAAATTTCATCACTAAAAATGATACAAATCTGACGTACGATCAGCTTTAAAATATTTAATTTACATTCAGGTTACTTACGGATTGGAAAATATCAGACCCTTCGTCAAAATCCACAAGGGCAAAGAATAATTTATTAGAATGGAGCTGAGAGTAGCGAAATGAATTAGCAACTATTAAAAATTCGTCGTGGGCGTGCCTGAAAATATTGAAAATTGAACTCAGTCGGAATAAACAGACAAGAAGTAAATTCACTTATCTTATATATGTATATCAATTTAAGCCAAATTGAAAAAGCAAATTCGTAGTAGTTTATTCAAGTTATCATATTTTGAAGTACAATTTGACTAAGTTTTAATTTATTACTATTCTCACCGGCATATAACACACTGACGTTGGGGAGCCATTGCCGTGAACATAACTACAACAGAGTAGTTTCTAGGAGTGGCTTTCACATATTCACGAAATTTAGCTCCATTAAATCTTATGACGGATCTTTTAACATTCATTTCTGTGAGCTGTTGAACTCTTTCACTAAGGCTGGTAGCCTATTGGAAATTTAAATCATCAATAATTCAAGCATAAACATCCTTATTCTTATAAAAAAGTGTCAATAGGTACCTCTTTTTTTCGTGCTTGCCCTGCACCATATTGAATAGATAATAAAAACACTAAGCTAAAAGTTATTGCTAAAATTAAAGGTTTCATTTCATCGGTGCTGTGGCCACGGAGTACAAAATCAATCAGCTAATGTGCATTTTGTTCTTCAACCTTAGCTGTATTTCTATCGAGCACAGGTGGCGCCGGAACTAGGGTATTGTCTCGTTCTGAGGCTGACTACGTGTCGAGTTGGTGGCGGTTTATGCGAAGTGCCCCAGTCGGTTTAATTTTCTTTTGAATTTTTCATTTGTGAATAGATCATAATCTTACGTCATTAAATGAATTTATAGCATAATACAGATTACTATAATGTTTAGCATTAGGATAAGCAATAGAAGTATATTCCATATTCTGAGAAAACATTCAATAATAAAAATTCCTTGGGTGGAGAAACATTAGATTTTCCTAATCGAATTATTTTACATTAACCATCGATCGTGTTTTCAATTATGTTTAGGTGAAAAATGGCAGTTGAAGCTTGACGATTTCTTGTCAGGCTTTGAGTTCTAATTTCGACGGTATTGTTTTTACCAACGAATTAAAGCCGTTAAATTTTAGGCTTTAAATTTCATCATTAGAGTTAACAAATTACTCTGGAGAAAATAGTAGGATATTAAGATATAGTTTCAAATATCGCCGATATGTAATAGTATATCAGAGAAACACTACAATTTATGACTCAATTTTAGCATTTGAGAAGTTGCATATCTGAAGTTCCTCAGGTTAATTTCATGATAATATTTTTAAAAATCATAATCTAAGTTTTCAGTCTTTCTTTCTCTGCAGATTTCTTTATTAGGTCAGTAAGAAAGAAAGATCAGATAAGAAAAGAATTTTATCAAAACTTGAAACTTTTTTGCTCATAAGTGCATTCTCAGCAAAAATTACAAATATATTATTTTGATCAAGTGAATGGAATGATGAATTGGCCAAATCAAGCTGGGAATGTGGTCTTCCGTACACTGATTAATAATGATAAATTTTTGAGAAGTATGTATTGTGTATAAACATATGGAGTTATGTTTTTTACAAAGCTTAGTTTCAATTTACATATCAATAGTGTTGGAAGAGTTATGATTAATTAGAATGTTCTATATCACCCTTTCTCTCCCAATTTTGCCAAGAATTTTGGGAATTCAGCAAATTGAAACTTTTTTGGAGATAGCACAGCAAGAGCAACTTTCTTTCCCGCTACTCAGTTTTCATTATTTTTACACCACATATAGTTCCCTCACTACTCCCCAGGATTTACCTAGCATCTACCCCAACATAGGAGCACAAATATACTAGCACAATAAGAAAAAACACACAAATATTTTTATATACATGTGTGTGTGTGAATGATTGTAATTATATTACAAACACCTCTCCATTTACACAGTATTTTACACTAAACACAAACTTAGAAATTTTACAGACACAAGTCAACTTATAAAGTTATAGTATAAAACAGCCAACTAAGTACTCACGAATGAGATTATGACAATTTCATACAGCTGCACCATTTAAATACAAGAGGCATCCAATCCCCTTCCTAATTTTACATTTAAAAAATCTTTATTAAATTGCTTTTCTTTCTCTTTAGCATTTTGGTCTAGTGGACTTGTCACTGGCCAACAGTATACCATACCAAATCCTTGCAGTCATCATATCATCTATATGAAGTCCTAAAACTATTTACTACCTCTATTGACATATTTCATATATACATTCATAGAAAAAAGTACTATTTGAGTTTCTCATTTGCCTTACTCTTGCATTTTCATCGCTTTCAGATTAAACAATTTTAAAGCAGCTATACTTGAAATAAGTATTTTTGTTGTCTCAAAAAGGAGAGCCATTTAAATTGAGGATAACATCAATCATAACAAAATCAAGCAGCTGAAAAGTCCCAAAAGAAGAACATTATGTCTTTTCAATCATACTTAAAATGGAGTTTTTAATAGTTTTCCTTTAAAAACAATAATTTAATACAACACTTCATAGCCAAGCTTGATTGAGGTATGTTGAAAACTTAGGTATCAAGAATTACATATATAATTAATTTGACGGAAGATGAGCAGCTTAAAGTTACTCTTGGGCCAAATAGGACTCATCAAGCAGTGTTTTACATTACAGTGCAAGTTATAATAAGTAATTCCAACGCCATATATGTGCATAAATATTACATAAAATTATTGAACATCTAAGGACTGCATTAAATAATTTGCTACATCATAATTGCCATATTTAATGATAAAATGTTTTACCTCTACATATTTATTAATATAAGAATGTTTTGAGTAAATATTCAAAAATTTTTATAAAAATCACTAAATAATAGCACTATGAAGAAATGTAGCAGAACGGACAATCAAGTTATTAAAAATATTGATAAACATATAATATAATACACACAACATAACTAAAAATGTTACATAATTTCTAATTCAATGGATAAATTTATTGATTCTGTATTCTTATTATATCTCAAGATAAGTTTTATAAATGCCTCCCCAAATTCATAAATCATACCTTACCAGTGATTCAACCCATTATAATACATTATCCTTTTATTTTTAATGGTATCATATCCATTATTAGGTCAATTAATATGAAAACTTTTATAATTTTCTGAAAAAAAGTGAATATGCCTTCAAATTTGAGTAATAATAGAAGTTTTTGTTTGTGAACATAAGAGCCGAAAACTGGAGCATTTATGTTATTTGCATTTTGTACAAGAAGGCAGCTAAAATTGTTGATATTTATGCATAAGCTGTCCTTCACAAGAGTTCTTTTTTATACCAAATACAACTGTTTAATTTTCTTCGATTCTTAGTTCAGCATCATAACACAATTTTACAGTTTTTCTTAAATCTAGCTTCTTATACATATTAGATGATACAAAGTTTTTGTGATCAGAGACAAGTGTAAATATATTCTCTGTAATTAAATCAATATGATTTAATTACAGAGAATATACTTTAGATATGTAAAATAAAGAAAAGTTCTTCTAACACAGATCCTTATGAAACTCCACATCAGATATTTCTCAGATTTTATGAAAGTCATTTTCCTTTGTAGATAGTCATTAGACCAATTTATCTTTTTTCCTTGAACACCAATTGGCAAAAATTTTTCTGCAGGAATTTCAAACTGACCACATCATATGCTTTAAGTGGTCAAGTAAAAGAAGAATTACATTTTTGTTTGTTCTGTCTATTTTTACGAATGATCTTAAATATTTTTGTATTTTAGAGCAACACTTATTGAATATTTTCCTATGTGTTCCTCTAGTACCTCAGGAGTATGTTTAACATCAGCTATTTAAAACTCTTTGTGTATATTTTATTCCTATAGTTTTGTGTCTCAGTTTAGGCAAAGAATCAGTTTAGTGTAAAATAAGTTCAAGCTGAGTTGAAATTTAAATCTAAACCCTAATGTTATCAAATTGTCATCCTTTGTTTACCATTTCCTTTACAGCATTTTTAATCAAATATTGCTTCAGACAAAAATTTTGAGTCAGACTGAATTATAATATCTTCATTGCTCAGTTTACTATTATGTGAATAATTCCACAACTTTAGAGGACTTTTACTGTTTATATTTTACATTCAACCATTTTATGACACATAATTTATTATTTTTAGCATATCCTCAACAATCAATTTATTTATAAAATTACAAATAAACTTGCCATGCTCAGAGATCTCTAGGTTCTGATTATAATTATTTTTAAAAAATTACTTCTACTACTCTATTCTTATTCTAGCTTTGTACAAATACATTCTTTCTACCTCTACTACTCTGTTCTTGGAGGTTTTTTCCTTTTTTTGAATTCAAGAATTCATTTCCAGAAATTTCCAATGGATCTAATGCTTTCTAGAAATGAATCTGGATTCTTTAGTGTTGTCTATTGCCTGTTTTCATTTTTTACTTTTGTCTCTTTCTAAAAAATTGCTTGATTATGAACCAAGTACATCATATTGTCTGGGTTAGTACTTCTAAATGCTGAATCACAATCTTAGATCTCTAAGCTGTCATAAGATTTATCAATATCTATATCTTCCAGAATCTTATTATGAAGATATATTTTTTTCCTTGTTTGCAACTATTATAAACATAATGTAAGCATGACCTTTGAGTATGTTAGTGGCTACCTCTTCTCGAATATATTTATTACCAACATAAAGGTACCCATTCAGAGTGAATAATTTTCTATAATCAAAAGTATCAGATTTACTGACAATACTCAAATTGAATTGGATTATAATATTGATAGGAATATTGAACACTCAAACGTAACCAGCTATAGTAACAGCTTAATTATCAGTTTCTTGCGATCATATGTGTCTTTAACATGAGAGAAGAGAAAATTCAAAACCATTACTATACCAGTTAATGATTCAAAAGATGAAGTATTTTACATTTTTACTTTAAATGGATTAAGAAAATATATTCCCATTTAGGATGAACTTAGATGAGCGCTGGAAAAAAAAACAAATCAATCCCTAAATTACACCTGAAAATCTTTTTTACCTTTCAATATTTCAGTGAAAAGATTATTGTGCAGTGCGAAAATATTTTTTTGGTTTTGTTAGGCGCATTGAAGTTCATTCATATCAAAATCACAAAGCTATCTTGGAAGATAATTCAACCAACATTTTCTAGAAAGATTTATAAATCTTCTAATCAAATAAAAATGTTATATTTATAAATTAGCTCTGCTAGTACATTGTATAACATGAAAATATTGAAATGTGTATTTCTTCTTTCACTTTTTCTGAAGTTGACAGCCGCTATTTGTAGTACTTCATTTCACTTTTAGATGGCACTTAAATCGGAAGCCATATTGATTTTTTGAAAGATGAGCAGGAAGGTGTGGTTATTTACAATTATGAGATGATTAGTGGTATATATTTTTTGGAATCTTTATTGGTGAATCTGGTGTTCCTAATAGTGAAGTGGTGAATATGTGGAGAGTGTTTAGCAGGACGGCTGTTAATAAATGTAAGTTTTGAGTAATAGTAAGCAGAGAATGCGCTTGTTGAACTTAGTGTTTTCATAATTTTTATTGATATAGGTTTTCTCTAATTTAGTGTATGGTTTCTGCTAATATTTGTATCTATAATGTCCTCTTTTAATATCCGTCGTATAATTTCAGAATATTATAATTTATTGGGCATTTTTTAAAAGATTTTTTGTGTTAGCATCCCTTTATTGACTAACTGGAAGAACTTGAAGTACTGCGATAGAATTACATTGGGTTTTATTTTTAAAGTATATCATGAATTTTACATATGTTTAGGATGCTAGAGTGTGTCAGGGAGCCGTAGGCCTGTGTGTGTAGACGAAAAGTTGATGAGATGACTAGCTGGACCGAGAGAATGCACCGTCGAGCTGCCACATTTGGAAATGTGGTGACTTCGTGTGGCCATCCATCTGTGCCATATCCACGAAGGCTGGAGAAGTGAGTAATAACTTCATTTATATTCGAATTAGCCAATTAACTTCCGATCATCTAATTCCTTTCTGACAACTAATTTTTCGTACTATTGAAGTTGATGATATTTTGGTATATGAAATAGTTAGTAATGACACGAAGTCGTTGTTTTCTCAATGTTCCTGCTTTCTATCTTTTAAAATAGTGTAAATAATGTGCTCAACTTTGAGCGTTTGCCGGAAATTTAAAAGTTAAGTATACAAATATGATTTCATTTACATGTGTGAAATCACTTCTTCGCTATCGCATCGATATATCTTAGGATTAGATATAATTTTGTGATGAAGCAATCGAAAATTCCGGATTTTATCTACCTATTTTAATGAAGAATTGTCTTAGAAGATACCCGGGTCATGGTCCACAGTAGTATAATTGTGTAACTCATCAAAATTTGAAGATCAACTTTGTTATACTGGTGTATTTCAGTATCATAATCTACCATTTTAATTCGTTCAATCTTTCATTATAGCTTGTGAAGATTATAGTATATTAGCTAACAATGGTTTAAAAATCTTTTTCTGTTACTCCAATTATTATACTCTCTGGCGGATTTCTCTCTCAGATTTTCAAAACGGGGCAGCGAATAAATAATTAGTTCAATATTAAAAAACTAAAGAAACATAACAAATGAAACATCTACCGTATATTGCCATGATCCCGTGTTTACTCGTATCTAATCAGCTTAATTCTTGTTAGGTAAAGTTTTGGTTTCGAAAAACACGATTTGAAAATGTTTCCAGTGAAAATTCGAATAAAAAGGTTTGAATACATGAATATATACATATATATTTGAAATTACATTGGAAAATTTTTCTTGAAGTTTCAGACTTCTGCCTTTTATCTCGAACGGTTTAGTTTTTCAAACGCATGACTTCATCTTTGATTTCGTATCGCTGTTACAATGCCTCCGCGTTCAATTTTCTACGTCCCACCGAAAGTTATTTCGAATTCGCTGTGGGCACACGGTTGGAAGAAATACATTTCGGCGTGGGGGCATCCCCAATAGTAACAGCTGTTTGTAAACAAAAAAAACGGTGGCCTTGGAGATGAGCGTGATGTACTCAACTTCCGAGACGAGATAATGTTTGAAAATATTCCCCGTAAACGTTTTCCGAAGAAGTTTATCAGCTGGCATCGCGAGGTAAACATTTATCTCTTTTGACCCAACTTCAGACACCTCTTTACGGTTTGCTTATGTCGTAACTCGATATTGATAGCGACTATCGAAAAAATTTTTTCTAATGCGAAAGCATTTTATACCTACGCGCCGTTTTGTGTTTAGCATATGCTTGAGTAAGAGTTCGTAGTCATATAAACTTTGATCGAAATGGTTAATATTTCATTTCTTTCCTTTCAATCGAAGATTGTTTTTTTTTACTTCTCGAATTCACGTATCATTGGATCTGTAAATCTTTATGATAAGTCTGTATCCGTTTGTCTGATCGGCTGTCTCTCGTTCCTCACGCAACGTTTTCACGCGCTGAAATCAATATCGTTTGATTCCGTGTAAAATGCTCACATTTCGATAGTATTTATCAAATCCAAAGCGTAATTCGATTCATTTCTATTTGTGGATGTTTTGTAGGTTCTCTCGGCTGTTGGTCGGTTGTGGAAACAAAATGGTCACTGCTGCTACGTTTCTCACCCCTTAAAAATGTGCTAGTTTTTCGCGGAGTGCGTCTGCTTATTTTTGCTGTTCATGAGTCACCGACGGTGGTTTCGATTGAGATAATTATCGTTAGCTATTAATCAAATAAAGTTTTAATCGAGAGCTTTTCTACAAAGTTATACATTTGTTTGCAATGGTGAATTTACTGAGGTTTTACATTCCAAAGTTTTATTATTATTTAATATTATTGTTTACAATTAGTAATCCGTAGCAGGCTGAGTAATTATTTTCTGTATATTATTTAAAATATATAGAAATAAATAGAAGTCGATCAGATACTGCAATGATATTAAGTCAATTCACTTAATTATCGAGCTATATCAAATTAAATAAATTTTAATGTTGTTGTGAATAGGTCCGAAAGACTTCATATTATTGATAATTTTGCTCTTATGTATTCTTTCCGGAGCTTAAGCATCAGTGATGGTATCGTAAATGCAAAAAATACTGGTAAATATCAACTTTATTTACTTAAATTATAATGAAAACATGAAATTATGAAAGCCTCCTCTATACTTTATGCACAGAAAGTTAAATTTATATTAATAATTTTATATCTTTGATCGTATTCTTCAAATGCGGAATTTAATTAATTCTAATCCGAAAATTTAATTATTTGGAAATATTTTAAGAAGTCTGCGTATTTTTAATACGTAATTTCACTCTGTGTTTAATATTAGGAGCTTCAAACGTTTTTAAAAAGTTTAAATTTTTCAGACTCATTATGCTCTAATTATTCATGCTAAAGAATTTCATGCTCGTAATTTTCGTATGTTTGATTTACAAATTTTCGTTTTGTTACTTGTGGAGATGAAAGGTTCTCGCCGTGCGTGTGTTTGTCCCTCCATGTCTTCTAGCTGTTCCGGAAGGAAATACCACGGTGACCGTTCCATTAAGAGGCAGCCCCTATCTAAGCTGACTGACTTCAAGTAAATTAAGCAGCAGGCGTTCTAGCATTATCTACTGCTTCGTCATGTCTAAGGAACGTAATTTATATCTTTATTTCACAAAGATCTTTCCTTATATGAGATCCTAATAAAGAATCAATCGTTAACATTATTTTTTTGCTTTACTTAATGATGATCTAACGGAGTGTTATAAATTATCTTCAATCCGTCCCTATTAGTTATTTGCATTTAAACCATTTCAGAGAAAAATGTTTCTTATAATATTTTAGAAAGAAATCCCTACGTCCGAAGGCTTAATCTGTATGGTACTTGTTGTCTAGTATTTTTCTCTCAAATGCATCTTTTTTCATTTAAAATTCGGATAATAGAAGAATGATATTCATGTGAATGAGATAATCTGATCTAATTCATAGAAATATCCAATAAAAAGAGCTTCTCCAAAAGCCCCTTCTCGCATACTACATCGTTTGCCTTTTTGGGAGGGTCATTCTTGCGTGATTGAAAGGTTAATCATATCGTTTGATCTTCGCTCGGCTCTCACTTTTCATCTTTCCTCTCATGTGGCGGTAATTCGATTATCAGACCTTAAAAAACGAAATTTCGAGGAGGGATCTTTAAAAAATGGACATTTCTAGTCGATTTTATATATGCTTATCGTTGTATCATTTGATTATTTTAGCGTGGATTTATTGGTCTTTTAAATCTACCGGCTTTTGTATATAAAAAGATCAGAAACTTTAACTGATTAAAGAAATGAATTCGTATTATTGTTCATAGAAAATTAGTATTGTTGCGGATTACGTTTTCTATCGAACGAACTGCCATTCTTGGAATAAAGCTTGTTCTATGATTGTTTCGTAAGTAGTTAAAGAAATACCTTTTAATAAAAAAATCAATTCTCCATTCTTAATTGTGAACAACTTACGTATCTGTAATTTGTCTCTTTTTCTTAATTATTTTAATCTCTTACATCCATTGTTTGTTATGTTTACGTATTCATTCATTCTGTTTCACTAGATTGTTTATCTAGCGTTTCTATTTCTTATCTTTAGTCTATACTCAACGCGAACGATTTGAAAATGAATCTATCGTCACGCGTTATCTTGATCTACTTTCGTCGATTGATAAATTGATAGTGAAATTCCCGTCGTTGGGACAAGAAAACGGTTCGAACGTTTCTTTTAATATAATTTGAGATTTTTTTATTTTACTAATGTTGACAAAATTTATCGATGTTTTATTGTTTTTTTATAGACATCTTTGAGGAATTAAGAATTCCGCGAATTTGTGAGATGTTTTTTATTTTCATGGTTCGTTTATTTCCGTATAAAATAAAAATCGTTTCAGTACATTTAAGAATTTCAGACTTTTCAGAGAAATTTTCTACTAGATGCATCTCAAAATAATCCTTGTACGTTGAGAAATACTAGGAAAATATTTTTTGACGTAGTTTAAGTTATTACTTTTTTTTAGAGCCAGTGATATTTATATCTGCTTTCTTCGTTATATCGTTCTTGTTTATAAATTGAAATTTAAAAGATGCATTCTTGACAATTTAAATTTCTTGGCCGGCGTAGGCAATATGATTATTCCATTCTGTCTACCTCTTGCTGCTTGCTCGTGTCTCTTCTCACGTATATTTGAAGCCAATGGACGATGGAAGTAAAGCATTGTTTGTTAGGGGTGAATGAAATCTACTTATTGTAATTTCTGTGGCAGTGATTCAATCCTAATTTAGATGCATTCTTTGTCCTGCATAATCGCCGAATGACTCGGCGACATCATGGATTTCTTGCTACCTGGAATAATTAATATCTCAGGAGATCGGATGTGGAGACATTCTATTGCACCGAATCATTTGTTAGTCATTTGGAGCCTAATTTCTGTTAGTTCTGTTTTCATTTCAGAGGCTAAATATTTCTATTGTTGTAAGGGCTGTATGACAATGAGGTGGGGAAAGTGGGGTTGGCAGAAGTGTGTCGCAGGCCAATGTTTATGCACGGGATGATGATTAGCGGCCATTTGTTCTGGATTCGTCGAGGAATAGTCCTGAGATTTTTTATCCCAATTTTTAAGCCAATTCCTTTTGTTTTTTAGTTTTTATTATATATCCTTAATATTATTTTTGCATAAGATGTAAAGTATGCTGTAGGATAATGAATTTGGTAAGAATACATATTAGAATTCAGAATTGTAATATTTATTTCTTATGTTATCCTTATCCTATATTGTTTTTAAAAGAATTTATTTATATAGACATACATATGTATCATTGAGATTTTTTATGGAAGTGTTTGAAAAACACAAATTATTTCATTTTCATTCTTCCCAAAACCACGCTAAATTCATGCATTTTTAAATCCACTGATGTTGAACTTATTTATGTTGTCTATATTATAGTGTCGTTGTCTTAATTAAACGATAAATGTAATCAATTTTATTGTTAATAAAATTTTGAATTTTAATGTGCTATTACCTTTCTGAAGAACTTACTTTGCGTTTTAGATAAATTCAGTTGAATTACCGCTTTGTGTTTGCAGGGAATGAATTCAAATTGTAAAAGTCTCATTTATTTCGTATCAAGAAGTGGTGGTTTCTTTCACGCGATATAGTGCTGAAGCAGGTGGTTTTTTACTCTATGCAGTTGCTTTTCTTTATAGAAAAAATCTATTCTAAGGATTGCGTTACAAAAAGAGGAGAGCGGATATTAAAAATTATTTTAACACTCGTTGAAACGCTAGAGCTTGAGGGAATGAAGAGTGAAGATTTTAAAATTATGACTGAATATAAACATTAGCTTCTGGAATCTTGTTAACTAGCTCGATTAGCAAAATTTGGTCATTGTTTTTACAAATAATAATTAGCAGTGCTGTTTTGGTATATGTTTCCCAAAAGGTCAATTCATGGTAAAATAAAATAGGTATTGTTTTTTTTGAATGCGTCTTTTTTAATGATACTGGTTATATTCATGTATTCATATAATACCTAGTTAATATCTTAAAGTTATAATGGATATGTTCTTTCCTTTAAAGAAAAATTAATAAAAGATAAAGGTAATCTACGAGAAAGGTTTTTTTACGTAACAGTCGTCGATCAAATTTCCTGAGAGCTCTGTACGAGATCTACGATTCGGTAGTTCGATCCATTGGATAACCTTAGTTCGTCCCATAGAATGATTCATTGTAATGTTTCTGAACAATCGACAGTCTACCGATATTGTTCAAACAATGGTCGAAGATCATCTCTATTTTCTTATCTCTCCGATTATAAGAACTTCTAAACGCTATGTCAAGTCCCTTGTTCCTGGAATTTGAGCAAGTTTAGGTTTGTATTACTCACGTATGAGCATGATTACCGTCAATGTTCATTGACCCTGTGATATCCATTTATGTCGTTGTAGAATAAGGGATGCTTGGATTTTGGTTATTCTTTTGTTCTTGAACCTTCGAATAGGCAACTCGATGTTATAGTCGGTAAAACGTTTATTTATCACGTGATTGTCAGCTAAGCAAACGCTACCGCAAGAAAGAAAGTAAAATCATCCGAAGAATTATACTTCCATAAAGAATTAAATTAAAAGAATGAGATGTTGGAAAACATGATTCTTTAAGTATCGTTAATTTTACTTCAAAATTAACTCAATGATGTCTATAATTCTAGAGCAGAGGAATGGTGTAAATATTTTGAAGCTCACCTGATGAATCAACGCTGTATGAAAGAATAGTTTAATTAAAGAGAATTAATTGTTTGTAAGTTCCAGACAATGTATTTCAGGCGTCTAGTGTCGTCGATAACTCGACATCCTAATGTTCTTAATTTAGTACAATAATTCCTTTTTTCAGAAGGAATACTCTCAATATATTAGGAATAGTATTATTTAGTGATATAATATTATGTAAGACTTCATGTAAAATCGAAATAGTGTATACTGTTATATAGAAATGGTATTTCCCTCGTATTAATTTCTTGACAGCTACCTTTCATCTTGATTCATCGTAAAAATCAAATTCAGCCTAATCGTGCCGGTTCCCTTTAGCGAAGAGTTTTTATTCGTAATTAATTCCTAGTTTTTTGAATTCTCCGTAAGATATGTAGATACGGAATGTAATCAGATTTTGATCCAACTCTCTTTACCACACGGTGGTAACGGTAACTCCAAGTCTCTGGCTCTCCTCCCTTTAACCGTTCTAAAAGAAAATGGTAACATCCCCGCTTCTGCTCGTCTCACTGGTCAGAAAGAAAACCTCCCCTCAAATCCAGGAAGGATATATCTCTCCGGCAACAGATCTCACATAGTTTCGCTCGGGTGCGGATCGCTTCCTGGGAGTAGCACAGCACCTCTAAAGCAGTCGAGGCGCGGTCGGCAGTGCCAAAAAAGGTGACTCTCCCTCCTCCTCTTCCGGCACTGGAAACTTCCTTCCCTTTAAGACCCTCGGGGGCAGTGCTGGGACGCTTTTGGTCATAGGCGTGCGCCTTGCTACGTGATGGCATCGGTGGGTAGTCAGGAGATATGAACGCTGGACACAGGAATGCCTCGCTGACTGTCGAGCAATGCGGTTGTGTCGATTTCTGCTGATGGCAGATTGACGAATATATATATACGCGAGTGTTTCTACTATCGGTGGATTCAGGATGTTCATGTTCCGGTCCTTGTGGAACCTTTCGGAGAGGAGATGTAGGTGCTGCCCTGGAATACAAGCGTAAGTTTGTGGACGTTCGGTGGTGGGTCAGCCTAATTCGACTCGATTTTGAAATTCTTTTATTAATAAATTGATTGATTACGTCTTGTTTTGTCTATCTGAATGTTGGAAACCGATGAGCTTTTATAATTCTTTGGTTACAGCAAGTAATTTACATTATTGGTTGGACTATAATTGTTTTCTAAATGTAATGCGTTACTTGTCTTCAGCGACTTTTTTAAATCGTCTCTTTTCAAGTGTTATTTACTGAGTTTATTTCTTGGTGTATCTATCTTAGTTCTCTTGTCTCTTCTAACGTTTATTATAAGCCAAATCATTCTCTCTTTTAAGTTTTGTTAACTTTTGCCACTCAATGCCAATTCTATTTCTATAATTCAGAAAGGTTGATAGTTTCAAAGTGTTTTCACCTTTATTTAAGAAGTATTCTTTCGTAAGAAAGTTTTTTTGTCTTTCATTTCGATTAAGTTACGGATTCGGAATAATTCGTTATGTTGTCGTCAATTTAGCATTTTAAACTGAATGTGCATACAGTATTCACGTGTATTAATCGGAAGGGATCAAGTCGTTTTAACTCTATTGAGTATAAATCGAATTAAGCATCTTACGCTCAAGCATTGCACAGCATAACGTTATTCTTCGTGATAAGTGAATCTATTTCACTTGTAATGGAATTGTATCCGTCTTTTATTATATTTTACACATTTTCTTTTCGAGCACTGTTTAATTATCCCGTTTATTACCATAATGAACGTAAAGGATTGGATATCCCTGCGTTCATTGACATGAGTTGGATTCTGATCATCGCCCGAGTGAAATTGTTTTTAATAACTAGTACAATGCGCGATTAACCTCAATTTACTTATGATTGCTTTCTCAATTTCCCCCTATTTTAGAAAGGCTACGTGAATGAGTGTACTTTCTCTAGCTGTGCCTCAAATCCTACTACATATATCACATCGAATAAAAACTATGAACGGAAACCGTAGCGTTTAGCTTAAAAATATCGTGAGAAAGGTTTTAGTTATGATTCATAATGTCCGTTTTGATTTTAAGGGTGTGAAAAAATTTAATATCAGTAGTAATATTTTCTATTATTATTTTACGTAATGATATAGTTATTGTATAATAACAAAGATAATCGGATAGTTAAATTTTATCAAAAGTATTTTTATCATTAACTATCGATATTTGATGTTTATATTTTCTGAACAAATAAAAGGTTTGAACTTGTACGACGGAGTCAAACCGTGATTGATCGTAACGGACACGAAGTTATTTTGTTGCGATTATAGTATTTATTGATTACATCTCTATTCAGTAAAAAGTGCCGATGAAGATTTTGCAGAAATCGTAATCCAGCGCGTATGTAATTTTCTCAAGTTTCCCGAATATATAGTAGCGTTTTCCTTCCACTTTGAGGTCACACTCAGGCTCTAGGTCGTCGAACTTTCCACCCTAAAGTGGAAACTCCGAGATGTCCTTTAAGGGTGCGAACCACTTCTCATCATAAAATTGCAGAAATTCATATTGGTCAGAGATCGCTGTGATAATTACTACAGTAAAATAATGAAATATTAATGCTCTGCTTCTTTTCTTACGTGAAGTAGAGAAAAAAAGATTTCACCGACTTAAGTTTACGTTTGCCTCATCTCTGTTATTGACCCATTATTTAGTGGATATCTATCGTTAGAGCTTGGGGTTATGTAAGTTTATTTATACAATTTGTTTAATAAAGTCTAAATTTATGTACAAGATGTATATAAATCGATATCTTTCCACCCCTCGAAGGTCCTTGTGTACTTCCACCCTCAGACATACGTATCTTGATGCTTTGCCCATAAAACTTTCTGCCATTGTGAGTTGTTGAATGGATGCTGATAACTACCCTATTAGAGAAAGGAAGGAAGAGGTGTTCGGGTTCAGGATTTTAAGATGTTTAATTTCAAAGGGAATAAGTGATCAAGGCTGCAGGAATTGAATGAATCCGATTAGTTATCAAAGAGTATGTCCTTTGTATTCCGTCTACCATTATTGGAAGCCCATTCTTTATGGATAGAAGATGTCCTTTTCCAGTATGTGATAAAGTGATGCAATGATATGATATCCAGCTGTAGGTATTGTTGCTAAAATCTTATTCAAAGTTGAAGAGAGTATTATTAATTTTGCATATCGTTTGAACATATCTTAATATACCTTATTGTGCCGTTTACATATTTCCTTTTTTCTATGGATAATGTAATTGGTAACGATTCAGAAAATAAAGGTATGAACAATCAAATACGTTATGGTATTATGATATATGATACTAAATTGGTTTTTCCTCTAAAGCATCCGAGTATTGGTTTTATTTTACTTGTAAACTTTTGTTCTACTTCCTATGCGATGATTATTCATGTATCCTTATGTATTGTAGGTGCTGATTTTGATGAATATATTGTATAATTATGGGCATACTTGATCGTAAATCCTGCGATAACCAGAAAAATAACCCGCAATAAAATCAGTATACCTCTCTCCCATTTTTCGTCAACTGAAGCTGAATCACCTTGGTCTTATGTATCTTTTATTTAGTTATCTATTTAACTTTTCAAATATCCACTTTTGGACTACCTCACAAAATCTTGTAACTATAATTCTATCTAGTAATTGAGTGAAAATTAAAGATGTTCAATACGTGTATCGTAGATTGACCTAAAGAAGACTATCTTAACTGTAACAAAGACTAAAGTAGATAGATGTTTAGGTTGCAATTCCGTTCCCAATTGAAGTGAAAAGTCCTGTCCTTCCACTGCCTTTCTACGTATCTCCTTCCTTCCTGGGAAAAGGTATCCTAGCCTCTCCTATGAAAGTTAAACCTTTCAAGGGACAGGAAACAAATTTCTACTCGGGTTTTCATGCATCTTAGAAGTTATTCAGCTAATTTCTCCCCGTGTATATGCAAAAAATTAAGGTTACATATTTTGTTATTACTAGATGAAATTCTTAATGCAGGAAAATGAAATTTATTTGATTTAATTTAATATTCTCCCAAATATTTTCCCCTATAAATTGAAAAAATAAAGAATTGTTTAGCTCTTATCTACTTTAAATTATGGTGTCATGTCATGTTAGGCATTATACATTTTTGAAGCGGCTGTAAGCTTTCCATTTTCTGCATTGTGAATGAAGGCAAACGAAAAAAATCCCGAAAAATAAGCCAATATTGTGGATATAAGAAACTGAAATTGCTGTTCAGAAAAATATCAATTCTTTGGGTTTTGTTTTTCATGTTAGAAAAATAAATATTTTTGGAATTTGTATTAATGACTTTCAAATAATTGTGTTAAGAAATTGATTTTGATGTTTCATATATAATAAATGGTAATTTTCGAACTTCTCAGAAGTGGTTTTATTTGATTTAATATTCACCACGGGTACAATGGGTGCAAATTTTCGCGATATCTTAAACTGCGCGATACCCCGTCGGAGTCCACAGGTGGTCGCCAATCTTTTATTCTGGACACAATTCTCTAGCTTCTATTTCATTCCCGTCGCATCGAAATATGAGAAAGTATTACTTATATATATTAAATTAATTTTCTACTTCATAGACCAGTTAAGTTTTTAAAAATGATTAAAATTATGAGAATTCATTAAGAATAAATGAAGAAAGTATTATTAAAAATATATTTATGTAAGATTTAATAAGAATTATGACAACATCAATGGCGCTGGGAAATTTTAAAATTCTAACCAGGATCAAATGAAACTGAAACTGTACAAACTTACAGACAATGTTGCTGTTACATTTTAGATTTTATGGAAGTGGTTAAAGTTAGTCTATGTACGAGTAAAGAATATCGTAGATGGTACTTTTAAAGTTATCGAAACATCATTTGCAGAAAAGCCACCGACCGCTTACTTACCTAGAGTAGACCTCGTTGAATTCGTCAAACCATCCTTCACATCACATTTGTATATATAGTGCGTAATCACATGAATATTGTGGTAGGTCTTGGGAGCTAAGTTTGGTCAAGTTTCAGCCAAGAAAGTTCGTACCATCTTCTTACTATCTATTCTGTTAAACCGGGATGGCTTGAATTGTCATTCACAGCACTATAATTACCCCGAACACAATTCCGTATGAATCATCGCATTTACGGAAATGAGAAAGCCACACCGTCATCTATCTTCTCGTACATTCATGCGAAGTGCTTAGCCTCACTTTTTGTACGCATCGAACCCTATATTTTATCTGTGGGAAGTGTATAACCTTGGTCGTGTACGAAAGGTGGGTCCTTCGCAGCGAAGCAGCAGCTGCAACATCCGATGTATTCGCTCCAGTGTTTGCCAGGAAATGCGTATCTCCGTCTGGGAAACACTCGACGATCGATATCGTGACGTATGACTGCGTCGTGTGTCTCTATTCGACAACTGCCCATTTCACTTCAATAAGAGTTTATACATGTACAAGAGGAGGAGTATTTTATTGGGGCAGACTACTCCAAGTTGGGCGAATAACAGTTACGCGGGAGCTCCTTTTCCTGTAGTTCTCTCTTCACAGTCTTGTTGCTCTTTTCGTCACGTATATAGCTGTGTAGGGTTGAGAAAACAATTGAGTACATATTCGAATAGATCGATTTTCATTCTCTTCGGTGAAAAATGCGTCTTTTAAGAAATTACTCGTCTTTCTCTTATTATAGAAAGGGAATTTAATCATGAATCGCGTTATCATTAAATCAAAAGTATATCGATATAACAACGACCGAACTGCCTAAAAAAATGGAAAACGATTTATATTGAACATTAATTTGATCACGCCAAAAGTATCCGAACTTAACATTTCACTGAAACAGTTACTGACACAGCTGGAAAATAATAAATTAAATACGTTAGTTTTAAATTATCTACAATGCAGAAATGAAATCGTAGACTTTGTAATCCTTAAACTGAACTAGGGAATTTATATAAATACTCCTATATATACATATTTACTCATATTTTGCGATCTATTACGTTAAAATATTATGCCAAAATAGTACAGAAATTTTAGAAATATTTATGAGAAGGAAAGAGGAATGTGACAGGTTGATTGCTGAAGTAGTTTTTAGAAGTGAACAATTATTCGGGTAGAGAAGGAAGACGTGGGAGGTATCAAGGAACAAATATTCGTTGTTAAGAAGACCTTGTTCTTTAGCGTTATCTAGATGGATTCCAGAGTGTTGAGGCAGCGACTTTCTTGGTACTGGAGTCGAGGTTCGAAGTCGCAGCCCACCCCTCCTTCGTTTAGCGGCGCTTATACTCAGAAATTTTCAATCTTAAATCAATCGGCGGGGAAATCAAAAGTTCGTAAATCTTTCGTAGGAGAGTTTCGTTTCCCGATACTTGTCGTTTGGCGTGCATAAAGTTCTATAGTTGTCGAATGTTGACCAGATATTATTTGGAAGCATCTTTCCCAATCAGTTAGAAAGATATCCTAACAGAGAAATTTTTCCCACTGGAGATGGAGCTTTCATAATGAATAGATGCTTGTGGATGCCATATCCTTCTTTTTATCGTCATGAAAGAGAAATGAATGAGATGAATTACTAATAACAAGAATGAAAATGAAGACACATTATTATTATTATTATTATTAATAGGAAGTCCGGAATAGAAGTCAAGCGTCTTGATAATTCTCCTCTCTATATTAGGCCGTTTGTCCGTGTTTCAACTCGTCTATATGACGTTGTTATGTAAGTAATGAAGTCCTTAGAATGCCCCAGCGGCGATTACCCTCAGTGTATTATGGATGCAAGTCTCGTTGATATTTAATGGCTTAAGCCTACTTTTCGTGCAGCAGCAAACCTTGCCTTCATCACAGTCGATGATAAAAGACGTCCGATTATTCTTTAATGATAAATTCTGCTTCTAGGGATACGTAATTTTTCCGACTACAAGATGAAATTTCATCGAGGATTCGGGTTGCGGGCTTCAAGAAGGCTGATGCGATTTATATAGTGAGGAATATCTCTTCTGATGTTATAAATGATATAAGATGGAATAGATAGAATGGGATGTGAGCTCAGCGCTATTTTCTGAAGAACCTCCAGTTGAATTCTAATTTAGTAAAACCTGTTCCTAAAACGTGAAATACTGGAGCTTGTTTCGCAAATTATCAGAACATTTTTTGTGAATAAAAAGATATTTCGCTTTGATACCACCCGTCCTAGTATTTTAATAATTATCTTCAGTAATTGTTCTCAACGTAGTGTGAATTTTCTACCGGTTGCCAACTTTCTGGTGCAAAATATTCTCTATTCTTCGTATCACGAGCCGTTGCCCATTTCATGGTTTATGGATAGATGGAGTTGCTTTTTGTGCACGATGTTCTGTGTCCAGGGGGCGGTGCACCATCTCCTTCGTGTCCTCCTTCAACTATGCCGGTCGCCTTTTTGCCCACCTCGACTTTTTCCACTTCCGCGTTAGCTTCCGGTGACCTAAAATTAATTGTGTTAAACCTAAGAAGAACTACAGGTTATGTAGTCACAATCGGTACTGAATTTCATTACGGTTCTCAGTTGTTTCGGATTGCCTCCATTTTTCTTTTCGGAGAGTTACTTTTAATTGGTTCTAATTACTGATAAATGACATAGAATAGTAAAGACTTACTGATTTCATTTTTACTTATGTTAGAGTGCATATTTACAATCGTATATCACATATATTTACGTATAGTTTGTTTTGATGTAGCATTTTCAATATTTGCGTCACAATGGGGCGGTTTCTACGGTAAATATACTCGTGCGAGTATACGAATGCTTACTGACGATACTCTTTTACGTATTCAGAGGAAATGAAAGTAGTTCTTGAATGGGTTTATTGAATAAATGAATTTAATTAACTCTAATTTATTCATTCATTTCTGCTCGAGTTTTATTTTACTTGATGGTGAAGTAGATATTTCTATAACTCAGTTATCTTTTATAATTTATTTATTCTATGAATCAATTTGGATGGCACATATTGAGATTTATGGGTGTTTAAGGTATTTTTGGATGCATTTTCGGATATTGCTTTCATTATATAGTTGATAAAATGAACCAGTTACGAAATTTGAAACATTGTATGTACAAAGAGGAAAATCTATTAGTACTAAAGAATAATACGCAGAACTGATCCTTATACCGTGACAATTTAACGTAGACTTGTAAATAAAAAGGGAGAAACAAAAAAGTTTTCCTCCAGTAACCGAATTAATCAATTTCAATAGTGATTGTCGTCATAACGGCCGTGACAGTGGACTAAATCTGTGACGGTTGCATTCTTTGACGAAATGAGTTCTCATTGTCGAGGTCGCAGATTTTTAGGTAGACATTCATTTCCGGATATGCGTCCTTCATTAAGAATGTGTTGCGTTTTGAAGCCGCTATATAATGCAGAAACACTTTCGTTTTCACTTTTGTCACGTTGTCTTACAATTTCTTCATAAAATTTTGGTGTATCTTTCCCCAAAAGAATTACGAAATCTCGTTCTAAACAACTCTAATATTAGGAGCGGAATTATGAGGGGTAATTGCTGGCGGGATTTCTATCGAATATTATTGTATATAATTAAACAATGAATGGATTTAATTATTTTATTCATTGTATGGATCCTATTTACAATTTAAACTAATTTGTATTAGGAAAATCCCTAATTTCTGTGTTATTATTAAAAGTTTTTTATATGTAAATAATTTGTTGAACGAATAAATTGGCATCTATTGCAGTAGATTTAGGCGATTCTGTAAATATCGACGTACAGCCATATGACAGCCAACATACAATATGTTTTATCGTTTGAGAATTAAAGTCTTATTTTATAAGATTCAAGATGTGGGGACAAAGACGTGCACATCTCTGTTAAATTAATATCTCGAATGATTCTCTAACCGTACTTAAATAAAGGTAAAAAACAATTTATACTGCATCATAGATAGATAAACCAATTTTAAATTTTAAGTGATTCTTATATAGATTATCATGTGCTTAATGTATTTTTAGTAATTTTTCAATTTTTAATGATTTTCTTCAAGTCGTGTGGTCAAACGATCACGTCTAGATGCATTCTATTTCCTGTTTGTTTTGTGTTTCATTACAGTGGCATTCTGACAAATATGTCGCATTGATGTTTGAGTTCAATTCACAGAAATACGAAGCTATTCATTGTAAATAAAGAAAATTAGATCCAATTTAAGCTGTTTAGAGTATTTGAATTTTCTGTTTGTGTTTGTGTTACTGTTTCCTATAAGTTGTCATAGATAATAATGTGGAATCGTGTACATAGTTTATGGTAGATATTATCGATATTTGGCGTACAATATACGTGAATATATATACTCGTAGTACTTATTTACAGTCGTTATTTGATGAAGTCGTTCGCACGAAATTCAGATAAATATTGGAAAATCCAGGTTGTGAATCAAGGTAGGAATTTAGTGACAGTCTTAAGTATTTATTTATTAGAATCTTATCAGACATTTTCTTCGTTTATATATGTCTAACAGTAATAAAATAAAACTTTCCACTAGTGAAATTATTACTTATTTATTGATAAGGATTGGGGAGAACACTCTGCTGTTAACTTATTATATGTTATTATTTGCCAGTCCGTGGAAAATCTACTGAGAATGTGAAATTTTAACAACTGGAAATGATACATTAAGGTGAATTCCATTGATAACCTAAGTGCATCGATACATAAACTGTAAACGGTACGTAAACAGTATCTTTAGTCGAAATAATATCTTTATCCCGTAAAAAGATTGCTCGTTGGATGGATGGAATTTTACATTACGTAAGAAATTACGAGAAAAAATAGTCGATTTTTATTGACAATAAAACACTTAACATTTTAGGTATTAACATAAGCTCATTGTAATCTTTTACATACAACAATTCCTCTTAAGAATGAAGAATAAGTAAAATGTCTTTTAAAAACTATTGCTTGACATCTGAGTGAATTTATTTCGGCTTTATTTCATTAAAAAATTCGGAGTTTATATTTTAATATTTTCTATCCCTTTGAAAAGTAAATAACCTATTTAATACTTTTGGCCTGTTCGATCGATTCCCTGCCAAAAGCGAGTTAAACTAGCATATTGATTGCCATAAGATTATCAGCCTTGATCGATCTTATATTTTTTCCATTGTTTATTTGGCGTTGCGTTTTTCTACTGTTTTTTTTTCAGTTTTTCGTACCGAGTTAAATTTAGTTACGGTCCGATAACACTTGGATGTGGGTTGTGCCTAATTTTCGCTGATCCCCACAGCCCTTAACGGAGTACAATTTTCTCGCTTCTTTAAAAAAGAGAGAAGATACAAACGCACGGTAAGCATATAGGTCATGATAATGTACCACAGTAACTTGAAAATAATAGTTGCTCAACGTAGCGTAGCGACCTGTTTAACAAATTAGGTAATTTGCCCTAGGCGTTGTACATTTTTATGGCCGAATTAATCGATTGTGCAACGCTAAAACGCGTGACATAGAATGCGAAGGAATGCACGCGCGGGTTTTGTTATTGTTCCGCGAATCGTGTTTTGATGGTTTTAGAAAATACCTGATACAAGCGCGTTGCTTTTGGCTGTTTCCAAGAATCGAATCCAGTACAAAGATTTGGTGTTAGTTAGTATCAACTATTAACAATTAATAATTAATTAACTATTAGTAACAACTATTCAGTATCGAATTACCCTTTGGAGATTGGAAATTGGCGTTTTATGAAAAATAGTCTTGTTTAATTCCATAGCAACGCTATCAGAAGTTAGTGCTTCAACTTAATTATAATTGACGTATATCGAAAAATTACATGCTCTAAGTAGCCTTTTTAAGTATTGTATGAATGAGCATTATTATATATTCGATCTAGTCTAGAATTAGAAAGCTCTTTTGAGATCGGCTTTTACTATCTGTTAGCGTCTTTGATTATCTATAACCAAGTTAGTCAATGCATTTAAAGCAAAACTCGGATTGAAATGTTAAAGTTAGTTTTTAATGGACGTGAGATGCTTACGTTAACCAACTCGCCTTTCTTTTAACGCCGTTCTTTAATTTACTTTATTCGATTTTTCGAAACATTCCCTTAGTTTATTTTAAGACGGAAATAAATTTTGAATTAAAAAAAGTTTCCCTATATTATGCTCCGTATTTTACATTCGTATGAAAATTGCAGCTTTTTTTTAATTTTAGAAAGATAGCTTTAAATGGAAAACGAAGATGTGCTGCTGTAGACATTATTGAAAATTACGTTTTGAAAGAATGGCGAGATAACGCGGGAGTGGAATTGTTATTTATTTAATCAAACAATTTCAAAGTTAATTGAACTGTTATCTTATTACCTTCGTTATGATTGTTACAGCTAAGTGAAGTAATATAAACGAGCCTTTTTATTTTCCCTAAGTGTTGTACGTTCATATCTCACTCCAACATCCATTGTATCTATCCTTCCTCGGAAGTAAACCACAAGGATCATCAAATCCATAAAGTTTTTTATTAAATAAACTCCCTGTCATGGCATAGAAACACTTCCTCCGTGGTATGAATGCACTTCTATTGCTGCAGAAATACTCGCTAAGGGAGGCAGTCTTTTCTGGTCGGGCGATCACCCTCGACGGGATTCGATCCAGTGCCTCTCGGATGACGTGCCAAGTGCCGCTCATTTCCCTTGCGCAGGTTCACGCGGGTGGAGTGCCGTCACGATGGCTGCATTCACTTTGATACTTATTCCTTGAAGGGTGACCTCCGCTACTTGGTATCGTCACGTTTACCCCTTCCGACTCTTCTGCCGCACATTCGCCTGATTTCTTTCGTCTTTTTTTAAGAACCCGCACTAGAACTGCTCCTTCCCCTGAATGAACTGTTGTATCGAGGTTTATAGACACATTTTGGTTACAATTACGCCATCTCATTGTTAGTTTGTTACCAATTGGAAAGCTTGGTACATGTAGAGTGATTGTTTGTCATTGTTGATTTAAGGACTCTTCATTTACTTAAAACAGTTTTTTATATCTATTAAGGAAATCTATTGTTTATCTTACGGATATCTAGGAATATATCCTTAAAATTATCAAAAATGATTAATCTCTTCCAAATATATTATTCAAGTACAGCATATAATTTGTTTATATTGACGGCTTTAATTTCTCAACTGAAATGTTCGTATCTGTTGAAATATTTTGTTATTTGTTGCCAAACAGTAAAGAGTGCACTTTTCCTTGATATTGGTTGATACAATATACTTCCGGAGCTTACAACTGACCTTGTGGAAGAAGAGGATAGAGAAGCTAAAAGCTATGAACCACCGCCTACGAATGTGAAATATCTGATGTAATTAAACTGCTCTTTGAAAGTTTGAGGAAAAATCACTAAAATAGATAAACTTAAATGCTTAGGGTACGGAATATTTTTCTTAAATATAATACATAAATACAGATTTTTCTTGGAAAACTCTTTTTTCAACCTGTCAGACTTGATATTGCCTTTTTTAAAGCTATGTCCATATAGATGTATGGAATGCATTGATAATACACATATTCAGTGATTCTCCTCCACTTACCAGCTCGATTCATGCTGATCTTTTAAAAAAGGGATTATTAATTAGGGATTGGGAATACTAATCTAACGGAATTGAATAAAACTTTCGTCATAATATTCTTTAGAATTTTATTAATTAAAAGAATTTTTGCGATTAAAAATTGCGAATGTATTTACTCCTATAGATGTGATGAAAACAATTTTTTAAAAATCGAGGAATTAATCTTATTGTGTCTTTAATGAGAAGAACGTTTAGTAGTTGTAATTCGCTTGTACTTGCTCACGTTTGGATGGACATGTTTATCAAATCTTAAATTCAGTTATTTTTAGTTTGTTTTTTCTATATATTTGTCCATTCTCTTTATCTATCAGCGTTTAAAAAACTATCCCCTGAACTCTGGTCTCCCTCCGATGCTACTTTAATGTATAATAATATAAAAAGAACATTTATATTGGACTCATCGTATAAAAAGATGTGACCTCCGTCGTACACTCCTCTTCCATGCATTCATTCTTTTCTAATCTGGAATTCTGTCCGCATTTAAGTCATGCATGTGTGGCAGTTCACGTTTCATAATCTCGTTTGTGTCACCATGTTCTCTTCTCATTCAGATCCACCCTTTTCAAGGTTATTTACTTGTGTAGATCCAGTGGAAGCCACAAATGGGTTAAGATGCTTATAGCTGCGAAAGAACCTCGAGTCTAGTAACTCCTAGGTCTGATATTAACTTACCGCTTTCCTTAAATTAATGAGCACTTAAAAATTTCTACTACGGTAATAGTGCCCATGGACTACCGAACAACATCTATGATTTTCATAAGAGTAGGTGAGATATTTCGTGATACTTAGCTGTACTGAATATAGAATGTAGTTTTCGATGGGTTGGATGTACAGCATTTTCTCTAGGACTCACAATGGAAGCAAGAAATGATAGGAAGAATAATTTTGTGTTTTGTGGAGACAGGTCAGTTAAGAGCAAACTTCCTTGGTGCTGTAAAATAGTGTTGTTTACTTTGTGTAAAACAATTAGGGTAATATCTATTGTTCGTTTCTCTACGGAATTAATTCTATTAATTAGAGCAATTAGAACATTTTCTTGAGATGTTTATTTCAAATTAAACAGACGTGACTATGTGACACGTTTGTCTCAGAGGCAAGGATTGCTTGTCCATGTTCAAAATCAAATTCTGTGTGTGAGAATTAAATTAATCCTTAATAAGGTTTACATTATTATCAAAATTTTAGCCGAATGAATTGTCACTCAATAGGATTAGACTTTCATTATTCAGTAAAATTTAAACGTTTGCGTTATTTTGTCCCAATGATTGATAAAATTTTCTATTTTGTCAGAACTCAAATGACGTTTGGACAAACATAAGGGTGTTGTTCCTTTTCGTTTAACCGTTTGTGATGTGATTGCTGAATTATGAATCGAAGAGGACGGTGACTAAGATGTTTCACGTCTAATCCAGTATTGAATTAATCACGGGGCTCTTTTTAATTGAGCGTAAAATATATCATTCCTGAGCTCACAAAAATCATCATTAAACCTCGCCATCTGATTATGTTTTATTATTTATTTAAATTTCCGGTGCAATTCGGCCCTCTGGCCAGGTGGCAGCACTGGAGGGGAACGAAACAATTAAAGAAGGGATTAGTATTCGTCCATGACTGGAAGGAAACCTTCCAAAAATCCCTGGGTTTTCCAAGGGTTGTAAAATTAGTGTATTAGGTATCAAATTTGCTACCTGTAAAACTAATGGAGTAAGTAACCGATTTCTATGAGAACTCAGTCCATAGGCCCTTTTGAAAACCTTAACCCTTCTTCTCTTAGAAGTGACAACAGTCTATAGAAATTAAATTATATCCATTTGGAAGGGAAGAGTTTTTTTCGGCAGGTAAGAAGCATTCTTTTTCTTGCTGCTTTGGTAGGTTTCTTAGTGTTATCAAACGTCAGTTAAGTACAATGTTACTATTGGATATCGTTTATAGGAAAAGCCCAAACTAATTCCGTAAGATATGTATAATTTATCTTTAATGTTCTAATTAGGAAAAAATATCTGGTTAGTTTTAAACGAATAACGAATTCAAGAAAATTTCAATACATTTTATAGTTATTATTAAAATATTTTAAATTTGAGTTGTAATTGATTCGAAAGATGAGATGAATGAGATCAAGGCAAAATATTAATCATTCGTATATCCTGATTTAATTAACCCGTTTGTTGCAACTCAGCCGTATCATGGCCATATTCTTTTCTGTTTTTCTCTTCATATGTCAATACTTTTTTTAATTTACTAAAGTTTTCGCATTGGTTTCAGTTCTTTATGTAGCTGGAATCTATTCCTCCAAGTGCATAACGGGTTTTTTCTTTTAAGAATACTTTCTTTTACACATAGTATAAAATTGTCTTCAAAATTATCTTGCAGCACAATGGTCGTCTTTGTTTTTCTATGGTTTTGGATACTACAATTATGATTTTCCCTAAAACAAGACTGCCGTTCCATTTCAACGTTTTTAAATTTGAGTAAAGGATTGCAACTCTTGGTTTTTCAACTGCAGTCGAGTTCCTAATACATATAGACGCTCCTTTATAATCGCCTTCCCTCTTGTTCGTGCTTCCATTCAAGTGCTCTCAGCAGAGGTCTCCGGAGACAAAAGGGGGGAAATTCGGTGAAAGAGTGGACAACCGAAATCCCGTAGTTGCTACGGGTTTCGGAATCCCGACAGTCTTTCCATGCAAATATGGAGACACGAGAGAGACATGAGCTTCCGATCGAAAATGCGATGCGATCTATCGAAGACTATTATCTTGTAGAAATGAATTATTTTAGTATGCAGTAATCCTTATGCCATTCGCGGGGTATAAATTTGAATTCTAAATATCATAAAAATGAGCAGTTTAATTATACTATAATGATGTTGTATTATTAGTTTATAAAAGAAGAAAATTATCCTTGTAGAAACAATAAATAATTACATTAAACATAATTCGAATAAAGTTATTTGTAACTATTAATGAATAGAGTATTTGAATCCTTGACAACAATGTGAGTACAAGTAAATCAGATTTAGGATTAAAATTTAATTTTACAAGGCGAATGGCTATTGTTAAGGTATTATCATTAAGGTAATGAATTAATGACATGCTTATAGAATTATCGAATCAATAAGTATGTGAACATATATTTAAAGCGTTCGATGCTACGCAAATGGTTGAAAAGAAGCGAAGAGGGACAATGCAAACCTAGTTTTTCACCTTCCTATGAGTCACAGCTGGAGGCTTTCCTGAGAATTTCTATTTAGCAAGAACGTGTCGATCTCTGGACGGGTGCATCAGCAACTATTCAAAATTGCATTTATTCTCTTAGTTTCGCTTAAAAAGCACAAGTTTTGTCGTTTAGTCATGCTATATGAGTAATCGACTCTAAATCACAATGTAGTTAAAACAATGATAACAATTTATATACATGGGAAATATTTTACAACTTTTTCTTATGTATTCAGTGTAAGGGTACATTCTAGAAGGATATGGAACGCATGGTAGTTTTCCATTTAGAGGGATAGAGAATACCGTATTCATTTTAAAAAGTTTCGTGTTACATTGAAAGTTATAAATAATTTATTTATTACTTTTTTCATCAGTCAGTTGCTATTCAGTCAGCTTGTGTATTGGGGATATTTTATAGCAATACTTAATAAAATGAGTGTTTCATCAAAGTACATATGTTGATGTCTTATTATAAATAAGTAAAATACGTAGTAATGTCTTTATAGTGGACGAAAATAGTCGTCTCTAAAGTTTCTAATATAGTAAGCAGTAATAGTTTTTATAGTAGCAAAGTTATATTTGATTGTTACTGTTCTATTACCTCAAAGATTCGTAAATAAATTACATTCGTAGGGGATTCGAACCTGGAAATTAAATTAGTTTTCTGGTCCTTAAAAAAAACTTCCTTTCCTAGGAGTAATTCATCTATCACTTGTTGAATTATCCCGTTCATTGATTACTCAATTTACTACGACACCTTGTGGGGTCTTGGGATAGCCCATTCTGTCAATGCATGATTTACGTCTCTAGGAGTGGGTGCTTTTTTTTCGGTTGGGTAAGAGCCATCGTGACACGCTTGAGAGATCAGCTCGGAGGGGAGGTGGTGAAGGGGTAAGGCCTCTCTCTCTCACAGTGTGACGGAGGAGATCATGCTGAGAGCATAGCGTCCCTTGGCGTCTGCACGTTTTCGGCCAACGAGGCACCGTTCGTGGGGATCATTTCTGTAGATTTCCGGCGAAGTAGCACAATCCACCACGTGGTTGACTTCCAGATTTCACCGCGCGCGCTGCATTTTACTTTCCCCTTAACAAGAGGTACCTCACGGAGGAGTTTTCCGTGTCCCCCTCTGGCAATTTCCTCGCCGTTCATTCGTTGCCCTTCTAGATGCGGTGGGAGGTGTCGAGGCGTAGTAATCAGGCTGTTATGTCTCTTTCGTTTTAAAGACCTAGCAATGCTCGCGCGGTGAGGTTGGGAGTGTGTATCGAGTGCATCCATTCCAGTGCATCGTTGTTCATTGTTTGGGAGTGTTTAGCGTTTGTTGTTTCGGGAACTGATCCCGAGTGTTATAAACATTTTGTGGTCTTCTACTTCATCCGATATGGGGTGCAACTGTAGGGGTGATGCCAAGTGGAAGATTCCTAGGTGAGTGACAATAATAATAATAATACGACTTCATTAAGGACGAGGTTGGAACTGTGAAATCCTCTATTAAAGACTTAGTTGATAATGGTGAGTTTTAATCAGAGCTTAGATATAAGTCGAGTTTTTTCGTTGTTTTGGAAGATAAGGCACTTAATTTTGTTTAGGTTCGAGCTCTCCTAGATAACGATAGAAACTATAAATATATATGATATATAGATGTTTAAGTGAAAATTGTTAACTTATTATCATTTAAATAGAATAAATCGTATTGCGATTTGATTACATTGTAATTTGAGAATTTCGATTCTATAAATGCACGTTTTGTCGAGTTTCATTGTTTCAATTTAAATGTTCAATCAATTATTGACATTGTAACAGGCGGATGTTCATACTCTTTTCACGGAAAAAAGTTACTTTGTCGTCTTAAAATGTATATGTCTAACAATCCGGTGAAATCATGGTATCGGTTCGGGAAATGATGACATATATAATCAGAATAAAGTCGTCCTCATATTTCATATAATCTGGTAGCCAATTCAGGAAGGGAACCCCGTAGGATGATAATCAGAATTACTTTGCCTGGAAGAAAATGTCATCAACATATCATTGGAAAACCTATTGAACAGAAACTTCGGTAAAGGGGTCGGGAAAGGTATCCACTACTGGGCAACCTAAAGAAAAACAAAGAATGTTATCAGGGTTTCAAGTTTATAATAGAAAATAGGATGCGACAGTGTAGAGGCGACAATGTAGAGTACGATTAAACACATATCTGTGAAAAGGCAACAATGGTGATCATGTAGTAATTTCATTCAAATGATGGCTATATTATTGGTTGCATTGCTTTGCTTTTAGCTTTGGATGGCTTATTGAGAATGATTCACTTGATACTTATTCTCCAACTAGTTTGCTATTTGTGAGAGTTAGTATTATCCCCGCTCCATTTCGTTTGAAATAAAAATGTTTGATATCATATTGTATCCTTGTAGACCATTCAAATAGTATACCCAAATTTGAAGATTGCGATTTAGAATTCTGTGTTTTGGAGTTCAAAATGTCGCTTATTTGGGCACTAGATGGTAGTAATGTTTATATTTGGAATAGGTTCACAGATTTAATGTTTGTATTTTAATTGGCCTATATCTCTCATATATTAGTTATCAACGAGAAGATTTCACACGAAGGCTAGGAGATTTTATTAGTAACATCCATTGTATATAAAATTCAACAAATGTTTTTCAGGACGTGCTTCTATATGTAAAATCACTGTAAAAATGTTTTTTGGTATCTCCTTAACGGAATGTTATCATAATATTATTGGAATGCATTGTTGCTTTAGTCTAAAATGTAGTCGGTAGGTTTTATTTTCAACTCCAGTTTCTTAAACTAAGACTTCGGTGGTTCTTTTTTGGTGTTAGTCCCTCAAATCGCCCTCTCCCGCGTGTTGGGAGAGGTCCGGGTGTCTCTCTTGAGTCGTAATTTTTTATTTATGAATTGCTAACGTGTGCCTCTCGACGGCCATGCTTCGTTGTTTGATTATGCGATAAATTGCAGTGAAAGCGGAATGTGATTTGTTTTGAAGAACTCCATTTGGAATACATTCCCCTTGAGGATGAATTTACTGTTGTTATGGTAACAATCATCGGTATATGTTGTGTGAATTCCGAACGCAAAAACTTGGAGTGGAATCATTGATATGCTATCTCCGCCTTCATTCGTTTCAATTTCAATTGCACTTATTTATCGATTGAAATTAATATTTAATCCCATACCCTCACGTTTTTTAACGCTTGATTCCAGCGGGGAAGACTACAAGTCCGATGCAAGTTATATTTTGATTTTTCGAGTAAGCAAGAATAGTATGAGCATCTGTATCATACTGTAGAGGGGGGAAATAGATGTGGTATTTCGTAACAAGGAAAGTTCCTTAATCTGTGCTATCAATGCATCACTGGTGGTATTTCATCGTTAATGGCTCACTAAGCTCATCAATATTTGGAAATATTGAAATTGAACGAAAAATCTCAACGAATTTTAAGCCCAATTTTTTCTATGTAACAAGATAGTAATTCGTTCCTTTAACATAATATTGAGGTCAAGTTGTACGTAATGAAAAAATAGGTATCTTGATCGTTATAGTGGTGTTAGGAATTGCTAGTGGAAGTTTTTTTAAACAAATTCATTTTTTCTTTAGTATTCGGATTGGATCGGTGTAATTCAGTGAGAAAACGTCTTCCGTTTTGTTTACATTCCTAATTCACGCGAAGATTCGGAATTAGTAGGGAAATTAGGTTCTCGCGTGGGCACGAAGAATTCGCTTCATGACTCAAGACCGTGGTCATTTCAAGCTTTATGGATGGAAAAGACGGGATGTTTTGAGAAAAAAAACCCTTTCGGTGGGAGTGGGTTAAAATGATCATAGGCCTGAGACGAGAAGATAATATCACCTCAATATCTGGTATTAAGATCTGTAGCATTCAAGTATGTCCTCTAATTTTGATATATTTAACATACAATGGATTTTGACGAAAGTTTTGTCGAGTTTATGCTAATTGAATCTCTCGCATACGCAATTAATTAAAATTATACCCATTAACTGAAGTATTAATTATATTTGTCATTTATTGCTGTGTTTTTTACTGAACCGCGTAATCGTAGTCAGGGAAGATAGTTTCAGTTGTACCGGAAGTTCTGTCACCGAAAACTTTCAACATATCTCTACAGGATTCTGCAGAATTAATTCCGTTTTGAAATCAGCGCAAAACCTAGCGGTATAAGGTTTAATATCTGTTATAGAAATATTATGCATCCTTATTATTTAATTGTATATATATATTTAGGATTTTGAGTAATACAATTGCACTGTAACTTTCTTTACAGAAATATACTTTGAATAAGTGAAATCAGAGGAGTTTGAATCCATGAATTGATATCGATTATAAAATTACATGTTTTTTCCTGTATCGAAACGTTGCAATATACTAACTTGTATTTTGTGTTTTTTGAATCCGCTATCTGAGAAATGTAATCATATCCTGTTATGTGCTTTTTTAAAGAAAGTCTATCTTTATTGTGGATGTAATATTGTTAATTTTGCGGGATACAAAATGCGGATATGTAAGTGGCAGGCGGATATCTCCATCAAAGCTATATATCCTGTGTTGGGGGTGCAGCGCAATGTGATTCACTGCTCTATCAATTTCCTTTTAAGTCTACAATGACATGTTTTTTCTCTCTCGTCTGTGTATACTTTTGAACTTTTTTATGAGTAAGTCGAGTACTCTTCCGTATTCTTACCAAAGCGTCTGATTCATTTGTATCGCTTTAATAATATTTTTCATAGATAAACTTTACTCGGTTTAACATCAAACCATAGTACTGACATAAATGCTTGCTCATGACAAATATTACAATATTTCATTTTGGCAGTTTCAAAAGCAAAATTTGGCTAGAGAACGTCTACAAGTCTGTTTACATTGAGTCTACCTGTTTTACATTGGTTTTCGGTGAATCATTTTCTAAATACAGGTAGACTTACTATCAAGGCTATAGTTTGTGACTCAAACTTCGACCAATATCTTGATTATATTTGCAGGTTCGCTTCCATTAAGTATTTACCATTATGTTGTTTAATAATTCATTTTCAAGTATAGAATCGAAACATTTATTTTTTCGAAAGCGATAATGAATGTGTCTCGGTTGTTTCTGCTTAAAATTGTAATTAATTTTTGAACGGAATTGTTCTTTTTCTCGAATCAACTATTGTCGACTTATTGCAAATAAAATCGTTTTATATTATGAGAAATGCAAAACCTCGTCTTGGTGCGGTTAGTGTTGCGGAACTGTGAAGTGATTGAGCGGAAAAAATAATGAAGAAGGCTTATCGTTCGACCCAATTCCTTTGGTGGTGAAAACCATTGTAGCAAAAGAACTTTCTTTTGCGAGTTTATCTGCATGAATTAAAAATTTACCGGAATGTGGCATTTCTGATAAGCACACAGTTGTTCGCATTTATATGTAATTTGTAACGAAGTTTAGTTCGTTGTTTCATGTTAGATGATTTTATTCAGGTTTTTATAAATGATTTGATGAATAATCGTATAATTTTCTTCTTGGTTTCAATCTCTTTGGAGGTATATAGACATTATTGTAACCCTTCACGATTATGATAAATGAAATCCTTATGTATAATTTTTTTAACAATTCAATCCGTGTACTCCTTTAGAACTTCGTTCTGCAAATACTTTTGAGGTTATTCCAACGAACCGCAGGCACTAAGTGGAAGTAGTTTTATCAATGGAAATTGTGGGAAGTCGTTCTGGAAGCACCTGGGGACATAAGGATGAGCGATAAACCACGTTTCCGTTTCGAAAAAACTCTTTTAGGTTGATTCCCATTCCGGTCGAACAAAAGGACCTTTAGCATTGTGGAAAACGCCCTCTGATAACATAAATGTGAATATATTCCCTTGCAATAAATGATGATAACCTTAAAGTTATAGAAAGGCGTTTTCCTACGAATCCCTATAGTTCTACGGTACTTGGTTTATAAAGTACGACTCTCTGGTTCAGTATAGACACAAGTGTGAATAAAATTTGAGCGCTACGGAAGGTTCAGAGGAGTTCAATGAAAAAATCATTTTTAGATAGCTATATATACTCTCGTAGAATTCGGTCTAAATTTTATTTTCCGCATAGCTGCGAATTTTATACATTCTTCCGGGAAGAAGTTACTGAAGAATTATTTTTGGCTGTCGGTTTCTCATTCAAGTATTGCAACCCTTCCATTCCCCCGAAGTTTTCCACCGTCCAATATATTGGAAGCTTCGTGCTTGGATGGAAAACTTTAGCAATTGGGTCTCTACAAGGAAATATGTATGCCATATTCTATTCATCTCCTCATATATTGTATTACTCCTTTGAAAATTATTTTGTTAGCTAAAACCAATTATAATTATTACGTTTTAATTCAAGTACTGTTCAGCGTTTTGTAATAAACTATATAGTGTTACAAAACGCAACAATGATGCATCCATTGAACTCTTATTATTGAGACACGACGCACAACGCTGTACATTTGCTTATAAACTCTATTAACCTTCGAATCCCGTAGAAGACGTAAGGTTGAGACGAGGTTTTAGAAAAGCTCGCATAGTATATAGTCTGTTCAGCCGAATCCAAGAGGGAATTTGCTTATCTTATCCAGGAGCCATTGGGGCTGCCCGCAGGTTTAGTGAACAAAGGAAGCAGGAAAGGGTTGGATGTTTGGGGGAAATACGTGGCGGCTGCTGTCACAACCTATGGCGGCTAACCCGAGACGAAAAATTAGTATATCCATATAAGAATACGTCTATCACATGAGTGTGAATCTTCAATTTTTAATAAAACTCATTCATCCACTTTAGGCTTGATTGGAGAGGCATAATGGAGAGAACTATAAGTAGTAGTTCATTGATGTCTAATTCCGCGAGTGACGTATACGAGGAACAATTGAAATAAGATTATGAGTTTCTTTTCAGCTTTGCCCGTATCGTAGTTTTCATTGGAAACCGTTCTTTACATTGTAACTCGTCACCCCACATCTAATAAGTTGAGTACTTCATTCTCAAAGGTTGCCTTGCACATGTATAAACTTGTCTACTACCGACTGTGGTATTTCTGAACGTTGTGCTAAACACTGACCCTCTCCAGTTTCAAATACTTGAAGGAATATGTTTATAATCTTAATTGGGCGATTTTGTGTGCATATATGACGTATTTTTTAACTGTGTTCGAAGAGGTTAGGTATGTTTATATATCGATTGTTGTCGTAGTCTAGGAGTTTAATAAGCTTTAAGAGGTTTTTATTATTTGAATCTGCTTTTATGCCTCACGAAGAGTCAATATTGTTACTGCATTGCACATGCGGTTGCTTTCTGATTCAAAGCAAGATAATCCCTCTCATTGTTCTGTCTTATTTCAAAACTTGCTGTCGAAAGACGTTAATGATAACATTTATGTAGCGTAAGTATGACTTAATTTCTATAAACTCTTCGTGTGATTACCTCACCGTGAGTTGTATCTAGTTTTGTGGTGTCATTTGGTTTTTTAAGATGATAAACCATTAGGGTGGGGTATATAGAATATGTCGACTATGCCCGAAAGCAATGTAAATCATTCACTTTGACTTATTATTCTCAAATGCAGCAATAGCTTAAATACGCATATCTCATGACTCGTAATTCATCTTAAAGGGAATTCCTATCGATGTATATCCACCAATAAATGTCACAACGGCATTGGCTTTTCGTAGTTTTGCGAATTCTTTTGACAACCTCAATTGACTGTGAATGTTTGTATAATAAACACCGGAAGTAAATACTCTCCTGAGCTGTGAAAACTATTGTGAAAGACGAATTGCGTGGTGGGTTTTTCTACTTTCGCGGCAATAATTTATCACAAAAGTGGGATGCCAAATTGTCTTTTTTTCTTTCAAATTTGAGGAAGTTGCGTAAAGATAAGGATAGTAATTTTTACTTCCTGTTAAAGTTAAGTTTGTGAACTTAAATTGAAATTGCTCGTTTCCTTTTACTGTTATTTTTGTTGTTTTATTATCGTAGAATTTTTACCGTTGGTTTAGTTATTTTTTTCGACTGACATCTACTTGGATTGAACTTTCGCCCTTGTATTTTTATCGTTTAACTCAAAGTAACGTATCGTGTTTGAAATCATCTCTACGTATAAAAGATTGATTTTTTATTTATAACTCTCTTTTTCCTTGATGATCGGAATCGGTTTCCTTTGGGGTGATTAGTTAAGATCAAGTCCTGGCTCCACTAACAGATCCAATTTTTCTATGGAAAAGGATGTAGTTTTCTTTGCGTTGAGTTGGAAAAAGTTAGTATAATCCCTGTTCGTACCTGATTCAGGTCATTTCCCCTCACTCTGTGAGCTTTAACAAGTAATTTTAAGGGTTATCTACGAACATCCGAATTAACTGATGTTATGGAATTACCTCAGACGAGTTAAACTGTGGAATGCCTATTGGGTTTAGCCAAAATCGATATAGTTTTAATATTTTAAGTACGATGCAAGTATTTTTCGATCAGATGTTCCATAAAATAGTTCTCTAAATTTATAATCAAAACGTCGTTGCTTATAAAAGAAACTGTATTACCTCCAGTCATTTTTTTCTTAAGAATACTGTCGTAGGTGAATTATGGATACTCTGGCCTGTAGAATGTTATCTTTGGGTAAACACGAATTTACCTTTATCTTCGCACTTTCTCGGTTTACGTAGAAAGGATATTTTCTTTTCGTTACGAATAGGAATATGGCCTGCAGTTGTGTTTCGAAGCTGTGAGAGCCTGCCTACTCTAGTTAACTGAGCTTATTCAGAGATTTTGATTGAGTTTTAACTTCGATCATAATGATCATGATAATAAGGTATGGAGGACAAGATTATCATTTCTGGTTTTATGTGTTCAGTTCATTATACTGTTGACTTCCGTGGAACCTTGATAAAGCTTAATGAACTCTTCATTAGGATAAGAACTCATTATGAAAAATAATGGAATTGCCTCCTAGTAGAAAGTTTTATGATGATAATCTTAAAATATCTTTTTAACCGGTTTCCATACATTTAAGGTATTAAAATCCTTTTTTTTGTGTGTCCCCCAATAACTTAATTTGGAAATTTAATATTACAGTATAGTTTACGTTTATATTTTATATCTGGAATATGTTCTTTTTTCATACTCTGATTTCGTAATCTATAGCTTACGTATGCATTATTCTCACGTGCTACGAAATGCGTCAGTTACCTAGAATTCCCTCCGAGTTCTCATCTACATGCTCAATTTCAATAAAACATATTCCCCGATAACACACAAAAAGTGTCATTTCGTTATCATCGAACGCGATTTTTCCTCTCTAAGTTGCACGTAAGTTACGAAACTTGTCATCTACTATCGCGTCGAAAATGCACAACCTTGGGCGGAAAATTTTTCTTTCTTATGAAGTTTGTTTGTGTGCTATTTTCTAGTACGTTAATCATAAGTGAGCTGTGTAATAGTAATTCTGCGTCACCGGTGTTATTCGCAATACGCATGCACCGTTCTTTTTTTAAATACACATGCCAGATTAGTGTTGAGCTCTGAATCACCTGTTCTTAAACATCTGATCCTCCGTTTCCATGGAAGTAGGTTTTGTTTTTTACGATGCCTTTATGATTTCCATGAACGGTGATTAAGTGGTTGTCATGCTCACCAGATAAGGGGTTCTAATTTGAGTGCGTAAGTTTTTTTATGTCGCTAGCAGAAGCGATTAGATTTAAGGTCAACACTCACTTTACGTATAGAAGATATTAAGGTTGCATGTTTGGTAATGAGACTTATTCTGCACTAAATATTCTTTTATCAGATCAGTTATATTAAGACATTTACTTTGTAACACGACCGATATAAATGAAACATTTACCAATATAACAATAGGAAACTTTTTTTCTCAGGGCGTAGATGTTTGTTTACGTACGTTATTAAGTTTAGAACCACACTATAATAGTTGAACGCTTGTGCGGTCTTTGTTAGTGAATAAATGTACTGAAAATTCATACTTCTATGTTTTATTTTTTAAGATACATAGTTCAGATCAGTCGTTCTTTTTCCTCCTAATTGAAAATTACATTTGGATATACATACAATTTATTTACGCGTGAAATGTTTATAAAACGTTTTCTTGTTATGTAGTACCATTCTATGTACATTTCCCTTCGTTAGAAGCTTTAGTAGTTACGGTTTAGAATGTCTTCTTTCGTTTCAAATCACCATTCATTCGAATATATTAAGCGCTGCTTGCATAATGTTGTCTATTCAGGCGTTCAAGTTTCCGTCTACCACTCGAGTGCTCGTAGAACTACACCGACGAAGTTAAAGGTCCCATCGACGTTTTACAAATCTCCGCAATCACCTCTCCTCCTCTCCGAAGCGTGAAAGTCAGCCTCTCGGAGGAAAGCATGGCCTTTTGGATTGGATTATCTCCACATCCCCTTCTCTAGTCATCTTCTCTCTTTTGCCTACCTCCCTCTCCCCCTATGACCCAGCTTTTTCCCTCGTCTCATCCCTCTAGGGCCACTATGTACTCAGCCGTTACTCGTTACTTTTACACCTGCTCCACGTACTGAGTTGCCCAACACTTTCTGTAGCTGATGGAGTTATCTCTCCCGCCTTCCGCTCCGTCGCGTACGTACCCTCCGGCTTTCTGTAGCGAAAAACGCCTTATTCGATTAATTTCTCCGGAGCGTATCGATGTGGAATTTGCCACTGATTTTTCACGGGGAGTGTGGGAGGTATGCCAACTTTTGCCCGCGCTTTAGAGTTTTTATTGGTTTCTTGCGACTCGATGTAAACGCCCGGGATTGTATAGTTGAAGCGAACTTAACTCGAAATATATATCTAACTTTCTATGAACTTTGATTGGTGTCGGTTACATTTATCGGGTTGGTTCTGGGTTGATGGACTGGCAGAGCGAATTAACAAATGATAGCATGTAACGTATCTCCATAGGCTTTTACTTAAATTGGTTGATTCAAGGAAATGCTGAGGTTACCACTCTTATAAAACTATCTATATTAATTCAGTATACCGGTTCATCAAATTCTGATGTCTATATAACCAAACAGTAACTGATATCTATGAATCCAATACCTTTTTTTACGAATGAGAACACGAAAAAAATCAACTCCGTCGGAACTATCGTTAGTATCGTTTATGGAAACGTCCTGCTTTTTCTTACTTCTGCTTTAAATATATTCTTTGTGGTGACCATATGTTGGTACATTATCTTTTTTGTAAAATTGTGATATCCTCTAAAGAGGAATCGTACCATGTTTTTATTCGTTGTAATAAATTAATGTGGAATGTCGTTTGTGTGCGATTTGAAATACTACCTCGGAGGGTTTAGTTTTTAAATTTGTTTTTAATATAAATAAAGTTAATATTAGAAGAACTTTAGGAATAACTATATCCCCTTTTGTCATGTTCTATTCTTAAAATTAGCTTCCAAATTATACTGAGGCATGAAAAACTTAAAATAGATCGATTTAGTAATATTGATTGCGAAGCTTTTTATGCCTAATGATTCGGTTTTTAAAAATCCATTGAATATTGTAAGCTTAAACGCTTTTGCTTATGGAATATCGGTCAGGATTGAACGACGTTTGATCGAATTTTGTTAGATGTAAACAACTGGCTACTCATGCTATTTGCATTCTTGATGTTATATCCGTCTCCATGGAATCATCATCGACCCGTTTGTGTCCATGGATCGAGTGCATCGAACTCGGAAACGTAGCGAAGAGTTTGAGGAAAAAGTCCTATAAGAAAGTGCGCTAATGGAAGACTCAGTTGGCGAGTCTTCTTTGTCACGTGTGTACGCGAACGTAAACAACGATGGGGGAGAAATTCCGATGGCCGATTACCTCACCGACCTCCATGGCAACGCATTGCAGTCCCCAATGAGTTCTATTGTCGCAGATATCAGCCATGGAAGCGGTCAGCCATAATGCTCTCGATCGAAGGCCTCTATCAACGGGACGATTGTTGCGAATCTAATATTTGGTCTTGATAAGGTGCAGGAAGTTACATGATGATAAAGCATATCTACTGGCGAAAAATAATCAAACGATAGGGCCAAGCTTGCAGTGGGGAATGCTTTCGAACCTTCACCGTTCTCGCACTGTGTATCATTGGAAGCAGAGACTTATTCTCTAACATTAAGGAATATCTAATCCAACTTGGTTATATCGTTTCCAGAATTTGTTTTTAAGTTCTGAATGCTTTTTATCTTTTTCCATTTATGAATAGAGAGAATAAATTTAATTCTCTAAATGTTAAAGGACAAAGTAATTCAATCAAATCCTGAGATGTTCATGAAGAGTTTTAAAAATAAAAGATAGAGGCTTACTCGATCACTAATAGTTTAGTAAAAATCAATGGTCACTCACAAATACCCCATAATTAGAGAAATATCACAGACGTAGGGAATATTAGCTTTAAAATTTTAAGTGGGATGGGGAGCGATTGGGGATCTTGGTTCGAGTCCCGGTACTGTTATACTTTTTCACTTCTGGTAAATCATTCGTATTATTCCTTCCATGTAAGCTATTCAATATAAGTTTACCCTTTAACTCATCAATGTTACTCACTGTTGTTTGATGGATGGGAAAGGAAACATTTTCGCTCATCGAATTGAATGTTAGATAAACAGATATTACCCGTGTATCTAAAAATAAGTCAGTGTGTTTAAAAAAAATATACAAACCGTCGGATCACTATTCGTAGTTCTTTTCTTTAAAATGTAATTTAACGAAAGTATAACGAATTTCAATGATTAAGGCTAAGGGATGTATATGTCTATGTTGTATAGACTTCAAAAGTATCATCTCTCGTTAATTGATTGCAAAATACTATATATCGGCTTGATTTCTTTTTATAAAATCCCATCGTATACAAATCCATTTAGCATCAGCTCCCTCCTTACTACGTACTCGTGAGGGAAACTGCATGAGTGACTGCAACCGCCCTCTTTCACTCGCAATGAATCATATTTCCCCCGGAATCCAGCGGAGCGAGTGCTTTTGTACGTGTTGACATCATAGTGGTCAAATCACCGTGGTCGGAGCTGTATTTGCGTCACGGCAGCCATCTGGTCACGGGTGGAACTTCTCTACATTCGCTGCGGATAAATTAACCGGATGTAGAATATTATAGGTCCTCCGTTGGGTGTTAACCGAAAGTGGAGATAGCCGAATGTTGGCCCTTCATCTCCATCGCCTCTCAATCGCCTTTTACAGCGATATGTTAACGATCTCTTAGTTACGAAGTTTTGTAAATAAAGGCGTTGAGAGGCGTAATGGGTATGGTTATAGCTTTAGGCATTTTTAGATATTTGCGAATGATAAGTAATGGCTGAGAATGTTATGATAAACTTGTATACATGTAGTACACTACAAGGTGGTCCTTAATTACTTCTCGTAAATACCTTTAGCTTATTATTGTACTATAGAGACATATATCAGTAACGTAAGACGCTCAGTGGACGGTTTCCGTCTATCACGAAAGACGCCTTCAGCTTTCCCGATGACTTAATTTTGCATCTTCTACAATGTTCTCGTTCTATAATTCATAATTGCTCCATAGACATTTCCGCTGTCTTTATACCACGTGATTTATGGTCAACCGGCAATGCGGGCGTGACCTCTGTCCGTTTCCTTTGACGTTTATACCGTGGACTTCCTCATTACAGCGGTGCATTGACCGTTCGGACAACTGGAGCGCTCCTGTTTTGTCCCCGTTCTAAAGGTAGACATCACTCTGTGTCGCTCAAATTTTTACACGCGAAATATGCGTCTTGAGGTCTCGCGTTACAAGGCATTGTTCCGTGGAGTCAGCAGTTGACGTCTCGTGTCTAAACGTCTTTGCATCTGTTTCCCCTTTCGTGACAATTTTCTTTTCCAGCTTAAAATATAGGGTTTCGATTCTGATGTAGGAAGTGAGTTATAAAACGTTTGCGATTCAAGGGGTTAGATTGTATCTAAATACGCTACGATCTGTTGAGTATTGGTTTCTATGGCGAAGAGAGGATTGGAGACAAATGAAAGGCGAAATAAATATATTTAGACCGATTAATACTTCGACGTAATCAAGTAACGAAATGCAGTTATTTTGCAGAACAGTGATTGAATACCCAATCCTATCTATATCCTCTCTTGACATTTTGTTTTGAAGAAAAAAATTAAATTATCTATATTACTTACGTTTATCTATAATTATGATATAATAAACATATTTAAAGTAGCATTTTCTTCCCATGCATCGTTTTTCCAAACTAAAAGCGAACTTTATCTCTAAAAACAGGGCTTAATCAGACTTGTGAATTTTATAATATCAGGATATGGAGATTATTCTGCATTTCGCGATTGGCTTTCGTTTCTTCCATTCGTAGAATATACCCTGTAATTGTCTTTCAGTCATTGAATACTTCCCATTCTATGGAATCGATAAAAGGTCACTTATCGTGTTCTTTCCCTCTACTCTCTCATGGGCTATTGGAATATGATGGATTTAATCTGAATGTAAATGATCAAATGTTACATAGGCTTACATATGTCACTTGTTTTTTTGGGCCGCTTTTGTGGGTACATTTGTAAGCTTTTTATGCATTAAAATTGGATGTAAAATTATTGATACTTCTGTAGAAGATTCGCCGACTCAATCTCGTCCTTGATTGCTGGAATACTTTCTTTTTTTTGCCTTTTCCATTCAGTGTCTGGGAAAAAGGGACTATGGTGGGAAAAGGAAAAAAAGAAATGGTCGAAATTTCTGCGAAAGTGTTTTTTTATCAATATTAGACGGGAATCTTCTCATCGTGTTTCCTATTTTTATTTCATGTTCGGTTTACAATAGAAAGACGAGGATTGCTTGCCTCTGTGAATGGAATAATGATTTAAAATACTCTTATATTAATGTATAATAATATTCGTAGTTTCCTCTAAAATATGTTTTTGAGTCAGTTGAATAGCTATTGTCCTTAAAATAATCGGATATATATAGATATTTATCATTACGCTTGCATAACGCCGTACATGAAAAATAATTATCGTGGAAGATTATCGAGGGTAAACCGAATTCGCAGATGGAAACCCTAAATTAAATCAACTCAACCTCCTCTCACTTCAGTCATTACTTGATGAGTACAGGAAATACTATCAGTTCACTCAAATAGCCTTTGTTGGAGTTTTCTCAACTCTAATGTGTCATCACAACCTTGTTTCTTTCCTCTCTTAAAATGGGTCGTTATAGTTTGCTGAGTTTTAAGTCTGATTATCATTTGTCGGCTTTTATCAGTTTCCTTTAATCTCGCTTCGTTAAAAATTTAATGTTCGTCTCTTCCTAAAATGAAGAAAGAACACTTTGTATCTTTTCCTTTTGTATATATTCACAAAGCTACAGCTGATTACGACTTTTTTAGTTGTTTTATACTTTGTTTTCATTAAAATCATTGTTTTTATGATGCACTTTTGTTTTTTTTTTCATGTTCCATTTTCTTGATTTTATAAATCCACTTTAATCATTTGAAGAGAACATCGGCAAACAACGGATCGGTTTATGTCATAGAATTTGAAAATAATCGACTGAGATTTCTCATTGGATTATATCTCAATGCATTCTTCTGGTGTGGGAATGAACTGGTTTTAAGAACGAAAGTTGGGCGAGATGTATCGCTTCGAACATAAATGCCAGTCAGTGCGGAATATTGCTGTTGTATTCTTTACGGATAACATAATTGTCTACTCTTTGACCCAAAAAATTCCCTCTTTTTTTAATGAGAGAAAGTCTTAATGTTAATGTATTATTTTATGGCCTTATTCAGCTGATAGAGAAGGTCTTTGTGTGCTAATTCGACGTGATTACGAACGGAAAAGCAGTGGTTTTAATTGTGCTTTAATTTATTTTAGAGATCTTGATTGATCAAGACCCTTCTGATTAACCTTAATTTTTAATTTATTCATTAGAACTCATTTCAAATATTCCATTAATTATCATTGTAAATCTAATCGAATGATACATAAACTCTCCCTCTAAAACAAAAAGAAAATGCTTGTTAATGAATAGTATTGAGCCTACAATTGATGTATTTTATTTGTTGAAAAAGGATACGTTTCTGAGTGATTCAGATAATTAAAGTGGCAGTTAAAATGTATTTAAAATGTTAAGCTAGTTATTCTGATGTGTATAAGTTATTAATTCACAGTACGAAATGAATTGATAATGAAACCATTGTGAAATGTAATGAATTATGATACATTTATTATCTCCAATGTGTACTCCTAAGAATACAAATTGTTTAGATTATTTAGTAAGTAAGTAGTAAGTAATCGCCTTTATAAAATTTGAAATCCGTATCTTAAAATGTGAATTTAATAGCGATAATTATCAGCCAAACTTCATATAGTGGAACTGTTCTCTCCCTCGTATAGCTTCACGTACATATCTTGCATCTATATATTTTCTCACCTGAAGACGCTCCAATTTACCAATCAGAGAGTTTTGGGAAAGTAAGAAGAATTCTTTTTCCTGTTTCGCACGTTGAGTTTCATAAATTTTCGCCTCCTTAGCTGCTTCTATAAGGAAGTTTTTACTTTGGTTCGTCAATTATAACTTGAAAGGATGTGCGCAGAATTCAGGAGGACAAGTACATCTGGAATTTCCCCCAAATTTTTGAGTCTTGGAATTGTAGTGTTGTATTTATCAGAATATGTTTGATGTTTATCACTATCAATATTTTTCAGAGTCAATATGAATTTTCTATATTTTCGTCAGAAGTAGGAAAGATTTTATTAATCCTGGGCATTTAGGGCCAAACTATTTCAGTTGTAAGTCGTTAAAAACAACTACAGATTTTTATATGTTAATATTAAAATGCTTTTGTTTTCAAATACAGAGAAAATTGTGTGGGAATAGCAGTAAATAAACAAAAAATGATATTATGGATTAAGACGCATAAAATTAGCAAAATGTAACTTTGCACTTTTGGGAATACCAACAGTTTCGTTAGAAATTAATCGGTTTCGGAAGAAATGTTTTCCTAATGTTATAATTTTCTGTTTGCGAATAATATTTTCATTTAAATGTTTGTGTATGTATTCAAAGATCTAAACTTTACCTGGTGGATTCTGTATATAAACGATTCTCATATTCCCAACCAGATAATTTCTAGAGACATTGGTTTCCACAATATCGATTGCTGGTCATCACCCTCAAAGTTGATGTTTGGTAATATCTGCATCTTTAAAGGAATTCGATTGACTTGTGTAATTTACCCATAAAAAGCGTTTGAATTTTAATGGATATAATTAGGATTAGGAATCATGATTAGTCGAAATAAATAAATAAATAAAGTAGAAATAAATCCATTATCAAAATGTTTCACAAGATTTTCTCACTAAAAATTGGTTTTGTCGAATATAAATGTTTATCTTCATAAATAGTAAAGATATCATATCTACATCAATAATTTACAATCAGCTTTTCGGCATATGGCAGAGTGGATATCAAGGTAATAAAACGTTATTTAGGGCATAGGGTGATTCTGTTAGAAAACTGTCGGTGATTTGTTTGTCGGTGCGAGCTTTACTTTAGATTCGAAAACTTTGTCCTAGGCTATTCCTTTTTTGTCTGATAAGGCATTCTTTGAATGTTCGGTCGACGCCTAGGAAACAACGATGTGACGAAATGTTTCCATAAAAAAAAATACATTTTCTGTCGTGAGCTTTTATTTTTTATTGATGTGCTCAACTTTCCGTATCTAGTGTCCCGAGCAGACATTTTTTGTTGTTCTTTAACGAGGATGTGGTATTGAGATATCAGAGTTGAGAAGATAGGATGTCTCGTGGGATTTTAGAAATTAAGAATTAATTCGGGGAAGATGAATTTGTTCTTTATCAAATTAATGTTTACTACTCCAGTCAGTTAATTAGACGCAACTGTTTTTTGATTATGCTGTTTGAAAACAAACTAAATCTTACTTGTGCAGTGCATAAGCTGCCGAAAGGACAAAATATATGTTCTTTAATATTTTCTTCCGATTATTGTATAGTGAGTAATAATTATTCATGATAAAGAGCGTGCGTTATCAGTTTATGTAATTATTGGATTAATAATTTATTTTTCTGCTCCTCTAGCCCTAATAAAAGTGGATGCCCAATACATTTAGCGTTAATTTTTTCGTATAAGATAAAGTAAGGAGTGTTATAGTTTTCGTTTCTGACACTGAAAGCTCGAAAATCATCCTTTAACAGTTTTTATCCTAGTTATGTTGATATGTGTTATGTTTATTATGTTTCACGTACTACAATATAGTAGCGTCAATTTCGCATGTAATCTTCTGTCTAGCTATCGGATAAAATAAAAATATAACTCAGTGAAGTAAAATGTTAATTGTCAGCAAAAACGCTTCGAATAAGTGCGTCTTCCAGTATTGTTGGACTTTTTACGTCCTCCGATTAAAGTCTTTACATTACAAAATACGCCATGGCCTCTCTTAAAGATGGAAGATTAAACAGAGTTTAGCCAACTTTTAATAATTTTGCAATTCACACGTCCGTGGACTCGAAATTAAACGACGTGTTAAGATTTTATCTCATCACGTAAAGATTTCCAGATGTTTCGGATAGCACTTTCTCCTTAGGCAACCCATCAAACGGTCGTTTTTCCCACATTCCCTTCAGCATTTTCTCTATTTTTCCATGGAAACGCGATATGCGTGGGCTCCCGGAGTCGTTGGTCCATATCCTGTCACTGACTGACACGCCCACATTTTTATACGAGTCGTGAAAACTCTTTTGCTGGCCGCGAACCTGTCACTTCGATCCTCACGTCTCAATTTGAGCAATCCAGGTGGAAGTTCTTTTGACTTGGCGGTACGATCTTAAAGTGAACAGTTCTGATCGATTTATTTACAGCCTTTGATGTGATTCATGCTCTTAACTTGTTCCTTTTGAGTGGTTGTATATCTTCTAGTTTTCTGGCCAATAGTTTTATTGTTACGCCGGATCTTTTACGATTTCATCTGTTCTTGCCGATAAGATACTTTTTATCTACGAAGCATTTTCTGTTTCTCGAATTTAATTGATTCCTCTATTTATTTAGGTGAATAATATACAATTGAATAACTGCCCTATTACAACTTTTAAATGAAAACGCATAGTTGTACATGCAGCTGTAATTCATTAACCACTCATGACTCCGCAATTTTACCAACAAACATTCTTATTAGAACAACCAGCACCTTTTTAACCCACAATTGTCATTACTTTTTCGTATCTACTTTTACACATTTCTACTACGCGTTCTACCCGCACAAATTGGGATGTTCGTAAGGGTATTCCTGAAGACCAATTCATTGCCCTTATTGTGCTGTCATTTTTCCGTTCTCTGTGGGCGTTTGTCTGCCTTCCCAAACATCCATTGCCAATCTAGGGTTACGGCTTTGTGGTCACTGATTCCCTCAACGACATTTACATCTAACAAAAGCGTGGATGGCAGATGTAGGAAAACATCCAAGACATTTGCGATCCTCGTCTATCTTTCCACTACCTGCACTATACCCTACCGTTGACATAGTTGTTTACCCCTGTGCCCTCCCACCCGCCGCTTCTGACCCTTCCAACGTGATTCCTGGTAGGTTCAGATCCCCTGCTATGACTGCTTCCTTTCCTTAGAGCTTCTTTGTATGTAGTTCTCCTAAAATTTCCGGAAGGCTGTAGTATGCTTTTGGTTGGCGATAAGCTGCAACAATGTCTAAGCTTTAAAATTTTTGGTCTTTATTTTCGCACATAGTATCCTTTACCCATTAGAACGCACTCGTTATTTCCTCTTACTCCTACAAAGATATCCCTCGTAATCCTCTCCATCCAGTATGCTGTTGAGTTCGTGAGAAATATCTCATTTTTCAGCCATAAAGGCAGTGGGACTAATGCGATATTCTTGGATTTTATTTAAGCATTCGATACCATACTTAGGCGTTATATTAAGAAGTGATCCATCGTTTAAACAGCTCATTCAGAATATGATGTAGTCAGCTGATAAGACGCTGAGACTTTGTAATAGCATGTTCTGATTCGTTTCAGATTATCCTTTGTGGGTCTCTTGCGCTCTTCACTTTTTGTAGAGGAAACAAGGGACGCCATTGTTGTCACTTTTTCTATACCCTTTTTTATGCTACAATGAATTAGTTGTTTATGATCTCTTGTTCATTATTAGAGAACGTACTCTATGTGTTTCTGGACATTTTTGTGTGACACTGGTCTTTCGCCGTGAATAAAGAAGTTTATTATTGTTAGCTTTGCGTATAGAAATTTAGACCATTTTCTTTAAATGATTTGTTTCTTATCATAATTTGTGTTTTATGATGTTTATTTCGTGTAAATTTAGCATAATTCGTTATTTTTAGCGATAAAATTATGCTAAATGTATGCTCGTACAAATTCTGTGAGAGATGTATGAAGGACATTACAATCGCATTGGATATGATATTACTTCATATTCTAAATTTTAGTTTCTAAAATATAATTCGATGAATATTTTTCAATACTATGTTTATGTCGCATTAGTAGTATTATGAATGGCGATAATAGATTAAAAATACGTATCGATGCCTCGTTAATATTATAAATTATATAATTGTATCTGTGTTCCTTATAAATATTCTTTGTATATATTTACTTATGATAAAATATATTTATCGTCTAAATAATCAATCTTCTACTTTTTGTTTTATTTTTAGTTTCGTAGTTAAAATCTTATGCCTAAAATTAAACTCGTTCATTTATTTTCTCAGGGTCAAATTTGGAGTACCCTTGGACGAAGTCTGCAAGAATGACATCCCCGGACCTTTATTAGTAAGTGTTACATCATATTTTATATTGAGTGTTCATAAGCCTAGCTCTGAAGAAGGTTTATATGCAGCGTAATAACTATATTTACTTTAGAACGTAATTTATCTTACATACACAATTTTGGATTCAACCGAGCGCTGCCCTCTCAAAATACGCGATTTTTTGGGCAAATAGCTGAAAAATATGGTATAAGATTTAGTCGTCTATTTGTATATACATACGTAACGCAGATCTAATTTCCGTAACTCACATTTAATTTGTAACGCGAATGTAATTGTAAAGTATGTAACAATGAATAATTGGTACAGGAGGTTAAGAACTATTCGGATTCACTAATAGTGTTCTATTGTCAGCATTTTTCTTTCACTTCTTAAATGCATTCTTCTTTAAAGCATCTACCAAAATTAATTTAGCTTCTTTCGGAAAAGGAAAGTACGAATGTTGTAAGGCACACGTTTTAGTTTTCATATTTTTTTGGTTTCATTCATTTCTGACGTCTCCCATTGTTGTGTAATTTCCGTTTTACGATGTTCTCTGAAGCACTTAACTTTTCTATCTACGATCTAATCTCTCTATCGTGATAAGACTATTTGTATCTATATTTTGATAGTCACGTTTCCATTGGCTGGAAAGTAGGAAAAGCTTGCCGTAAAACGTTGATGAGTTTTCAATCTCTAACTAAGAGATATTATCCGGAGAGATAAGGGTAGAGGTTGATTGATGCTGAATACGCTATTCTCATTATATAGGAAAGTTTGGGTGTGATAGCGTATCTAAATTGGACTGTTAGTAAATTTACGAAATGAGAAATTATTACGTACGTATTTAAAGGAACAATATTGAGAAATTGCTTTATTCTCTATACGACTGTGCTCTCGTGAATCGTTAGCCTAATTTGTTTTCACGTCAAGTTTTTCTTTGGGAAATGTTTAATTTCATTTTGTATGAGTAGCGATTTGATACGGTAAGGTCTCGTATTCGAATCCCGGCTGATGAGAAAATTTCCTCTCAGGGTTATATATGTATCCGTTCATTATTGATTTGAATAACTTACTGTAATTGTTCAATAAGAAGATGATTGTGTGGGATGTTTTAAATAGTTAAAACAGTTTATCGGTGGGTAAATCACTCCAATGACAAGTAACGGAGCGAGGGCGTATATTTATGAGGAACAGATTCGCATTCAGTCGGAATGTTTTGACCGTTACTGTTAGGAACGCAACCCGCGGTCTCCAAGGAGATGACCCTTCATTTGATGCACGTACTCTCATACTGATGTGCATGACTCACAGATCTTTCTCTAGAAGATACCCAACCGCGAGATCAAGTCGCACAGTGGCCTAAAATCGAAAAAAGCTGGCCAAATAAGTTTTTTTTAGTGCGGAATTTGAAACTTCACAAGGTCTTTCTTGAATTAATTCTACATCGATAGAAAAATTTTTTTCTTTTTTATTTTAGTACGCGAGTTTTAACTTAAATGACATTTACTATCGATACAATATTTATTTTCAGGAAGGCCTTGCGAAGTTTCAAATTTCGCACTCAAATTTAAAAACAAGCGGTTTTTTATTTTTGATTGAGTTTTTTCGTATTCTAGATCGCTGTACTCCGTGACCCATATATCTTTGTAAACATTTACGTAACCATAGTCGCGCATCGTCCTATTACTGCCCTGGTTTAACTGTATCGTGTAAACTGTACTCAAGCATTGCTTCAATGCTCGATTTTTCATTTCTGTTTTATATATAACTATTTTATATGGCTTTAACTTAAACATAATCATTCTATCACTCTTAAAGATTGAATTTTATAATGATTTGATAAGTAGGTCAGAGCCATTTCCATGTTGACAGGAAATAAAATCTGATATTTTAATTTATATTTTTCTCCGATTCTTGATGAAAACAACGAAAAAAAATTTAGTTAGAATGCCTGATAAATGCAGATTTTTTATTGCTTGTTGTCACGTCTGTTTGAATTTTATACCCACAAGTAAGATCATGTTACAAATCCTGTTTGAGGTGAAAGGAGACATTATTTTTTAATAACTGCGCTATTTCTTGAATTGTGAAAGGATTGATAACTAATAGATGTCGATCATTGTTTGAAAACGTACCACAACGTTTATACTCCATTTTGATAAATCTTTAGAAATAAATAAAATTATATTACGTTGACGTTTCTTAATTCGCTGGAGACACAATTCTGGTTTCGTTTTTACTTATTACAAAACCGTTTCAATGCATAGAGAGTTAACATTGAAGCCTCCATTGCGAGTTGTTTTCTGTATACAAACCATTGCATCAAAAATGTTATGGTAACGATGTCTGGAAAATTTGAACAATAAATCCTAACGCCTGTAAAACATAAGTTTGAGTTTCTGTAGTCAGTCAATCACGCTCCTAACGTTAATATCAAATGACAAAGAACCAGCGTATTATCTGCACAATCAATCGAAAAATCGTTCTTGTTATATCTCTATTTTCTATACAGGGATAAGACTCATTGATTGTAGCTCTCTATTGATAAAAGCATAAATCATTCGTGAATCGAACGTCCAGTGCAAAACTGAATAGCGTCTATTTTCGGTGAACCATTCTAAAAGGAGGAGAGGCACTTTTTTCGAAACGATTCTAAACTTCTCTCGTCAGAAGGTACCTCTAAGATTGCTACGAAATGTCCTCAGACATATCCAAGGAGATCTTAATTACTTTTCCAGTTTTTACATCGCTTTCGTTTACCTAATTTTCCCGAATATCTCGTTCTGAATGAGTCTATGCGAGGGAGTGTGGTATTTGAATCGTGGCTTTGAAAGATTTGAGACTCGAGTTTTTTTTGTTAGGCACATTAATTGTTGAAGTAACGTTTGACTCTAATTGTTATTGTGTGGGTGTTTTTAGACTTGTTGCGTTTTGGATGAGTCAACAGTGACTCACTATAGTGTTTTAGGAATTTGATGAAGGCGATGTATTACTGTATGTTCGCTGATGTATAATTATTACCTCTAATTATGTAGATATTTTGAATATTTATCCTTAAAACGTTTTTTAATGTATTGAAATGTTATTATAGGATTTACTTTCAAATTTTTGTGCATCATTGCGAATCACTTTATTTAGGAGTTTATTATTATTATTATGTATCACAAATTGAGTTGTAATTGAGGACATAATATTTACGGAGTTTTTTGCCTGTAAAACTTAAATAAACAACACACACAATTGTAATTTAAAAGTATGTCTTTGTAGAGTTATCAAGTTTATCAAACAACCATTTTAAGGAGAGTTGAAATTAGCATATCGGAAACCAACAACGAGTACCAAAATCTCTGAGCATTAACTGAGAGGACATTAAAAAATAAAATATGAAGTAACGAAAGAATAAATTCAAAAAAAGACGAAGTGCCTTTACCGGGAAACACATCATCGTTGGAAGATATATTTGCGTTAAAGATTTCCTGCAGGAGACTACTGAAATAGTATTTTAAATAGTTTAACCTTTTTTTTAATTGTTGTCAATAATATATGTACGTAACAAAGAATCTCGGTATGACGTTGTCATCAGGCTTTCAGCTTTCTTACCGTACAGTTTTTTTTATGAAAGTAAGAATTCTACCTTTTGATTGAATATTTTAAGTCTCTCCATTTTCTCATAGTTCTTTCATTTTGTAGTTTTCAAAGCACACGTATTACATTTTTATCAGAAATTCCAATTAACTCGTGTTGTTTTAATCAAAAGCTTAATAATGATTCTTACGCGATGTTTATCGGCAACAGAGCTTCTTTTATAGTACCTTGTGTCGCTTCATCTCAAGGCATTTATTGAAGGGATCACTTATCGTTACCTAAAGAAAGGAAATTTTTATTGTGCGCTTATCTCAGAGCGAGTTCTGTGCAGAGCGAAGATGAACGAAACCTGCGGATCCAGTTCATTCCTTTTCAGTGCAGAAATAAAAGCTGAAAAAAGCGAGTAAACCGCGACTACTGGTATAGTTATCCTTGAAGGTCGATGTCATGTGAAAGAATGCGTCTTTCGCATCGGAAACTGCGTCGATTTGGATTCGACTGAAATTGTTGTGACTGCTCCGTAGCTTAATTCTATGATTACTCCTAAATTATATAAGCGGAAGCTACAATATTAACCGTAAGCATATCCCCTTTCACGAATAAGGTTCTTGTTTTTGACTCTCCTTGCCATCTGTTTATATCTCTAAATGCTGGTTACAATGTGCATGGTCTGCATTGATAAGTACTGACGCTTGAACTTAATATTGTCCTGTTTCAACAATGTTTTGGGTCTTCACAAAACATCCATTGTTGTCAAGTTGTTATAATCATCGTGCAACATTTTAACTAGTTCAGCTTTTTTTAGTGTTTTACGTGCAAAACTTTCCCATATGTTTCATACTTATTAGATGATTTGTATACTTATATACCAATCTGACGATGTTTTATTAAATATACCTCCTTTAGCTATCGCATGTATGTGCTACTTTATCCCTCCTGCAAAATGTCCCATATATTACAAATGCATTTCTTCTCGTTCTATTTAAACCCTTTTTCCTGATCCTTCTCTCGCTTCCCTGTAATTGGATCACCAAACGCCTTTATATCCTTCCCATAGAAAGATATTATTTCTGGATCCTCTTCAATAGCGGAATGAAAAGTGCCTCACTCAGCTATTCTCTGTATCACGTCCTCGGGTAATCGTTAAACATGTTCCCACTGACCGCTTTGTTTAGTTTATTTTCCGCTTACGGTCACATGAGGAAGGCTTCTTCATTACGTCACACATGCCAAACGATCCCTTGATAAAAGGGTTCCATAGTGGACCCGTCTCATTTCAAGATACTCCCTCTCAGTGACGTAAGATAGCTCCAAACCTATGACTCATCATATGGATTTGAGTGTAGTATAGGTACATCAATAATCCAAATGAACGTGAATGAATAAAAGATTAACTCTGAGAAGGAAAATTATTTATTGTCTATTTGTGAAGGCGATGTCAATAATGGGGTAAACAGGGATGCATTAATCATTCGTAAACGAGTTTATGGAATTCAAGTTAGTCTGAAGATTGAAATAATCTAAATGAAATCAAGAATAAGTGAGTTGACTTAAGTTTAATTTAAGTAAAAATAAAAATTCTTAAACTTTATCTCTATTAAAAAGCGACTTGAATTTATAAATATTGATGAGGAATTCGTATCAAGGCAAATGGGCCACAGTTCGTCTTTTCAATTATGAAATAAATTGGTTTAATTTGATTTTCCCATACCTTTTGCTCTATTCACCTCAAATTATCCTCTTCTGTTTTAATTTTATGGTCTTCAAGTATTTAGTCTAAACAAACCCAACCAAATATTAATATTTTCTCTGACATTTAAGTGTTCATGATCCCTCAACGAATTTTTCGTTAATTCTAATAAAAGTTGCCGAGTATTGTCGATATTCAAGTACAAGCTAATATATTCGTATGTATTAAATGTTTAGGATCTACTTACGTAATAAACTAACGTAATTTTTGTTTTGGTCCCTCGTTCCAGAGGGAGAGTTCTAAATTTATTGTCTAAAATTGTGAATTAATGAATTCCGTAGTTCGTACTTAATAGTTGTGACTATAGAGTCGGACTTTAAGTTAAGTTATGTAAGACTTAAGTTTAAGTTAAAATATCACTTAAAATTGCACAGGATTACCTCCCTTTAATCATACAATCATTCGTCGAATATGTATGAATGTTCTATCTTTCATTCATTCCTTCTAATCCTAGGAGTTTCAGGATATTTCGGGGTAATTTACATTATTTAAATCGCATCCCTTCCAACCGTTTGTAGTCTTCTCCATCAAGTGTCGCGCTAATCCGTCCTGAGAATAGTCAACCGTCGAGCCCTCAATGGCGTGAGAACACGGCCCACCCTGTTATCTTACTCCGAGTAATTGATTGACCTTGCTCTATAAATAATATGAGCGGATCGTAGACGTGTTCCGGTATCGTGTCATTTTCCCTTCGGCCTATTTTTATTACGGAAGAAATCGATTCGAAAATAAGAATCCAGTTGTTCTGTCGGCATCATTATGCAATGCTTGTTGAGAGGAGTGTAGGAGAGTACGCAACAGTGATCGGGGTAAGACGATACTGCGGCTGTATTAAATGTTTCATACGGAGCAGTCTCACCCGTGGTTTCAATCTGTATGATTTACAGATACTTATAAGTAACGGTATTTTAAAACCTTGCTTCCTCGTATTCTGTTCTACTAGTTCACCGGAACAGCTTTAAATGGGTTATGTAGTTGTTATTTCCGGAAACCGTGTCGGTTTCAAATTTTGGGGAATTCATGGAACTCAAAACTAATCAGAAATTTTGTACATTTTTTCAAGAGAAACTGAAAAATTCACCACGTTTGATCCATCTTTTTTAGTTTATAGAAAATGTTTCCTCTTGTTACCATCGAAATACGTTAGTTCGAGGACCATTAACCGGTCTTTGTTTTTAGTTGTTGCGATGTTGACAGTAGGAATTGTGAGGAATATTCAAGAAAAAATAATCTGTTTTATATTGGTTACAGTATCTTACTTACTATTAGTACTTCACCTGTCTGTGTTTACCCTCTACTCGTCTTTGAAAATATTTTATTCTAGTGTATTTCTATGAATGGAAGCGATTTTTTTCGATCGATAAATTCATTCGAAAACCTTTGAATTCCATTTCAGAATTATGCTATCGTGCTGCTATCACTCGATAAATTCGACTCATTGATTTTTATCCACAAATTATATGTGTAACTTTGATATTCTCTTTCTATCGTCACATGCTGCTTTCATCCCATTTATTAGCAAAACTTCGCCATAAAGCTTCAAGTCGTGTTGATTTGTTAACTACGTGTCGGTTATTATAGTATTTTTTGGAATTTCTGAACCATCTGAATCTGAGCAATTCTCAATCGGCAAGAAAATTAATTCAGTCAATTTCAATGTACTTCCCTAGTAACGGTAACCATAGATTCATTATTTTCTTGCTTCAGTCCTCCTTCATTTTGCTTTTTTGGTGATAAATTTATGCATCTTTTTCTACTACTGTTTTTGTAATTTCTTATTATTTCTATGTTTCTATTTATATATTACTTATAATATTAATTTAAATCTACAGTTCGATTTACCGAAGTAACTTGCAGGAAAACATACCCTCCTAGGATAACGTAACAATTTCACCTCAAATAGTACATATAATAGCAATTTACTTTGCATCGCAATTAATTCCTTCGATGAATGGAAACAATAATTCATAGATAATTTGGAGTGAGATTAATTCCGCGATTTTTTCTTAAATATCCACATTATGTTTTTCCACCTCCCATAGTCTTCGATCTAATTGACAGAAAAGCCGATATTCTGTATCAAGTAGACTCCTTTGTGTGGATTTGAATATGGCGTCGAATCGATTTCCATCTAAAATACCTTTTCTTTTTCGTCACCCGATTTTTCTTCCCCTTTTCCAATCCTCTTCCAGAGGTTACCATCGACTCTTAAATGCTTCTTGGTTATATTTTCCCTATCATCGCGATTTTCTCCACGCATCTTTAACGTTGGTCGGCGTGTTTTTTTTTTTTGTGGAAGGTAGTGTTTCCGAGAGCGACATTACGTTTTTTCACCTTATCTATTGATATTGAATTTGAAATTGTGGTTGTCATTTTAAAACTTTCCAAAATTAATTACGTGTCTATTCCCAAGAAATAAACGTGTATAAATGATATAGAAGTATAGAAAAAAGATGTGAGAATGATTAGATTCATATCAAATTAAAGACTTTTTTGTGTGATTGTGTCCGATAATTTGTTGTTAAAGTCACAACCCTTATTAAGCGTAATTAATGAAGACTTTCTTAGGATGATTGGGAGTTATTGAACTATAAGGCACCGCGTATTTGCATTGCGTATTTTATGAGGAAATAGCCAGATTCTTATGACCCTAGCTAAGTAGTTGTTGGTATTAAGATTAATCAGGAATTATTAACACAATAGTTAAGGGCGTTCATATAGATATGCGGAAATTTCCAATCCGTTTTTGCCTGAACTTGCTGAGTATGTATTATCAATATAATGGAACTATCATCATTGTTTACAAGTAAGGATTTATAAATAAAGATGAACGAGACACATAGATACCAAGAAAAGCGAGCTAAGTCATTCAGCTACGTTGGTAGGAGCGTGACATAGGATGGAAGAAGTACCACGGACACCAAGAGAACAGCCCAAGCATTCATGAAGAAATATAATACAACTTATTATATGAACCTTTTGATTGATTAGGTATCGTAATTTCATTGTTAGGCAGTTATGTACTGTAAAATACTTCTTTCTTTTAAGTATAAATCGAATAATTTTCGATGTCTTGCAGACTTCATAACAACAGGTTTTTCGAAGGTCTTGATTCAGAATGCAGTGTGCAGATTCGGCCTTCAGTTTCTTAGCTGACGGCGATGACGAGAATCTTTCTTATCTCTTTTTGATTTTATCTACAATTATTTATCTGGTCCTTTGATAACCGATGCACCTCGACCTTCAGAAGCCTTTGTAGAAGTATCGTTGTCTAGGATTTGATAAAGGCAGGAGTAGTTATCTGTCTCTAATTGTGGTGAGTCCCTAGAAAATATCAATTCCTCCGATAATTTACGTAACATTTCGCTATAAAATATAGAAATATAAGCCGAATAGCGTTAGGGTGCTATTTAGCAGCGTCAATTCCCATTTCAAGTAACCTGATCGGTATTATAAACATCACCAAGGAAATCGATGGATCAGGGTGCAGTTCAGGTACTACCAAACTTTTTTTACAGCGGTTAATTCATGGTTATATTCCTGGCCGTGTTTTCAATTCTCACAGCTTTCATGCAAAGTTATGGTACCTAAGTTACGTTGCCCTTTACCTTGTATGTCATTCATAGTCGACCCAGTATCCCTTTTATTTCATCAGAATATATTTTGGGGTACATATAAAGTATCGCTTGTCTCGTTGAAACGGAAACCCGAAACTCGATCCTGGATCTTTAGCCAACTTAAATTCTTGCCAGAACAGGTGTGTATCGTATCCTCGCAAGTTTGTGGAATACGAATTATATTGCTTCTTCTGTTTCAGTGCGAATGAATCGTTTGTGAAGACAATGAGTCAGTGTATAGAATATTCCGATAGTGAAATGTTGATCGTAGATAATTTTATTTCATCGTTTCGCTTCATAATATGTGCTTTACTTGAAGGAATGTCAAATAATGGAGTTAAAAAGTAGTATTCCAAGTAATTGAGGGCTTATGACCACAACTTTACCTAGAACTTCATAGTAGAAAAATTTAGAATTGGAAGAAAAATATAAAATTCCATTTTCATGACATTCGAAATAATTCTGTTCAAAATTAAAATACGCTGTCAATATAATCTCTGATTCATTTCTCTACCAAAGATATATTCCCGTCTATCTTCATAATAGTAGACAGTATTTTCTTACATTTATTCCTTGGATATTCCATGAATGTTTCAGAATGTTATATTTTTCGAAATTTCAAAATAGTGTTCATTAATTAAATAAACATCATCATTGATAAGTTTCTTCTAGAGTGTTTAATATTCATCCCTGATGTTAATGATTTAAAAAGAGAAAAGAAACTTGGTTCTTTTGGCAACACCTTGATTATTTATGAAATGTTTTGGTTGAATGTTTTTGCAACGAAAACAGTGTAAAAGATTCAAGGATGTCTAGTACTAGTATAATTTAAAGTACTCTCAAAATGGGAAACGTAAGTTTTTTGGGCTTTCGAGCATTTTCTTAAGTACTGAAGTAGGAAGCGTGAAGGAGTAAGAATTTCTAAATTTAATGTCTTGTTGCATCTATCACGATTATCAGAGCTGCCTTGACACTTTATTTACGTTGAGCTTTCGAAATCTATTCTAAATTGTGATGGTGAGTCACAAACAAGAGCACATTTCAGCAAATGCTTTAAATTTGTGTAGCTCACGATGTTTCACCTAGAAAAACGATGACGTCTTGGAATCTTTCTGCATTTTTAACACGTCAGTAACTGTTTTCTCATAATTCACTGTTAGGCGAATGACGTATTGTTTTTACTCATCGCCTCTATGCTATTTGCCAATGCAGCGTAATTTTGCAAACGAAAGGGATGTCTTCTACGTGCAAATTTTAGCGAAGGAAATTTCCGTTCCTATCCGTAAATTTTCAACTTAGTTTTTCTCTAATTTTATGAAAGTTCAAATTTTTTCACCCATGTTTACGTTTGAATTCGAAACAATCTCGTATAAAATTGACTGTTGAATTTTTTGCGTCATCACAATTGACAGGTATGCGACCTCGAAATTTTTTAAATAGATCTGGCACTCCCACGTGTTCTGTTGTCGTTGTTTACGACGAGGTGTTGGTAAATATTACACGCCGGGTTGTACTGGTTCCTACGCGCATCATTTTGAGTATTTGTTTGCCACTTGTATGAGATATTTCTTGTTTAAATTAATATTAATATATAATAATGTGTCGAATAGTGGAGATTTGACGACATCCCTCACCTGGCTCTCTTAGTGAGCAATCGAGTAATATTTTTAGAAAAAGTATTCGGAAATTATAAAATAATTTCGATTTCATTGACCTATCGTGCCTTTTTGGTTACTATCTGTGCATCCCGCCAATATACATTTTCTACTTATTAGTTCATACTTTCCGGAACATACGGTTCAGTTCCCACGTTATTTTCAAGTCCGAATAATACCCTTTTTTCCTCTCTACGAACGCTTTCAAATTTAGATTCCCAGCAGATACTTTATAAAATCGGGTGCCCTATTTTGAAAGCGTTCTAGTTGGATTCTTACGTTTCTCCTCGTCGAAATACTGCCCACGCTCTTCATTCCATATTTCATAAGATGTGAATGAGTAACTTTATCTCCAAAATTGATAAGGGCAATCCGTCTCCCAGGTGACCGCCGCAGTTTCGAAATGAGAACGTTTTCTCGTAGATCTTGTCTTGTAGAAATGAAGGGAAACGAGTACCGTGTAGTGGATGTTATTGTTTATTAACCCCTAAATTAATTGGAGTGTGAATATTAATTAATGTAATTGGTCCGTTGATTGTATCGAAAGAAATCACTCATGTATTATTTCAATTCGTCTTTCAGTGTGAATTCAACGTGAATCTTGTATTGCTGGAATTTTATTTAACTTAGCTCTTTCGAGATTTCTATTATGATAAAGTAAAAGAATATCGATGTCCTATGTCAAGATATCTTTTTGGCGTATTATTTTTATTTTAAATACTTAAAAACGTTTTGCATTCTATTTGTATGCTACTTCGAGTGTAGAGAATGTACCTCATCAGTAGTTTTGGAACTTCTTCCATGAACAAAACAACCTCCTAACAACCAACCCTAAAACTGATCGAGTCATTAATTTTTTTAATCCCTTATTGAATGATTGATCTCGTGTTATTGCTGTAAATACTGGGATTACAATTGTGGAATAATTTCTTATCGGACTGAGAGTACAAAGAAATGTCTTCGAACATAATAGTTTGTTATCGTTCGTGCAGCGCATTTTAGGAAAATTGCGCGGAATACGAGTTGCAGATCTTCCAGATATGGAAGATAAGCTTTCTATCGGGTGCAAATTCGTTTTTCTCTGTAGTCGCATTATTTGCGGATTAGGAATCGGTTAAAAATGTGTATGTTGGATTATCAAATCCATCTCAACCGATAACGTTCCAAAACCGATACCATCTCTAAAACATGGTACAAATCTAATAAATCTCTCCAGTGATACCTTTATCTTATATCTAACAGAAGAATTTTACTTGATTTGAAAGGAAATGTATTCTGCAGAAAATAATAAGTATTTTAATTACTCGATCCTATTTACGCTTAGGGTTACAGTTATATTGTATGCTTGTATATTACGATAAATTTTACTGTTATTATATTTTAGCATCTGGTTTTCTTATGAAGCGTCTACGACACAATCCTTTCTTAACCAATACAATTTTTCCATGTTCATACATCCGTTATTGACTGGTATATTTGTTCTTAATTAACTGGAGATTGTACAGTTGTGCAGTACTTGCACCAGTGTAAATCAAATGATACAAGGCCTGGGAATGTTTAACATTAATAACTCAGCTATATATGCTTTCTTGTATTTGAAAATTATGCTCAATCCTAGAAGTAACCCTTTTCATTTTTATACTGCTAGAAAAGAGATACTTAATACCTATAGTTGTGTAATTTGATAACGCAGATCGCATTCATTTATTTACGGATCCGAACATAGAATCGCTGTTGCAGTGAGATATTTTTCAGCTTTCATCGTGCCTGGAAATATAGGAAAAAGTAGCTTTCTACCATATTACAATAGCTCTCGGCAAAGAATTTATAGCAAAGATTCATACTCAATCGAATTTCGTCTAAACGAATTGAATTTAACGATAAATCGTCTTCTATGAAGAGACCTGTTGAAACAATGTTTATCTCATTCCATAAATATTTTACATTCTACATAGTTCAAGAATTCTCTTTTAGTATACTCTATTAATTCTATTATTTTATTTATTCGTTTTAACGGACGTAAATTCTTGTTAATTTTATCCATATACAATATTTTTGAATTTTCACATGCATTGTTACCAGGAAAAAATTTTAACGTACACATCTTCAATCATTTTGATAAGCTCACCTGAATTTTATGCATAGTAGAAGTCTTTTGAATATATATATTGAAAAATCGTGCAATTCACTTGATTATTGATTATAAAAATGTGTTTGATAGTGATGATATTCGATGTTTATTAAAAATTTTTTTAGAGTTAAGATGATTTTTCATTTTTTTGGTCATAAGTCAAAAAGGAAATTATATAATCCTATAAATTTAAAATAAAAATATTACCCTTGTGTATTGTCAAAGACAGCAGCCACGTTTTTCATGCTTATTGAAAAACAAAAATTAATTTCCATTGCAGAGAAAATTATGCAAAAATTGAAATATATAAAGGAATAATGATTTGATATATAAATATTAATATTGATGATTTGACTATAAAATTAGCGTATTGTGAATCAAACTTTTGGGAGTGCACAAAAAATCAGTGGTACTCCAAGAGGTTAACTTTCGCATCATGATGTGCACAAAAAATTACCAACTTTTGTAGGACAAAATATTTGCCATCAAAATTGATGTTCTCCATCCATTTCTCCTAATTCACCATTCCACCTTTGAACTCCCATCGTTAACCTCTCTTGCTTTTTGTCTCTTAGTTTGAAATCTTTCTGGAAAGTGCTTGAAAGAAGGGAAAACTCCTATTGCTTTGGGTTTCCCTTATGATCAATGAACTTCCATTCAATAATCCCAATTTCTAAGCTGAATTTGACCCGTTAAGTTGAAGATGGCATCAAGCAACAGGAAAATGTCACTCCTTCTATTCCTGGTTTCCCTTCAAACTTCCTTTCCTTGTTATTTGATATCAATTACTTTCTCCTATGGCTATATGATAAGGAGGGAAGCAAAGCTGAAATACAGGGACTTTGTCTCGGATCTCACAATTGCCAGTAGGTTGCTTTAGCTATTAAACTATTTTGCGAGAAAATCCAAATATGCCATTAAGGAATACTTGGTATTCATTTGCACAATGCATACAAAATATTACTTTATACCATATTTAGGTGAGTTCAGGTCCCATAAAATCTGTCAGTTTAATCCAGAGAATTTTCCAGCTCTTAAATTATTTGTATGATGTCTACCATTACCCAGTTACCTACAATTTTTATGTTTGATTATAAACAAAAACACCAACCCCATAGTTCATAGGCTTTGGTGATAGATTAATCAAATTACCATTAGGAGTAAATAATTTTTTTGAATTCTCTCTTTTATAGGTGCTCATTCTTAAACTCAACAAAGAAGCACCGTTCAAGAAGGATGTCTTCAGAGCTCCAGGCCACCAAGGCAATATGAAGAAATTGGTGCATTTTCTACAAAATGGAAGACTGGTGAACATTGACAACTTTTCTCCCTACACAATAGCTTCTGTTCTGAAGAAGTTCCTTCGCAAGCTACCTGGTGGCATTTTTGGGTGGGAAGGAGAAAGAAAACTGTTCGATGTCATAGGAGCATCAACTGTGGCACCTGGAGAGGGTTGCCTCGAAGGGACAGAAGGAGGTGTGACTATGGATATTGCAGAACAGAGGGACCAGATACATAGGTCTGTTAATAATAAATATCTTTTTATGCTAAAATTTGTAGGCAGTGAATAAGGAAGGAATAAGAATAAGGATACAATATATCATTGAACTTATTCTGATTTCTGTAAATTTCTTGCTGTGTTCTTTTTTGTCATATGTTGACCTTCAATTACAATACATTGTACAAATATGAGGTTCCACATTACTTTAATCTTCTAGTACAAATTTAGATTTAATATGTAACTAAAAGTCCTGTATTCATAAACAACTGTAACTGCTATTTAACTTATTATATACTTATGTATATACTTGTACTCAATACCTCCACAAATATTTCAGGCTCTAAATACATAGATATGTAGAATGAAAATTAAAGAGTTTTAAATTCTTAATTATATATTTCTATTTTAACTGCTTACTTTTAGGAACCCTGAAATGTCATGATATGCATTTCTTATTAAAAAAATCTGACCTCATTTGTAAAAGCTCCTGAAGATAAATTGATTCAATCTTCGATTGTTCAGTTTTTATATATATAAGCTACCACCTGGCCTGGTGCCTATTTGTAGTTCTAATATACAATAAATAAATATATAATATAGAGAATACTATAATACAGACTGTATGTACAAATACAAGTAGTATAAGTTGCTACTAGTAGTGTACTAAGTTGCATCAGCTTGTTCTGAACATTAAAGATTTTACCTTGTTTTTTTCAAATTTTCATCATATCTTTTGTTTGATATTGTGATGATTTTACCTTTAACCCATATTGATTAATTTATCCAGTGATAATTGTTGTTATGGATTTTTAAGACTTATTTAGAGCTATATATTCCTACCTTTTCATAGAGTATGTTTGTTAGCCATAATGATCTAGATGAGGGAACTTGTGAATGAATGAATGAATTTGTGTGATGGTGATTACTACTTGAGCTCAGGTCTTCCACTTGGCAGGTAGGTTTGCATACAAACCACACCACCATCTCTAATTCACTCTGTTGGCAAGTAGAGGGTCTCAGTTCGAATCATATAGCTATTTTTCACTTCTGTATAACCCTAATGGTACTCATCAACATTTAATTCAAGTGTCATTTTCTAATATTTTCATTTACTTATCTGCAGGCTTATCACATCACTGCCAATCCACACACAACGCCTTCTTGTCCTATTATTTGGGACTTTTCGAGTGATAGCCACAAATGCTGAGCGTGCGCACACAGGAATGACATCTGAGGCCCTGGGAGTCTCTGTAGCACCTTCTTTCTTCCATTCCTGTGTCAGTGGAGGTGATAGCGGGGGAGGAGCAGGTGGAAGTGGTGGGGGAGGGGGAGGAGGGGGCAGTTCGTGTGTGGGTGGGGGTAGTGGTGGATGGGGACGTACAACTGCCAGAATGGAAGATGTCCTGCGCTTCAAGGTCAGTGTCATCTGCTTGTTTTTTTCCTCGTCTTTCTATTACTCTTTTCACTCTCTTTTCTCAATGTTTGGGGTTAGGGACTCCAAATTTATATTTTCTTGGATTGGTTTGAAATTTTGAACAACATGAGATGTGTCAGCTAATGGAAGAATGCTGTCAAAGGTGGTAAAAATGAAGAATTCAATGTTTTTTCAAGGAAATATTTTGGAAATAACCAAACCTTATAGTAATTATAAATATATGGATGTGTAAAAAGGAATTCATTGCATAAAACAGAAAAATATGTCCTGAATTTGTGACAAGTCAAAAATACAGCTATTTACTAATAACTAAGTATTAGAGAGCAAAGATAGATTTTTCATTGAATTTTACAAATATTCAATTTACACTAACATACATTCCCTGAAAATTTTATAAATTTCTTTTGTATCTCTTCAATGTAAACAATAACCCAAATTACTGTATATCAGCAGTATTTTTTACAATTAAGTGAAAACTCTGATTACAAAAATGTATGAAGTCCTCACTAATTAAAAATATTAATTCCCGCCTACAAACAACTTACAATCATTTTCATGATGACATTCATTTAGATTATAATTCGAGTAAATTTTCTTTAAAAGTTTTTTTTTTAGTTTTTCCCATTCTTTTTTTTGGGAATTTTACAGTACAGTTTTATTCCCATGTAATATAAGCTCGGTTCATGTAGCATCAGTGTATATTTTGGATCATTCTTGATGTTCTGTCTTCTGGTATTTTAATTATGTTTGCGTTTACCCTCCGCACAGCCAAACTGGAGCTGTTCCTCATAGTATTATGCCGCTTCAAAAATGAAGAAAATTTAGCATAATGTATAATTAATCTTGTGAACATTCACAACTGGTACAATGCATAACACATTGAAGCATACATTCTTTCATTTTTCAATAATGTATAATTGTGTTCCTTCCGAAGAGTAAACTCATCAAAATGCATTCCAAGTAGTTTCATAATGTGCAAAATATTTATTTTTATTACTATTCTTTTCAATTGGACGTTTAATATAATCTCAATTATTAGTTCTCTCATAGCTTTTTTAGGAAGTCTACTAAACTCTTTCCTTTGAACATATTATGGTACTGATCATTTACTGCTGTATGAACTTTGATTCATTTGATTTTCGTCTTAAATTATCGCAAAGTCACTCTTGTATTATCTTCTGTAACAATTTTAAGCATTAGATAAAAAAATACTCTTTCACAATACTTATTCTTTTTACATAAAAATATTCACCTAATCTGGGACATTCAATGGCATGTGAATAAAATCAGATTAACATTTGAAGAAATAGACTAATAATTAGTATTTCATATCTAAATTGACCTAAAATTGATAAATATGTGTTTTTTTGTACTTCTACAAAGTTTTCTTAGTGAGAAGCACAGTTTCACTTATTATAGCTTCAAAGATTAAAAGTATTAAAGTAAAGTGTCCTTGTTCATTAAATGCTGGATATCTAACATATGTGTTTTAATTCTTTGTTCATCTTCTTTTCCTGTTTTTCATTTTTCTCTTTGTCATATCTTTTTCATTTTTAAAAGACCTTCTTCCGAATTGTTTCATTATAATTACATTGAATATAAATTTTTCATTCTATTCAATAACATTCATCGAGCTCTTGAGCTATTGTATTACTAGATAGCTACTTTAATTTTCTAAGAGTATTGGGGAATATTGTAATATCATTTGGATATTTTTATGATTAATCTTTTTTTTTAATTAAAATGAAGAAAATAAACCTATTTAATTAAATTGTATTAATGCTTTTAGTCCAAGTTTTAAATCCAAGTTTCAGTGATTTTCTTAAATCTTACATTATTGAAATTTTACCAAATTTTGGAAGTAATGCAAGGAATAAGTTAATGGTGTTAATTTGATGGTACTTTTATTATCGCAAAAACAACATTAAATTTATTGCCTATAATTAATTGATAAATACACCTAGTTTTATTAAAAATGTATATAGTGGTAGACTTAAACCAAACTTTAAATCACTGCACCTTATGGTCATCTATATTATGTAACAAATGTAAATTCTAAATAAATATCTATAAATTATGTCAATTATTCACTGCACTGTTGAAAAATAATGCATTTCCTGTTGTTAGATTATTATGCAACTTTTCTTATGCTGTAAATATTACATGTTCTTTCAACCTTATACCTAGTCTTACTCCTTAAATAGTTTTATTAGATATCCTTTTCTTAGTGATTTCCTTTAAAATTGAAACATCTTTCCTCTCACATGTATCTTTGGGAGCTAATGTTTATAATTTGCACAGAAATATATAAGGTTCTTTCCTCTGCATTCATAAGAACTTCACTTGATCATAACAAACGTTTATCTTTGCTTTCCATACTCCTTAAGAAGTTGATTCAACTTGCCTTCTGAGGCTTCAAAGAGAATAATTTTAAAAAGTAATTATTTGACACATAACCTAATCCCTTTACATATGATATCATAGAAGTTCACCTTTACTAGCATTGAAATGTATGTTATTCACTATGATATATTTTCACATAGCCCTTTATTTAGTAGTATATAATTGGTGACATATTATGGTCTTTTAACAATAAAATGAATAAGCTTATTAAGCTCATCGTATTATTGTTCCTAATTGATTGACCATTGTAGCGATTTCAATCTAAAAGATCTCAGAGAGTTGCACCAGTATCTAAATTTGAATCTTTCTCTGTTTTGTAAGAGGAATTTTTTTCCTAGTACTATTGTATGTATTAAGCTATATACCCATTGAACTAAATCATTAAGAATCCAAAAATATAAGGCTGTATGTATCCAAGCTGGTAATTATTTACTTTGAAGAAAAGGCAATCATTATATGTTTATATTAATATGAGATGGTATTTCTTGTATATAATAAGTTGAAAGGTATGCAATAATATGCATTATAAAAAATTGAGTGAATATCAAAAATCATGTTAACCAAAGAAAGCTGATTTGCAAAAATAGATCTGAAAAAAATGAAAAATGAACTTTTGAAAGATGAGATTGTTTCTTGGACGGAAAGACCTTGTGTTTTCCCTGTGTAAATGCCTAAAGAATAATGCTCAAGTCCCAGGCAGTTGCTAAGTTCCAGAAAAATCTGACATTTTGGACACTATCATTAATAAATACTGTTTTATCAATTAAATTTTTATTTTTTAGCAACAATTTTGCTCTATGGATGAATAATTAATGAATTTAACATAAGTATTTTAAAATGTTTTTCACCCATTGAGCATAAAATAATTCTGATTCAGTAGATTGAAGCTTTCTCTTCTCTTTATATCAAATCAAAGATGCAGTGAAAGACTTTTTCGGGTGAATAATAAAAAGTATAACTAAAAATCAAGCTAAACCTAAATTTTAGCTATAGTTATCTTTGTAAAAATGGTGATCCTTTAAGTTCTGACTAATTACCGTATCCAAATTCCAATACATTTTTATTAGGCTTTTTCTTTCTCTCCACATCCTATCCTATCCCTGACCCTCCTATACCTATTCCAATCAAAATCAGGCTGAAGTCAGTGTAAGTACAAGACAGAATTTGAATAGATGTTAATAAATATTGGAATGTAAAATAGATGTGATGTTTGCAAAGCTTGTTCATTCAGAGGTACTTGTGTGCATTGCATTTGTCTTCAGCTAGGAATGAAATATTATATTCTGTAGTTATGAATTATATGTTTCAGAGGAGCTCATTTAATTTTCTCTGTACATGGTGCTTGAGTTTTTACTCCTGTCATTATTGTGAAAACTGTATCTGATGGGTATTTTTCAATTCTTTAGTTTTGTACTACAATTGGAGCTTGATTTAACATTTTGACATTCCATTAATTCACTTACCTTTTAAAATTTACTTTGCTTAACTTTAATTTTATAGTTGCTCTATATTCTGTAGAGGGTTTTCAAAAAGTTCATGAGCTATTTTGTCTAACAAACAAAACTGACTTGTATTTTTCATTTTTCTTGCTCAATATAAAGTTTAATAAAAAAGGATAAATGAATTACTGTAAAATACTGATCTAAATTTCCTAAGAAAATTAAGTAAATTTATATATTAATTTGTTTTATTTTAACTTTAAACTAGATTCTACTAATATATGATGTATAAACTTTTGTTTAGTTTGTTTTGTTTAACTGATTACTTTTTGTATTCTTTGCTTATATCAATCAAACATTGTTTTCCAAGGTTTTGTTTTATACTCACAGTATTTGATCATATTCTGGATGTGCATTTCCTTGGTTATTAAATTCAGAAAGACCTTTCATTTCATGTAAGGATCTCAACTAAAAAATATTATGTTTAGCTTATCAAATAATTATTGTTAGTACTTTGTGTACAGAGAGAATTATTAAGCAATATTGTTCATTTTGCTGCTAAATCAATGTGGTGTTATTTGCTGATATATTTATTTTTAGTAATTTATCAATGTGTTGTCAATGTATAAATTTATGGTGAAGCATAATATTGACAATCTTGCTTTTATGCTTCATAGATGGTACATTATTCCAAGGCAATAGGTGCTGGGTTGTATGTCCACTTCTATTGAAAATATTGATGTGGTTTGCACTGCATGTTGTAATTTAAGAAGTCAATTAAAGGCATGATGAAAAAGGAGCCCCTAACCAATATATTAAAAATTTTGTGTTGCATGATAAAATTTATAAAATGTGTTCCTTAATAAGATTTTCTTGGAATTTTAAAAATTTCCACTATTGCAAACAATCGATTTTTTAGCATTTAGAATAGTAGAGTTTACTTTATATTTATCTTTTTATAAAGTTAATATAAATGTAAGATAAAATCTACTAACTTTTGCTGAGATATTATGCTTCATTGACCTCGATAAGGTTATGTATTTTAAGCTGCTGTCACAAGGTCAAGTTTACTCAGAAGCTTATATAATTATAAATGAATTGTTACAAACATTTCAAGTCTAATATATTTGACGATAAAATCTTTTTGCATGGATGTATTATTTCTTAGACTATTTAGTTTGATTTTTCCTTTTGAGGTTAAAAAGTAAACTCTTAGATTGAATCATTATTTTATACCATTCATCTTTGTTAATATGTTAATATATTTTACTAATAAATATTAGTTTTTTTATTCTTTGAAGTTAGAATCAATGTGTATACTTGAATTTCTACTTTATTGTTATGCATGTTTTTGTTTCATGGAAACTCAACTGTTCATTAGTTATTATAGTTAAATATCCATTTCCTCAAAATGTATTTTTACATATTAGCAAAAGGAGTAAAATTATTGAATTACATAAATACCGAATAAAAAGACAGGTTTAAAGGTATGCTTTTAAAGGATATTTTAAATTGCTAGTTGAATTAAATAAAATCTGAATTCTTGAGGCTTGATTACAATCATTTTTTAGTGTCTCCTGCCTAAATGTATTCACAAATTCTAGAAATAGATATCGTTGAAGGAAAAAATTAACATAATTTCTTACTAGAGTAATTTAGACTTACTATGCGATCATGAAATTCTAGAATTATAATACGAAGCTGACTGTAGACAGTTTTAAAATAATAATATAATAATTTTTAATGTATTAGGGTAAAATTAATGGATCAATATTACTAATTTCTTAATTTTTATTTCATTCTCAATTTGTTTGATTCATAATGGTTTATTCAGTCTTTAGTCAAATAATAAATCTATCAAATTGAATCACTCTTCATTTCAACATTGTATTTAATTTCTTGTACTAGTTAATTAAGGTTTTATAAAATTAGTATTGAATCTGTGATTCAGTAGTATTATTAATACTTTTGAAAAACTTTATAACCTGTATATTTTCAATTTTGTAGGTTGCCACCAGGATAATGAAATTCCTCATCGACAATTTTGGAGTGAGCAACCTGTTTGGACGTGAAAACTACGAATTCTATGCTCGTATCACTGGCCGAATCCTCAAAGTGGAAGAAGATTGGATCTTCAGCTTCCGCTATCCCCCAGATGCAGTCGTCTCACGTAAGGGAGAGGTTTCTCATTGTGGACCCATGCCCTACCTTTGCAACCCTTGGGAGTCCCTCGCAGGAATGGAACAGTTTCGCATTGTCTTGATCTGCCACAGATGGGGAGCAGACTGACGTTCATTCTTAGACAGGGGTCAGGGTGTGAAAACCCCATTCGTAAATACAGACAGAAAGAGAAATAATGCCTGTTGTGAATAGTTCAATTTGAAAGTGTGACGTAAAGACTTTTATGCGAGTGTTTTTTGTCGGGTAATTGATTTCCAAAAGAGAGGGATCAATGGGCCAAAATCTTTCTAAAGACAGACTCAAATTTTTATTGGACTATATCTGTATGGAGTCTCAAACTCCATGGCTGCTGTTTCAGTGGTAATTTTTCATGCCTAGGAGTAAGTTGTTTCTAAAGAGAAAAAGGAGTGCCAGGTCATCCTCAATCATTCATTTTTAAGTTTATGGCTGAAATTCCATTTCGTGGTGTATCCATGAATCTGGGTCAATGAACCTGATCCGATACGAATTCCTTTCAGTACTTGATATAAAATTAACTGTCAGATGATTCGTAGTTTTTCTATATTTGCAGATATCGATAGGCTATTTTTCTACAGCTCAGTGCTGATATAGCAGTATTTTTTTGAGAGGATACTCTTTTTAAATACTCTTTCAAAAAGGATTATACTATTAAAGTCTAAAAAATCAAATGAAATGGGGAGGTTTTGGTGGAAAACCATTTCTGAGTAACATTCCTCTTATCTCATAAAAATCTAACAAATTGGCATGTGATATTAATTAAATATAAAGAAGGAATTAATTTGGGTCATATCTTTTGATTGTGATATCGAGGAAGTGAAACTACCTTTAAACTAACCTATTATTTTGGTTTTATAGAATATAATGGAAATTAAGAGTTAATTTAAATAGATTAAGTATAAATTTGTTCATTCCATGCATAATCACTTATTGCCTGTTGATATCTCTGCACTTATACTGAGAAATGTTTAATATTACTAATGTTTAAAATGTGAACTTTTATATTTTCTCTGTTTTGGCATGGTTCCGGTGGCTTGAATTTATGCATGTAAGCCAGATTCTTCTCACTTGATTACTACTTGTTAATTTGGCTTTGTTCATGGATCCCACATTATCATCACATAGTTTATAATTATATGTAGAAAGCATTCTTTACGTACCTATCAGTGAGATGAAATCAATTCCTTTGATATGCTAGTGTAGGGGATTTGTCTAAGGAATTGAGAAGTGGTTGTAATATTTAGAGGTGTTATTCTTAGATGAGGAGTGATATATAGTTCCTTTTCTTAGCCATTCCAATGGAACTTTATTTGGCAGCTTGGATTTTGTTCTTGTTAAATTCTGATTTCTCCATTAGATCTGTATTATAAATATTTTTGTTATGCACCAAACTTGCAATTTTGCTCATTCATTTTTAATGAGTTTTACTTTCTTTGCAAATACATTATGCTGAAACTATTATCATTGTTTTAATTTTTTTATAATTTGCTAAATCCTCACTATCCTTCTTTATCAGCCTGATAATTAAAAAGGTATAATTTTAGAGGTTATATATTGTGCATAAAATGTCATACTTCTTCAGAGATTATGAAATCAAAAAAATTAGGGACCCCTGCTTTTTCTGTTAGTAATTTGTTTCTGTTGATTTTGTCCCAGAAACCAATTTTGCTGATCCACTATGTCTCTCCCTCCCATCCTACCTTATCAAAACCCATTACACTTATCATCCAACAACTCCTTCATTTGCCCATAATTCCCACCTGCCAAAACAGGTCAACTTTCTTTGGAAGCAGAAAAAACTTGGTTACAGTATGAATATGAGAGGTGGGGGCTCAATTTTAACTTACAAGGTAAGATTTTTTTGAAGTTTGCCATGGAATATGTTTGAGCATTGTGTCTAGATGTGCCCCCGTGCCATTCAGTCAAACCCTTTCTCTCTTCCTCCAAGAATCTGTACTATGCAACAGATGTACCTAGTAGAATTTAAGTATTTTAATGTGGTCCTAAACTATTAAGTTAGGTATCAAATAATAGCATATATTATTTATTATAGCTTGAGATCAAATTAATCATTCTTTACCCAATTCAGTGAATATGCTCTAAATTTTATTTCCTGTAACCATTTTTAAAAATTTGTATGGTTTGATATTTAGAAATATCAACAGTTCTGATGACATCCATAAAGGATTAATTGGAATATGGATTATTACTATGAGTTTACATTTTTTGTGTGTGAATTTATACCAAAAACTGACCATAATAGTAGTCAATTTCTCCTCATACCTCCTAAACACTATTATAATTATTCAAGAACTGAATAAAATTCTATCAAAGAATAGCAATTAGCCATAGAATTTCATAATTATGATGAAATACACCTATGTGATCATTATCTATTTGAACTAACATTAACTGACTCAAAAAGGCAAAAGATGTTGTTTATCATCTCATTCAGTCAGCATTAGATATTCTATCTTCGACTTTCTTGCAAAATATTACTGAAATTCTTCGCAGTGGTCATTCTGTAAAGGAAAATTTATTGAATTATTAAGACTTGATTGGAATCATTGTTAGCTTCCTTATGATGAGCATAATTTCTCTTTTCAGAGTGCATTTCTTCTGTTGCATGGTATGGAGATAATTCTTCCTCAAAATTTTCCTTTATATTTGCTTCCATGTCACAGTATGATATCCCTATGACTTTTATTCCCCTTTGGATGTTTACCCACATAAATTGCCTTATAAAATTCATTGTTCTCATTAGTTGAAGAAATTAGCTGGCTAGAGCACTGGTGTTGAGGACTGGTTTATATTTGAGGCACTCTTTATCATAACCTGTATTTTTTGCTTTGCATGGTATTTTTTTTTGGCTGGAGTAGGCTGAGGAGGTATTATTTTGGTGGTCAAGTCTACTCAATAAAAGTTTTCTGAGACATTGAAGATGCTACATTACGTATTAATCATTAATCCTGAAGTTAAGCCAATTATCCTGAAAGTAACAGGTTTGAAGTGCAGCCAGAGATGAATGAGAAAGGTGAGATAATATATCTTCATTTAAGTATTTAAAAAAATTGAGTTCAAATAGCTTTTTACTTTCTAAAAATACCTTTTTTTCTGAATCTATAATTCCCAGGGTCTACTAATTACATAAAATATTACAAGATCATTTATTTATTTCCAATAAAGTAAAAGTATTATTAATGTAGTTTAAAAGATGTGTGATATGTATTTAAGGATATTATCAAAGCCTTTGTTTCGAGTTTGTACTAAGTGAAGAAACTTTATCCCCATTGTACCTTTAATTTTACAATCACACATAATCAATTTTCATTCAAAATCTATAATTTGTGAAAGTTAAAAATTAAGTGTTTGATATTTTGAGAACTTAGAGGTAGGACATTTTATAACTTCAAAGTTAAGGATCCTCTTTAGGACATGGAAAAAATAGCAACTTATACTCATACCTCTTAAGTTGGTACGATTATAAGTTGTTATTTTATTTCTCTGTTGTTATGGTGCCCTACCACAAAATCACACCTGAATCAATAAACAGCATGATCCTCTTCAGATTAAATTGGATTTCATATGATAATATGTATGATTTAAAAGGTCTCATTTTTTGGGCTCGCTGTTTGATCATCGACAGGATTTCAATAATATCCATTTAAAAGTTTGGAAGTTGTGTTATGAATGTGATAATATTTATAACTGTTACTATTTTATCAGTGTTGCATGTTTGTTTAGTTAGTTTTTGCACCAAAAATAGCCAAGAAATCAAATGATGTGAATTCTTATCTTTATTTCCCACTGCATGTTTTATGTTAATATTTTAATATATTATTTAACTTTATTTTTTGCATAATTGAAGTGGCCAATGTTGAGTTAATGCTTGGGATTACAAATGAGAATAGAATTATTTATGCTTTGGCTTGGGTCTGATTCTATGCTTAAGCAGTTATCATATTCAATGTTTGCTGTCAATTTGGTGACATGTCTTCATTGCACTTTTAGGGAGAGCTATTTTGCTTATGTCATAACATGCCTTTCTTCCATTTTAAAAGACAAGTTGCAAATTATTTCCTCGTTATTATTTTTCCTCTAATTAAGGGATTATAATTTCTTTTACTCCAGTATATTTTTGAAGGATTTTCTTTTTAAAACTTAGCTATTTTACTCATTATAGAATCTTTTTAAGGGAAGAATTAAGTCTACATATCTTATAATGTCCATAGAACTTCTAACAAATATTTTAAATCGAATGAATTATTATTATTTTATATCTTTTTCATTTAGATTCTAGAATTTTCCTTTCGTAATATCATTTTATAAGCATAATTTCTACTTGGTGACTATAATATTTAATGGAAATTCAAAATTCAAGCGAAGGTAGGTCACTTACCATGTTCTTACTTTGCCTTATTCCTTGGTTTTGTGGGAGTCTATGCGTACAAAGTGGCCTTAACTGTCAGTGCACAAAACACTAATTTACCTATATATAGAAACCATCATAATTGGCACTCAATGAAAATTATGAATATGTCTAAATTTTTCTTTCTGTGAATTTGTCTAATACAGCAATATTTTTTATAGATTCATTTATAGTCCCTGTTAATAAGTTTCAATTATTTAGGAGATGATATATGTATAATAAGTCAATATTGATTTGGTCCAAAACAAATTATTTGATTTTTAAAGATATATTATGATAAAAATTTCATCTTTTTATCAAAGTTCAAGTAATAAAATGTTGAATATTATTCAAATACGAGGATTAATTAACTTCAAAGACATTGAAGGCATTAAAATAATATATATGCAATGATCTTTGAAGTTTATATTTTCCTAAAATTTTGAAAACTTATTAAATGATACTTTCTGAAATAATAATTCTATTAAATTATGATAATTTATTACCATTGTATTCAGATTATGAATATATATTAAAGTACTAAGCTATTGATCAATTGTACTGACCAAAGAAATAATTGAATCTTCATTACTTTGATTTCCAGAATCACAGATTATAGTTATATATTTATCTATTTATGGTGTTTGAAACTAAATATGTCTAATTTTCATTCTTTAATTAAGACTGCTTTATTAATTATGTAATCTCTGTTGCTTGATGAAGATAGATTCATATCTTCCTCTCAAATTAGATTTTATATTTCATGTAGCAAAATTTACGTTCATATTTTCTTATTTAAAATGTTTTTTAAAATATAATCCTTTTTACAGCTATGTCTCATCAAGAAGAAAGTCAATCAACACCTGCATTACTCCACATGCCAACAGATTCAGCAATGACGGGTGGTAGTAGCACAGGAGGTGTTAGCAGCATTCCAGGGGAAGCAACCACCTCCTTAGGCATCATTCCTGAAAATAACTTACTTGAAAGTTATACCCGTTTGTCTATCAGTTTGGAAGAAAATGGACTTTTTAAGGTAAGTTTCTCAGACTTGTTTAATCGAATAAAGTTTGCTGGATGTTAATAAGTGGACTTGAGCATGAAGTATAAATCGATCTCTTCTTGAGATATGTTTCCTATGCTATTATGTCAAATCTTTCAAAACATCTGTGATATAAATGCTAAGTATCTTTATCCATTAAAGTTGGAGTTGCCTTTAGGTAAAATTTATCTTTGTAATACTATTATATTCTAGTTTAATCACAATTTCTTAATTTGATTAGTTAAAAGACTATCAGCTGATTGTAATATTTTTATCAAAGAATAAAACTACTGTTCCCTGGGGTCCCCCTGTTTTCAACTTCCTCCCTGGCCATTCAACTTAATTGCAGCAGATCATTTCATAATAAATAAGTAAATAAATTGTATAACAATCTATACTTTTCTTTGAGGCAGTTACAATTATAAATATTTGTAGTAATTAACAGGATTTTTTAAATAACAATAATTTATAATCTCTTTCCTAATAGAAGGGGCTTATTATTTAATTATCAAGGAATTGGAGGGGAGGGTTACTTAAATAAAAATATTTACTAAAAATTTTATCATTTTTAGTGTAGTAGTCTGAAAATGTATATTAGAGCTTCAATAAATAAAATTCAATAAAATTGATGTTTAATATTGGAACTAATTCAAGAAAATTATTGCTATTAAAATCAATTTTAATTGTATGTAACTAAGTAATTTAAAACCCAGTATGATGCAAATTATTAAATCTGAAATGAAAAAGATTTAATGTTATTTTAATTATTCATGTGGTAATACTTATATACTTAATGAGTAGTTAATATACTTTAAAATCAAATATTTTCCGGAATGAATTTTTAGAATTATCTTTTTATTTTCAGAGGACATTTTTAAATAAAAATGCTAGAAGTTGACATAGAATTTGTTATAGTAATATGCTGTACAACTATTGCCTATTGGGTTATCTTTAACATAACTAGTTATTACCTGATTCTAATAAATTTTGCTTTTTCCTTTCTTTGTGAAAGCTTTTAAATTTTTAGTAATACTCTACATATATATGTTTGTATATCTTTCTATGTAGATACCTTGCCAGCCACCTTTTGGTCTATAGCAGTGGTTTGCAAGCACTATGATTCTTCTTACCTAATCAATTACTTTCATGTATCTTTTGAGGGAAAAACAGTTCCTGATGTTTGTTTTGGGATCTATTTCCTTCATTTTATACACTGTATCCAAAAAGAGATTGAACAAAAAAGTGCCTTCTCTGAATTTATTGAGTATTTTTACTCTTTGTGCTGATCTACTTTCTTTTAGTGATTCCTGAGTCATTGTGTATTTAAATCATGCTTACTGTTTCTTCACAACAATTTTTCTCTGAAAATTTTGCTTTACTTTTTTAAATTCACTAATACTACTTCTATTGGCAGGGTCCCATACACTAATTTGCACACTTAAGAACTAATGACGCTAGTGCAAATTAACATCACACATGATCTTTTTCTTCTCTTTTTCCGACTATCATCTCAATGATTTTGAGTTTCTTTTACTGATATATTATGGATGTGAAGGGTCATTCCAAGATATATAAACCGATTGTACTGCTGATATTTTTTCCCTCAGATGGTGTACAAGAAATTATTGAATATGGCATATCATGACAGAAATTCTTCTAATGAGTTTGTTATGTAGACTTACAGTACTCTAAATTTCAAAACATATGATATACTATTGATTCTATCTCTTCTTATTCCTATTCTTTGTATCTGATTATATTTGGTATGTATACAAAAAATATCCTTATGTATCATTTCAGCCTTATTATATTTTCCTGCTTTCCTTTTACAATGTAATATCACTTATTATGTTTTAGTCTTATGATATACAACAATCAAGTTATTATAATGACTCATACCTGTTTGTACTTAAATGATTATTTTAACAAACATTGATTTATTTTGAAGTTAACTCTGAGCTTAACTGGGAGAGAATTTTATTTTTCAAATTTAATTTAAAATATTAATCCATATCCAATGTAACCTTATACAGGAAGTGAACAACTTATGTACATAAATAATTCTTTGTTTTGCATGAGATTGAATTTTGAATCAGTAAGTTGAAGCACCAAACTAGTAATAAAGCATGATTATATTAGTAACTACTGTTGTTGTAAATATAGCTGAGTATAAAATGTGATTTTATTTAAAAAAAACTAATTTTGAAGTTAATTGATGTTGTTGATTCAGTAATTTTGGTTCACTAACTTTAGCTTACTTGCCACAGATTTGTTTGTTGATATTTTCTCTGCATTAAAATGTAAAAATGCTGTGAATATGATAAAGAAAGATATCTGCCTATTTTTAAGCTAATAAAAAGGCATGATTGCTTTATGCATATTAAAAGTCCTGCTCCCATGGCTGAGGTTGGTAGATAGTTTTACAGTCTCACACATGGATTAATTTGAAAATAAACATAGCGTTTCGTCAAGCTACTAGTTAGTGATGTGTTAAGCTTAGAAGTTTTAGTGACAAATAGTCTATTTAATGCGTTTACTTCTTACAGTGACATGTTTTGCTCATTGCTTACTTTCATTTTTAACTCATTCATCTTAGAGGACTTAGTTGGAGAGATATTAGGAAACAAATCTTGTGATATATTGTCTTTCTTTTCTATTAGTTTTTATATTTTTTTAAATATTAGTAAATGTATATACTGTATGTTTCACTGTAAATTATGCTCAGTGGTAGGATCATACTTCATTTACATAGTTACATATACATGATAGAATGATAGCCTAGCTATGAGATTTAGCTTTGTTTTAACAACATTTATTGAAATATGTTTAAATTAGTCTTTCCAGTCACATCTTTGATTTTGTTATTTATCATTAATATTTGGTTATTTCTGTACATTGAGAAGTATATATATTGCCTAGATCCAAGAAGATATAAAATTTACTCCTTTTTTGCTGTTTTTTTCATTTTAAGGTCATTTAAAGTTTCATATTTGTCACCATGAGGTTAATGGAGTAGATTAATTATGTTTAGAGAGACCTAAATGTTTTTTTTTACTTGTAAGCTCTTCATCTGTGAAAACAATCAATAGTTCTAATCTAATCTAAACATTAAATGTGCAGAGTAGATCATGTATCAGATTCATGTCTAGATATTCTTATTTATTCATAATAATCTCATCTGTTAAAATAGAATCCAAGTACATAAAATTTCGTGAAACTAAAACATAGGGAATGTATCACCTGTATGAATAGGACTTACCAATATTTTAGCCACAGCTTTATATAAAATCTGATTCTGATAAAAGTGCAAGGTTCAAGAGAATTTTGTTCAATAACTGCTGTCTTATAGTTGTTTAAGTAATTTATTATCTGTGTTCAGATCAGAATTAATCAGTGTTAAAAGTCAAGATTAAATATTAAAGTTATTACGTATACATTATAACATTAAAAATCCCAAAACAGTTTTTCAAAACATAAATATGAATAAAAAATATGGATTACTTAACAGGTCTGTGAAACCTATAGATATTTCTGAATATCCATGAATTTAATCATAATTTATTACACATAATCAGAATCCAAGCTTGAAGCAAATGCTGGTTAAAGTGGATTTATTGATGTAAACTTCGTTAGAGTACTTGATTGATATTAATTAATATGTTCTTATGTTGTCCTGTTTTGAAGTTCATTTTAACCTCAGCCTTGGTGTGTATTGGTCTTTAATGTCACTTTAGAGTTCACATATTCATATCTAATCCAATGCCTGTTGACCTCCCCTGACTCACCATCAGGGATCAAGTCGATCCTCCTCCACTAGCACCAACAGCCATCGCATGACTTTGGAGGAGCTGAGGGCTGTCAATCGTTATGCAGAAAGCACCAAAAGTCTCTCATATCTCCCCCAGGTGAGCTAGATTGCAAATAAGAGCAAAATAAAGAAGTTGGTAATTGGTGGTAAGATTGCTTTTGCATTACAATACTTTATATTTACTCTTATTGGTAGATTGGTACTGAAAAACCTTTTATCTGTAAGATCTTTTATTCAACCTTATACAATATTATATGACTCTCACTTATAATTTTGACTCACTCATTTTTGCCTTATGAGAATTATAATTGAGTTAATTCAAACTGTAACAAAGGGATACATTTTTACAGTATTATAATACTATTTCACAATAAATAGATTTGTTTTATTTAATTTAGATAACAAAGAATAAGCTTTCTATATGGTTATAGGAGTGGTTTTTATTTTTCAAGTATTTTATTTCTCTTAAAGGTTTCTTTGGTGTTATTAATTTTAAATAATAATCTGGAAAATAATAATAGTATTAATATTCACTTTACCCCATGTATTTTACTGACTAATTTGAATTAACTCTTAAAGCTTCCATTAAACTCTCTAATTATCCCTCCAGTTATCTTCTAATATATATTTATCCGCAAGTTTTCCGTTTCATTATGGCTTACTTGTATGTTACACGGAAAGAGTTTTTTTCAATTTTTGATAATCATAACTATTTTCCGTACATTTTGAATGAATGCTGAATAATCATTCATACATTTCTTTTGTAAATTGTTAAAAAATTTTGATTAAATGAAGAAATATAAAATTAAAGTTATGAGGAAGTGAAATCTGTTCTCTCACTTTCAAGTAAAAGTTCTCTATTTGACATATGTCAGATTCTTTATGGCAATGATTTTCAAACTTTTTCTATGTTATATTATTTATTTATCATGCTTAATCATGATAGGATTATTTGCTTATATTTTTCATAAGCAATAAGCATGTGATACTTTAGCACTATCATATTTAAAAGCTTAAAAGCATCTTTTAATGGCAGTAAATGCAGTAAAGTGAATGTGGGATGTTATTAAAAGTGGTATAAATTTGTGCTTGCTGCATACATATTTATTGCATTAACTTTGTAGGAAGGCAGTGAAAGAAAATGTGAAGTAGAAGCTCTTATATTTTACTTCTTTAGGTAATAATTGTATTTTAATGATTGCTGTATTGCTAATGGCTCAGGAAAGTATTTAGATATAGTAGTTACCATTAATCTCCAATTAGGCAATAAAATTTTCTGTATTAATTTCAAGAATTCATTCTTTGTCATTTATAAAATTTACTATTTATAAAATATTAAATCTAATTTTTTGAGTTGTTTATTATTTTAAAATGAATTATATTGGTGTATGAACGTTTTAATTTTTAAAATTTCATAATTCTCTTTATTGTTTGAATTATTGTTCTATTTATGAATATCAGTAGCTAGATGCTACAGATTTTTTGTTTAGTTTTTAGAGGTTGGTGAAATTTGAGTAATCATTTTTTGAAGAATTTCATTGTACAGCTTCAATTATTCCTTTTTGGTGAAACATTATTGTTTTATTTTCAACTTAAAGTGCAGTTACAAATTTAAGAAATCCTTTCATACTCCTACTCAAATAATATCTTTCTCATTCAATCAAGTCATTTCAGAGCATAGTTATGAATTTCACAAAAAATCATTTTCAACTCTATCTTCTGAGGTAATATTGAATATTTCTGTAGTATTGGAATACAGTCTCTATTTATCTAATTTGAAGAAAAATGGACCTTAGATATACTTATTAAACATACTGTTGTATGTGATAGAAACAGATTCAGGATACTCAAAACTATTTCATTGCTTATTTATTTTTCTATCATCATTTATTAAATTTTTTTCTTGAATATAATAGTATTTATTTCCTGTTAAAATAATTGCAATTATATACATTAATTGACTTTCACAATAACACATTAGAAAATATTTTACTTGGTTTTATTATTTTACATAAACTCTCTAATAAATTAGCAGTTATTAATAATTAATCTGTATATAACTATTGGTCCTATTTTAATCCTTAGCCAGTTGGTGACTCCTCTTCAGAAGTTGAGTTGCCTACATTTAATGTGTAATTGAAAAATTTAGAGTGCTCAAAGTAGCAAGCATAGTATACAAATATTTAAAATATCTATAATTATAAATAAGGCATACAGATATGCCATGCAATAAAGACTATAGTAACCTATAGTGAAGTGTCTACTTATGCATTAATACATACAATACACAGTACATTTACACATGGTATGGAATTGCAGAGCTTGCCTTTCTTATTTTTCATTTGATAATTTCTGGAGGAAGTATTCAGTAATTCAGTCATAAAAAACTTCAGCACTAAATTACAAGAAATAATTAAAAATTGTTGTTCAGTAGATATTAAAGTTGTTGCAAATCATCATATTTTAATAATAGTGAGTAATATGTAATTATCTTAAGTACGATAAAACATAATTTAGACAAAAAATGAAGATAAAATTCAATATATTTCTTTGAGTATTTATTACAAATTTATGTTACAATTTCTTATATTTTTCTTTAAAATTAGATATTTTATAAATGAAGAGTTACCTCATTTATTAAATAAAATTGATATTTTGACATGCATTTTTTTCCATGCATAATATAGTAATTTGATACAGTACATCTAATTCTGTCTCTCCATGTCATCAAATGTTTTGTTGTATACCCTGCTTACGACAAAAGTAGTTTTCATTCCTAATTATTGATCAATACCTGTTGATTCCTACGTTTGAATGAAGTTTAATCTAAAAACTCAATATTTATAGCATTTATTGCATGAAAGTGATTAATTTTCCATTTCAATCAAGTAAGTTTTAATCTCACATACATCTTAATATTTATTAAATGTACTCATTAATACCTAAATATCATTCTTTACATGTGATCAATTAATGGATTAGGGTTAAGTAATTGTTTCTCACTCCACCTTTTACTACTCACTCCTTGAAACCCTATTATTACCTTTATGGATTAGATAATCCAGTTGTAGGATATTGTACATATCTATAATCACACCCTATTTTTACTCATATTCTTATTTCCTCATCCCCATGTATTCATTGAGTCTGATGTAATCTTAAGCTGACTACTTCAACAGGTTCATGAGAGGCAAACTGCAAGAATGAGAACAAGATCTGAATGGTTTCTGTCTCCTGCACTGCAGGAAAATAGACAGCAGCCCACACATCTGCAGCATTATTATCATCATCACTATTTGATGCGTCAGAACAACAACCATCTTCACTCTCCTAATTATTGCAATCAGCATCATATATCATTCCAATCTGAAAACCAAGAGAACCCCATGTTGATGAGTAGCATGGCGGTGGTTCCTATAGACATTGACAGTGACCCAACCTCAATACATGTGCTTAGAGGTTCAAACAGCAGGTCTTCATCAGGAAACATTGGTGAGTTTTGCCGATAAATGTTTTCAATGATGAGTATCAATGTAAAAAAATTGCAAATTGGATATATTTTGATAAATAGATAATAGAAGGCATATCGGTTTTCAGTGGTTATGATACACTTGGTAAATTTTCCACACCATATTTTCAAGTGACCCATTCCCTAAGTTACTTCTTCAGGCAAAGGGTAAGATTTTTGCACATTGTATGTAAGGTGCTAGAGGGGAAGGATGGGATGGAAATAAGTGAAAGATGGGTACATTAGGAAAATATATTTCTCAGTAAAAAAGGAGGGGTGAAGGTTAACGTAACAACAAGATTGAATGCTACAACAATCGCTTATTTACTAGCATTGGAATGGAATTGGAATATGTGGATGACATATTTTGTATCTGGATGGACAAAAGAGCATTTTTCTTAATCAATTAAATTCTCTTCATCCAGAACTGAGCTTTAACATGTAAATGGAAATGAAATTTACAGATTACTTTTCTTGGATATCTCGAAATCCATGAATGATGAGAAACCAGCTTTTGAAAAGTAATGAAAGCCCAAGTTTATAGACCAGATTCATCTTTACTTTTCATTCTGTCGTCGTGGCGACGGTTTAATAATAAAAGGCTTAATTTAGTACAAATGGTTTATTCCTTGACTCTTGTGTACGGTGGCTCGACTGTACTATATTGGGTCTCCCGGGCCTCCGGCGGACGATCGGGGGGTTTCTCCGCGCTCTGCCTCCCGTATGGCGATCTAACTTGTGGTGCCGGTGTCTATAAGCCACTCCGGCGGAACAGTAGCGAGGTCAGTAGCCGGTGTCTATTAAGCCACTCCGGCGGAACAGTAAGGGATCTGTGGCCGGTGTCTAATAAAGCCACTCCGGCGAGATCGTAGCCCAATCTCTCTTATGCCTCTTGGGGACCCCTTTATATACTAGATTCGAGGGTCCAAGGGGCGCCCAGTATTCTTTGGGGGATGGGGCTGTGAGTAGCCCTGCCTTGCCATGCGGCGGGAGTGAGGATGCCTTCGCGGCGTCGTTAACCGTTACCCTGAACGATAGTCATCCTTACCACATCACCCCATCGGCAATTAAGACCCTGGGTTTAAAAAGTTCGAGCCACCGGGTACATAACACACAATTTCGTAAAGAGAATTTATACACATATCAACATACAATTTGTAAAGAGAGAAATTTATACAATTTAAACACAAAAAGAAGAGAGAGAAAAAAAAAAAAAATAATACATAGGCGTGCGCACACAAAGTTTCCTCCAATTGTCCAAGAATCCGTTTCCATAGAGGTCACTAGAACTTTACATATGCACTGTGTCAAGAATCGGGAACAATGGAGCATTCGTGGGGGGGCGAATAGTTGTATCTCCGTCACCGGACCTTGCTATGGTAAACAGGTTGACAGATGGTGCGGATGGCGTCGGCATGATCGGGAGGTCGGAGGTCTTCTTCCTGCGACATGCTAGTAGGATCGCGGCGATGGTTCCCGTGACCAGGACTAAACTCACTGGGATCCCCATACGATGGATCGTCTGGATGCTGGCCTCCAACGGTGCTAGTAGCCTCGAATGTCGGGTTACCTCTGCTAAGGAGATGGTAGGCACCTTGTGGCTGTTGATTCTTTCGATGGAGGCTAGCAGGTCCGTCAGGTTTCTGGAGTCCAGAATCTGGTCGGTGAAGGAGGGATCCGAAGAGTTGAGGTGGAAACTGGGAAGAGGGTTGACCACTACGTTGGCGAACTGGGAGAGGTTGCTGTTAAAAATATTGGGGACACCGTGCAACAAGGAAACTCCGTCTCTTGCCGTACAACCCGAAGGCAAAAATATACTCCCGTGGCCCGTTATCTGGATTGTCGATTTATTCCCCGCGCAGGCGACATTTAGGGTCGTCCATTCGCTCACACTGTAAACCCATTGCCCAGGTTTGCTGCCCTTGACGTAATGTTTAAAAGGCGTTAGCGCGGAATGAATCTCACAATTTTTCCGGATGGCCAAGCTGTCATTCCGGTATACTGCTATGCTACACGATCGGGAGCTGTTATTAAGGACAGGAAAGTTAGGGTGGCAGATGTAGGGGACGTTCCTCAGGCAATTTTCCTTGTAGCCTTGCGGAAGCGGAACAAAAAGGCCTCTCTGACTGGAGACCGCCAGGTATGGCTCCTCCGGGAAAATAAGTATACCGTGTTGACTTCCTGGTATTAATGAAGGCAAGGGAATGGCCCTGAACACCTGGTGGCCACCTCCCCTTTTTGTGAGGGGGAGCAGGATCAGGAGACGAAACTCGTCCATTTGCGATGCTATGTGGACTTCTGCCGTGTGGTAAACTGACAGCGGGCTGCTGCCTTCCATCAATACGAAGTCGAGGTCCTGACCTAGTTGAGCCCGTGCGTCTGCCAATAGGGTAAGGAGTTGGGTTGGAGGTATGATATCGGGAGTTAGCCTCCCCAGACTCGCAAGCATAGCAATAGAGCGGATATGGCCTATTTCCCTTTGAAATTCCTCTAAATGATTGTTAATTAAAAAATAACTAGCGTGAAGGTGATTTGAAACATTGCTCAATTGACGGTTCTCAGTAATAACCTGGGCAAATGCGTTCCCTGAGTGGTTAAGGAGCTGATGGAGTCCCTGTAATGCCTCTGAAGTTTGAGAAAGCATGGTGTCGTGTCTTCTTAACGTTTCGGATGTACGATTCAGGAAGGTTATCCTGGCCCTGCTAACGTCTTCGGTTCGCTCGGCAAGTTTATTCAATTCTTGTTGTAGCCCCAGTAGTTGTTTGTCGGTTGCAACCCCGGTAAGGTAGTGCAGACCTACTCCAAGAGCGTCGAAGAGGCCTCTGCTAATCCTTCTGCTCGGCGGGGCATGAAAAAGAGAATTAAAGTCTCGGATAACGTGGTCCATCCGCTGAATTAGGCTCCGCCTATACGCCTGTGCCAGTCCTTCCATTGTCTCTCTCAGTGGTGTGTTCGCGCCGTTAGCCATGAGATGGAACGCCAGGCACTGGTTCTGCAGGTCTTGGATAGCTGTCCGGAAGTGGTTAATGTGGAAATCCAGGTGCACCACCCACTCTCCCTCCATGAAAAACAGGTTCCCTTGGGGCTGAAACACCAGGGCGTGGTGTCCTCTCGCCGGTAGTAGTAGGATGAGCAGAAAAGGTGCAATGAAGTTGCGCATCGTTATGAAGGCTGGAGGGGGAAGGGAAGTTGAAAAGTTAGCCCCACATGGCAGATGCCTTCCTCAGGGCGTTCTGACGCCGTCGGAACTGGTTATGACTCTTACGCGCCGGAGTCAATCGCCGTTTACGTTGGCGGAAGGAGGGAGTGTTTAGCGATATCGCATTAGCGGTTGTCCGACCTTGTTCACCTGGGAACCGTGCAGCTAGATAAGAGGATGGAGAACTGAGGTGGGGTTGTGCGGTAAGGTGCTTATATCCTGGCCTGCCGCATCTAAAAATTGTCTGTCGAAAGAGCAAGTTATCTGAGGTTCAGAGAGATGGCATGGCACTGTGGTGGGGTAGTAGGGAGTGCTCCTTGTGTTATGCTGTACAGAAAAGGGTGGCGCGGCCTGGTCGTCTTCCGGCACTATACCCAGGTAAGGAGTCCACGCATCCATATCCGTGGCTAGGGACTCCTCAGTGTACTCGGGTATATAGTTGTTTTGCTCCACTTCTTGCAACGGGCTACCGAAGATGCTGATAAGTTTCGCGGCTAACCTCTGGTTGGGAGCAATCTCCTGACGTGTTCCTGGGCTTCGATGAATTGGTGCCATTCTGAAACATACATGACTCCAAGATTAACTTCGCCCCGGTCGTGGCCGTAAGTTGTATGGGATGCGATGAGTCGCTGGAGATTGGGAAGATGAAGCCGTCGACGTTTCCCCCTCGGAAGGCGTTTGCTGTTGACTTGTTGTAGATGGTAGTTGCGAAGGATTGTTATCCCTTTGGATGGAGGGATGTAGAGGCAGTGACTTTTCTGGGGTATCGGGAGAGGTAGACGGGTGTTGGGAGAGGAAGTTTGGGACAGGAAGGGGCTCTGGATCCGGGGGTAGAGGCAGTAAGTTGCGTAAATGGGCTGTTACCCTGCGACCGTTTTGAACGTGCTGGATGTCGAACGTAACTGGACTTCGCACCTTGGTAACTTTATATGGTCCGATCCACCGCGAAGCGAGTTTTTTTGATTGACCTGGTGAAATAGCCATATTTCGAAGGAGAACCATCTGTCCAACCGAAACTACAGGTAAGGTCAGGCCCTTATTGCATTTCCGACGTTCTTCTTCTTGATTCTGCCTATTGAATTCTGTCGCCTGTTCATATGCCTCTTTTAACCTTTTTTGGAGTTCTACACCATAGGATGGCTCTTCTGCATAATTGTGCCTTTCTGCAGAGAGGGTACTATCCCAAGGCATGGTTAGATCTCTGCCATACATTAGGTAAGCAGGAGTGAAACCCGTAATTCTATGCTTGGTATTCCGGTATGCGAAAAGCGCAAAATTGAGCTGTTCATCCCAATCGCCGTGATCTTGGGACACATAGTGGGAAATCACCGCAGCAAACGATTGATGGGCTCGTTCTAGACGACCATTTGAGGCAGGGTTATAAGGAGAGGTGAATATGGAACGAATCCTAAGGATACGGCAAACTTCCTGCATTAATTTAGAGGTAAAATTTGCTCCTCTATCGGTGAGCAAGTATTTAGGGGTTCCGTGGCGGCAAATAATGTTTTCCACGAAAACGCGGGCGATTGTTTCCGCGGTCTGATCGGGAATTGCGTAGGCTTCAGGATATCGCGTGAAATAATCCTGGCAAGTAAGGATGTAACGGTTGCCACGGGAAGAACGTGGTAGGGGGCCTACAATATCCAAGGCTAATTTTTCTAGTGGGTAAGTGGCTTCCGTGACAGGTTGGATGGGAACTTGCTGTTTTCCCGCCTTACGTTTTTTGCAAGCCAAGCAATTTTGAATGTAACGTCGGGTGTCAGTATAACATCCATCCCAATTGAAATAACGACGCACAAGGTCTAGCGTTTTGTCAAACCCTAGATGTCCAGCTAAGGGATTGTCATGACATCGTTCTAAAATATGGTCTCTCATTTTCCGCGGAGCACAAACGCTCGCCCTTGGCTTACAGGTGCCTGAGTTTACCTTGAATAAAATGCCACGATTGTCATAAAAGAAATTCGGGTCGTTTCCTTTTGCTAATTCATGTAATTGCTTTAGATCCTGGCAAGACGCTTGCTCCTTCAATATTCTTTCTGTATCCCAAACCGGTTTATAAATTTCTTTCTCATCCTCCGCAATGACTGTGACTTGAGCAGTGCGCGAAAGGGCATCACAATGTGGTATTTGCTTACCGGGGCAATATTGGATATCATACGAATATTCGCTTAATTCCATCACCCAACGTGCGAGTCTGGGTTTAGGCTCTTTGAGTGTCAATAGCCATCTTAGAGGCTTATGGTCTGTGCACAGGGTGAAGTGTCGACCAAGGAGGTAGATGCGAAACTTTTTTATCATATCCACCACTGCTAGACATTCCAATTCGGTGGCGGAATATGATTTCTCGGCTCGATGGAGTTGACGACTGGCGTACGCAATCGGATGCTCTCCATCCTCAAATTTTTGCGAAAGAATTCCCCCCAGTGCTAAAGGCGAGGCATCGGTAGTAAGAATAAAGGGTTTTTCAAAGTCGGGAAATTTTAATACCGGATGCGTAATAAGACTATTACGCAACTTATCGAACGCTTCTTGTTCTGTCGGCGTCCAATTGAATTCTACATTTTTGCCTGTAAGTTTCGAGAGTGGATTTGAAATATGCGCGAAATTTGTAATAAACTTTCTGTAGTAACCGACCAGTCCTAAAAACGATTGCAATTGACGAACATTAACCGGTACTGAAAAATTTCTTATCGCCTTCACTTTTTCTCCGTCCGGCTGAAGACCATTTGAGGAGATAACATGTCCTAAGAATTGTACTTTAGTCTGAAAAAATCCGCATTTCTGAGGTTTCAATTTCAAATTAGCTGACCTTATCCTTAAAAATAGGCTACGCAGGAGCGCGATATGTCCTTTCCACGTCGAATCGTAAGCAAGGATGTCATCTAAATAACAAACACACCCGTTATTAATAAGGCCATCCAGAACTTTAGACATCAATCGCATAAACGTGGAAGGTGCATTTGCCAAACCAAAACTCATTCGGTTGCACTCGTAGTGACCGAAAGGTGTGCTAAAGGCTGTATATTCTCTACTGTCTTCGTGCATCTCCACCTGCCAATACCCACTACATAGGTCCATAGTGGAAAAATATTTCGCATTCCCTAATTGATCAAAAATTTCCTCCATATTGGGAATGGGAAAGACCTCTTTCTTTGTCACAGCATTAAGTGCTCGATAATCAATGCAAGGTCTGTACTTATTAGGTCCGTCGCCAAGCGCTTTCTTTTTAACCAAAATAATTGGCGCTGACCAAGGGCTCGTTGAGGGTGAAATAACTCCCTGTTCTAGCATCTCATCAATAGCTTTATCCAAGTCAGAACGTAGGGCGTGAGGGACACGATAAGGTCGTTTCTTTATGGGCGTAGCATCACCGACGTCTATTCTATGCTTGACCCAGTCGGTGTGTCCTAAGCTGTTGCTTCCGTGCAAAAAAATATCGGAAAATTCCATAATTAATGCCTTGAGTGGACTTAATGCCTCTGGTGGAACATTATCATACTTAAATAGTGAAATTAAATCATTGGCAGTCGTAGACTCTGGCCATAATTCCGAATTTTCAGCTTCGATTGAATTTATCTCCGAGATTGCTAAGTTTTCATCTACCACTTCGACCTCAATTTGTTCTCTCTTTCGCAATACTACTCGGTTATTCCGTAAATTCCCTAAAAGGATGGGGATGATGCCCTCCTTAGAGACTTTAGCTATCAGGGGAAGCAAGAGGACTTCACCATCTTTCCCGCAAACAATAATTTCCTTTCCTGCGAGCGCTTCATTTTTGGCTTCTGAGATAACAAAGGAGTGCGGAGGAATTTTAGAATTCTTTATCAATTGCATCGTCCTAATTTCGACTGCAAAATCTTTGCTTCTACTATTCTTATCCTCTGCTCCGCGAACTTTCCGGTTATCAGTATTGTCATTCGGAGAATCGGTATTGCTGGTGCCATGATTACCTAACGTATCGGCCATTGTTGGCATAGCTTCAGACTTACTTTCTTCTCTATTAACAAGCATTGGGACCGAATTATTCGCGAAGGATGCTGCGGGATTCAACATTACATTCTCATTTGATAATTCCTGTTCTATACTGCTGCCTTGATTTCCGGCTGCGACCAGCACTTCCCTACGCGCGAAATTTTCTCTGGGTGCGGAATTTTCTTCGCCTTCAATATTCCCAGTGATGACTGGTTCCCATTTTTCCACTAAACCTGAAAGAGGACTATTCTGCTTTTCACCTTCGGAAAGTTGCCTTAGATTAAATTTATTGGGAAACTTGATCGACTTACTATCATTCGGAGAGAATGTCAATTGTTGTGGGAAATCGCGTAAGTCTTCTCCATCCATGTGGGCGACTTGTGTCGACGCGTCCTCAATTTCAAATTTCTCTCTATTGACTGTTGCGACCTTTTCCTTCTTCCCTTCACTCCGATTAGAGGGAGCTAAGATATGCCCTAACACATCGTCAGTATACTCATAATCAAACATATCCAATAAATCTTTAGTTACTGACTGAATGGCGTATTCTTTTTCGCCCTCGACCCTCTGATCCTCGGAGTTCCGTACTGCTGTGAAGGCAAGTTCCTCATTTTCGTCGTGCCGTTGGATAAAGTCCACGGGCACCGTTTCGATTTGTGTTTTGATCAATTTTTCTTGCTTGTCCAATGCAACCGAATGGGCAATCTCATCTTTTGCGTCGCTGGATTTCAATTTAATTTCATGGAAGTGGTTAATGTTAATCATAAACTTGTCCAAAGATAAATTACATTTGTAATTTTCCATGAAGTCGAGGCCAAGGATTCCGTCGTAATTAGTAAGACCTAAGTCGATTATGAGCGCGTCTTGTGGATACAGAATTCCGTCTATCTCAAAGGGTATCCTACTCTGGCCCATCACTGGCAAAATATGACCCGAGGCGCTTCTAATAGGTCTGTTATAGGGGCTAATGCCGATTTCGCCGAAAGGAAAGATTCTCGAACTGATTATTGTTACTGCGGCTCCAGTGTCAACCAGAAACCTGTATTTCGTCTCGAATATTCCACATGTCATTATCAAGCCTGCTTTCGGCGTCACTGCAAGGATTAATTCTTCCCCGATCCCGTGATCGGGGAATTCCCGTTTCCCGTGTTTCGGAGAGAGACATTGTTAGGACATTCTAGCGGACGATGACCCTGTTGTTTACAAGTACCGCAGAGCAATAGAGGGCAGTTCTTCTGCGCGTGGTCAAACTTCCCACAAAGAAAGCAACCGCGAGGTTTAGATCGGCAACTGCGGGCGAAATGTCCCGTTCGGCCACAATGAAAACACTTACGCTCCAAAGTTCGTTGTTGTGTCTCTCGCCTTGGCAATGGTGGTATCGGAGACTGCTGATTAGGGTGTGTGCCTACAGTATCTAGCGGAGGGGGGCGGTTGACTAAGCTAGCAGGGGCATCGTGAAAGGAATGATTAGATTGGCAAGAGCAAATGTTATGGATCTGTGAATGAGAAGAGTGAGTTCTCGCAAGTTCCGCAGATTTTTGGGCGTAATTGCGTGCGGTAGCCTCCTCACATAGAGCGAATTCTTCCGCTTCGAGGAGAGTTTTCGGACCTCGTACCACAACGAAGCGTCCTATCTCTTCCCGTAAACCTAAAAGAAATTGCGTCAGGAGTCTACTCTCCATAATACTTCTAGTGGCCTCTCCGTTTGGGGCTGAGTACGTTTCGCGTAATTGCCGCGCAATCGTGCGAAGTCTAGTGGAGAATTCATTAACTGTCTCGAGCGGTTTTTGCGAACAAGATGTGAACATCTTCTCGAGGGAGAGAGGTGAAACTTTTAAAGTAAATCGTCGCTTGAGATGATTGGCAAAACTATCATAACTCTCGATGATGTGAGGGTTTGCGGAAACGTAATCGGCGGCGGAGCCTAGAAGACGCAAGCGAGCGACGCACAGTGTTTGATGCTCCGTCCAGCCGTTGAGATGGCTTGTGATTTTAAGTGATTCTAAAAATTGCTCGACAGACGTGGCGTCATCTCCGCTAAACGAGGGAATGAGGTACACATGGTTTCCTACCGGGGGAGGCGTGAAACTTGGAGATCTGTCGTCCGCCGGCGGAGGTACTTTGTCAATTGCATTGACAGTTAACGGTAAATCAATTAAATTGACATTAGGTTGACAATAAACTGAGCCATACAAAAATGGGTTGGTGGAGGCGTAAAAAGATGCCATTGTACACAAGATAGATAAAAATCCCAAAAAAAATTTTTAAATTAGTCGAACCTTAATAAAAAATTGAAAAGAATTTCAGAAATACACGAAAAAAATCAAGGCCAGGAGAGAATTTAAGTTCGTACCGCTTGAAAACACCTGACACCAATTGTCGTCGTGGCGACGGTTTAATAATAAAAGGCTTAATTTAGTACAAATGGTTTATTCCTTGACTCTTGTGTACGGTGGCTCGACTGTACTATATTGGGTCTCCCGGGCCTCCGGCGGACGATCGGGGGGTTTCTCCGCGCTCTGCCTCCCGTATGGCGATCTAACTTGTGGTGCCGGTGTCTATAAGCCACTCCGGCGGAACAGTAGCGAGGTCAGTAGCCGGTGTCTATTAAGCCACTCCGGCGGAACAGTAAGGGATCTGTGGCCGGTGTCTAATAAAGCCACTCCGGCGAGATCGTAGCCCAATCTCTCTTATGCCTCTTGGGGACCCCTTTATATACTAGATTCGAGGGTCCAAGGGGCGCCCAGTATTCTTTGGGGGATGGGGCTGTGAGTAGCCCTGCCTTGCCATGCGGCGGGAGTGAGGATGCCTTCGCGGCGTCGTTAACCGTTACCCTGAACGATAGTCATCCTTACCACAATTCTATCACCAGTCTAAAATGCATGCAGTGCTTCAATAAATGCTGCATCATTTAATAACTATTCCTCTGTTTCAAGAAAAATATATGAAAGAATTAAATAACCCAATGGATAAAACATGACTCTCTTTGACAAATAAGGAAGAAAGGGAAAATTAAGCTGTTGAGAAGATCATCCTAGGCCTTGTTGCCAACAAAACACTCATTACCTTGAGAAGATTGTGCTCTCTGAGTAAACTGTCCTAAAACTCAAGTAACATTGTCCTAGAATAAATTAGACCTTCATTTTGATCAACAAATAATATATTCAGGTTGTTTGAGAACTCAGAAGACAGAAGAACAATGAAATCCACTATAATGCAATAACTGCCTTGTGGTGATTGTCTACGTCAATGTGGATACCTTTTGCCATACCAAAGGCATAGAAATGAGCAGAAGAAGTCTGTGTGGCTGGGTGGTAGACCTGAAAAGAGAGGCAGAGCATTTCAATGGAGGATGACCCATCTTTGAGCTTTGCCTGTTCTTCTGGAAATTACCATAAAAACTGAGTTACCTCCATCATGAAGAGTGTTCCTGTCATTTAGACCTTATGTAGGAAGTGAAAATAAGGAGTCTTCCCACGGATGGAATACTAGCGAAAAACATTGTTGCTCACTCTTTCTCTTCTTTCTGAATAAATATTTCCCTGATATTCCTACCCTTCCGTCCTTCAGCCTCCTATATATAATGTACAAAAATTTCAAATTCAAATTTACAATTCATTTGCCTGAGGAAGTGACTAATGGAATGAGTTCTTAATGTATAGAGTGGAAAGTTTACCAACTTTATCATTGTGCAAAGGTATTCACTTTCCTATTTTAGATTTTGTGAATTTAACTCAATATTAATAGAAAATAATTGTTTTTATGTATATTCCTTTGTCAATCAAACTATTGCCACTTGGTCATTGAACTAATTATGACATAACATGATTAAAGATATATATATAAAATGAATCTTTGAAAAATTTGAATGATTCTTAACTCTGCTTTATTAAGTAAGATAATTTAATTTTACAATCTTAGGGGTGCTTACTGAAGTTGAGATTGTTCATCTAGTAAAACGTAAAATTTTTATCTGTGAATGTTATTTTATTATTTATTGTTTATGTTATGTATTGTATTGTTTATGTTATTTTTTCCTTCCAAAGTGGGAGCTGGCCTTAGTGCAAGTGCTGAGTCTGTAAAACCAGGGATTGTACGCAGATCATCTAGTAGAGGCGGAGAGCGTCGTTTGGTGCACCGAAATTCAAGCCGATGTCGAAACAAGGAGAATGGGGCAAAATCTCGTGATATTGGAAACACTGGTGTCATGAGCAGCAGTTCTATAGAGGGAATTTGTGGTGTTAGTGGTATGGTCAGTGGAAAAGGAAGCATATCTGCAACCGATATAGTTGGCGCTAGGGACAGCTTAGTTGGTTTGGACCCCTGTCAAGGTCCAGGCAGCGGGCCTGGAAGTGGAGAAATAAGGAGTGAAATAATTGTTGGAGGAGATGAATCGGGCAGGACCAGTGGGAACATTTCAGAAAGGGAATGTGCAGATATGGATGTGCAAAGTTTTCAAGTTACCCATGCATACAAACCAAGGATTTAGATATGCATAAATTTTTGACTTTTATGAGTGACTGAAGACTGAAATATGCTTTCTTTTCCTGATTAGTGCCAAGAAAAGAGAAACTAATGGAAAAAGTCATGGCACAACTTTTGTAGCAAATACCTCTCCTGCTTTGGTCTATCATCTTTCAACTGTTAGTTTTTCCTCTTTACTGGAAAAAAACCATGCTGCCTGAGTTAGGTGAAGAATATTTTCCAAAGCTCTCTCTTTATCCTATCTCATATTTGCTTTTAGTTTAATTTGCTAACCCATTTACTCCCACCAAAACATGAAACATTCTCTTTGAACTGTGAATGCTTAATCGTCAAATGATGTGGTTTCAGTCTGAGGAGGGAAAGTGGGGAAAAGTGCAGCTGTTTTGAGAAGGTCCATTTTTTATTGATGTAAACATAACACCAAGAAACAATTCTGGATAATCTGCTCCAAAAAAGTACTTCAGCCATATTCAGCCAGTTATCTCAAAAGTACGTACTATATGCAATTTGTATACATTTATTAGACATCATTAATTTGGATTTTCTATGAAAATTATCGAAATGAATGAGCTTTGTGTATGAAATTATAATAATGAAAAGCTATCATGAGTATTTTGTGACAATACTGTTGTTTGGTGAAGATCCAATTGTAGATTATCAATATGGGGCGTGGTCAACATAACTACTGAAGCATATTTTAAGGTGAGATTTTCATTTCTGTTCATTCTACATTCTAAGTTTTATTTATTTAATGCTATTTTAGTGTCATACTCATGACATTATTTTAATGCCGATTTAAATGTAAAGGGAAGCATTTTCTGTTTGCCTTGTCTTTTTATTTCCCATTAATATTCAAATGAATTATATGAAAGATAAAATGTAGGGTTAGGGTTAATTATGATTCAAGTATTAACTAGGTATCTATGAAATATTTTTTTTTAGAATATTGGATAGAGGTATAATGTTTTTTAATCATTGTTTACATAATTTACCTAGCCATTTTAATATATGATTACCTTCATGCTTAGTTCATGAGTGAAGACTATGATTTAATTTGATGAATTTTTACTTTTGCTTAGGCCAGTTTCTCAATTTATTTTAATTAATATTCAATTCCAATAACTAAATTTCCTTTAAGATACTTGATTTGAGTATTATTTATAACACCTTTAATTAATTTAAGTTATGAATCATAATATTTTTGATAATCGCATTTCTTTATGTTCTAGGCATAGAAGGCACAGGATAAGAAGCCTAATGCAAGCTTGGACCTATTTCTGAGAGGTGACCCAGTTCTGCAATTGTTTTCATTCTTCTCTCTTCCAAATTGTCTACCTAAGCATCAATAAGTTAGGCATAATTTAAATGTTTTTGTAAATTCTAATAATCGTACTACACAAAAATGAAGATGTGACAACAGGTTGATGTTATGTGTTCTTTTCAAGAACTATTTATTTTGAGATGATTCTTATGTGATCCATAATATATATTGAAACAAGAGAAGGGCTTGTGTGTGGAATGTCAATAAACATTCTTGCAATTTCCGTAACATTATTACTCTATCTTGGCAAGCTTCAAAAATATATTATCCACATACTTAAAAAGTTTTTTTCAGAAGTACAAAGAAATTCTTTCAATGATAGGATTAGGGTAACCATTTTTTCTGTGTTTATCATCAGAATTGCATGTTATCATTTTTATGTCATCAAAATGCAAGCTTTTTATTCATCTTACACCTTCTATAATAAGTATGCGTGGAATCAGTATTTTCCTGTGTATATAGGATATATTATTCATGCTAAAAGTTGTGAAGTCTAATTAATATATTTATGCTTATACATGCACAGACTTTTTTAATGAAAATCTGAATGTAATTCAGCTGAAATTTAAAGAAATTTGGCAAGGAATATTTTTTCATAGATTTTTGTGAACTGCCTCTAGAAATTTTTGAGATTCCACAAATATAAAAACTGTATAATTTAAAATTTTGAATATATATAAATCTGCCATTTTAAGTCAAGATTATCCATTTCTCCTGAATTGAGAACAATTTTCTACAGTGATCTGCCAAAGAGAAGGTCTAAAGCTTCTGCTAATTTAAACAGTCCATGCTTCTGAGTATCTATTTGCTTACTAGTACAAACGGTAACTTCTCTTCTTCATAAACAGAGCTAATAGTAGCTAGGTAAAGCTTAATAATTTCTTGAAATTTCTGTACACTGGAAAATGATTAATTTCTAATGGTTGATTGAATCAAGATGTGGATCTAAGGTTCATTGCTGGTTGGGATCATCATAATTGTGTTCATCAGGATTTCTGAAGTGAGAATTATTTCAGTATTTAGTGAAATATAAAGTTTTAACTAGTTTGCAAATGCCTAATGAAAGCTGCCAGTTCTGTCATTCAAAAAACAATATCTGTGTCATTCCCAAAAATGATTCTTTAATTGCAAAAATTGTAACATGTATTATTTTCTCTTCGGAAAGAATATTTTATTATTTCATGGATAAAATATAAATTTAAACATATGAAATTTATTGTGAAATTTATTTAAATGTTCATAAAATTTTTTGTCCTCTTCCTTGATATTTGAAAAAGTATGATTCAGTTTGGGTTTCCCTGTAGATTGACTAAAAATGCTTCCATCATTGTAAAATTTAAGTGATAAATGGTAGTTTAAATGGCCCTAAATGCATTGTTGATTGTAACTTCATCATTATGTTATATGAAAGTCTTGATATGCAAGAACCATGGAATAGTATCCCAAAGCTTATGTACTGAAGCACCATAGAATGGGATTATTTGGAGAAAATTACATAATCATATGAAATTTGAACAAAGTACTTATAGCTTGTAGCAAAGATCACTACAATGCAAATCATTCATTTTCAATCTATATTTTCTTAATTCCTCCAGGCTTCATATTCTCAAAATAATTTTTACTTAGCAAATAAATCAATTTAGTCATTGATCTTATCATTGAAGCTATAGTTATGTTTTCTGCCAGTCTTTCCTTGTTGTTAAATTCTAACAAAAAATGGAATTTCCTGAAATAAGGTCAAATATATGAAAATGATATATTAAAGATAAACAATCATATTATTTTTTTTATGCAGATAAATGTTACTTAGTGTAAAGGAAGTTGTTAAAGAGCATTTGCAATTTAATGATTTAATTTCAGGTTAAACATAGTTACATTGAATAACTATTCTTTTAGACATTTAATGTATTTCCTACACTTAAGAAACATTTTATATCTCTTTTGTATTCTTGAATGATAATTCTTCTTTTTTATCACTGAGGATATTTGTGTACTTTTTAGAATTATTGAAATGCTGAAGTGTTGGAGAAACATTCAGTAACTAGCTCTCATGTAAAATCCCATTCCTTCTTTGGGAATTGAGTGATTTGAAGGGGACCATTTTTATCCTAATCCATTAAATTTTTGCTTTCATTCATAAATTATTCCAACTTGGGAGTGTAATTTTTTGTGAAAGAAGTTATGGTATGCTCACAAGCAAAATAAAAAAAACTCATATTGCTGGAGAATCTATTTAATGTCAAAATTTATTAATTTTTGTTATATGGAGCAGGTTAAATATTTGAATAAATATTGTTTTAAAAATTTATTGATTGCATAACATTCTTGCTAACAGGATAAGATTGTCATAGTTGCAATGAAAAGGTCAGAATTTTGATTCAAAATTAATTGTCTTGAGTAAATACTTGCTAGAATGACTTATGCGGCTGTTAAAATATATGTTACTAATACGTTTGAACCATTACTATGGAAATCATGTAACATCTTTGTTAGTATTGTATTTATTTTTGAAAATATTTCTGTTTTTAATACTTCGAGGTATATATAATATTTCATGACTGCATTTGAAAGGATGATGGATTTAATATGACCTCATGTGTACAATTAACAGAAATTAAAGTCAAATCATAGCTCAACTTATTTTATCATATCTCTATGTTCTGATCTTTATAGAGTTAATTATTTGATAAATATGTGTGTTTAGTTTTTATTCCTATTACTTTTCCTTTAAGAAGACTGATTTTTTGCTGGTCATACTTCCTTTTCATTATTGAACTATCTTATTTGAACACCTTTTAGGTATGAAATGAGGGTACATTTAAGAGTAGCAAAGGATTTAAAGGAATAAGTGACAACAAAATGGTAAAATATGCATTTAAGCACATGTTTTGGCATTTACTCGTATTGTTTGTTATCCTCTGAGCCAAAAATATTCTTGACAAATGTAAATGAATGTGTCATTCAAGGAAATTAAAGTCAACAGTTATAATTGAGCTCCTAAAAAGAAGCTCTGTTGATGAAGTTTCAGGTTAGAAATGTGGAATTTTTGATGAATTTGAAGTTTAATGAAGATTAAATAAAAAGTTTGTGTCTTTTATGGAAAGGTTTTAAAGCAGTTCTTCCCGGTAGCCACTCTCTTATCAGGGACTGGCTCTATGAGTTGATGAGACCCTTAGGTATTATAAAGTACTGGCAGCTCTTAAATGTTTTAAAATTTTTTCAAAGTATGAAGTATTGCTTCAACATATGTGATAGCTTTAATGGAATATAGCTATTTGGCTTTAAGGAGAAGAGTTGTTTGTAATTGCTTCTTTTGCTGATGAGATCATAAAATCAGTGTCATAAACTGCTAGTTGGAACAGATGCAGATTATTCCCCTTGGCAAGCAAATGCATGCCTTGGAAATTGTGGATCATTGTTGTGGCTTGGTTTTCCTGTTAAGAGTCTTGCAAATATTCAAAATATGAGAAAATACATTCTATGAGGATTGAGATATTTATCGTCACTTTGAACTATGGTGACAATCTAAATAAAAAAGTAATTATGAATGACTTTTTTGCAATTCCACTGCCTTGTGAATCGGTAAGGAATGTTCGAAAAATAATTATAAGTCAACTTTCCCTTATGATGCATTTTAATGTGAAAATTTTTAAAGAAAATTTGGCATAATTTTCATATTGATTGAAATGTTTTCTTTTCTATTATTGCCAATGTTTGAGAATGTATGTTTATAATGGCTGTGTACATATAATTTGTTTCAAATTGACTAAATGTAAATAATTCTGTGTATAAAATTTCTTGTTACACAAATGAGTGAGTATTAAGTAAATTGTGTCATTGAATGTGTGGTCATAAGAAATAGTATCTGTTTCCTAATGTTTCACGTATTGTATTGTGTGAATTCATTACAATTGATGGGCCTAGGTAAGAATCGAAATGAGAGTGAAGTTTTATGAGCCTAATGAGTGATTATAGCTTGTTCAAATGGTGTGGAATAGGTGTGTAAAGCCAATTTTAGGCGACCCACAGTTGTTTAAATGTTTAATAACGTGTAGATTTGGTATAGTTATTACAAATATGGTGGTATTTTTATCATTTGAACACATTGATATTTAACTTTTAAATAATATTAGTTTTTACAACAGCTCAGAGTGATGATGTCCATTTACAGTTGAAAATGATTAACTAGAACTAAGTTTAAGTTTTACACTGCCAAAGGTGCAAAGTGCCACTGCAATTGTTAAAATATATTTGATTAAGTACAAGAAATATATTCATTTTGTTCTCAATCATTACCAGTTTTGGATTTGGTTTTCCTGAATTACTGAATTGTCTTGTATGATGGAAAATATTGATATGTCAATTAGTATTATTGTGATTGGTTTTTAATATACCTAAAACATCTATGCAAAATGAAATATTGAGAGTTGATTTTTCTCATAACTCTACATCAATATATTCTTCATGGTATTGTTCTAAAATTTTCTTAAACTACTCTAAATATATATATTGTTAAAGCTGCTGCATTTACTATTAAATATGAGAAATGTAGATTTCATAAGATTCATTAAATTTTTCATAATCTCCAGTGTTTCTCTGATATTTTCTCCTTATATTAATTGTTCTTTCAAATTGATATTTTTCATGAGTATTTCATGACTCTTTGATGAGCATGAGGCAACTTTCCCAATCGATTTTGTATATACATTGAAAAGACTTCTTTAGGTTTATTTATATATCTATTTATGAATTATTCTATTTTTTGTTTGTAAAAATTATTTCTGATTTTAATTCATTGTTGGTATGGAATTTGGTAAGACTCAATACTCAAAATGTATAATATGAATTGGTTATTAAATGAATTGTTCATAAAGTTTTTGTTTGATTTATTTATATTCATAATTAACTATCAAGAAATAGAGCTTTTGATGGTGAAACCAAATGTAACTGATAGTGTTATTTTGGATTTATTCATGCCATTGAGCAGAAAATGTGAATATCATATTGCTTGTAATTCATTCCTTATATATATTACCTCATCATGTCTTCATGATTTCTACATAATGTTTCAGAATCATTGCTTTGCGTATTTTAGGCATTTAATTTCCTATAAATGTTCACTATTTGCTAGGATTCAGTTAAGATTAAGTGGAGTTGAACTTCTTCAGTTTATCCCTATGAAAAAATCTTGGTTTCAGTAAGCTATACTTTTATGATTTTGGAATATTCAAAATTGAAGTTGTTATACTTATTGTGCCATTTCAGGTTATAAAATTAATTTATGCTATATAAATCCAACTTAAAATAAACGCATATCTCTAACAATGTTATTAATTAATGAATCAAGTATATCAGTCTTACTCGAGTGAGTGACTATCACTATGTTTAATTGAACACTCATATACTTTGATTGGAAGACTTCAAAAACAATCTTCTTAACAAGTATACATATATATAAATATGAATAAAATCCATTTATAAATGTGAAGAATTCTTATATAGTAAAATTTACTTTTGGAAATTCTAATTCTGAAAATATTTCTATAATGATATAATTTAACTATGACTCTGATAAAACATGACTTTATTCAACCAATTGATAAATATGCTACTATGTGGTGAGAAATTGTTTTAAAGAAAATAAGAAAAAAAACGCACTTCATCAAAATTATATTCATTTAGTTCATATTACTTAATGATAAGTCATATTAATACCAAAAAAAAATACTAGAAGAACATCTATAATAAAAAAACTGAATAAGCTATTGCACATGAAATATTCACTTTGTTGAACTATTTTCTTTAAAATGTCATGATTCATAAAGCTATTGAATTTTAATGTGTGCAAAATATTAAACTTGTCCTACAAAAGAATTTTTCTAACTAACTAGATTTGTGCAACCAACTGTGCTATATAGGCAAAGTTTAATCCTTATATTCTTCTAAATCTAATTATAATAACTAAAATATTTAACTAATTTCTATAACCATTACAAAATTCATTGAACTGATGATATATTTCTTGACATGAAAATATAAAGTATGATAAATAACAATAGTCCATAAAACTTCTTCAGGGGCAATTTCATTTCTAAGAAATTCCTTAATAATTTTATTAAGTCTAAGCAACAAAGAAAATCCTTATCCAAACTCAAAGTCCAATTAGTTTATACAATTTTCCTTTTGGGGACAAAAAACAAAAGATGTTCAGTGCTGAATTTAAGGTTTTTAAAGCAGTTTATAATAAATGACTTTTCACTGATCTGGTGAAGGAAATTCCTTAATAATTTTATTAAATCTAGGATAAATGAAGAAAACTCATCATAGAAAGTATTTCTAGGAGTCTTTCTACACATACCATAACTTATACAAAGTGAATAAAAAATTTGAAAAATTGGAAATTTTCTGGAACATTCCTTTGAAAACAGAGATGTTTGATTCATTGTGATTTTTATCAGATATGGTAAAGAATCATTTAAAAATACTTTTGCAGCAAATATTTTTGCAATCCCCTAAATACATTGTGAGATATAATGGTTTTTAATGGAAATCATCTTCATTTCTACCCTTCTTGAAATGCTATTGTAAAAATGTTTAAAAAGGCTCCTAGCATCATTAAATCTGAAATATTGAGAATGAACTCATATTTGGATTATATGTGAACCTTTTTGTATGATACAATGTAAATATTATGAATAAAAAATGATTTTCATGCCAAGTCATTTCTTCCTCAACCCTTTGGCGACTTCTTGCTTATATGTGATAAAAATATTTTATTTCTTGAAGCAACGAAGAAAATCCTTTTCCCAACTTGAAGTACAATTAGTTGGAATGTTTTTCCTTTTGGGGACAGAAAACAAAAGATGTTTAGTGCTGAATTTAAGGTCTTTAAAGCAGTTTATAATAAATGACTTTTCACTGATCTGGTGAAGGAAAATCCTTAATTTTTTCATTAAGACTAGGAAAAATAAAGTTAAATCATCATAGAAAGTATTCTTAGGAGTCTTTCTACACATACCATAACTCATTCAAAGCAAATAAAAAATTTGAAAAATTGGAAATTTTCTGGAAAATTCCACTAAAAACAAAGATGTTTGATTCATTTTGATTTTTATCAGATATGGTAAAGAATCATTTAAAAATACTTTTGCAGCAAATATTTTTGCAATCCCCTAAATACATTGTGAGATATAATGGATGATAATGGAAATCATCTTCAATTCTGCCTTTCTTGAAATGCTGCCATAAAATTGTTTAGAAAGGCTCCCAGCATCATAAGGATCTGGAATATTTAGAATGAACTCATTTTTGGACTAAATGAGAACCTTTTTGTGAGATGCAATGTAAAAATTATGAATAAAAAATGATTTTTATGCCAAGTCATTTCTTCCTCAACCCTTTGGTGACTTCTTGCTTATATGTGATAAAAATATTTTTTTTTCTTGAAGCAACAAAGAAAATCCTTATCCCAACTTGAAGTACAATTAGTTGGAATGTTTTTCCTTTTGGGGACAGAAAACAAAAGATGTTTAGTGCTGAATTTAAGGTTTTTAAAGCGGTTTATAATAAATGACTTTTCACTGAACTGGTGAAGGAAATTCCTTAATAATTTTATTAAGTATAGGAAAAATGAAGTTAAATTATCATAGAAAGTATTCTTAGGAGTCTTTCTACACATACCATAACTCATTCAAAGCAAATAAAAAATTTGAAAAATTGGAAATTTTCTGGAACATTCCACTAAAAACAAAGATGTTTGATTCATTTTGATTTTTATCAGATATGGTAAAGAATCATTTAAAAAATACTTTTGCAGCAAATATTTTTGCAATCCCCTAAATACATTGTGAGATATAATGGATGATAATGGAAATCATCTTCAATTCTGCCTTTCTTGAAATGCTGCCATAAAATTGTTTAGAAAGGCTCCCAGCATCATAAGGATCTGGAATATTTAGAATGAACTCATTTTTGGACTAAATGAGAACCTTTTTGTGAGATGCAATGTAAAAATTATGAATAAAAAATGATTTTTATGCCAAGTCATTTCTTCCTCAACCCTTTGGTGACTTCCTGCATAAATGGGATTAATATATTTTATTTCTTGAAGCAACGAAGAAAATCCTTTTGCCAACTTGAAGTACAATTAGTTGGAATGTTTTTCCTTTTGGGGACAGAAAACAAAAGATGTTTAGTGCTGAATTTAAGGTTTTTAAAGCGGTTTATAATAAATGACTTTTCACTGAACTGGTGAAGGAAATTCCTTAATAATTTTATTAAGTATAGGAAAAATGAAGTTAAATCATCATAGAAAGTATTCTTAGGAGTCTTTCTACACATACCATAACTCATTCAAAGTAAATGAAAAATTTGAAAAATTGGAAATTTTCTGGAAAATTCCTTTTAAAACAAAGATGTTTGATTCATTTTGATTTTTATCAGATATGTTAAAGAATCATTTGAAAATACTTTTGCAGCAAATATTTTTGCAATCCCCTAAATACATTGTGAGATATAATGGATGATAATGGAAATCATCTTCAATTCTGCCTTTCTTGAAATGCTGTCATAAAATTGTTTAGAAAGGCTCCCAGCATCATAAGGATCTGGAATATTTAGAATGAACTCATTTTTGGACTAAATGAGAACCTTTTTGTGAGATGCAATGTAAAAATTATGAATAAAAAATGATTTTTATGCCAAGTCATTTCTTCCTCAACCCTTTGGTGACTTCTTGCTTATATGTGATAAAAATATTTTTTTTTCTTGAAGCAACAAAGAAAATCCTTATCCCAACTTGAAGTACAATTAGTTGGAATGTTTTTCCTTTTGGGGACAGAAAACAAAAGATGTTTAGTGCTGAATTTAAGGTTTTTAAAGCGGTTTATAATAAATGACTTTTCACTGAACTGGTGAAGGAAATTCCTTAATAATTTTATTAAGTATAGGAAAAATGAAGTTAAATCATCATAGAAAGTATTCTTAGGAGTCTTTCTACACATACCATAACTCATTCAAAGTAAATAAAAAATTTGAAAAATTGGAAATTTTCTGGAACATTCCACTAAAAACAAAGATGTTTGATTCATTTTGATTTTTATCAGATATGGTAAAGAATCATTTAAAAATACTTTTGCAGCAAATATTTTTGCAATCCCCTAAATACATTGTGAGATATAATGGATGATAATGGAAATCATCTTCAATTCTGCCTTTCTTGAAATGCTGCCATAAAATTGTTTAGAAAGGCTCCCAGCATCATAAGGATCTGGAATATTTAGAATGAACTCATATTTGGACTAAATGAGAACCTTTTTGTGAGATGCAATGTAAATATTATGAATAAAAAATGATTTTTATGCCAAGTCATTTCTTCCTCAACCCTTTGGTGACTTCCTGCATAAATGGGATTAATATATTTTATTTCTTGAAGCAACGAAGAAAATCCTTTTGCCAACTTGAAGTACAATTAGTTGGAATGTTTTTCCTTTTGGGGACAGAAAACAAAAGATGTTTAGTGCTGAATTTAAGGTTTTTAAAGCGGTTTATAATAAATGACTTTTCACTGAACTGGTGAAGGAAATTCCTTAATAATTTTATTAAGTATAGGAAAAATGAAGTTAAATCATCATAGAAAGTATTCTTAGGAGTCTTTCTACACATACCATAACTCATTCAAAGCAAATAAAAAATTTGAAAAATTGGAAATTTTCTGGAACATTCCACTAAAAACAAAGATGTTTGATTCATTTTGATTTTTATCAGATATGGTAAAGAATCATTTAAAAAATACTTTTGCAGCAAATATTTTTGCAATCCCCTAAATACATTGTGAGATATAATGGATGATAATGGAAATCATCTTCAATTCTGCCTTTCTTGAAATGCTGCCATAAAATTGTTTAGAAAGGCTCCCAGCATCATAAGGATCTGGAATATTTAGAATGAACTCATATTTGGACTAAATGAGAACCTTTTTGTGAGATGCAATGTAAATATTATGAATAAAAAATGATTTTTATGCCAAGTCATTTCTTCCTCAACCCTTTGGTGACTTCCTGCATAAATGGGATTAATATATTTTATTTCTTGAAGCAACGAAGAAAATCCTTTTGCCAACTTGAAGTACAATTAGTTGGAATGTTTTTCCTTTTGGGGACAGAAAACAAAAGATATTTAGTGCTGAATTTTAGGTTTTTAAAGCAGTTTATAATAAATGACTTTTCACTGATTTGGTGAAGGAAATTCCTTAATAATTTTATTAAGTCTAGGAAAAATGAAGTTAAATCATCATAGAAAGTATTCTTAGGAGTCTTTCTACACATACCATAACTCATTCAAAGTAAATAAAAAATTTGAAAAATTGGAAATTTTCTGGAACATTCCACTAAAAACAAAGATGTTTGATTCATTTTGATTTTTATCAGATATGGTAAAGAATCATTTAAAAATACTTTTGCAGCAAATATTTTTGCAATCCCCTAAATACATTGTGAGATATAATGGATGATAATGGAAATCATCTTCAATTCTACCCTTCTTGAAATGCTGCCATAAAATTGTTTAGAAAGGCTCCCAGCATCATAAGGATCTGGAATATTTAGAATGAACTCATATTTGGACTAAATGAGAACCTTTTTTTGAGATGCAATGTAAATATTATGAATAAAAAATGATTTTTATGCCAAGTCATTTCTTCCTCAACCCTTTGGTGACTTCCTGCATAAATGGGATTAATATATTTTATTTCTTGAAGCAACGAAGAAAATCCTTTTGCCAACTTGAAGTACAATTAGTTGGAATGTTTTTCCTTTTGGGGACAGAAAACAAAAGATGTTTAGTGCTGAATTTAAGGTTTTTAAAGCGGTTTATAATAAATGACTTTTCACTGAACTGGTGAAGGAAATTCCTTAATAATTTTATTAAGTATAGGAAAAATGAAGTTAAATCATCATAGAAAGTATTCTTAGGAGTCTTTCTACACATACCATAACTCATTCAAAGCAAATAAAAAATTTGAAAAATTGGAAATTTTCTGGAACATTCCACTAAAAACAAAGATGTTTGATTCATTTTGATTTTTATCAGATATGGTAAAGAATCATTTAAAAAATACTTTTGCAGCAAATATTTTTGCAATCCCCTAAATACATTGTGAGATATAATGGATGATAATGGAAATCATCTTCAATTCTGCCTTTCTTGAAATGCTGCCATAAAATTGTTTAGAAAGGCTCCCAGCATCATAAGGATCTGGAATATTTAGAATGAACTCATTTTTGGACTAAATGAGAACCTTTTTGTGAGATGCAATGTAAAAATTATGAATAAAAAATGATTTTTATGCCAAGTCATTTCTTCCTCAACCCTTTGGTGACTTCCTGCATAAATGGGATTAATATATTTTATTTCTTGAAGCAACGAAGAAAATCCTTTTGCCAACTTGAAGTACAATTAGTTGGAATGTTTTTCCTTTTGGGGACAGAAAACAAAAGATGTTTAGTGCTGAATTTAAGGTTTTTAAAGCGGTTTATAATAAATGACTTTTCACTGAACTGGTGAAGGAAATTCCTTAATAATTTTATTAAGTATAGGAAAAATGAAGTTAAATTATCATAGAAAGTATTCTTAGGAGTCTTTCTACACATACCATAACTCATTCAAAGCAAATAAAAAATTTGAAAAATTGGAAATTTTCTGGAACATTCCACTAAAAACAAAGATGTTTGATTCATTTTGATTTTTATCAGATATGGTAAAGAATCATTTAAAAATACTTTTGCAGCAAATATTTTTGCAATCCCCTAAATACATTGTGAGATATAATGGATGATAATGGAAATCATCTTCAATTCTACCCTTCTTGAAATGCTACCGTAAAAAGGTTAAAAATGGCTACTAGCATCATAAAGATCTGGTATATTTTGCATGTACTCATATTTGGACTAAATGAGAACCTTTTTGAGAGATGCAATGTAAAAATTATGAATAAAAAATGATTTTTATGCCAAGTCATTTCTTCCTCAACCCTTTGGTGACTTCTTGCTTATATGTGATAAAAATATTTTTTTTTCTTGAAGCAACGAAGAAAATCCTTTTGCCAACTTGAAGTACAATTAGTTGGAATGTTTTTCCTTTTGGGGACAGAAAACAAAAGATATTTAGTGCTGAATTTTAGGTTTTTAAAGCGGTTTATAATAAATGACTTTTCACTGAACTGGTGAAGGAAATTCCTTAATAATTTTATTAAGTATAGGAAAAATGAAGTTAAATCATCATAGAAAGTATTCTTAGGAGTCTTTCTACACATACCATAACTCATTCAAAGTAAATGAAAAATTTGAAAAATCGGAAATTTTCTGGAAAATTCCTTTTAAAACAAAGATGTTTGATTCATTTTGATTTTTATCAGATATGTTAAAGAATCATTTGAAAATACTTTTGCAGCAAATATTTTTGCAATCCCCTAAATACATTGTGAGATATAATGGATGATAATGGAAATCATCTTCAATTCTACCCTTCTTGAAATGCTACCGTAAAAAGGTTAAAAATGGCTACTAGCATCATAAAGATCTGGTATATTTTGCATGTACTCATATTTGGACTAAATGAGAACCTTTTTGTGAGATGCAATGTAAAAATTATGAATAAAAAATGATTTTTATGCCAAGTCATTTCTTCCTCAACCCTTTGGTGACTTCTTGCTTATATGTGATAAAAATATTTTTTTTTCTTGAAGCAACAAAGAAAATCCTTATCCCAACTTGAAGTACAATTAGTTGGAATGTTTTTCCTTTTGGGGACAGAAAACAAAAGATGTTTAGTGCTGAATTTAAGGTTTTTAAAGCGGTTTATAATAAATGACTTTTCACTGAACTGGTGAAGGAAATTCCTTAATAATTTTATTAAGTATAGGAAAAATGAAGTTAAATCATCATAGAAAGTATTCTTAGGAGTCTTTCTACACATACCATAACTCATTCAAAGCAAATAAAAAATTTGAAAAATTGGAAATTTTCTGGAACATTCCACTAAAAAAAAGATGTTTGATTCATTTTGATTTTTATCAGATATGGTAAAGAATCATTTAAAAAATACTTTTGCAGCAAATATTTTTGCAATCCCCTAAATACATTGTGAGATATAATGGATGATAATGGAAATCATCTTCAATTCTGCCTTTCTTGAAATGCTGCCATAAAATTGTTTAGAAAGGCTCCCAGCATCATAAGGATCTGGAATATTTAGAATGAACTCATATTTGGACTAAATGAGAACCTTTTTGTGAGATGCAATGTAAATATTATGAATAAAAAATGATTTTTATGCCAAGTCATTTCTTCCTCAACCCTTTGGTGACTTCCTGCATAAATGGGATTAATATATTTTATTTCTTGAAGCAACAAAGAAAATCCTTATCCCAACTTGAAGTACAATTAGTTGGAATGTTTTTCCTTTTGGGGACAGAAAACAAAAGATGTTTAGTGCTGAATTTAAGGTTTTTAAAGCGGTTTATAATAAATGACTTTTCACTGAACTGGTGAAGGAAATTCCTTAATAATTTTATTAAGTATAGGAAAAATGAAGTTAAATCATCATAGAAAGTATTCTTAGGAGTCTTTCTACACATACCATAACTCATTCAAAGTAAATGAAAAATTTGAAAAATCGGAAATTTTCTGGAAAATTCCTTTTAAAACAAAGATGTTTGATTCATTTTGATTTTTATCAGATATGTTAAAGAATCATTTGAAAATACTTTTGCAGCAAATATTTTTGCAATCCCCTAAATACATTGTGAGATATAATGGATGATAATGGAAATCATCTTCAATTCTACCCTTCTTGAAATGCTACCGTAAAAAGGTTAAAAATGGCTACTAGCATCATAAAGATCTGGTATATTTTGCATGTACTCATATTTGGACTAAATGAGAATTTGATTTTTATCAGATATGGTAAAGAATCATTTAAAAAATACTTTTGCAGCAAATATTTTTGCAATCCCCTAAATACATTGTGAGATATAATGGATGATAATGGAAATCATCTTCAATTCTGCCTTTCTTGAAATGCTGCCATAAAATTGTTTAGAAAGGCTCCCAGCATCATAAGGATCTGGAATATTTAGAATGAACTCATTTTTGGACTAAATGAGAACCTTTTTGTGAGATGCAATGTAAAAATTATGAATAAAAAATGATTTTTATGCCAAGTCATTTCTTCCTCAACCCTTTGGTGACTTCTTGCTTACATGTGATAAAAATATTTTTTTTTCTTGAAGCAACAAAGAAAATCCTTATCCCAACTTGAAGTACAATTAGTTGGAATGTTTTTCCTTTTGGGGACAGAAAACAAAAGATGTTTAGTGCTGAATTTAAGGTTTTTAAAGCAGTTTATAATAAATGACTTTTCACTGAACTGGTGAAGGAAATTCCTTAATAATTTTATTTAGTATAGGAAAAATGAAGTTAAATCATCATAGAAAGTATTCTTAGGAGTCTTTCTACACATACCATAACTCATTCAAAGCAAATAAAAAATTTGAAAAATTGGAAATTTTCTGGAACATTCCACTAAAAACAAAGATGTTTGATTCATTTTGATTTTTATCAGATATGGTAAAGAATCATTTAAAAAATACTTTTGCAGCAAATATTTTTGCAATCCCCTAAATACATTGTGAGATATAATGGATGATAATGGAAATCATCTTCAATTCTGCCTTTCTTGAAATGCTGCCATAAAATTGTTTAGAAAGGCTCCCAGCATCATAAGGATCTGGAATATTTAGAATGAACTCATTTTTGGACTAAATGAGAACCTTTTTGTGAGATGCAATGTAAAAATTATGAATAAAAAATGATTTTTATGCCAAGTCATTTCTTCCTCAACCCTTTGGTGACTTCCTGCATAAATGGGATTAATATATTTTATTTCTTGAAGCAACAAAGAAAATCCTTATCCCAACTTGAAGTACAATTAGTTGGAATGTTTTTCCTTTTGGGGACAGAAAACAAAAGATGTTTAGTGCTGAATTTAAGGTTTTTAAAGCGGTTTATAATAAATGACTTTTCACTGAACTGGTGAAGGAAATTCCTTAATAATTTTATTAAGTATAGGAAAAATGAAGTTAAATCATCATAGAAAGTATTCTTAGGAGTCTTTCTACACATACCATAACTCATTCAAAGTAAATGAAAAATTTGAAAAATCGGAAATTTTCTGGAAAATTCCTTTTAAAACAAAGATGTTTGATTCATTTTGATTTTTATCAGATATGTTAAAGAATCATTTGAAAATACTTTTGCAGCAAATATTTTTGCAATCCCCTAAATACATTGTGAGATATAATGGATGATAATGGAAATCATCTTCAATTCTACCCTTCTTGAAATGCTACCGTAAAAAGGTTAAAAATGGCTACTAGCATCATAAAGATCTGGTATATTTTGCATGTACTCATATTTGGACTAAATGAGAATTTGATTTTTATCAGATATGGTAAAGAATCATTTAAAAAATACTTTTGCAGCAAATATTTTTGCAATCCCCTAAATACATTGTGAGATATAATGGATGATAATGGAAATCATCTTCAATTCTGCCTTTCTTGAAATGCTGCCATAAAATTGTTTAGAAAGGCTCCCAGCATCATAAGGATCTGGAATATTTAGAATGAACTCATTTTTGGACTAAATGAGAACCTTTTTGTGAGATGCAATGTAAAAATTATGAATAAAAAATGATTTTTATGCCAAGTCATTTCTTCCTCAACCCTTTGGTGACTTCTTGCTTACATGTGATAAAAATATTTTTTTTTCTTGAAGCAACAAAGAAAATCCTTATCCCAACTTGAAGTACAATTAGTTGGAATGTTTTTCCTTTTGGGGACAGAAAACAAAAGATGTTTAGTGCTGAATTTAAGGTTTTTAAAGCAGTTTATAATAAATGACTTTTCACTGAACTGGTGAAGGAAATTCCTTAATAATTTTATTAAGTATAGGAAATATGAAGTTAAATCATCATAGAAAGTATTCTTAGGAGTCGTTCTACACATACCATAACTCATTCAAAGTAAATAAAAAATTTGAAAAATTGGAAATTTTCATGAAATTCCTTTTAAAACAAAGATGTTTGATTCATTTTGATTTTTATCAGATATGGTAAAGAATCATTTAAAAATACTTTTGCAGCAAATATTTTTGCAATCCCCTAAATACATTGTGAGATATAATGGATGATAATGGAAATCATCTTCATTTCTACCCTTCTTGAAATGGTATTGTAAAAATGTTTAAAAAGGCTCCTAGCATCATTAAATCTGAAATATGGAGAATGAACTCATATTTGGATTATAGGTGAACCTTTTTGTATGATACAATGTAAATATTTTGAAAAATAAGATTTGATATATTTTTGCAATCCTCTAAACACTTTCGAAGATATAAGCAAACTGAATGGAATTGTATTTATTTATTGTATAAATATATTGACCAGAAATTTCCTTTATGAATGATCACTCTTATAAATATATGTTCATATTATTTTTTGAATTTTTCTCAGAAAGGATATATGTGTTCAATTATGCTTTTTCTTTTTATTCTATTAAGTTTTAAGGATATTATGATTTTTTGTTCTTATTTTGATGCTTTACTCTTCCCTATAATTGGTTGTTATATTATTTGGTATTGCTAGTATTTATGTTTCTAGAATAATCTAATAATTTTCTTTAAAAATCATTAAAATGGTAGTTTAGAAGTTTGGAGGTCATCCTTTGACAAGTATTATTGTCTAAAGTAACGGAAACATATTCTAAGGTTTGTCTCTTTTTTATGAAATCATGTAATAAATTCCCTACAAATCAATTTTAATCTTTAAAATAGTAAATGCACCTGTCAAACACCTTTTCTTCTGTATTTTCCCTACTTTTTTAAACTACATTTTTAATATATTGTTTCTTCATCTATTTGCGAGAAGTGGTCAATTTACAGGTGTATCATTTTGTTATAGCATCTTTCAGTGATCATATATGAAAATGTTTTTCATTGTAAAGGCTTTCCCTGAGGAAACAGCTTCTTGTAAATTCAATCTATAATAATATGATTGAACAATAAAGGAATTTAGGGTTAATGATTGTCAATAATGATACATTGAGCTTCAATTTTTATTGACAGTTATTGGAAAGTGGGTATAAATTGGTTTACCATGTTTTAAGTTCTGCCAAGGAACATTCAGTTGGACAATAAAGCTACAAATGACAACTGTGATTCTTGCTTATTCATGAATCTTAGCTCTCTTTTTACCATATTTAAGTATTTTTCTAAGAATGATGTGCAATATATGACAAACTTAAACTTGTTTATGAACTTGAAAAATACGATTTAATATCTCTGTATCAACTTTTCCCTCTTGCACTTAAAAAAGTTCATTCTTTTATATATATATATATATATTATATACACTTATTACATTCACATTTCTGTACAAAAATGTAACCATGGAATATTCTTTTACAAAGCAAATAAATACCCCACTATTATTTAACATTGGGTGAAGACAATGGCTCACATCCTGCACAATGGAATTGGGGCAAGGGGATTTCTGTGCATGCCTACATTGAACACTCGGGAACAACAAACATAAACAAACTGCCACTTTTGCAGTCATGAAACATTTACTCATACACAACATGAATCACACAATTAATCACATCATTATTTATGCCTTTTTTCTCTTTCTGGATCATAATCAAACATTGAAACTCTTCAGAGAGTCTATGTATTTAAAAAATACTTGTCATTTTATCAGTCAATATGTTTTTAGGACAGTTTATTTTTTCTTTGTCTTGTAGTAACTGGATGAAATCATTTTGCTTTAGATAAATGCTTTAACAAGCAACAGGCAGACATTGAGAAGTTATTTATGCCTTTCATTATTTTTGGAGGGGGAATTTAAGTACTGCTATTTTCCACAACCATTACAGATAACTCTAATATTTTTGTACACTCTTAACAAGAACTGTGATAGCAACATTCACTTCGCCAGTTCTTGCTTAAGAAGCAATTGAAATAATCTCCTTTATTCTTTCCGTATGAACTGCAGCACTTTGTAAACTATGTCTAGTAATATTACTCTTTCATCTTAAGAAAGAGAGGTGGAAAGACATGAGTTTCCCAAAAGCTGCAGTCTTCACAATCTTTTCCAATTAAAATCACTGTTGTTGGCCTTGCCTCATCCAGCTTTCAGGCTGATACTATCCAACCGTTGTGGGGGAGTTGGAGGAGGCATTGGCTGGGGAATAATGATTGGTGGAGTTGCAGCTCTTTCTAATATTACAGCTGGTCCAATACCCATCAGAGCAGCTTCTTCCTGCAGTCCTGCTTGCTTCTCATCATGAAGTTCATAAACACGCTCCTTAAAATTAATAAAGTGCAGGTCACATCATATTCATCACATAATACGAATATCATTTAAAATACCATGTTCTTGCTGATTCTAAACATTGAAAATGAAAATCATTTGATACTATTATTATTACCAATACCCTATGATAAATGATGATGATAATGGGAAAATAAAATTATATGAGACATATCCAACCAAATCATTTCAATGAAAATTTAATACTTAATGTATAAAATATTACTCAAAGACTCACTACAACAAGCTATTACTTATAATATCAAAATCAAAAAATAAATTCTCTTTGAATTAACTCGGCTTCATTAAACAAAGAAATACAATCAAATGATACAAAATAATAGCCAAGAAATATCAAGATCAATGTTCTCAAATAGAAAAGAGATAATTGTGGCTTAATGCCTCAATTTATTTATTCCTCCATAACTTTAGAATTAAAAATCAAATATTAACTCATAGATTTTCTAAAATGGCCATTGGTCAAAAATAAATAGATTTGAAACATTACCTGGGAGCGGTCATATTTGAGTTTTTTCCACAGAAATGGTTTCTTATCAGCTCCAGCCATGTCTGAATTGGAAGCATTGTAGTTAGGATTTGAGAAAGTCAGCACACTTGAGTGACCTCTACTCCTACCTTCTGCACCCTCAGGATTTTCTTGCTCTCCATAGAGGCACTTCTTCTGTGATCTATTCCTCCTTCTTCTACGATTTAAGTACACTAAAGTTAACATAACCATTCCACCTACTGCTCCCGCTGATAATAAAACACATGATGTGATCTCCATCTAAAATTTAAAAATAAGAATATTATTTTTTCCCTTTTCTTCTAACTCTTATCCATTCTTCTTCTGACTCACTGATCAGAGTCCTATAGTAGAATCATATTGTTGGTCTAATGGCCATGAAAAAATTTCTAAAAATTCTTCAATGAAGATACAAAAATTTAATTTTATAGCTTTGTTTCTTTTATCAAGAAGTTTTTCTTCCAAAATCCTAATATTACTGATTCTTTTCAAGTCCATTAAAATTTACATATTACAAGTATGATAAAAAAGTTATGGATAAATAATAATACAAAGTAGGATAGGTAGGTAGTGCTAATAAACTGAATATATACTAGTAACAATACTATTCATCAATACTTACTGCTGTAAGAGGTCTTTTGCCTTTATCTTGGGAATCTTTTAGATGACCATCTTCATCTGGTTCACTGTAATCTTCCTCATCATCATCTTCTTCATCTTCCTTGACACCAGGTCTCTTCAATGGAACTTTGAATTTAGGTACTGCAATGATAAGAGAAAATGAGATTTAATATTACCCAATGAGCTTGATTTAATATTATTTTAATCCATATTCTGCTTGTACAGCAATATATTTTTAATTATATAAATATAGTTTATAATATAAATTAATATAGTATATAATATATTTAAAATATTTGGTAAATTTATTTTTACTTTTATATTCACCTAAAAATATTTCAAAACAAGAGATCAGATGATGGTCTTTGGATCATTATCTTATTAAGTTAAATTAAATACAATACCAATGCCAAAAATAAACAAATTATCATGGCCATTCTGGTTCTTGTTAGGCTGAGAGGCTTAATCTTATGTATCTTGATAAAGGATAAATCAATTAACATTAAGTTACAACAATTTCTGGTGGTTGTTTCATCTTCTTTCTTTAAAGTTGAAATTTGACTCCTTTTCAAAGTTCACTCTGATTTAGCCTTTGCCATACTACCTTCTACACACTACAACTTTTTCTTTGGCTACCATACTTTGCAGTTATTGGTGTAGAACTTATTTTCCATTTTATATCAATCTCCCTTTTCATTTCATTTGTGTATCCTTATGACCATCCTAATTGGGTTCTCCTTAAAAACATATATCAGTAATATATATTGGTTCATAATCTATACAAAGGAATGCTTATTAATCTTTAGAGTAATCTTATATTCTCTGTGATGCATGCTTAGAATTATCTCTATGCTGTCAGTTTACTTATAGTTGATTAAAAAACTCAAGCTTAGAAGTTTTTCATCTTTTTTCCCTATACTAGAAGAAATATTTATCCTTGAAAGATAAATCTTTTTTTCTTCCAATGCCCTTGAGTCCAATGACATCCCATTTGATACTCTATGCTTCATTCAGTAGTTTTAGAATTTTAGTTTAAGAATTTTACTGTTCAAGACACAACAGTTGTACATAATGTGACAAATGGTGATAGTTCTTTCATTCATGATAAACCTCTATAATATTACTACCTCCCAGATTTTTAAAAGCATTGTGCTTCGAAATCTAGAGGAAAACTGTGAAAATATATGGTGGATGAAGGATAGGATCGATCACTAGTTTTCCCTACTTCCAATTGGTAAATGACACTTTCCTCTGCCGGAGATATAGCTGAAGCTTTCATAAGCATAGTTATACCTAGGCTTAGCATCACTTACTACCTCCAAAGCAATGGGGCATGAGTATAAACTATAGCCAGTATGAGAATCGGTATCAGGTTGGATGCTATTGAGAACTGCAAATTAAATACAAAACTTCCACCCATACCACAATAAAATCTTTGGTAGTGATAAAAGTGTTGTTTTGAAGTCACCCATCTTTCAAAGTAATACATTTATGAAATATTGGCTGTATACTGCTTAAATGTAATGAAAGCATCAATTTCATCCATTTACAAAAATGATTAGACAAAGTGACTTTAAAACTGAATGTCTTATTTCTTATCATAGAAGAAAAATATATTTAATGCTAAAAGAATGCACTTTTCTTATGATGTTTCTAAATTTGTGCATTAAAAGCTTAATTTGTATACATTTAATTCCCTTTATTCTTAATTTACCTGTGGAACAAGGTCTGTTCATATCTGGTATGTCTGGACAAGCACAGATGTAATTCTTTCCTCGGAAGAAGCAAAGATGAGAACAGCCCCCACTATCATTAGCGCATGGATTCCATCCTGTTTGCCGACTAGCTGCTACTGCTCTAATCTCCATCACTCCATCCAAATCAGTTCTAATTGCCACGCGATTTCCTCCAGTCAACTTGTCTGCCCTTTCTACTGATTTTCTATGCCAGTCAGTCCAATAGATGTGCGGTCCATACTAAAGAATATTTTTAAAAATTCAAATTCATTGATTAAAATATCTGAGTTCATCAATTAATCTTTTTGATAATCATTATAACTTGTCTGATGTGATTTAACATCACTCAACCTCTGCTTGAATTAGTTTTACAAAATACTTAAATTTTTTGTTTTTCTTTGTGTTAAAATACTCCAGACAAGTATTAAGCTTTGTATTATTAATGCATTGACAGATATTCTAATAGTTAATATCAATTTGTACATCTTTTCAATATCATTTGTACTCATCAAAAGGTACTGAAACTAGTAAAGCATAAATTTGCAATTGAGAAAGTTACTAAATCATCAAAGTCCCTTTTCTTCAAGTTATTACAATGAACAATAAAATGCATCATATCTATAACAAATATCACCTGAGTTAGTCCAAAAGGATGGGTGGCTTCTGGCACCAACTTTTTACGGTTCTGTCCTCTCAGATCTGATGTCTCTATTCTGTCTTTAAGAGCATCAGCCCAATAAAGATGCTTTGCTGTGTAGTCCAGGGCCAGTCCATTGGGGAAACCAAGATCTTTTGAAACTACAATACGACGTTCTGATCCATCCAAATAAGCTCTCTCAATCTTTGGTTTCTCACCCCATTCTGTCCAATACAGATACCTGAAAAACAATGGAAATTGTTATCAAATTAATTTTAAGTATATTTTGTTTTCACATTAAATATTAACATTTATAAACATGAAGGTGAATGGTTAGAATTCTTTATATTCAGTATATTCCTAATACAAAAATTAAGGCGAGAAAATTATCTAACAGAAGGTTGATACCTTTGATAATGATCTCTGATAATAAATTAATTTATAAATAGTTTGTTAAAAATGAATGTAATGGTTTTATATTATTGAATTATCTAAAATAAAACATATTTAAGAGAAATCATCTTTGGAAGTCTCTCCTTGTAATTAGGTTGAGAACTCAGTGACCACTTCCCACAAAAATAATTTTATATATTCTATAGCATAAACTTCCAATAAATAACTATTATTTGAGTGAATTAAAGATTGATTATCAATATAACCACTTAAGATATCAATACATTGCACTGTACATAATGCAACAATAATTTATAGCTCATGAAAAGTGCAACTCATTATGATTCAGCTTTTGAAACTTATGACAATCTACACTTGTCACTTCAGTGCAAAGGCCACATGCTACACTGTGCTGCAGAGTAACAATACAAAAATCTATACATTTTAGCTACAACTTAAAGTAGCTTATGCAATACAAATGAGTAATTTTAATTGAAATATATTTTAAGATATCTTGCATACTTTACTATGGTAGCTATACACAGCCTACTTCTAAGATGTTTTAAAAAGTTACAGTCAATGGAATTACTCACCCTTTTTTTGGATATAATGCAATAGATCTTGGCTCATCCAAATCTTGCCCAATAACTATTTTTCTACTTGATCCATCCAAACGAGCAACTTCCAGAACTTTCCTTCCAGTATCAGTCCAATAAATATTATTAGCAATCCAATCCACAGCTAAACCATCAGGTGTTGTCAAGTTGGCAGAAACAAGAACATGGGTTTTGGACATGTTTTCCATATCAATTCCTCTATGTAAAACAAGGAAAAAAAGAGTAATTAATCATTCAATATTAAATTTTAGTAAGAATGGAAAAAGCAAGCCATTGATTGAAAAAATGATTTTATAAAAACTTATGATTAAAAGCTCTAGCAAATAGACATTAGAAAAAAAAACAATGGACTTTGTATCTTTTTAAATTGTCTGGAAAAAAAGTATTTATCATTGTACTTGAGACAAAATTCTGTATTAATGATCATAGAATATAATGGCTAAATACCTATTTAAACATAGTCATTAGAGATAGAGCTCATTGATTTTCATTTCAGTTATAAGATAGAGTTTCCTTATTACTAAGTAAGCTTACTTTCCTTATATCATTCAATTAAAAATATGTGAAAGAATATACCTTATAATATCAAGATGAACATCTGTATAATATATCTGTTGATGCTTCCAATGGAAATCTACAGCAATTGCATTTCGTATTCCTGGGATAGGTAGTGTGACATCCCACAACTCTGGTGTGTCAAGTGAAATCCGTGCTAAGGTTCGTCTTGTGGCAAACAGTAGAAATGATGATGGAAGGACAGAGCAAGTGTGATGATTTTCAGATAACAAAGTTCCTGTTGGGCAAGCACAAGAATAGCCTCCTGGACGGCGTAAACAAAGATGTGAGCAACCTCCATTATGACCTTCACATACATTATCCAAATGTGGAAGCTACAATAAAAGGAAGGACAATCATTAAATAGACTAATATAACAACCAAAGGAAGTCAAAAAAACTGCATTCAAGCGATCTTTTACTCGAAAACTTTTCCTTAATTAAGATAAATCATCATACTCCTTCAATTTAAATTACTTAATTTCAATGATCTTATTTCAAAATTAAATTACCATTTCAGATGAATACTTTGGTTTGGTCTCAATATTTGCATTTCAAGTAAAGCATTTCAGCACAAGTTCCATTATTTGAGTTTTTCTTTTTCTTATCTACATCTGTACTCAACAAAAATATCTACAATCCTAAGTTACTTGAGACTGAATACAGAAGGTTAAGGGATATCACGCCTCTTAAATACTTATGTAATTATACAATGTAAATTATGGAGAGGCAGATAAATATCTTACAGGCTCTGGGTGATCTTTAATGAAGTCCTCCAGGCTATCAGCTGTGACTTGATGATTATTCCCATTATTTTTATCTGTTCGATGAATCTCATTCTTATCCTTATCCATCCAATAAATGTAATTTCCAACCACTACCATTCCGTATGGATGAGGATCCTTCTCTTTAATGATAACTTTTCTGATACAACCTTTATTCATCCCTTCAGACATTCTCCCAATCAACAATTCACAGCTCTCAATAGTTTTTAAATGACGATCATTCCAGTACAGTCTCCTTGATGCTCGATCAACTGTGAGGCTGTTTGGTAGACCAAGGCCCTCTGATATGAGGGTAAGCCTAGAAACATTTTTCAAAGTCATTTAGTTAAAGTTATAAACTGAAGAGCAAAAATAAGCTTTAAATCATGGAAAAAAACTTTAAAAATGAAAATTCTTTCAAATTCTAAATCTTTCATTCAGTATATTCATACAGTAGCATCTATATCATTCAAACAAAAACTAGTTAAACTAAAAATGATAAAGAATAATGATGCAATAAAATAAAATTTAAAGCAATAGTAAGATAGTATAAAAACATCAATGCTAATCAATCAATTATACATTCTATTATGAGAGGTTTTCATTAAAATTAATAATATCTACTTATATCTATAAAACTAATAATATCTACTTATGACTCTATAGGAAGTTTAATAAAAAATAATTAAACATAATTACAGGTATGGTGATAAGAAGCCCAGAATCAAGATAACTTTTTGAAAACTCTACTAAGATGCTTGTCATTTTATAAATTCAACTTTGACTATCTATTTGTTTCACTGCTAATTAATGTGATGTTTAACTAAAATGAAATCTTCATGTGCTAGGTAGGTATTCTTTCTTCTAAAGATGAATGTTTAAGTTGATACTTGAAGAAAGATGAGGTTTGTTAAGTAAGTCTGATTTTAAAAAATAACAAAGATAAAAATAGAAGGTAATGGCAAAGGTAGACTTTGAGCTAATGGCTTGCTTGACCTGAAAATTCCCAGGATTAAAAAGACAAGAAGTAAATTCTACAATATCAAGACTGTGAACAATTATGTACGTCCTCTATGAATCCAAAAAATGCTTAGAAAATATAAATGATATATACTGATTCTCATATATTTGTTACTTTTTAGTGGATTACTTCAGCAACATAATTTATAAATAATTCATTGTAGAGAATTTACATATTTTTTAGGAAGATGCTATGATGCAATGTAAGTTGAATGAAGTTTTGTGGCTGACGAACTTTAGTAAGGCTCCCTAAGATGGCTCAACGGCAAGAGCAACCAACAACCAATTGCGAGAGCGAGTCCTGGTAATAACAGAATTATTTCATGTCTTTTAAATCCAAAAAATATTCCAGCCGCATGAGCTATTTGCATAAAAATCACTCTGTACCTCTTTACCTCTAGTAAGGGTTTAATTATATGGTTTTGATGGTTTATCTCTTTTTTTCTGACAAGCTATCCTTCATTAAGAAACACAAACACACCCAAATAGTTAAACACACCGATTCTTCCCATCCATGTCAGATTGTTCAATTCTTGCAACTTCTCCCCAATCTGCCCAGAACATCAGTCCTTGGTCATAATACAGGGTGATTGACTGAGGACTTTCTAAACCAGACCATACAAGAACTTTGCGATTACGCCCATCAAGTTCAGCAACTTCTATGCTGTTTCGTCCAGCATCAGTCCAATACAACTAGAGCAATAAATAAAATTTGGTTAATGAAGAAAATACAAATTTTCACAAAATTTTCTTTATGCTGGAAAAATCAAACAAAAGTCTGCTACAAATTGTAGGAATAATATCCTGAAACTGAGTCATCAAATTTATGAATATGGTTATTTCACCAATATTTTTACTGTATCAAAGTTATGATTTAGTGATATTCCAGTTGATTAATAATTTAGCAATAGTTATATCTCCTAAGAAATAATTTTATATTACTTTTCTTCCAATAGAATCAATGGCAATTCCATCAGCTGTTTCAAGTCCATCTACAATGATGTTCTCTATACGGCTCCCATCACGAGTTGCCCTCATTATTACATCTTCAGCGGTATCAGTCCAGTAAATCTCTCCTATTTAAGAAGCAATAAATATCAAGATAATAGATAAATACTAGATGTATGTATACAATATGTTGTATTTAAAGTTACCATATATACTAGAGCATAAGTCATAGTTTTTTATCTTAAAAATGTCACTCTGTTTTGCCAGTGTCTTACATTCTCAATATACCATAAAGGGGTCATAATCAGGTGCCAAATTCCATCTTATCCAGATTACAAATTCAGCCAAAGCAGGCAAAATACAGTCAAGTTTTGGAGGTAAAATTCAGCATCTTATACTTGAATATATACAGAAAATAGAAATGTCAAGAGGTACCATTCTAATTTGTGATAAATCTGATCTCTTTATGTGACATGTATCTAATCAAGATTAAGTTCTCTTACGTTATCAAACTGGTTTAAACAAACATGAAAAAATATATATACTCAAGAAATTTAAAAGCAACATAAATAATTCATCATCAATAAAAATGTACATTTTAATTTATCATTATTACTATAAATTTATAAAAATGATAACTTCCCAATTTTGCATATTGAGTCAGAAACTAAAAATACAAGTAATATTTATTTACATAACTTTCAAAGTGAGTTCAATGAACAAACTTAATTCTTACATGTGACCTTGTCATAAACTATTTGTCATCTACAATTATTATAAATACTTTACAGATGTCTTGAATGAACTTTAATTTGAATTTTATTAAGTTTACCTACTGTGATAATTTCTGGAACTTTTTTTATCTAATGAAATAAACTACACTTACAAGTTTAAGCATTGTATAATATTCAAAGTAGTTCAGAAAATCAGTAAATATACCTGTTCTCTGGTCTACATCTGCAGCAACTGCATTTTTGAGTGGTGGAAATGGCAGAACAACATCTATCATGTAGGGAACATCCAGGGATAGCTGACGAATTTCCACCCTACGTGCATGGAGGAGATAATTCGTGGGACCAAGAGCACATGTCCTTGAATCCTCCTGTGAAAGATTTATGTTAATTATGTAAGGAAAGGTGTGATTAATAAATCACAGTAATTTGGGAGAGCTAAAGTGGATTTTGGTCATAGTTAAACTCTGCCTTAAGCCTTTAAATTAGGAAATAATATTAACATAATTATTTTATGAAAAGTAGTATCAATAAACAACATGATTCATTGAAACTTATTACAAACCATTAATTTTATTCCAGTTGGGCATGCACAGGTATGACCCAAAGGCATCGGTGCCAAGAGACAAAGATGTGAGCAACCACCATTGTTGGTATTGCAAAGTGAAGGTACCTGCTGTCTTCCTCGATGAAATACTCTCAAATCCATAAGGCCAGTAATTCCTGATCTGTGATTATAAGAAATGTATTGATATCATCATGTTATTAATAGTAAACTATAATATATGATAATCAGCATAAATTGATACAATCAACTGCAACAACAAATATAAAACTTTAATAAATTAGACTGATTTCTCTAACAATAATAAGTAACCCGGGATCAATGAATTTCATTGTGCCAAAATTTCTTATGATATTATACCTAGAAGAAAGTATAAAAATTAAATTTTGAATAAATTAAATCTTTATGAATGTAATCTTTCACGGTATGTATAATAATTATATATAAGATAAATTTATATTGCCACAACAATAATTACTTGATAAAATATTAACTAAAATATTTAAAATCCTTATTTTATGGTTCTTCATTTTGTATCCTGCCATTGATCCTAAATTGCCATTTCGCATTGAAATAATTTTTAATTCTATAAAATTATTGACAAATACTTCTACGTAATTTCAAAATAGGTTTATCAGTTTCTATTTATGCATTTAATAATGGCTCTAATGTAGAATTTTAGCCAACTGTACTTACTTTATTACTGTCCTATTTTTTCCTGTGAACTTGTCTGCTGAGTGAATACTAAATGTGTCCCAATCAGTCCAGTAAACTTTATTTTCAAATATTGAAAGCCCAAATGGATGTTGTAGTTCTCCAGCTAAATCAAATGAATATATAATAGCATGTTGTACATTAGATGATTTTTAATTTTAAATATTACATTTAATGTTAACTATTGTTTCATTAATTAATTATGAACTGCATCAGAAGGTTCATCACCTCTCCTTCCCATGTTTAACTAACTTCAGAAAACTCTGCTTCTCTTTAACTTATCTAAATTTCAAAGCATAATTAAAATTCTTTATGTCTACATAAAATTTGAGTGATTAAACAATATATTGAAATTAATATTTATGCTCTGGAATGCTAGAGTTGCATTGGGACTAAAATAATTTTTATTATTGGAATTCTATCTTAAAAGTGAATAGTGGAATAATTGCTATTACACAGCTTCATTTAGAGAATAATAAATAAAAGATTCATTCAAAAACATATAGTGATTGATAAAAAATGAAACAAACCTATTAATGTTACTCTCTTGGTTCCATTCAGTGCTATGTACTCTAAAGATTTGGTGCCTCCATCAACCCAATATAGAAGACCTCTTTCATGATCAACAGCTAATCCATTTGGCCAGGTGAGATTTTTTGTCACAACAGATACACGCAGAGAACCATCCATTCCAGCACTTTCTATTTTTGGAACTGCTCCCCAGTCACTCCAGTACATTAATCCTCCTGAAGAATAAAAATATGTTAAATGAAACAAAAAAATTTAGCCAATGAAAAAATAAAATAGAATTCTTTAATAAAATTTTTAATAAATTTTCAATAACATATTATATAATAACAATAATAGCATCCAATCCAATCTTATAAGTGAATATATTTAATAGATAGTTCATAACGATTTACCAATAGGATCAACAACAATATCCCGTGGTTTATCCAGCTCCTCCCAAATCAATAGAGACCTCATAGTGCCATCCAAGTTAGAAACTTCTATTCTGTTTGTGCCAGCATCTGTCCAGTATAGTTTGTTGGTGACCCAATCCACAGCCAAACCAGCAGGTGATACTGTTAGGAAGTAAAGCTGTTTAAGAAAAGCTCTACCATCAACTTCTACATCGTCTACTAATGAAAATGCTGCATGCATGTATGTAGCATGTGCTTGATCTAAATAACAGGAGATTATATTTACTTTCCATATTACGAAAGAAAATTAAATTCAACATACCCAAATTTGTATTAATCACAATCCTTTGATCATGGCCATGTAAGGATGCACTACCAATTACATCATCTTCAACATCAGTCCAAAATATAGTGTCTGACGGCGCATGCCAAGCAATTGCAACAGCTGAGTGTATTCCATCAATTGGTAGAACTCTATCTACAGTTGGACCTCCAACCACTCCACTCTTCTCTTTATTTCCATCTTTGTCCAACTTTATTAGCCTTAAATCTTTACTTCTTGCAAACAAGAGCAGTCTGTTAGGATTTTTATCACACGTATGCCTGCAAGAATGAATTGATTGATGAATAAATGGAAAATATTACATTAGATAAATCAAAATGACAATATTGTAAAAGGTCACATATTACTTTCAAATATTTAGAAAAGTGATGATCCCAAGTAGGGAGTTAAAATGAATAATGGGAAAATAATAAAATACAAATCTATGGTATTCCTTGTGAATGTTTAGGAATGATGACTGACAGTAAATTTTCCTACCAAATTATTTCTCTTTACTCTGCTCAGTAAAGATGCAAATGAAGTGTTACTGCAATTAATTTAATCAAAAATTTTGTTATAAATATCTTACCCATCAGGAAGAAGCCTCAAAGTTTCTGGGCAAACACATTTATACGAAAGTCTATTGGGAAGACAAAGATGTGAACATCCTCCACTATTATTTCCACATCGGTTTGTGTATGTTGGCTGTCTTTGAGGATGATAGCTGAAAAAAGGAACAACAAAGTGTACTTACAGTGTTTCATTAACACTCATTATAATTAAAATAAATTGCTAAATACATCAGTAATTGTATTGAAAATTTTTCGTTTTGAATTTTCTATGTTCAGATTGATTGATTTTCAATGAATAAGCCTTTTACCTTTGAATTCCCATGGGAAAATGTAACCTTGAGTGCACAGTCTTAAATCCACTTCCTGTTACTTTGTTAGCCATTGAAATACTTTTTGTATGCCAGTCAGTCCAATAAATAGCATCCTCAAATATGGTAATAGCGAATGGATGAGGAAGACTTTTACTTATAATCTATAAAGAAGAGTAATTTTAAACTGGATTCTCACCTCCATCTCATTATGTGAGAATAACAACAGCATCATAAATGTTAATGAATGAATTACATACCTTTCTTCTACCAGAACCATCAAATCCTGCTGACTCTATGACATGATGCTTTGCATCTGCCCAGTAAATTCTATCCACAGTGTAATCCACTGTCAAGCCATTTGGCCAGAATACTGATTCTTTGATTATGCTCTGTCTGTTACTACCATCCATTTCAGATCTTTCAATTTTTGGATTTGGTCCTGATTTTCAATGAAAAATAATAATTAGAAATGATAAAAATAGCTAAATAAAACTACTATAACTACTCTATGTCTGTATAATTTCAGTTTTATATGATTCTTATTTTAGTGTACTAAAAAGAATGTTCACTTTTCTTAATACATCTGAAGTTACAGGTTTGCTTTTTATGCCTCCTTTTTTCAATTTATCACTCACTGCTTGAATTATAGTTTTTTGAATGCAGTTAGACATAACTGAATAAAAAAAGCCATACTTTGAGATATAAAGTAAAAACATTTTTAAGTTTAGCAAAGGAATACATTCTCTCCAATTTTAAGTGTTTATTTGGAAAATTATGTGTATTATTATTAAGCTATTTTGCCTCTGTTTTGTCTTACCCCAGTCAGTCCAAAAAAGTAATGCCTGCCCTGGATGTAAGGCAATGGCTCGAGGCTTATCAAGATCACTAGCTGCCACAACGTATCGAACTTCACCATCTAGAGTGGAAACCTCAACCCTTCTTGCACCCGAATCAGTCCAAAAGAGGAGTCCATGAACCCAATCCACAGCCACTCCTCCAGGACTTTCAAGGCCCCATCGTATCACATCTAAATAAAATAATTAGAAACAGTTTATAAAAGATGGTTATTGTAAATTTATCAGTAAAGAGTAAAAAATGTGATTATGATGAAATTTAAATTTTACAAAAATAGCTTATCAAAAATCATATTCTAGAAGTATATAATAATTAATCAATAATACATTCATTCAATATCTATGATTTATGGATTATATGAGTGATATTATTCATAATGTTAATGGTATATAAATATTATGCAGGAAATTTTATACTGTTATGATTGAAGATAATGATTACTCACCAACAGTTCCAGTGCCATTGATATTTGCTCTTTTAATTACATCCAATGATACATCAGACCAAAAAAGAAGTCCTTGCTCATGATGGTAATCTAAAGCAATGGCATTTTGTAAGCCCTTGAGAATAGCAGTGTATTTGATGTTATTCAGACTCACCTTGATGGAATAAAAATCTTTGTTAAAATAGGTTTTTGTAAGAGAGATAGAAGGTATCTCCAACTGTTACTTCAACTGATACTTAGTTTCCTTACATATCCTTAGTTCATTTAAAATAATGATCCACCCACCTGTCTGATATCTACTCTATTGGCAAAGAGTAGTAATGGTGGAGGACCAAGAGCCTTGCAGGACCTTCCATCAGGGCGCAAGACATATCCATCTGCGCATGAGCATGAGAAAGATCCTATGGAATTGTGGCAAACTTGACTACATCCCAGCCACTCACTCAACATCTCCTCATCATCATCAGGTGGGGGGGAACATTCATCTATATCCATACAACTGAAAAATAAAATCAATTTTATATTTCTATCTATGCCAATATACCTTAGCCTAACAAAGCAAACTGTGACTTTGACATTCATATTGAAGAAAAGATAGTTGTTTGGAAAGATATCAGCATTTCTAGATTTTAATATTCTACAGAGATAAAAATAAAAATATACTTAGTGATCACATACTAGGATACAAGTGTGTATATTAAAGAATAAAAGTAGCATGTGAGTGTTATCAATGACGTAACATGAGATATTTAAATTTCATAGGTAATTATAATCATAGGCTATAGAATCCGTATGATAAATAATCCAACCTATAACCATTTGGAGCAAGTTTATATCCTTGATTACAGGCACAGCCATCTTTTCCATCTGCAGTTGTAATGCAAACTTGAGTACATCTTGATCCTTTCTTACATTCTTTCCTTACTGGACACCTCTTTTCATCTGTTATAAAATGTAAGCCATAATTAATGATTATGACAGAACTAAGTTATTTTCATAATGCATAAGAGAAATGATGAGTTTAATTTTTTTTTAATATATCAGTATGTTTGACTCATATAATTTTGGTTTTAACCACTTATAAGGGTATGACATTTATAGAAGTCATGGCTAGGCTTTCATTCAAACAAACTATAAAGAAGAAACAGTCTACCTCTATATACCAGAATTAGATTCCAATGCTAAAGTAATACAATTGCTTATTGTAATTCAATGCTTTTGACATATATAAAACAGAATTTCAAATTTGCCTTTTATAGCAATTTTAATGAAAAACATCTCATTTATTATTTCTTCATTATGAAGCCAGAGAGTATAAGGCAAATGAAAAATATTAAATCATAAAAAGTAATTTAGGTAGTATCATAATATAAAACTTATAACAATGAACAATTTTGAATCATAACATTGGTTATCATGTATTTGGACCATCCAACATATCATGAATTCATGATATGTTGAATTCATGAATGAAAATCATCACTTGATTTAGATATCATTATGAATAATTTCAAAGTAAAAATTTTGAATGACGATACTAATGTCAAAATTTTTCTTATATTAGGAGTCTGTTTAGTAGACTTATCCATTCCAAAAGCCATGAAAAATACCTTCTCCTGAAGGGCAGTCTCTCTGGCCATCACAGACTCTTCTCATTGGAAGACATATTGGACCTCCTCTTACTTTAGCAGCCTTCTTAGCATCCTCTTTATTGCCAGGGTGAGAACCAGTCTGAGTGTTGTTGGCTGGTTGTTCTTCAGAACAAGTGAACTGATGTGATGGACAAGTGGCAAATTTGCAGACAGCTCTTGTTTCATCTTCTCCTCCCTCACAATCTCTGACACCATCACAGAGCCATGTTTTCTGTTTACCATAATCATTGAAATAAAATTAAATTTACAATACTGGGCAAAGAGGTAGAGCTTAAAAAGAACCATTATTTTTACTACATTAATATCAATTAATATATTAAATGTAGTAATACATTTGACGTAGGAAAATAAATATGAATATTTGTAAGATTAAGACAAAGCTGTATTAATATTTCAACATAATTACAGACATCAAAATTTACAAGATAATTATTTATTCTATAATTTATAATAATTATTTAATCCTTCACAATGGTTAGGAAAATATACAAAAAAATCATTGTTAAATACTTTATTTCTACTATGTATAGATTACTCTGAAAGAAATAATCAAAAATTTAGGTATCAAAGACAGAGTGGGCTCGAAACAAGAATTCCTAATTGCAAGTCGGTTACTCTAGCTATTGAGCTATCTTGTCAAAACTGCCGAGGAATTTCTTTCACATGTTTGAGTCCTTTCACTTTCATAACTGCTAAATTTCTTGGAATTCAAATAAAATCATTTTCCTTCTGCCTTCCATCCTGAAGTAATATGTTAATTAAACAAACAACGATTCCAAGCATTCAATCGCTTTCAATCTAATCGAATCGCTGCATATCGAATTAGTATTATTTGAAAACTTCGATCTTCGAGCTTGACTCGGAGATATAAATATTCAATTGTGGAAAGGAGATGAAGTTAGGATATGATGCTTTTCTAAGTAGATCATGGTTGATCTTGGAATCAGAAGTATCAAGGGTACCCAGGTAAAAATATTTAAATTTTTAAAAATCATAAAAAACTTACTTTATGAACCAAAGTAATAAACAAAAATGAAATTACAATGCTAGAAATAAAAATTGATTAATATAAGATTAGGTTAAAATAAGGCTGCGCTTAGTTTACATATAAATATATATTTTTTAAAGCATAAAAACTATGTTAAGTTGATATAAATAAAGTATGTACAGACATCTATAGAGTAGAAGAAATAATATAATATAAATATAAGTGTAATGTAAGTATAATATAAACAAATATTAAAATTATTTAATATGATATTAAAATTCGATTAATAATTTAAATTATTTCTCCTTACATCTAGAATACCAAAATGCATATAGTTTCCAAATATTATCAGTTTATTGCATCGACCTTTCTGATCCAGTGAGCAGTGATCAACCTCATTCCATCAAGGTCCTTCATCTCCAATGCAGACATGTGTGAATCATTTTCGACCGCTGGGAAGTGCACCGTTCGAATATAGAATCACTATGGAAACCTCTACTCACCAAAATGCACACCCCACCATTTCCTCCTCGGCCTCCGGTGCTGCACGTGTACTCGTGCGGTCCACACGTCCTTGGAGGGGGCCTGGGCCTCTGCTTTCCTTCTCCTTCCTTTCCGTCGGAGCCACACTCTTCCTCGGATTCGTCTTCACCGCCCATGCAGTCCTTCTCCCCATCACACACCCACCGTTCCGGCACGCACCCAGCCGCGGCCCCCGGACACCTGTCGAGATAGTGGATGTGCCAGCATCGCGCAGCGTCGCATGAATAATTAACTCGAAGGCAGTTCATTAAGTCCCTCCCTTTCGCCACTGTGTTTTACTCCCGAAAAATTTTTCTTTGCTTAATATGCGATGGTGGTACGCAAGCTGATTGCAGCGCCACTCGGGTAAATGGGGCGTTTTGGACTGAGGGCTCTGGACGAGGGGCGTCTTTCAAAACGAAAATAATTATCTTCTTTCCGGATGACAGTCGTGGAAAGGATGGTTCTTGATAACTTCGCGTTGTTTCAAAAGGGAGTGATTTAAACTCATTCGTGAAATTTAATTTATCGTAGTTAGGGAAACTTTGGTGAGTGTAAAAACTTTCGAAAGAATTATTATAGCTTAATTCACCGCAGGATGGCACAAAGGTTAGAGGACGACGTAAGGTTATATGTGCATCAACATTTACCAATTATACACCTCATACACGCGCAAAATTTCATTATACGCAAGCAAACATCCTGAATCTTATGCAATCCAAATTTCAATAACATATGAAGCTATAGAGCATAGCATACCCCCTATTTTTATTTAAAAACTTTTCAATTGATTCTAGGCTCAATATTTTGATTTTATGCTAACATTTCTTCGATATAATTTATTTAAAGGGATACTTCTATGTTCCTCTCTAGAATTTGGGAATCCTGCTCCTTGGGAAGGGGAGATGCCTTTATATAATTTTTTGTGATAATTTTGTGTAAGAAATTCCTATCGTTTATTATCTCTATTATTTAAACCTATTAAAGCTTTTTTTACATTTTATCTTCAATCATATTATTAATTTTTGGAATCATGACAGACTTTCTCTTCCAACGAATAACATAAATGATTTCTCTATGAAAGGTTGCCTGGATCCATCAAAAGGTTGTTCGATTTATAGTAGAATTCAGCTGCTATTTCTTTCTACACATACGTTTCAGTTATTTATTAGTCATTAGTCCATAACAAGTGATAATAAATGGCAAAACATTCTCTTTCAAACTATAAAGCGATTAAGTTGGTTTTTCTTCCGCTGAATGAAGCTGTTATCCTCTAAGTCTGCGGTCCTCTCTAATGCTCCAAAAGCCGAAGTTGCAAGCGGTCACGCGGAAACAACAGCACCGAATTCTGAGAAACCAGGGAGGGGTGCAGATCTACCAGCTTTTGGTCTCCCTATTACGTACTTCGAAAACTAAGTTGGCATCTTCAGAGGTTTAAAAGGATCATTTCTTTCCCATGCAACATCGAACCATAGAAGCGAATCACACCCGATTCTGATTCGATAAAATAGCCTCAGCTTTGGGATGGAATGAATCTATCAAAAGTGTCCCGTATTACTATTACTAATTTACTTTTTTGATGACTTTCCAAGGAATATCTTTCGAGGAAAGTTTCTGGCGAATACACCAGCTCAAAGTTTCTAGTTTATCCACAAAAAACTAGATTATGTTCAAAATTCTTGTACTTAATTTTTTTGTATTATATTTTGCAATAAAATCAGTGAATAATAAAATTTACAGAGTGAAATAATTTCTTATTACAAAGTTAGTTTAAAGATTCACAAAAAGACTGACTCGCACAATTATTTCAATTTCATTAAGATCGTATTAAGCATTGAAATACACATGAAATAGTTCGGATTTTTCTCCTTGGACAGTAATATTAGTATTATAAAACTGAATTACTTTAAAGTTGTTTGATAAAGTTGAAGTCATAGTAACCCTACGTGTTTTTAATAGAGATATAATGAACTGCGGACGGATTCATAAATTATTCTTTTCATCCGAATATACTGAAGGCGAATTGATATAAATTATACGAAGAGAGCTTTATTCACTGAAACTGTATCCTAGCAACACTCCAGGTAAAAAATTAAACAACAATTCTACATAGCACACACTAGCTAGATAGAGTAACACTCATCACAAACGAAGGACTTGACTTAAATTAGGTTTCCCTAATTACAACGCGATGGGTCGTTTACGCTAGACAAAAAGACAGAAATTCACAGACAAAGAACACTTTACTCCCATTCCTCAACAATTAACTCACATCACATTTCGCTAAGCACTTGTGGAGGCAAACAAACATCTCACCGCCTTTTTAACCATCCTTTACGCTGCCAACAGAAAGCTCGCAAATTAAATTGCCTGGAAACAATGGATACGACCAAACTCAAAGAATATAATCACACACGCATCTACTCTTTCACCGCCATTCCCTTCTGATATTTTGCTAATACATCCCTAACAAAAGTCTTTGTTCTGATGAGTTGAATTTAGTACCTTTCATGATTAGCCATTCGTTGTTCTTGGGCCTAAGTTTATACGTACGAAAGTATAAGTTGCAGTTGTACCTCACCTCATGCTTCATAGTAAGATGTAAATCTTTCTAATGCATTTTTTCTTTGAGGATCCTTTGGGTGTATATATACTTCCCTTGAGGAATGCTACGTTCAAAATACAGGAATTACGTGCTTGACTTTCGGTGCGATCAGTTAAAATCGACTTGAATTATCCTTGAGGGAATCCCTCGGCTTTAAGGACCGCAATTAGTAAACTCTGGTGAATATGTAGCCTTCACGTCACGTGTCGTGTTTGGCGGTAACAGAGTGTGGATCCCTAACCCTTTCAGACCAACAAATCTCCGGTGGAGAGATTCCGACAAGTAGACCCATTGAGCATGTCCGAAACTAGGCGGACGATATGTGAGGAGAGCTATCTTACGTGTTAGCATCGTTGGAGTCCGAATTACAAAGGATGCTAGTTTCTGAGTGAGCATATTTCTTACACTATATTCGTAATCAGAAGAAATGATACATTTTACTGATGTCATTGCAATTAAGATTAAATTTATGCCTCAGTATTTTAAACGATTTCATTTCAAATCAAATGCATTTCTTTGCATTAATTACATCATAACTTTATGGAACACTCGATTTTCGATGTGCTGTCTTATTTGGTAATATAATTGTTGTTTAATGGAACAATACCTAAACATATCAATTTATTTCGGTAATCCTTAAACTAAAAATGTATTAGACAATGAAATACTCTAAATAATAGTTATTGATCTTTATAGGGTAGGTTGGAAAGAAGATCTGACCCTGGTAAAAAGTTGAGATATCTATCAAATCCTTCACAATACAGGAAATGATAAATAAATTCCCTTGGAAACGATTTTTACCGTGTTGTTTACGATAAACAGTATCATTTATAACTGCGTGATTGAGAAAAAAATCATTTCTTATGTTAAGACATTTGCTCTCTATATGGAAATAACTATTTTATCTTCATAAACTATAAAAATTACATAAAAATTTAAAAAGTATATGGAAAACGAGGAAAAGGTACAGTAGCTCCTATTTGGCTCAACGTCTATGAACTGTATATCACGATACCAATAGATATTGAAGTACTCTGAAGAGAAACTGTGCGTTACCACGAGAAGAGCAGCTTAGCTGCGAGCCAAACGAGCAATTACCGAGAGCACGACGCTACACAAACACCATTGGCACCACGCAAACCTTTCTTTGATTGGTAATAGTAACGAAACAAACCCTATTCTCACGCAGAAAGAGAACAAATACTTTTACTTCTAGAAAACATGCGAATAAAATAACAGAAAAGGGGAGACAAATATTCGATATCGGAAAGGAAAAAAAAACTCGCAATATTCCACACGCCAAAAAACCACGACACCGAGAAAGTTTGCGATAAACTTTTTGAGGCTCAACTTTTCTTTCCCAAGAATAAGAAAAGCTCCCTTTTTGACGACGAAAAGGCGGTCAGAGGGAGAACCATATTTCACCAACGGAATCACGCCCTTCCACTCACCTCAACTCTCTCGGGGGACAGGTGATCTGCGGATCCACTGCAGAGGGAGTGGTTCCAAGGCTCCTTCCTTGCTCTTTGAGAACTTCGTTGTCGCCTCCAGGTCCACCCCTCGTCTTTCCCACCTCACAGTCCTCTTCATCACTCCCGTCCCCGCAGTCCCGGTCGCCATCGCAACGGAATTTCTCCGAGATGCAGCGTGGATCGGAGTGCGGGGAAGAACACGTGAATTCCTGATTGGAGCATTGCGTGGACAGCGGGCGAACGACACCTTGCGGGAAAGAAGCACACTTTGGGTGAGCCCCCAAAAGGGTTGGCGGAGATAACAATAAATAAAGGTGGAATACTTACTAGATGAAGAGGGGAGTGGTTTTTCAAGAAAAAGTAACCTCATTCTATCCATCGCTATCATTTTAACATCTTTATTATATAACTACTAACTATCGTTTGCTTAAAAGATAATAAAATGAGAAACTATGCATTAATTTTAGCTCTTCGTAGATATATAGACTGAACACGATAAACAAATAAGTGAGCATATCGATTTTGAATGAGAATATCAATTATATACTTGTAAACCTAAAATATAGGAGAAAGACTCGCGTATTTACTGGCGTTCCCTACCTCTTTGTGTCGTTACAGTCCTTGCCTTATTTTTACGAAAATACCTATCACAAAATCAATTTAAAAGATATCCCTTCTATTTATTTAATTATTGCTCTGAAGAATTCGAACAATATTTATGAATAGAGAGTAGGATATTACTCCTTATTCCAATAGTAACAACAGAATATCTCAAAGCGTATATAATGAAACAATGTACGTTAGTCGCCTACTTGCTGGAACTGAAATGTTTTTTGAGAAAAGAAATTCTCAAATTCTATTATGCAAGACGACAAACGGGGCACACTTGAAATACGTATGCATTGAGCATAAGATGAAGGAAGTTCGGTAACTGAAGATCCTCTGGTAGCCTCTTTCGGGAGAGATGCATCGTGACTATCTCAGAGCCACTGACTTTAATAACGGGAAGATCAACAGGTCTCCAGTCCATGTAAATGTACCAATAGTAATACATTATATTCCTGTCCCTTAGTAACTCGTACTTGTAACTGTTTTGACCGTTCGGATGTATCGCGAAGTGTATCATTCATTGGCAATTGAATTAATACTCTATCTACTGTGAATAGATTTATTTGTGAAGAAAAGGATTGATTAACAAAAGTAGAATATGTTTTAATATTTCGCGATAAAATTTTGACAGAAAATCTGTGAATACATTGATACATGCTGGTGTTATTAAATAATACTGAACGAATTTTGAAGACTTCTCAATTCTATCAAAGCTGATTTAAACTGAAGAAGTAAAATCGCCTCTTGTACGTAATAGACAGTAAAGACTATATTTAAAAGATAGAAACAAGAAAAATAAAATACAAAAAAGAATATTAATCTTGTAAAACCAGTTTGGAAAAGCTCCGAGATCAAATTACATGCAATCATGTTAAGTTCATTTTAATCCTTTGTTATTATATTTTTATTTCATATTTACCATTTATTATATTTATTAAATTAACGATATTTAGGGAAAAACTAAGATTAAATTAAAGAGATAAAACTATCAATAATCTTTCCTTTCTGTTCAAGATGCGTAAGGAATATATTCTCTTCTAAATATTAAACGTATGATTCTCGTATTTATTGTTTGTTCCGTAAAAAGTATTTTTTGAATACGAAATTTAATATAATACGCGAATACTGAAATTGTGAAACATAAATGAAGACGAGAAGAAGAATAAAAATGGTGAATAATTCAACATACATCTCTGATATTCGATATAAAATAATTTATATTTATTTATAATTTATAGTTAATAATTTATATGGGTGCATGCACCCCTGCCACACGCCGATAGACGATTTGCAAGGTATATGTAGAGAAATAGAAGAGCGGGGAAATTTACGTTAAAGATATCGGTATGCGGAGCAATGGCAGAGTAAAAATGTATGTTACCATGGCAATTTCAATAATACACATCCATTTAAGCTCACATTGGCTATTAGAGAATGTCAGATAAACTCCTTTTTCCTCTCTTTTCACGTAATATCGTTAACTTTATAGGCCAGTCTTATACACTGAACCATCTGTTCCCAGCTTCCCTTCTCAGTCTCTATGTTACGCGTCTTAGAGCTCGAGTAGCGAAGGTGAGACACAAGGGCATTTCGTGTCATCCGTAACGACTGCGGGAGATGTTACAGCTCTGAGATCCTATTCCAGAGGTGCCTTGAGATGGTGCTGGAGAAGATTTTTGTTTTTCAGGATATAGCACTTATTATCGCTCGCTGTGTTATTTATGGCAATAGGATTTTGAAGATTCTACCACTGAGAAGAAGTTTTGGCATGCTTTTTGGGTAAAAATTAGTTTTACTTCGGAAGGAGTCGTATACAAGCTATGCAGAGAAGATTAAGCTGCTATTGGTATTTAATATCTTAAGAATCATTACAAAATAAATGCTAATGAAAGGAATTTGTAATAGGTTACTGGCTTTTAACAGAAATAAATAAAATACAACATAAAAAGTACTGATATCCGTTCTTAATGCAGTGAGTTGTTGAAATACTTCGTTTCAAACTTTTTTTTATCAAAATAACACCCTTGTTTATTACTGATAAATACTTTAATTAATAGTATATACGTTCATCAAATGGTAAAAGAATTCATTTCGTAATGGACTGACGTTTATGTAAGGAATTATATTCGGTCTCTAGCTAAAGAAGAAATCGAGGATACTATTTCATTTCTATTGAGCGTGGATGAATTTTAATTAATCGAAATAAAATATTAATAATAATTTACCTGAAAATTTTCGAAATATATATATAAATAATAATATATATATCAAAAATGTCACCTTCAGTTGACGATTCATAAATAATTCATGAAACTTACATTTTATGCAATGTTCATGCAATCCAAAAAGTTTAAGAAGCTCTTTCAAATAAAATAATGAAATTCATTTCAGTCTATGTCTCTCATTTACTATGCCGTGCTACCTCCGAACATTATCTCGGATAAAGGTAAAATTATCATTGGGAATCCATTTATTTTTAACCGATTAATGATTAACTGATCTTAATGATTCATTAATTTTTCTAAAATTACCCAAGAGAGAGTAAAGTAGGTTTATATGAGCTCGGATGAGGACAATGGAAAAGTTTTCAGCGGATATAATAACGGGTATTGTTATAGAAAGAGAAAATCTTGTTCCCTAAAAAAATTCTTTCGCTCTCAGAGATACTGGAGTATTCAGTACATTAAAATAGATAAGAAAAGTTTCGAAACGATGATATTCTCAGCGGAAATGAAAAACACCTATTATAACCAAGAGAAGGCAAGAGTTGTATTACATAACGGTCCTATCTATTTTTTATAATAGAAAAATCAACGGCAAGAATCTTTAAAGCCAGTGATAAATTTGGTCTTTTTCTTTCTATCTCTAACCACTTTCTTTTTTTTTAATACCCATTGTATGTATATTGTATAATAATTTCGCCCTCAATAAAGAAGTTTATTATTACTATATAAGCAAATACTTTACGGTTCGTCTTTCATTATTTCTTTTAACTCTTTAAATTTTAGTAATTAATACGTAAATTATTTAGCATATCGTCACTATCACTTATATCTAGTCAATCATATGAAGAGTTAGAGATTTAAGAGTTTTAGAATAGAAGGAGAGTATTATTACCTTGCACGATATTTCGCTGAGTATTCTTAACAACTTATCAATTCTTTCACTTCTATAGTCACATACATTTAAAAATGTGCAAACGGTTTAAAATTATGATTTCACATTCAATGGATTCCATGAAGATTTTAGATCGTATAATTGCGTAACTATGATAATAATAATAATTTGCGATGTGAAAGAAAGACTTGATACAATTTTCCTTTTTTTATTTTTCATTTAACCACTCTAAGACTCGGAATGTAATTTCTAAACATTTTTGAGAAACTCAATTATTTGGAAATAACTTACTTTTAGGCCATTTATAAAAGTTTACGTACGATATAATCTCTTTATTTCTCGTGAAGGTTATAACTGGTTGAAATGCGTTACCTTTAGCAATTTCATTACGCTGATAAACGAAAATATCCATCTGCTTTGAAGTTTAAAGATAACATTGTCCGGGAGATGTTTGCCTCGAGTCGTGGGCGAAGGGAGTTTATCACCAAATTTAATATCCGCTTCTCCAAAGTGACTTTTGCAAAAGTTCATCCTTCCAATTACGCAGACGTGGAAATTAAGGCAACAAAATCCTTCCTAACCCAGATATATATATGTGAGGGAATTTCCCTGGGATTACTCATGCGACATCTGTCTCAAGTGCCAAAAGTTTACAAAAAGCGAACGGCTAATCGATGAAAAAAAGTTTCCGTTTGAATCATCCGGAAAGTTTTCCGGAGAATTTTTGCGGAAATTCAAGGTAAACCCTTTCTTTCTAATTATACTCTCAACATTTCAAACATTTCCCTCCCGATTGGAAATGTCGTGTCGACAGCTACCCCTTTCCGGAGTTCGACTCCAATTGTACCATTTCCCATAAATCAGTAGTTCTTGGCCTCATTAATCCTTCCTCTCTCTTCTGTTCCAATCACACTGCAATTCCATTCCTTTATTCCTCCGATTTTAACAGTGAATGCGCACGGAACGAGATTATATAAACGTTACACTTTCGGTCTAAAATTAATAAAGTTAAATTTACGAGATTAAAATAAGTTTGCGAGGATCGCTGCAAAAATAACAACCAATTTACAAAATACTAATCGTTCTTTATAAAATGCTCGATTGAATTATGATATTATGCGATATAATAAGAAATTTCTATGATATACGAATAATTAGACATATTTTATATATTTTGGTTCATGATTCTGATTGCAATTTCAACCAATAAGAAGTATTGTCTGCAAGGCCTAAATGTATCAAACTTAACAATGATATATTACGAGTTTATGTATATCTCAATATTTGATCAACATCGGAGTTCTAATTATTATTAATACATTTTAATGTAATGTAATTTAATAATGATTTTTATATAAAAAAGACGCTTCAAGGTTCCAATGTTATTTGATTTTAATGCCATTTATTTCCCGCTTGATTAAATGTAGATTCCATTTATGAATGATTATATTAATGATATTTTTTATAATTAGGCCTATAGATAGGTTCTTCTTCTGATGACAGATAACCTAAAAAAATAAACCAGCCGAATTTATTGGATTTTGTAAATCAATATCCTTCATCGACCATTAAAATACTTTACGTCAAAAAACACATATTTAATTCGGTATTTCTTTTGAATAAGTGTTTTGTTAACCAAAGTACAGTTCTATTTGTTCTTTGGAAAAATAAATTTATAATTAAACGCAGTTGGAGGAGAACAACAAAATTAAAAAAAATTATTTCAGTTTATAAGTAAATTAACGGAAATAAAAGTGGTAACTGTAAAAAGTAACACCATGGCAACGCTAAAAGATAAACAAAATAGTACGGACACCTCGTGATATATTCCTTTCCTTCTCAAAATGTCACCAACTACTAAGTCCTTACCTGAACTACGATGCGTTATGCGTAATGTTCGTCCCTCACAGACTAAATTATTGCAAGTGTTCTGAATGAGACACATAAATTAGAAATAATCCACAAAGAATAGGAGAGTTCATTAATTATTAATACATAAACTGAGACGAATAACTCCATTAAGTTTCGAAAGGATTAATAAAATTTTCGCCAGATATCTTCGGATGAGGAAGTTTAGATGATAAGTTTCTGTGCGAAGATTTTAAAGGGAAATAATGGAAAGTTTATTCGAAAGCTAAGAAGAAACTCAGAGAAAATTGGTCCCAGAACTTTCAGAAATCTTTGAGACCTTTCCAAAGATACGAAGAACATGGTATAATACTTCGAAGATTTACACATCGTAGACACCTGAAAGATATTTTCAATTTAATTCAATTTTGTATAATAACTCTTAACACCGTTATTTATCGGCTGCTTTCAACACTCACAGTATTTAGAATTGTTCACTCGAGAGGGTTAGTTTTCATGTTTTATATACTATACTTCCATATGTAATTCATTTATCTATAAAATATTCTGGGTACTGCATACCTGTGTATGACTAGCTTCTATGAAACAAAGAAATTCATATTTCTGATTACAATACTACGACTGTTAACCTGGAGCACTCTTAGACATTTACCTTAGTTAGTCTACATACGTTAATAGTCAAGAATCAGTTTCCTTTATTGAACTATCTGCTATCAGCTTCCTTTATCAATACACTCAATTTAATTAAATTTTAGCTATTTTTTATCGCCTAGACTTCTTTTCCGTTTGCAAAATAACTATGAATAAGTATTTTTTATTTATCGAACTCTTACTAAGTCCTTAGCATTCAGCTATCAGTTTTGATCTACACCAATAAACCCCTTCAACTTGCAAGAACATTCTTTTCCATTATTTTTATACTAATGTATTCTCATTTAAACTATATATAATCTCCTTGCCATTACTCACACCGCATTTTAAATTTCTAGTTCACTGAACTGAAAACATGCTACACATATCCCATTAAATGTTTCATTGCCATTTTTTATATCGCTTGCTCCTATGTGGATCAGAACTACCTAATTCTGGTCTATTCCCATTCATTATCCCTATCTTCAGCTCAAGCTGATCCATCCTAATCTCCGGATAACATTCCATTATCGCACCTGGTTTTCTGCAGGAGTAGTCGCTGTACCTCAGCTAAAAACCTCCCTAGAATAGTAACTCGGGATCTTTCTTGATCAACATTCTACATGGATCCATCCCACACTATCCAAACTTTCCTTCATCTGCTCTTCATTTCCTCTTTCCAATTTGTTAATCCACTCCTTCGCTGAGGAAAGCTGCTTCATTAAATTTTATACCAAATCCTCCACCTTTTCTATTTGATCTAATGATCAAGCTAAATTCTGAGTTCCTTATTTTTTCTGTTTCTCAATAGCTAAATAGTATCAGCATGCCTCAAATACGCTCAGTATTCTCGGGTGATCTCAGCATATTTTGTACATGTGTTAAATTATTAAAAAAATACATAATTTGTGCGGGATATCATCCCTTTGAGTCAGTCTTAGATTGATCTCAGCAACTCTCAGAAAATCTCATTTTCTCAGACTATATCCAAGAAATTTGCTATTTAACTTTCAAATAGTAAATTTAAGGTAAATATCGTCCAAATATCTAACTAGAATCGTCTTAGCTACACTGAGGATCTAATATTATTTCGTTTCGGCTAATTTCAGTATGTGTCGAGTTCCTTGGTTTCGTAATGAAATTTTAAATTTTAATTGAATACCGATTTATACGAGCCAAATATTGTTTATACATAGAAAAATAGCTACTCCTTTTTATTTATATAAGTTTTAAATCGCATTTTTCGCTCATAGTTAGAGTAAATATAGGAAACTTTATTGCTTAAAATCCTAGTTATTATAGCAAATATCGATACAGTAATAAGTAACAAAATAATTATTCCTAAATAATTTATTTTTTCCTGATACGTAAGTACCTTTTCGAGTTATCTCTACTCTATAGCCATCACATTTTTTGTTTCAAAAGTATTTTATTTTTTCACCACCATTCTTGTGAATAATTTCTGATCCATATCTCATATTTTCTTTTCTTACTATCTTCCCTTCCTTTCAGCGCTTCCCATCACTTTCCCTTGGTCCACATCTCATTTTTATCAATTACATCTCCTCACCATCTCCCGTCCATCTTATCTCGCTTTTCGCTTCTCTTTTGTTTTTATACACTCGTTACGTAAGCGAAATTTCCACCTTAATCTCCTCCCACAGCTTTTCAAATGATAGTTCGAATCTTCTCTAACGGACGATTCGATTGAATTATTTCGCTGAAGCGTGTTTAGCCATATATATTCTTTGCCACATTTTACTGTCCAAAGATGGTGACAAAAAAGAATGAAGGATGTGATTCCAACGACCTTTTTACGGCAGGGGTCGCATTCAAACGAGGGACACAAAGAGAAGAATTTTTGCATCATCACTCTCGCTTTACCGAGAGCGTTAATTCGTGGCCTCTCCTTATCTCTGACCTTTTTGCGAATATTGCGTCGCAAAAAATTTCGCGTGGCGTCCTGCCGGATTCCGCTGATAGTGCCTCTTCAGGAAAACCTTCCGTGAATGAGCTGATGTTATTATTGCTTACGTATAATGATGGGTGATCACAAGAAGATGGATGGGATATAAACTACTGACTTCGACGTTAGCTGTAACAAATATGGAATATTTGCGACTTTATTTATATTCAGCATGAATTGAGGATACCTTACTCCACATGACTGAGAGCAATGCAGAAGAATTATAGGTAAAGCTAAAGAGAAATGGCTGAACGAGAAAATGGAGAAGTTTAGCAGATACGAGCAAGTGTATGCTATGGCAAAAGAATTACATAACGTAAGGATGAGCAATATCAAAGGAAAAGGTGTAGGGGATAAGGAAAGAAGAATAATAAGTGACTCTAAGGAAATAGAAGAAGATTACACAAAAGAATTGTACGGAGAACTAACAAGAGAAATAGAGATAGGAAAAGGGAAGTAAGTCAACAAAGGCCAATCAGGACCAAGTGTATGAGAAAGCGAGATAGAGAGAGCAATCAAAGAAATGAAAGAAGGTAAAGACACAGGAAGTGATGGACTTCCAAAAGAGATTCTCAAAGGAATAGGAAGTTTGGGAATTAAGGAGATAACGAAGTGATAAATGATAAATGATACAGGAGCTTGAACTGAGTGTTCGGATGATAGCGCAGATTAACAAATTAATCAAAGAGGAATCGAAACCGAGATTGAAGAAAGATGACGTGTGTTGTACGCTTCGTTGTAAGGGTTTCTTGAATCTTTACTAGTAACTTTCACCATGTTAAAGATACTACGCTATACGTATAATGTAAGAAATTTAAGGGTTAACTCGCGGGCAAAAACTTCGTTGTGATAAATATTGAATTTATTTATTCGTCAAATTTCTTCCTATTGATATTACTAGTATGTTATTATATTACCTCAAAGTGTAAAATGATTCGTAGTCACCAATCCAACTAGTTCATCAGTATTAATAATAGATTTATTGATCTATAGTAATAATCAGTGGTAATGTGCTATCTACCAGATACTTCACTCAAACATTTAGCAACATTCCATCGTTGCTTGGTATTGATAAGCTGTGGAGGAGAGCACGATTGGTTTCCATGCAACCCACGCGCATGGTAGTTACCCGTGATTATATCCAAGGACAGGTAATTGAATCCGCATCAGTTGTCAAGCGCATCAGCGTAAATGCGTGAGCAAACAGATTGTCATCTCTACAATGATGCAGTAAGGTCACGCACACTCAATTTCAATCACAGAATATACAGCAGTGCTAAGTAATACTGGATGGGAAAGGAAGATCATTCTCTAAGAAACTGTTTGTAATCGTAAAATTTTAGACGTAATTTGCAACCCTCTAAGTCCACGAATATTTTGAAATTACTAAATGTATCGTTTTCATCGAAAAATGATTGTAAAATAAGCTCGTTGGGTTTTTATTTATTAAAGGACGATCTTTCATTAATTATTAAATGAGAATAATATGCAAAAGACCTTAGTCGTATAAATAACTATTCCTTACTATGTTCAAGATCTTATTTCATGAAATATCCAAGTATAAACTTACTTAAAAATTGATCTAGAGTGTTCGATAACAAAATATTCCGTGTCTGAAGAATAAACTATTTTAATTACAGAGAAAGGGAAACATCCTGTAAATTTAGTAAACAGATACTATTTCTATGTTCTTGATATTTAATTGATTGTAGTTTAAATATGTTAACATTAATTGTTCGGAATCTGAACACTGCCTTGTAGAAAAAATATTTTAGACCGTTGCTTATTTTAAAATGAAATATAAAATGTAATATTTTTAACGTTAAGCGGTCGATATAAAGGGTGAATATTTATGGATGAATATTTATGTCAGATACTAACAGTTTCAGTTCAAACATTAACATTTAAATACTTCGTGGTAATTGTAAACAGCAATATTTCCATTGACAAAATAGCCGAATGACAGAACTCCAACTGCACTAGTTGTAAGTAAGATGCAGTTATCAAAGTCAATAAGCCCTCTAATAATATCTTAATATCTTCGCGAAAGCTATATATGTATATTTACGATAGATATATTTACGATAGCGTAATGTAAGATTCACACAAATCAAAATTTCAAGCAGAAAAAGGCTGTGGAACGAATTTTAGTCGATAAAACCCTGTTTTTCGAATTTTTTTCTGTAACTTGGGGGAGTGACTCTTTGATTTGACTTTGAAGCAGCTGATTGGTTTCAACTCAACGTATAATGAAGGGCAAAAAGGGTTCACGATCTAATTAATTTCAGTTTATTTAAGATGTCATTTAGAGTGAGAGGATACCTTTCTCAATGAAACGAATCTAATTGGAACGAAAAAACTCTCTCCGCGAAAGGGTAAATAATCGAAAAGAAAAAGGTTGTTTATTAGCTCTTTCGCTAAAATTAAAATCAAAGAGGTTTCGAAAGCGAAGTACATTTATTATGCTTGACACTTTTTTCAAGTCCTTTCTATTTATGAGTTCTATGCCTCCGTAACAGCTATTTTTATGTCTTTCTTTCACCTAATTCAATATGTTTAATAAACTGTTAAGGTCATAATTTTTTTTAATATTTCAAAAGAAACTTTTTGTTAGAAAAATTTAAATTCATGGTTCAATGGAATGCATCAAAGATTCGTAAATTTACGGATTTATCTCCTTTTAATCGATATGAGTTCATATCCTTCGTCGGCAAGTTGGAGAAAGATTATGAGTTTATGTATGGATTGCCATTTTCTCTAATAATTTTATAAGAACACCTACATTGAATGCACAAAAATACTTCTGTTTACATAAGATATAAAGAAATTTTTAAAACCTGAACATATTTATACGTAGATATTAATAACTGAATTAAAGGATTTTCTTAACTTATAAAATACGGATTTTGCTAATGTAGAAATTTACTGCATTGGAAATTTATTCATCATTAATACGCTGTATATTATCCGTTCTATCTTTCCATACTTAAATTATGTTAATTAAAAGGTGATTAACTTAGCATGACAGACGATAAAGTATAGGGAATTTAAAAAGTTAAGCTATATACTTATATATTCAATGATACTCTATGTAGTATTTTAATATTCGATAGATTATTAAACAGAAAAGATTAATTTTAATCGATAATTCAGGTACATACATTATAGCACATAAATAATCCCTTTTTTGCACAATGCTAGAGAGATCTAAAGGTTTCACCGGTAGCGGACGTTGAAAATCATGCAGCGATAGAGAAAGTAATAACTTACTTGGGGTATCGGGACACTCTCTTTCGTCCGATTGGTCGCTGCAGTCTGCCCTGTGATCGCATCTCAGTGAGAGGGGGATACAGCTGCCGTCAGAGCACTGGAACTCTTGCTGAGCACACTCACTGTGGAGAGAAACGGAAATGAGAAAAGATCGTCAAAACCGATGTCACGAATGCGGCCGTGCGATTTGACAAGGGACAAAATGGACACAAACGAATTCGAGAAAATAGATGGACGATAAGGGAAGTTTATTTTTTCCGCGTTCTCGAGCGAAAGATGCAAAACAGGACGTTTGGGCGTGCGAGCGTACATGTCGTTTGGCTCGTTGGAGACTGCGGCTGCAAACATATGGCTTTTGACACATGACGCGAGTTGACAGTAATTTACTTCACTTTGGCTCTGTAGTCGCTTCCAGAAGGTGAGCCAGTGCGGCCTAACATGTGCGGGAAATACTGAGTCGTATTATAGCACAGCAATCAAATTCCGTTAATAATAAAATCGGTTTTTCAAATCTTAAAAATTAAAAATTGAAGAGTGATGATTATTTTTGCACGTATTGAACATATTGTGCTTTGTGTTTGAATAATAAAAGGATCCGGACCAGAATTCCAAACCAGGATCGATTTATCAAAGCACAAACGCGTTGTTACCATGGCAACATATTCACTCCTTTTTAAAACAATCATTTAATCTTCACTCTAAACAAAATTCTTTCAAAATAATATTAAACACGACAAATACTTTCAGTTCTCTCCAATAGTAAATAAATATCACTACGTTTTCTGATTTCACTTAAGCATTTAAGTACAAAATCGGCTTATACATAACTATTCGTGGGTTTAAAAGAGGACGATTAATGACCTTCAATTCTACATGTATGGCGATCATAAACAAATAATTTCCTTCATCGGAAAACATCAAGTTTACGGACACTTCTTGTAGAGCAGAACAGAAAAGAACAGAAAAATGAGGAGTAAGAACCGACTTCAATTGAGTCCCGATATGACAGCAAGATTTAGGACGAAAAATATAACGTGTTTACCAACGTTAGTTATCAAACAGTGTAAAATCCCCGCACTGCAGTCGAGACGTGTTTCACAGCAGCGATTCCAAAATATCACGCTAAAAAGGACCGCTAAAAATACACGAAAGGATGTTGATTAGAACGATAATTGTAACAGCGGGAGCTTCTCTGAGTTTGTCTTTATAGCGGACGTTTTGGGAAACGCTGCTGGACATTCGCTCTCAGATAATGCGTTCAGCTTGATTGGAAAAGATGGTAACGTAGCAACTAACCAACTCTCGACCGAACCTTTCGGGCATTTTTCAATAAAGCGATGCTGAATTATTCCCTTTAAAAATTCGCGATGAAAATGCGAAAACTTTGCTGCCGTATTTACCGGCTTCTTGTTTGAAAATATGAAGTTTTATAATGTCCAAAAGAGTTCCCTTCACTTTTCATTTTCGTTCTCAAATCAGCGTGTTCTAGATGACCAAGCAGGGAATGATGGGAATGTAGTTTAGATGAGGAATCCAATGAGGAAAAGTTTAGATTGGGAATCCGGTGGTAATATAGCATGCTTTTTCGGAAAGCGTTTTGAAACGAGTTAGGCTCAACTTTGCGTTTCGTATGAAGCTTAGTGAAAATTAACCTGCTCCTCTTCCTCCGTTTTGGAATTCAGAGAACACATAGGAGAAATATTGGTGAGGATTTTTCCATAAGAAAAGTGAGTTTCAATGTACTCAACCAACCATTTACACTTAAGTTTTTCATTGATTCAGATCGTAAACACTTCTAATATATTCTTTAATTATTCATCATTTTTGCTCCTTGAATTATATTTAGAATATTTTCCGATTATTACGATAAGGAATGCTTAACTCATACGTGATGTCTCAGACTCCAATTGTTACACTAATATACAATCACTTGTTAACCTTCTACTCTTATTTTTCAGCAATTAAAACCCGTTTTACTTTATGAATACACATTTCAATTATCAAAGGACTAAAACGCTTAAAACATACATGTCATCGGTGGAGTGTGATTCCGCAGGGACTAATTCAGGGAAAGGAAGAACGGTATTCCAAAAATCTCCATAATTCAAGACACTAAAGAGCACGATTCATTTCCAAAACTGCTTCCTTTAAACTTTAATGTTCTTACCATTTTCCTTACGCTATTTCTACTTTAACAGTATTTAGTTTTTTAATATAGGTAAATGTCCATGAAAACAGTGCTGAAACGATTTTCAAGGAAATTTCAATATTTTCTAGGTAATTTATATGCTTAATCGAGGATATTAAATAGTAACTTACACTTTCAGTAAAATCTGATAGACTTTTCAAATGAATAAATTAAATTAAAAGTTAAATATTCTCCGTGAATTTATTAATTGTTGAAGATCAACTATTCTTGAGTTTAAGGTATAAAATTGGTTTAGAGTAAGTCTCTGGAATCATAAAAGTATAAATTTACTCCTTTGATGCTTAAAATCCGTCGTTAATTGCAGATATTAATAAGAGTGCATTTATACAATTAAATTAAAATAAATCATGTAAAGACAATGATATGCAAACGCGCAAGAATAATATACAAACATAATGAAACGATAGAAAATAGTTTCTAATTAATGCAAACTAAGAACTTTGTTTCCATTCAGTCTCCTGTAAATAAGCTGTAAATAAAATTGAACGCAATATACGTAACCATAGTAATCCTGTGAACATGTAGTTGCTCTAATCGAATGGAGAATAATTAGATGGAAACATTCCTCTGCTATGCACTGATAAGGAAGGGAAGCTAATAGGATATCTCCCTAGGGTTTCTGTCGTGCAATAACTTGAACATATTTGTCATTTACCGTAATGTGAAGTTATGAGAAAGATATCTCGAGTCCAGTACAGGTAGGAAACAATATCTTTTCGTTAAATAGAGATGTTCAATTCTCGTATCTTTTCTGATAGTATACATCTTAAATTCTAGAGTTCATAATACGCAATTATACTAATCGTTCTTGAATTATTTCATTAAATTATAGGTATATTATAGTCTGCGTTGTTCCAGATATCAACGTGTTTATCTGTACATAAATATTTAAGGGTACAGTTCCACTCCGTGTTTTTCTTTCAGAGGACTCCCTCCAAACACTGGAGCTGTGCATTTCGGACAGCCTCTCTTTAATGCTGAGTTAAGAGCCTTGAGGAAAACGTTTCTTTTTTCACAAGAGATTCCCCTAAAGGCTGCTTTCCCACTACGAAAAAGGCACAAATTAAATGATGAAAAACTTTAACGACGCGTCACGACACGAATGGAGAAGTCATAATTACTCCGTGGTTCACATTCCGTGCCCCTTTTAAATCGGGCTTATTTAATTTAATTAATCCGAGAGATTAAACATCCTTCCGTGGGAGGGATGTATTGCACACTGTACCTAGTGTACCGCACAGGCTCTGACCTGGATTTTTACTCCACTCACTTTCCTTTTCTCCATTTACGATCCTTCTTTGTTTATTTTTTCATCAGCTTCCGTTTTTACCTCTTTATTTTTCGATATTTTAATTCGCTCACCCATCTCGTACTTTTATTTTCACTTTTACGTGTCTCGCTCAAGTATTTCGTACTTTTCCTTTTCGTATCTCATCAGCCTCCCTTTTTCTTTCGTCTCGATTCAATTTTTACATTTCCGTTCCATTTCGCGCTCCCCCATTTTCGTTTTTCATCTGTTTACGTATATACCCCAGTATGTATATATGTACTCGTTTGTAAACGTGACATGGGTCCGCTTACTTTAGTGTCGCCCCGAGTCCAGGGCCCTCGAAAGCTCGTTTTAGGTTTTTATCTCTTCCGTGAAAGGGCCGCGTTAATGAACGCGCGAGGAGAAAGATCGCGTATCGTTACTCTTTTGTCATCTAGCTCCGAGGGGATAAAAAGAAGACGGCGAACACCCATAATAAAGGCCGCTCGGAAGTCACTTTGTCGCGATATGAAAAAACACCTAGAGATCGCGTCCCTCAATCTATCAAACCTTTTCAGGTCGTGCTTCCTCTCGTGCAAGATGGATCGTTTGCGCTGTTAATGGTCGTAAGATTCTTTGATTTCGTCTCTATATTAAACGCATAAGAAAGCTTCAATGGAAAGGAACAGCATTGAACATTGAAGGAGTTAATTATGGCATTGCGACGGATCGTAAAATCATAAGTAGAATAAGCCGGAGGATAGCGATTTGACAATAGAAAAGGGGGTGGGGGACCGTATTCCAATAGTGTCGTAAATTTAAATGGGGGTGGGGGAGTGCACTCCAAAAGTGTCAAAATAGGAAAGGGGGTGGGGTAGTGACCCCGAGAAAATTGACAGCGATACGATCGTGAGAACCTTGTGTAACTGCATAATTTGAAAAGGGTCTTCGCAAGTGTTCTGTAGGGTAACTTCCCGGAAATATCTTTTAAAAGGGTGTTTACGCTCGTAAGATGTAACCGTTCGGTAAGCGCTGCGTTGTGGGGGTGGTGAGTGTCCGAAAATGCTTTAAAGGGTTTTCATCCAATCAGAATTCCATGTTTTCACACGTGACATAAGGTCACCAATTAGGGTGGGCTAGAATTCTATGTTTTCACACGTGACATAAGGTCACCAATCGGGGTGGGCTATTTTTCGTGTGACCGAGCAGGGTGGATGCATAAAAGAAAGCATTTTTCTACTCAGCTTACTTGTACGCTTTCCTTGCTTCTGTACTCTTCTGCTCTAGTTGTTGTCAGAATCATCTTGCAATGGAGGCGATTTTTAAGATCCTTTCGGGTGCCGAAATCATCAGGGTATTCCGCGCAGGGGTATTGAACTCCAGGGAGTTAGTATTAGCTGCCTTCGCGGGGTTATCCCATCGAATCATTGCGATGGACGAAGAAGTCGGTATTGAGGACTTTCAGGCCTTGTCGAATCTTGCATTCGATTCGGAAACTGGATGCGACATCTCCTCCCTAATGGAGACTCCACTACCCGGAACTACTCGCAAATCAGGGGATGTTCTTTTACCCTCTGATCGTTCTGAGGTATCTGAGATCTGCGACGAGATACTCAGATTAGAGGGAGAATATTCTTCAAAGCTCCCGAATGCTTTGATAACGAAGGACATCCCGGATGATATCGATCCATTGATTTCGGGGATTTGTGATGAGATCCTCAGATTGGAGGAGGAGGAAGAAGAAGATTCAGAGCTCCCGAATGCTCTGACGAGAGAGGAACCCGTTATTCCTCAAGTAGGGTGCGGCATCGGGGGGAATTCCCCCTATTTTACAGTCCTGAGGGAAAATAGAACTTTCCTCAGGAAATTCAGACTATGGGGGGTGGAGATGGACATAGCGATTGCCACTATGCCATCAGGGGCGAATCCGTTGCGGTGGTATGGAGAGGTGATGGATTCGCTAATCGCTACGTTGAAGAACGGACTAAGCGGTTCCACCCGTGGGGGCATGACCATTCGCAACGAGTCTCACCCCCAACAGGATATACACATATCGTTCCGACGTTGCGACCAGCTGGACTCGGATTCCATATTGAGGCGTATAGAGAAGATCATGCAGTCCAATGAGGATTTCTTCCTCAATGGGCTCATGACTGTCTCCTTCCAACACGTGGATATTCCGCTAGGACGAGGACGCCCACGCCTCTCAGGGATTACCGACTTCCACAAGTACTGTGGGAGAATGAAGTCCATCTTGGTGGTGAGAAACACCGACAATCTATGTCTACCGTCGGCGATATGTCTCGCCATATCGAAGCAGGAGGACAGCGTGGCGGAGTTTAGGAGGCTCTACCAGAATAATAGCCTCCTAAGGGAGAGAGCACTCGCTCTCTGCCGAAGAGCGGGAGTCGTGATTCCCGAAGAGGGTGCGGGCGTACAGGAGATAGAGCTTTTTCAGCGTGCGCTCGCATCTCATCAGATAACGGTATTCACGGACTTCAAGGGCCGTGAATTACTGTATGAAGGACCACGCCGTACAGCAAGAGGCGAAGAGCGCAACCACATAGATCTCCTTTATGGAGATAATCATTTCAACGCTATTTCGTCGGTGAAGGGGGCCTTCACGACGGAATATTATTGTCGGCCGTGCAGGACACCATACGACCATTTTTATAATCACCGCTGCCCTGAAATATGCTCCCGATGCTACTCCAAGCCGCCGTGCTACGCCGCCATCCCCGTGGATTCCGCGAGTCCCGTATCTTGCGAGAGGTGTTCGAGAGATTTCCACGGGAAGGGGTGTTACGAGAAACATCGCGCCAGGAGGGGGAATGCCGCCCCCGTGTGCAGCATTGTTAAGGCTTGCCCTAGGTGTTTTGCAATTCTCAGAACCCCGAAGAGAATTCGCGAGCATCTATGCGGGGAGAGTTACTGTACCGCATGTAGGAAGACGGTAGCGGAGGGGCACCAATGTTATATGGTCCCCGTTAAGGAGGGGAGTCCTAGAGATCATCGCCACGCATTCGTATTTTACGATATAGAATGCACCCAGGATGTGGCTTTGACTAGGACAACCTTCCTGCATACGCCCAACCTCCTCGTATCGCAAGTCGTTTGCGATAATTGCACTGGTAGCCCTACCCCCGACTGCGATGTATGCGGACGCACGGAGAGCGTATTCAACTCGGAGGACCCTGTGAAGGAGTTCCTGACCTATTTAAGCAGGCTGGATTTTAAATTCATAACTTGCATTGCACACAATGCAAAAGGTTATGACAATAATTTCATTCTCAAAGGAGCCATGGAGAGGTGGAACTGGAAGCCGAGTGTCATTATGACAGGGAGTAAGATCCTTTCGATCTCCTTCTCGAAAGGACGCTTACGGTTCATCGACTCCTTGAACTTTCTCCCCATGGCTCTTTCTAAAGTCCAGTCTGCATTAGGCCTCGAAGACACCTGCACCAAGGGATACTTCCCTCACCTCTTCAACACACGAGGAAATTCCAGATACGTCGGAGAGATGCCTCCCATCCAGGCGTACGGAATCGAGTCGATGTCGACGAAGGAGAGGAGGGAATTCCTGAAATGGCACGGGGAGAAGACAGCGGAGGGTTACACCTTCAGAATGGAGGACGAAATCCGGAAGTATTGCGTACAAGACGTCCGGATACTTCGTTCTGCATGTCTGCGATTCCGGGAGATTTTCATGGCATCTGCAGGGGTCGATCCATTCAGGGAGGCTGTGACGATAGCCAGCGCCTGTATGATTGTTTTTAGGAAGCGATTCCTAAAGGCGGATACAGTCGCTGTGATACCGCCAGGGGGGTATCGCCTTGCCGACCGTCAATCGCGCAAGGCCCTCTTATGGCTTGTGTGGGAGGAACGCCGGAGAGGGATCTCCATCTCTCACGCGCTTAACGGGAGGGAAGGGGTTGTAGTCGGTCGTAAGGTCGATGGGCTGTCGGGGAAGACAGTCTTTGAATTTCATGGGTGTTTTTTCCACGGCTGCCCTTCATGTTTTACCAACCGCACCGATAAGATCTCGAGCAACCCCAACGACACCATGGCCACGCGTCACGAGGGTACTCTGAGGAAAACCGCCTTTCTCCGCCGCATGGGCTACTCCGTGGTAGAGAAGTGGGAGTGCGAGTTTGACCGGCAGATCCGCGAAGACGCAGCTCTGGCAGCTTTCGTGGGCTCTAACCCTCTCTTCACGGAGCCGCCGATAAATCCCAGGGATGGGTTTTACGGAGGGCGGACGAATTGTGTCAGACTCCATCACGAGGCCGATGTGGCGAGCGGGGAAGTGATTCGCTACCTCGACGTTTGCTCGCTATACCCCTACGTGAACAAGTACCGCAAGTATCCCAAAGGTCACCCGAAAATCTTCATTGGGGACGACTGTCCCATCTTGGATGATGCAGAGGGGTTAGTGAGATGCACGGTATTACCGCCGCCGCATCTCTATCACCCGGTGCTCCCGTATAGAGTGAGGGAGAAATTAATCTTCCCACTCTGCAGGGCTTGTGCGGATATCGAGTCGCAGGAGGCCTGCAATCATGCGGACGAGGAGCGTATGATCACGGGGACATGGGTGACTGATGAGGTGAAAGTTGCGGTTCGCGAGGGGTATAGCGTAGTAAAGATCCACGAACTCTGGCACTACGAGACGACGATGTACAATCCCGATACGGGTGAAGGAGGACTCTTCACGGAGTACATCAACTGTTTCTTGAAGATGAAGCAAGAGGCGAGTGGATATCCGGCGTGGTGCAGCACGCCGGAAGATCAGTCGCGGTATGTGGCTTCATTCTTCGAGAGAGAGCGAATTGCCCTGGATACGGAGAAGATATATTTCAACCCCGGCATGCGTCAGCTTGCCAAGTTGATGTTGAATAGTTTTTGGGGCCGCTTCGGGATGAGGGAGAATCTTCCTCAGTGCTCGATCTTGAGAACGAGGGAAGAACTCGTCTCACTCGCGACGGCTCCAAACGTGGAGTTATCCAGGGTGATTCCCGTGAACGAGGAGGTGATGTTTGCGTCGTGGAAGGAGCGGGAAGAATCCGTCAAGTCGCTGCCTAACGTTAACGTGATGATAGCGTGCTATACAACCTGCCACGCTAGATTAGTGCTGTACGAGTATCTAAAGAGACTCGATCGCCGCGTTCTTTACTTCGACACGGACAGCATAATCTTCACGGAGCGCGAAGGGGAGTGGTCGCCGCCAACAGGGGATTACTTAGGCGACTTGACGGATGAAGTCCTACAGCATGGACCAGACGCCTTCATATCCGAATTCGTATCGGGAGGACCGAAGAATTACGCCATCAAGATAAGGAGGAAATCCACGGACTTTTGCAAAACAATTTGCAAAGTTCGTGGGATAACCATCAATTCCTCCAACGAAGAAGACGTTTCCTTCGATCGTCTCAGGTCGATGGTGGTGGAGGGGGCACCCCCGCTAGTAGTGGAATACGAGAAGAAGATTGCACGTATTCCGCTATTCCAAGTGGTTTCCAGACCGGAAACTAAAACTTTCCGTGTCGTTTATACGAAACGAAGACGCGTCGAGGATTTCGATACCCTCCCTCACGGGTATAAACGCCAGCGGACCGAGTGAGTCGGGCGTCTCTCTCTGTAAATATTGTAAACACTGTTAATATTGTAAATAGTGATAATAATTTTCCCTTTCGACGATTGCAACCTTGACGTGGTGAGAGGGCTTACGCGCTCCAGTAAATCGTACTTTACTTACGGCTGGAGCGAAACTAATAGCAATCAAGAAAAAAATGTATGATTAAAGTGAAACCCTCCAATCATGACCACACATCACTGTGTGTGTGGCGCAATCCTATAAAACCTTGGGGTTTAAATCATAGTCCACATTTTGAAAATGGATCTCCGATTGAAACATCCTTTCGGTGCTATAATTGCGGGTCCTAGCTCGTGCGGTAAAACTTTCTTTGTGAGCAGACTTCTAACTCATAACTTGTTCGATGAAAAGTTTGATTCAGTCATATGGTGTTACTCGGAATGGCAGTCATTCTATGACACTTTAAAAGACGTTAAATTTGTAGAAGGGTTACCAGACTTAAAAGATTTTCCCCACTCCGACTCTCCTACGTTAATCATTATAGACGATTTAATGAGAGAAGCTGACGGACGCGTCGTAGACTTGTTTACAAGGGGGTCTCATCATAGAAATATCAGCGTTATTCATCTAACGCAAAATCTCTTCCATCAGGGAAAAGGAGCTCGCGACGTTTCCCTGAACGCTCATTACATTGTCTACTTTAAGAATCCTAGAGATCGCAGTCAAATTTTTCATCTTTCGAGACAATTGCATCCCGAAAATCCTAAATTCATCCAGGAATCCTATAACGACGCGACCGGGAAACCGCATGGATATCTCTTTATCGATCTGAAGCAATCAACACCCGACATCTACCGTTATCGTACGGAAATTTTTCCCGATGACGACTTTAATTATTTTTACGTACCGAAAAAGTAAGGTATAAAATCTTAGGCGTAGGCACATCGAAACCATTTGAAGATATGACATCCAAACTGTCAAAGCACTCGGATACGTTGCGCTTTCTCGCTCGTTGTTCTCCATCCCTACGAAGATCGTTATTAGAAGCAGCGGATTCGGGATTAATTAGAATCATCTGCGAAATCGCGGACAATACGTTGAAAGGCGTTGTTCAGCTTACTCCGTCACAGAAAAAGCGCTTGGGAAAGCATAAGCGAATTCTAAGAAATATTGCAGCGAAGACAGGTTGTTGGAAAAAGAAAAAGAGACTCATCGTGCAGTCTGGTGGGTTTATCCTACCGTTAATCTTACCCATCGTAACAGGATTATTGTCTAATCTCGTGAAATGATGGAACAATCGAGAAAAATGGTTCTCGTCCCCCAGGAGACGATTAACCGTATGAAAAACTCGACACCCGCAATGACTGATGTGACGGAGAGTGTTTCAGTTCTCGATCGGGCAATGGAAAGGATTTTACGTATGCCGAAAATTTCGGATCACGAAAAGTGGAATCTCTACAAACAATGTTTGCAACGGTTTCTTTACTTTACTGACGAGGAGAGAAAACCCGCGACGCTTGCGTTTTCAGCCGACACGAGGAAGAATGAAGTGAATGAGGGTGATGATACGTCTACGCCTGACCGCATCCGTTCCGAAATAATTGCATCCGTGCCGAAAAAATTTAAGAAAAAGGCACAATTGTTAGTCGAGCGTTTGTTATCTTCGGGAAAGATTAAATGGGATCAGACGGGGGCGATTAATATTGGCGGTAATAAGCTGGCCGGTACGAATATTATAGACCTCGTCGGTGACCTAATGAGAAAAAGAAAAAACTTTTCTCCCCCAGGGATGATACCGTTTCTCGATTCTCTTGCGGAAGTCAACGTCCCGCATGAATTTATAGGAAATGTCGACCATCTGAAGTACATTCAGAACATATCCTCTAGAGGCGAAGCACCATCTTCTTCTTCTTCTGCTTCCTTACGATCGGATACTACGCCTAAACCACGCTTGGCTATTAAAAGAAAAACGCCGCGATGGGTCCCCTACCGGTTCCAAAAGTAGGCGCGAAAATCGGTAATCGACTCGGTAAAATATACTACGACCCCGGACATCCAGCATCTTTTTCGACCGTGGAGAAATTATGGGAAGCTGTGAAACCGTATATTTCTAAGGAACAAGTTCGAATGTGGCTTGAATCTGAAGAATCGTATACACTTCACAAACCGGTAAGGAGGAAATTTTCGCGCAACAGATACTTGGTGGATAACACTGACGACTTGTGGCAAGCTGACTTGAATGATATGAGAGATTTGAAGAGTGAAAATGACGGATATGGTTATATTTTGACAGTTATCGACGTCTTCAGCAAATACGCATGGGCTATTCCGTTGAAAACTAAGACGGGAGCTGACGTGATAGCAGCGTTCAAGAAAATATTCTCGAAATCTAAAAGGTGTCCCGTAAATTTGCAAACGGATAAAGGGAAAGAATTTATAAATTCTGCGTTCCAATCGTTTCTCAAGGCGAAAAACATTGGGTTTTATCACACGAATAATCCCGATATCAAGGCTGCAGTCGTAGAAAGGTTGAATAGAACATTAAAAGCTAAAATGTGGCGCTATTTCACGAGATATACGACGCATAAATACATCGATGTATTATCGCGCATAGTGGATTCTTACAACAATACAGTACACTCATCAACGAGGATGACACCGGCCTCTGTAAATGATACTAACGTATACAAAGTCTGGCACAATCTTTACGGTAGAGAAAAACCTACGGATGAGAAACCGGTAAAATATCAAATCGGTGATCACGTGCGCATAAGTAAGGAAAAAGTTCCCTTTAAAAAGGGGTACAAATCGAATTGGAGTGTAGAAATATTCAAAATAGAAAAAATTATTCGTCGAAATCCCGTCGTCTACGTCTTGCGTGATCTGGCCAATGAAACGGTAGAGGGGACGTTTTACGAGCACGAAATACAAAGAGTTCGGTTTTCGAAATCCACCGCTTTTAAAATCGATAAAATAATTAACACGCGAGGCATTGGAGCCAGAAAGGAGGCGTTAGTCCAGTGGAGAGGATATCCTTCGAAATTTAATTCGTGGATTCGTGTTGGCAAGATTAAAAACCTGTGATGGAGTTCTATCTGACCTTACCGAGCAATAGCTCTATGGCCGTTTTCAAAGACAACACAACGACAAGATTCACGACACTCCTGCCAAAGAGTATATCTCTCGATGGATCGTGGGAATGTGCTCTTGTCGAAATACACTTTCCTATGACGCTGGAAAACGTGTATGGTCGCCATCGTGAAATAATAATACGGTCTGACTGTAAAAGGGAACCGAATTCGGTAGAAAAGGGTAAAGTATCTCCTTCGGAATTATGTGATGAAATACCGGCGGGTCATTACGAGTCAATCGGAGAGTTGGTGATAGCCATTAATAAAGTGATATTATCGGCGCCCTTGGAAGATAAACTCACCGTGGCGTGGGAATCAGGTCGCAGGGTTACGATAAACGCCGGACCTAAAGCATCGTTGCAAGTGTCCGACTTGCTAGCATTGCAATTAGGATTCGAACCTGGAGGCGATCTCGCGCATCAGAGAAAATCGATTCGTAAACCCAACCTCTCACTAGGGTATCCATCTCAAATTTATGTTTATTGCGACATTGTCGAGCAGCAGCTTGTAGGAGACACTGTTTCCCCTCTTCTGAGAATCGTCAGTTCTAATGCCGATTTAAATCACTTTGGGCAAGATGTTGTTCACGTCTTTTCGAGGCCGTTCTATCTACCGGTCATGAAGCGAGAGTTCGAAACCATCGAAGTGGATTTAAGAACACACGCAGGGGAACCTCTCCCATTCGTCTACGGGACATCGGTGGTAATACTACACTTTAGAAGGAGCAATGGTTCGAGTAAACAATATTAATAACGATCCTTATTTGAGATATTATCTGGATCAGACAGGATCGGGGGTTGGGAGTGTTTATAGAGGGGCAAACTATCAGAAAGGGAACGGTATAGGTAGTTTTCTCGGTGGGTTATTCCGATCTGTTCTTCCTTTGTTTAAAAGCGGCGCTAGAGCCCTAGGAAAGGAAGCGTTGAGAATGGGATCCAACGTGTTAGGAGACATGGTTAACGGGGGGGAACCCGTCAAAACGATTATACGCCGAAGAGCGCAAGAGGCCGGTGAAAGTTTAAAAACGAAAACGGAAAACAAAATCGCGCAACTTTCCGGAAACGGATATAAAACAAAGAAAAAATTGAGAAAAGGACAGTCTTCGATCAGAAAGCGTGGCGGAAACACCACCGGCAATCCCCCAAAGAGACGAAAACTTAGTCCAAAGGATATATTCGATTAAAAATGTCGTTTCTTCATCATAACTCGTGCGAATGTGCAAAATCGGAATTAGACTTGTTCTCTCTTCCACCCACTCAGACGAGTATAGAGGGTGGACAGTGGATACATTATAAACCGGTTTCCTCTTTAACCGATGATGCACCGTTAGAATTCGTCGTTCCAGGACACGGTGATGAGTACGTCGATCTATCGCACACGCTAATCAACATCACAGCGTGCATTACCGGAGTAAAGGACGAGGAACGAAACGTTTTATACGGACCGGTTAATTTGTGGTTGCATTCGCTGTTTTCTCAGATCGACGTGTTTTTAAATCAGAAACTAGTGACTCCGCCGAGCCATGCCTACCCATACAGAGCATACATCGAGACACTTCTCAATTACGGTCCAGCAGCAAAAAATTCCCACCTCACAAGTGCTTTGTGGTACGGGGATACGGCCGGATACATGGACGATTGTGAGAATAATAAGGGTGCAGAAAATAGACGTGCATTCACATCCGGCGGCAGGGAGGTGGAACTCATGGGGCATTTACACTGTGACCTGTTTAATCAAGAAAAATTTCTTCCAAACGGTGTGGAAATGAGACTGAAGATGGTTAGATCGAAGACTGGATTCAACGTGTTATCGAGCCGCAGTCTGGAAAATGTTAAAGTGAAGATTACCGACGCGTCGTTACTAGTGCGTAAAGTGAAAATAAGTCCGTCCGTGTTACTTGCACATTCACGGGCATTGGAGAAAGCGACGGCGAAATTCCCCCTAACGAGGGTCGATATAAAAACTGTTACGGTTTCCAAGGATGTTCAGAGCAAGACACTCGATAACATTTTCTTGGGACAGATGCCGAAACGTGTCATCGTCGGATTCGTTTCCAACGCGGCTTTCAACGGCGATATCACTAAAAACCCGTACAACTTTCAACATTTCGGTTTGAATTTCCTGTGTCTGTATTTAGACGGATATCAGATTCCATCGAAACCTTTGCAACCCGATTTCACAGGATCAGGTCGTTTTATCCACGCATATCACACGTTGTTTTCGGGCACTGGAATTCACTTCCAAGACGACGGAAATGCCATTCCCAGGGAGGATTACCCGCAGGGTTATTTTCTGACGGCTTTCGACTTGTCTCCGGATCTCGAGGCTAGTGCGGGACATTGGAGTTTGCAGAGAAACGGGAGTCTTAGGATGGAGGTCAGGTTCGATTCTCCTTTGAAAGAGACAATTAATTGCATCGTTTACGCAGAGTTTAACAACGTTCTTGAAATAGATCGACATCGCAATGTCGGGGTCGATTATAGCAGTTAGTATTCGATACTTCACCCTTATAAGGTAGTGGAACTCAGGATTATCCCGCTCTAAGAGAGAGACCTTTGAGCGACAATGTTCTCGGTCATAGTCGACTTTCAAGGATTCCAGCAAAGGGAAGACTTCATCGTAAAGGAAATATCCATCTGTAATGTAGAGTATCGCGAAACAAAGACATGGAGCATCAAATCACCTTTTCCCGAAGAGAGAAGAAGTAAAAGAGAGCTTGCGCAAGATCGCTGGCTCACGAGATATTATCACGGTATCGAATGGCGTGATGGAGAGATCGAATATCATCGTTTAAAAAACATTGTTAGGATGTTTACTAGAAAAGCGACGGTTTACGCTAAAGGTCGTGAAAAGTGCTCGTTTCTGACCAAATTATTGTCTCATCGAATAGTTTACGATCTAGCTGATTTGGGTTGTCCGTCCGTAAAAAAGTTGAAGTGGGACGACGACGACGAGTGTGATTGGTGTTGGTGCTGGTGCTTTCCCAAACATCGTGCACCAGGATTTCAATGCTCAAAAAGGAACTGTGTCAAAATGGCAAGATGGTTTACGACTATCGGGAAGTTCGAACTCGCGTCGCGTGATTTCCGTTTTCGATCTTTCGAAAAATTTCCGCATCCGTCCATAATAGACGTGTGTGAACTGGTTGACTCGGGGTTTTATTATTCTGGATTTGGAGACACGGTTGTGTGCTACGCTTGTGGGGGTGACTTCTGTGAATGGAGTCTAGGACTCGACCCTAGGACGGGTCATCAACTATCCAGCCCAGTGTGCCCTTTCGTTACGGATTCTACGCCATCGCATAGAGGATGATGAATACTTGTGCAAAATTTTATACGATTGTACTTCTAAAGTTTTGATTTTATACGTTTTCGACGCCAAATAGAAATGAATAAATATTTTTACACCATCTCTCATGTTTTATTTCATTCCCGAACCCCTTGGAAATATGGACTCGAGACAGCTGGAAAATGCTCTAATGAGTAATTCACGAACAAAGAGAATATTTCGAGGTGTATATCCAGCCGATAAACTTCCGAGAAGTTTTAATTACCCTGCTTCGTTCATTGTTAATACAGATCCCTCGACCAAAAGTGGTACTCATTGGATATCCATTTTTATCGACGATAATGAAAGGGGAGAATATTTTGATAGTTACGGCGTAACACCTTTTGTGAGGGAACATATAATGTTTATGGACCGCGCATGTTCTACATGGTGGTGGAACGATGTTAAATTGCAAGGGTGGGGTAGCACCGTGTGCGGGAACTATGCAGCAGTACACTTATATTATCGTACCATCGGATACGATTTGAACCAATTTCTAACTTTATTCAATCCGTCAAAACCGTCGGAAAACGATACGACGATTAAGATATTGTATAATAAGCTATACAATTGCTGTAGTGTTCGAGAGAACCCTCAAAACGAGTGTTTTCAAATCTGCCGGGGGGTGAGAGTGTAAACTTTAAAAAACCCCTCCCCTCCCCTCCACCGTATGGGCGGTACTCTACCGCTCTTTCCTATTTAAACGGTGGCTCTTGAGGTTGTACCCTTATTCACCAGCGGTCATGGAGTCCCCAAGAGATGTTGTAATGGCTCGCGGTCACTCTCATCATAGCAGGCCTCTGTCACCGAAGGGCGGGAGGACAGGGGATTACCGAGCGCCGAGTTACCTCCCTTCTTTACCTGCTAAGGCCCGCACCAATTGCCGGAAAACCAAACGCAGGAGAAAGGAGAATCTGTGCATATTGGAGCAAGTGTTTAAGATAAACGACAGCGGCTCGAAGCGGGTAGCAGTCGGAGTGAACCTTGGCGAGCAGTGTCAACCGTACGTGAGATTGGAGAAGTGCGGTGACGGCGGAGTCTTCCTTTACCGGGAAGATTTTCAGAGTCTTATCGACGAGGAGGACGTTGTAGAGTCTTTTTTCGCCGATACGAGTGCCGTTGTGAGCGAGGATGTGGCGATTGGTAGACTCGTTCTACAATTTAAAACCATTTACGGTGTTAAAACAATAGCGATCGCCGATATTGAAAACGGCACCGGCGTCTACCTTGCGAAAGCATCGTGGGATGGTTTGATGAACTTTTTGCAAGCGGTGAAGACGAGGTTCGACGAGCGGGCAGAGTGGCAGCAGTATGTGAAAGAGACTCTATCTTTGCATATACAGAACGTATTTCGTAACGTTCAGAAAGTAGGAGAGTATTGCGAGAAAGGAGGGGACAGTCTAAGCGCGTGCTTAAGGGAGACACCCCTGGAACCGCTGGAAAATGGAAAGGTTCCTGCGTTTTTAAACGTTGAATCTTTCGTGGCCGAGATGAAGTCGGCACTCTGTACAAGTGATGGAAGGGATTATGTAAATAATGAAATGTACTTCTCTAGAAGAATTTATTAAAATAAAACATTATATATATATATATATATATACAATATTAACATTACGTTATTATTATTATCAGTATTCAAACTCCTCCTCATCATCATCTCCCCCATCCTCCTCTTCCTCCTCCTCCGAGGAAGATATTATCCTCCTCCTCTTCCTCCTTCTTCCCGGTGTTTCTACACCTTCTTCTTCGGACTCCTCACCATCATCATCATCATCATCATCCTCCTCTGATGAAGAAGACGATACCCTCCTCCCTCGCAATGGTTTTAGTTCTCCGGGTGTATGTCCCAGGAGAATCGCCGTGAGGGCATTCTTTAGAGCCTCCTCCTCCCTCTCATCGTCAACAACGTCTTCTTCATCTGCAAAGGGAATTAAACGTATTAACACCTGTTTAGATAGAAATATACATATCAAATCAATCTTGTGAAATACTGCTTACCCCATGCGGCAAAAAATCCCTCCGAATCGAGGGATTCGACCTCCTTCACCTCCTCTTGGTACCGCTCAGGTATAACAGCTATAATAGATAATAATTGATTGATGAATAAACTAGCGAAGCATAAATCTAAATAAGAAATGCATTGTAAATAAATAAAATTCTAGTAATTGAATGATGAATAAAGTAGCGAAGCATAAATCTAAATAAGAAATGCATTGTAAATAAAGAAAATTCTAGTTACTTACGTTGTCTCCTCTCTCCCTCGTGGCACTCTCCTCTTCTTAACTCCATCCTTCCCAATGCAAATTCTTCTTCTTCTTCTTTTTTTTCTTCTTCTTCTCCTTCTTCTTTTTTTATCGCTCGGTACTCCTGGAGAAGGTGTGTGAGACGGTTTATCGCGGCATCCCTCAACTCATCGACTACTAGGTCATTTTCGTCTGCAAAGAGAATTAAACGTATTAACACATGTTTAGATAGAAATATACATATCAAATCAATCTTGTGAAATACTGCTTACCCCATGCGGCAAAAAATCCCTCCGAATTGAGGGATTCGACCTCCTTCACCTCCTCTCCGTACCGGTCAGGTGTAACCGCTATAAAAGATAAAATTATTAGTGAATAAAATAGCGACGCATAAATCTAAATAAGAAATGCATTGTAAAAAGGAAAATTCTGGTTACTTACGTCGTGTCCACTCTCCGTCGTGGTTCTCATCGACTTCAACGAGATTGCAGGCCGCAGCTACACACTCCGAAGGCATCTTCTAGCTTACTTCTCCTTTACTAACTTAGCGACAAATTTCGGTCTAGAATATATACTCTGGTGAATTTTTTGGACACTAACCACCTCCACAACGCAGCGCTTACCGAACGGTTACATCTTACGATCGTAAACACCCTTTTAAAAGATATTTCCGGGAAGTTACCCTACAGAACACTTGCGAAGACCCTTTTCAAATTATGCAGTTACACAAGGTTCTCACGATCGTATCGCTGTCAATTTTCTCGGGGTCACTACCCCACCCCCTTTCCTATTTTGACACTTTTGGAGTGCACTCCCCCACCCCCATTTAAATTTACGACACTATTGGAATACGGTCCCCCACCCCCTTTTCTATTGTCAAATCGCTATCCTCCGGCTTATTCTACTATCATAATTAAAACATGTCGTGAGCAAATAAAGAAGTAAGGAATTATATTAGGCGATTAGGAATAGGTTATATTATTAATTACTCCTATTATATAATATAAAGCAGCATTATAATTTAGGAGAGACAATCAAAGAAAGCGATGTAAACGTTGCTATAGCAGCAAAGGTAAAGTTATGCATCCCCATAAACCTAATTTTCATTTCTATTTTTTGTAACGTATTCTTTACATCCTAAATACAGATAGAAGCTGTTCGACTGTTGTAGCATAGTTTTGGAACGAATATTCATCTGCAATGCGTGTTATTCACGGGTTATATAATTTGCCCTTTATGCGATTACGAGTGCACATAAGGGACAAAGTACAAACGAGGCTAGGAACGTAATAGGAGACAGATTAAAGACTGATGGGTATGAAGAGGCGTGGTCTTGTACAAAAGGGGAATTAAATAACCTCCGATGGCAATAGGAGATTCTTTTCAAGGCGGACAAAGTGTCTTAAAGAATACGTCCCCTGAGAGATGTACGTAACTGAAGAGTTATAAATTGTCTCTCCTTGGTGAAGATGGCCTACGTAAATGCTTCCATGGGAACGATAAAGCTTCGGAGATATGTAACACGCTCTCGAAAAATTGAATATTCGCGAATTGCAAAATTCACGACCGCTATAATTTTGGATATGGCAGATTTAGTGTAATAGCTGACTCATATTCAAATTTGAATATTGATAGAAGCTCGAAGACTGCAACCTCAACTATAGTAGAATCAGCAGCCAAAAACTTTGTAGATAAAATAAGAGTTACGACAGAATTCTAGAGAATCCACCCTGCTTTCTTAGTTGTTCCAGATCGCTATCAGTAGAACAAGCAGTAGAAAAGATACACTTAAAACGTTTACCAAAAGATGAAATAATACTGATTTATAAGCCAGAAAATTGTTAGTATTGATACATCAGTAGCTGCTGTTTTACCAAAGGAAAAAGAAGAAGACAAGTAAATAAGCAGTCAAATATCCATCTTTCCTATTTGGATGAATTACTAACTTCCCAACATAAATCCACACTCGTATTCCGCAAGCGACTTCACTAGTGTATATGTATGACGCAAACGCAGATTTTAAATTATATAGAATCAATAATATCAGATTTTCATCCCTTCTTTTGTAAATTCATTCATTTAACTTCAGGCCTTGGTTCTAACCTTGTACGTAGTTGATCGATAGCTAACATTACTTATAAATCTAGTTTGTCTCGTTGACGATGTGTCATTAAGTCATTTTACATATACAAAGTGATTTATTAGCAAAATATGTGGAATAATTTTGCGATAAATATTATTTGAAAGTAAAGAAGTGAAAAATATCGACCTGACCGGGAATCTGACCTCCTTTATTTATTTACGTATTGGTTGCAGGACGCTGGATACACACTCACTCTTGGATACACTTTCGGGGCGTGGTAAAACTTTGAGATGCAAAATCATGTCATACTGCCGAAAGGAGTAAAATAGTAAAAATTTAATTCCATTACACGCCTTCCGCGTCTCTTCATGACGAATAACTTCGTTCCGTACTGTAAAAGCCATACGAATTCACAGATTCGCTCAACTACTAGGCGGGATATTTAGCATGTGAATGCCTTAGTATGGGATATCCTAAATATTTCAGAACGCAACAGTTGTCCATTCCTGTCTATTTTTGAGAACCTCTCTCTTCATTCATCTTATCACACAATTCTTACCGCAGAGTTAACGGATAAAGGAATGTCTACGTATGATATAAACAAAGAGGTGAACAGATAGAGCGTGATAAGGAGTAGAAAACAGAACAATAAAGTTGATCCTTCCCTTCTCTTTGGCCAAATAAGAGAATTAAAACAACTTCTCTCGAAAAACGCGCGTAAAAGAACAAACGAAGGACGTTAAGAATCGAACTCCGCTCGCGTTTATCCAAAGCGCCGCAGCTGAAGACAGACGCTTGGGAGAGCGCGACATTTTTTTCGGACTGCAAATAAAAAAAGGCCCGCTTTCCTTTGTTCTTTACATTTCCTCATTCCGCTTCCGTAGTGGAGGGGGTAGAGAGTCACCCTGAATATCTGCGAATAAAAATGGTCGAAGCAGAAAAGGATTTCGCCACACTTGTTTGCTTCTTTTAGTTTCACACGTCTCCTCCATCTGTATCGGGTCCTAATCCACCGCGGGCTGAAGATCCTTGAAAACAGTTCGATTTTTTTATCGAACTTTAAGGATACGTGACCCCCTTCTCGAACAGGGGAAGGAAGATGTGTTCGATGGGGAAGCAGGAAGTTCTTGGAGATGAGTGAAGGAAAGCAGTCTGCAATCTGGTTTCAGGGAAAGGATGTCGATTAATTGTTGGTTTACCATTATACGTTATCTATTTGAGTTGAGTTTATCGCGTACATAAAGAGGGCTTTTTGATTTTATTTTTTATGTGCGGAAAAGGTAGGAGAGTCTGTAGTGTTTCATCATTCGGAATGTTAGGGAAGGAAAATGAATGCTAATAAGTAAAAAAGACCTTAGGATTTTAGGTACGTTTAATGTGGAAGGTATGTAGAAAACTTGCGATAGGCCACGAATATTCAATCTACAACTTTTTCATAATATTTTATATAACTTGAATTTTCAATTATAGTATAATGAACCATTTAGTATTGATATAAAAGATAAACTGTGGAACTAAATACTGCTCAAAAATATTAAAATTATCGAGAGAAAACAAGTATATATCATATGTCAAGGTACTTTGAAAATTATTTGCTGAGTAATTGCAGTGTAATATTAACAAAATAAGGCCTTATTTATAGAAAAAGTCACATTCAACGTTCTCGCAGAATTAAATTTCTATTACATGCTGATATCTGTTTAAGCATGTATTGGTTGGAGAGTAAAATATAGAAACCTGAAGAAGATTTCTTGTTTTATTAGCATAGAGCCATATATCCTTTCAAATACCTTTAGTTCAAAATAATGATTGAGATCGATGTTTTCACCAGATTTACTTAATATTCAAAGTATACACTGAAATTAAGCAGTATGCTGTCCAACATTTGATTTTTAAAGGGTAGGATACAAGATTACTGTACAATGTTCGATAGAAGTTAAAGTCATTGATGTAGAAGTACAGATGAATGCCTAATTTTCAGGCAAAGACCAGAAATGCCAATTAGAAAGATTAAAAAGATCTTTTACTTTAGTGTATTTTACATTTTTTAAAATGCATTAATTCCCATTAGATTAATTATTATTAGCGTGAAAATATTTTAAAATAAAACAAGAATAATTTTTACGTTCAATATTAATACTCGCAGGTTGTAAGAACAACAGCAAACAGGTTACACGGTTTCGGCGGATAAAAAAGAACATCGCTTTACTTTTACAGACGCGTATCTTCAAAATGAATATGCAATTCCCTTTTTAAATTCCCCGTCACAGCCGCTGGGAAATACGCATTCAGCCACTTATTGAAGTGCTTCCAGAAGCGAACCGTAAATTTTGAATAATACGGGTTATCAAAATTCATGAAACGATCAAGGTATTTTTCAAAACTTCTTCTCTTCTTAAGAAAACGACGCATTGATTGGGGAAAAAGATGAATAATATAAGAGCGGAATTCGTCACCTCGTCACCTTGGTTACGTCGCTAATTGTTCGAATCTGATCTGAGAAACTACAAAGGGACGGATTAAAAGCCTCGAATTATTTTTTAGAGAGGGATGTTGTCGGCTTTCCTTTGATTCTCCTTTGAGCCAAAGTGCTCGAGTTAAATTTGTAATGGAGACATGCTGCAGCTCTTTAAATATTCATCCACCATTAGTGAAATTTAGCTTGCGACAGATGATTCTCGACGGAATGGTAATTGATTTCGCATCTCATCTCAATCAGCCTTTTTCCTCACATATCTCACTGTGCTCCTACCGTAACACTGAATAATTCGTGTGCTACAGCGGGTGAATTTTTTTGTACTATTAATAATAATTTATGTGTCACAAGACATTCATTTCAAAGAGAAATCATCTGCCCTGAATCTGAGACAAGTTAAAAAGCAGTACTGCATTTAATTAATAGCACTTAAACCTTAAAGATACATACATAATTTTCTCAATTTACTCTACAAAGATTCAATCTTTATGCACATAATACTTCCTTTAATGAAATACTATGGCTAGATATAGATAAAGAGCGTTCAATTTATATATCATTATTTAATTTATAAAAAAGGGAGGCAGGACAAGAGGTGGAGAAGATCATAAATGAAAACAGTCAAAGAAAAACGAAAATCACAATGAACTCTTTCTGCTAAATTTGGGTGAGGATAATTATTAAAAGTGAAATTATATTCGATTCCAGAAGGAAAACTATATGTGATATTGTCTGGCTCAAAAGATTGACATTACCAGAAACTAAATATTTTAATAAACAAATGTATAGATATTGAACCAATGATGTTAATGCTAAATGAACAAACAACAATTCCGTAAAATGTATTTATATAGCGGAATCAAGTTTCATTGTTTACAGGGCATCATCTGGCACATCCGTAATGGGAAGTACAAGGTTATATATTGGGGACGAGGAAAGAGAATGGGTTGTCGCGTCTGAGGGGTGAAAATGGGAAAACCAAACACTTAAGGCATTAAGGTAGAAGGTAAGGAAATGAGAGGAGTGGGGTTTTCGGGAAGAGACATTCATTTATGCTGTTGTGGGAAACTTTAATCTTCACTAGTTTAAAATACATCCAATCTCCATTCCATTTCTTTGGCTGCGTGGTTATAAAACTGCTCGTATGACCTTCGTTGAAAAGATGGGTAACAATCACTTCTCCCCTGGTAGGGAAGGAGCGTTTACGTCCGATTCTGGTTTTGATGGTACTTCTCTATACATCCCGGTGTGCCTGATGATGATAAATAATGGATGAAACTTGTTGATGCAACATGAAGTAGTTATTGAATTTTACGAAAGAGTAATTCATTCACTTAGTATCGCATCCTCTATAAAGATTAAACGAAAGATATCGCTTTTCAATTTGATTTCGTTTCTTTTTCTACACGTACATTGGATTTACGTCTACGAATAATTACAATCCGCCCAACTTTGTGAGGCTCAGAATATGAGTGAATGATTATGCTTTCCATAGGACGATTATAACTACAAATTAACACTAAATTAAATTTATCGATGAAAAGAATCGTAAACGTTTAGTAAACTGAAAACCAACCTTTCCCTTACCACATAATAATTTCCGATAAACGCTCATTCTAACTACGTCAGTCAGTTAGTAAATCTTTCCTCCTGTTGAACGATCAATTTCCAAAGGCTGTGAGGATATATAACTCTCTACAGTAAAATAAATCATCTCCCGGAGGCGAATATTTGCGAAGAAAGGAAAATTAAGAAGCTTTCAAACAAAATCCATTTCGGTAGGAACCTCCGCAGGTGAGGGTGAGGTCGAAAATTCGATAAACTCAAAATTTCTCCAATTAGAAAGCTGAAGGATTGAAATGAGTGAGCCAAAGAGTAAAGGGGATGAGAACGTGACGGGAGAATAAGCATCTCGAGCTAATGAAGGGAGAGAGAGAACAGAGGTAGAAACTTTGCCCATTGCAGTAGGTTATGATTACAGCGGCCTTTTTCCCGCGACGAAAGTTGGAAGCCCTGAAGGAAGGAAGGGAGACACCAAGTACGATCTAAATCTATTCATTAACTTTCGCTTTTGGCTGAGGAGAGATACAGTTAGATGTCGAGAGGAAATGATCCAGTGAATGGAAGCTGGGAATTTAAGGATGAGAACTGACTGAGGAAAAACTGCTCTCTTAGAGTTCGGTTGGAGGAATTTCCTCTCCCAGATGACGACGAAGGAAAACAAGAAAGTAAACAATCAAAGTCTCCTATTCACCAGACAAACTCAGAAAAATCTTATACTGTTCCGAGCTTCCTCCGATCTTTAATAGGGGATTGGATTATGAACTTGATCCCACAAATACATAGAGGGAAACCTCCTCTAAACTATTCATTTATACACAGATAGCTCTTTTGTTGATCGTATTTAATTATCAAGACTATTATTCAGTATGGTATCGTGTATTCGGTTTCCAATAGTCACAGCTCCTTAAAGCTCAAAATTGTATTGAGAACCCTAAATATATATACAGTATCTCAGAGCGTCTTTCGAAAATTAACTGGATGTCATTAAAGAAAGTATTTGCAAACTATTTTGGTGAACTTACAGTCCTAAAAGAAATGAATAAAGTTCTAAATAATTCAAGAATCAATTCACGAAAGTCTTACTTTGATCAAACGTCTTCTGGGGTAGGATTTTTCTTCAATGAATATTAAAACTTGACCATATCCATATGCATACGCGTTTTAATGGAAAAGGAGTGGAAATTATGAAAGTAAGGTAAAATATAAAAGAAAGAAAAAAGTGAGTGATTAAAAAGAAGTTGATTACGATCATAGTTGAAGATTTCTTCAACATTAAAATTTTGCGTGAGTGAAGGCATTTTCGGAATGAAAGTTTTGATACGTATCGCTTTCAAGTAATTTCTTACCCAATTAAATAAATTAAAATTGCTCAAATTATTGATAATCTTCAATCAATATAACTCTATCAATTAGAACTTTTGAATTCTCGAGATACAAAATTCCCTGAACTGATAAACGCATTTAAATTGCGAAGTTCAAAGTTTCTCGAAATGGTCTTTAATTTTAGCGAACGATAAAAAGAAACATAAGAGGAAAGAGGGAGTGGGTGCAAGAAAAGAAGCCAAAGTAAGTAAGGAATATGCAGCTGTAAAGAAATAACAATGAAGATAAGGTTGAATAGGATAAGCTTAATAAAACGGAAAGAAAGAATGAAAGATAAGAGAAAACAAAGATAGAAGAGTGAGCGTATTTTAACGGTTAACATTTCAGATAATTAAATGGGTGGAATTGAGGGCAAAGTATAGCAGAATAATAAAAATGAAGGGAGAGTCTGAACAACGAAGAATTATTCTTGCGATATGGCTATGAGACTAAAAAAGGATAGCAAGAGATGTATTCAATTTTTCGGTTATAAAAAGGGAGGAGGTTAGAAGAAAGTCTCGAGTTAGCTTATGTAAGGCGAGTGATGGTTTTAGTAAAATTTCAGCATTGAAGGAGACAAATATTAAGAGACGACTCAAAGAATTAGAAAAATCAGTCATTGAAAAAAATAATGAGTTCAAAATAAAAATTTCAACACATGAATATGGAAGTCATCAATTGATTCATCGTCAGACATTGAATTTTTAGAAGTTGAATCAGAGATCGAAAGACTTCTATTAAGACAAAGATTTGGCAATTACACCGTATGCGAATTACCTGGTTCAAATCTCGGTGAAAGCTAATTCTTTAAAAATGGAGTTGGAGATCTTTTAATTTATTACTTTTAATAATTTATTAATTCCTAATTATATCGCAAAATCATGAATTAGATCAAAGAACCGAACTCTTTATTTTTAAAACATAACATTCATACTCTCTACTAACTAGGCTTTGACTTTTTAGTAGTTCTCCATAATGAATAGACTAATCATTCTCCCTTCATAACATAATATTCAACCAGTGGGGTGAATAAAGTGCAGAACATACATGATACAACTTTGTACCGAATGGCTATCGAGTTACACCTTTTATCCTAAATATATAATCACCTTCCGTGTTCTCAATCCTATTCCTTATATATTTACGATAAATTCCAGACGAGCGATTTACCATACGCCAAACTTTTTTATGCAATCGTTTCTGATCGTTACATAAAAGATTCCTTTGCTTACTTGCCTCTCCACTCTAATATTTTAGAACCTTCCCTAACCTCAAATATAGTCGTCCCCAATTCGTCTTAGACTTCAGCAAATCTCATGAATGTTAGAAAGTTGGGTGATATTGGAAAGGGAATAAAAGAATTATATGAATATCCACGGCAACCTCGCATATGAGGGAGAGAGTGATATTGTAAAGGGAGACATGAGAAATAGGCACTACGTTCTCGAAACCAAGTCGGATGAATGCCATTGGTAATTCATTTGGTGAATTGCTCACGTCGAAATCCGAGCTCTGTCGAAAGCTTTGAAATTTGCATGAAATGTACGTATCCTTTGGAGAGAAAGTATCGGCACGTATTTACCTTTGAAAGGAATATTATTTATCTGGAAACCCTCCGTTGGTTTACTCAATTTAACTTTCGTAAAAACAAATTTTTCCTACATTGAAGGATACCTCAAAAACATAACATTTTATACACTAAGTAAAAAACAATAATGATACACTAAAAGTAAAACTTTTATTTATAATACAGTACATATTTTATTTATGGCTACATTCTGGACGACAAAAATGGATGAATTTTTAAATACTGTATTGGTTAAAAAATGCAATAGAAGAATAATTTTTCATTTACAGAGTAACCGAGACCACCCTTTCGGGGTGTGAAAATGAATTTTTAAAATGATTAGCATCTATCTTCTTAAATTTTATCTCTCTGTGCCCGAATGGCCGATTTACCAGCGAGGACACCATATCGGATACCTCTTCTGAGAACTTTCATTCTAGGAATTTATCTAGAAACTTAATCCTATGCTTGCATCTTCTAATCTGTAGGGAATCCCAATCTGCATCTTCAAGCATATGAGTAACGCTCACCGGCTTATCGTAACAACTCCTTATAAAACCTTTCGCCTCTTGGCGGTCCTTCCTATGTCTCAAATGCAACACTTATCAGGAGGGTCCCATGAGCTGTATGCATACTCAAGGTAAGGCCCAACCAGCGCAAATTCTCCCTCAACGATAAGGTTTCTAAGTTTAAATGAGTTAAAGAAAACATTAATATTTACGTGAGTTAGTTTAAAAAAGAACCACGTATCTTACGTTAAAAATGCACATTATTCTTCGATGTTATTTAACATAAACTATTCACCGTAACCAAAACACGTAGAAAACTTTAGAGGTACGTTTATCGCTAAATAAAACCAATTCACTTATAGAATTAATTAAGATCTGCTTCGAAATCCTAATTAAGATCAAAACCTTCTCTCTCAAAAAAATCAGAAGCAAGGAACAAGAAAGGAATGTAAAATATTTAATCTTCAATTTGTTAATCTCGCTGAATGAACCGAACACGACATAATAACCGATAATCTCTATCTTTCGTAGCAAATGAATGAACAGCCTCTAAATGATGCCATCAGTCGCTGTATCATAAGAGGGAAAAGGAAGGGTGGATTGATAAGAGGATATCAAAAACCTAGAGGAGAATGGCATAGAAACGCTAGTAAATAAAGCAATAGGGAATGTTAAGGACAACTGTTATAACCCCTGAAACGGACCGTGAAAAATAACACGAGTTATTTTTGCAAAAGAGCTGAAAGCGAACAGCTCTTTCTGTAAAAAGGGAAGGACGAATTCTCTCCCCACGTTAACCATTCCAATGGTAATGACTTCATCTCCTGCGCGTGAATGACCTACTTTATAGATAAGGGAAATGAGTGGGAATATTCCGTTCCAAAAAGTGTAACGGTGCGCTCCAGCATCCCTTCAAAGTTCTGGATTGTTTGTGAAGGATTTAATGATTCATGACGATCTTTTTATGTTTCCTAGTCTTCTATATTCTCTTGAGTGCGAAAAATTATTATTTCCGACAGCTTTAATGTTTTTACGTTTATTACGGAGTGTTTCATTAACATCTTCTAACAATAGAATCAAGTCCCCATACGAAGCATACATTCCAAATGTGAACGTATGGAGACTATAAACTTGAGATTTTGACTGAAAGTAAAAATAGTCTGACAGGATTGGAGCTTGAACTCCTTTCTCCTAATTCTCTGTCGGTAGATCTAGCCATTGAGGCATCTAGTTTGTTCTGTCAGACATTTTTTTAACGTCTATTAAAATCCCAGGACCATTCAAACTGTGTAAGTTATTCACAGAAATATTTCTTGATGATAAATTTTTTCTTGCATATGCAACATGCATTAAAATTCGTACGTCCAACTATCATCAATTTATAAAATTTTCCAGGTTCATATTACTCAAAAATTTATCAACTATCAGTTATCATACAAAGGAACAATTCTGTAAATGTGTAAAGTTCCACATTTTTTGTCCGTAGTTGTCAACAGAAAGAGATATTAGCCTCTTGCAGTATGGAAGTACAGAAAATAACAAGGAATCATGTATCAATTGGAAAATCCAGGCGTTTGATGAGCTGCACAGTATATTTTAGTACACAGCTGGTTAAATTACTTCATACATACAATACATAATATTTAACTTATATTTTCTATGCAAAATATTTTTTAAAATATTATATTATTATAAATCACATATTGAGTTTTGATTTGTTTGTGGTTAGGAATTCATCAAAGTAAAATGAGTGAAAATATTCTTGCAAAAATAAACAAATGGAGAGTTATCTCACACTATAAAATCTATCATAATGTATATGTGTTAGGATATTGAAATTATACTTGCTTTTTTTAATGGTTAAGATAAAACATGGAATATATGAATCACTGAATAAGATGGAAACTGCCCTAACAAAATCAGGGTTATTGCTGGGCTCTGGTTCAACCCTTCCCTAATTTCTCAAAAACAATGGAAAACTTCAATATCACCATCATAACCATTATAAATCAACTCCATCGACAAAAGGAGAGATTGAAGAATATTGTGAGGACTAAAAAAATAACAGGATAAAAGTTATAAATGGTATAATTGCAGGATTACTTAAAATGGTGGGCTATTACTTATTATAGTACTAGGAATTTCCATATTAAAGTTTTCCTATCTGATACCCTTAGAACACCCTTATCTAACTAACACAAGAACAACACCTAAGCAAATACCAAGCAGGATTATACTGTAGTTTCTTATGTGCACAACAACTCTTCAACCTGAAAATGTTGTGAAATGTAGAGCAATGAGAAATTTATTTATATAGCAAGGCTCACTAATATCCAGTTTCAATAATTACTGAGTGATTCTCCAATCAACAATGGACATACAGTGACATTCATATCCTGAGAGGAAAATCTCCTCCTTGGCTGGATTGTGAACCAGGGACCTTATCATCAGAGAATTAGCACTCTGACTACTCTGCCATGAAGGCCAACGAATGTTAAAGGAGCAAGAACTCTACACAAAATAATTTGGGCTGATCATAAAGACTTTGCAGATACAGTAAAGTGATAAAAAGGACAGTGTAGTCCGAATCTATCTGAAGTAGAAATTAGAATAACTGAATAGAATAACTTTCCAAGGTGAGGATATATTCCCCAAGAAATTCCCTTAAGAATGGGGAACCTGCAAGATGTGGATGGAAAAATTAATGCCCTACATTTTCTGCAACAATAGAAGGGTTTTGAATCTGTGAAAGGTCAAAAGATCATTTCAATCTTAAACTAATTCTATGGTTTGAGATATGATGAGCTCATTGTTGATGTTCCACTTATATATAAACATGTAAAGTTTTTAAGACCCTTAAAATGCCAAGTTCTTATTAAATATTAAACATAAAATATTGAATATTTACATATCATTATATAAAATACAAAGATAAGATAGATACCTAAATAGGTCATACAGCATTGTACTGATTATTTATACATTATAAAGAACCATACCAAGCTTTTCAAAAAGTTTAAAAAATAGATTTCACATTTTTAAGATGACTTTATGCTCCCTAAATTTAAAAAATACACAATCTATAAAATAAAAAAAATGGATATTCAATTTCTTATTGAATATTATAAGGCATTAAGCATGATATTTATATCTGATAATTATCTTTACATATAAAAATGAACTAAATAGTAAATGTAAAAATTTATGACATACAAAATGAGTACAAATATCTCATTTACAAGTATCATAAACCAACAAACTTGACATCTACTTGCTCAGAATTGCAATTAAATATCCAGTTGTTTATGAACCTAAGGCAGAGGATACAATTCTATGTTGAGCAATGTGGAAATGAAGCAGATTTTTAAAAATATTTCCAAAGAAAATTTATTACATGAATTATGATATATGTCTTTTTGGATGTTTTATAGAATATTTGTAAACTATACAGAGTAAACAAAGGTAAGTAAATTTCATTTTAAAAATCAAAATTAAAAAAAAAATTAAATTTATCATCCAAACTTGGAAACAAATAATTGGGTAAATTTCATATTGGCTATATCATTTCACGCAAAACAAGGAAAAAGTAGAAGTAGGTTATATATGCATGAGATTCCTTAAACTTACTCAGTTCCTCTTTTTTATGGAACAGTGAAATAGAATTCCGCATGAAAAAGATTTTCATCATCCAAGAATTAGATGGATTAAGAAAAACTATTTAATCATGCCCCATTGTGAATTTAAATGAGTGAACTACTTAGAATATCTGCTGTTAGACTATTTTTATTTTTCACTTCAATCAAAATTAATAGGATGTTTATTTCCTTCACTTTATAGGAAAAACACTACTTATGACTACAATGTTTTCCATCAGGTGAAGATAATACTTATGTACCACTATGATGTCTATTTCATCAGTTGCAATAGTAAATAAATGTGAACAGTTAGACATTGAACGAAAGAAGAAATGCTGATAGGGTCACTGAAAGAGTGAATGATGATATGCAGCAGGGTTGGTTTTTACTGACAAGAAATGGTATGAATGGTATTCTGTAAATTCCTCAGAAGATCATAGCAATGATGGCATAGAGAGAGATGGGAAAAATCAATGTCAACAAAAGGAATTTACAGGTAAATTTCTAAGGATACAAAATTAATATCATACAAGATGAAAGGAGTTAATAGTATTACACATTTAATTTTTGTGATAAGCAATGTATCAATTAAAAAATTATAAATAAAAGGAAATTTGGCAAAACATTTTGTGAAAAATTATTTAAGAATCCAGCTCTTGATGAAGGCATTGACAAAGGGGTTATATATCACTCTTAAAGCCAATGCATCAAACAAATAAGAAGTAACACAGCCTTCTATGAAAGGGCCCTTGATATGTAGTTTAACTTAAAGTTCACCAAAACTGACTATAACCAGTTTGTAAGAAAGCAAACTGCAATATAATGAGTAATTTTCTTCCATTAATTATCTATATCATTATATCACTTTTGCACTGTTCATGTCTTCAATTAATCTGTAGAAGATCATTTTACCTAAAACCTAAGATATTGCTCTTCAAAACACACTACTTTAAATTGTTTGTCTTGTAATATATTTGGGATGAGAACAAATTAAAAATATGCTAAGTGACAAAGCTGATGAGTTAATCAGTAGATAAGAAGGTCTAAGCCATAACTTGGTGTGAATTAATTTGTATAACAATAGTATTCCAATCAAAGTAGACATATTATTATTGTAACTACAAGTATAGGAAAAGGTTGTTCGTGATAAAGTAACATTTTTATAAGAATACGTTACGTTTTACATTTGCAACCATTAAAGGAGAGTCGGTGTTAGCGAATTAGATAAAATGGCTTAAGTTAGATCCCAATTCCTCTACAGATATATTTGTCTTTATGATTTTTCATCAAATTCAGATGAATTTCCCGCATCAATGCCTGATTTCGAAGTTCACTATCGATATATATTACGATAGGATATTGTCTCGTTTCTGGGCAACTTCAGCTCGTGTCGTTCAGTGTCTTGCTAAAGGCTGTGTAAGCATCACATGGAAGCCGAATTGAGAGTGATTTATTGTGTGTTTCGTCCTTTTCAAGGAGAGAAAATAACTATTTCATAAGTTCTATTCATTACCGTGTTTCGAGTGAACCAGCTGTGGACGAACCAAGTAACTCTTTGCCTCCTACGGAATATAACATGCGGGAAAGGATTTAGTATGGTCAACTTCTTTTCGAGTAGAGTTATCATACGTAACATGTAATGGCTTATTAAAACGCTTGATAAGTTCCGTCCAACGTGCAATGGGAGAAGTATAATTAATGCTCGGAGAAGTTTATCGAGGAATGAATCGATGGCAGAACGAAAAGTGAAAGATTCTGACTAATCAACGTATGCCGTCCTTTCTGAAATGTGTCCCTAAAATGAAGCCATGCGGCACCGTTTCAGTTAGGGCTCTCATGGTATATAACATCAATGAAAAAGATGCGCATGTCATGTCATGATTTTACAAATCAGGATCGAGTAGTTTAAAAGAAGGAAACTACGATTTGAGATAGCCATTAAAGTACGAATTGATATACACATTTCCTTCGTCGGAAGTCCATTCCTTTCCCGCCAAATTTGTAGAGAACGTAATTCCGATCATAATTTTGATGCAGTTTTTATGTAATTAAAGACTTTCAAAAAAAGATTCGTCGAAATAGTAATTTTATGATCCATCATATTAATGATTTCAAGTGTCTAAAATTAATTAATTGTAGTATATAACAATCAAATCAGAGTTTAATTTTTTTATTGCATCAACCTAATAGGAGAAGATGGGGAATCATAAATTTAATAATAAGTCGTGAAGAATAATTAAAGGATAGTAGGAGTTATAGTTAATGTAAAAAGTTTTTTAAGTGAAATAAGTTAAAATATAACCTTTACATTGTTTGAGTGGTAGTTTTTTGGAGGGAAATTTCCACCAATCAGAACACAGCATTCCTGACAGGAAACGAGGAAGAAGTAAGTTTTTAACATGTGATCCAGTATCGCTGGAGATTTCGTGAGCGACGGTTGTGCTGGAGGACTCGATCATCTCGTGAGCGTTAGATACGGCCTGGAGGATTTCAGCGCCTGGTAAGTCGATTGGGAAACTTCGAGGATAGGTGGTTATTAACTGTTCTTCGTAATTAAGTTTTATTTTCGGTATTGATGCTTGTTTCAAGGTGAAAATGTTTTTTAAATGGCCCGGATTTGTCGTGTTCTCCATCATGGAACGTTCTAGATCATTGTCCATGTGCGTGTTCGAATGTTCTTTATATCTTTAGATATCTTTATGTTCGATGTAATGTGGTAGTGTCGTAATGCTCTCGAGTAAGAACGATAAAACTTATCCGAGCTCGATGATCAGTTTCAGGTGTGGATACCGGTCATCGAGCTTACGGACGATGTGATTTTGCTACGAGTTTGCTGCCATGGAGTCGCTCTGCTCGGAGATTTGCGGTGGTGGTATAATAGCGTTTTCTATTGCCATGGTTACGGTGAATGATCATTATTTTTTGTGTTGATTTTTTCGTTATTATTTTGTATTTTGCATTTTATATGAGGGTCGTATATGTTCATGTATCTTATGTAGTGTGTGAATGCGTGTGTACTCACTCATATGCTGGTGGCATCATCGATGGGTTTTTTGAGTTCGTTCGTTCGCTTTGTTCGTCCTTTGGTGGGGTTTGGGGTTGGGTTGTAGGTTGACAGCATTATGAGTGTGTGTGTGTGTGTGTGAGTGGATTATTTTTCGGAAATGTATGTTTAAAATTGCACTTGTTTATCTTTGGGTGTATCTAATGAATTTAAAATTTTTTCCAGGTATATGATATATGTACTATGTAATATGCTTGTTGTTTTCCCTTGTATGTTTTACCATGACATTACCGTATTTTCTAAATTTATCGTTTGTTTGTGCTAATCTACGAATTTCTTTTCATAGGCATAGGTTTTCATCGTTGGGTTGCAAGTTTCTTGGGTTCGTTTTTTGAGTCGTTGAGGTCGTTTTCTTTGGGGGTATCGGGTAGGGATGTAGGTACACAGCATAATGAGTGAGTGTGTGTGAGTTGAATGAATTTTTGCTAGTGTATGTTTAAACAATTATATCATATGCCTTATACAAACATTTTTGTTCGTGTACTTGTTTATTATTATTCATTTCTCTTGTATAATTTTAGGATAATCATTTTTTTCTAGGTACATGATATATTTAGTATACTTTCGTATTGAGTGCGATTTTATATTTATTTTGTCTTCTCTTTTTTGTTTTATCGTGCCGCATGACTTTTTTCGCGTTGGTGTGTGTCTTTTATGTATAATCTCACTTTTCCTTTTCAGGGTTAACCTATTTAACATTTTTTTCAGGTATATGATGTATTTGTTATATACATATTTTGAATTTGATATGATGCTTACGCTGTTTTCCCTTGTTTTATTTATTATTCTGCACAATTTATCTTCTTTATTGCTTTGATTTTATTTAAGGGAATGCACTTATAATTTTTGTTTCTATTTATGTTATATATTTTTGTTTATAACGAATGATTTATTTCAGGAAATTCTTTGATTACTATTTTTTCTGTCTCTCTTTACATTTTGTCTAAAATCACACTTTCACTTTTCAGAGCTGAAAAACATGGTATTTATATTTTGTTGTTTTAATCAGAATTTTTTCAGGTATCCACAACCCAATGGATGGAAAGAGTATTGTGTGTTATTTCATATTTTTGTGCATATGTGAACCGTTTTTTTCTTTGTCAATAGTGTATTTTTTAATAATGTAATAAGTGTAATGTTCATGTTGTTCGTATTTTTTGTTGTAGTAAATTACAATATTTATTTTAAAATAGAACTGTTTGTTCGTTGGGATTTTCAAACTGCCCATATTGTGTTAGCTTTTTTCGTGGGTGTTTCTTTCAAAGCCTTAAGCCAAGAAGTACACCCCATCCTTTCAATGAGTTTATATTGGTTTATTTTCGTTAAAGTTGTGTGTTTCTTATTTTTGTTTATAATCATTGCTGTATCTTTGTATGTATACTGTTGTTCGCGGTCGCTGCTTGGGGAGTCAGTATCCGTTCTGGAGCATAACTCCGGCGGTTACCTCAAGTAAAATCCGAGTATTTCGGGATATGAAGTCGAGTGCTTGTGCAGAACGTGAGTTTACCAAGGGAGCTCCCACATTTTCGCGATGTGTTCGGGGTATGTAGTCGAGTGCCTACGGCGCTCCTATATTCACTCGATCCTTTGTGGATATGTGGTAGAGCACCCTTGCGTACGTTCCGTTTACGTACGGCGCTCCTCATTTCCTTGACGCACTCGACGTTGAAGCCCCTTAACTTCAGATATGCAGAATTGGAATGGATCCCATACTTGTTGTGTGAATGAGTGTGTGCGTTTGTTGTGAGCTTGAGTGTTTGCGAGTGTGGAGCATAGTAGTATATAGTAGTAATAGTATGTAGATAGATACTTACTAACTGGTGTAGGGTATGCGTGTGCTGAGTGTGTGGGTGTCCATTCCAAACTCTGCATTTTTATTTGATATAGAGTTTGCCTTCCCCCTTCTATTGTTATGCATCCAATGTTGTTGTATCGCTTTTGCTATAGTGTTATATACTGTTATGTTAAAGTGTTCGTTGTTAATTTATCTATCTGTGTTTTCGTGGGTTTTTTCTGCTCCCCTTCTTTTGTGAGCTTTTTCCCACAGTGGGTTTTGCTCTGGAAGCCTTCAGCCAAAGAGATTTCCCACCCCCAAGATCTTTCTTTACAAAATTTAATAAATTTTTAGTAAAATAATCTTGTGTTTTCTTCCATCGCATACCTTCCCTGCGAATGTTGTCAGTTTGAAGATAGGCTGCCTAATGAAAGGGGTTGTAGAGTGCTAACCAATCGCCAATTCTGGATAAATAGTTAAGTTTCGTTTTAATTTATCGATTTAAATTTTGAACATCAACTTGTACGAATTTCACAACTTTTTGCTGGATGACATAGAAAAAAAATCTGCATAATTTCAGAGCATCTTGAATATTTCTTTGTGAAAGAAGAAAATGACCTAAGGAACTATTGACAGCTTAACTTTATGATATAGCAATTTTACATAGTCTAATCTTTAATTTATTTACCTCTTTTTCTAACAATCATTTACCGGGAGGATAATTCTACAAAGGGAAAGGTTTCTTGAATGTGATTATTTATCTTTAATCATACATATATTGCAAACTTCATATATTGAACCATTAATGCATTTGGGCATTCATAGAGAAAGTTTTTTCAATATAAGATATATTTCGCCAAAAACTCGAATTTGAAGTACTAGAATATGAGAGAACTTATTTAACTACTGCTGAATAATAGTCTTACGTGTTTGATTTACATTTTCTTGTTTTGATATCATCCTCTTATCCTCATCAGCACTTTGGATTAAAAAGGTGAATTATAAGAAATAAATTACATCCATTCTGAGTAATTTATGGAATTGATGTTTAAAGATTGTTCAAAATATGCTATATTAAGAAGGAGGGAGTTATTATACTACTTTATATTAGAGAAAAATTATCTTAAATCTACTGGTTATCGGTTTATCAAAACATGGGATGACAAGAAGGTGAATATGAGATTAAATAGCATACAACCAGTCCAGTTAAAGCAGCCTGTACTTTTAAAATATTCAAATCATTGTTAGAGATAGTTCTCAAGGTAATGATATTTGAAGAAATCTATCTAAAACTTTAAATTTTTACAATTTTATGGATTCTCTAGTAAACCACCAATTGCTGACCCAACTTAAAGCAAAGCTTAAAATATTTTGAACCTTATATTGCCGTATAGAGAAATTAATAAACTTAATATTATGTTTGCATGAATATACAGAGACATGACTACAAGTTTCTACAGTAGTACTAAGATTGTCATTGAATGAACCCTCTTTAGGGTCTAAGTCTGTACATATTCCTTTTAATTTCGATTTTCCCCATATTAAATGCATGGGCTATATTTCCGAAAATTTTTTAATCACTTTCCTATAGTGTAGAAGTTTTAAATTTAACCCATGCATTGAAAGGCTGTATTTTACGTAAAGCCTCCATAAGAATGTTTTAGTTGGTCGTTGGTTCGATTCTAGTTTACTATATCTCCATAAGGAATGCATGGGATTATCAGCAATTCTTTTGAAGCACTTCCTGAATGAATTTCCTTTGGAAATGTTTTATTTGAGAGTTCTAATAAAGACAATCATACTCGTGCGAATGATGAAAGTATTTTTTGAAGGATGTCCTAGGTTCAACCCCACGGTAGGAATAATACTGCCATAAGAAACGCATGGGAAATCGAACTCAATACATTATACGCTGCGTTAATGTTTACAATGAATGAACGGAATTATCTTTCGAAAAATCTCAATTTTTCATCATTAGGTTATTTAATCGATTGCTTGCTGTAAGCAAGCACACTTTTACTCATACATATATACGCGTCGAAATCCGATTCTTTACCTACCTATATATGAATAGGGAGGTAGCAATCTCTTAATGGTGCTTCATAGAATGTTAGTTCCAAATGCTTTTAATGTACTGAGAAGAGTCCTTAAATCGTAATGAATAATGAATTGGTTAGGATTATTGAAGACAGACTTCGTATTTAATTATAACCCTATTTATTAATGTAACGTAATATAATTGTTAGTTGAAAGATACGTAGGTATAGAAAAACAATAGATGATAGGAAAGCGAGGATATTGAAATTTTTACAGTTCACAAATATATTACATTGATTGAGCTAATGTATTACCGACATGGAACTATTTGAAAATCAATGAAGCAATGTCGTTGGACTGAAAATTATGCGACTTGTTTCGGCAAATGACTACAGAATGTAAATGAACCATTCCATTTTGCCGAACTCCGTGAACTCGTTAAAATCAACATGTATTGAATAAATGGACTATTAATGTTGGATTATAAATATGGATTCTGGATGAATAAGCATGAGCTCTCCGTATGTGAGCTCATTATAACTTAATTTCGGTATTGTAAAGAAACATCGGATAATGAATGTCTTAATGTCTCATTATATGGTTTAACTCGTGTTTTCTGGATTACATCATTTCATATCGTGCTGTAGATACTAATGTTTTAACGATGGACGCACCTACAAGATTTTTGTTCTCTGGAAATTTCAATAAACTAATAATTTGGAATTTTCTATTCTATAACGTCAAGAAACAGTAAAAGATTTTGCATTTCTTATGTATGTACATGATGTATAATGAAACTCTTATGTTCTTTAACGAAATTAACTGAACGATTTCTATGAAGAGACAAAATCATATGATTTTAGAATAATTTCAAAATCAACTGAAAATTTTTTCTAAGGCATTCATTTACTAAAAGAATTAAACACGAGTTTATGGGATTTGGCACATTAAAATTAAGAAACCAAAAAATTAGCATCGCCCATGCCTCCATTTCGATCAGGAGCCTTCTTGGATAAATACTACTGATTAACATTCCTCGTAAGCCTACTAAATATTATTTTATTACCGAATCCATGATTATAAATATTTTTAGTAATTGAATAAACGTAACCTGTTTTTATTTGTTACGACTGAGTAAATTAGTATTTTATATTCGATTTTATAAGATTTATCTTTCTGGTAAGACCTCTTTAGCTAAACAAATTTCAAAAAATCAAATATTGGCAGTTCTTAAGATGACCTTAAGCATAAAATCTTCAGAATTCAATCATACTAGTAGTACGGGATAAAGTTTTCCACACTTTCTTCATGTGTAAGTATTTTGTATGAATGGGAATTCAAGTATGACGACCCCAAAACCCATCCAAACTCATATATTGACAATGTGGGAATGATTTGAACATTCATATTACAATTCTCTCTATATTTCATATAAAGATGGCAGTGGATCCGCTACATTTGCTTCCTCTGAGCGATTGCTCCCTCAAACTTTGCGGAGGAGGAGTATCTTAAAAAACAGAAAAGTTTCTTGGAAGACGATTTTTATCATAAGAATCCGCGGAAGGAAACTGAAGGAACAAACAGATGAAATAGAACGTTCTTGTGCTAGCTTCTAAATGACTCTGGACGACCTGTGCCCAGCTAGGTAACCTTAGAACGCCATATCCTTCTCATTTTCAGTCCTTCTTCAAAGGGTAGCACTTCGGCTAATTAACCGCTCTCACTAGGAAGATTTGTGAACTTCAGCTCAAGAATATTACGAGTATTTCGCTCAAAAATGATAAAAAATTCCACGGAATTTACAGTCGTTTGTTGCAACAAAATTCCAATTTAATTGGCATCATTCCCTTTTTTGAATTCTGGTTAAAAACTCTCACTTTATCTCTTTATTTTAATTTTTCTGAAAGAGATAACTAAAAAAACTCCGTATGGATGCATTAGCGAGATTATTGAAGCTGCGTGATACAAAATGATGTTGGAACGTGGAAGGACGTTCATCCAGATCAATCGAGCTTTGATGCTCGCACCGTTCATTGCGACATATGCCATCAGGCTGAATAAATTGCATCTAGGCTCCACTATCACCGATGAGTAACTTTAGAGATTATCTTAGGGACGTATACGAAGTAATAATCCCGCGATACTTTTTTATTAAAAATTTTCACCCTTAATGTGAGACCCAAAAGGTTCCAAACAATACTTTAAAGGAGCTATTTCAGGGAAAAATTATGAATTTTGAAGTTTTAAACCTTTCTTTCAACGCAAAGGGTAGAGTAATTTCAACAAATAGCATTTCAATTGAAGGTTAATGTCCTATGATTTACACTTAATCTAGTTAGTTTAGAACTTTTTTAACTTAGCAGTTGCAAGTTTGACAGTTATATAACAGTGCTACAATAAGTACAGCAAGGAATTTTATTCCAAAAGATTCAGCTCAAGGAGATAAATCGATTTTGTTCTTAGGTCCCCTTTTTGGCTAACGAATGACTTTCCCTTCTTGGTGCATTTAATCTATGACTAAGCACGCCAGATTTTACGGTTAAAATAAGGAAAGCAAAGGAAAAAAGTTATTACATATACGTTTGAAAATGCAATATTGTACAAATAATATTAATCTAATAGCGTGACAATTGTCAAGGATGAGAAGTTTGAACAACATCTCTGGGTTAAGAATATATTCTCTTCTTTCTTGGAAATGTTATTTAGCTAATGGAATACTTCGCGTGAATCCCACACACAGATACGTATTTAGAAGGGCCGTTAATATTATTAGATTAGGAATCAATGTATTTGAAAGGAGACAACTACCTCCCACGAACGTAAATACGTAGAATTGTATTAAGCTATCTCAGTGATGATTCGGGAATTCACAAAATTGAAAATTTGAGATTCAATCAAAGATAATTTAGGAGATTGAATGAAAATACTGATGAGATGTAACCCTCGGTGCGTTAGTATCTCAAAATGTATAAATATCACTTAAAAAGTTCGGAAAATGCACTCGAATGAAGTGAGGGAGTGCGTTTCAACGATGGAAAGTGGGCGATTTAAGCTCTCGATTGCTTCCCTTTTCTGAATTGCATGGTCCCTTTGCATTTTAATTAATTCGGTCCCTCTTCACAAAGCTTAATTCCATTACCATTCCATAAAATTTACGCTTTCATTGAAACAAAAGTCAAGCGTAATTCCATCTTTTAATTCTTTCGATTTTAATTGCCTTCTCGATTTCTTTACCCATTGTATATTTCATTAAAAATATTGGTAGTGTTCGATGTTATACATAGTAAAATTCGCAATTGTGTTCTAGGGAAGATCTGAAAGAAATCCTAACAAAATCTATTAAAAAAGGTATAAAAAAATCCAAAGAACACTAATTATTCTAGCATTAGCATTATTATATTTAGTATTAGTATTATTATATTTACTATTCATTATAAATCTATAAAAGCAAGATTCCTAAAGACGAACTAGGTATGTAGACATTAACTTCGAAAAAAACATAACGTAAAGTCAATTTAATTTGCATATATATTTATGGAAGAAATCAGTTTATTTGTAAATAAAGTTTCTTATTAGAATCTATAATTTAGAAAAAATGCCTGAAGATGTTACTCAACTTACGAAAACCGGTCGTTCAACTTAAACTGTTTGGAAAACTTCAATGGTTTCACACTCTATAAAAGCCAAGTCATGTTGGTCATTCTTAGTTTTATTAATTTTACAATAAGGTAAACATTCCATTCCAAAAGTGATATCAATGCTCATTATTGCTGGTTTTGAACCCGGTTTAAATCGCACAGATAAAATTTCTATAAATATCAGTTCCCGATTTCGAATGTTCGTTCTATTCCGATCGTTTCCGGATCCTTATTAAACGCATCTTTCCCTCTCCGAATCCCAAAATACAAGATCCCCAAACAGGAGACGCTCAATAAGGATTTTTCGCCCACGGACGACCCTTTAAGGGACATTTTTTGTCCGCTCGAGGATGGAGCTGCATGGATAATACGAGCTCCCGAAAAAAAAGAGAGCACCGGAAACAAAAGAGCAGCGTGGCGCCTAAGAGTAAAGATCGTGGGGAAGAAGTCCAAAGAGGAGAGATATCTTTGGGGACGATGATCGAATTCGAGAAAGGTCTTTTTAAGCGTCTGGAAAAAGGGAGAAAGAACGCATCCTTTTGGGAAATGGTGGAAATTAAGAGTCAATAGCTTAAAGTTTTCCCGGAAAAGAAAGAGAACTAAGAGTGAAAAAGCGGAATAATGGAGACAAAGACGAGATAGAAGAAGAATGAGTAGAATAGGGGAAAGTTGTGGATAGGTAATGAAAGACACAGAGGCTGGTATAATTAATGAGGGAAAGAAGGAAATAAACGAGGAGAAATGTATAAAATTAAAAGGAGGGAAAAGAGAAATTCAAACAGACGGATGACTTCCTCCGCAAAGAAAATGGGACTTAATAGTCCCGCTTACATTCAACCCACGTATGATTTGAAGAAAGGAGGGGCATAGGAATGGAACATTATGTTAGGGAAAGAAATGAAACGTGGAGATAACTTTAAATAAACGTAAATGTAACTCGCTACAGGCCTCTTTGCAGTTAAACCATTGCAAACAGTAATTGGAAGATCTGGGTTCGAGTTTCGGTTATCCCGAGTTTCACGTCTTTAATTCCTGGAACTTCTGCGGCCGCGCAATAACACTAACTCTTTCTTTACCTTGAAACATTACTGGTACAAAGTAGTGTACAATGTATCAGCCTGAGAAAAACAAAAATGAGGGGATTACATTGTCGAATAGCAAAGTGAAAAATGGAAGAGAAGTTGGATGGATAAAATGAACACATAGTAGTTCAACCTCGAGATCATACGCCCTTTTATAAAAAGAAAAGTTAGGGGGTAAAAGGAAACCTTAAAAAGGATAGAAATAAGGATCCTTTCAAAAACCGTACATCATGGATAGAAGTCCCACTCTTCGTCTAATGTTATCAGAAGGAAGTAAAGGGATGGAAAATGGAGCGATTTGAGGCCATTTTGAGAAGGAAGCGATTCGAGGAGACGAGTGAAAAAAACGACCCTCACAAAAAATTGGACAGGCAGCGAAAAAAAGGGTTCTGAGATTGATACTATTGTATACTATTATTGCGTGTAACCAATGCGGTCAGAGATTGAGATGAAGCAATATAAGAGACACTCAATTACAAAATATCGATGTTTTTTGCGATATTAACGGGATTGTCGAAGGAATTGTACCATTAAAAAAGTACGCGAATGAACTGGGATCGGGATTCATGGATCTATCAGTCTTGAACGACAAGAGATAGTTACCATTCTTTTATTTTAGTATCTACGATCGTTGATGAACTCGTTCAAATATTAAAATAAACTAAAATGTATATGTGAGTAAGATATTTCACTGAGTTAACTCTAAGTAATGCTAAAAAGCTAAACAAGTTGTTTAATATTTAACAAAATGTCATGTCGGCATAGAAAAAATGTTCTATTTCAGTATAAATATAATTATAAAAATGAAAAGTAAACTACGCAATGTTCGTTATTAAAAGAAAATGAAATAGTATTTAGAGTAATTTACAGAGAATTCAAGCAAATGATGTTCTAAAGAGAGATGCAGAAGGAGTTGAAGTTCATCAAAATATTTTGTATCTTCAAACTGTCCATTCAATAAAATATAGAGAAATTTTATTTCCCATTTTCTATGAAAAACAAGTTGATAAAACACGTAAAAGTAATTACTGCAATATTTACGTTATACCCTAAATGGTCCGTAATTTTTATAGATATAAAAAAGTTCACATTATGTATCACAATTGTGCATTAGTCTCATCGAATATCGACAGAAATATTTTGATTATTAATCCCTTTAATTCCCTCCATTATTTTAATAATTCTCAGAGATAGGCCCCGATTACGATTAGGATGATAAAAAAAGACATAATTATTAAAAATTTGTAGAAAGTTTATCTCATTTTCAATTCACAATTTTTGCTCACCCCAGCTATTTACAGATGAATAATTAAAAAAAGATACAAACGAAATCATTGCTTTAGATTATCAAATAATAATTAATTAAAATTAAAACCAATTATAACATAATATAAACTCCATTATCATGCAGCTGTTTTGCTCCGCCAGGCGAGTATATACCGCATTACTTTCACTCAGCAAATAAAAACTCGCTGCTGATGGAATTGGGATGTTATCAAAGAACCGAAAAAAACATGCGAGCCACGAATATCTAGGAATCTGTACCGAAAAATTCTGAAAACAAGTGAGCCAAATTCGGCACTACACGCATATAAATTACGAAATGGTGTGTGGGACATTATGAGAAGGGTGAGGAAGGAATGATACTGATAACGGCCTTAAACGTCGAGTGAGGGAGGATGTGGATAGGAAGCGACACACAAAAGAAAGATAAGGATTGAAAAGAGAGGAAGTGATTAAAGGGGAAGAATGGAAAGTACATATGGAAAAATGACAGTGATGAAGGAAGAGCCCAAAGGGTTAGGAGTAGAAGAATATGAGAGAATAAAGATATGGAAAATATTAAAAGTGAAAAGCATTTTGGGGAAATATTTGAATGGATGACAAATACTTCGAATTGGTTGAAGGGAGATAGGACTTTAAATTTTTTCGTTCTCATATGGGATTCTACATAAATTTGAAAATAGAAAAATTATTAAAGTTAAATCAATACATATAATTACGAAAAATTGAATAAATATTTTATATAAATAGTTGAAGAACTGAAGCAAATATTCACATTCTTTCCTCCTACAAAGCACATAAAATCCTGTGATTCCAACTTTCGTGAAATGTAAACAAGACTTTCTCGATGCCTAATCTAGAAGGTGATAGATATTTGATGTTACCATGGTATTCTTGGATATGGTATTATAAGTTTAATTAGCCTGCGGGAGGAGAAAGGTGTAGGATAAAGGCAGAGTGTGTTTGCGGGTTCCTTAACGACTTCCTTTCGAGAAGGGAATTCGTGTGCTAAGAAACTCGCACGCGGAAAGATCAATTTCAACGCATGCAGTGTAAACAGTCGTGAAAAGCTTTTAGAAAGCGAGATGTCTTGTACAACGAATATGAATAAAGAAGAGGATAATAATGAAAGGGAAAATGGCGAAACTTGGATAGAATCAAACACGGACGAGTTGAAGAAGGAAATGAGGAGTAAATGGAGAAGAACATTAAAATGCAGTGAGGAGTGCATACGGAGGGGGAATCATTTGGGCAGTATCATTGGGGGAAGAGGTTTACGAGGAAGAGTCATGATATATAGTTTGCGGTGGAGAGAACGTGGAAGAATGTGAGGGGAATTTAGAGAATAAAGGGGAAGATAAAGAATGTAAATGCAGGGGATGAGAGAAAGGCAAATATTGAAAAGAAGATGACGTATATGCGGAGATGACCAGTAACTGTGCGATTAAAAGATCTTTCCGCGAAGGAAAGTTTAAGTTGACTTCGAGCACTAACTCGTAAACTTTAAATAAAAAAGCGATGTTTTAAATGTTATAAATGCTATTATAGTAAAATCTAGATAAATATTTTAACCCAAATTGGATTGGTGTGGTTAAAGTTTCGACTGTATTTAAACTCATAGTTTAATGAAATGACAATCACGTTGTATTAGGATTAGATAATCGATAAACCTTCTCTTACATGAAAGGATTTCATTTAATAGATATTTTTCATGTATTTAACACAAATAAAAATACTGACAATCGAAATAGGCATTTTTAAAAAAGATAATATTTATAATCATAAAAGAAGATTCGAAGATTTTCAAAATGTAAAGTAGTAGAATTAAATGGGTAAAAAGGATCAGGAGTGAAGAAGTATGAAATAAAATAGGAGTGAACAGGGAACTTATAGGAAAATTACGAAGGAGAAGAGGACTAACTGGAAAGAGCAAATTTTAAGAAGAAATTGTATGATCAAAGAGGAAATCTAAGAAAAGGTAGATAAGTCTGAAAAAAACATAGAGAGTTATCAGTATCTCAAGGCTATTGTAGATAGTACAATAAAACGGAGAGCCTGTTTTTAACCGTATCATAGACCTGTCTATGATTCAAAACCAAATGAGATAATGATGAATATAATAATTAGAATATCTGAGATAAGGAAATATATACTTTCGGATTATATATATTATAATATAATAGAATTGCGGTAGTATTTGATTTGCATTTTAATAATTATCAACTAAATTAAACAATAAATACCCTTTCTCAATTGTCATTCGGTTATAGAAACTTTATATTAACATGTAAAAAGTATTCGATATGCATTAAAATGTAGTTTAGTTGTAACTCATGGATACGTCACTCTAATGTATGGTCACGTGATCTTGAAACCGTTGAAAAGTAAACATCATTTACGTGAAAGAAGTGGTCTAGAACCGTCAACACAAAACTTGGCCACGAAGCGCAGAGGAGAGTAAAGCAAGTTAAAGGGAATGGCGGTTAAAGAGGGAGACCCATGACGAAGGAGTAGAGCCTTTTGGAAGAGAATTGGAATATAAAGTACGATAGATGCTGTTTTGAGACCGGCGAAGGTGGAAAATAGTAATAGATTCCCACTATTTGGATAGAAAGGGGAATAGGGTTAAATAGTTTGCGTGCGATGGAAAGAGTTTCGACCTTGAAATGCTCTCTATGGAGATATAAGTTTAGATTTAGGGAGATTGTGTGGATGGATAAAGATTGAAAGAGAGTTAGACGTAGAGAATTCGGAAATAGGAAGCCTGGGAATGGATGCTGAAAGGACCATTTTCATACTGATTCAGAAACACGGTCGGAGAGACGAATTGATTGAGATTTAGAGAGAAAGAGCTGGGAAATTGATTGGGATGAATCATTTCACCGATACTAGTAGAAAAGCAACGAAATAAGCGGAAAGACAAAAGATCAAAGAAGAGGCCAACCAAATTGAGATAAATAGACGAGCGGGATTTGAGAGGTGTGATGAATGTTTGAGGATAAGAAAAGAGGATACTGTGTCATTGGGGATGGCTTGAATGGGTGAAAGGGGCGTGGCCATGGCGGCGTGGGTGGGGAAGGCTCGTGAAGGACGAACGTGGGCGTCTCTCCCGGGAGGGGAAGCATATCTAGGGACCACGGAGGGGGGATGGGAAGTTGTGAATGGATTTTTAGGGGAACGGAAGCAGTGGTCCTTTGAGAGAGATGGAAAAAATCGGAGATACAACCGAACCGCCCCTGCTTCCTTAATGGGATGAAAAGGAATCGCTGCGCCCGACCCCTGTCGCCAGGGTGTCAGAACGAACGCAGGGCTAATAACTTTCGGTCAGCTGTCAATTCAGGGCCAAATTCATCTAGAAACGGTGCTCAAAAAGCCTTAACGGGCCGATCTACGGGGACCGATTGGCATTGACCTCTGAGGAATAGTCCGCGTTTCCCACGATCAATTAGGGTTTCCCTCCCGGACGTAAATCCGCGACCCTTTTAACCGGGCTCATAATGGAATTCCCTGCAGGTGTAGGCCGCATAGATAAATGTGGTGGGCGGGAAAGTGTCTACCTCTGGCGGAGGTAGCTCGTAAATATCGGATGTAAAATTCCCCGATCGAAATGAAAGCTTCCGATACAAGGAAATATCATCCTTCCCTAAACAAATAAATGTTGCGTGGACGAGGGCAGGGAAGTTCTTTCTAATACAATGGAAAAGTAGTCCAGTTCTCTTTTTTGTTGAATAAGGTTTCCCAACATCGTCCCTTGGGTGTTTATTTTATTTGCAGAGACCTTTCTATACTTCAGAATAAAACTAGTATAGCTTCAGAGTACTTCAAAACTTTTTTACTTCGAGTTTTATTATGTAATGAATTTATTGAATATTTATTGAAGCATGAATTTTATGTTATCTGTCGCTCTGGAAACCATTCTTTCCATTACAATAACTTTCCTATAGACATATCTAACAAGCGTTGAAACTATTTCAGTGTGGAATCGATAGATTTTTCATTTGGTACTTCTAAGAATGAGGCTATCATGGAATGATACTTTGATTTTGTTCTTGCGAAATGTAGACATTATTTTATGGAGGTTCACTAAGGGATCTAGGACGTGAAATATTTTCTTGCTTGTAGCCTTATAAATGCCTCTTTATACTTAGACGAAACAATTCCTAGTAAGCAAATAGATTTTAAGTATTTTATTAGGCATCGGTAAGTGTGGAAACATAGTTAGGGAACGATGTTATTTTTGTCATTTCGGGCGATATTTGTGGAAAATAACTCTATAAATTTTGAAAGGAAAAAATCTATAAATCAAACATCTTCCAGAAACATTTTCTTTCCAATTGATTAAATTAAGTTTGCTTTATGATTTTTATGAACAAAGCTTTAATATTGAAGCACAAATAGAATAAATTTAGAGAAAGAAACTTTGATTAAGTTATCCGCGATAATATTTCGTAATTACTAAGGCGAAATCGTATACTTATTCTGGTTATCTTAAACTTAAACTGGTAACTTTTGGATTATTTCAATTACGACAAAATCTTTTGTCTAATGTAAATCTTTCCCATAAGATAAGTATGATTCGATTTAAACATGCATCCTAAATATTTTACTCTCGTATTAAGAGGTTAGACTTCGTCCGGTAACGTTGCAGAAACTACGAACATAGTTAATCATCGATGTACTTAACGTAAACCAAGCAAGCTTTTAACGCGTTCTAAAAATAAAAACTTAAGCTTAAGTCTCCTTAACCATCTCATATTCATAGTGTGGAAAACGTGCATATCCCATTCTTGCATCATCCTATTAAAGTAAGTGCATAAGTTCCGTAATTTTTCGGTATACTTTTTCATTCAAGCGCCACTGTTTCTAGCAAGGTCTGCGCTCATGACCGTGATTTCGCATACGCTTCGAGGGGACGACCGGCTGAGGTCCATTAAGACTCGGCACCTTTAAAACATTCATATTTCAATCCCGTACACTTTAAAGCGTGCATCTGCGGGAGGTTTTAAACACGAAAGAGCCTTTCCGTGTCCTTCAATACACGGTCTCTCCCTTAAGAAGCCGTGATCGAAATCTACAGCACTGTCGCTGTTTCTATAGTGAATTATAATGCACGAGGTGGGAGCGCCATGGAAACCGGAGGCTAAAGTGAGTAAATACCGCAGAGTTGCGCCTCTACTTGCAGCGCGACTGGGGAATATTTCACGTATGAAGACATAACTCTTATTATGAAGAAGCATCGTCCATTTATCTCCGCTAAACCAGGATTAAAGCTGTGATGAATCTAGCGATCTCTGCTCGGTGGTTTACGTATGAGTTAAAGTTTGCGGTTCGTTTTCAATTATGAATGTGGTCATTTTATATAGGATTTGAAACACGTTTTTAGATAAAAATTAACGGCTAAAATTAACTGTGTTTGGTCCAAATTTATACACGAATTTAAAGAATACGTTTTTTTCACCGTAGAAGTGCAAACTCTGGTGAATCGGTGCGGTGAAAATTTAAATTTTGTTCGAAAACGGAAGATTCCTAGAATATTTACGGAAAACAATTTAGTGATATTCTAGATATAAAATTTGATCTATGATGTGTATGTTTGCGGAAAACGGTAAATTTAGAGTTATATTGAAAAAAAATTCGACTATTCACGTAAACGAATGAATTTCACAAAATTTAAGGAGAAATCGGTGGATAAAGCTCAATTTAGTCCAAATTTGGATAAAAAATCGAGTTCAACATTGTATCTTTTGTGAAATGTAAATTTCGAGAATTTTTTCGATGAATAAATTGCTTTTCGGCACGTGAACAAACGATTTTCACAAACCGCTTTTGAAAAATGAGCCGTTTTAGTTCAATTTGGACCGAATTTAGATAAAAATAACCATCAAAAGTGTATAGCCTCAAAAAAGGGATAATAACCTTGCAAATTTTAACGGTAAAATTATTGCGTATTTGCTGGAAAGGGAAAAATTTTTAAGGAAATACTAGCCGAATAAGCTCAACTTCGTCCGCATCCAAAATTTATTAATTTCCTATCGAGTAGGTTGTTGAACTAATTTAATAATGTTTATTATTATTATTATTAATATTAGTATTAATAATAATAGTTGAATATTGTGGTAGTGAAGAAAGACATAACTAAATTTTATTATTCCCTCTTACGATTTGCCTTATAAAGGATTAGTTGTGTTAGCATTTATATATTCCTGAATAATAAATAAGGTGACTTCGATAATAGAATTTTTTCAACGTGTCGGTTTTGGAAAGCGTACGTTAATATCTGAACTTCTCATTTCCCCTTCTATTATTCGTTTATCTTGTTCCAGATAATGGTGTAAATTTCTGGAAAATAAAATCTGAAACCAAACTCCAAAGCAAGGAAAAAAGAAACTGATAGACGTACGTGGCTCTATAAATGGATTATAAACGAATACGATGGGGGTGCACCATTACAGAGTAGCAGGATGTTTATAATCCAGGATTTCAACATTTATTGCATGTTTCTTGCTCAAAGTTTTTCCTCAATTCAATAAATTTTTAGCAATATTAGACATCTGTTAAAAGTGAACGTTACGCAATCAGACGGGAAAGCCTACACCAGGGTTCTAGGTTCGAGTTCCAATGATCAAAATCTTTCTCACTAGTCTATAAATATAATCTTCTTGAGAAATAAAGGTGTGCAATAAAGGATAAAAAATCCTACGAATCTAAGTGAACTATTATAAAAATCGTTTAATGAATAGTTTACAAATATACAAGGAAATAAGAGATTAAGTAGAATGATGAAAGCATTTAATATTAATATCATTAAAACTTTATTAACGTAACCCACCTGAATATACACGAGGCTTTTATTAGTGTATAAGGATAGCGAAGGCTACACCTACTCGAGTGGGTCAGACTGCTGTAAGGCGTCTAATAAATGAATATTAAGCTATCCTTAATTTATTCAGGGACTCTCAGACTGTATTCTGCTTACTTCGCCCAGTAGACGGAGGGACTCGTGATATCAGGGTCTCATATCTCTATCGACCACTTCGAATACCTCTTAAGGATCCTCAGGATTCCATTTCATTACTATGAAAATCTCAAGTTGCTCATTTCCTTCCATAAGGCCATTCTCATTTTAACATCCCCATGGTGATATCTGGCTTTTATTCTCATCTCTACGGACAATTCCCTAGATATATCTAACAATGAATTGGCATCAATCATCAAAATTTCATGTCCCTCGGCTGAATGTAAAGATAGGATATCTACTGATGCATCTAATCCCTGAGTATACTCAGTTCTGGAATTAATGTATCCCATAAGATCTGTTTCGTAATATCTGCAATTCCTTCTCATCGTGAACCAACGAATGAATTCTACTCATATGCTGATTTAAACATCCAAGAAACATTGCTAGTAATAATGAATTTATTGATAATTGTTCAAAACGAAATGGACTTTTCTACAAAAAGATACAAGAATGGTTATTTTAATTTATAGTTTATAATGAATATTACGTAACCGTAAAACAAAAAATTCTGAATAGATATGATTGATATAAAAGGCGACTAATTCCTTACATCTTAATAATAACCAACTTAGATAGGAAAAATAATCTTTTATCCTAAACTCCAAGAATTAAACTCAATTATTTTTCATTCTAAATTACTTGCTGAGAATTGATTTCAACGGTTGATACTTTAGATCAAGTTATCACATAAATACAAAAAATAGTAAGTTGATATCTATTTCTGTATTATTTATTATCGATTTTTAGAAGCATTCAATCACACTTGTCTAAGAAAAAAATTCACTATTGTTATTCACTTATTTATTATAAATATTTAATAACGATTTCAGTAATTTTTTGATCAGAACAATATTCATGCAAGACATAAGAATTTTTAAAATAACGGACGAGTAATAACGCCAATCAAAGAGATATATAAAGCTATTAATTCGAGATTCATTTCATGCTGTCACTGCTAACTTAATCTACTAGATTTTCCTTTTCGCAATAAAACTACTTTTTTAATTCAGCAATTTAAATGCCGTCATATATCCTCCGGAATACTTTCAAAAAATGTCGCAACGTTCAAACTTCCCGTGATTAAGTAACAAATAAAATCACGGAATAAAACTTTTGCTATGACGTAAAGATACTTCGTATATAAAGAGAGTATAACTTCGTATATAAATAAAGTATAACTTTGTAAATAACCCGATCGCTGTCCAATCAGAAACACGAGTTAATTCTATTCCTATCTCTTTTATCAGCGTTCGTGATAAACTTGCGAGCAACTTTTCTTGATTTCCCACGGCGATATGCGGGATTTTTTCGAGTTAAAATTAACGATAAAGGACAGCCACGGAATTTTGAGTTAATGGGCAGAAAATATTTTAACGGTCATTTTCAAACGAAAGTGGAGAAAAAATTGAATGGGCGGAATCCAATTTTGTTTTCCTATTTTTTTTCTGAAAAATTGGAGTCTCTTTTGGTTTTATCGGCCATTAAAAAGGCGATTACAAACAGTGAAATGGACCATCACTTCTGTTTTGCAGATGCTCCCGTCTTAGAGAAGGATTATCCTCTTTTTAAAGGGAAGGAAAAGGGGATTTCATTAAACGACGCTGCGGATCCGTAAACATTATTTTGAGGAATGATAGTTATTAAATTCTGAATATTACACCAATATTTTATTTCAAAATGAATATTGCCAGACGAAATACGTTTACACCTTTTTTACGAAAATGAATAGAATGTGGAAAATTTGAAGAAAGGTTGTTTATATTTCGATTAAATCAGCTCTAGATCTGCAAAAGAGAAATCCTCGGTTTCTCCACTGAAAGTTTTCATTTGGAACGCGAAATTCTCATTTATTTTGATAAACTGATATTTCATCTTATTAATTATTTCAAATTTTTAGAGACTTAAAGAAATTTCGAGCCTTAATAAACAGATACAACAGCAGTTTGATTGCAAAATATCTATATATCCACCGTATTTTACGTTCATATTGTGGTTTACAATGAGCTTCTGGTGTTCACTCTTTAATACGAATATTCTTCATCAGGGCCGTCATATTACGAAACTATTTAATTTCCTAGCGGATAACAATAAGAAATGAATGCCTTCATTGATAACAAGCAACGTAGTATCTGATTCAACTATGATTGCGTTGAAATAGTTATGAATATCTAAAAAAATTACCTGAAGGCCGAATATAGAGAACTCCTTAAGAGATAAAAGAACTCAAAATTTTATAAGAGCTTCACAAAATAAACGTATTTAAACATAATGCTGCACATACGTAAAGGAGACTAGATTCGGACGTATCGTAGGATACCATCAATAAGAGCGTAGCAACACATAATATCGTACTTTACACCAAAATTTTTCCATGGTTACGTAGAATCAAATATACTGAAATATATCATTTCCAGGAAGGGAATCGGAAAAGTTGCAGCTTATTTATTGATGGTAAAATATTCATGTTAATAAAAGGGAATTGCAAAACGCCTTACCTTTTGCAGAGATTGTTACGCATGCATGCGAAGCAGTGATTCGATATTTCTACATCCCTGCCACCGAATCCTCCTTCCAGGCATTCAAAGGCGATGGATGGAGTGAGAAAGCTTCGGAACGTGTATAAAAGGACAACACGCATTCAGAAGAGGATATAATAATATTCCAGGAAAATCGGTGAGGAAAGGAGCTTTACGATAGGGAAGTCAACTTCCTCCTTGTCCCCTCTTTAGGTCCGGATATGACCATTACAGCGATGAGAATGTTATAAATAGAGGGAACATATTGGACACATGCTGAAACATGCGGAGATGAGGTGGTTCTCGGAAAACTATGGAACGATGTTATAGTATTTTCGAGCGATGTTTATTCAACTTCATTGTGAACTATTGTTGAAAGTTACCATAGATTCCTAAGCAAGAATTGGGCTTATGCTAATTTATGATATCAATGCATGTTCTACAATTTCATCTGCTTGACTGGTACTCGAACTTTTATCCTCCACTTGCCCGGAGGGTATGCGAACCACTACACCACCATACAGTCGTTCCATCCCGTCAGCGTAATGCCTATTTTATAAAAAACTTCGTATACAAGTTGCACGAACGATTAAAATTATTCTCACCTTACCTTAATCAATCATTATTGTTTCTTGGTTAAACTAAAATTAAAAAATCAATGAATGTTTTCAAGTTCATCTAAATTATTTTATGAAAGTTCCAGGTTAAACCGAAACCTTTTTGAAACTTTTTTGCAAGTCTTCATTAAATCAATATGCTCCGTAAATTCAAGCACTTTAAATATATCTGCTTATCTTGGAAACATATGAGTTAGACACTCAAAGTAGTTTTCATCTCGATTCAGATAAATAAGAAGTATACATTTATTATCAGTTTAATTTTGAAGCAGCCTTCATAAGTCTTGATATTAAAATGGTTGATACTGCAGCAGAAGGAAGGTATACTACAAGAATGAACAGTAATAAGGCAGGAATAATTATATTTTCTCCTAAGAGTATCACATAAGACCCATTTGAACGAAATACAATCAATGGATGCATTACAAATTCTTCGAAAATTCCTCCCTGTATATCTACTTTCTTGAACAATATTTCATTCTTTAATAAATCTTTCGGTGTCAAGGAAAGTAATTATTTTTAAAAAATTGCTAAAGCTTACACTATTTTCAGAACAGTATTAATTATAAAATTTTTCTAGCAGGATTAATGGTGTGATACTGAGGTAGAAGGATATTGAATTTTCCTCTTAAATTTTCGAAAAATCAGACAGACTTTGATAAATGAATCTTACTTTTAATTCTGGAATTTTTAAAATATGTAAATGTGAAGGAAAAGAAATTTATATATTTCTTAAACCTTGCTAGCAACTTCCCTTAAGATGAATTAAATTAAAATAAATACATATAAAATGCATAATTTGAAAATGTCTCTGGATTATTAAAAACAAGATCTCACGCAATTGTTTTATCAGAAATTGAGAATTCATATTTTAACTACAACACCCTCACATGAGAAGAATATTCTGCAACTACCGTTTTGGGTTTACTCCAAGTTTTTCCACCTTTATTTCCTCAATCTAAATATTTCAATCCGGAGAAAGGAGAAAGAGAATAGCTAAAGGAATGATGAAATAAAATAACTCACAATTTTGCGTATATGCGTCGTGAAAAGAAACTTAATCAATTCATGTTCCCCTCGGTGTTTCCATAGTGATTCTATGAATTCACTTTACAGTTATTCGTAGTCAAAAAGATGCCACTATTATCAACAGAAGTAGAATGAACGAGTAGGATGAGGGAAAGTGAGCTTATTCTGCAGCATAAGGATCATTTTGGAATCATTCCTCATGCTGGTGAAAGGGCAAGTCAGACAGACGTTGATGAAGGTTAATGAGATTTCTAGTCAAAGAACTGCGAAAAACATTCATATAATGATTTCGTGTTTGAATGACCGCTCTCGCATTAAGTACACTCGAATAAATAACCTTTCACTATGACTGGATCATGTTTTAGTTGCAATTGAGCTCTCTTCCAAACATTTGCAATTTTTAATTCCAAGTTTCTCTTACGTTCTTAATTGTCAGCTCCCAAATGGGAATGATACTATTATCTCACCTTTATTACGTAGCTTTTGAATCAATAGGGAAATGATTACGAAATATCAATTTGATATTTCGTAATCATTTAAATTAATTTTCATTAAGAAAGAATTATGTAGTCTACTTCTAATTGCATAAAAATATGCATCCGCAATCAATATTGAATTTCTGTGATAAAAAATAATCTGAATTTGTCATAAATATTTAAATATCAGTCACATCAACCTTTCATTCGTTCATCAAAATCATGAGTAATGCATGTACCCTCACAGGAAAATTATTAACTTCTAATATGATGGATTTGGTAATAGATTTCACCAAGGCCTCCTAAATTAACTACAATTCTTCTTTATGAGATAAAAATGACAGCATTTACGTTATGTAACGTCCATTAGTTATAGTTATTACTATCTTTTTTCGTTTAGGGATATTCGTAATTGGTAGCCTATTTCTCTAATACATCATATAGTCCACGAAACCATGGTCCTGTAAGTTAATTTCTGCACTCAGTAAAATTCAAACCCTATTTTATATACTGATTTTTTTCAATATTAATAATTAACACAAGTTTACCTCTCTATGAATATCGTCAATAGAACAAATAAATTTGTAGACATTTATAAAATTCTAATGAGAAAAATTATGAATCTCACTTTAAAAAACATCTAAAAATCATATCAAGTTGTTGGAATAAGCAACCGATTGGATTAATCCACGTTACAAGCGAAACAGAATGAACCGGGCGGTAGCGAAATTACAAATGCGTACATTAGCAATACGACATTGCCTTCATAATTATTCAAATCTTAACAATGTCTATCTACATATTCCGAAACAGACAGAATCTTGCTCGAGGCGTTGCCGAGTGACAGAAAACCTCATTAGAATATTGAAATTGTAACATATGGGACTCGTTCACAACGCTTCCAGGAACCATAGCGATTTTGGGAGAGTCGAAGATTGTCCCTGCGGATTTTGAGGGCGAAAATTCCGAGAGGAAAAGGTATATGTTACGTATATGTACGTGTATTATGCTAAAATATGAAAAGTTGAAGAATTTTGAAGTATAGGAGTGAAAGCCAGGATTTGAGGATCTACCATAAGAGGCCAAATTCGTCGTCCCTCAACAATGCCGAAGGCTAAAGAAGATTAAAAACGGGGATAACGAATGAAATAAAAAGAAGAGAGAGAACAATCAAACGGATTTGATAGGGGGCGCTTTGGTTTCTCCTTATTTTAAAGGAATAAATCGACAAGAGAGGAATCTGAACGAGGCGGTCATTTATAAGGGGACGGATGGAACAAAAATCTGTAGACAATTAAATGCGTCGGAATGAAAAATACATCGAAACTAGTATCTCGTTCATCCCGACAAAAATCCTCGTTTCAAATCGACCTTTTTGTTTCGGAGAAAAAAAAAAGACGGTTCGATATCCTTTTTCCCTTAAAAGTCCCTGATTTATTCCTCTTTCCCTCTCTATTAAGGAATCTTTTCGTTAAACCCTTCAGTCCTTATAAAATAAACAAATCCCGTAAAAAATATATATGTCTCCGGATTTATTCATTTCTTCATTACCATATTTCTTTTTCCTTTGCCGATTTCCCGTCCTCTGGAATGAATGCGAACCATTCCGAATCTTACGAGACAATTCTAGCGTAAAATTAAAAATATAATGTCCACCCATTACTTCCAGGAAACTGTTGAATTTGAAAAAGGATTTTTTTGACTCGATACAGGGGATGGAATGGGTCTTATTCTCATCCACTTCGGCGTGAATGTCTCTTTGTTGATGGCGTACATTAGTTTTGGCCTGGACGTGTAAAAGATGGGCTCCCGATTTAATTTGAAAGCTGACGATTCCTTTATTCTTCTATTAGTTTCGCTGTAGCGTGATCTGCGAAGGGTCTACACCCACTGCACGTTGAATGTGATAAGAGAAGCCGTGTAAGATAAGCCAGGCTTAGTCTGGGGAATATGGATCGGAAATATCTGCTGAAAATCTGATCACAGCTGTTTGCGCGTACGGAATATGTGTTCAAACGCGTCCTTCATTCATCAGTTCATTGGATTTATACGTGAGCTTCGATTAACGTGATGTGAATGGACGCGGCTTGATTACACACATGTAGTATTAACCAAACTCATCACTTCTACCCCATATTCTCTTTGCTCAGAAACCTAAATCTTTAGATCACCTACCAACCTTTTACATGTATATTTTTGCATATTGAACATATCCATCTCCGAGTAATTAGTGAGAAAAATAGAGAATAGACAACGTAAGTTTATTATAGCAAAATTAGTGCGAGTGATATTAATAAACAGCTTTTTAGTTACGTAACTGATTTAAGCAATTACCGAAATAAACCCTAAAAAATATATATCTCCTAGAACTTCAAAAAAGAAATAATTACTCGTAGTATGTGAGTGGAATAAAAGGTTCGATTCAAATAAGTGTAAGCATAATGCTTAACAAAATATTGTAATTTACGTAATCTGACTATATTATAACTTCCATTCACCATAAATAAGAACATTGGTTTAAAATTTCAGGCAGTACTTTCTGCATCGAGAAACTGAAACTAAACTTCACTATTAAGATAAATTATTCATTCATTATTTCAACTTAACTCCACTCAATCAAACATTTCTATGGTAAATATTCTCAAGAATTTAAGGACTAACGTAAATACTATATTCAGATTTGATACGAGATAATTATATATTTACTTTTATAAACAAAAAAAATTAAAACACAGACTTAATTTATCTATATTTATAAAATCCGTTTGGCGTGTGTTCGGTGTTTACGGTGTTCTCGTAAGAAATACATGTAAACTTAGATTTTATCACTTACATGCTTCCTTTTTTTTTGAAAATTAAATTAGGAATAACCCACGTATGGATTTGAAAGTAGCACAAAAAGAAGGGAAATTGAACAAAGTTTCTTATTTTGGTCATGAAATATAGTTTACGATTGCATTGTGTGTCTGTCTGTCGCATTAACTACTTTATATTTAAATGTTGTTTTTCGTCTTTAATTAGATTACGCGAGCCTGTTAGGCGCAGGCACAGCTAGTATATTAATAATTCTGGAATAGATTCTAGCGTTTGGCATTGAACCCAAGTAAAACAAATTAAAACACATAACGCACTTAAGTCTTGCGGAATTAAAAAAGAAATATACTGGATTAAACAATCAATGAATCCTCATCCTTAAAAGTTAACAAGTTTAAAGATCTGAGACTTCATTTCCTCTCTTTGCCGATTCCCTCTGCAATTGAGTAATTGTTTCGAAGCGTACTTTTCTCTCGTTAAAAGGAAATACCTTCTCGTACCAATCTCGGATTCATTAATTAATAAAGACATGGGGAAATGGGATGAATAGACTTCGGATAGCTCAGAGCTTTTTCTAAAAAAGGCTGTTATTTTACAACGCAAGTCGAAGCGAGAGAAACGTTTGCCTCAAACGGGAGTGCAGTTATTTCATCGAATCACAATGGATATTTGAAGGAGATCGGCCTTTTTTTCAATCGGCGATAATTGAGTGGGTTAGGCTGAAGTGCTATCGATTGAAAGGTTTGAAAAGGAAAGGTGTGTGTGATTAAGGAGAAAGATTCAGATGTTAATCAGGAAGGTTTTGATTTTTTCGCGTCTTTCGCTTGAAGATCTCAGTCTCAGAGTTTGCGTAAGCGGTGGAAGAGAATGTTCGTTCCGAATAAAAGATCGCTAAAAGAAAAGTATTCTTTCTCTCATTAGCAAATGAAACAACGGATGCGTCGGCGGAAGCCGTGTGATAAATGAGCGTCCTTATATATTTGAGTGGAATTTCACGTGAATCGCATTTGCAGATTAAAGTCGTCTTGACGTCTCAAATCCACCTTAATAATCAATAATTTTAATAATTGCGGTGGAAGGGATGGGATCGCAAACTTAAAATTGGACGGGGTAATCGCTGAAGATGATTTAGATAAGGCAGAAACTTTTTAAAGAATGGTTCTTCAATCAATATGCAGATAGCGAGTAGGGCTTGAGAGCCTTAAAACGTCTCGCGAATGATTTCGAATACCTCACGATACGCGATAGTGTCTTCTTAAAGAGGAGGATATTAAGAAAGAAGCCTTGCATGATCACTTTCCACTGAATGATTATAATGATTTATTTAGCATTGTTGTAATTAAGTGTTTATTATATATATATTTCTTTAATTATGCATTGTTAACATAGCGCATTTTGCTTTATACATTCTATTTATTTGATATTGTTTTGTAGAGATTTTAGAATGATACTGCATTTCAGTGAATAGTATTTAGTGTATTTTACTGATATTGTCATTTAATAATAATTTATTCGATACTTTATGGTAAAATTTTGTTTTTTGTTATACTTTATTATTCGTAAGTCGTTCGAATTATTTATAAAGAAACTATACTGCTTCTACCATTGCTGAACAGTTTCGCGGCATCCATTAAGATAATGATGATGAAAGAAGACGATCGAATAAAATTATTTTAGATTTAATTTAATTTACATTCTATTAGATACAGCTATATGTCAAGCGAACAGGAAAGGAAGCGTTATACATCTTGCGAAGATGACACAAGATGCCATTCTGAACTCATGGCCGTGGAAAATAAATGAAAATTCCCGTTGAAAAAGATTCGAGCAGATATTTGCGTTTCCGAAGATCGCGAAGTAGAAAAGGTTGTGATCCGGGAAGGAGCCAGAATGTTTGGATGTAGCCGAGAGTTGAATCTTTAAAAAAAAATAAGAGCGATATATTCTCGAGTGACAAATAAAAGTTCCCTCTGCTTTTTTACGAGAAAAGAATCCTAATCACCGGAAAGAGTCCAAATTATCGACTTGCTAAGTTCTTCCACTTGATATTTCACCGTATCCGAGGTACATGTAGTTGGAGACTTAAAATGGAGAAAGCGGATCGTTCAAACTTCTAGAAATTAAAATACGTAGACTGTTCTTAAGCCTTTTAGAGCTACCCGTTTCGTATGCTCAATCAAAAGTGCAAAGAGTATTTTTCTAATTCTGTATGGAAATAGAATCCGCTTTATAGTTAAAACGATTACCAAAGCAAACCAAATGATCAAAATAAAAAAGACTAGTAGTATAAATAAAGAAAAGAGATAATCCTTTAAATATGTAAATTTCAAATTATTGTAAGAATGGGAAAAATATTGTTTTAACACGTCACCAAGACAACATCGTTGGCACGCATTCCGTAAACAATCGTCAAACACAGAGGATCTTTATTCACTCGAATCGGAAGCCTTCACTTGTAAAAGCCGATTTAACAAAGGATCTTTACTCTCTCTCTTTATGATCTAAGTTTATAGCCCACATTCAGTATCATTGGCACGTCTTGTAAAATACGGTTATGGCGTCGAGGATTGCGTTTATGATAATCCAGAGGAAATAATTTGATCTCTGCTGTGGATGACCTTAAAGATTGAAATGTTCGGAAAAATTTTGAAAATAAAAATATTACGATGAATCATAAATGAACGAAACTTGATTGTGAGAATTAAATAGTGCAACAACCAGACTTTATCATAAGGATTGAAATATTTTAAGGTGACTTTTAAACATAAATTAAGTCGCTAATACTACTTCTTTGGAGCAGCTAACATCGAAGACAGCAGTTTATATCCTGTGATTACATATCATTATATATAAGCAATAATAACATCAGCACATTCACGGAAGGTTTTCTTGAAGAGGCACTATCAGCGGAATCCGGCAGGACGCCACGCGAAATTTTTTGCGACGCAATATTCGCAAAAAGGTCAGAGATAAGGAGAGGCCACGAATTAACGCTCTCGGTAAAGCGAGAGTGATGATGCAAAAATTCTTCTCTTTGTGTCCCTCGTTTGAATGCGACCCCTGCCGTAAAAAGGTCGTTGGAATCACATCCTTCATTCTTTTTTGTCACCATCTTTGGACTGTAAAATGTGAGAAAGAATATATATGGCTAAACACGCTTCAACGAAATAATTCAATCGAATCGTCCATTAGAGAAGATTCGAACTATCGTTTGAAAAGCTGTACGAGGAGATTAAGGTGGAAATATCGCTTACGTAACGAGTGTATAAAAACAAAAGAGAAGCGGAAAGCGAGATAAGATGGACGGGAGATGGTGAGGAGATGTAATTGAGAAAAATGAGATGTGGACCAAAGTGATGGGAAGCGCTGAAAGGAAGGGAAGATAGGAAGAAAAGAAAATGTGAGATATGGATCAGAAATTATTCAGAAGAATAGTGATGAAAAAATAAAAAATTTTGAAACAAAAAATGTGATGGCTATAGAGTAGAGATTCCTCGACAAGGTCCTTGCACTGCAAAGATGAATAATTTGTTTAGGAATAATTAATTTATTACTTATTAAAGTAGGGACGTTTGCTATAATAAATGAATTTTATTGAATTAATTTTCCCCAGTTCTATTCCAACTTTAAACAAAAATTAAGAATAAAAATTTCATCGGTAGAGCATTGGTTGGCATGGTTATCTTTGTTAATGTTGGTTACCAATATAGGCATCGAGGCCGAGTTTTCAATATCGCATTTAAAATATACGTTTTTTAGATGTGATGACGGTTCAATAGTTGTTAGTTTGCTAGATCTTTGAGAAACGAGGTTTGGCGATTTTATTAAATTTCCAAAGATTACGATAATTAGGCAATGTAAATCCCTATTTTATTACGCCCGATTTCACTTCAATTTGCGGAACTGTGTACTATTTTGTGAATGTATACATCAACTAATATATAATGATTGACTTTTGGATTGGAAAATTCGAAATTTCTTCCATTTGTAACCAATAACGTCTTATTGAAACATAACAGACGTATTATCATGAATATGCATCGCATTAAATTCCTTCGTATGATATATGCTTGGATGAGCAGAAGGAAATGAAAATAGCAGAAAATAGAGAAACTGGATACAAGATAAAAAATGAAAGGATGTTTCGAGATTGATATGAGGAAATGAAAAGAAAATAAGGAAATAAAAAGACTTAGGGAGAAATTAATTAAAATCCTCAAAGGGTAAAAGGGGAAAATGAAAAGAAAATGTAAATAGACGCTTTAAAAGAAGCAGTGGAATGAAAATAAAAGAAAAATTTAGAAAAATATAAGGGACTTTACAATATGGGATATGAAGTGGAATTAACGTTCGAAGTTATTATCTTTTGCTTGTTGAGAATCAAGAGCGACTTTTAGAATCATCATGACTCTGATTCGTGGAATAAGTCATAGAATTAAACTTGAGATCCTGGCAAATGATATCATTCTATTAGCAGTTCTTTCAAAGCGGTAGATTCATAATCTTTCGGAGTGACTAGATTTTGCATTGGAAGTGTATTCTTTTAAGATGGAGATGGATTTAATCGTTAATATTATTTAATATCATTACATATTTTCAAATTACTCTGATTTTTTCTTTCATTCGTCGGGTTATTAATTATTGTGATCATGTAATACTACTGCTGACCAATGTACTATCTATAAAAGAGCCAGAACAGAAGGAAGATGTGTGAGCAGCAATTACGAAGTCGACTCTCAAATTTTTACCAAGTTTAGGCAAGAAAAAAATCACGTAAAACTTCGCAAATACAAGAGTTTATTGGAAAATCTCTCAGAATAAGAAACGCTAACATATTTAGAAAGAATCTTTTTAATTTTTCGTGGCATATGTAATACTTCTCACATTTTCACTCAATTTAGTCTACTACTATTTTCGCTAAACTTAACACGTTTCTTTTTACGGAACAAATATCGAGGTGAGGATAAAATGACGTTCAATTCAAACTATTGAAAAACTTATTATTGGTTCTTCTTGAAAGGTGGAACATTCCGAGATCTCGATACCAGAAACATATTCTCAATATACAAGCCGCTGAAGCCCTCCCTTGTGTTAGATGTAGCTAATATAAACGTGAAAAATCCGCTACAAAAGAAATGGGGAGCGATAGTCTCACCTGAAAGGATGTGAAAGGGACGATGGGGCGCAAACATGAGGTGGAAGTTTTGACGGACGAAACAAGATAGAAAAAGTCGGGAAAGGATATGTGGGAACAAAGCATCATGAAGAAGTAGGAAAGAAGTGGGAAATGAAGTATTATAATAGCAGAAAATGAGTCCAAAAAGGGAATAAAGTTGGACACTTTCAGTTCAGCGAATTGATAAGTTCAAAGGACAGCAGATATACAAGTAGAGATCAAGAAATAGAGTTACTATTTCTTGATCTCTACTTGTATATCTTGTGGATCAAAAAGAAAAATAGAGCGAAGTAAGCGGAAGAGGCGAAATAAGGGTGCGTTGCTAAGAGACACGGAGATCAGGGGGCTTGAGAAGAAAGTAAGGTAGAAACCGATCCCTAAGCAAAGAGATTAGCGAGTGTGGGATGAAAGGGTATAAGCGTGATAGTGGTTTTTATTTTTCCACGATAAACTTGCGCTCCGTGTAAAACATCGCTCTCTAATCCAAACGTAAAATCGTCAAGTAAACGTCACTTTCTAATTGGATCGTATCCAAGAAAATAGATTGAGCGACGGAGTGTAAATGTTTATGTTTGAGTGTAACTACCGATTGGAGCGACGTCTTGAGGATCTCGACGTACAGGGAAACTAAAAGACGACGGTGGTGTTGTGGAAGATTCCAGGCGAGAGAGTGCTTAAGTAGTGAGGAATTATCAGATGAAGGATAATGACAAGGGAAAGATGCTTCCAAAAGGATTGAGATCCGTTCACTTAATGTTAGGGGATGGAGGATTGTGTCACGAAACTTGTTCTATGATGTTTATGCGAGGCGATAAATCTCAAAAACTTTGACCCTAAGTTAGCCTAAGTATCATGTTCATTCTAAGGAACATTAATAAAATATTTATTGTAGAAGAAGAAACTACGTTCGTTTGAAAAGTTAAGCAATTACGATTTTGGAATTGTGTAAATTTAGTGCGTACTTTAATCATTTAAAGACATAAGTACGAGGCTGATTGGTAAATTCATTTTCGTATTAATAATATGTATACAGAGCTTCGAATTCTTTTATTTCACTTTATGTTTCTTTTATCTGCAAAGAGTAATATTGATGCAAAGTTAAGAAATATAAATTTTTACCATAGGAAATAATAATTTGTTTGCATGTCCCTCCGCTGTAATACCACTTGGTTCTATTAGTCCAAATTAAAACTATTTAAATACATTCACGTTAGATATAGTGATATGAAAGCACTCAACAATAAACTATAAAAAATTACTGGAAACTTGAGTTGATACGATTAAAGGAAATCGCCGTCTTTCAGCCTTTTTGTAATTAATTTTAAGATATTCAAAAATCAAAGTCTTCATCTTAGGAATTATTTATTATTATATATATAAGAATTAGTACCATTCGCTAATTTCTAGGATTTTACTTTTGATTAAATTCTATCTAATGATAAAGGATGGAAGATAAGAATATAACGCGGGAAAATTTCCCAACGGGCGGAAATATCAAAAGAATAAAATATATTTCAACGGGCGATACGAAGGTAGATTTTCTGCTAGATTTACACTTGCTCATAACATCAACAAAGTCACCCAAAAAGTCCGAATAATCAGGAAAGGGTATCTTTCGTAAGATCTGGGGATATCTTATTAATCCTCAAACATTTCATTTCTGTCCATCTCCATGGAGATTTTTACTTCCCCGCTCGATAACAAACCATTTATTACGACGAAGAACAAAGAGGGAAAAACGGGAATCATCCCGCAAGCAGAAATATAAAAAAAATCGGACCGCGTATGGATTAATTCCGAAAGGAGCGGCGGGACATTGGCAGAGAATTCCCCGGGTAAATGGGCCATGGAGCAAAACGGAATGCGATCAGAAGAGAAATGATGCACGAAGATAAAAAAGAGAGTAGAAAGAAGAGGAAGAGAGATTAAAAGAGGGGAAGGGGTAAGGAAATCCTCTATAAACAGCGTGATAGGGAATGGGAGAATCGTGGAAAATAGCTGTGGCAGAAACGAGAAAAGAAAAGAGGGGGGGAGGGCGGCCCGTGAGGACAGAAGATCAATACTCGGGCGCATGATGGGAGAGTCGAAGCAGGTAGGGGAAGGGAGGGAAGAAGAAGGGGGAGGTAAGAAGAGGATCCTTTGGGAGTGAATGAGGAGATAGGTCGGGGACATGAGCGACGATACACCGGCAGACGGGCGAGAATATTGGGGGATGACTCAAGAAGGGTTGATCCGAATAAAACGGGATCTGAGGGGGGAAGGTGGACGCATGAATGGTACGGACTGATGGGAAAAGATGATTCCTCCATAAGAGCTTCCCAAATTATAACTAATGCCAAAGCGGTGGGAGAGGTGCGTTCGATTTCTCAGGTAAGGAACGGGAGTCTGTAAATCTCCCGGAGGAAGTCTTTGCTCGGGGCGACCCGCTCTCGATGCGCTCGCCCACAAAGGGTTTCGAACGGAAGCATTGAATCCGGGGCCCTTTTTTTTGACGGATGTCGAATTTTGCGGGTGCGGAATAATGTGGATTATTTCCTCTGCCCTCCTCAATGTCCGAGGCTTCTTTTTTTAAATGCGTGAGACCTCAATTTCTGGTTTTCTCGGCCACAGATTCAATTCTTTGCGGGGTTCTTTCTCGTGCGGATGTAGTGGCTTCGAAGGTTAGGGACTAAAGCGGTTTCTAGAGAAATATATTGACAGACTTTTCGTTAGTAGGTTCCAATAATAGTTGCCATGGATGTTAAGAATTTTAACTCGTCAGATCTACTCTCTTTATTGTTAACATGAAGGATGATAAATAAAGGTAAAGCGGTAAAAGTGAACCTTGCAAGAACGAGGCAGAAATAAATCTAAGGACTTAACAGACGTAGAGACGTAAGAAAATCTAACAGGACCGGGAATTGAACCCAAATCTCCTAATTGCTAGTCGGTTCCTCTGAATGACGGTTGATCTGCGGATGATATAAACTTAATTTTACGCTCTTATTATTAAAGGATAAAGAAAAAAATGCTTTTAGCCTCGAATACCGCACTTTTAGTCCGATTAAATTTCTTTTTCATATTCTCAGGGTAATCTAACGAGTGTGAGTTTTAAAACCTATAGGTTAAAATGATCGTGAATACAAACATACGCAAAAAGCTTGTACATTTCTGTTATATATCGTTTTAATTTCTTTTAAAATATTATTTAAAGCGTTATTATTAAAGATAGATCTCCAGACAATATACTGTAAAAAATATCGGTATTTTATTATAGCGTAAGACGTGTATCTAGCGTGCGTTTTCTTTCATATCATAGAAAGATCTACCCATCTATTACACGTCCTATTACGAAGTGCCAGCGGCCATTTTTGAGGCCATTTGGCTGAGATTTTTGGCACATTAGCGTCTCTTTCTTTTCCGGTACATCCGCCCGACACGCACATTGTAAATTAGACGAAGGTGCTTTTTTCCAGGTGAGTCGGATGTTCTTTCGAAGAAAAAACTGAGGGAGGCCACACTAACGAATATATAGGATGCATCGAATCTGATGCTCTAAAAAAATATACACGCCATGAAATAGGGTGCATTACCATCTAAATGAGATACATTTCAGGATACGTGATTTGGGGCCCCGATCGGTTTTTGAAGGGCGGAATATTTGAGAAGGAATCGGAAGATGAAAATTGCATATGCTCCGGAGATCAAAATGAAACTCGCTTTGAAAAGGAGGGATTTACGTGAGGAAAATGAGTTTTATACAGTAATTGGGAATTTTGCTTAAAAAATATCTATCATTAACCGAGTAAAACTTAACGCAAGTAGCTCACCAAGAATCACCTTACAAAATAAGGGTAAATTAGAGGAAGTACATAAAAAACAAAAGAAAAGCTTCATGTAAATTACACTCCCTCTATTATATGAGACGTAAAAACTTAAAATATAATTAATACACAATTTCTATAACACATAAAGTTTCTTATTACATCGACCACGAATAACATCGAGGTCAAAGTCAGTGAATGATTTTGGAATTACATTTCCTTCCATTATAATAAACGGAAAATACGTTTCATTCATCTGGATGTGACAGCAGAAAAGTTCTATGGATAAGCTAAACGCGACTCGTTCCATTGAAGGATATAGTGTATTTCTCAGACTCCAGAAGAGTAAAATTTCGTCGAATCCGTTGAATTGCCATTCGACGGATATTCCAAACTTTTTTTTTGTTCAACTAGCGTCAATTTTTATCTAAAAGGCACATTCCCGGGAAAAACCACGGTGACAGAGAGGATTTCCTCAGAATGGAGGAAATATAAATACGGCGGAGGCATTTTTCTACTTCTTTCCTCAGATTTACGCAGCGCTGATTCTACGATGGAATACGAACGTGTTTAGAGGTGTATAAAAGAATGAGGAGTCAGAAGGGTAAGCGAGACGTCAGAACGTATCATAATGAAGGAATATTAGAACGTGCGTGAAAAGGGGAAAAAGACATGTGAGAGACGGGATGAGGAAGGAAGGGGTTTAAAAAAAAGAAGGGTAAAGTGAAATGGGCGTCCAACGCGATTATAACCGTCAAAGGAAACCGGTTCACACGCAGTTAATCAAAAGGAAAAACTTATATATTCAATGGTACCATTGATACACCTATACTTGAACAAAAATACGAAAAATGATCTAAGTTTCATTTAATTCCCTAAACGAAAATCTGAATTTTATAAGATCTATTTCTTAAAGAAAATACAAATAAACCGGTTTGCATTTTATTAACTTACGAAAAGTACGATATTATTTATCGATTTTAGATTTAAAGGCATAAAGCAATACTGTATATGATTTTACACGTAACATAAGAACATAATAAAGTCGGAGCGTTTGTTCAGGATTAACAGGAACGCGAAAACCGGTTTTCCAAATGATGCCCAATTTATATATAGATATTTTAAATAAATGGACTTCGATTAATGATGATACTATGCAATCATTTCAACGACATACACATTTAAGCTTGTTTTAATGTTACTTTAATGTCACGATTTAGTAAAACCTAACAGTTCGTATCATTAATTTAGAATAAGATATTAAACTTACTTTAAATTGTTTTCCATTAATTGCAAAAATAAACTAGTGAAAAATAGAATTATTCTTGCGATAATTTTAGAATCATTTATGAAAAGAAAACCTCGCCAAAGAATCAGAAAAGGCGGATAACAAATTTCCACTGAAGTACAACTGAATTACTAATTTCTTTATCTTTGCTTCATCCATGTCAATAAAAATCGCTGAGGGTGTAATTCCATCAAATACATGTTTTATTTAGAGTCTTTTTGGAAACTATTTCTGGCTAGTATATTTTATTTTTTACAACCTGTTTTAAATTATAGTTATCATTATCATTGGTTGACCTATGAGATACCCTCACAATTTAATATTCAGGATGCATGTTTTGAGTATTTTTCTTTAGATATCTCTGACTGTGGAAGTGTCTAAAAGGGGCATTAGAGTTTGTGGGAAGGAGGGAATAAAGTAAGGTTGAAGTGGGGATATGAGTGGAGAAGATGAACGCCATGGAAATGTAACGAAATGAAAAGAGAAGATGAAGAGAAGTAAACTGAAAGGAAGATGGAAATTAGCTGATGGAAGTGGGAGTGCCTCTACTTCGTTGATAGTGTAGCTGATATGTGATCAGCACTTATGATATCATGCTCCAAAGTCTCTCTCAGAATATTATGGTACATGGAAGAGCAGTAAGCGGTAAACGGAGACATGAATTCCGTTTTGGAAATCTTTCAACACATTAAATAATGCTTTTTGCCTCTCTAATTTCCATAGAAACCTGCATTATAAGGGAGGATAAGTGATCTAATTCATCGGTAATGTACTTTCTGATATAGGGTATTATTATATGAAGATTAATCTCTCACGAAAAGCTAATTCTCCGAAGAGGATTTTGTATTGATGTCCGAGAAATTGAATATTCGTAAGAAATATTTTCCGGTAATCTACTTAAAGACAGATGTATTTTAATTTATCATAATGAAGATCATGAGCATCACTACGGAAAAATTCAGCAATCATTAAATTCTTTCATTATCATCTAAAAAATCATGTAAAGTAGAATTCGACACTGATATCATAAATCGACGAATTAGAAGTATCTCATTTGTTTTTACTTAGTATATCTTAATTTCCTTACTGTAATATATTTGGATATCTACTTCATTACACGCTTTAAAGATCATAATTAAGTATATGGTGTGCAATAGTAATCCACTATTAATTCCTTCAATTTTATAATAACTTTTATACAGAATTTTTCGTAAATATTATAATATTTTAATACAAATACACTTTTTATGAAATAAGCACCATAACCTCATTCCGTTAAGCTTAGGCGTTAGAGTTCTGCTTGGAATCATTCGTTAAGTACTTCTAAAGAGTAAACAGTTCTTTAACTTATTCCATTTACCTTAAATTAAATTTATAAGGGCTACATTACAGACTGGTATGTTCAACGTGTTTGTGTTGAAATAGTAATTTAGAAGGAAAGGGACGATTTCAATTGCTTGGACCGTGAGAAAATAATTAGCAACGTCGGATTGATGGAGTATGCATTAGTGGTGCTTAAGTGAAAGGAGGGAAGTTACCCGAGTGCGGCGAAGGAGATCTTAAAGGAGGGAAAGTACGGAGTTTAAGGATTAGGAGGGAATGTGGGGAAAGACAGTTGGATTTATCGAAAGCCGGGCGAAAACACGAGAAAGTGCATTGTGAATAAACACGTCACTTTCTGGAAACGGAGACATGGAAACCGAATACGTTGATTTATGCGCTCTGTTGCTACGCTACAGTCGAAAGAAAGGGAAAAGGATGTTTAATAATCGATCGATGGATTACGAACATTGTATTGGGAAGGGGAAAATCATACTTACGGGGAGTGATATAAACACGGAATATAAACAGGCTTTGCAGAAACACCTGAGATCTCGGATTTATGCCTTTAAATATGAGGAGAGGTAATGCGCGGGAGGAAATGAGGGGCATGAAATGCAGAAGGCGATGAAACCTCTACTTCCCTCGCGTTAGCAGTCTACAAATGCCTCCGGTCCATCATAAATAAGACATCGCGGGTGACTGTTTACGGGAGAGTGGTATGGAAATGGGAATACCCGTAAGAGAGGTGAGTTTAATCATTTTGTCTCGTCTAATGGGTGTTGGAAGGAAACCGGAAGAAGTATATGGACGGAGAGAGGTTGGATCCTTCCCTTCTTTCATTCCAACGGGTTGCTATCGTGTTCCCGTATCCTCTGGTTCAGAATGTTTTTAATGTAGAAAGGGATGACTTATCACTTACTAATGCTTACTGCTAATGTAGTAATAAATGTCTTACGACTTATTTGCCAATTATCTTAATTTACTGAGAAACGGGAAGCATGGCCGATTGACTTGCTATTGTATTTAGTCACTTCGCGGTGATCTACTAGCTTACATGCTAGGAAAATTGAAAAACAAAAAGGTATTTCATGACGGGCAATAACGGGGATATTTTGATGTAATAGCAAATTGAGCTGCCTAGTCGTTACAGTCAGAGATCCCTTTTTCCTTTATCTATTTGACATGCTATAATTCGCTGCTATTTTAGGGAAGGAATGTTCTATAATTAGGAGTATAATAAGTACCCTAGGAAGCATATTTTACTATGAGGACTGCCTGAAACAGAATTCTGTGCTCGAGGCGGTGTTAGCCTTTAAGTCGCTTGTCTGCAAAGTCGAAATAGCTGCCACAAACATTGCTGGGCGTATAAGAAATGTATACAGAAAGAAAAACTTCTGAGTCTGTCTGCAATGCAGGCTCTGGAAGCCCTCTTCCGCTGGACGCAGGAAAATATGGAATAGAAATAGGATGTCCATCGGAGGGTGAATGGATGAAGATGAGGACAAAATTTGGTAAATGTAGTATAACGTACTTCAAAGTTCAAATGGCAAGTTTTGACTTAATAAACTATTAGAGACAAAGCAGAAACAAGAGAAATATTCATCAATTCTTCTCAAGTGAACAAATAGTACTTCAGTACTTTTTATTATTTACAATTGACTACCTCCAGCTGTTGTCATATCTCACCTCCTACCCTATTGAATTCTATACACCCATTATATGTATTTTTCTTCTTTTGAATGTAAAGGATTTACTAAAAGTATTCAACAATTTCCAAGTAAACTATGGGAAGTATATTTACTACTTCAGACGTAGTTTACATAATAAATTTCATTGTATTAAATTTGGAACAAATCCCAGCTGGGTTTCGAATACTTGTATCCCTTCACGGAGCCTTTAAAATCAATGGATTCATTTTTTCTATCGCATGTCCCTGAAATTCGGATATTATCATCGAATCTTGAATACTTCCATTCTTTCCCTTCAATTTCGCTCTTGCCTTTCCCCCTCATCGTACCCTTTCTCTTTTCCTTTGTTTGTCTATCTCTTTTTCTTTCTTTTCAGGCAGATCGAACAAATTTCGACGTTAACGAATCCTTAAGACCGAAGGGGAAAAAAAATAGTTTTTCCCGATAAATTTCAACCACTCGACCCAAAGCGATTACAAGTGGAGAAAGAAATGACAGCCAAAGGTTTCCTTTGTGTCTTCGGAGGGAAAAATCGCAAGAAATTTTTGAAATTGATAAGATGCTTGTTTGACTTGGGCAATGACGCAGAATTTTCGATTTCTTTGACCGAATATCATACGCAGAGATATCGAGTTTTCCTATGAGTTAATGCGTCGTTTTGCTTCAATCGGTTTGATGACAATGAGAATATGTTGTAGAAGAAAATATATCGATTATAATTTTCGTATTGTTTACATTACTGATTTCTTAGTCTATATAAGAGAATTAATAACGATTAATGAGTTTTGGAAGACGAATAAAGCGTGAATTAATTCGGTGAATCATAGACATATAACAATTTTGACTTGACTTTTGATATAGTTCCTACGTGCTTTAATTAAACCCTTTCGTATAAAAAGATTGTAGTAAATTTAACTATTTAATTTTAAAGCTCCAATTCATTTTCCCTAAAAATCAGTGAATCACCGACCTAAAAATCGGAATTACAGTAATCAAAATGTTATGCACAGTATATGTTCAATTGCGTAATTAAAGAATTCAAGATACCATTTGAAATTTAAGAACGAAAACATATAAGTATAATATTTAAAATCAATAGATCTAACATAAAAACATTCCGCTTTATTTAGGGTAAATATTATGCTTCATTTTAGCTGGTGCATTTTATATAAAAAACATAATTTCTAATAAATTACCGGAAAAACAATCCTAAAACTGTAGGGTGTAGAAAAAGGATTATCTTTAAATTTTAAGATATTTAAATTGGTAATCAAACCTCCATCATTGAGATATGTAGATAATTTGAAAGAATTCATGCAAAATTTTAAAGAATCTATCGCTGTAAGAAATAAATAACAACGCCAACAAATCAAATTATGTTACATATATGCAAGAATCGATACCATCCGTATACGTACATTTCACTGGTATTCTGATCAATAGAGATGCATAAAATATGTTAGAAGAAGACCCGTTTAAAGCGTTCGTCGTCTTCATCCGATTGCTTCGTTAAAACGAATAATAAATTCAAGGTCCACCGAATAAGTCAAAAGCAATTGAGCCGGAAAAGGACCCTAGGGCGTGAAAGCGGTAAAAAATTCAGAGCTATTCTTTGTTCGATAGCACACGCAAGCTCTTAAAGTGAGACTCCCCATCAAATGTCTCAGATTTATTGGCAGCTATTAGGCAAACAGTCGCTTTCCTTTTTTCCCATTTTAATTCTACTCTTTTACCAGAATGCGAGCCATTCCGAAGCCATTTTTATCCCTTTTAATTACAGCTCTTTGGAGGCCTTCGAAGTCCAAATGGGAGCAATTGGATTGGTGGGAGAAGGCTTTCAATTGATGAGAAATCGGTTCTTTTATAAAGCTGCGAATTCTGCAAAATGCCTAGATGTGCATTCGTTTGCTATTCGGCGACGTAATAGCAGCTTTCTAACGACTCGATGTTTCTTCTATTAACTCGAGTGACTTCGCTTGCAAAAATGTACCACTGATGGAGGCAATGTCGTTAAGGCCGCTTCTTGAAGTCTCAAGAGCGACTTCCTATGTTTTAAGCACTGTCTCGAGATGGTAATTATTTGAGAGTACGAACACAGCCGAGGTTTTAACTTTAAGGTTCGTTTAGATGTTTTAGGGACATTTTTCCAATAAAGAGGGAGCAGAGAATTTAAGAGATTTTGTTTGTGTCTTACAACAATACTTATTCTCACAGTAATACTTATTCTTACAACAATACTTATACTTCCAACAATACTTATTCTAAAATAAAATAAATTTAGCCTTTTTATTGAATATTAGAACGATTAAATTAATATTACGAACTTCAATATACCGTTTTGTTGAAATTTCCAATTTAACGTGTTTTACCTGAACAAATTGAAGAAGACTTTCATATTTGATATTAAAGTATAGGTCACATTTGTATGGTTTCCAGTTATTATTCGAAAAACGTATCATTTCAGGTCAGAAAATGCATTTCAAATATAGTTCTATTGTAAGATATTAGTTCAACTGTATATGTATCATTGGATCCATTTATTCTAATCTTAAGACGAACTTGTATTCGTTCTAATAATAATTTTCCTTCACTCTACACGAGGATGTTTTTGATTTCTCAATCGATATATATTTATCCTCTCTCTCAAACGTTATTTGTGAGAATATTTCTCATACATAAAGAGAATTATAAGCTTGCAGTATATCTTAAAGCATTTAGTTTTCTCAGTATCCATGGAAATGAATGAAAGTTTTCAATGAGCCAAATTATTACCATAGCAATTAGGATTTAGTATGAGTAAAAACTATAACAGATTCCACCACACTACGTTCGCATACAATCAGGGTCCGATATCTAACGCCTTTAGGCAAGGAGCAGCCCCCTGAACCTTTGTCGGTACATCATCATTCCAAAGGTTGGTCCAAAACTCTCTTTTCACCATTACCTATCAAGTGCTTTGGGGAGAGGGCTTACTTAGGAAAATGAGGATTGAGATGGCCAGCCAATGCTCTCCTCACTAATTTGGAATCCTGGTTCGAGTTTACTTTGGTGTTTTACGGTGGCGATACGGACAACATGGCAATGAATCGGATGGGACCTAATTGGGTTCTATTACTCGGCATCTGCCGTAACTCAATAGATTTCGTATTTCACAATCAAATCCATGAACGAGACGGAAACCTAAATGTACCATCGATGCATATTCGTCCTTAATAGAACTGCTATCGCTGCCCTGGTGGCCTTTAATGGAACTGAATCCTCCTATATTAAGTGGTTTATCAATTGATTTAATTTAAAATTATATCGTAAGCAGTCAGATAGTTATATTCATTGCGTAATATAATCGTATAATATCTTGCAAGCTACTAACTACTTCTTCGGTACTGAAACTGTACCCTTACGTAAAAAATTAGAGTAAAAACTAATTTCATTTTAAAGCTATCAAATCTACTTAGTTTTCTTTTATTATTCAGTGAATTACCAACCAAAAATTCGGAATAATAATAATCAAAATTTTACGCACAGTATATGTTCCATTGCGTAATTTGAGAATTCAAGATATCCCATAAATTTAATTATAATAATTAACACTAACTTGATATTTGATTCAACTGAAGAACATATGAACAATTTGAAATCTTGATTAATATTAACTAAATGAGAATTATCCATTGCAAAATTTCATCGAATCACCGAACCGAGAGTAATATATGCAAAACTTCACCGCAGACCTCAGTACGTGACGATAGTTCTGGCTTTAATTGAACACCCATGAGTAATCAGAACTTGGTAACCGACGGCATCTCTAACCAAAGAATTTCTCCCTTGAGGCAGACCCTCCGTACTCCCCTAGGTGTGTTCGCACGCCCGTGAATATGACGTACGAGCAGCTGATCACCCTCACAAATGTAACGCATGGAAACAATGCTTTCATCTCGCACTGAGGTTTTCCTCCAACGCCCTCTCAAAAAAAAGTTCCATCGACCCGGATGCCAGCTCCCCGCAGCGGATGAGGCATGAACCTCCAGCGGAAGGAAAATACCCCATTCGATTGCCTCCCAATTCGACTCCCAATGAGTCAACCGAGCGTGCATCTAAACCGTGTACCACTGGGTGTTTCCCCTCCATGTGAGATATCCACTAATTCACCTCCTATCTTTCCTCTTCATGTACCCTGATAGGGCCGTATTTATAGTCGACTCCCAGAAGCTATCCAGTGCCTAGCAGTATCCTAGAAACAGTGTATAATTTAAATACGGTATCCAACGAAAACACCCTTTTTACTAAGGGAACTGCTAGGAATTGGGAGGAAGCTGCAGGGAGTAGACTATTAATACGGCCCCTAGTGTTAGACAATACGAGACCCGAGAGAAAGCGAGCTTTTTTCCTTTTGCGGCTTATATTCTGGGCGATTTCCTCCTTCGATAATTTTCAAATGAACTGGCATGATGAGGGAAAGATGTTCAAAAAGGGAAAAAAAGGTGTCCAAATCGATTCTTTCTTTCCAAAGTTTTTTTATTGCCTCGTTTATCGACCTGTTGAGTTGTGATATTTATTCATCAGGCTCTATTAGAGTTTTTTTATTTATTTCTAACTCGCAAAACCCAAACTTTTTCTTACGAGAAATTTTAAGTGGGGAAACCATCGCATTACTCTCTCTGTTTCTATTTATTTCGCTTTACGTCTCGGAATGAACTTTTGAAACCATGGTTACAAATTGGAATAATATTGGAAATCTAAAAAAGAATCAATGTTTTTTCCTTTAATTATTGAATATTTCTGCATAATGGTTCCTAAAGAAATGGAAAGAATGGTTTATACAAAGCTTTTTTAATTCTAATGGACTGCTTTAAAGTTCCTTTACAGGATCATTTTCAATTGTAGGAGGCGAATGGCAATATATGCATCGTTTTCCTATCAAGTTCTTTGAATTAATAATTTAATTATTCATTGAGGGTGAAATTAAGACTGAAAAGTATCCTCTTCTGGGTAACTCTCAAATATTATATTATTACTGTATTTAACACTATATTAAAAATATATGTTGACCTTTAACTAGTTTTTTTGACCAAAATTTTCGCAAAATTTTATTATATTCATTACACGGAAATAATATTAATGTCGTAATCAACACAAACTCCCTCTTTCGTATAATCCGTGAAGCATCCCCATTAGTACTCGAGCTTTTAATCCCAGTGGAATCCTCATATACATAACTCTCTGATTACTTAATTCCCAAACGCCTTTACGACCTAAAGGGACTGACATTTTATCTTCTAAGAGAGCTGATTCTGACTCTCATCTTATCTAAATCTGATCTGAAATATATTCCCTTCAAAATTACTCGGCTAAGCATGGCCACATAAGGGAACGCAGACTTTTTTCTAACTTATTTTTTGTTCTTTTTTCTGGCTCATGTTTGTGGATACTTCCTTTTTCCGCACCAAGAAAACATGCGAACTTATCAAAGCGTCACCAAGGAAACGTTCTAAGGAAACGCGATGAGTATTGTGTTTTCCTCAAACGAGGGTCGGCCTAAACCCGTCCGTTTCTAGGGCCTATTTGCATATTTCTGTCCGACAAAAAAGGACATCGTCCGAGGCTATTTATGGAGGCGGAATAGTTGTAGGAGGCGTCGCAATAACCAGAAGGGACAATCTCCTTACATTTGAGACTTTCCAAAAGGACCGCATTTCTGTCGCTATGAAATCCGCCTTACGCACTTTTTTCAGCTCTTTTATCCTCAAATTTTTTGCCCTCCGTCCCCTCCTTTATTTTCTTACAGTTCCTAAATTATCCCCTTCTGTGCCCTTTACCGCACTTTAGCTCTTCCAATGCATCCAATTCCGTTCTTAATACATTCCTCTGCTTTTCTCTTATCCTCCAAATACTGTATAGGCTTTCCCTCGACGATAAACTTCTCGCGAAGAATGAGCGGTGCTTCTGAAAAACATTTCGCAGGTGATAAAATGCTTGGGAAAGGAGAAAAGGGAATCCTGCCATCCTTTCTGTCATTATGTCCAATAGAATTTACTTTCGCGTTAAATAATCGTTGTTGAATATCTCCAGGATGTGAATATTTTTACGAATCTGAAACATTTATTTCAATGCTCAGGTATTTATATCAGCAGATGCATTTGTTTTCGAATAAAAATGAATTGTGTTACGTAAAAGTATAATGCCTAAATATTGCTTTACAATTCTGAACAATTTAAAATCTAATTTACAGTTCAAAATAAACTCATTAAATATATAATCTTTCATTATTATTCAGGATTGTTTTTCCTATTCTTTTTATCATTATTTCAGCTCAAATTCACGTGGTTCTACATTAAAATGACGCATACCTAAGTTTAAATCGAATGGAAACTATTTTTATTTATATTCAATCAGCTATTTTTTACGTAGTTTTTACGGATTAATATAGAAAAGTGAGTTGAATTGATTTTAAAGAGCATTCATTTATCAATAATTGACACATGGTCTTGCATTAATGGTACTGCCGAACGTACTGGTAGCATCTAATATTATACAGTACTAAATGTATATTGCTCTCAAATTCCTTATCGCGCGCAATCTGCCAAGTAAAAACCTCTCCTTTCCTCATTCCATATAGTTTTCACTTATTACTGCTTACTATGTACATGTATTTAATACCTTATGTAAGAAGATACGCATTTCTCTCATAACTCTCTGGCTAAAAAGTTTTTAAATTCTTCTCCATTTAGAGAACCATTTAACAAAGACAATACTTTTTTTAAGATTCAGATGTTTGAATCTAAATCTTTAAACGGGAGAAAATGATCTCTTAAACTTGAAGAAAATGATCATCGGTTTGGCGTATCTTGAAGAAGTCTAACTAAGACGTTCCCCTGTCATCGTCTTTCCCACCCTTTCTTAGCTCTTTCTTCACATGTCCCCGCTTTCAGATCTTCACCCTTTTTCGGGGGTGATGGATAGCTCCATTCCCCTATTCGTATTTATTAGGGCGCGAAGGATGTCTTTAAAGTAAAGGCGAGTTAACGGCACAGTATTAACACGGCCCATCTCCTCTCCATGTACTCCCTATCTTATTCTGCCTCTTTAACTCTTTCCTCAAAGGTATCGGTCAAAAGATACGGGGGAGTGTATCAAAGCCACTGGCAGCAAATGAGGTACATGAATTCAATTTCCATAGCCGCACAAGAGATGTTTGCTGCCTTCATTTACATCACCATGGGATTCACTTAGGCTTCTCGTATGCAAAATGCAGGCGAATGATGAACCTTTAAAAAAAGTTTTCCCCGCTGAATGAGAATCGTAAATTACTTTGTCGTAATATACTCTCATAACACGATAAAGCAGTATTATTACTAATCTTACTTCTATGAATTTTGACATGAAAATCTCATAAAACAATTGAGGATTGATAGCAATATAACTTTCTAAACCCTTCCCGTAAGTTAAAAAATATAGTTATTAATTAATAAATGCATTCAGTTCAACTATAGGTTTATGATATTTAATCCATTACTATGCATTATTTATTTAGATTGAGAACAAAATGCGTCATGAATTTATCATTGAATCAGTCACTGCTTTAATCTGCTTAAATTGTTTTTTGTTTAAACAGTCGATTGTTTTCCAATCCATAACTCATTACGTTCTAATTGGAAGTATAACGATGATTATATTTTGATGCCTAATATGTTTATTATTCGTTGCCTAGCTACAATCATTGGTTTCATGGATATTGGATTTGATGCGATGTTTGCTTACAAACGTTTTTGTAATGGCTCTATCCTGTATTTGCTTACAATTGTTTGACTCTCCAAATCCATTTGGAATTCGATTCGAATCAAATACCATGCCTTTGGTCGGATATAAAGCTACTAATTAACACTGGAAAATTTTATTGATTTAATTCAATTGAATCATGGTGAAATTGATTAGCAGCTCAGTTGCTATGTGAGTTCCGTGTATGCGAAGAAATATAATTGAAAAAATGACGAAGAGGTGATAATGTTTGTTCGTAGTTTGTACACTGAAAGTTGTATAGAGAAGATCCTAAATAAAATTCATGTATAAACGAAACTAACTTTTATTTATCATATTATGCTTAAAGATTCGTGCATGGGAGCATTAACGTGACGCTAAATACTTTTTTTCGATAAAAGATATACTGTAAGGCCATTTATGCATGTATATCAGTGCTATTGATAGTGCTATTGATATTATGAACTGAAGATGGTGAGTTTACAGAGAATATTAGTATAAATATATTGGAAATAACTTCATCTTAATCTCTTGCTATTATAACCTGGAAATCTTACTCGTTGAAAACAGTAAAATAAGATTGATTCATAGAGTTCAAAAGTATAATGATCCACTGAGAAATTCATTAACTTTCTCACTATTATATCCGATCTTTATTTTCTTATATATATATACGATAACTTTGATCTAAAGAAATCACAATTTCCAACCAAAATCCACGATGAACTCAAACATGGATCCATAGTGTCATTTGTAGTCGAATATCATTTTTGTAGCTTTATTTACCCATAAATTTAAAACCATTAGGAGGTAAGGAGGCAACGTAAAAATTCCACCGCAAATATTAGCAATTTCCTTTTGGTATACCGATATTTAAACGCCCCCACTTAAATGCTCTACGAGGTTTCATTTAGTAGATGTCCAGTTAAAAAAAGTACTTGGGAAACGCCCGTAAGATATATTAGCAATATGCTTCAAACGACGAACGTCATCGCGTAAACGGCTTCCTATTGGTTAAAAACGGCCGTCTCGGTACTCCTTGGATACGTTATAGAAAAATTTTATACTTTGGTCGTGAAGGGGATATGAGAAAACGAAAGTGGGAGTCGCGGATAAAATCGGAAATGTGAGGCGAAAAAAGAAAAATCGAAGGGAACGAAAATATTTCGCGGAGTTGCGCAGAATAGAAGGCGGATATTGGTTAGGAAAGGAAGGAAATTGAGAAGTTAGAGAAAAGAAAGGGGGTTCGAAAGGGTGGGGAATATGGATTGGGAACAAGGCATAGGAAATTATGCGGGAAATATTGTGAAAAGAAAGTGGGAAGATGAACAAAAGGAGGGAGGCATAAAATGAGTGGCAAAAACCAATCCATGGGTTGAGTGACGCATTGAGAAGAACTGATGACGAGACAGGGTTCGGGTACGCGATGTCAATCTCCTGCGATCTTAAGTTAAATCCTTGGACTTCCTTTTTCTATTTCCATAAATCTATACAACATTATATTCACAATGTACCATTTAAAAAATATTTACAAAGTTTTTTCAGGTGATTTCTTCGGTGTTCTTCAAGGTCTAGTTGTAGAGCACCTTCGTTTATAAATATAAAATTGATTCGAAAACCATTAAAACGTTTGATTAAAATCGTACAAAATGAAATAAATTTCATTAAAACTTTAATTAAAAATATAGAATGAGAGGAAATTTCAAATGTAATTTACAGGTTTTCTTTGTTTTATTTCATAAATAGATTTCACTACTACTAAATATAAATTACCTCAAAATTTTAGAAATATATTATATAGTGCTCAAGTAAATAAAACATAATACTGAATTTCACAATTAAGGAAAACAACGAAATGTCATTTTGAGATTCAGCGGAACGAGAAATGATATTAAAATTGTGAAATTGGAAACTAAATTAATAATTGCTTGAATGACCGACTGCTGAACAAAAAAATAAAATGAACCAACATGTATTTCATATTCCATCATTATATGAATTGAGCGGGCGCTAATGAAAAAAATTGTTTCGTAAATGAATCTTTCATTTCGTTATTGAATTAGAGGAACAATTGGAATTTTTCCAGTTGGCACTTAAACAGAAATGAAAGCAAAACCAAAAAAGCGATGCAAAACGTAACTATGAGAATATTAAATCATAGAGGGTGTATAGTGAAAGAGTTATAATATAAATATATATTAACTTTCATCAAAATAGAGTGTGATACTTAGTGTCATTGGGATGAGTCATGAGTTACCATTAAAACCCCCCGAAGTATTGGCAGCATGGCTGTCGGGAAAGTGAGATATTTCACAGCAGAAGATATTCGGTATAAATTGGAGGCAATAAAGAGAGGAATATGGCGCTAGGGATGGGAGAAAATGTAAGGATTATATAATGCGGTATGGGACGTAACGGGAAGAGGCAGTGGAAGCTAAGGAAGAAATTATGCGTGAGTGTTTGGAGAAAACGGAGAGAGATCTACTGGGGGGCGTATTGGCGTGAATTTTTCCCCTCGGGGGGAATAAAGGAAAAAAAACTGAAAAAGGGTAACCTTATGACAGAAATACAGCTGACGGGATTTGACTGAGGAGGGAAGAGTGACACAGAAAGAAGGTTTTTAGTCAGGAGGTGAGTATCGGAAAGTAAAAGGATATGTTCGGCTTCATGTCAGCTTGAAAAAGTCCACGGGAAGTTTGCGATTTTGGTGAATGGAGTTTGCAGTCATGGTGAAAGGTAGTTGGTATGGTGAATAGTGAAAGGAATGAATGAGGAGAAGTGATAGTGCGTTCGGATGTGGATGAATGAGTCTGAAAGTACTATATTCCTAAATGGGGATGGAAAGTATTACGCTAAGGATAACGGGATAAAAGTTTATTCTTAGAAAAGCGGTATCGATAAAGGTTTATTTCAGTTGTATCACATCATCACCACGAATAAAAGAAACGAATAAATAACAAAGGAAAGAATTGAGACTTAAAAGTATCCAGTCACATGCATAGATAATACTGTTTCTTTCTTTTGCAGATAGGTGCAGTTTTACGAAAGATAGTCTTCTAAAAGAATATATTGAAGGATTGTAGCAAGAAAAATGTTGGTATTAGTAGGCGAATTATAAACTTAATTTACTCGTAAACCATTAAGTATAACGTTCCAGTGAACTAGGGATTCATAACACACCCTATGTGAATTTTCAATGATACCTTATTACCCAGTAATATATTGTTATCTGATAATGAACACGAGAAGTAGAATAGACTACAAAATTTTAGGGGAAAAAGGAGTAGAAATATATTATAAAGACTGAATAAAGATTAAAGGTGAAGGGATGAAAAGAATTTATAGAATGGAATGTCCTATTTCGAAAAGAGAGTAAGATAAGTGGGAACAGAAATGTATGATGCATATCTGAGAGAAAAGTGTATATTTAAACTTATAAAGAGAAAGAATGGAGATCAAAGAAACATATATCGTAGGAACGGTCAAAGGAGACGGTTGAAATAGTGAATATAAGTCGCATGGGAAATGATCTGGGAAAATAGTGAAAGTTGGCACAAACGTATTCTATTAGAGAGGGCACTGAAAATTGAAAAAAGACAAAATTCAAAGGAATGATGTGTGGGAAGAAAATTTTAGGAGGGAATTCGGGAATTAAAGTGAAATGGAATTAAAGAAAGGACTATTGCGTTGGTGAAAAGAGATTGAACAAGGAAACAAGCGAGGAAGTAAAACCGAAAAGAATACGCGATTGGACTTCTATAATGAAGAAAATTTATCGAATTCCGACTGTTTATGAAGGGGTTACGTTCTTGGACTGTAGTGTGTAACCGATCCGTGCCGATCGGTTACCTTTCCTCATGTCGAAAGTTAAAAAGATCCCGACTTCTGTTTCCGTACGAAAAAGAACTTCTAGACTTCTGAAACGCGTCTCTCCGTTGCCACGGGTGGACAGAATTTTTATTCGCTTTATACATTTTCTCCACGTCGTTTTTTCACGGATGAAAAAGTATTAAAAGTGAGAGATGTTCGAAAAGAATAAATTGGAATATCCGATGTTCTTCCAGATGCAGAATTGTTTTACTGAGCAGACAGAAGAACATTGACCCGTTTAATTCTCTTCAATTCTCAAGATAAATACTGGAATGGAATAAAAAATTCATGGTTTGCTTTTTGGTATACGCAAATGATATTTTTTATACTATCTAACCTCAGAGAGGAAGAAATATACCAACTTTTATGAAGCATATTGCATTCTGAATGAAAAATCTACTCCGATTTTATGTTTGATATAAAAAAGGTCCCCAAAAGTGAACCGAATGTTTATATGTCCATTTCTATTATTTTCCGTAGAATATTCGTGGCAATTCAAATGATAAGAAAGAAAGATTCAATAATAAAACCCAAAATGCCATCCTTAAATATGATCTCATTATAGAGTAATAAAAGCAATAAAAAGAAGAATGCAATATCTCCACTGACAATCGGAATTTACAAAAGTTTTCCGTATTATATCAGTATAAAACTGTATTATAGTGCTAATCAAAAGTGAAACTCCACACACAGTGCAGTCCACATGGGCTAACTAACGGAAAACCTTAAAACCTTTGCCAAAGATAAACGCCATGAATCTTTAAGAATCTTGGCTGAACTTCAATAGCTCGATAGAGAAATATCCTCTCCCTTTTCATGAATTATATCAGATGAGGTCACAAACCGAGATCTATTTTAACAGATCATACTGTTTTATCATTCCGCAACTGTTCGGTGTATTGAATACCATCCTCAATAACTTAGATTCACCTTAAAATGAAACCTAAAAGGTTGAATGAATACATTCACTTCGTTTCTTAATAATGTGGACCATAATCAAAATATCGGGCTCTGATCTCTGTTACCGTATTCCAGGAATAGTGTAGCAAAAAACGAGCGTTTTGATTGAAGTGATGGTTTCTCAAAGACGCAACGAAAAGGCAGTTAAAGCAGAAATCCGACCGCAGCTTCTCGTAACGTTGACAACCTATTTATGAAAGATATAAACGGCGATAATCGGCGCAAATGAGAAGAATTAGTCTAAATTTGACTTTCAAGAATCGATCCAAAGTGTTTTGAAGGTAAAAATGAGAGATTAAAATACAGAAGTATATATACTATCGCTTCTAAATTGGCTTTTTTCCCGTCTAATAGTTTCAGAAAGGGAAAGCTGCTCCGCGTACTTGAGATCGCTGTTGTTGGAAGTTATTTTTAGCCGAAAAAATTGGGCTGTAATGGGAGGCGTCCTAAAGAGGAAAACGGGATCAGAAATTAGCAACTTGTTTTCCACCCTCGGGACATTCAAATTTCACGAACATTAACTGTTAAAGAGACGGTGCACAGTGGGTTAAAATTGGAAAAAAGCTGGCTGAAAACAGGTTTTGATTTTGAGTTCGGACTTTAAAACTTCATCTTGCATCAAAATGCATCTTTCCTTAAATAAATTCTGTATTGAATTAAAATTAGTTTAGTTGCGCATATGAAAAGTTAAACAAGGCGAAATATTTGGTCAGATTTTGATAAGAACGCCAATCTTTAATTTTTTCAACTTCAAACAAATGCTGAACCGAAATGATCAAAATTACCGTAGAAGCACTATTTTATGCTATAACCAAATTCTTAATGCTTTGTAATGTTTAATTTAAATTATCATGCTTCAATATTTGCATGATTCATCGGACACAATAACAAACCCTTACCTTACAGCGAATTCACGCATACAACTAGGATAAATATGATGTATCACGATAAACAATGACATTTTAAAATAAGAAGAACTTCAAAAACATACGAAGCTCTTTGAAGTTTCCAAAAGGGTTTTAAAATTGAATTCTAAAATTATCGAATTCCAATTTTATCAAATTTCAAAGATCCCTTTCTATGTTGATTATTGTAACGTCTAATCTCGTATGGTTTGAATTTCTCATGAATTCATTATTAACAAAAAACAATTTTCAAAATTTAAAGATAAACATGCTTCCTTTTAAACTTGGTTGACCTGAAAATATACAAAAATACTTCAGCTCTCCTTTGAGATATATTTTGGTGTCTTCCATCAAAAACTGAAAGAACAATTTCCGTAAAGAAAATCGTTATTAAATTTTTATTTCTCAAACTAGTTTACGTTTAATAAGATGGGCGATCTTTCACTATGACAGTTAACCATCTGGCAAGTGATTCTTTTACTAGAACACCTAAGTACAATCTCATGCCGGGCTATAATATATTTACTGTTGCTAGGGATGTTTTTCTTTAAGAAGAAAGGTTACAATTTCAGGTTTTCGCCTCCTATGTAAAACAGATCAAAAATACGTCCTCTTGTATAAAGAGAAGAAAGCAAAGAAACTTTCTTTGCAATATTCATTCTTCATTCAGTTTTTATGTCAAATATGTATAAGTTTGGGAGAAATTTTACATTTAATCAAGTCTTCTGATGAAACAGAGGGGAAAAGTACGATAAATCTGTCGAAAGAAAGACAAGGAAAATGTATACATGAATAAAAGATTTGAACCTAATCTTTTAATCTGTCGAGACGAACAAAACACTTTCTTTCCTCCCTTGAGAGGGAAGAATTCAATGTTTGCGTTCTTCGCGGAATAGTATTTTTGACTTGTAGTTCAAAAGGCAAGCATGATATATACATGAAAAAAGAGTCAGATATAACTATATTTTATGAAATAGATATATGAAGAATCTGTTTTCGATAACTGAACGAGTTAGAGATTTGTTCAAACTAATTAACCCGGTCTATATTAATTCTATATTACTTTAACTATTATTCAAATTGTTAATATACACCAAGAAGAGGAACGGACCCAGCACACAACCCTGAGGTACTTCTGAAGTTACTTGGAGTCTGAATCTCCTATATTTGTTTACTGTGCTCTATTAGGGATTATCTCTATCTATTTTATCACCCCTTACTAATCTTCGATATACTTAACATTTATAATTTTTTTACATAGATATTTGAATAAAATGTTCTAATTCGTTAAGCAAATATTGACGCTCAATTTTTTTCTAATTTAAATCATGCACTATATTTTCATGTATACAATGAAACGGCTGATTGTAAAAATTAATTGCTCTTTATTAAGCTTCAAGAAAACGAGATTTTTTAAGGTAGGCATGGGTTAGATAATAAAATCATTAATGAAACATGCAGTTGTAAAAAATTGATAGCTATTTTAAGAGACAAATGATTTACTAATTTGTCGCTTGACTTATAAGCAAGAACGTAATTACAACGATTCAATCAACTGAAAAGAGATAAAAGTGTGGAATATATTTAATTAAAACCAAAAGGGGGAACGTTTTTATTTCTTAATTTAACAGAACGGCCTTTTGCAAGCAACGGAACAGTCAGCGTTGAGGAAAGGAATCAAAAGTACAATGAAGGGAATGTTAGAATGAAGGGTAATTTGATTCGATTATACACACGATGAAGCGAGAGTTGGATTTAAAATGAATTTCGAATCCTTTGTTTGCTATTTTTCAAAAACTAATTACCGGATGTGGACGTAACTTTAAAACATATTCAACTCTCTTCTGCCATTGGTGGAAATCAAATTCCCACTGTTTTCCAACCGGTTTTCCTCATACAGTTCCGAGAAAGTCCGAAGGTTTTTAGGACGAGGCTTCACTCACACGTGACGAGATGTTGTTTAAAATAGAAGACAAATATTGAGAGTAAAAGAATAAAATAACTTTTTAGAGTCAAATGATAAATCTACTTTTCTCTTTGAAAGAAATGAATAGATTTATCTCAACGAAATCAGACTCCCTTTAAAGGAAAAGCAGAATTTTCTTACAATCAGATATGTAATAGAATAAAATTAAATAATAATAACCATATCAAAGACTTTAATACAATATTAAGCACCTTGTTAAAAGGGTTGTCAAAATAACCTGAACATAAAATTTTCAAGTAAATTCAAGGTAAATCAATATGAGGAGGCGTAGTTTCTGAAAAAGCCATTAAGTAAGTGGGAATTTTTTTTGGGATTTATTTAATATTCACTAAATAACAACTGTTATTTCTACTTTCAAGAAATTATCATCCCAATTTGAAGGATTCAATTAAAAAACAATATCATTGTATAGTATACGTATACTAAACGAATGTAACAGACTAAGGACTCATAACTCAGGCAATGGTCAAAGAGAATAACTCCGACTTAATATTATTTGCACACCCTTTTTCATTTCGGAGAAGATGAAGAATTTTAGTGGCTCGTGACGCAATGCATAGACTTTCGCAAATCCACCAAATAAAATTCTGCATGCATTCTTTCAATTCAACCATAGTACTTGTATGTAACAATCTCCCCAAGACATCACTTTTTTCGGCAATTCTTTCTTGTTGGCGCTCAAATTCCTTCCCAGACTCACGTCCTCATATAGTTTCAAATTCATCCCCTTATTCTGCATCCAAATAATCCCCTTAAATCTCGGGCTCTCTTCCAATGCCTAGAACTGTTATCTATTCAAGGCCTCACCACCTTTAACTTTCACTTTCCCTAGAATCGCCATCAGTCTAGAGATTTAGGCTTGACAAGGTTTTCCGACCAATCAAAGCTTCTATTCCCCTGAAATAAGAGTCACTGGGAGCGTAACCAAGGAAGCGCTGGATTGTTGTTTAAAGCTATCGCTCCAGACACTTCTACTCGGAGTTATTTAATAAAAGTAAGTGGAAACCTTATATTCATATCGTGCAACTCTTGCTGTTATTTCCCCCGCAATTTTTTATCCTCTTGAAACAGTTGGCGAAAAAAATAAAGCCATTGATAGTAAAAAATCGCCTTATATGCTTTGTATAAATCTAGTGAATCGACTGAGAATAATCTTGGTCTTCGTCACGTATTCTACTTCTGTATTCGCTACAAAATGTTTGAGGTTCGTAAAATATTCAGCTCGAATGTTTGTAGAAAGCTCCTTCTTCTATGAGTTATAAAATTGCATAGGGGAAATGAGTTCTGAATAATAAAAGAAGTTGTGAGGTACTTTACTCTTACATACCGTTCTATATAGTACAGATGGAAGCTGATAATATTTGCGTAGGTGCAGAAGGATAACTAAATACAAAAACTTATGCAGCATCCCAACGAGTGGAGGATGAGACTTATTAAATTAAAAGAGGGACGAGCAAGATGTACTATTTTCTTTATAGAACCATGCTACTGTACATGAATTGAGCTTTAATTTAAGAGTAATAAAGGAAAAAGGAAAAATAATACGAGATGAAAAAAATGGAGGAAAATGACAGGGAAATTTAATGTATTAAAAATTCAGAAAATGTAGTGAAAATAATTGTAATAGATAAATACTGCGATAATAATAGTTTCTCCTTACACCAGAAATGTATTTTTCTCCTTCACAGATTAGTTTGTTATGACAAATGATTTACAACCCAGTAGCATTATTACCCTAGCAACCCCTGGATTTGGACTTTGATAGAATGAAATAGAATACATAACTTGCATTGCAGTCCCTTTGATATCAATCACAATATCTATGTAGACGGATAAAAATGAGTTGTCCTCAATTTATTCATTGGAGGGACCAAAAGAGAAGAACTTTTGGGGATTCTGAGCCGCAGGGCATTCAAAACACATTCAAATATTTTAAATATTATGCGCAGAATTTCCATAACTTCCTGAAGTGTATGTTTTTGAATGATGTCGCTTCTCAATCTTGTGAATTACATTAGGAAGAAAACAAACTTCAAATATTCTAGTCGAATTGATCGTTACGAAATTCTGATGATCATTTTTTTTATATTTTCGTATATAAATTATGTCTACGAGAAGGCAAAAATCTGGATTATATCTGAATAACAGTTGAATCAAGAACATGACTGTTTTTCACTTAAAAAACAATAATGATATAATAGATGAACAGTCGAGTGGATATTAGAAATTATCAAGCACTAAGTTTATAGGAAAAATAAATCGATTATCTTTAAATAAGATACATCAAGATATCTTTAAAAAACAGTCGGTTAAATGTAGGCAATTGCACCACTTTGGAGATAAAATTAAAGAATAACGATTTTTCGAGATTAATTGGACTGTATTTATCTTAAAATACATCAACTCTATCTGTTTAAATGTAATATCCAATATTTTTCTCATAATGCAGAGCTTTTAAAGACGATACATCATATCAAATATTCAATCAGTTCAGCAAATTTATTTACCCTTTCTATTTTAGCTCCTAGCCTTGATAAATATAAGACGAGTTTAACGCTAAAACCTTTCGTTTCGAGAATAAACTGCAGAGAAAGTAGAAAGCACGGAACTTTCTCCCTCAAATTCATCTCTAAATCGGGAAGACCGTTTCGAATCGATTCAAAAGGTCGAGTCTCATTAAATTTGAGGAAGCTGCGATGAAAGTTCCTTTCGATGCATTTGGTCCATACAGATCATTAGTAGAAAGTAACGGAAGTCTCAAACGATCTGGAGAAAGCCCTTATGTCACACAAATTACACAATGGAACTGTAGCTGGAGTCCATTCTGATGAAATCACGGGCCTCCTCATAAATATATTCTGAAAAACCAATTTCGGCTGAGGGGATGCAGGGATCAGCATTAAGAATTCATTCATTTCTTTATTAAAATAATATATTCGTAATATATAAAATGCTATCCATCTCGGGTCATATACCGTGGAATAAAAAAACTCTTTTTTTCAGCTCTCTTGAATACATCCTATCCTCCTGGTCCTTTTTTTTGAATTTACGCACAATTAATTCTGGCGACGGCTTCCCAGAAGGGTGCTCTCGTGTTCTATTATAAATTTTAACTATGTTGGCTGTGCTATATAGTTATTTACGGTTGTATTAATATTCATTCAGGGTGGGAAAATCATGAGTTATTCGAGACTTGGACTTGGTTACGGTAATTTACAATTTATACGAAGAGTTCAGACGAATATTTTGGCTCTTCCTAAAGGTGCTTCGTTGTCGATAATGGGAGAACTTTCCATGTTAGACAAATATTATATCAATCTTTTACTTACAACTCTAAAATATGCTAAAGTAATGCCTTTTATTGAATTTAATTGAAGTAGTAGTAGTTGCTAAAAATCTACATATAGAGATGGATGCAAAGAAATATTCAAATCTTAAAGCTACCGTAAGAAGTAAATAATTATGTCAAGATATGAACTTTTAAACTATAATATAAAAAAGATTTTCAAATATTTTTTATGGAACTAGTTTTAGATATCTAATCAATATAGATATCTCATTCTAGTATCATATTTTATAGTTAAATTTCTTATGACTATATGATGATGGATTTTAAAATTCATAGAAAAATCCTACGTGATAAATATTATCAACAAGTTGGCTTATTATTGGCTGAATATTACCCCTCTATTCAATATATGGACTTGGCGAGGGTTTGAGGTTATATTATGTTCAATGTTTGAAATTATTTGCATCAAATAAAGTTTTTCTCAACTCGTATATGATAATATTCAAATATAATATACTCGGTACATAAACATTGTCACCTGACATATTGTCCAACTGTAGCGATATATTTAATAATCATAATTGACGTTCTAAAGGAGCAATGTAAAATACATTACTTTTATATTAAAAATATAGTACATGTATAATGATACTATATACATCGCAAATACTTTAACGGGATAAGTAAAAACATCCCAAAAATCTTTTCACGAATAATTCATTCTTAAATTTTGACCTTGATATAATTGTCATGTAAACCACAAAGGGAATTTTGACCCGACATAAAAGAGACGTCAGTTCAGTTAAACAGAGCGGACATTTTGAGCTTTTTCTTAAGTCGGTGAGGAATATTTAAGGAGATTCTTTTAATGTACGAAGCGCTGGACGTTTATCTTACAAGATTACAGCGTTTCATTTTATGTACGTCTGGAGCGCCTTTGATGACGAGAATCGCAAAAAAGAGCAGTAAAAAGTTTAGCAAGCGTTTCTCTTCGCCAAGATTCCAATTCGAAGTTCGCTAGAGAGAGCAGATCGTAGAAGTTTTTCGGCACGTAGGTGGAATAGGCGTTCGCATCGGAAGATTACGAGCAAACAATGCATCCGTACTTTTTCATGCACATCGAAAACAATACGTATTTATGACGCTCGTATTTCGTATAGCGCGAAAATTTTAGATACAATTTTCTACGACGCTGAATTCGAGAAGTAAATCTCAACCAGAGCAATGTATTACGCTTTTGGAAGCTGCGATTCATTCAGCTGAAGACTTTTTCTCAAAGGCAAAAAGATGCTCACATTAAAGACGGAAGTATACTCTTTTTCATATCCTCCGTTGCTAACCAGATGACTCTATTGTTAAGCATTGGAGACATCCCGCAATGCTCGATGGGTAACTAAGTAATCCTTGAGTCGTGGCTTCTCTAGCGAAATAATTTTTTAAAGAATCCGAACTCTCCCTGCAAGAGGAAGTATCAAGGATGACTTCCTAAATCCTGCCATCTGAAACTTAGAGAAAGTTTCGAGTATGATTTTGGGAAGGATCTTTGCAGTAAGTTTTAGGGACGTGTAGGCTCAAACAGGCAGAAAATGCGTGGGAGTACTTTTTCTCCGCCATTAATCATCGCTGTGACGTCAAAAGACATGCCCCGGGCGAAATTGCTAAGGAGCAATGACAGGAATCTTGGTGAATAGTTTTCGGGAGTATTGGACTTTTTTCTTAATAGGAGCTTTATTCAATCCTCTTTGATAAAACTACTTCTTAAAAATATTCTAACTAGTATTATCAATGGAATTACACTTTTAAATGAAAGTTTTATTGCAAGAGGTTGTGACAAAAGCGTTTTTCTGTCCGTAAAAGAGTTCATAATCTAACCAATTGAAAAGATTAAATGAGGAATTTTTTAGGGTGAGCGAGTGTACGGAATATACAGTTATTAATATTAATAAAAATTAATTCTATTATTTTACGTAACTCTTATACTCTTGGGCTGTATTCAATAAATGCAATATTTTATAGAATTTTAAGGCCGGGTAATTTTTCCGAGTTTGATATTCCTATCTGTAATTAAAAAGTACATCATTCAAAGTGAAATTCAGGTTCTCAAATCACAAGAATATAATAAAATTAAAGAGAAATTCGTTAATGTAGATTGCGAAAAAAGATATTCAACATGGATAACATGTATTTAAATAATACACAAAACCTTTCAGTATGTCTATGAATTTTTATGTTAGTTTTATTAAAGTTAGTTATATTCATCGAACTATGAATAGATAAAACTAGGCCTTTAATATTGCTATGATACGTAAAATTACTTCGAATCGAATTTACAGCAGTGATAATTTCCCACTTTCACCAAAAATCGAACCTGGGTTCGAAACCATAAAGAACAAACGCATTACCCACAAGGTTATTCGGGCGTCCTACACGCTAACAACTTTCTCAGAGATATAAATCACAAACGACCCGTGTTCTAACACTAAAGCTACCATAAACTCAAAAATTAAAGCATTTACTCCTTCCGGATCGATACACTGATATCTTTGGCCAAGTCCCATCTCCTAGGCAACGCATTGCTTACGCTTCACGGACTGCAGTTTGCGGCGCCGCTATTAAAACACGTGGGCGTCGGAATAAAAATAGAAGTCCGATATTACTCCCACACGACTTCTGATGGAGCGAAAAATTACATCCGTGTAGCGCGGTTTCAGATCGGAACAAAAATGAGACACCTGTTTGTGAGCTGTTTTTTTTAAGTCGCTCTCCTTATCCCGAACGCTCGTTCCGCCTTGCTCACGAGGTTTCCTTCGTCTCCGCAAAATTTGCCGCCTTCCTTTGTTCTCCGTGAAATTTCCGCGCTCATTTTTTTCTGAGCCTGATTTCGAAGGCTTGGTCGTCTCGGCGCGTTGTTTTGTGAAACTTCTTGCCCGCAAGTTTGGAAATTAATGATCTATCAAACGTCGGGGATTTCGATAGGAGATCAAGGGAATTTTTTCCTTGTCCCGGAGATGTGGAAGGTGAGGTCGTTGAGGGTTTTTCTACCTTCGCTTTTGGAACGGAAAGCTGATTATAATTGACCTAGAACGGCAAACGAAATAATTTGAAGATGAAAATATCAACTGCGGATGAATCGTATAAGTAAAATTTTACCGCGAAACAAAATGAAGGACAATCAAACCAAAAGGGTATCTTATACTAGATTACCATACATACAACGTAAGATAATGAAGCATAACTTTACATTTAAAATTTTAATTTATTACGCGATTTTAATTAATTATATAATGAATACAAATCTTAATGTTAAATTTCTTACACGAACTTGGGGAATACATTTTGTGCCTAAAATGTTTCCTCTCGCCGCAGATAACTAAACACTGCTAAGAATTCATATACGCCCGAGTGAATCTCATAATAATTCACGGTGAAGCAATAATCCTATTTTATGCATTGCTTTTGTACTGAGGGAACAAATGGGGCCGGAAATAACCTTCGCAGGTGATGTGACTTCGCTATTTCCCCGAGAGAGGGAAAGTAAGTTTGGCGTGGGAAAAACCTTCTCTTGGTAGTATGCAAACCATTAGCCTTTACTTAGCATGCTTCAGGGATGGATTGTGGAAAATCCCACGCCTGTAACCATGGGCTGCGGGGATGAAGATCAACACCGGAAAGCATTTGACGCGTTTAGAGAAGGGCGACGATGAATGTTTTACGGGAATTAATCCACGTATCTCGGAATACGTTCACTATACCACAGTCTTCTCAAGATATGTCTTTGGATTCGAAGTTAAATTATTTTGACGCCAAGAATTTATACGTAAATACGCGTATAATATAGCTTATTTGAGTTTTTTTATTTTGTTTTTTACTTACTTTACTTCTTTAATCAACGAATTTGTTCACTAAATAATATATAATATTACGGATAAATATTTACTTCTGTAACGCTATGTTAAGCTTTTAAATGATGTACAATATATATTATTTGAAATTCAATTTAGAGAAATTTAAAAAAGAAAGTTCATACCTATTAGTATCCTCTAATAATTATTAATTCAAGCAAGAAATGGAAGTAAATTTACTCAAAGCTACCTTTACCTGATTCCATTTCCTAATCTTTTACATTAATGAATGCATATTTTTACTCTTCTAAAATCGTCAGTTTTCTTTACTACAATTTTCCCATTTATTCCCTTTTTGTCATAATAATATCGTACTCATTTTATCATGCAAACAGAGGGTATCAGTTAAAAGAACATACTTTGTTTACATAACGTATAATGATCCAATATTAAAACTTCTTTCAAAGGATCTTAGCTATGAAATTCTCTTTTTATTTTATCACTAACACTACAAAGGAGATGAAGAATTGCAATTTAACACAATTTAAATTCTAAAACATGAAAGAAAATTACCACTCAGGACGAAAATTAAAAAAAGGATTGTTGACACTTTCGTGTGAATTTGAATGAATAACTCCAACCGTGTATAGTTTATCGAGAAAGGGAAAGCATTCTTGTCGAACCCACTTCAGGTTTCCTTTGTGTTCCAGGAAGTAATTCAAACAAATGGCTCACATTCTCTGATTGTAGTTACTCTCATAAAAAGCCTTCGTAAGAATATAAAAGGAACAAAATCGAGTGACGTTGATAGATTACCGCAAAACTTCGGAATCTATTCGAAGAATCCGGGAAATTAGGTTAATAGCCTCGCAAAAGCGGCATTTTCCCGCACGAATTAATCTTCGAGAGAATCAAATTTTGAAGAATAAGTTCCGAAGAAGGAAGATTCTTTGAATAAATGCCCGTTATATTCCAACCCTTTCTTCTATTCCGTACAAATGGGAAACTATGATCATATTTGACAGGTTCTTCTCGTCCTAAATGGTCTCTCTTGATATATCCCTTTTCATCTTTAGAATTCATTGACGGAATCTTTCGACGTAATTTCTGAATTGGAATGTGCCGATATTCGATTCTATAGCTGTCTTCATAATGTGTTAATTTTGCTCGAAGTCGGTAGAACTTTTGGTCGCTGATGTTCAAAAGTTAAATGAGATCAATGAGCAGAAAATGTGGCGATATTTTCATAATATTTCTGTTCAAATATTGATATTAGATAGCTTAACTCGCAAGAGGAAGTTATAGAGAGAGAAAGAAATAAGTAGATGATACGTAGCATCATATTACGTAGATCAAGGAATAGGAACTTATATAAAACTTTCCCGATTTACTATTGCAAAAGTCTTTATTAATAATTAAGAAGAAGAAAACAAATGTGTTGTCAAATAATCCTCTGATTATCTTCGAAGAATAAAATACATAACCTCATGCCGTATTAAGTAAAATCTACATCCATTACAGTTAAGAATTAATTATAAAAGTTTAAAAAATCGGAATTCTTAAAACTTTATTAAAACGTTTTTATGAAACGACTCATTATTTTTGGTAGGATAAATATCGGTGTCTTATAGGTACGCAAGCACTAATGCGTAAGCCCCACTTAGATTCATTATGTGGGTTATAAGGGCATGTATCCTCTTCAAATTATATGTATATGTATTATGATACGCTACACAAATATTCACAAGCTAAAGCCGAATGGGGACCCTCTGAACCATAAATGCGCGAGGCAAAGTGAGTTGCTCTTGCTGCCTGGGGTATTGGACCAAAAAAAAAGGGTTTCAGGCGAAACGCAACCCGGACTACGTTAATGCGTTGCATTTTGCATAATCATTAGGATACAACATAATTTCGTGGAATCCTTGTCTCCTTCATCTTGTTCCTTTGATACTTAAATAAAATATTGCCTTTGGAATTTTTTAATAAGGTATTCTAATTCTATATCGACACCCTTAAATTAGGTTTTGAAATTCGTGCCTGAAATGAAGATATGGGATTCCACAATGATTGAACATGAGAAGTATGTGTAACCAACATCTTTACTCAGCATCTTTTTCTTTGACGGGATTAATATCGATCCAGATGTTCTCTAAGAGTAAATATACGCCACAAATTGAATTAATTTATGAAAAATAAATAGTTTGAAACAATACTCACAATACTAATTAAGATGAATCTATAGAAAACCCATCTTGATTTTCAGTTGAGCTCTCAGAAAAGTGGTAGGAGGCATTCGTATCAAATTTCATCGTATATTGTTTCACAAAACATCCGGAGATACATTCTCTCTAATTTAGCCAATTAGTTGCTATCTTTAATCCGAAATCTACAAGCCACGGTGTAGACTTAGAGCAGAAACTTAGCAGTTGTTAGTTCCAAAGAAATGGATCTATTTTCCCTGAATCGGCATATACCTCAAGGCCCTAAGGTGACAAACTTTGCATCGACCAGTGAAAACTTGGGAACTCAAGGATCCTTCGTGAGGGAATATTTCTACCTTCCGAGTGCCTTCAACCACCGCCAGCTGTTCTCTCTGAGATACAGATCCTTTGGAGAAAGCGTTTCGGAGGACAATCACCTCCTGGTTCTTGGAGAACGGCCTCGAGTGAATTGGTGGTCTTTCTACGATTCTCGGAAAACATCGCCGAATATTTGCAATCGGTCTGATGATATCTCAGTCTTCGGAGGGAGTATGGGCTTCGGACGGCGTGAGTGAAAGAACGTATGAAATTGAGATCGGGTCTTTGATTGCGATTCTACGGAGACTTTGAATCCAACTCAATTTTGATGACGTTAAAAATTTCAACTGTTGAAATCCGAGTAATCGTTTAGCATTAAAAAAACTCAATGCATCTTTTAAACAATATATATTTTAACTATCTGATAAAGATTATATTTAATTAATTGAAATGTTAATAATTTCTATTACGTTGCTTCGATACTACTTTGATTCATAAATACGTATACAATGTAATTAGAAACAGATTGCGAAATCTAACTCTGAGATCCATTGCAAGATCATCATTTGATTCGTTATTTTTTAAAATATGATTTGACAACCTTGATATGCCAAGAATTTCATTTTTATATGGAACAAAGGTAAGCAACTTTTTCAATATATAATGTGATATATTACTCAAATACTTTATATTCATAGAAACCACCAAAATATAAAAGTTAAGAAAGGAATTAAACTGATAGAGCCAAGAAAGTAGTGTTGTGTCTCTACGACTTAGAATGGCGAGGAAAAGAGCTAGCCAGACAAGAAGTCAGAAGGTAGATATTCGTTTTTTTCTACGAATGTGTGGGCGTATGTAGGGGAAGGGATCTTCCGAGATCTGCTTACGTAGCGTTGCCATGGGTACAGATGGGAATTTCCACCGCTTCTCTATGGCTGAGATGGCACACAGAGGAGCGACTGAAAGTGATGAGTTTGAGGAGAGGAATAAGTGAAAGAGACGATTCAAATTGGAGGAGAACTAGGAGAGACAGGAGTAGGAATTACAACTGATGAATGAGAAGAGGAATATTTCATCAATTAATCCACGCTGTGAATATGAAGAAAGTCCCATATAAAATTTTCATTTGGATCGGGTGAGTGTTTGTCATAATGTTATCAATTATTCCGAATCACAGTTGAGATGATAAAGTTAATGATATCTTTTTACTTAATTCTTATGAGTTTTACTTTTCGTTTAGATTACCTTAATATCTGAGTTACATTAATTAGTGTATCAAGCAAAGATTTCTAATGTGGTAGATGAAAATCAGCAGAAAATAAATTTTCTTTGATTAAATGGGAACACCAGATTATCTATTTTCGATCCTGTTTGTCTGGTAAGAGAAAGGATTGAAAATAGGCTGATTAATGAGGAAGATATTGTGCGCACTGAGTTTACAAGGGTAATAAACTCAAGTTAAAACATATTTTCTGAATCACTTGTTAATCATTCTGCTCCTTATCAATTGCTTAAACTGATTAACCTTTAGAATGAATAACTTAATAATGAATTCCCTTGTTCATTGTTCATATTATTGTTCATATTCCATTTTCACGGCTCGGACTTAGGAGATTTTAATGATATCATTAGAAGAACTTATGTAGCTAAATTAATTCAAAATATCAAAGTTAAGTCTTTTCCTTTTCACTATTTATAAATCTATCATTATATCCACAGAATGAATTATGATATACAATATCCTTCATTTTCTAAGAACAGCTCAAAATATGATACATACTAATAGCAAAAACTTTGTCAGAGATATAAGGAATATAAAAAATAAGGAAATTGAATTCAATAGAGAAGAAAACCTGAATTTAAATTAGAATGAAGGAAGATATAAAATTGTTTTGTCCTTTGAAAATAAAATGTGATTTTAATGGAGTACGGTAGGATATCAATCAATAAAGCTGTAGAAACGTAATTTAAAGTTCCCTTCCATAAGGAGTATATAATTATGCAGATTAAGCTTAAGATTCAATCCAATCAATCAATTTGGAGTTTTATGAATAGTATCCAAATAATTAGAACAAAAATAGTATTATCAAATAATAAAAACAATCAATGAAAAAAGAGAAGTTCCTCAAGAGTTAAAATCGCGGAAGTATTTAATGTAAAGAGAAAAACTACAAAATAATTATTATTCATACAAATAGCGGAACGGATTATAAAGAAGGAAACATCATCAAGAAGATAATTGAAGGTGACGATCTCCAAGCACAAGGAAAATAAGGCAAATAAAAATTGGGAAAGTTGTATGGGAAGTGGGAGCAGCAATCAAGGAAAAACTAAAAAATTTGATTTGAAAAATTAAACGAGGAAAAAAAACACAAAAGAAGCCCGAGCGGTATAAGGAAGTAAAACAGCTTTGTCTGGGTCAAACTTCAGATAGAATATTTACCACTGAAACGAAGGCGGAAATACGAATATAGCGACTTTGAAAATTCGTGGAATAGATGGATAAAATTAAATTAAATTAACGTTAAAAATAAAGGAGATCATACCATAAACCATTCCAAAAAGTACTGATTATAATTCCAATTCGTATCTTTGGACTGGTTCAATTTTATCCAAAATATATACACATTTCCATCTCCATTCAAACGAATTTCTTCTTGCGACTAATAATCTTCCTCGCACACACTTTTTCGGCTAAATATAAATTCGAAGGGAGAAAACCAGATATAAACGGCTATTTCGCGGAACTGAGCTTGTTAAAAACACGGCACAAAGGATGGGAAATGGTGGGCGGGAAAGGGATTGAATGCAGACCATCGAGTCCACATAAGTCTCGTGTGCGCCAATAAGATTCGGTTCCCTTGGAAACGACGCTGGGGACATCTACAACTTGTCTGCTGACCGATATTTTCTTTCGCAACACGTTTGGCCAATCGTAATTGCAGGAAGAAACGAGAGAACGAAACCATTCTATTTAACCTTTTTATTAAATGGAAAAGTCCTTGACTCGGCGTAATTCTCTTCCTACATCCATTCTGGAACCCTTTTTTCGTACTCGTTCGTATTGCTTACTGCGTAGCATGCCCAAGCAGTTTTCGAGAGGAAAGAAATGATACTTTCTCTTTTCAAGAAAATGCGAACGTATAAAATGATTCAATTAATACCAAGTAAGTTATTATAGGCTGAATCATCAATTGTCAATTGATGCGATAGGATGAGTTTATTTAATCTATATTGACATAAAAGCTTATTAATTTTATTTTATAAGGATGGAAATATGAAGAATATTACGTAAAACATATATATCTTCATAAAAAACATTAAAAGGAAAAACAAAATTTTTCATAAACGCGATTCTGTAATATATATTTTAAATATTTTTCGTCCCGCATATAATGTAAATTAAGTACTTGATATTGGTTATTCGAATTTTATTCATTCGTTAAAATCATTTGTAGGGGGACTAACGAAGCGTTGGAAAGATAATTCCATGCGAAAGACGATATTTTTCATAATTTACTTATTAATTCGTATTCTGTACTTGTATTACAAGTCATATATGTCATAAATGCATGTTATGAGTCATTATAACAAGTCACAAGTTAGAAAAATGAAATGGTAAAAGTTAGAACGGTACTCATCAATAATTACTGAACCACTGAACTTGGCATTCTGACCTAATTCAGGGCTCTTCCGATAAAACTGATAATTCGCAATTTGCAAAGAGGTTTTCGCGAACAAGAGAAGAATTCGCATCCAAAGTAAGAAATGCACTTTCACGGGATAAAAATGATCCAATGGACATTGGTAACGAGATGAGATTGCTTTTGGTTATTGAATGCCTAGTATTAGAGATGTTGGATGGAAGCATTGTGTTCATTCAATCGCAAAATCCCATTGTTTCCTCACCCTTGTTTTATGGTCCATGAGACACGCGAAATTCACAAAGGGTATTCATCTGAAATCCTCGTTACTCCACATTCAATTTCCGGAAGCGTTTGCGGGGAAATCATTTTTGGAGAAGATTCCGAAGAAATTTCAATCAGTCTGATTATACCGATTAAAGGTCCTCTGAAAAGCTGCTTCTTTCAATATTACATCGAAGGGAGTGACAAAGGAGGTTTTATTGAGGCTCCAATATGGTAATTTATTGGCTAATCATTATGGATTATCAAAAATTTTTATAACGTGCCACTTTTAGAACTTCAATTCAATCTTTTGCTTTGTATTCACACCATCAGATAACGTTCTTTTGATTCTAAAAATTACGTCATTAAAATTGTACCATAGTCTACTGTAGTTTAAATGTAACTGAAAGCTTTCACATAAATACTAAAACCTCAGTTTTCTTCAATCGGATGATTGAAAGTTTAAAGGAACTTTTTATTTTGTTAATTTTATGCTAACAGAATCAATTTAAACTAAGTTATGTTACGTTATATTATTAAGTTTTTGTTATAGATACGAGTGAATTGTTGTTTTAGCGAAATTAATTGTAATTTTTCCCTTTTAATCTCTCCTTTACTGATTCTCAATACTAAAAACTATAAAATTTAGTTCAAATGATTGTGTTTTGAAAATTATTATTCCGAACAAATACTTCATTGATTTGTATTTTCACTATCAAAAGATTGCATCTCAGCCAAGTCTTGTTTTGGTCCATTACGAGACATTATGAACTCTCATGAGCTTTACACCACTTGAAGGCTTTAAACTGTCCGAATAGTAAACTTACCGCGTTTTAATTTTAAAATGGCAACTTACCTTTGCATAAATCAAAATGGGTCTTTCGTTAGCTCGTGGCTCGGAAATGACTTCTCTAATATAATTTTGCATCGTCATCTATTTCCAAAAGAGACCTCATCACAAATGAAACCTTCTTTTGGCAGATGATCCTCAGAATTCACAAAATACGCCGATGAAGTATTCGGCTTCTTTTATCTCAAAGTTTGATGTCCCTTTAAAATGCTTTGGATGCCTTCCCTTCGAACCACTCTCCGATTGCCTTGAACCATGGTTCATCTTCCTCTTTTGATGATCATGCCATTTGCTTTATGAGGACTGCAAAAATTAGTATCTCCTTCTCACATATTATACTTTCGTTCAATTGTCACAGTGCATTTGCTTTTCTTTCGTGGATGTGAGAAGCAATCTTTCGGTAACGTTGAGAAGTTGTGACCGTTGTGTTTAAATTCTAGCGGCACTTTTTAAAGCAACAATCCTCATAATCTTATCCTTTTTTTCCATTATAACGCGAGTCGTTTATGCTGATCGTACGTATTAAGTTATGCACGTTCTCACCTTGATCTAAATAGCTCAACTTTTGACTTCAATAGTGATTTTTACTCCCTTACCTCTGTTTCTTAAGGAAATATATTTGAGAGTAAACGTATGAAAATATGTAATCTTATCAGCATGAAATACGTTATAGGACACATATTGACATATAAATTTATTTGGTTTTTATACTAATTATACTTAATTCGAAGTAGTCGTCTACTAAGATTCCATTTCTATGATAAAATAAATTACTAAATTAAAAATATTGACCGAAAATTATGCATCGAGATATTATCAAGGAATATATATAAAAATGAGATAAAATTTCAGTTTCTTAACCTTTCTTTGAATGTAATAACAGGACATAGATATAAAGGAATAAATCGTTATATTTTAAGAAAAAATTTGCCAAGAATTACAAGAACCTAACATCATTAGCTTCATTGGTAAACCCCAAGTTCATTTTTTTACATTTAAGAGTTAATCGGTCAGTTTTTATAGCTGATCTCGATCTAAGCCACTAAATCATCTATTGATTCGTATGCGCAATATAAACCGAAGAGCCATTCCAATTATACGTCTCGAAAACCTTGCATCGGGGGAACTTAATAACGCTCCGCCTATAAAACCTCAAATTTTTTCAATACTCCGTCAGAAGGAACAAAAATATGAAAAACCCCACGAACATCGGAGGATAAAATTACTCCCGTTCTGGGGATAAAACAAAATGGGGGGTCTACAAATTCAGGGGTCAGCTAACCCTGAAGAAGGATCGCTTGTTTCGGGAGATCAAGGGTAGATGGACAGAAGGGTCTCTGGAGGCCACCCTTGTCAGTGGAGGCGAAAAAGAAAGATGGATCCTTTGAGATGAAACAGAGGGAGAAAACATTGAGATCAGAGGAGCTTAAAGAGATGAGAAAAGGTACGCGTTCTAGGTCGAGATTTCCCTAAAAAAAGGGGAGTCAAAATTAATACCCCGAGTCCTGAAAAGTTTTCTCATCATACCCGGCATGCGAAGTGTTGTTTTCTTCCCCTTTTTCGGAGGATTTTTTCCCCGGAATTCGCATGGCATTAAAAGGCATGAAAGGTTAGTGTGTGTTGGTGCCATTTAACAAGATACGGTAATTTTCTTCTCTTTTTTCCGAAAGCCCGCTCTCGAGCTTTGCCCGCGGAATTTTATTCAAAATTCCACTCCCAAGAAGGATTTCCCACCCTCGAAACGCGTGATGGCACTTAACTTTCGGGAAAACGGTGTTAAAAAAGTGTTTTGCGTGACTCGAGAATTATCACGAGAGACTTTTCATGCCGACGCGAAATCCCTACGGTAAATTGCGGTAAAGACTACTGATCCGGAATTTACGCTGCTTTATGCACTATGCTCTAATCCCTACAGAAACTACGTTCATTAGACGCAACAGAAGAAGTAGCTATTTCGAAAAAGCTATTGAAATTTCAACCTACACGTTTCAGGAAGCAATTTTTCATCCCCAAGGATAAATTGATTTTAGCAGAAAAGCTGTTTTCATCAGCAATTGGATTACTCCTCAGTGTGTCGATTTTAATAAAAATTACGAAATTCATCGCTAACAGAAAGTTCTCTATTCCTGAATATGTATCTGAAATAAAACCCAGAGAAATATTTTGATGAGGAGGAATAAAATGAATTTAAATAAGGATGCATCGGCTACATCAACACTTTGGAGGACTGAGGCATCGATAATTCGAAATCTATGAATAAAATATTAAAATTTAATTTAAATACACCTTGGCAGAGAAGGAGTAAATTTTTATGCATTTCTGTACTATCAGGACAATTTTTCACGATTTATGCCAAAAAATTCGCTCTAAAACAAATGTTCGTCATTTGTTCGATAAATTATGCATTCAAGTACAGCCACTTCAATTACGTTTGATTAAACATGAAGAATCATTTGTAATATAAAATCATTTTCTATTCTATATTTTTTCATTTTAAAAATTCGTATTCGGTATTTGCATGAAGTTCAAGAACTCGAAGACCGACAAATTTCTCAAAATTCGATCAGCCTTGACCCAATTTAAAATTTTGAAAATCGGAAACTAACTAATATGACTTTAACAGTCGATGCAAAATTCATTCAAGAGAGAATATTCAAAGATTCAAAGTCCGCACTCAAAAACTGATTTTTTAGCCAGCTTTTTTCGATTTTAATCCACTGTGCGACGTAAAGATTAAACCACATCCGTAGCCAAGACAACGAAGCAAAATTAAACTCACGTTATTTTAACAAAACACACTTGCCTGAATATCACGGGCAGATGTTCTTGCTCTAGAAAAAATTCAAAACGGAAGAACATTATTATCGATGAAGCATCTTCTAGACCAACGGGGAAGAGAGGTTTAAGGCTACATATCTTTCTTTTTGTATCTTTTCAAGATGCTTCGTTGTGATTTCCTATCATATGCGCGTGCAAGCGTAAGATTGGAGTTTTTCGAAAGACTATTTTCCAGGGACAACAAACAATTTCAGGACGTATAAAATATGAGATTTGGTAGATGACCGAGGTGATAAAATAATAAAAACTTCGCTGGAAGCGTGTCCGATACGAAAGGAAGCGTATGAAAAATTCATCGAAGGTCTTTGTCCGAAAGGGACTTCTGTATATGCAGATAAGCTCCAGAGAGTCTCTGGGGTACGCGTCTTTATGGAAAATACATAGAGTGGATGGCAGTTTTTTAAAGTTTGGTACTTTTCGTAAATAACGTTAATCTCACTTCTTTTTCCACTTTGACTACGTGTTCGACTGCGTCTGTCTCGCCTAGCAGATGTCAATTAGTAAAGTTATGAATGTATACTCTAAATATATTAACATTTGAGAATGAATTTTAAATTTGATTCAAACACACAACTATTGCTAGTTTGTGAGACGTTTCTAAAGGAAGAAGCTTCTAGTTGTAGCTACGAAATAATTCGTGGAAAGATGTGAATACAAATCAAAAGGTACATTTAATTATTGTACACATCTGAGCCATTTAATGACTAGAATTAACAAAATTAGTAGCAATAATTTTTGCGTGAAATCTTAAATATTTTCTTTTTGCAAGGAAAGATATACAAGTGAAATATAGTAGTTTACGTAGCATTCTTAAATGAAAACATATCTGAAATTTTTGACTGGTTCATTTTAGTTTATACCTTGAAAAAATATTAAGAAGAGAGAAAATGCGTTAGCATTTTATTTATTAACGTAAAATTACTAATTTTTCATCAAAGACCTTTAATTTCTACGTAAAATGAACGAAAATACCTTGAAAATGGATAAAGTGAACTGCTTTTCGGAAAATACGCAATTTCATGAATGGATAGAGCTAGGCTTTTAAGTATATGTAACTCAACGAGCTGCCATCCTTTCTGCCGAGATATTATTATTCCCTTGAAGCCATTTTCAGCTATAAAGCGTATTCTCTAACTTTCTTTAGCCACTTAAGTTCAAGAAGCAAAAGGATTCCAGGAATATAATGAATAGGTATGAGCTTCGTAGAATCGATTCGTTTTGCATTGCCATTCGTAGAGAAAAGCCGTATTTTGCGCATTTAACTATCAAAATGAAATATCTATTCCAATACAAACACTTCTTATATCCTTGGATATTGAATTACTGATCAGTTAGGTAAACATGTACAATATTTATCAGTATTACATCTTACTTATGTTTCTATTACAGTGGGGTTTACGATAAATTTACATATAACGAGTCAATTTATTCTGATGAAAAATAAATCAATAAAATTCATTCGAACATTAGAGATAAAGCAATAAAAATCAGATTGGTTTAAGACATTTTTCGCAATTTCGTTTTGAACGTTTTGTTTATTAACTTACAATGCTATGGGATTATTGAAAACAAAATTTACTCGGCAGGGATATGCAAGCTGTCAATATATAAGACCTTAAGCCAAACGAAATCTATTTCACTATAAAACAAAAAAATATCAAACAAAATATGTTGTACAAAGAGTCGAATACAATATTATTTGACCAAAATAAGCTACAAAATACGCGAAATTTAAATGATAAAATTTCGCAAATAAAACAGAAAGGAAATGGAGCAATCTTTACAACAGATTCAACTTCAGGGTATTTAAAAAGTAATTTAGATAGTAGGAAGTTAATATGGATAACGACAAAAATAAATAAACGTTTTCCTTCCCTAGAGTATCTCTTATTAGAAAACTTTACAGTATATAATTTCGCGATGAAAAGTGTGGAATTCAAAACCTATTCACAGCCTTCAACCATCAACTTGGACAACAACAAGACTTCCTTAATAGCTTTAAAGACACCGCATCTCATCATTAAATGGAAAATAATAGCAAAAGACCTGTTCGTATAAGATTACGCAATATCGAGGTGGTTTCTCTCATTAACTTCGGGATGGATGAAAAGTTCAATTTCTCCCCCGAAAGGTTTAAAATCTAATAAACGCCACGAATGGAATCAGCACTTGGAGCAGAATAAAGGTGAGGAGGGCAAAGAAACTGCTGATGGATTGGATCAACTTCCAGTAAATCTCTTCCCAGAGCGTCATTTGACCAAATGAATTCCCTGCGACACCAAAGGCTTCTTACAATTAAGACGAGGGCCTCATTTGCCTTCTTCTGATCCTCTCCCAATTCGAAAGAGGAACCCTTTCGCACAAATGGCGGTTCATCTGCGGAAACGTATTCAGCTCTTTGTTTTCTCCTCCGTATTAACAGAAACATTTGACTCTTTTTGGGACTTTTCTCTCCCACAGGAATCACGTATTTCATTTATTTACTTGTTTCATTGTTATTTTTGATCAATTTCTCGTCCGTTGCTAAGAGAAAATCGGATTCCTAGCGACGTGGGTTGGATTCGCCCTCCCCTGCGTTGCTAATGAAGAAAGACCTTTGGTTTCCAAATTACTAATGCTCACAGGAAACAAATGAGGTTCATTAATGAAAACGTTTATTAGATAAATAAAATAAAGGAGAGAAAAGGATGAAAAAGAAACTAACTCTTTCGCTCTTTTTTAAGAAGAATGTGACTGAATTTAATGAAAACGTGCCTTAATCCAGTATCCAATGATAGTTTAAGAATCTTTTTTATTAGATTACTATCCATAAGTTACTGAGTTTTAATATAAAATATTCAAAATTCCTAACCATACGAATAGATTGACTAATGCATTTATTTTCATTTGAGATGTCTCATACATTGATATCGCTTTTGCAAACTATACATTAAAATTACTTCTAAAATAAACATACCTTTTTGTCTCATTAGCGTAGATAGCTATACTAATAAGGGTTTATTCGAATATATAACTCGTTAGTCCCAATTTTTCCCAATAAAGACGGTTAAGAATGTTGTTATTAAGACATATATTATTCATAGGAGATGTTCAAAGGTAGTCAGTTCTTTTAAGTCTTCATTTTTTCGAATATATTTCTGATTTTAATTGATTTATTTAATCACAGAATATCTTTAATATTAAACGGTAACGTTATTAATAAGAAAATAAAAAGTCCTGAGAATGGTTCAATGGGAAAGTTAATGGAGAAATCCAACAAAAACTTAAGAACATCAATCTTCCTCATTAAACTCGATTTCCGCTCCACTGTTGAACTTTAATTTGCGTTATTCCATTCGATATATATTAAATTTAAATTTTACGGAATTATCAACTTCTTCTATTTAAAAAAGTAACAGTTAAGCTTTGAGATATGCAGACCCATGCGTTGCTATGGTTCTCGTGCATGAAGAAGTTGGAAAGTCATAAAAAGGATCGGCGTTGTCGGGTGGAATTTTCATTTAATAAACCGTAATCTGGTTTAACTAGGTGACTCGCATACGATCAGTGTACCAGAGCAGCTCGTTTCCCTAAATCCGGTCACTTTGTCATCAGTCTGTTATTGTTTGCTTCAAGTGACAATGATTAATCAGGTCCATGTTGCCAAACAATCCCGTTCATGTTGAGGTCCTTTTAGGTGATTCGATTCCTCATCGCATGGACTCATAAAGGCGCCTCGATGCCATGAAATATGGTTGGCCGCGGTAATTAGCGGAGGAACGGTAATGCAATAACGTTCCTGGAATTGCACGACGAATGTTTCTGATGAAGACATCTGTGAAGGGTGTCCATGAAGCAGAAATTATGAGTCCCGATGCAGAGTCGACCTTTCGGAGGGTTATCACTCTTAAGTCGATGAGTAACCTCATGGACTATAGCTACAAATTTTACGTAAAACTTTGTATCAAATATTTCCATACATACGACCCATAATTTTGTATGTGGTTAAAGAAACATCAACTATCTCTATTTAATTTCTCATAGTAATCTGAATTTAATTATTTAACCCTTTCCTTGCTTCCTCAGTTTTCTTTATATTTATTTCAACTTAATTCTGGTCTTCAATCATTAGAAAGTATTTGCAGTTCTGTTAAGGAGAGACTTACATGGATGTACCTTAAAGAGTAAATCCAAAATATAGATTATTTAAATATAAGAAAGAATATAGAAGATCAATAAAGTATTATTATTATTAAGAAGAGAATAGTTACAATTGACTTTATAAGATTGTTAAAGCGTAAATATGGGATTTAAATTCGTCTAAATAAATGCTGTTTGATGAAATAATGTTTCGTCTCTAGGATCTATAGTAAAAGGATAATAATATAAATTCACATATTATCCATATAATTCATAAATATAATTTAAATTAATTTAAATTGAGATTTTTACAGAGACTCTCCTTAAAACAATCAACGCAGCTAATTAACTCCAACTGCGTAAACGATGATGTGAAAACGTGATCCAGCTGGAAAACCTTTTAATAAGAATGTGGATAATTGCTGGAACGTGAAAAACAGGATTTAATATACCTTCCGCTCTCTTCCAATTTTGTTTACTTTCTAACGACCCCTCCTTAGCAACTGCGGTAACTATTTTTAGCCTCCTATATCCCCAATTTCCTGCCAATAATTCCATCGTTTACGTCCTTGTTTATTCCCATAAGTTGGTCCACGAAATGAAAATACGCAGATCCACCTTTTCACGAAACATCCTTTCGTTTCCTTCGGTCACATTTCCCGAGGGGTCGCTATTTCCTGAATTATTTTGGTAAATCCCAAAGGTTTTTCCTTATTCTTTTGTATTCCTGGCAGAATGTCACCGTGTTCGTCCATATTTGTCTTGGGGATCCTTATTTCCTGTGTTTTGGGCTCTTCTTAATGTCACGTGTATGTTGTTTAGGGAGGAAATGACGCACGACATCCTGATTCGAGAATGTGATTTTGGATCGAGATGAGGGACCTGGGTATAGAAATAGATTTGATGATCACGGAAGTTTAAATTGAGGTTGGACGTATAAAATATCTTTAATAAATAATATAATAATAATCTTTGATAAATCAAGGGATAGATAGAGAATAAATAAGGACACAAATACGAAATTCTATAAATATATTCAGAGCGTCCAGCATAAAATGTTTTTGGCATTTCAAACATTCAACCAATGCTAACAATGTCTTTAAATGCTGAGAACAATGCACAATAAATTACATTGTATTTTATAAATTTATAGTATATTACATATCCGTTAGTTATAAATAATGGAAATTCATCCATATATTATTAAAATAGTTAATGCTGTAAGGAGGCGAAGTGATCAGAATAACTGCCCTGAAATCGGCGATCTAGGTTTGAGTACCAGGCATATCTTTATTTAATACCTCTCTTTCAGCTAATACATCCATTCACACGACTTATCATGTGAAATTTTACCCATTCGATCCGCTCTTCCTCAAAACTTGTACTTATCGTATTTGATTTTCAATTTGAGCACTATAGATATGATAATCACATTATTTCGGAGTTCCACAAAATCTCTTTCCCCCAAATCGGATAGCCTTTACACGTCTAAAATATACGTGTAGGGTCCCTTAAGATAGTTGTTATCATGATCGAGATATAAGCCAAGACTTTTCCATCTGAGGCGAGCCTTAATCGGGACATTTACTTTATCGAGCGTAAACATCCTTTTCAGTTGATAGTCAAGGAAAAGCTGTGCGTATGACGCTTCCCTCGTCCCTTATCCTTAGCTCATGTCCATAAATCTCGCTGAGGAACGAGTAAGGATTTAGCGGAATCGTTTTATTGCCTTCGATATCTGATCTATTTATCGATCACTGCGTTTGCTGTGATTGCGTCACAGTATGTCCGGATAAGCGGGATATATATAGGGTTCGGATTATACGGGGTAAGGATTGATATAGAGAGAGATTCTATGGGATAGCGGAATTCGTAGGTGAGAATAACACGGGTTAAGATAATTCGAACAAAAGCATGTATATCCGTTGAGAACGTATACAAGTGAATGGTGAAAATTTGAAAGGAAAAAGCAAGCGAAAATCAAACGTATAAAAGATACGTAAAATAAACAGAAAATGTAAGTAAGATGAATGATATACAAAAGAGATTTTATGAAGACTTAGATGCAAATAACTATTGAACATTAAAAGATATATATGAGTTTAAACCTTTTACTGTCTACAGTGACGATTGTAATATTCGCATATGATATTGTTAAGAGTCAACATGTATTCAAATAAGGATTTCCAGTCGTACAAGTGGAGTTTGAACAGAAACGAGTCGTCGGCATAGAAACGGCAACAGTGAGAGTATATTCGAATCAGACCGCCACTGTCCTTAACGCTTCCCCGAAGTGATTGTTGTTTTGGGTTACCATGCGGGCTTGGTCACCGTCTATTGGTGGTTCCACTGAAACTGCCCTCTTAAACTATTCTAATTAACCACGATGTTGGCTGAAGACCGGAGAATCAAGCTCCCTTATGGTAATCCCTTCCGGGAATCATTTCCCAGATGACCGTAACATTTGATTGTGGACTCATGGGTACGTATGGACGCATACTATGCCCTACTTCGATACAATCGAGGCAGAATAAAGCAATTATAAGATGAAATGAAATATGAATTAAGGCCACGAGGCACATTTTGCGATGGTATATTTAAGTGAAGGATGAAATTAAACCAAAATCTCTAATAGACAGTTATATACCTAAGTGGTCCTTCATTGTCCTACCTCGAAATTTTGTTTTCCAAAAATGAAAACCCAGAATATATGGCTGTGAGGAAATCTCAAGAGACTGCTAGGAACTTAAACAAATACTTTATAAAAATACCTTTAAAGAAGAACCTCAAACAAAGCATATGAATATAATTCTATGATAACTTTTACTAACAGGAGAGAACAATTTACTATCTTTCTACAGATACAGATTTCTTAGAGATAAATTCATTTGAAAATAAATTATGATCCAAAAATGTATACATTTTCCGTAACTCCCGCAAACATAGCGATAAAAATCTGAATTAGATCTATTTGCAACCATCCTCTGATAATTTAATACCGCAATTTTCTTGCAGAGCCTTTCATATAGAACATGCAAGAGAATAAGCAAATTGCTATAAGAGGAACCGGATGGAAAATGGTCGATTGTTAAGAAAAAACATCCAACATTCTAGAAAAACGGTGAATTCGTATAATATAAGGGGAAGAAACATCGGTAGATATTCGTGACCGTCCGCTATGATTCTAGCTCTTGGAGGATAATTTAAAATGAATATCAAACAAAAAGATAAAACTCCGAATAGACCGAATAATTCATAAAAATTTCTTAAATCAGGAGCCTGTTCCAAAACACCAAAATGAATGTTCCCCTTTAATGAAAACGACAGAAATAATTCACAGCTGTTCCATATTAAAATTGAGTCTTTAATGAGATGTGTATGCATAACTTCTTACGATATTGATTCCTGGAAAAAGTATCCAATTTATATGTCACATGGGAAAATTCACTCAATTCCATTTATTTACACGATGATGAGAAAAGAAAATTTACTGACAGATATAATGCTGAAAGAAATATGATAAACTTTCGTTACTTTCAACTTTCGGTAGCACATAATTAATGAGGTTAGCATAAAATTGTAAGAGAATTCTCAGTAATAAGTGAGACAATCTATAGAATATTCAAACTTAGAGCTTACGAATCCATCACAAATGAATGAAACCGTGTCCAAAGAACAAGAGCAAGTTCACACGATTGTAACTCCGGCGATGGTCATCGGAATATAAATTCATTATTGGGAATCGATTCCATTTTTTCAGCCCACGCACGTAGCGGGTAATGCGTACAGGAATTGGGTTAACGCGGGCACATCCAACGGCCAAACGGATCAAAAACAAGCGAACGAGTGGTTCATCGCATTTTAGACACACCCAACAACGTACGTTGCTTATAAACCATATTAAAACCTCTGTATCTAAACAACAGAGGTTGGTTTCCAAAAAAAAAGACGTAAAAAATTCCAAAAAACATGTTCATTCAAAGGTTTTTTCGTTCTCGATAACCGGTTTATGTCCTTCATTTCGATCTGTAGGCCGCTTTACCAAATTACGGGAGGTAAAACGTAATTGAACCCGACACAGTTCGAAAAGGTAGAAACGGGAGTTCGAACATCGTCCTGTTTAATTAGATAAACACTCCAGATAAACTTCGCTCGCAACCGGCGTACCACCGACTTTCGCCACCAATTGCTGAGAATTCAAAAATATCTTTTAATTATAGCGCCTATTAAACTGAAGAAGACGTAAACAGAGCCCTTTCGGTTTAACGGCTTTAATCACAAAGGTCAAGGATTCGGGAGAGGAAAAGTTTTCCGTGAGCTACGATGGAAAATAAAAAGGACGGATTGTGAAGGGGTTGGAGATATCTTAAGAATGCACAACTTGGTGGCATTAAAAAGATTTACCTTCAGGTCCCGTCTACTCATACCCCGCGAAGTTTCCCTCGAGATAATTCGTCATTTTTCCCCTTTTATCTGATGTTGACTTTCTCTGGGAGTAATAAATTTCACTTTCTTTCCAGATCGATCCATAATATGCGGTACCTGGACTCTTAATGGCGCCCTGCAAAGATCATCCGCGTGGATTACCACAGTGAAAGGGATTAACCCACTCACGAGTACGAGTTTACTTCAAAACAGATCAAAAAGTTAAATCGTTGAATATTTAGCTGTTCGAGAATGCACAGGATAAAATCGTTCTCAGTTATATAACACACAAACTTCGAGGGTATTGTAAAACTCTATTGATATTCTCATGTTTAGCTTATCAATAATGTCCTATCTTTTCCAATAAAGCTTTTTATAACCAACTAATTATTAGTTTACGTCTATCAAAATTGGGTTGGTAATATTTACGATATTGAGGAAAGTTCGCAATACCTTTAAGTTTACATTAACCTCAATTTAAGAGAGTAAATGACGATCTAAAAAAAGTCATTCTATCGTCTCATTATATTAAAACAAATTGGTACAAAAATAATGAGTGAATGACATAATACTGATAATAATAATAATGCATAGTGAAATTTAAAAGCCCTAGCAACACGCGCCTTTGTCCCTCTCAGATGGGACAATTTAATGGTGAGTGATAAGTGTATTTTATGCCGGGGAATATGGTATTAACGCCCTGAAACAGGTCATAACTTTGAACGAAACAGCCTTGTGGAGCTGTTTCTTGAAGTGCGCGGTTCATTTTCATTATGAGTAGCATCATTAAAACTCCACAAAGGGAAAGGGAATTAGCGAAAAATAGAAAAACAGGAACGTAGCCTACAAACTGTAACTACTATTCAAAGGGGATGCTCATAACTGTTTGGGGTCGGGGAGAGGATATTCGCTTTGAGTCAGATCTAATCTATACGTGAAAACATCTGCTGAGGTTATTAACGTTAAAATGAAAGCTGGCCGATTCTCTAGAACGGAAAATACACGTTATTTCGGAATTCAAAGGAGAGAAAGTATTTACCTTCTATATTTTGGGTCTGTGTGAACGAACTGGTACTACAAAGGATTACCTACTTTAGCATTTACATAGTCATGTCGTTAGCTAGTTAGCATAGTAATGTTATGATTTACAGTATGTATATAATGTATGAAAAATCGAGTGAAAGAGGGGTTAAACATACGAAATGAAATTATTTTAAGCACTCGAACGCCAAATTGCAATGGACCAATATAACCCTTTATAATTCAAACAAATATTATATATATATATATATATATATATTGTTTGAATATTACAAAATATTATATTAAGCGTCACAAATATGTTGTCATTAATAAATCAACGCAAATTGCATAACAGTTCTTTGAAGCTAATGCGCTAATAGTCAAGAGAAAATAACGATGAAATAGAAATTAAATCTATTTAAACTACAGCAGTCATGTTACTTACCAATCAAATAAATGACTCCTTAATAATATGAATTATTTTTGTATTACATTCATTATTCAAATATGATCAAATAAATTGCTATCATGTACCTGCAAACTTAAACACAACTACAACTAATACATCACTGATAAATCTGATTCATAATAAACAACCGAGATTTTAGTTGCCATTTTAACGTATCTCAAGTGAATTCGGCTTGATGACAGGGTAAAAAGGAAAATAAAAATATGAGCAGTTCAGGAAGGAAGAAGAATTCAGCACCAAGGGTGTAGCGTTATATATTGCCTCTCTAGATTGTGAAAAAGGCATGAGTTAAATCTCGACAGCTTTCCACCAAAAAAGATGGTTTTCGATTTTTCTCAATAAAGTAAAAATCTGCGAGATTCCCTACGTGAAATCAAGGAGACGGTATTAAACGAATACTTAGATGCATTTAGTGAAACGTTCCTGAGGTACGAGGTAGTAAACAAATGGTAAATTAAGTTATATTTTCCATACTGTATTTACGGAAAAAAATAAATTATAACTGTACCGGAAGTTAACCATCCCGAGTGATTTTCGAAATCGCCTTCACAGATATCGAATTAGTCATTAGGTTAAATTAAAGTAATTGGTATAATTAGGTCCCATGGATCTTTTTTCTTCAATTTTATACCTCAATGAAAACAAAAGACGAACGAAAGAAATAAAGGTTAAGAACGACTGGAGAACCGCGAACGTCACTCGAATAATCAAAGGCAGCTTTAAGGAAGATCCAGCGATTGACCGACAAATTCCTTTAAGATCTATATGCGAAAAAAAATAGAATAAAAAAACGCTATTCACTTTCATTACCTTTTCATACACGTCCATTTTCATCATTAAGAATCAACTCGGTTTCCACAAAACGCGATATTGCGAGTCTCAATTGTCCCTGTTAATTCATTATATCGGTCGGTAAAAGGAAAATTGATGCGATATTTTTATAATTTAGAATATAAAATAATTTCGATAATATTCCACACAGTAAATTATTATAGTTTAAATTTAAAACTGCGGGTATAAATCTAGAATTACTTGATGAGATAAAGGAGTTAATTACGAACTGAACGCATTTTAACAGCCGAAAAACCGGATAAAAGCGAAATATCTGAATACTATTGTAAGAAAAAACTCCTGAAATGGAAAAAGGATCGAAATATTCAGAATCCTTACCTCCGAGAAAAACCTGAAAGTCATCGCAGACAGGTAAATTCTAGACACGTAAATCTACATCTAGAAACGATGAGCCATTTAAAAGTTACGCGAAAGTTGGCCACGGTTTCATTTTATGGGATATCGAACGGAAATAGAGAATCAAAAAGTAGAAAGGCATAAATTTCCGTGGAGTAAAAGTTAATGGGCGGAACGAATGAAGGACAGAACAGTTGGTTACTCACACAATGGCCGTGCAATTTAGTTCGTCCGAACCATCTCTGCAGTCGTATTCTCCATCGCAGAGCCATTCGTGTTTGATGCACACTCCGTTCTTGCATATGAAGTCGTTGTCGGTGCAGTTGAAGGTATCTGCAGATGAGAAAAGGGTCCAATAAGAATCCTTTGCACACGAAGAGGCACACAACGAGGCATTTGAGAGTTTCAAACATCAATGAGAAAATGCCGCTTTTGAGGCAACGGCGAGTGAATATTTTACTGCTTTCTCTCCAGGGTTCATTCTTACTCTCACAGAGATGTACGTATTAGGGACACATATATTAAAAGATGTAGGAAAAAATGACGGTTTTAATAATCTATATATAGACCGAAGAATAAGAGATATAAGCTGTTTTATTTTCTCTCTCACATTTTCTTTTTTCTTGTTTTCTTTTTTCCGCATATAGTTCTTTGTTTAATTAAAGATAATTAGAATACTAAAATTATAAGACATTAATAATATATGCATTCATCTTAGAGATTTATACACAATAAGGTCAATAGGTATTTCTACTTTCTAGACACAGTATTATTTTAATATGCAGATGAATGGAATATTGTTCATATTGATATTGGCAGAGGGAGGAATAAAAAAGACCTTTTATCAATAGTATCCAAGTCGTACGAGTAATACGAAATTAAAGCCAATGATAAATGCTTTTATCTGCACAAGTTCCTTTTTACGTTAAAGGCTATGAATTTTTATACTGATAATCCTCCCAATTTTCTGATACGAAAAGTTAATAAATATTTGATTTTCCTCTATTAGAAAGTGATTCATTTAAGAAATAATCCTTGTCTTGTCTATCGCTCTTCAATTATATTTCTTCGCTAATAATACATTGCGATAAAAATGCATTTGTAGATAACAAAACCAGCATAGTTAATCGTACATTATTACATTATTTACATTGCTAGATTTAGATGTCAAACTATGAAATACATGTTAACTTTTTCAACTTCCACGCACTAATTATTAAAGTTTAAATAATTGTTAGTTCAAGATTTAAAAGACTTACTTAAAATCAGGATGAATATTAAAATCAACATGATCAGGCGTAACTTCGTGGAAACCCATGATAATAATTTACTTAGAAACTTAGTTATTTTCTATTGAGAGAAATCAACGCATTTTGAAGGACAATTAAACAGATAAAATTTATAATAATAGATATATTTAAAAAAAGAGTTGATGAAACGTAATAAAGAAGAGTGAATTATTATAAACTAAACTTTCCCCAACTCTATAGCAAAAATACACAATGGAAGTCATTTGAATATAAGTTAAATAACTCGAGGTTTTAACATTCCCCCTTACTTGAACAAATGACTACAGAAAAACATAAAGGAACGAGTCATCAAAAGGCTATATTGGTCACTTTATTTGCCCAAACGTTGTGACTAAACATGCAAATTCGTTCCATAAATATCCTCCCTTAATTTTGGACGCAGCATCCGAATCTGATTTTATGAGAAATTAAATTTCCTTTAGGACCAAACTCAAGAGCGGGTACATAAAACTGTTTCCATGACACTGGGACTTAATTAACCACATCTCTTTGGTCCCTTGTATCCGAGGTTTGTCATTCAGTCTTTCTCACATGTTTATGACACACGAAACAATCTTCACATGACCCTAAGAAGATACAACGGCAGATACGGTCCAACGCATGCCCCGGGGAATGACGTTTCTGATGAAAACGCATGCTCTATGTGATGTAACCTTTCTGATGCTATTCACAAAGTGCGAGGCTTATTCTATGTTAACTGAATGTCCGTATACTGTAAACAATATTAAGTGAAAGCACGTACCATTTCAATGAATGGAAGGTCCGTTTATTAACATTTGGTGAATTATTATGCACATCATATCTTGAGAGACACAACTCAATTTTCTCCACGAATTTATGCTATGTATCTTGATAAAATGGAGAAAATTGAAAAGCATTTCATTAAAGAATAGGACATGGGTAAAGGGTATAATGTTCATTGGTATTCCTACTTACTTTATCTAATCTTATTTCTCAATATTCCCATTTAATTTACGCATACTAAACGAATTAAAAGTTATGCTCTCTCCCGTAAAAACTCAAAAGAGCAATTAACTTACCATTAATTTAACCAATAAATAATACTGATTCTCTAACAGCTTGGAAAATAATTAAATTTTCAACCATGTTTACTATCTATCATAGGTATCTAACCATTAGCTCTTATTAGCATTATAGCTCTTTATCACATCTATATAAATACCCTGAAAGCTGCCTATTTTTGGGATTCACGGGACTATCAAGTACTTTCGCAATTTTATCTACATCCTCATATGAGTCAAAGCAATTTATTGCACATCGCGAGAGTACAATTGAAGAAAATATGCTCGACAAAAATGAATCTAGTATTTCGTCCAAAGAAGCATAGGATTTTCAAAATGCGGGAAATCGTCCAAATTACGTCATAAAATGCGGACGTAAAATTTCACACGAGGCATTTATATGCGAAGAAACTCTGCTCGCTGCAAGTGGCAATTGTTGGAGCATAAATTCCTCCGTAGCAATTATAGAAATCCGTGCTCGGTCTATCCACTTCCTTTTTCCCATCAAGTGAATTTAACACGCGCGTAGCTGTCCGAAACTTTGCTGATTTGAGTATCCCCTAAATACCGCGAGTAGGAAATGCTGGCCCATAATTCCAGACTCCATTAAATCCGGCACTTCTCGAACAGCCCGATTTTCTGCCGTGCCGATCTATTAAAAGTATCGATCGGGGCGAAAACTTGTTACAATCAAGAGAGCCTTTGCAACAAAGTTTCTGATGCAGGCACGTAAATTCTACTTTGTTTAGGAATTCAATCAGACCGCACTGTAGCTCTTTTCGTAGATATTGTAACAAAATTAATGGATTTTGGTACTTTTTCGTCTCTTCCTTTTTTGATTAATTCTATCAAATACTCCTTCCATTACTATTCGAGCTTGAATTAAGCTATAAAATATTTAGATAAATTAACTGAATTGCCGAAAGTAATATTATTCAAAAAGAGATTGCATAAAATGGAAGTCATCAATTGCTTTACAATATAACAAAACATCTAAAAAGCTCATTTTGTGTTCTAATAAAACAATAAATAAACAAAATGGATGTAAGAAACGATATTGAAAATTACCTAAGTATGCATGAAGTTAAAGACCTTCCCACTAAAATTAACCCTTTTATAGATATTATCGATAACATTAATTAATTGTCAATTATAATGGGTAAATATTATTCCTAGCCGTACAGTATCAAGTGATTAAAAAGCTTATCATGATATCCGATCATAAATATATATTTATCCAAAATACATAATTAAATGTTAACAATGTCATGTTTACTAGAGGATATATTTAACAAAATCGTACGTTTGAATACATTTAATTAAATTGTAAGTTGTTTATTATTTATAAATATTCCAACAACCATTTTACTACTTTAGAGCGATTTATCAAGTAGTTTAAATACTTTATCTTTTAAAATTTAAGGAATAATTTTAATATTTAACTTAGTTTAGAATGATACGGAAATAAATTTAAATTCCTCTAGTGAAATCCTTAAGAAAGGGACATAAAATTTTTAAGGGTTAATAATAATGATATTACAGATTATTATATAAACATATTTACAGTCAACGTTAAAAACTTTGTAGGTCACTCTTATACATAATTCGATATCTGTGAATAATTTTAAAAATTCAAAAAGATTCACTTATAAGCACAAAAAGGAAGAGGGAAACATTTCGAATGGAAGGAAGGCGATAAAATAATCCACACTGCGGCAAAACACATGATACGGGTAATTTCGAAACCGAAAGAACTTTTACCCAAGGAATAGATTGACCGCAACCCGAACTAAAATGTGAAAATTTATACTTTTAAATCCCTAAAAATTTCCGTTCGCCTATAAAATAACCTATGGGTGGCTTTGATTAAAAAATATCACTGTATCAAGTATTTTTTGGAGTGTAGATGAAATTTTTCTGGAATATACAGAACCGAAAAATAGCAATGATTTTAAATTGGTAAGATGAAAACAATAGGAAGCATTATGAACTTAATATTGAAGGAAATTTGGTCGTTTTATGAGCTTAACTACACATATTGACCCAAAAATGCTCAACAATATGAGTAATGGAAAATGAACGAATCTCGTAAACTATTTCGTAAAAAATCGAGCATTAATGCGAGGTGGACAGATATATGAGTCGAAAATTCTCTTTAACCCACACTTACGGTTTAAGATACTTAATCCTCAAGTTCTGCTTATCGAGACCATTTCCTTTATATCTCTTTCCGATACGCAGCGGACAAAATTCGGTTATATATTTTTTTAGCGGATGTTCCTTCACGCTTTCGCTAGATGGACCGCACAAGGGACATCGACGTGAGAACTTCGGATCTCATTAAGGCACCTGTATTGGAAATCCATGCTGCCCAAGGGATGGGGAGCATAGGGAATCATCTTTCACTACGTGGCTGAAATGGAGCTTTATCAAGGGATGCTGAATCGGTTGCTGTATTTCGAGATGAAAAGTGGTCCATTTTGAGATGATATTCATATGGGCGGTTGGAATATTCATCTCATCCGCTTGTACTGGTAACCGATATACATACTGGTCCATAATTATACCCAAATATAAATTGTTAACGTAATTTCAGAAACCCTGAAAAAATCGCACGAGATAAATGTTATCAACTTGTTGGTAATATTGAATATATGATGTTTTAAAGGAATTTTAACTTATTATTAGATTGTATATACTAGTAATATTTTTGAGAAAGAATCACTATCTTTCCTGGCGTAGTTGCATATTGTAAATTATATTGTGTACTGTATAAATATGTAACAACTGACAAAGTGTCCGACTGCTACGATATTTTTTAATAACAATATAATTATTTCTATTAGTTTAACACTAGACAAAATAATACAATGAAGTAGCAAAATATAAACATTTTTTGTGTACTGTAAGAACATACTTGGGAGAAATTATAAAATATCAATTTAAATATTTAACTACAAATATTTATACATTTATATTAAATCATTATTTTCGTTTCTATTGAACTGTGAAGGCTCTAATGAATTTGTCATCAACCTTGATTTTTCAAGAGTTGAACATTTTACGAAGCAATGACCCCGTCGACCTCAAGGAATGCAAAACAGCAGCAGAAATTGTAAGATCTCAGATGAGATAGCAGACGTATTAGGAAAATTAGGGTTATCACTGAAAGAGATGTTATATGAGGTCACTTGGGGTTAAGAAGCGACCACAATTGGACATCATTAGTTCTAAAATGGAGATGAAAAAATGTGAAGTCAGCAAGAAATAGAGTGGTTTATGGATGGAGTATAGACAATACACAAGTGCTGAAATAATTATACGTATTCAGTGGTTTCAAAACAAAGAAAATTTCAATTGAGGAAAATCGACAGCTCTTGAGAAGGTCTAGATATGATGGTTTGAAGCTGGCTTATTGTAATTATCTCTTGGTTTTACCTAATATGAAACATTGTGATACGACCTTAAATTTCTATATCTGGAAAATTTTTAATAGCAATACAAAACTTTTTACTGAGTTTTAAATTTTGTTATTAAATACAGAAAATATTCTCTTTCTTTCGTTAGTTGTATTCTGGAGTCAATGTGTTTTATATTATATAATTCTTCTTCGGTTTTTATAACATATCAACATCAAAATAATATTATTTTATTAATATAATATTATCGATGTTATAACGAAGCTATTAAATATGCAAGTTGGTTATTCATGGTGAATGAAATGCTAGATTATTAGATGAGGTCCTACTTATATATGCTACTTAGTTTTAAAATGATTGGTTTATCACTATTTTCCATTTTTTAAAACAACGAACCTGGATAACAAAAGAAAGGAAGTACTTAGGCTTACAATTGGTAATAGGATTTGCCCCTTAATAAACAACTATAGGATGCACAGTGAAGGTTCTTCGTTTAGCCTGAAAGGGAACCGTATTGACTTTTCATCCTTTATGGGTGTCAATATTCGTTAGTCAATTGGACAAACGCGAGGTAACGCGCTGATGTGCTTCTCTAGAGCAAAATGATGCACGTCTACCTTTCGCATTATTTACGTGTGAAACAACAAACAAACACAACAATAGATACTACACCCCGTATCTATCTGTGTATATATATGTCAATATTAAAATCTCATTTAATTCTACTTCTTCAAAGGCATCCATTATTGAGATGTTGTGTTCTGACATTTATATTCACTAATCTTATGTCAAAATGGAATATAATGGAATATATTTGTCCATAAAACGTGTAATAATATACAACGAATAATATCATAATGTGATATTTACATGGAAAATAAATCATTGAAAATCTATTTAATATAAAATCTAAAAGACATTTCATATTTAAGCAAGGTTTTAAAAACCAATCAATTTTTATTTAATAGAATTATCCACGATTATTTTTAAGTATTTAATTAGTTTTCAATGTTGTGATTCGTAAACAAAAACAGAATTAAATGTGATAAATAATAATTCATATTTATAAATAGTGGGTGCTATTTATGTACACTTATTAATGAAATATTAAAACTATGTATTGGATGGATAACATTGAACTATATCAAGTTATAATGGAGTAAAAGAGTGTACATTTTCTTTATGCAAAAACTAATAATGCCAAAAAATATCTCTACAACTTCAAATTGCAAAACAGCAAGAGTACTAGCGATAAATTCAATCAATCGATTTTGCGGAGATAACAAATTGGTTTCGCACGGGTTAGGAAAGGGGGATTGGTCAACGTGAGCGATATTTTGAAAAGGGCGTGGATGGAATCAGATGAGATCCAGCTAACGAGAGGCTGCAATCCTTTTACTCTTCGTAACTGTTGTTTCCTTCGACCTTGTCAATTCCTATTGACGACTAGTTCGAACGCATCTCAAGCCTAAGGGGATTTCACATCAATATCATAGACAAGATACTTCGAAATTTTACTATTTCGTACAGTTTTTGCGCATCGCCAAAAGGTCTTTTTGCCGATGATTGAATGTGGGAAAGATCGTGCGTTAAAATTCGCAAACTCAACGTTTCTTATCGTGATGACGTAAAACTTTTGACGTATTTTTTAAACATGCTTAAATTAGTTTTGATCTGAAGAGTTTGAGATCTGAAAATAGAACGTTGATTATAGATTATAATATTATTTCTAGTTAGCACAATTTGCATAATTATTTATTAATTTTAATTCTTTTTTCTCCTATATCCATACCTTAGTAAATACACATCCTGAAATCGAAATATTTACATTCAAATGACCAATTTTAATGTAAAAACCAATGCGTCACATATTTTAATTAACATTCATCGAATATTTGATTCGAATTTGATCTATCGATCCTCATGTAATGGAAATTTCTATTTGTAAATGAAAGTAGAGGAATCGCGTTTTCTAATTTATTTGCATATTGCTTGATTGCCTTTCCATTTTCTTGGTGAGAAGTTGTTTATATGCTAATGGTTTACATGAGATCCTGCGATCAAAACTTCCCAAATAAAGGAAAGATCTTCCTATATTGGAAAGTATCTACCTTTATTCAATCCTTATTCATCGAAGCGTGAATTTAGGAAATGAAAGTGATTGCGTAGCTAATAAAATAATGGGATGTACAATTTCAGCACCATAGGAAATTTTATAAGATAAATAAAATTATATATTTGGGTTTTAGCTACTTTCGTTTGGTCCTAGAGCTTCGTATTATATTCACATGGCATTTAAACCAACCTTATTAATATAAAAACCGCAGGGTCAGACTTACACAATAAAACATTCAGGATCATTAATTCATTATTAACGGAATTTAGCCAATAGAAAGTGCGTTTGGACACGGAAGGCGTTTTTAATGAATGTCATAGGTCACGGATTGTGGCATCTCGCGTAAATTTTTGAACGAACAATTTAATAAAACGCGTACAATTATTGACTCACCGCTATGCAAAAATGAAGCATTGTGCAAATTTAATGCAAATTACATTTTTTGCATAGCATATGGATGCGAAATGTAGACACCCATATTCCGTTACGTGTAGATGTATCAGTCATCAAAACCACTCCCATTTCATTTCACGAATTATTGGAAATATCGGTTTTTGTATGCCAGCATAAAAATAAGAATATGAAGGAACTCGATCTGTAGGGGAAAGGTACGATTTCTTGCATCGCCAAAGATAGCTCCTGATCCTGTAAAGGGACCTATTTCAAAGAACTTTTGACGCGCATCTGTGTGGACGGTATATTAATTCAGGGGTTAATTTGAATACGACCCAAATAGATCGTATTCATTACGGAGAAAGAAGCAGGAAGTGAACGCCCTTTGCAATCAGAGACGAAGATGGGCGTACATCGAATTAAGTCATCCTTCCCTGCACACCTCCCAATGGACTCCACTGCTTAGCAAATCTAGCATTTCCACTCTACGTACAGCTTCGGAACGAAAAAAATGACACTCGCTTCCAACAATGCTACCTGAATATCTATACCTTTTATTTATTTATTTCGTTGCTATGGATAGTTTGTTTGGAAACTTGTTAGCACACTCGATCTATACTGAATCATTTTCAATGGTCAATTTAGCGCATTGTTATCCGATCAAAATGCAATTGAAGGGACATTCAACTTCCAATAGACTGGCGTTTGTGGATTATGTAAAATCAGACGCGAGCAATATACATATTGATTACTTCCAATCAAGAATATGAAAAGGCAATCAAGTAATATTCAAATCCAATAGGGAAACCAAGTTCTTCGTTCTCATCTCCTTTATCGGATAAAAATCTCAATTCGATAGAAATAGTAGTAGATAGTAGATAGATAGTATGAACCAAGATAAAGTTTATTATTAGAAGAATATAAACTAGGTAAATAAATAAAGATAAACGGTAAATTTACTAGGAAAAGAAAGTTTGATTCATTCGTGAAAAAGCTATAAAAATAATACACCAAACTCGTTGCACTTTTAAAAAAAACTATGTGAGACATTGAATTTAGAATCTATGCTGATTTTAAAGTTGTTTCATATAAAAATATAAGCAAATGTATTTCCTTCTTTATAACCTATAACAACAAGTTTAGATTAAAGATGGATTCAAAAGTCAAAAGAGACAACCCAAATTACACACGCCGTACGTCACAATTTTATCACTTCACCACAAATGCAATTGCATCAAATTATCAGAAATTTATGCCTGAAATTATAATTTATTTAATTATTGGTTGAGTCAATGCTTCTAAAGCAGCAGTCCTTTTTATGGAGAAAATAATTCCTAATTTAAAAAAAAATGAATGAAGGGAAAGCTTTGAGGTAAAAAATAAGTACAACGAAACACCCTAATTCTTTTGAGGAGTAACCTCGTTTTTATGAAAGGAAAACTGCCCTTGGACTGAATGCCTCAGGGCGTGAAAATGGAATGAAGGATATACAACATGGGGAAATTTGGACATTGAATTCGATGGAAAGAATGGATGAAAGATCAAAAGCGAGAGAGGTAAAGTTTGGTAAAGGAACTGAATATATCACTATGTAGGGATAGTAAACACGAGAAAAAGTTGGGAAGACAAAAGAAATTATGCGGAAAATCGGGAAAAGTGGAAATAAATGTGGAACCGATATGAATTTTAGACAAATAAATAAACACAATTTACAATAAGCACTAAGGTTTGTTTTGTTTTTTGCCTGACGAATTTCTCTCTTCAATTGGTTTTTGAGAGTAAAATCTGAATAAATTTTTAGCTTACAGATACGTATAACGATTTTAAACGTGTTGAAGTACGAGTTTTGATTTTTTTTTTACATTTTGGATAAAAAGGCAATTCCAAGGCATACCTAATTACGATAAGCGTTATCATACAATAATAGCCCAAATATTAATATCCCGTAATATCGAAAAATTTTATGCACTTTGTTTTATGCTTATTGGAACTTTTGATATATTTACATAATGGTAAAATTATGCCTGAAATGCCTTATAATAAATGTTTAATCAAATCCTTTTTAAAAGACGAAATTGGAAAATTCCACTTACATTGAATATTAGAGTTGATGAGGTTTTATATGAGGTTAACTGCGAATTTTCATGCCCTATTTGATTGAAATCATATCGCCAACGGCCAAATAATGAAAATTTAAACTAAACGTTTAATTATATTCGGAGATGATAAAGCTTTCGCAATATTGTTTGAAAAAAAATCGTGCACTTCATCTGTTTAAATTTAATTTCAAAATGAATTTTATCTCACATACAGTCTATCACGCTTATTGAATAAGGAAAATCGTATCCAAGGTAACCGTTAGAATATTAAAAACACGACAGGTTCTTAACTTCAAACCACCATACAACTTGTATTTATTGAAAACTATTCACCCGAAGGACCTTTATAATAATAAACTTGATATTAAAATCTATCAATTTTTTCTGAATCTAAAGAAATTTATTGCGTATTAAATCACTACAATTACCACAAATAAGTTCTTATTATTTAGAATATAACGTTTCTGTTTTTTTTTAACTCATCCTTCGGAGAATACATGGTAAAAAGTGGTAAGAGAATTCCCGGGAAGAATTTATAGCATTCTGTTCTGAAAGCTGACGTTTGGTAAAAAGCATTCCGCCGACTATTCCCAAACCCTTTTCTTGTTTTAGGTCCTCTTGGAATTTGAATTACTTTTTGCAACGCTCACGAATTCGAGATCTATGGCAAAAAAAGGACTAATGTATTCTGTTTTTATATTTTTGCCATGGCAATGGTATTGACGATATCAAATTGAAATAGCTAAGAAACACTCCATGAAAATTGTCTGATTGAGATCATACATACTAGACATATGTGCGGATTAAGACAACGTTATGAAAAATTTTCCATCAAAATCATTGTTTTTAATGTAACTTAAAATAATCGATTCAAAATTTACATTTAATATCTTTTGTGAATTTTCTTTTGAAAATAAAGTCTCTTTAAAATTAGAGTCTAGGCAGGGAAATGTATTTTGGCTCTGAGAATAATAGCTAAAAGAATAAAAATGAAAAAGATACGATTTAATTTTGAGTTAGGTACCAAATGATTGCACCGTAATTAAGAAAAAATAAATTATTGAATACAGCTTTTTAAAATAATTCATTTATAAATGTCAAAGGTTTTTAAATTTCTTTTCGTCGACTTATGGTAAGATGTATTTTATCCTTAATGTTTCTCTATCTATAACGAATAATTAAAAAAAAACAAACAAACAACTATTAAAATTATAGTACCACCGATATACTATTCGCAATGAACCCTTAAGAGAAAATTTCAAACCAATATATACCTGACTTTCGTCATTCTAAGTTAAATACCTAAATATCGATGAATTTGAGGACGAATATGAAGTTGATTAACAACATAAAAATCAAGAAATTCGCAAAGTAAGAATTGTTGGATTTCGTTTATATATGTCAAAAATTGTACAAGTATAAAATAAAAAAGCGTAAAAAACCCTAACCTTTACGTCACTTGAATTTCTTTCGCTCGCTTTAAAACGGAAAAAATAAACCGTTTTAAGCGAAAACAAAATCTCCGGTAAAATACGAATTTTTTCCGCCATCTTGTAAAACAAAGAGCGTCCTTCCATTTGACAATAATCGACGTAAAACGAAAGCACTCAACTGCGGATGAGAGTTGGAATTCTGGGAAAAAAAAGTTGAAAGACGAGAGAGCGTGGGAGCTGCGGGACAAGATGAAGGGGAATTTAGAGAATAAAAAAGGAAGAACTGTAATAATAGGTGAAGTTGAGAAATCCGCTGGCGCATAAGTCCTTAATTAGCTGAGGGAGGAGGGGGACGGCCTCTGGCGGTGGTGGGGAGAGGCCATTTTGAATGAGGTCAAAGCGAAAGGGGCTTTCACCTAGAGCCACTGAAAGAATCGAACTCTTGACCACCCCCGGAGGATTTCCACACAAACAGAGGGACTTTGGATACATCGTCATCAGAGAACATCAAATATGGATTAAGATGAATTGATACGGATATAGACGGGCTTTGTGTTTCTAGAAACGTTGCTATGAGATGGAAAATTGTCGAAGAGGGAAATTCGAACCGGTGGAAGTAGCAGAAAAAAGGGAACAAATACCATTTTGCTCTTAAGCCTCATATGTAAGCTTCATTTGGAAATATGTTGCAAAAAATAAAATGGAAACCTTTCTTTCCTAAAGGAACACTAGGCAGTTTTATAAATACGATGTGAGATTCGTTCTTTTCATTAGAAGGGTTTAATCCTCATCCAATAAATTTTCTTTAAATGGATTTTTCCTCGTAACATTTCAAAAGTTACATGCCATATTATATAGGTTTTTCATGGAGACCGTATATTCACAATTCCTCCGTGAGATATATGAAGGAATGTACCGAATTAAACGTTCTAATATCAAATAAATTATTAGTATGTAAATCCGAAAGAATTTAATGCTGCTCTTATTTAAAAGTCTAAAGAAACTTAGCATTAAAAGACATGTTACTCTACAATTTCTAGATAAAATCAAACGATTATAAAAGTCTTACAAGACTACGATATTTAACTTACCAGTACATTCATCTTCGACTAAATAGTCACATGGAATCTTTTTAAAAAAAATAGCTCAACTGGAAAAGGCTATGTTATCAGTCCTTTTATTTAACGAATGTTTTTCCTGGTTGTTTCGGATGAAACTTGTAGAAAGAAAGTTATTTCAATTTAAAAATAATAGAAAGCATGAAGCAATGGAATGAGTATTCTTGGAAATAATATACGAGTATGAGTTTTCTAGATGAAAGAAACCGTCCTACAAGAAAACTTTTGGGAACGTTTTCTTTACGTATCAAAATGCTTTTTGGGAAAAAGAACAACTTTTTCTCAATTCAAAAAACTTACTGCTATGCATGTATTTTTTGTTCATAAAGAGTTGGAAATTCGAAATTGGAAACTCGTATAATTTTACGTTATTACAGGAAATGTTTCATTCTTACAAGACCTTCAAAGTTTTCTATAAAGCAAAAATTTGAGTTAATTTTTTAATATGCATCTGTATTTAATCCTGAAAATTACTGTTCTAATGGATTCCTCAACGTTAAGTGCCATTTAAAGTGTGTTTTTCGTATTGGAGGTTTCAATCTTAGGTAGGATGAACATGATATGCATTGATTGATAAATATATTTGAAACTGTACCTATCTCCTTTATAGCAGTTATCATCAAGTCATCAGTCCAATCTTCTGGCACACCTCCTAGAGCACAAAAAATCAAACTTAATTCATTTGCATAGACCATTTTTTATTTTCATCCTCTCTAGTTGCCAGATGTCGGATGAAATAAAAAATTTTTATTTATCATACATGTTGAAAAATTTCACATACAGTGAAGTTATTTGAACATGTACAAAAGTTTGCAAATTTTAATGCCATAAAATAAAAACAATTCAACGCTAAAGATTAAAGCAAAATGCATGTTTGGGTATGAAGCATTCATGAATACAACAATTATCTCTCGAAGTGGAACATATTATATAAAATATAAAATTAATACATTGATTGAAATAAATTTAGGAAAATGATAACATTAAAGGCATATAAAAATTTGATTTATCAGCCACTAGCTTAATCAAGCATATCAATACATCGATCTAATTACGTTAGATAGTGGAGAATCATACCTTGCCACGTTTAAAACAATTCAAAACTACGTTTACCTATTATAATTATTAAAACAACCGACTATATAGATGATAATGAATTATCATGCAATAAATTCAAAAATATCACTGTTATCCTTGATTTAGAAAACCATCAATTTATAATTCAATTTATAGCTTAAATTCAAACTTAATTAAACTTTCTGTACTTCGTTACTTAGTGTTAACGCACGGTACGAAAAAATCATCCTTGATATAAATTTTCTTGTGAGAGAAATAAACTATGTGGAAACTAATGGACTGAACTACATTAGATAAATTGAAAACTCTAAAGGGAAACTAATTCTAAGCCCTCGAAACGAAATGGATATCTTATGGAGCGTTCCTTCCTTAAAGAAGCATATTTTCTCAAACTGCATCTTCTTAGGTCCAACCACCGCATATCTCATCCCTTTAAAGAAAAAATTATGCAACGGCATGCTAGTTCGTATTCTGCCGAGTGCGCGGTGCTCTGGATCCCTGAACAGCCAAATGTATTTTATAACCCTCCCGTCGGCAATTGGAAAAGGCCAAGTATCAGGAGAGATTCGTTGGGAATGTTTCTCATTGTTACCCGTTGCCAGGATAATGTTTGCGACTCGGAGAACGATCTGCAGCGGTCAATAACCCTGCTTCGAGAAGAAAACTACTGGTGATTCCATACCCAATGGCTACATTGCTTTCCTTCTCGGGAAATCGTATCTTTGAGATAGCGATCTTACAAGTAGATCCCATCCAAGGAAACTGACGCGCTGTTTCCTTGCTCTTTCATGCCTAAATAACCCGATAGGCTGCCACTCTTTTATAACACACTCCACAACACATTGTTTGGAACAAACATTGCTTTTCAAGGACATGCGCACATCCGAGAGGGCAAGCATGTTTGGAGTAAATGCATGTGACTGTATTAGATTATCATAGAAGCATTTCCCTGAATGGCAAAATCCATCTGTGTACAATACGATCAATTTTAGCGAGTGTAGGGCTTCATTCTCGGCCATTATGCTATGTTCCAGTGAAACATAGAGGGCGTATTCGTTAGGTGAGCTATTTGTCAGCGTAGACTAGTGTTTCGCATTATGGCTTTCAAAAGCGTGCAGTATTTGTTGTCCGCACAATTCAGCGCGTGATGAAACAGACCGACGTGTTCCAATTACGTGCACATCCATCACGCAGTTTCATTTAGAAGAGGCACGTGCATTATTTCATTCATTCGTAAACATTTTCAAATCTTCGGAGCAGCGTATTGTGCAGCTGTTTAGCATACTTTTCATTCAAATTCTTTTCATAGCAAAAAAGCACATGATTTTTAAATTTTTACTAAATTAAATGGCGGTAAACCGAAAAGCTAAATTTAATATTATATAATATTTAAACATATCTATATTATTATTATTATTATAAAATCGTTGAGGTTACACATTTTTTAGGTGTTGATAACTTGATTAAGAGCAATTATAATTTACAATACGCATGCTATTACATGATGAGTGCAAAAAATTATTCCATTGTAAATTCATACATAATGACGTACCCTACGAGATTCATTTCGAAACTTGTCAGAGTGTGAAAGCACTATTATATTCCAGAACCATAAACTGTCGCGCATCATTTTGGAGGAAAAATCTATGGAGCGAATATTCCAGTTAATCCACTTCCCATATTTGTTTGGCAGTAGCTACCGAACTTAAATGAAGATTAAAGCGTACGCCAGATAATGCTTTTCTCTCTGAATTCATGGAACTGATCTAATCAAGCTTTTATGCCAATATTATTCACAAGAGAAGGCAAAAAGTTTATCTGTAATTCATGCCATTTTATTGTAGATATTTTGATAGGAAAGTTAATTAAATAAAATTTGGTCTTAATTTCTGTGCTATAAGCGCGATACAGTGTTAATAACTGATCAACGATGCTATAGGATATTTACGATTCTACTTCTCGAGTTCTTCAAACTGACTCTGAAATTGATCTACGGTCTAAATCTTTGAGGGGTGTTGAAATCTTACATTCATTTCACATCCAATAATAGTCATGTGCACATTTATCGATTAAAGTGCAATGTATTTTTAATATTGATTTTACACCCTTAATATAAGTGTGAATGGATCTATAGCGAAACCAACTTAGGTTTACTACAGTAGTTTCAAATTATTCATACTGTAAACATTAGTAATCAAATGAAGAGGGAAAAATTCACATTAAAATCAAATGCACATGATTACGTAATAAATTCGAATAATTGGACATATTCTTAAAAAACATTGCTACTTTTTAACTAAGAAAAATCGAATGGTTTTAAAATTCGAGATTACAAAAGTCGAATAAACTGTATATGCACGCAGAGCATTTTTTGTAAGAAACAAACCCTTTCTTTTTAACATGCTTCACATTTCCAATTAAAATGTAAACATATACCCCTAATTATGCTTTCTTTTGCTAATTAGTACAAAATATATAAAAACATCCTGGGATCCGTGTAGAACGGTTTTCCTTATGAAATATCTTTTCGATTTTTGCCTTAATCTTTGCTCGAATTTCACGACGATTGAAAATTTTCGGTCTTTAAATCACAAATAATTTGTATTTTAAATTATCAACGCAAGTTACATTTTAATCGATATCAGATAATTCATTCAATAATTTTTAAGCCTTCACCGATAAATTCTTATTTTAATCCACAAAATAAAATTCTCTATAAAACACCAATATCGCACATAGCCTAGTAATAGTTCAATGACGTAAATCCATTACACAATCTATTTAAAGACTCCCTTAAAGCGTTCAACCTTTTGAAGACTGCAATGCTGTTGCAACTCAATCATGAGCATTACCACTGGTGTTATCCCAACGATCAATTACTTTCAACTTCCCCAAACCACAATGGGAAACCATCAATGGAGACTTCGCCAAGAGTGTGAACTTCTCTTTGCAACGATCTGTGGTCGCTTCCAGAGGCAGATTGCTTTTAAAAATAGCTGATCTGCTAAAAAATGCCCTTTTCCCTTTAATTTCTTTGCGCGTCATAGCGTGTCCCTTTTCCCACTATTGCGCCAAAGGTTTGGAGAGGAGGATGTATTTATTGAGGTGGATAGTTATTTTCGGCTACAATTTGTGACTGATGAAATTTCTCTTAGAGGGAGTCGTAGATGCGATTAAGTCATTTCCGGAACCAAGTCGGAATCAAGCGACATTCGAAATATCTCGGGCATAAAATAAGTTCAGAACGCAACTTCCTCTTTTTCACACAAATTAAATTGCAATGCCTCGAAAGATTGATTTTTCTTGGAGGAAAATTCCGTTTCCGTACAATTTAGGTATCAAAGCCCCTGAACTTCCCGCTACACGCACAACTCCACTGAGTTGTTGTTGCCTATACTTCAGGATGTTAATATTATAGGATAATTTTGGATGAAACCTTTTCATCAGTAGATTGCAATAGAAAAGTCGTATGATATGAATTGATAGAGCTAAGACCTGAGTGAGTCAAATTTCTAAACTGAGAATGTAGATCTTTATTTCAAAGAAGTAACACGCAGAAAAATCATCTCAAAAAGTTGTCGGCTATAGTTTGACCATGTTTAATAGTCTTACTATAGTACTTTTCTTTGAGAGTGGATTATTTGTATTTATTTTTTAGAAATATATATATTTTGTTGATTGAGTTATAATTTGAGAGTTCTCTAAGTTATTCGAGAGAGACTTCTAAATATATTCATATATTACCTCGTTTCTTTAAAAGCAATTCAATCACTGCATTTAATTAAAAAATGAATCATAAGCATAAAAAGAATATGGAATAGATAAGAAATAATTTTTCTTAATTAATCTGAGATCTTTTGTCCAGAGAACAAGTTTCTACAATATAATAAAATGCTGCTAAGCATCCAAATATTTAATATTTATAATTTAAGATTGAAATTATTTGGAGGGTAATCATATTTAAAAATAAATTGATGAATAACTAAAGTTTTATTTGTTATTTTATATAAAATAACGAAATTGAGGGGAATTTTATTGCATAAAATTTATGAGTTTCAAACAAAGTTTTAAAGAATAAAATTTTGTAAAAAATTAAAGGAGTCTACACGGGCGGTTATTAGTGATACACAGGAAAGCACACGGCCGTAGGCTAGTACCTTCATATGGCTTAATATTCTCTCCGTGTAAAACTGCTCTATAAAAGGGGAAATTTTAAAATTTTAGGAATTCGTATTTAGGATCCCAAACTATTTCTAAACGAGATTGTATGTATGCAAACTAAATAACCAGGTGTCACTAGGGTGAGAGATGAAAATTGCGTTCTAAGGTAATTTCTGATTCTATACCAAAGCTTAACTTTTACATTACACTATTTATGGTAATATGCTCGTATTTACCCAGATGAGCAATGCTTTCGTCCCATAATAGTAGGAGAACTAAATGACAAAATTATTCAGAAGATGAATTCGAGCATAATAGATAATGTCCACGAATCCCCTCATATATTTAGGTCTTTATATGTATCAGTAATATACATTAATTAATAATACCTTTATATTTATCAGTATTTTTGTGTATTCAATACGGAAAGCTCATACTATCTATCCATTATATAGCGATGTCCCTTCGTAATTTTATACCAAAGAACTTATGTACTCAACCAGTAAAACTAGTAAGAATGTACATTTCTTGAGTTTATAACAGCCACTCAAGAAAAATGTCAAGATAAATAGGATAAATTACATCTAACTATTAATTAAAGGAGATAAACTTGAGCTCGTGACATTCTGCATATATCTCCTATACATGGAAATAATTCCTATTATCACAGACTAAAAATGGATAAGGAAATTGTATAATCCAATTAGCGGATGTTGCTTACGCTCAAGGTTGATTAAAACAAATGTGTCTATCCATCACAGGGAATTATTATTTCAATACAGATAGATTATCCGAGGAAAAGGGTTTGAAGGACACCCTTTTAGACAAGAAAGACAGAAGCGAAACATTTTTTTTCGTGTTTTTCCAGAAACCGTGCATCGAAATAAAAATGCTCGCCTCGGCTTTTATGAAAAAAATTTGACAGTGAACGCTGGAATTAAAATGTCATCGCACGCAGGCTGTGAATCAATCATTGCCAACGACGGAGTTACTTTCGAAAGAAAAAGGAGAGTTTCGTGAAAATTCAAACCGAGCCGTATTTTCCGAAAATATTGGGCTTGGAGTAGCATCCATTTGGGAAAATAGAAAATTGACTGGAGATACTCAAAGAAGCGAAACCGTTAAAAGCATATGCGAAAATTACATGAGGGAACACTAAAAGGATTGAGATATACCTATTTGCCGTTTTATACAAATAAGTTAGATAATAGATTGGTAAATATTAAAAGATATTCATTTGTACGAATTACGAAAACTATTTCTCTAATTAATCGTTTGGTAAGCAAATAAGCTAATTTTTACAATTGTTTTTTATGATTTATGTTACATATAAAAATAATAAATTATTTTTCCAATCTCAAGCAATTCTTAACAAATAAAACTAGGAAATATAATCCTCATTTCATTTGAGATTGGATATAAATGGATGTATAAATAAGAAAAATATTTTTCATCATACATATTAGATTAAGAAAGTCATAACGGCATAGCGACGCATCATTTTCCTTCCTCATCTCTAAGATGAAGTGAATTTAAAAATATCAAAGTTAAAAACAAAATAAATTTACTTGAAAAGTTGCTGAGAAGAACTGTATTGTGTAATTTAAATGATAACAATCAAAAATTCTTGTACGCGTGAAGTTTCTATACAACTAAACAAACGACATTATATTTCTCAATATATATTTAAATTCATTTTTTTTTTCATTCACAATATTCTTGGCAAGAAGTAGAGAAGATTCTGAGATAAATTTATCCTAAAATTCATACGACTTAGAAATTGCAATACGACCACTTTTTGATATGTCTAAAGCGTAGGGAATATTTTAACTTAGACCTTTATAAAATGAAATCTTGGGACTGTTTAGTTAAAGTAAATAAAAGTTTTATTCCCTTTAGCCAAAGGATAAACGTATGAAAACTTTGCTGCACTATACCTCGGGCAATGAGCTTAGGCAAACCAACTGCTCTATGATTGTCCAACGCATAGAGCTGGAATACGTTTTTATGTGCACAGATATGGTCTCCAGTGTAGGAGTTATGAGAGAGAGACCAAAACGGGTTTATGACTATGTTTCCAACACCTAAAATTGCTGCAATATTTTAGGCGACGTATCTTTCATTTACTGTTTACCTTGGAGCTCTAATTTAAACTTCTGCCTCTAGCACTTATTGAGGTTTTAGAAATATACTTAACGGTAAATAATAAGTTGATAAGTTCCCTAAATGTAGACCATAAAACTTGAAATATTTCCTGAAGTGAAAATTGAATTTTCAAAATTATAGATTGAAAATTGCAGAGATTGTATAACTGGGATAGTTAAACAGCGACATGTTTAAATATCAATAAATCTTCTTAGAACGATCTAGTTAGCAAATTTTAATGCTTTTAAGGAAATTTAATTCGGAAGACGTTACGTACGTTATACCATTAAAACAGCCTACTATAAGAAACACGCAATATTCTGAGAAAGATGACAAAATATTGATTTCTTAACAAGGTAAAGATTGAGATAAACTAGCAATTCACGACAGGTACAAAACTCACTTTTTTTGGAGTGCGCTCTTGGGATAAAACGGCTTTATTTTCAGAGCAGCAAACCGATAAATTTGCCATTACAGATTCTCTTTGAGTCGTGAACGCAAGAGAACTTTTTTGGGCCTCGACGTGTGTGGGAATTCTAGCTACTCTCCACTCGTTCCTGGAACACAATATCAGTGCGTCGAAGAAATTCCCCACCGCAAGATAAAATATGAATGCACGCACAGTAAAAATTTCCATCACACTATATCTACATATTTAAAAGCGAGATTTTTACATAAATATGTAAAAATTCAGACATAAAGCGCTGTGTAACACTCTGCCTATCCTGCATTTTGAATATCAACGCTAATGCACTGGGAGTTGTTCAGGAACCTCTTCTCTAACGGAGCATCAAATTTAAGTAAACGAATTGTACTTCTCGATTTATTAACACTAGAAGTAAACTAAAAGCATTTACTTGAATAAAGATTTATTAAATTTTGGATTATAATGTTATGAGGTATTTTTAAGTGCGGCGTAGCAATTTAGAAGCAAAAACAGCGATTAGATCGTTGTTTGGTATATTTAAGAATTACTTAATTCAGTAAATTCCATCTACGGTAATTTACTATTAGATTGGAAGGCCCAAATTTTTGCAAGAAGCACATTCTATACAATACGATATTTTAATAAAACAAATGGAGGCTTTCAGGCTTATAAATATACTTAGGCTGAATTATAAAAATGAAAAAATAGGTTTACAATAAGTTCGATTTGTTCTTCATTTAGGTTTACAATGTTTAGAATACGGCTTTATTAAGCTAGGTGCTTAACGGTACCTAATGTAATGCATGCAGGATTGTACCGTAATGGTACGTCGTGACTAAAATACTATGTATGTACGTGTATATATTACAACCTTTACGCATGCACTAGTACAAGTAAACAAGCGACACCCACCTGTTTCTTCGCACCGCTCCTCGTCCCAGCCGTCTTCACAGTCGTTCTCCCCATCACAGATCCACCTTGTGAGTAAACACTTCCCGGAAGGACATCGAGGAAGGTGAGGGCAATCCTCCTCTTTCAGGATATCCTCCTCCACGCCCTCCACCTCCTCCTCGTCTTCTCTGGGAGGCGGGTGCCTTCCGAGGCTCTCCAGAACTCCGATGGGAGCCTCCATGGCACAGTCCAGCTCGTCTTCGCCGTAGGCATCACCACAGTCGTTAGTGTTGTCGCACCTCCACTCTTCTGGGATGCAGTTGCAGGAAGATCTGCAGAGGAATTCGCCCCTTTTGCAGGCGCAATTCAGTCCTGGGACATCCAACGCCTCGTCATCGTATTCTGGAGGGATGGAGTTATGGAAGTCCACGTCCAGAGGCTCTCGCGTTGCCCCTGGAGACCACGAGCGGTCCATGTAAGAGGGCTCGCCGCCCCTGCTGGGCCAATCGCCAGGGCCGTATTTCTCAGGGGACGCGACTTTGGCTGCGATGTTGCGTGTCGATAGCTGGCTCCCTAATTGGACGGCTGTTGGAGAGGATAAAAAGTTATGCGTCAGTGGTTACATCCTCCTCATGTTGGTTCCGAATTAGAGTTTCCGATCAAATGACTAAGGGTCGTATATATACGTGTTTTCGTTAGTGGCCCATAAATAACTACGGGTAACAATTTACAGTTGTCAAAAAGAAAAAAATGTTAAAGTAAGTTAAAGCTTTAAAGCTATTTAAAAAATGAAGAAATTAAACAATTAGTATTGCAGTAAACTATATATAGTTAGAATGTTTATAATTATAAATCTTCAGTATCTTCTAAAAAGGTTGTAATCAAACACCATCTATTCCAGATAATTACCTTCATCATATGAAACACAACTTAAAGTAGGAATCTCATAATCACTCGTAGAACTCTGCAGTTCGTATGATAAAAGAGGTAAAAGTTTAAATTTATGCTAAAATAGTACAAAAGAATAGCAGAAATAACAGGAAAGTTGAATGAATGCACAGGTTTTTTCCTTTAATCTCGTTTCAACTCAAAATAAAATAAGACTATACTAAAAATTCAAATTTACCTCTATATGTCTATAGTTGATAAAATTGCTCTTGATTTCGAAATAAAATAGGTCCATGATTCTTAATAATAATCTTGATGTAAAGTGTATAAAAGTGTACTTAATGCGGATATGTCTACGCCTATGTGGACACCCTGCGACTCACCTCTCAGTGTTGGCGAGCATTGCAAATACCATGATTCTATTAGCCTAAACGGTTTCTCTCGCGTATTATTCGAGTTTAAAAACTATTATAATCTATTGATTTTTGCATCTATTTCTCTTATTTCATTCGCTATATCTTGGATTATATCTACCCAATAAACTTCAGGTTTGCAAGAAGTTTGGCTATTACATTTCCGCTCGTTCTCGACCATGGATTCAAGCACATAAGGCACGGAATTGGCTCCTCCCACTAAACCCAAAGCCTTGAATTATGCGCAATAGGATGACAGTAAAACTACCGAAACAAGCTCATTGTGCTGCCACGGATGTCATCGGCTTGTATCCCACGTCCAGCTTACGCCGTTTCCAACCCTTGCTAATTCTTCCCTCAGAGAAAACCCTTTCCGCCGATTCATTAGTATTCCCCGCAGACGAATAAGATAAGGCCCCGGAAGTTGATCAATTAATATCGGTCCCTCTGGATGCCATGGTAAAATTACGGACTTATTAATAGGATAACGTACTTCGGTATAAGCTTCTATTACCGAATAGGCAAAGGCGAAAATCAGAAACCACTCTTATATCCGTCACGAAATATAGGAAGTATTCGGCTTTAATATAAAATATAGCTTTTCATATCATCGACAAAATTTAAAATATATATCCGTGTTAAGGGATGGATGCTACATGATAGAAACTTTAATTCGAACTCAAGAGGGAAAATATATTAATGAATGTTCTTTTCAGTTTATCGTTATATTATCCATGTAATTATCTATTATCCCTTAAATTTTACCCTATTATAATACCTGGAGAATAATATTATAATCTCCTTTCAGATTTTCTTTGTTTTGCATGAATTACTTCATATTTGGTGCTTTACATTAGCATGTAAAAATTTTGTTTTATGCTGCTCTATAGGTACTGTTTCAGTAAACCTTTATATAAATTAAATAAAGAATTATTTTCATGTGAAGCTTTCGCTATTTTAAAACTATTTTTAAGTAAGAAAATCGTAAATCACATAATGTGAAACTCAATTTAGTAATATGACTATTAAGTAAAATATTTAAAATTTACACACGTATTTTTCAGAAATATTTTTCACTTTTCTCTACCTAATAATAATATTTAATATTGCCTCATTCCTTTTGAATATTTATTAAGTTTTCCCTCTGAATTGCGTGAATACTTAAGTCGGAATAGATGAAAAGAAATTGGGTATTCTATATCTCCCCTATTTATTTTTAGTATATTCTAAAGTATACTGAAATAGTATAGAATGCAATAATAGAAAAGGTTCGCTATTATTTTACTGATTCATAAGATTCTATCTACATTTGAGGTAAAGTAATTGATAGGGCAGAAATTCGTTGGATAAGATGAGTATGCGACAATCACCTTTTCCGTTCCTATCCCGCCGTCCATTGTTGAGATTGGCATGACCTCTATCAAGCTATGAGCGATATCCAATAGCAACCCGCACGATTATTGTTCTCTCGCGTAATCTCTGTTTCTATCTCAATTCTACATACGAGATTGTATCAGAAATTGCATTCCAACAGAGAGAATGTCAATATGGCAACACGAATGAAACCTTGAGTGATTGGATGCATTCAATTGGACCGTTCGTTTGCTGTATTGGGAATCTTGGGAAGCTGTCATTAATCAGAATCATATTACGTAGGCAAAGCTTAATTGGAAATGGTACGTGAAGTTTAATTTATACAAAGCTGTATTTTTAACCAGTATACCTTAAGAAAATATTTTTTAAATGCATGTAAATTATTTCACTTCATAGCACATATTTCTGATGAACAAGTTATTTATTAAGCTAAATCTTTCCGAATGTAATTTTTGCTAAAATGCGATATTATCTTTCATACTTATATAAAATTTTAGTAATATCTAAATATGCATCTCTCTCTCTCTCTTACGTAGAATTTTGAAAACTTAGTCAAATGATATTAATTAACAAATCGATCTATAGTCCAATATAATTTTTTATTTCTTCGACTTAATTCTCACCTTATACCATCTTCAACAGTAATTTCCCATTAATTTGAACTTCCGAAATAGAAATCTAAGTAAAATTTCGTATCCTTAAATATAAAAGTAAAAGAAAAACCAAAGTTAAACTTCATACATCTCCAAATAAAAGTGTACCGATAAAGCAATCACCAAGATAACGCTATCTTCACTTAGTTCTTTGTCAGCCGCTGTTAAATATCTCCACCCAACGTTGCTCTTTATGGTGAGTTCGAAATGACAGCCACTTTAAATGACATTAACGAGAAAGAGTCCGGATTGAACGCTATTCAACTGTGGAAGCCATAAAAAGTGAGGATCTCATCCAAGATTCGTTTCTCACCATCCCCTTCCGTTACCCGTCACCATTGGATACGATTTGGAAGAATACGGAGGAATCAAGGAACAAAAGTGAAATGATTCGGGGGTGAAAATGCGGCGCGTAATACTAAAAGTGAGACTTCCTAAAACGCGATTCCCTTTTTAGTGATTTGGGACGCAAATTTGGCTTTGGAAGCGATAGTGGTTCCCAGCATGCCAATTGCGATACCGCATCTTGTTTAAGGATTGCCCATCTGAAATGAAAGAGGAGCTGAAGAAGAGGGGTCCTTTCATCTTCATATCGGAGTTAAGTTGATGGCAGAAATGATGACAACATTACTCGTGCTTTTGAAAGGTCCACGGATTGAATGAGGCTGAGATGAGCACAAATCAAGTTACACCTTTTCGTTTTTTATCCACTCGTTATTTGAAGATAACTTATCAGTTCTATCAATTACTATTTCTATATATTCTGATGGTAATCTTGGACATACTTGAAGTTTTCTCCTCTCATTACATATCTGATAAGTTACATGAGGTTTTATACAATGATTTCGTATTTGAAAACGCATAAAAGTACATCACGATAACATAAAATTTTTATCGATGCTTACTATATGCAATAAAGCAGATTTATGCTCAAACTTTTAAATTCAGAAAGGGCCTATGACCATAAAAAATAGGTTTCTTAGTTTGGGTGTGTTTCAACTAGAATAAACGAAGCAATTCAAGATCAAACATCTTCACTATCGAAGAAAAATATTCATAAATAGTAATTGATTTTAATTGATGAAGATAACAACTTTAAAGTATTAAAAAAACGTTAACAGCATCTAGTGGAAACTATTATTCATAGAGATTTTTTTGGATATAAAATAAGATCGTTATCACTATTTCTTGAAGCGCAAATATTCATCATAACACTACATTTACGCATCACTGAGCTTCATTCTCATTTATATCGTTTAACCCATCGAAATAACTTCCCTTCATTGAAACCGATCACATTTCAATTTCGCTTGGAATTGAACGAATTCTTTACGAACTCAGTAGCTCTATTTATAACTGGATTAGCCATAATCTGTTGATTCCATAAATATCCCCATACTTGCTAGCAAATACGGGGAACTGGGTTCGACTCCCAGTCATGTCGCTATTTTCCAGCTCTGTTTAACCAGTAAAAACTTAAAACATAACATCATCGATGTCTCCATTGTAAACCTCAATAGTATAGGAGGATCGCAGAGCAAAAACGTGGTTCTTAAAGCGAAATCTTCATGACCGCTAATTCGAATCATTTCCGGATGGCTTTTGGGTAATTCAATTGTTTTGTTCGCCACTTTCAATTCCTGTCAACTTCAGCCCTGTGATGGAGAAACGAGGGAAGGCGGGAATCCCTCTGCCGGAGCAACCGGTAACTAAGGGAACACAAAGAGAAGAGCAGTAAATCAGGCTTTCGCAGGAAAATCCAAAACGGGGAAGAGGCGTCATTACAATACGGTGTCTCCCAAATAAGCCTTTTAAATCCAGATAATATCTCACAGTAGGTTCTGAGATGTATACAGCTTTCTCGAGCAAAGCCACCAAACATCCGAATGTACGCAAATATCCGCTTAATGCGTCCGATTTTTATGGGCTAGTGATATCTCAAGCGAAAAAATCCATGGAACTTTTCAATGGCATCTATATAATGCATCTTAGGGAAATGAAGCTCACACATGCTGATAAGGAAGCATCTGAAAGTCATCGATCTTGTGACACTTCTTGAGCAATGATTCATGAAAATATCGGACCTCAGGACGGAGATTTTCAAAAATGCCTTTCAAAAGGATATTCATGGCGTACAAAATCTGGAACACGCGCAATTTTTTCATCGATGCAATACGTACTTCATTGAAAGCAGATTCGCAGAAACCATTACCGTTCAAGGAAATGGAGAAGATTTAAAGATATTCTCCAGAATTCGTTTCCGAGATACTTAAAAGATTCATAGAAGAAATGCAAATTCAGATGAATCTAGAAAAGGATTTGCATGAGAGGAGATGGATCTGGCATGAAAACTCTATACGATTCTTTGGGGTATAATAATTTTCTGTTGAGTTCGAGATTTAAATTTTTATATTTTTATAAAGAATATCATTTTACAAGTATAGCGCTCAACACTCAATAGCTGATCGTTACAGACACCAACGTAACATTATAAATTGAGAATTTTGAACCTCCTAAGTCATCGAATTATCTTTGTAATATATCCTAAACCCTTTAGCAAAGCTTCGCTTGAATTTTTTAACTAATAATGAATAAATAGTGAACAAAACTGCAATCAGATGACCGCTAAACTACTAAGTAAATTAGATTTAAAAGTATACCTGATTGATTATGAATAAGATAAAAAGACCCTTTAATGATATATTTGAATTCGTATTAATAAGCATTCTCCATTAATACAAGAGTTATTTCTCAAATTCTTGGTTTATATCCTTCTTATTAAGTTAAATTTCTTATTAAATTAAAGGGAGGAATGATTCAGCACAGCGAACCTTTTATTAGCTTCGGTACTAAGACATACACTTCTTGAAAAATATGTCGCAGTATTAGCCCAAAATTATAAGGATTTCTAAAGTACTCGATTTCAGATGCCTTACTCATTGTATTTGCACCATACCGCACAGTACCAGTTAGGATGAGAGACATTCTAGAAAACTCATGGAAACATAATGTACAAAAGTCAAGAAAAAGCTATCCACTGATCGGTGACCTTGACTACATACGAAGGTGATACTTCGCACGAAGATAGAAAGATGAAACACACCTCTTCAACACTATGCATTTACATAAAAATAGATATTAGCATATTATTGAATTTCTATGGAACATTCCATTAAATCGATATCACGGGAAGATCCAGAAATAACCAAATAATATCGGCTCTCCTTCCGCAATATAAAAGGAGGGAAGGAATATTTCCGTCCATGGTATTATGACAAAAGGTTCATCCATCAATAGCTTACAATAACGTGGGGGAATGTGCTTCCAGTTAAAAGGTCGCATGCCAGCCATGGACCAAGAGTCCTCATCTTTCTGGATCCATGCCAAAGAGAACAACAATGATGAGACTAGGGTATCCCTTAGCAACCCTCTTTTACATTAGATGACCGCTACGTGATTATGAGGCCAATATTCATATTGGGTGGTTCAATGTAACGTATTCATACGGTTAATGCATTGTGCCTCACACGCAAAGTCTTCTCGGATGAGATATCGTTTGTCTTTGTGCTAAGTTGCTTTTAATAATGACTAGGCGTTTTGAAAAACTAAAATTTCCTTCCTCCTTAATTTTTATAGCTGCTTCATGGGGATAATCAATCTTTTCTTTCTTATATTTTGCAATCTTCTTCTACGGGGTAATTTTATGAAAGTAGACTACGTTATTTATGTTCTACACCTTCCAATAGCCTTGCTCGTTCATTCCCAACAATCTTGGAATTCGAACAATACGTTTATAAAAACTAAAATAAATAAAAGGTGTTAAATACCTTGAAAGTATTTAAAACAACAGCCTGATTTTAAATTTTTTAACTATTACAATGCTATCCTAATTTGACTGAAAAATTATTTAATAAGGATTCGACAGTTGTGGAATTCGTATTTGTTGTAGTTTGGAGTTGTGGAACTCTCTAAATTAATATTTCTAATTCCGTTATAATGGAAATAAATATATTTTTAAAAATACTTTGTTAGATCTCTTATGAATTCTTAAAATTTTAGGTTCTAAATTTGAGATTCTTGGCAATAAATCCCTTACAAGAATATCTACGGAAAACATTGGCACAATACGTGAGAAATATGAGCGAATCAAATCAGGAAATAATGACACAAATAACGAAAATTATGGCTCGTATTTTAACGATAATTGCTTTGAAATAAGAGCTTATTGTTTTGAAAATTTCATATTCCTTAGAGGTATTAACTTCATCATTCCCTAGCATCTAGAACTCACTAAATTTAAAGTATAAAAAGTATATGTTATTTTTGTTGCTATAGTAACCATAGAATTAAAGTTCTCGAGGCAGTTTACTCCCTCAATATTTTCATCGAAAAATGCTGGGAAATGCTCCTTTTTACGTCTTTGATACACGATACCATAACTGCTCCATCCTTCGCAAAAGGTTGCTCCGGTAAAATATTTGCCAGAGTGCGCAAAATGCTGTCCACAATCTTTCGGAAATCTTTTCTCATGCTGTGCTTGCCCGAAATAATCTTCACGTGGAAAAACTTCTTCATTTTAGTAACTCCGTGCTTGTATACACACGTCCTGATTCTTCACTCACGCGGCGACACACGCGGGGATTTCCTTTTGTCGGCACAACCATCGATCACGGCCGATTCTTATGCTAACACGTCGAACTTGGCTGAACGATGCAACTGGAGCACACACACACACGGGTATTTGGCGACCGTCCCTGTCTTCCATATGACGCCCAAAGGATCGGATTCCATTGGAGAGAGAGAGAGCTTCCAACATCCCTTTCATCCCGTCACTATGGAGTGAAGATGTCTCCGACGGGAGAAAAATTATCCGGAGCTTTTTTTCCCGTCAAATCCTGTTTCGAGGAAACGGTTGCGAAATTGTTTAAGGGCTTCCAGACGTATAGGGTTTCGAAAAAAATACGTTAATCTGCTAATATTTTTTGATTCGGATCTTCTTTCATTAGGACGTCAAAGCAAGACGAGTGTCAAATTAGACGGATGGCGAATATGACAGAATATTTTTCCCGGAAATTTTTGAAAATGCTGGAATTCCCTTTTGAAGGCAAAGTGAAAAATTGAAAATAAATTATACGAAATTTGATACCTTCCCTAATTAATTTAATCCTTGTTTTTAAAAATGATTTACCTATTAGTGCATGATAATGCCTTTTATTGATCGTTTATCAACCAAAAGTTATTCCTATCAGTATGGGCTAATTCTAGGCCCCCATTTTATATTCAGTAAAGTGTTTCCTACTCTTTTATGATAATTTGAAATGCTTAAATAGCAACTAATATGGGACTGCACTCAATGAAAACCTGTTTCTATAAATACTTAATAGATAAATTACCATTTAATTATGCATGCATATATAATGACCTAGAATCATTGTATATGAAGTGATTCTTTATTGCAATGCCCATCCACCAGTGCTTAAAGAGGATGACACTTTCGCACGAACGGTATTTTTAAAAATACGGCTTAATGGAGGGAAAAATCAGTAAAATATAATGATTCATTGATATCAAAATCTTTGCTTACTTATTAATCATGAAGTAATGACTTTATGTATTTCTCAAACTTAATCCACAGGACACTGTATCTAATTATACATTGAGTCGATAAAAACTTCATCATTCAATCGAATTCACAGTTCTGTCCTCTAAAATATAACTCATAAGGTTACAAGTAAGTATAATATATATATTAAAACAGATTCAACAAATAAATAGCCATTACTCCTATATCTCCTGTTTGATTGTTGCTGAATAGAGATGAATGAAAACATCCGAATATAACAAAGCAATCTACCTATAAGGAGATTGCTTCGAATTAGAGACATTTTATGGACCAAAGAGAGATGGACGGTAAGGGATGGAGATTCATATACCGAGTACTTTTAAGTGGATTAAAATAATCTTCACAATGCCTAATCCCAGAATCGTCCGTTAAAAAAAATCCCAGGAGAATATCTTTTGGCGAAATCTCTCAATCGAAATGAAATTCGCTTAGGTAAACTGTCAACATTTCTTTCTCGCCAAAATGTGCTGCTGATTTCCATTCCTATGGGAACGACAATTCTGGGCGTGCACATTCCTATTCACGACTGCTAAGGTTTGACAGCGAAAAATTCAAATCGATACTAAGGAAAGAAGCAAACTCTTGTCAACAGAAAGGAACTGAGGTGGAGGTAAATAAAGTGAACTGACATTTGGAACGAAAGAAGAGCTAAAGATAGACGTTTAAATAAAGCCGAATGAGGGAGCTTTCGACAGAATGAAACATTTTCGGAGAACTTCGTTAAAGCCTATTTGTGTGGTTCATGAAGGTGATTAATAACGCACAGAAAAAAATATGAAAGCACTTTCCGGGGGGAACTTCATTAAGGTTTTAATTATCGTCTAGTTCAAGAACAAGGGTGAGCCTTGATTAATTTTGTTAGGCTCAAAAATTGCGATAGTATTTTTAATTAATCGCTTGCCCCGTATCCTATTTCCCGATGAATGCGATATTTTAAAAGCTATCAGATTCAGTGCCAGCAAAAAATATTATAAGGAACGAATATATTTTAAGTTGAATTTATATAATAAAAGCCACGTACGCCCTAATAAAGATTCTCAATAGTTACTTTAGCCATTAAAAAATCAATTTTAAACAAATTTTAGCATTTGTATCCATAAAAATCAACAATCAACTAAGATCCCTGGGTACGAGTTTTAGTCTTACCAGGATTTTTATATGAGTTCATGAAAATTAGATTGTATTGTAATTTTACTTCATACGTAAAATACTGCTAATGTTAAAATTATATAGTGTTCATATTCATTGCCGTATCAAATTAAAGACAGTCATAAATAACTTGAAGGTCTTATTACGCTGATCTAGTATTTACTGTCTCCATGGTAGTCATGTTCATTATGTGAACTTAGCATTGTTGCAAGTTTATTTAATTGTAAACAGGATTAGCTATTGGGTAAGTTGAGCTACCCTTCCTAGATCTTTCTATTCTTTCATTCTTATTGTTATGAGGTTAATTCTTATTGCTATAGAGTAGTTAAATTTTGTCATTGAATTAATATATCTTTGAAATACTTCATAATATGGACAAAATCGTAATGAAATTACCTCATGTTCAATTATAAGAAAATCACTCTTAAATAATATCCCTAATCGCACAGTGAAGAAGATAAGGGATGAATAATAAATGGAAATTTTAAGAAGTGGGTAGATAAACTTATTTGCATTAGGTCACAAACTATATTTGGTTAAAATGTCCTATTCTGATTGCTGTAACGATAGAAAGGATTCTAGTTTGTCTACTGCGCAAAAGGTTTCAACTGCGTTATGTAAATTGGCCAAGTAAAAGGACTACAGATTAAAATCACTAACGCCCACGCCAAAGAAGGCAATGTGCAAAGTTAGGCTTTCAGGGTTGACCCTTCGCTAAAGCACTCACATGACAATTGTCCTTGAACTTTCTGGAAACCTTTGACCTACACAAAAACCACAGTTGGTACAAACACTGCGTCAAGATTCATTTACCAACCTGAAAATTAACCTTTAACAATGAATAACTTTAAAAAAAGAATTGTCACGTTTAAGTTGTTCGTTTGTGACGTTTAATTTATAATGAAATTAGGTGGAAGCAGGCATATTGAATTTTGGGTATAAATATTAAGGAATTGACTCTTGTTAAATACTTCAGGCAATCCAAACTCGTTTTAAACTCATCTGAAATAAAACTACACCTAAAATTAAAGGAGTATAGAAAGTTATGCTGACGACAATGTATTAATCATCTCATTCATCTATTATTTATTGACTGGAATTTATTATCATTTAAAAAGGTATCTTGGTCTTTGAATACGTTTCTCTTTAATTTTACTGACCGTTCAAACTAATAACACTTGATTTGAGTGCTAAAGATTAAGCACAAGTATAATAAATGCATGATAACCATAGAATATGTAAAAGGTAAAGTTTTTCCCTTCTCAAATATGCTGCAATCAGCTGAAGTCAATCGACCGCTTCATTTGATGAACCGAAAATGGTTTCTATCCCTCCCTTTTACTCTACTTTCTCTCTTAAAGGTTTCCTTTTGACTCTCCTGATTGCTATGACTAATTACGCGTGAAGAAAACGAAGATATAGCAAAGAGTGATTTCCATCCCAGCATCCAATGGAGATGGAATCTTCTACGTCAGTCTCTCCTCAGGGCCGGAGCTGCAGATTAAAAAGTCTCTTGGCGGTATTTCCTCTTAGCGCAATCTCACGTTGTAAACACATTGAAAACACCATAGAGCTCTGTTTGGTGAATTGTTTATGTTACCAAGGAGATGTATTGTTCCATGGTTACCTTTGTATTTAAATAATCATGACCATTATTGGAATTTAATTATTTCTTGGATATTAATTCATTGTCTCTAAAAATAAAACAACAATAATTAGGGAAAATAAAAGAAGCTAACATTGTTTAAAAGGCAATTAAAAATATTATTTAAAAGAGAAAATCAGGGTATAATACTCAGTATTCAAATGCTTTACATATACAGTAAAATTTAAAAAAATATCCTTCATAAAGGGAAATATATAAGAAGAACAATGCGATCTGTATCTATGCTGAAATTTTGATGTCAACCGCACGATGTCTGGAAGTGTTTTCGTATTTGATCGTGAAAATGTTCTTCAGGCTATTGAAAAATTTTATTTCCTATTGTAAATATGTTTTCCTTTTAAAAGTAATCAATATGTTAAAAACATATACGTAACGAAAGTTTTAGTTTTATACAAAAATTGTTTTTTATTAAATACAAAATTTTAGTTTATACGTCTAAAAGATTATATATTACGTAATGTATGGTAATATAGTTTTTAGGAGGATATTTGTCATTTAAATTTTTTTGCAATATTTTTCATTGTAATTTCATGAGTAAACGTGATATCTGTTAAAATTATAACATGAAATGAACGGAAAAATGTGTAAATATGATATGGATTATTCGCGAACAACGCTACGATAATCAAATATTAACGGATACAAAACGTAAACCAAAAAATACAAACAAGAGGTATTTGGGGGATTTGGGTAAGACTGAATAAGCAGATTTATTTGCCAGGGCCTTTTCATAAAAAGAAAATATTATTTATTTTGCCGTTCTATATGTATTTTCGAGAGGCATACTTTTGAATTCCCGGGAAAATTTCTGTGGCAAAACAAAGAAACGGCACTCTGAAAATACCTCAAATTTGTTCGCGAGGAATGGAAAACAATTTATTTACTTTCACTTAAATTTTCAAATGTTCTCTCGATAAAATGCGCTCAAATTAAATCTATTTTTAAAAATATTTTACGTGAGATATTTAGAGGAAATTTCCATGCGTTTTGGATAACGATGAAAATAATTCAGTTAAAACATGACTGAAGAATTAATGGCAAATTATCAATTCCATATTCACTGCACAATTTTATTTTTATCGAGCTAATTTACTAATCAAGATATGCTTTAAGTTCAACTTTAATATATCTCATCCTTAAATAGTATTTTGTGCTTACATCTCCACATATTTTTGGTAGAAACATTCAATGCAACACAGTTGTAGACCGTTGTTCATTATCGTCTATTTTTCATCTTAAATTCAATTTTCATATTTTACGTTCTAAGATTATGAATGGAAAACTAACCGTAAATATTTAAATTATTCCTCGTATATTCAAATAATGATTTCTTAGATGTTAGACAATAGAGATACGTTAGGAATAATTCCTATACCGACGTATTTACCAAATGCCGACCTATTACGAATTATTCATGTTGGGGAATAGACGTGTTTCGCGTATGCTTGAAATCAAATGTTCTTGAGAAGAAATACTTCTTTGTGTTGAATAAAATGTTATTAATAGAGAAGTATCTATTCAAAATAAACTACAACCCCGCACTCCCTTCCTGCACTGACAGTAAAGCTTCTTAGCTTCCTCTTCAAAAATTGATACTGAAACTCTATGGATTGGTACTTTTAATATCAAGGTCAGATCTAATCCAGCTTCAATATCTTCATCTCAGCCTCATCAACCTTTCTCGGGACAATATCTTCCCTCGAGATTCGAGTGGTCTCAGGTAATACTCGAAGGCCCTATATATCTTTATGTTTCCATAGCGATTCAACCCCCATCTTCAAACCATAGGCAAATATCGTTCTGAAAATTCACTGCCAGGGGATTCCATTCATTCGAACATCTAAGGAACATCTGTAATCCTTTTAGGGGATTAATCATAAAAGGAGTTGCCATCCGCAGATCTTTCATCCACTATTATTCTCTGCTATCTGAGTCACTCCTTACGTCATCCTTCGTCAATTTTACGATATGCTGGAGATAATGGAAACCCCACTTCGCAAACGAGAACTTAAACTTCTGTTTCATAAAGATACCGTTGCAGATGAATTAATCTTAAAGAGGGACCCTAATGCCAATCTGCCGTCCCATTTAGACGGGCGATTGCAGCTACAATCAAACGGCAACTGGGCGCTCTCTATATAGGCCACGGAAAATCAATAAAATTCGTGCGGATGGCCGAAATATTCGTAACTACCGAGATTTTCTCGTAATGCATCGATCAGAGCGAGGCCATTCGAGGAAATCTTTGTGTAAAAGGCTTTTTTGATGGGATTCTATCGTTTGGTGGATTCAATAGGCCCTCTTTACCGAATTCCATTACGCGGATGCGCTTTTGATCGACACTCAATTTAGAGGGACTCGTTCCACTGCTTTTTTCGAATGATTTGTGTATCGATTTTTAACGAATCGGGAATAAGAAAGTTGAAGAGCCGATGACGCAGTAAGACTGCGAAACCACCGGTCGGATTATTTTATTTCGTTTCGTAAAATTTTCAAAACATGTAGTTCTATCTTTCATCATTAAACTTATTAAGGAAAACATTCTTCTATGGAGGGATAGGACATCGTCATTGACGCTATGTTGAATAGAATTAAATAACGTGACGTGATTGGGACTCGAACCCAGGTACCAGTCATAGAGATATTTTTACTTTTGTATAACGTTATTATTCCATTCCCCAGGATTGATGGTTTGGAGTAAAATAATTTTAATACTATTAAGATTTACCTTTTCTCTATTTGTTCATTTTAACACTTCTTATTCTTTATAACTTCCTAAAACATTGTTATTATATGGGTATCTTTCATAGTGTGCCTACGAATGCGTACTCCTTAATGTGGAATATCAACCTTACCGCTAATTGAATCTCTAAAAATTAATCCTGTTTTCATAAAGATAAGTTATAAAAGCTAAGTTGGTCAATACAACCAGATGAGTTGGTAGTTTACTCTAATGTATAGCATGGTTATTAAAGAAAGCCATCAAGATATTTTCTGATATGTATTCACAACTAAATTTTATCTCTGAAATACGGCGTGGCTTAATAAAGATTAGGAAGTCGAAGGATTAGGTTGTTTTAGATAATATCTGATGATACGACAATTTTAGGCTTACATATACACTTCACTTTATACGCAATTTGAATAATTTACGCAAAAATTAATTAAATTAATTTCTCGAACTATTAAAAAAATATAAATCGAATTTTCCAAAATCTATATTTTTTCTCTTATGTCCCGAAAAACTAGGTATTGCCATAATTATTCAAAACTTGTCATTTGTTTCTTCAACAAGGAAAGCGAAATATGTTTGGCCTGAATCTACGAGGGCTTTTAAATTATGAATTTGCACATACATTAACACTTGAATTTAAAATAAACTCATATCAATTTGTATAACATTAAATGCGGTTTCTCATCTAAATGCGTAATAGATGAATTGATTTGAATAGCACATACATCGCTAAAGCTATTAGTGATTCCATAGAAAGATCTCAACAGGATGCACGGGATATTTGGAGAAGGAAAATAGTAAACACTAACCAGATTATTGGATTCTCGTATAGGAAAAATAAAATAATACAATTACTTCTGACAAACGCAACTCTTTCACAAATTGCCTCTCATAGCTATAAAAATGTGTCAAAGAATCACTCGGGAGAACAAATTGATATACGTAAAAGCAAAACTTTGAGTCTGATTTTTTACTTACTATTCCCCTAGTTATTCAATAAAAATCAATTTATTTGAATCGAAATCGGGTTAACAGATATCGTGATTTAAATTAGGTTCCTATGCCAAAAAGGAATATTCTGTGGTTGTTATTTGATTGAAGCGGTGTTAAGGTCCATAAATATGTATGTTTATTGTGGTTACTAATCAACAGTTATTCGTATACTGAAATACTATATTTATGATTTGGATTATTTCATTAGTGATACAGCAGTATTGAAATTGCACTGTATCCTTGGTAACGCTTGAAAAGAATTAGCGATGCGAATTCTATGGAAGTCTGTTACTCTGCATTCCACGTTTCAGCACTTCCTTTAAACGCAAATTCTATTCAATTAAACAAAAGATTGACGCGTGAGTTACAGCTTCATTGGAATCTCTCATCCCAAATTTTTTTATTTATTGCTTTAAAGGTAGCAAACACTTATTTAACCTAAAAAGAGTGTTATTGGCTGTAAATTTAATTTTTATACTCGCTGCATGGATTTATTTTCTTTATCTACAATTAGCAATATTCTGGATGAAATAAGTTCCCAAGCAAATATGCTTTTATATAAAATTTAAGGTTTATATTTTCTAAAATGCGATAAATACTCGTGTTACTAACTGACTTTAAAAAACAAGCAAATGGTATGCTTACAATTTGTTAACACAGGTAGATATTTTTTTCAATACGAATTAAACAAAAATGAAACATAAAGCATTAAAAAGCTAATACATATATAACTATATGTGTACTAACTATATATAGCTATAAGTACTATTCTATCCCGGAGCATTAAATGTCTCAAAATATCAAGATATCTTCTGTCGTTTAATTGGTGAAACATGGATGTTATTTATCAGATTACAGCCTAAGACTCTATAGATACCTAATTCAAAAGTGGTGCCTTAGAAGTGACTATATACGAATCAGAATATCCTCTGAAAAGGGTTCCACATCACTATTACAAGGCATTCTCTTTACCCCATGGGAGTACCTTAATCTTGTCTCAGTTTCTCCAGGGTCAACCCCTAGCTTAATGAGGGGTGGGAACCATTTGTTACCGGAAGCTAATTTTGGAATGATCCCCTAATATATTTATTTACCTACTTTTCACCGAAGCCCTAGGTAAGCTTGCTAAAGCCCTTGGGAATGTAACTAACTGTGGTTTAGAGCTACTCCATGCATCGAGAAAGTTTGACTTTCTTCGCAAAATATAGTTGCTGATTTCCTTCGTTTGATAGGAATAATACGCAATAAATGTGGTAAACAGATCAAAATTACCCGATTATTCACATATATGAAGTTTTAGAAAGCAATTTTAAGAACCGGTTGGAACTCACACTCAAGCAATTTTGAGAGAATACTGTATTTCTTTCGCTTTATCTTTAATATGAAAGCATTGAGAAAAGTAAAGCATAACATTCAATACCTAAATAAATGGATTACAAATCAAAACCAAGAATATTTAAACATCAGTAAAAGCAGGTAATGTTTGGAACAATCAAACAGATCAGTAGATCGGGATAAAAACCGTTGAAGGAGAGTGTAAAACAATAAAAAAACCTCTAAAGCAAAGAAATATATTTTAGAGCGAATTTATCAACAATAAAAACGATATAAAAATTACTTGCAAACCAATGAACAATTTTAATGATGAACAAGTAATAAAACATCGCGTTTTCAATACTTTTTTCAAAAACAAAATCATAGCGATATCGTTAAAATATATTAAAATTTAAATATTACTTTACTTATTCAACCTGTAAATCATTTAGAATATATATTTACTAAAAACGAGAAGAAGTATGGAAATATAAAAGAAACTCATCCTAAACTACCAATAAAAATCTTGGAATACCTCTAAAAAAATATCGTAAAAAGAGAACAACATGATTCACGGAAGATCAAGTATTCCAAACAAGCGACAAAGGCATTGGATGATCTCTTCGATAAACAATAAAGGCCCAAGAGGTAACACGAGAAGCGGGTGGAAAAGGATTCAAATTCAGCCGATGCAAGGGAATATAAAAAGGAAATAGTCGAGGATCGTATATGTGAAGAGAAAAAGGAGAAATGCAAGGAGCCAAAGGCGATATTAAATTTTCTCCCATCCACGCATTCAGTCCGTCCGCTGATACAAAAATTGGAACGCCACTCGGAAGAAATGACCTTGGCGTGTATTAAGTTTCCGACGTAATTCCCTCTAATTTTTTCATCTCTGAGTCATGATAGTGACGCTCTTGGATTTACTTCGTTACAGAAACGCCACGGAGTTTCCGAGTAATACATAGTGTCCTAGGTTCGAGTCCCGTATAAATTGAAATTTCACGAAAGAAAAATATCACTACATTCTCGGTGTTGTTATTAAATTAAAAAGATAAGCTTGCGAACGGATTATACTTTAAGTGCTGCTTTCTAATTAATTTCGTATGCCTAAGGTTGGAAATTAATGTAGAAAACATTTTTATGCTTTCTTTTATTCTAAATATGTTGCGTTTCAAATAACTATTTCCAATTTTCTATAATAAATACTGATTAAGAAAACTACTGCATTAATAGACAAGAAGTATAACGGTCATCATCAGTAATAGAACTGTTCTCTACTATAGAAATAATATCTTATGACCTTGGTCTGAAATATAGTACTATAGAAGAAAGTGAATGTTTATAATCTTATAGATAAGATACACGCTAAAATCCTTCCTTTACTCTATTTACTATGAGTATATTTCAGTTCATATATTTTTAAAAATGTACGAAGGAAACAATTGGCTATCTCTATAAATAGATTACCAAATCAAAAGAATAAATACTCTCAGATACTTCGTTTTATTGAATCGTTACATAGAGTACAAAAACAATAAGTAAGCGGCAATGTTAATTAATTTATACAGCCGATTCAGCTTATCCGATTGATGGCTCTAATAAAACAACGGAATTTATTTCCAGCCGATTCACTTGGAAGAGAAAGGAGACAATCAGCTCCTCAAAGTCGTGCCTTAAAAGGAGCTCTCTTTAAATCCATTAATTCTTCCCAGGGATGAAGACAACCTTCTAGAGAGACACCCCGCGACTCCCCTGGATATCTCACGCGAGTGTTAGACACGACGCCTAAAACGTTGAATTAAATGGGATGGATTTAATGAGAATGGGGGAGTCCTTCACGGCGATCGATTCCAGCAGCCCGGGCGGAATTTCCACGTCCCGGATTTGTATGAGCCGATGCTAATTTCACCGTCCATTAATGACGAATGATTAAGGCGCATCCCTGGTAATCATTAAAAAGGGAAGAAACTGGATTAACGGTCGGTGTAGGGCGTGATGGAAGGCGGGGTCAAATCCTTCTGCGGATAGGAAGTGGTTAAATAAAGCAGATGTGGGATGTCTTCCTCAGAATTATACATGACGGGTTTGGAAGGAGAAAGAAGATCCGCCATGTGTTGGGAGACTTCGGTAATCAGTCGAGCGGACTTAGGGGCAGATTGAACTATCGCCCTTCGAAAATCACGGCCAGATAACCCGGCTGATGTTGAAATAAAATTTTATTGTTCTCTTTTTATTGGTATATTGATTATATAGAGACTGATGTTGTTTTAGGTAACCATGGAGATTTTTCTCTCCCTCCGCAGTGTCCCTGTTTCCTTCGTAACATTAAATTCAATATAGCCGTGGAATTTAAGGATATATCGACGTATGAGGTCTGAAAAATTTGGCATTGAAACCCGGGTTTCTCAACTGCAGATTGGTTAATACTCACAAAGATTATACAATAAATAGGCAATAAAAATCATGTTATTTAATCCTAATAGCGTCAAAATTTGGCGTGAGATACCTTTAAAGAATTATAAACCGTTCCAAATTCGCTATTCAACTACCTAGACAACCCAATACTTCTGAGTCTAAAACTGGAGGATACCAACAAAGGTTGATCTAAAATTCATATCGAATCGAGTTGTAATGATGACTAGCGACATCTGCTAATGCTACAGATTATGAGGAAGAGAAGCTGAGCAGATGTTTTATCATTTCCTTCATCATTCCTCGAGATCCTTCGTCAAAATGAGTGATGAAATAATGCTTGTCATTCATTTTCCATTACCTTTGTAACAGAGGAAAACGGGGTTTTACCAGGATTGAATTTTACATTCTTACCCAACAAGAATTAACTCTGACGTTCTAAATTCAACCACCATTTAAATCTGTTTAAAATGTTTCTGCTGTAGTTATATTATAAACAGAAATAATAATAAATCAGTATATTATCGTACATCTTTTGTTATGCGGATCGAACTTCTTTATGTCATGATATTCCTTTAAGGAGTTAAATGTTATCATTCAATTATTTGTTCGAAAATAAAGTTGCAAATATAATAACTTAACATGTAACTGTAACATAAAAATGGAAAATAACTGAAAGGATGAAATTTTGAGATGATAAATTTATTTCTGTGCTTTCACCAAATTTTTATTAAACACTTGTTCTTTATACTTGATGTTAATAACATTCAATATAATTAAAATCAATCCTAATAATAAAGTCTCCTGAATACAGTAAATTATAAATGTATTCGCACTATGTTATATTTCCTTCAATTCATGAACTGCAATGCCTAATAAATGCTTTTAAGTGTCATTTATACTAATTTTCCGGCTGAGAAACAATAGCAACCTTTAAAATTAATCAGTATATCAGAATCTACATTATCTGTCATAGATAGATTGATTTTTGAGTATAAATTGAGATGCGAAAATTGCACGACCTTCAAAATTTTCTTCGTAATTCTTTTTTTTTCTTTCCTTGTGACTAATCCTCATAAATTGTTAATATGGACTTCTATTGAATTCACACGTTAATTGGTCCAGTGAGAGAAATTTAGGTCAGATACCTATACTTAGATTCTTATACCTATACTTCTATACGGGAATTAAAAAAAAATTGAACAGAAAAACAATGAAAATAAGACATCAGTGGCCGAGTAATAGTCTTCGATTTACAACGAATAACGGAAGATAAAGTTTTTGAGTTCCATCAAAAGAACAGCGCTGCATGAGCTGTAGAACCATTGAGATGGCAAAGTGGCAATTTTTTCAATAGAGACTGGAACCTCTCTTCTCCAGGTGAAAACGGCTGTAATTTCCAGCAGCCAATTAAAGAGGAGCCCGAAAAGTGTTAGGTTGTGACACTGGAATTATACATGGGACCAAATTGGAATGGCGTCACTTCGAGGAACTGCATCGGTGGCCAAATGTCAATTAATTTGACAAACTGATCCTCAAATGGTAGTGACTTTACAACCGTCTCTCAGCGTATCAACCATCGAATTAAAATGCGACCATAAAATATAAAATTAGACTATCATTATATCGTTGTAAATTCTTTCTTTTATAATTTTTTCTTCTTCAAATTCATTTTTATTGAAGCGTGGAAAATAAACGGACGTATCATTTAGAAGAGATACTTTATCTCTTGAATTGTTCTATAAATTATTTTATATACCTTTTATTTTACAAGGAATTAGTTTGAAATAGCTCTCCTCTTTCGTTTCCCTTGAAATTGTGAACGATTGATTGATCGTGTCTAAAAAAAGCATCATTCATTAAAAAAAATCTTTTAGAAGGAGAATTTTAGTAATGAGTGATCCAAAATTTTCTCTCTTTATAAAAATAACCCTCATTCATTTAAGGAATTTATATTTGTATTACTTTATATGCGTCATTATCAATGAATTAATTTTAAATTACAATTTTATCGTTAGCGGCGTTCGTAATTTTTTAAATTTCTCTAAGTAAAATTGAAAAATAATCAGAATGATGATAATTGAATACTGATCAGAAAATTATATAGCTTTTAGATATGAAAAAATTGGGTTGTTATCGAGAAATTCCTAAGTTCTTTTGCCCTTCAAGATTCTAATTGAGTTTGACTGCGGTGTAAGAGCACCAGAAGTAGCTCAAAGATTATTTAACACCATTCCCTATAACGCACACGTCCCTAATTCCTTCAAACAAGTCGAGAGTTTCTCATTCAATACCTATTTGCTATCATTGACGGGTTCTTCTACATTCAATTCAATTTTCTCGTTGCTCTACACTTCTGTTGCCATTACGTTCTACCAATCAAAATTCTATCCTTCCTCACCAACTCTAGCACTACTTCTTATTCCCTCTATGGATCCAGCATCCTCTTCTCTGTTCAAATAAACGCAATTGATTTTGTTATCTACGTACTCGAATGCAATGGATTTAATGAAACTGTATTGGTGACGAAATAATACTGTTATTACGTATTAAGTACGACTTAATCATGAAACATTTTAACAATACGTAATTCTTATAGAGAGTTCACAGAGTAATAAATTCATTATTTAATTCATTAAGGTTTTGTTTCCGACTAAAAGGATAAACGTCAACATTAATTCCGTAACAGAAAAATGGCTGTTCGCAGGGATTCGAACCTGTAACCTTTGCCTTTGAAATTCAGCCGTCCTAACCAATTTTCTACAAAGTTCGGTGACATACGCGTATCTATTTCACGTAATTTCGAATCGTACTTTTCATCAATCCAAAATGCTTTTGCGTCAGTAGTCAAAATCCATCAAAAGTTCCAATAATTTGGTTTTCCTGCATTAATACAATCGATCGCATTGCGTGTTTTCGTCAGTGTGCAGAATCCAATTGGAAAACCAACATATACTAATGAATTTCCCAACTTATTAGCATTTCCAAAGAGGATGATTATCACTCCAATGGAATTCCCTTCATTTTATATGCACAAGGATTAGCCATCATCGTCTATCGGTTATTGGAACGGAAGCGATGGCCGATTATGCCTCCGAAATTCCTCTTTTTTTTAAACCACGCCCATTAATTTTCGCGCCCGTTCTCTGCAACAGATAAATTATTCACTTCGCCCATTCGCCATCACTCGATCCCGATATTTATACTTTACTTTCCGCGTCGATAAAGCGTCTGATAGATGAGCAAAAAAAAACTCCTTTCAAAGCCGAGCTAAAATTGTTACTTTCCGGGAAATATAAATGCATCGCTTTTAAGTGCGACGGAATTTACGATTTCCTCGCGTATTTTGGTGCAGCGTTGTTATTCTCCGTCACGGATTAAAAATGCTAATTTATAAAAAGCGGCGGAGGAAACATTTATTCGAGTTGTGCGCCTGAAATTATGTGCGAATATTCTCGCGAAATTTCTCTTTGCAAAAACTTGGTTTGTATATATATATATATTAGAGAGGACTCTGCAAGCTGCTGAAAAACATTCTGGAGAAAGTTACGCCGAAATGAAATCAAGATATTATATTTCGGAACCGACGGAATAAACTGCAGCGTTGTATTGGAAAGTCTGCTATTTAGATTCGATTGGAGTTCTTTTGAGAAAATCTTGATATTTTAGTACGAGATTTGGAACCTATATTCGTCGATGATTTGAAAACTAGATATCAGAGTTTAAAAAAAATTGGCGCATTATTACGTGTCGAAGTTCTGCAGATAAAATATTTTCGCGTATTATTTTTTAGGCTTGACGTTTGGGCCGATTTCTTGAGGGTTTCTACTCGAATTCGCGAGTAAATTAGGAATATGAAAAAGGGTGGATGTATTGGAAATCCATTGAGGATTTTTATTTATTCCTGAGCTTATTTCTGTTTCGAAATTATAAATAATCATTCATCTGATATAGAAAGAACGGCTTGCAAGCAGGCGAAACATATTTCCCTACTGTAAATGTAAAAAGTTCGTTAAATCTCAGAAATAGGCAACATTTCGTTAATAAATAATTCGATTGTTAAAAGCTTCTTATGCCAACCTTAGCGATCAAGTTGATGCATAAGCATTTAAAAATGAGACATAAAGATTTATCACGAAAGACTGAATTACTCTATAAATCAATATTCACGGTGAGTGATGTTACAAATATATTCCGTTAAACATCGGTCCTTACTAACAATTAATTTCTTAAATTCATAATTAAGTGAGTTTAAGAATTCAGTATATAAGTTAACTTTTCATTGAAGATTAAAAAATATCATATAAGAAATTTCAGAATGTAACATCTGTTATATTCGTTTTAGTACAATTTTGTTAGCATGAAACACATTTAAGAGGTTTTTTATTAACGGAAATAGTTAAATAGTGATCTCAATCTAAATCTTTCACCACCTTTAAGCTGCTGAAAATATAAATGTGATGGAATACGTTAGGAATTATAAACAAGTAATTGACAGAATTTACTTTTTTTGTAGAAAAAGCTATGAAAGGAAAACTTTCCCTAAAAAAACTGAATTTGACTCAAAAATATAAAAAGTAGGCTTATAAATTAATATATTCATGAAAAAACATTATATGTATAAAATGATGGAAAATGTGAAAGTTGACGAAAATATTTCAATATTCAAATGATTACAATTTATCGTACGTATAATAAAGAAGAAAAATATATTATAAGCAATAAATAGGAAAAATATAAATAATTCAGACCAAATAAAAAATAAAAATTATAAATGAGATATAAATAATAAAACTATTTTTGTGCGACCTTGAGAGCTATATTGTAATGAAACTATAAAGTGATATATATAAAATCCTGTTTATACAGAAAAAACTGGGAGCTTAATAAACTTCAAATACAATGCTGATTAACATTAAATACATTAATCCTTTTGGATTTCAACTGTTTCTGTATAAAGATCTGATGAAAAGAATTATGGTAGGAAAAGGACGTTTTGACACTTGAAAGCCGTAATCTTCGAGATTAATGCTTCTAAAGCGATTTTAATGGCAATCGATTGGAGAAAAAAAAAAGAACTGCGTTTAATATTCATAAACTGGAACTTTATGATAAAAAGTAAGAAAATGGATTGAATATATTAATCAATCAAATCTACTTTTAAATGACTTGTGAATGATTTTGCTTGTCGCATCGAAAACATGAAGATGTTAATAGACCGACCCTAAAGAGTATGAATAATGGTTCGTGATTCCAAATTTACATATAAATGGCGTGTTGATAGAAATATGGGGTAAAAGCAATATAATAAATTATGTCTCATTGTTGTTCGAAATTTGAGGGAAATGATAAGACCAAATTCATTCGTATCGTTACCGTATGAAGAGATATCAGCGTTTTTGATACAAATACGATTTTTAGTTATAATATGAACAATGTTCGTAAACTTCAACCAAAGTAGTCATAAATTGGAATATAGAATGAAGCAATATGTAAACATGTTATTCCAAGTGCAGTTAAGGAAAATAATAGTTATTGTTCTTTGTTTTATAATGGGCAAACAAATTAAATGGATTTATTTTAGAAATATAATGCCATAAATAGAATCAGTGTCTTGAATACATGTGCTATTTATCTTTCCGAATATGAAGATAACTAAAGCACCACAGCAATGAAAATCCATTACTTTATTAACATAAAATTCCTATATATGTACCTTTTGTGTATATGAATATGTATATATATATTCCCTTAGGCAGAAAAAATTTTAGGTATACTACATAAAAATTTGAATAAAGATAGAAGTAATATCTAGTGCATTTTGTCAATTAGCACTACTTTTATAAAATTTAAGGGTACTCCAACAATAGAGATTTATTTTCTAGGAAATCTAGGCCCTCAGTCTCCATGGAAACACAAAAATAAACAACGTCATTAAAAAAACTAAAATAGAAAATAATTCCAAAAACTAAAGGATCTAAACTTCGCTATAATAATCGCCATTAAAACAAAGGAAGGAAACAAAATGATAATCCTTTTGGAGAACGCGAATAAAAAGTGAGGAACGCCGTCCTCATGAAGAGGATTTCCGAGAAACGAAATAAATAAATCGGAAGAACAACCGAGAATACTTTCGGAAACGAGGAAAACATGCCGGAAATTGAAATAAAGTAGAAGGAAGATTTGTGGGCATAAACTATGATTAGAGACTGAGGATGCTCGACAACTTTGGGAAATCAATTTTTCGCAAGACTTGAATTCAAACTACGAAAAGTCGTAGTTTTCGTGAGCAGAAAAAAAATGAACGGAATTCTAGAAAAGACCCAAATGGAAAGGAAATGCAAATAGAGATTAAAGATAAAGGAAATGATCATAAAGAATAGAAACAGAACAAAATTTGAGGACATTTTTAAGTCTACGTAAACGTGAACAGCTCGGAAGATACACTTATGAAATGAGACTTCTTATGAAATGAAAAATGAAGCACTTGCACTCAAGCACATTGTATTTCTATTCATGTGATCATGGTCTCTACCTTAAAGGTCATCATCAGGTTCTTTCTATTTAACCCATTCATATTATTAGCTTAAATTCGTTTCTTGGAATATTATTCGTAACCTTTTTTACCCGTGAAAATTTTGAGGAAAAATATTTTTGTAACAATACTTAGTGAATTATTCTCGACCTGAGGGTAAACTGAAGCAAAGATTTTGCGAAAAGATGTGCATTTGAGCCCAAAAATAAGAAATTTCCCAATTTCTTTCCACAGAGGTGAAAATCCTTTGTTATTTTGCTCAACTCTCAGCACTGAAGGAGTACCAATTTTCTTTCTTACCAAAATTGGGTCTTAAAGTAAATGAGAGGTACAATGGTAGAAGAAAAAATTGCTACTTAGAGGAGAAAGAGATAAGAATTCCAGGATTTGACATTTTTCACATTTACTTTCACCTTGAATTTCTTGCCGTAAGATTTTTTAGCAAAGAATAATATTTTCCAGAAATTTTACTGCCTATTAATTGCACTTTTGCATTGACAATTGCATGTATATTAATGGACACTTATATCTCACTAAATCTACAAATTTGTTCTTTGTTCATTATAGATCTAGCAAGACTTAATGCAAAGCAGTTGATTAAGAGAAAGAACTTTGTTATTTCCTTAATATTTTCTCTTTGCATATAGCCTAAATACAATACTATGGAAATTACAAAGTTCTTCTAAGACTATAGTATTTATTATATTTAAAATACTATTTTAAATATACTAAGAGAATTATTATAGCGAATAAAAATAAATTTAGAATTCTGAATTTTAATGACGTTCAATCTAATAATATTCTGTACATACTTCGCTTTCGAAAATTGCTAAGAACACTCGCATAATTAACTTTTGACGTCTTTAAGATCTCAAATAGGTAACTGCGATTCCATTTCTGTAAGAGAACTACCTTAAGAGATCGTTGTCCAAAACTAAACGTAACTTTTAGGAAAAAAAAATTTTAGAATTTCCACTCAATCCAATATTCTCGCGTCATCTAAAACTTGCGCCTTGCTTTAAACTTTAACATCTAAATTTTGGCACCAAACTAACCTCCGTGTACCTGACGTTGCGACATAAAAATTCGAACAAAAAATAATTTTAACTGCGACAACGGTTCGGAATAAAAAAAAGAATACGTTCGGGGTTTTTTTTGGATCATCGCTTCTTTCCCTGCATTTCCATTCGGTGGATTAGTTCGAGGCAAATCCACGAGAGGGCAAACAATCGCGAACGCACGAATCAATTCGCTCGTTTTTTAAAGTCAATTTCATGTCTTGGCTGCGACAACTCGATGGAGGTCATCCCTCTTCTCAAATGGATTAAAAAAATGTGAGAGGAACTCGACGCCCTCTGCCTGCAAAGCGGAGGGCCGCTCAAGGATATTGCTGAAAAGGTAAGAAACGGATAAAAGATAAGAGGGCTGAAAGGATGCAAAGGGAAGCTGAATGGTTGCTAAGAAACCTCCGACTGAGAGAGAAGATATCTCATTTGGCATAAGTACGTATGCATCACCAGATATCATCCCCATTTCGAGATTAATTTCGATGCAGTGTTTACCTCCTGAGCACGCATCCAGGTACTGCTTTGCGTGCACATATGAGTCTCGTTTTAATTCCGCGTAAATACGGTTCGAAAGCTTTCAATTCTATTCAAAAGAATAGCTGATGTCTGTACGTTCCTAAAATACTACATCTTATCGGCTCTCTGCAACATTAAAGTGCTCAAAGTAGCTCTCGTGAAAAAGTTGATCATTTTGGATCATTACGGATAACTCAAACGTAATCTTATTTTAAACACTCGTTGCGGTATGTAAATTACAACCCAAGGTAAGAAAACACAATTTTTCGATTGAATTGGAAGATAATCATCAAATTATTTTATGTTAAAATTAAATTTATGATAGGTAGAATTTGTTTTTTTAATGTTAATTAACTTTTTTAATGCAAGCCGGCTTCAAGAAACTGTGAATTATTTCAGAGTCCATTGCAGAAATTGTTTAGCTACTCGAAATATCTTACACTTCATTAGATTTATTATTACGTAATGCATGCATATAAAGCATGCGGATCAATTACGCTTAAATTTAAATAGGAACAAAAAATACAACTTTTTTCTTTCAAATTCAGTGATTAAGTTTAGTAAATTAAAGAAAAAATCTTACAAATTGATAGTTCTGATCACCTTATCTGAAATTATAACGAACTTGAATCGACACTTCCTGTTCGTATTTAACGAATACTATTCTTTTTTATAAATAATAAAAAATTATAATAATCTACGACTTCAAAATTCGAGATGCATTACGATGATATATTTATTCTTTTATTTTAATTATAATATTGAAATGTTTACAAATTTAATTATAATATCGAAATCTTTCATCTAGGATGTATTAATCTCTTCAAGAACATGTTCTTTTACTCCTTCGTTGAAAAGAATTCAAATGAGCAGTTAAATCATACGTGTGAAAACAGATTATTGTCTGTCTCTGTTTGAGAGAGAAAACAGTTAATAAGAACTGAAATAATGACACAATATGCAGAGTGACACTTCCATCGCTTCAATTTAGGGCATATGAATAGCGGATTAATTTATTCCTTAATCCTACACTAATACCAATATATATGTATTCCAATAAAAAAAAGAAGATTAAAGTGAAATCTGGTACAATTTAGGGGAATATAAATCGAAATATTAATTATTAATATTAATGGAAGAATAATTTTTTTACTTTCATATTATAGGATTTGTTTCGATTAAACTTAACTGTATGATGAACTTTAAATAAATGAAATCATTATTCGATTGCTCATAGAATTTAATTCCGTCCGCCTATCAAAGACAAAAAAGGAATTTTTAGAGAATATATATAAATTTATGGAATTGGTGGCACAAACAGACAAATATTTTCTTGATAAATTACTAACTTTCTTTCTTCCTTTCTCAAGAATCTTCTACACTTCAACCCCTCTCGGACATCCTCAATGGTCATTGAATAATAAAACTCAGACTAATACGGTATTTTATCAATAAATTGCAGATATTTCTACATATATAACGATATACTAATGACTCTATAGATAATAGATTCGAAGCGGAGTCATAGAATAGACAAAGACGCACTGGAATCAATCCTCGGAAATCCTCAAATGGAACCGACAAGTACCGCATAAGTCCCACCCACCAAATTATCAAAAAAATTGATACAGTGCGGGAACCATCCTCTCGAGAGGACGTCTTAACGTATAAGAAAAAGCAAAAACGGTGAAAGGGGAAGCTAACTGATTCGGGAAAACTGGGAGAAGCAGAGAACAAGGGATGAGGCAAAAACAAGGTAGTTGGGCCTCGTGAATGTGATTTAGGATATTAGATCTGCGTTAGGGGGAGCGAAGGGCATGATGGGAAATCCACGAAAGGGAGGAAATGGAGGGGAAGTGATGAATAGAAGGGATGTGGAAAGAGATGAGCTGGGAATACGTAAGGAAGCATGTACTATGATATGTGTCTAGGACCACCTCTATAAAAAACAGTACAATACAAAAGGATGCAGAGCTACGGTTGATCAAATATGTATGTATTTGGAGAATGGATTGTCTTATTCTTTTAAAGTGATTGCTTATATAAATCATTATGCATTGGATATAAAAGAACGTTTAATAATACGTAAGGAAGCTAAGTTCGTCTTTATTCAGTAGCAAACTTTTGAGTAAGGAGATCACTCTGAATAAGTATACATTATAATTAAGTTTTTAGCATACATAGTAAAAAGTAATACGCAGCTACATACAATACTTGATCGTAAAAATCTAATCCACCGGGATTCGAACCTGGGACCATGCGAGTGTTAATAAGGCTCAACCTATCGAGTCCTACATTACGTTAGTTTTTAAGAGAAAAAAGGAACAAATATCGTATACTTCTTCAAAGCAGAAATATTCATTAAGAGAAAAACTTCGTACTTTATCTACAAAAATTTCTTTCGCTCGCTTCATAAAATACACTGTAAATTATATTTTCTTAAAGTTTGCAAAAAATGTCCTGAGAATTCGTAAGCAGAAGAACTTATAATGAATAAAATCTTCTTTGATGGGTATGCATCCTGAAACCATTAAAATCCTTATGACTTTCTTTACGCTCATGTTAATTTACTCTAATAAAATTTAACATAGCTTAAGAGACGCACGTTATATGGAATGCAATTCATGACTCATCGTGATATGACTTTAGGCGCGAGAGATGAAAGGTTAAATTAAAAGCCAGAAGATACTCAAAACATGAACGATTTGACAATTGTAGCAAATAATTATGAAGATAGTTTTCGCAAGAAGTCATACACACATTTTCAGAGAATTTACATTCTAATATTAATAAAATTGTTCTACCCTCCGAATTGAAACCAGACGCCCTTATTCGTCGCAGGATAAGTGTAAATCTGGTCCTTAGAGATGCGTCCAAAATCCATTCTTACGAACATAATGTGAAAATGATCCTTTTTGAAGAGCACAGAGATTTAAGATGCCATCAAACGATTTGAAATCTTCTGGAAGGAGAAACATCGAGGGTGGAAACGTATGAAAGAGTATATGTGGGTGGCGATAGAAATAAACGCATTCTGGTCGTGTGTGAGAGAAAGCGACAAACAAATAAGTTTCGGAAGGGGCACAAAAACAATAAAAGCGGCGGAGTGCGGTGGGGAATAGAAATCGACTTCGGAGAACCGCTGGGAAAAAAAGATAACAAATGATTAGGGGAATACGATTGGAGGAGGTGACGGGGGTCAGAAAGGGACAAGATAGGGTTTTTTTAAAGTGTGCGGAATTGAAAAACGAAGGAAATTATGAAGCGAAAGGAAGAATGGTGAAAGAGCAGGTGGATCGATACGGGGAGGCTGTAGGCGGGGAGGGAAGATGGCGGTTGGAATAGGGCGCGGACGGAATGTCTCATTGTGTTGAATGGGGCCTTGGGGCGGTGCTTTTGATTCGGAGGTTGAAGTGTAGGTCGCCGTATGTACTTCTGCGGCTCATTTGGATGCGTGTAGACAATGGAGGTGAGGAAGAATCCTGACGTTGTTAGGAATGATGGCCGTGGAGCTGTATGGGTTTGCGTCCATTATTAGGAGACGGGAAGTCCTCTCCTGCATTTAACACATTGTTCCGTCGTGCATGAATACCCAAGGAGGCTTCCAATGGATATGGTCGACGTTTCAATGGAGGAATGTGTGCGAAAAAGGGTAGAAACTGAATCGCACGCACGTTTTTCATTAGGAGATGCAGAGGACAAAAGATGAAGAAAGTGTATCTTCAGAATGGGATGGAACTTGGGTCCGAGAACGGAGTGAATGTTCGTGTAATATCCGCTCTCTCAAAAGTGTATCACACTTGGGGATCGCCGTGAATGGGATTTAAAACGCCAATGCATTATAATTACGGATGTTGGTTATTCCTACTCTAAAATACACGCGTATCATATTTAATTGTTTCATTAAGTGGTTCATCTAGATATAGGTAATTAAGCTACAGTCTTTTATTCTAGGAATCAGTGTTTAGAGATATATGTGGTGATGCAATTCATCATAATAAATGCATAATTTTACAACACAAAAGTAAACGGAAAGGATGTCAGTATTTAAATATTCTTATTGAGTTATTGAGAGCTCTTCATTTGTATAAACTGTATGTTTTTGATCAAGGATAAATGAAATGAATGAAATTAATATAAGAAGTAGAAATTAGAATAAATGGGTGGAATAATACGCTTATCATATTCTGAAAAATAAGTCGGTATGCATTGTCTATAAAACAAGAGCTCAAGAAACACACAAACAGTTAGTACATTCATTTCTTTTATGCGAGTCGATGTAACCTCGAGAGTGATCGAGACGTACTTCACATACATCATAACCGGACAGCGTAGAACCAGCGTTAGAATTACAAGGATTTGGAAGATAAAACGAGATTTCATAGAGTTGAAATTGATTTACTGAACCTCTAATTCACAACTTCTCAGAAATTGAATCCAACAGCAAACTTTTTTCACCGTAAAACATTCCTGACTGTCCAAAAGGAGTCAAACTTTGATAAATATGCCAATATTTTGTTAAAGGCTGCCATTTTCGAAACCTGCTCTTGACAACTGATGAAATAATTAAAACTGAGTTTGTTAACTTTTCTCGACGTAGGAAAAATATCTTAGAGAAAATGGCTGGATAAGGATCAACGGTGATAGATGACATTCTGCCACTAAATTTATAAACTAGACATGTATCCACCTGAACAAGATGAAAAATTTGGGGAAAATGTAGATAAAATGAGATAATCATCAAGGCAATGTAAGATCTTTAAATATTTTCAGATAGTTTAGTTAATTTAAAATACAAAACGTAATATTATTTAGGTTATTATAGTTTATGAAAGATATATATATCCATTAAAACTTATATATTATGAATAATATTCGGTACAGCAAAAAGCATAAATTTAATCATTTTTCAAAGAAGATATTTCATTTTATCTCCTTTTAGGTTTTCGAGACGCACTTTTCAGGAGTTTGATGATTTGATACGAGCTACACATTTAACTGCGTAATACGTCCTATCTCGAAGAATATTATACATTGATTATTGCTGTAGATGATATTCACGTATACCACTTTCGATATGAAAGGTGTGTGCTCCATTTTCAAAGATTTTTAATTTTACCATAGATTTAAAACAGTTTCTGCTGAAAAGAATACAATTTCCATTATAAAAATTCATCAAAAAAGATATCTAAAATCCATTTCTACCTCAAAGTTGCTCCAATTCAAAACACATCTCCCAATTTATACGTGATGGATTTATGGACTTATTAAAATGAACTTCATTGGATAGAAAGACGAATAAAACAATTTGAAAACTAAATTAATTGAATAATGAAAAAAATTCGTGATTTCAGTGAAAATTGGAAAGTTTTTTCATTATTCTGTGGCTTTCCACGAAGTCACGCCTTCTCATATTGATTCCATAAATTAATTGAATACACCTATTCTATATTTCGCCTATCTCTATTCTTTGATTACCTCAGAATGACGTCACCATATTTAACTTGTTAAAACAAACTTTAATGAAAGGAATGCAGTTAGTAATTGATGCTTGAGCAGAGGGTACGGCGTAATGCTACGTAATACAGAGATTTGGAGAGATGAGACACTTGGAGTCTCATTATTTATTGCCAGTTTATGGAATCATTTCCCCCCTACAGACGCGTACCACTTCATTTGGAGGGTTTCCTTGGAAACACGTACTGCTACCGTGGCTCTTATTAAAATCGCACTCGTGAGAGAAAGAAAACTCTCAAAACTTTTCATCTGAGGTGAGACCGCATCAAAGAGATTAAACTTTCCCTCCGCATACATGGCAACCTTTTTTCGCACCGTGAAATAAGTGCGTTTTATTTTATTTGCGAGGCTCCCTTTTGCCGTCGCCACCCCTTTCTTCCCATCATCACCGTCGTCTGCGGAACTAAGTGCGTGATTTTGGAATTGCAAAAGGGGGTTAGTTGCGGGAAATCTCACCGGACCATTCGAGGGCGCTGGAGTTCGCGTGAGTGGGATTTGGCTTTTGATGCAGTGCGACCTATCTCCTGCTAGCACAATGCCTTCTAGAAAGATGCTCCTCCTCGAGAGATGAAAAAGATGGCAATTTCGACCATTATTATCTTTCCCCGAAAGATGAGAAATAAAATGAAAGGTCTATATAGATCAGTCTAGCGTTTTGAACCCACGTATCATTTCCTGAGGGTGGAAATGAAACTTTTGGGATTTATATATAAATATATATAGAAATGGTTTTATAAATACCGTATCTGCAATATCCTGTTCCGAAAACTAGGAATCCCTCAATATTATTTGGTCATTGAGTTTTCGGCCATTTCTCGCTCATTTTAGCTTCATCTTTGGGATATGAAACTGAAGTGATAGACCGGTTGAAAAACGTTATTAACTGAATGAAATATCTCGGAAAATAAAGCTAAGGAGGAATAATTCCAATTTCTCTAACTTGATATGTGAAGCAATATACTGAGTGCACTCTTCAAAAGAGAATACCTTAAATAAACTATTATTGTGTATGTTTAGACTTAGTTAGACACACGCCTTAATACACAGTTTTTAATATTTCATGAGTAACTATAGGAATATGAGTAAAATCTAAGGATTAATCCAGTTTAAATAGATTTATTATCCTGAGAGATTTTTCTCATTGTTCTTAATTTCATCTTAAGTAGAATCTCCATTGAGAACTGGCAGCTATACCAAATAAATTCATTCCAAAAACTTCATGAATATATCTGTCTCATATATAATAATCACCGATAAATGATTTTCTTTTAGCTCTATCAGCCATTAAACACATCTACAATTTTTCTGAAGAGCCATTTGTTTAATTCACAACAAAACACAGCAATATCTGTCTCCATGGTGCCCACTACTGATAAACAATCCCGCACGATTACCCGCAGACAAAATTAATCTCCTTAACCAAACATACGGTTTAAAAAAATGTGTTCTCGGAACTTAAAGATACTTATCAAGAACATTTTGTAGCAAAGAATGTGAACTTTAGTATACCAATATTTCGGATAAAAATTTCTAGGCACAGTAATTCTGCAGAAGTACGCTATTAAATAAAAAGAATCGGAGTTAATCCACTATGTTTGCGTTGAATGGATAGATAAAGATCGCGGAAAATTTGAGATCCAACATGGGAAAAACTTTACTCTTTAAAAAAGGACAAAAGAAGTTCTCGAACAATTTCCAGAATCGCTATTTTCATGAAATTATTGGCTGGACTATTGGCGTAAGGAAAGATCGGAGAGTAAAACTGCAAATACTTTCCTCGACCCTGCAAGAGGAATTGCATTGTAGAAAGGATTCACTACAATTTTGTAGTGAATCATTCAATTTCATTAAAGAAATCGAAATCTAAATTATAAATACGAATTTAATTAACTTATACATAATCTCCTCTACATCTGCACATTCAACGATCACTCTTGAAAAAGAATTATAGGTTTAAAATCTAAAAAAAAACTCAATTGCAGTCTTGTAAACCTATTCTCATTAAAATTTAATACACCATATCAATGAATCAACTAAATTACATCGATTAAAGTACATTAATTTTGGGTGCTCATTTAAAATTTTTTATCTTTTACGGTCGGTAAACTTTCATATAGTTAACATATTAAACTTTTACAAAGTCATGAAGATAAGAATCTACATGTATTTTTTTAATGCAGCAAATGCATTTCCTAAGGACATTTACGTATTTTTTAAAAATTTCTCATCAACCATAAAAGTAATCGAACCAGTTCTGTACCGTGAACCAAAAATGAAGTATAAAACAAAACGTACGCCATAGATTATCTTGATTCTTTATTAAATACAGAGACATTCGGAAGAAACCGCAGCTGATCCAATTATTTATACGCATGGATGAGAGCATTAAAAATCCAATAGGCTGTTTCGACTGCAAAGAATTGCTGTGAAACTTGATAAAAAAATTTCACACGAGGACCCTATTTCATAAAACCGCATTAGCGTTCGATTACCGAGTTGGTGCATCTGTTGCGAAGTGATAAAAGAGGCATTATTAAAAAAATCTCTGTTCACGATTGAACTGTTTTTGGAATAGGATATTGAAAATTATCGGGTAATGCAAAAATTCTGCTAGAGTTTCATCGGAATTTTTCACACATCTACTGAATAGTTTCATTTTTGAAATATTGGAAGTATTTTTATAAATAGGAAAAGACTGCTTTTTAATTTATTCATTATTAAGGACTCAAAAAACAGCTAAGAACCAAAATTAAATTTAATCCTCAGCAAAAACTATGAAACGGCACTGATATTTAACTTTAAAAATCAAACGATAATAAAATTTAATATAGAACGATAACAGAAGGAGGAGGGAAATAAATTAATCAATTTATAGAAAAAATAAAAATGTTAGAAGAAAGTTCAAGGGAAGGATATTACGATAACAGAACCTAAGTGAACCAGTGGTTTAATACAGCTTTTTCCCAATAATGTTAATAATACCTTAAAATGATCTTAAATTTCACACCTATGTTTGCACACATTGTATATTCCGGTTCAAAAACATAGCTCTTGAGATTTTATTTCTCAATGATGCTTTTAATTCTTCCAACTTAAAGGATTAAAACCTTGAGTTCTGTTTATGCCGTAATTTTACCCAAATTATCAAGTATTCACCCATTAAGAGGTCCACTAACGTTAAATCCTGCGTTCCCCACTTTATCACGATATCCGACTACTTATTTCGTAAACCGAAACCTGAGAAGAGCCGGGAATGGACAGGTGGGGCAAGTGGAATTAGGGGACCTTGGGTTGCCACAGCAACCGCCTTCTACCAAGATCCCTCTCCGATCTTGCATACTAAGATAAATCGACAAATCACTTTAATGCCAGTTCTCAGACAGTGCGGGTTCTATTGTAAGTTTCAGATTCCCGGGAAAGTTTTATGTTAAAGTCACGGATTAACAGACTTGAAAAAAGTTAGATAGGACCGGGATTCGAAGCCGGATCTTCCAATTATCAGGTTGGATAGAATGGTCAAGCCATTGTGGTATCGTACTATACATTTCAGACATACTTTTTCGAGGACAAATTTCAATGTATGATAATTAAATTATTGTCTAAATTTATGCACGTACATTTATTTACATCATTTATTTATTTCCATCTATTTATATTATTTAATTGCGTAATAAATCCGTCAACAATCGTTGAATTAATTGTTCTATCAATTTATATTAACTCAATCATCCAGACGCCAAAAAAATTCGGCGGCAGATTCTGGAACTAAAAAAAGTAAACAAATGGTCGTTACGGAGAAGAAACAAGCTAAGGTCGCAAACAATCGCCGCATTGACGCGTATTTTCGCCGAAAGCGAATCCGGGCAGAAAATATACGACAGGGATCTGATTCCAGGAACGGGGTGAAGAAAGATAAAAGACATCTCTCGCCATAGAAAATTCTGACGATTGATCTCGGAGGGAAGAGAAAAGTAGAACAAGAGAACATAACCTTCCGAAGCGTGGGCGTGTTATATGCCTTCTGACCGTAATCCTTCCTTCACGCGGTTCCCATCCATCATGGGGGAAGGCTCTTTGTGATTTTCTCACCCTTTTCAAGGACTGATTTCCCGGTTTCCCTCCCATTGGCCATTCATCAAGTATACATCTTAAATGTTTCCTATGCTAAGGATAGAGGAAAATGCACTGCTTCGTTCGTGCAGACGGGTGTTTTACGAAAGTATTTTTGGAATATTCGCATGCCTTGTACAGGATGTTATCCATCCATGCCTACGGTTGGGATATTCTATAAATATGTTCAAAAGCTTCGTTTCGTGGTGAAGAAAGATCTATTTCTTTGATAGAATCGCCGAATATTGATTTGAGTTGTCTGTACTAGTGGCAGCGAAAAAATTGCTCTCTGCAGAAATTATTGTGGGAGGAAACTTTTTGAGCAGTGAAATGTATTAGCATCCCACACCCGTAATTCATTAAGAGGATGCAATTTATCCATTGGTAACAGACGTCTTTATAGCTAAGGTTCATAATGAAAATTGACATTTACACATTAAAGTTCACAATTTACTCAGATGAAAATTCTGTACAAGTATCTAACAATGTAACAATTTTAAATCCTCCTGTATAGCAGTTTCGAATGTAAATGACGATTAATCTATTTTGTTGTGATACCATAGCAATCAAATTAATTGGGATGTTAAATTCTCCGAAACCTGTTTCCCGAAAAGAAATATTCTTTTTTTTTCAAAACGAATTCGACAGCTTGACAAGTAAATAACTGCCTACTTAAACTAATTTCAGTTTCAAAGTTATCTATTATTTCAATTTACCATATATATCCTTTTGCAATAATAATTATCATTATATTTTTCTACTAGTATTAAGCAAAAAACACCGAGACAATTTGAAAGAAACTTTCTGAAATTCCTTATAATTGAAACACTATCCATAAACTATCATACATTAATATTAGAGAACATGTTTGGTTTATAAATAGCAAAAAACTTTTGAGTTTGATTAAGATATTATTTATTAGATAAAAGAGATATGTATTAAAATATCGTGAGATAATAGAAAAGATTGAAGAATTAAAATGAGCAGATGGTTCCCACGTAGCTCAAAGACATGTGAAGATCTTCCGCAACGTAAACAATAAGTCGCTAGAATTAATAGGGTTAATTAAGCGAAATGATACGAAAATATAGTTAGATCCACAAAAAGCATAAAACAAATGCGAATCGCCAGATCCTGTCTAAGGCTTCACTGTCAAAAGAATAAATTTTACCATGTCCGCATCAAAATCACAAACAAGTATAAAAAACTCCGATATTTATTCCCAACACGTACGGATTTATACAGAATTTTTCCGATAGGATCAATTTGATTGATAAGCGTGAAACAGCGAAGGAAAACGTCATTACGTTTCGGTTTCGGAACGGGTCAATTATTCGTCCAATCTAGCGAGAAAACGGGTGAATAGCCACGCGTTTTTGTCCTTGTTTCGGGGTATAAACTCATCCCTTCTTTCCGGACGGATTATTTGTCACTCTTTCTCTTCGCGAGTAACCTCTTTTTTGTGCCGCCACTCGATTGCGTCCGTCATTTCTCTCCAGTCACGTTCCGCTACTCCGTTTGATCTTCTGGAACTACTTTCCTGGTGACTTTCGCTGCAGATGCATTAAAGATTCCCCTCTCGTGCACCACTTGGTGCAATGGTCATCCACGGAGATTCTTCATAATTTATTAATGCTAAATGGCTGCGCCGAAGGCGGCGAAACTTGTGAGTTGTGAATTATACATTTCCATCGCGATGAAATGTCTGCTTTCTCTGAGTGGAGACGGTTTTTGCGAACTCTACGGTCTTGCGAAGGATAAATGCAAAAGTACGTCGGAAATAGTGAAAAAGGAATTAAACTGATACAACAGATAGCCAAATGGATGCTTTGGCATAAGATTATCTTTCTTATTTTTTAAGTATATTTTAAAATTTCGGGATATGTGTGGCTATAAAAAATTCAGTTCTGAAAAGAAAGCAAATGTATATTCTTCCGAGCAGAAGTTACTATGATTTTAATATCAATTAATAAGAAAGACAATTGTAAGAAATCGACCAAAAATCAAGCATTAAAGTAAATTCAATCGACGCATATATGCTTCTTTTAAACATTACCTAAAGATGTCTTGTTCGAAACCGTTAGCAATATGTTAAATAATGTGAATGGATATTTTGCCTAGTTATAGCCCTCCCTTATTGGCATTAATAGTGTAACTGAAAAATTATGAAACTTTAATATCTTTCAGGAAAAACTGAATCAATACCTAATTGAAAAAAACCTCTCTATTTTTGCCACAGTATTACCTAAGATGAGAGGAGTTATTTTTGGTAATTTAAACAAAAATTATCGACGCAAATATATTTTCGTTAATGAAAAGTTTAATCTTCCGAAATCTCAAAAAATCAATAAGTAGTGAATAGTTCCTCTTCGTTTAAAGGTAGTACTGTAAGTCACAGAGGTCAGACGTTGCACTTAATTGCTTTAATCATGCTTCGACCCCCTCCAATAATGGCATTGCTCTCATTATTTCGAGTGGTTAGTTAATTTTGCACACATGGGATCCCACAGGTAATTGAACCAGCAGCCGATTTCACCTAAGGGGAACATGCTACACGGATACGGAGCACACCTCTGCCCTTAAATACGATATTTCACCATCGCCCTTTCTTCTCAGAGCTCTGAATTTAACTGGAAAGAGTTCCAAAAGAGTAACGAATAAATTCAGAAATTATGTCCTTCGAAATGTTATACGCGCCTTTCTATTCTGAACCGTTTGGCTAATTGTTGATAAAAATTACAAATATATTTTTCACTGTGAATAAAAAGATTTATTATACTATTAATTACGCAGCACGTTTCGTATTCTAGAATCAATTTCTCCCTTACTTAATTTATAAAACTATTGCAGCGGTTATCAGAACCAATAACTTGATAATACTTATTATGTGTATTATAATTACATAGGCATTCATCATTAATCTCCTATCTTCTAATTGATAAATCGTTTCTTTCAAGGAATAAAACCAATTAAATTTTCCTATTATTCTACTTTTGTCGATAAAGTAAGAAGTATTTAGAAAGACATAAATGTAAATTCATCACAAATACTGACATTTATTTAATTCGTTGTGAATAACTGATTCTAAAACCTATGCATAATCGCTATGATTTCGCTAGAAAGATTATTGTGTAAGATTATTAAGGTAGAGCTACCACCTGGCCTGGTGCCTATTTGTAGTTCTGATATACAATAAATAAATAAATTATATATTATAATATATAATTTATTAACCATATGTATTATATATGCTAAACCATATTATATATGATTATATAGATCTTAGAAAAATAATATTTACATTTGTAATAAATTAAACAATTAAAGGTGGATGAAATATGAACTCAGCTAGATTTGGTTTTACGAACTTGAATGATACTATCATCTTTAAAACAATACAGTAAGGGGTGCACAGAATGAAATAAATTCTGACTTATAAGCGATGACATATTTCTTCCTTAACTATCATTAAAATTCATTAAGATAAAATATATCTTCAAACTAGTATGTATAAGACATTTAACGCTAAACAAATCATCTCAATCATGATTTCCATTCCCGCAAAATATCGAGGCTCTTATAAATTCTCAAGCTCAACCTTGTCTCCAAATCAGCCGATACGATTAACCAAATCTCCGGCACCTCAGCGCGACATTCATCAAACACAAATTAGTTCGTTAAATCCCTTCGGCGCGGGAGACTTTAACGAAATAAGCATTTACAATGCCCTCCCTTGAACGCGTTAACATCGAGCTAAGTGACACGCACCCCTACATTTCACGTCTTCTCCGCAAGAATGAGGATTCTCCAGTAAGCACGGAACCTTCATAAAAACACCCAATCTCTCTCCTTTACAGATTCCAAAGATTGATCTGGATTTTTCCGAGGACAGCTGAAGTTTCAATTTCGGCCCATCTGCCCGGGCGTTTTATGCAAATTCACCTGACGTCCCTTCGCAGAAAAGATGTAAAACAAGAAAGATTTTTCTCCCGGATTCTTTCGATATGAGCGAAGTCTGAAGGGAAACTTTTAGATGAAGCTCATCGACTGATCTCTGTAATCGTCCGAGGGGAGGTAAGGATTCCTCCTAGTAGGTCAAGCGCTTTAAAAATTTGCTTAAGATCGAGCTGCACTGGAGGTCTGCGATCATTGTTTAAAGCAAGACAAAGGACTGCCGTCGGTCGCAAGAGCAAACGTCGGGAAGTCCGACTGCAAAACCGCTCCGTCTCTTCCTGCAGAGAGGCTTTGAGGTGCTCTCCAAGGCAACGTCTTGGGCCCTTCCGCTAAATGCGCCACGAAAGCGCGTGTTCGATCACGAACTGCACGTTCAGCTCGTTTCCTCACTTGAGAGGCAAAATTGGAATATACGAATGTGGGAAATAGATGTCTAGGGTAATACATTGGGAGGAAATTTACGATTTTGTCAGTTGCACATGAATTACAATCGTTCACTGCATTCGGACCTACAGTTGAGTAAGCCTTAGTTAATTTCCTGTTATAGAGCTTTACTACAATTACTCTCTTCCGTTCTATAAACTTAATTTACTTACTTACTTTATAAACCCTTTTATTTCCCATGATTAATATCTTTTGAATCACGATAAATTTAAAAAATATATTATATTTGAACAAAAAGCAGTAGAAACATTCAATGTTATTCATAAAATGAAGCAAATTTGTTGGTAAAGTACTTTCTTTAATGCAAATAATAATATATAAAATAGAATTAAAAGATAATTCTTTAACGTCCAACATTGGAACGGAATTTATATTTTTTCTTTTAAAAACTGCCGCTATATCAAGAGGCAAAAATGTCCCAAAATAAAATTTCATTTTTGGATGTTTGTTTGTAAATCTATCTCTACAGGCACCAATAATATATTTCAGATTTATATGTATTAATATTTCATATATACCTGCGTATTATTCGTCTTGCATAACAATGTAAAACAAACCGATTTTATTTGTAACTTAGATAGTCAGCCGCGTTCTAGAAATACATTTTCCCTATAAATCGAAGTTTCTAATTCTACAAAAGCAATGGAATAATATATTTAGGAAAAACCGCAATACTGATTCTTACAAAGATATATAAGAGAAGAGAGTTGAATGAATGACAAGCGTCTCTTATACGTCTCCTTCGGAATGGATGGAGAAAATTTTTGTGAAACGGAGAAAGAAGAAGAAGATAAATAGTCGGCGGCTAAAGAGAACAAAAAAAATAATAAGCTGAGGTAGGTCAAGGAGGAACATCTGCGCTGAAATGGAAGATTCATGTTCCATACCTGCTCATGTACGTAAGCTCTATTGTATTTCCTCTCTTCCGCCCAAGTCGGTCTTAATAACCTTCTCTCGAAAGATATTGTTTTTTATATCATATGAAATTCTGATGAATTTTTAGCTATGAAAAATGTTAATATTTTTATAAATAAATACTTTTATGGCATTTTAGATCTATACGACTTGGTTTACACTTAGATATATACGTTCATAAAAATATTAGAGGTATCGTAAAAATACTACTTTCATTGTTAGCTTCTTTCAAATGTTTAAATCGAATATTTTTTTGTATTCGATATATATTATTTATTCGAGATATTATCGATTATTACTGATTATTAACACTTAATTCCTTAGGTCTTATAACCACCTATAATGTTCTCTTGGGATGGTGATTCAGAATCCTTTTCTCTAGAAACTATATAAGGCTGTGAATTTAAAAAAATATTATATTTGATCGCACAAATAGATTATTTGGTTCAAAATGCTAGCAAATTTACTTTTACGTTCAATTATAAAGTAAATACGAAGAGTTTGGACAATTTTTTTGCACTTGGGAAATGCTTTCTTTCTGATACAGTAGGAAATATTGAGAGGTCTTCGGTTTTGTTTATCTACGAAGTTTAGTATTCATATAACTCTAAAGATCTCCAAGGTAACCAAACAAATCAGCTAAAAGAAGTGTGGGAACATTGCCAGGTGTTTTAGCGTTGAAAATACTTCAAATTGAGACGTAAGACGACTTGAGTGTTGTATCGGAAAAGCAAATACACATAAATCCAGAGATCGAAATGGTCAGATGGCAAAACGATGTTCGACACGTGTTCGAAGCATCGATTGCGACCTCTCCTTATAGCATTTCCCTATCTCTGATGCAGTGACATACTGCCCATAGAGTAAAGCACTCATCGATATTATGTTTGTCATATGCATTTACTTAGACTTCGTAAATTAATCGTAATTGATCAAACTTTCATATCTCGGTACACATACTTAGTAGGCCATGAATCTTCAACCTTTGTGATATCTTTCAAACCAAATTATTTCAAAACTATTATTGAGGTACAAAATGACTCTTAAAAATGGTTTGAATTGTTATATTAATTAATTTAATATAAGGTGAACCTTTTAGAAAAACTGTGCAGTGGATTGACGCTTTTTAAAGTTCCATACAACTCCCTATTTTATTTTCTGTAACTTATAAGTAATTCTTAAAATACGACATGGGTGATAATGAATACATGCGTTATTAACGCATTTAAAGCATTAATATTTTCCAAATAACTCCGTCTGATTCATACTAAATTATATTAAACATATATATTATTAAAATGTAAAAAATGAGTGTGGTGTGTAGTGAAAGTTATCAATACATAATAATCTTCCACGAAGACACGCCTTTTCATATTGATTAGAAAGTAATCAAAGTTTTTAACTATCCTAACCCAGTCTTGATCAGCACCTTAAAAGCAAAGTTCAAAAAAGTACCAATAAATACATTCCGTTTGATTACCGGAGAGTTACAGTTAATCGGGCATCGAAACCGGGACCATGGAGTCGACAGCCTAACATACTACACATTCAGCCTTTGAGGTGAAATTAGATCAAATCAGCCTCCGGAAACATCCACACGCTCCCTTTCCCAGAAGCTAAAATTAAAGCTACCTCAGCAGAAATCCATCGCGGATTAATACAGCCTCCGACTGTAATCAACTCGAGACATTCAAACGAAAAGAAACAGGACGCAAGATTACCAAGGAAGATATTTACTCCGGTGCAACAATACACGGATGCATCTCGGGAAACGGCTGGCGCAAACAAATTGTCTCCAAGGCAACGGCTTTCGGTAACTTCCGATTCAGTCAACCGTCATCCGGGGGAGTTCCTTATTTCTCTACAGCCATTTACGCATTCCAAAAGCAGGAGAGAGGATTACACGCCGGTCGTTGTTTTTTTTCAAACACGCGCCAATCCCGTTCCATTAATGAGTAGACAAAGACGTACTGCGGATGCCGATGGGAAGTTGATGGAGAATGACTTATTCCGAAAGCTTTGAGGTATAAACGAACGATTTGCTTGCGACCCTATTGTGTGGAATGCGCCCTTGTTTGTAACTAGAGAGGAATATTATCGAAGGAGTTTGCGTCTCGATGAGAACGCCGTCTACTGCTATGGCACCGTTTCTTGCTGTAATTACTGGTCTTTTCATGTGCAGAGGTCTATATGGGCCAAGTACATATTGCTTCGTGGCTCCAATCTGAAAGCTGGCGGGATTCACGAAACACACTTTCTTCACGATAGATTATTCGGCCCATTTCCTTTTTACATGAACCTGAAGAAATTATATCCTTTAGTGTCCGCATTAGAGATTTATAAGAATATTTATAAGAATAGGATTCGAAATTTCTAAGTTATTCCCATTTTGAAATCGGTTTATCTATAATATTTTTTAAATCGAAGGTATCACTATAGAAACCTTAGATGAATGCACGAAAGATATAAAATCAAAACGTACAATTTTTCTCCGTAATCGGAATACTTTTACCACATCCGCCTACAAAAGATCGCGTACCAAACGAAACTTGAGATTTGAGCACGAGATAAACTTGATTTATACTTTGACGAAAGAAAGTTCTCTTATCAGATTTAATAGGTTCATTCAACGGCGTAAAAAAGTAATGATCCGATAAAATTGATATGAAACTACATTTTGAAACAGTGCATCATTTCAGTCCATAATGTAAATTAGGGAGTTCATATACGTCACAAAGGTATTTTTTGAATGTAACGAGCGCTGACTGAACGAACGATTTTATAGTTTAACCACTGTATGATTTTGGACATCTTTAGAATGCTTTATCGATTTTAAATATTAAAAATTTTACTTTAAATTTAAAAGAAGACAGAATATATTTTCCATTATCAGTTATATTTAAGGGTTAAAAAGATAATCATGAGAAATTTCCGCAACTTAAACGGAAATTGGGAGTTTTTGGGATTTGAAGGTAATTAAATGCTTATTCTGGAATAAGAGGCGTCAAAAGATACCAAGATTGGGATCAGTGAGCTATTGAAGTCAAGAAGAACAACTTCTCCAATAGTTGGGCCATTATTCTTGAAACTCTATGAAGTTTTTCTTTTCAATAGAAGTGAAGTGCGGAACCAATATAGATTGCATTTCAGGAAAGGCTGTGATTGGCTCAAAAGCTCAAATGTGTGGGAGTTGGGAGTTTTTAATTAATATGACACACTACCATATAGTATATACTCATATACGTATCTTTAAATGAGAAGCTTTCTATCTCTGTTTCCAGAAAAATTGGTGTTTTATTTACGTCATACTTGTTTGAAATTTCGTGCCTAACCCCAGCTTTGCCGAACCACAAATTTGGCTATATTTGTCTCCGCACAGATTTAGAATTTAGATTTGTTTAGGATCTTCGAATGATGTCGCTTTGCATAAGGTCCCTATTGGCTCTCATTTAATTACATGCTGCTATAAATGACACTCAACGTTGCAAATTTGCAGAAACCCAACGTGTAATCTCATCCAAAATAGCAAACACTTGAACACGTTTACAGAGAGAATAATGCATGAATGGTAATTGAATTGCCCCTGTTGACTCTCGGGCCATACGAAAATGCTATCATTAAGGACGAGACGTCACAGATTCAGTCATCATTTTGTCTCTCACTCGTGAGATACGGTTTGCTAAAGCGCTTCAGAAGATATCTGCTACGGTGATGTGACTTTTCGAATTTAGAAGTCCCGGGTTTGAATCTGGTCTCTAATTAACGATTAATTTGATCGTGTGCGACATCTGGCAGTAATCTCGAGCTATAGTATGCGGTGGGAGTAGATATAACCCTTTGAAAAAATCGATTCAATTATTTTTCTATAATGACAATAAAGAGATTCCCAAAACTGAATCGTATCTAGGTGATATCAACAAACACATGGTTTCTATGACAATGATTCAAATTTATGCATTGAATTGCCCCTCCAATCTTAGGTTATATACCTAAAGAATACCATATTATCAACTATTTTCTTGTCTTTTTTATGTATTGACATAATTAATAATGAAAATTTAACTTGATTTTTACTGAGTCCCAAAATAACCCAAAATGTATGTATTAGTTACATTCAAAGTTACGCTGATAGACTTTAATTCCAAAATAGCTTCCATTACAACCTAGAGACATTTAACTAAGAAGAGAAGTGTTCTAATACAGCTTAATATTCAATAGCTGCAACGTATTTAGCACTAGATGACTATATTCTAGATTGTAAAAGGAGCATTTTGATTAAAACGATATTAAAAACTCTTTGTTATTCTAAAATTTCGAGAGGAAATGCATCGATATCATCAGATGACTCGTTGATGAATACGTTTTTGATGAGCGAATTGGAAACCGAAAAATGGAGGGGGCGTTCTTCGCTCAAAAATTGAAATCCTTTTATAAGGGAATCTTCTCTTTAAAATTCGCAGTTAATCTCTGGAAATCCGTCAGCGATTCAAGACATTTTCAGAAAATCCCTTTCGAAAATATAAAAATACAGAATGAATCCTGAAGGGCTTCCAGGGAGTTTAAATATACTTAGGGGGATCAAATAATAGGATGAATCTCTCTTCTTTACTGGAACCGTTTCCTAACTCAGCTTCACTCCCACGACAAACGTTGAATCTCATTTTTCCTGCTGAATAATCACCGAGCGAAAAAACGGGTTATTCGAAGACAATTTTATTTAAATTAAAAAAGCTCCCCTTCGGTACAATCGTAGGAAAGTAATTTTCGCAAAACATGAAGCTCAAAGTTATAAATCAAGTACCTCATTCTGATGTAGAAGTTCTTCAATGTACGTTTATCCAGAGGAGTCGAAATTCATTTTCTTAATTCAATTCTAATTCATTTTGGGGGCTAAAATGAAAGAGTTCTTATTGATTTTTCGCTTCGGCTCACAGTTTTCTAACTTCTACATATTATTTTATATTTATAATAATGCTTTTTGCTCTAAATTTTTTATATATAATGCAAATATTTGCCATCAATTTCAAAAGAAATGCTTTAATATAACTCTTTCATTTTCTAAATTGATTTCTCATGATTTTACAGATTAATTCTTCTTGTTTTGAATGTAACGGGTCAAGAAAAGTTTGCTGATTTAGGGAAGAGACAATCTGTTAAGAAGCTAACGGTAATCTGGGGTAATGGAAAATTTAGAAACCCTATTGTTTTTATAACAAATAATGTCAGAACAATTATTCTTATACCCAGAAGCATCTCACTAAAATTCATCATGTATTCAAAATATCCAATCTTTTTTCTAAACTGCGCAGTATCTATCATTCTGCTGCATTGAACGGATAGTTTTGGTAAACTCTTTCCGGTAGACTTGAAAATCATTTAACAAGGTTATTGGTCTTCAGAAAAAAATATCTACAAATTAATTTTCATATATAGGAGTTTTATCTAGGGAATCAAAGATATCTTAACCTCAATATCGCATTTCATTAAAACCGCAGAAAATTAAATACAGTAAGTTTATGTTCAGAAAAACTAAAATAAAAAGGGCAAATTATCATTTTAAATGAAACGAAAATTAGGACTTGATCTAATGTCTTCAATTACCTACAAAAATAGTAGTAAATAGAAGTAATAATAGTTTTGAAACTCGTTAATTTACACCCAAGAATTGAACTAGTTTCTATGGTAACCGCACAATAAGCTCGTATAACAATAGCCTTGAGATTATGTTAGTCTTTCATTGTTAATACAAATAACCTTCACGTTTCTATAAACATTCAAGTTAATTTCGTCGTGAAAAACATCGCTCTACATTACTAACCCTCCGGTCACGTGACTGTCCTTCCCACTGTTTTCGACAGGTTAAAATCATCCTCTCATCTCGAAATCGCTTATCAAAGCTTTTTCTCCATATTTTCCACTGTAACTCGCATTTTACCCCCCAGGTGGCATCCCGAGCCCCATTATCCTTCCTGTCCCTGACGCATATATCCTTCTTACCTCCTCTCGACTATGTCCATCGCAATCCATTCCTGTTTTTTTCACACCCATCATGCTTTGCTCTTATGTCGGAAATAAAAGAGCTTCGAGGATGTGTGGAAAAAGCGGAGGGGAAATAAATTTCCAGCGAATGAGCTGAGATATTGCGCAGAATTTTAGTTCCGCTCTGGAAAGTTTTTATGCAAGGGCACAGTAGATGTAACACTCGGTTACGCGTGTGAAATACACTTTTGGATGCAGAATATTCCGCTGAAAACAAATAATGTGCAATTGACAGTGAAAAGAGAGGATAACTTAATGATTATATTATATTAGTGGGATTAAAGTAGAATAATTTCAAGTTTTTGCTCGTTTATATTGATTTATATGGAGAAAAGAAAGTAAGAGTGTAATCTCCGAAAAAATTAATGAATTTTGCACGTAGACTTAGACGATTAAGGAAAGATATAATAATATGATATGTAATATATTCTGCTTTATTATACAAGTATAAACTTGGAAATAGATAAAAAGAACACGAATTTTAATATTAAAAGCGATCAGGTTCGACCAATTTAGTTATCTTCTGATACCTACAGTTAGGTTTCTTTCAATAAAAATATTGTGTTTAAAATACGACGTACTTTTCTAATCTATTTGTAATGGCGTTCTTCAATATAAAGCATGAGCATATTGATTTTGTATACTTGGAATCTTAAAGACAATAGATTTAATACACGAAATGAAAAGGAAATCATATAGTTGCAATAATAAATGATGCATTAATATTTACTGTGGAATTCATACAATTATTTAGTATAATAACTGCAATAAAATTATGCAAGATTAATGCTTCTTTAATAGTAATGAATGCTAATCATTACAAATATAAATAAGTGTGATTATGATATTTCTTAGGTGTTTTCATTCGATTTTATAGTTTTAATTCCTTAAGGACACTTCCCCGATGTATACTAGTGAAAGTCATAGAACTTTCACTCTAACTTTTACACAAACCCTCTAATCTTTGTCACTCTATTCGTACATCTTCGAAGGAAACAAAAAACGAGAGAAACTCATCCGTATGATTCAAACAATTGAAAGCTAATCGATCTAGAGGAAATGGTTATGGATTATCTATGGATGGGTGAAAGACAGACTCAAAGGTCAGAGAAAGATATGGAAAAGGACGGTATATCAAAGTTAAACTTGTGAAAGTACTCTGTGCATTGAAAAGCGCTGGATGAGCCATTTTTGCCGATCCGAGAAGTTTATGGAGGTAAAGTTTTGGTAACGATCGCAAGAAATGAGCCAAAAATCTGAGTTGGAGAATATAAAGGAGAGCATTTTCCACATTTTTCATGTGGAAAAATATTGTATATATCCTTCCCCTGCAAAGTTATCCTCTTTAATGTTAAAAATTCATACAAATCTATCGTAATATTTAAATAGGAAACCCGTCTCAAAGTTTTCTAATACTCTATTGAATTTTGATTTTTAAAAAAGGATAGCGAGAAAAATTTGAAGGAATATAATTTGATTTATTGTATTATAATCAATTGTAATGTCTTTACAAGAATATAAGACATTTTTTAGAGTGATATTTTAACAGAAGTAAAGTAAAATGATGATGTTTCAGAGCAAAAACTGTGATTTGGAGATTAATTGACCAAAATCCGTAGAAATAATATTTATAAAATACTAAATTTTGGATTCTTATATAAAAGAGATAAGCGGGTTTCAATATCCAAAAATAATATAACGAGATTTAAATCAGGGTTTTCGTACAGCGATTAAATTGGATGGAGATGGAGAATTTACAGTCGATAAATAAACACAAACGCTAAAATAAAAAGTGAAAGGAAATTAATGAGGATTTATACGAATGATTGAGAAGTTAAAAGTTTATGCAATGATAAGGTATCTAAAGACATTCTACATTACTCTCTTAGGCACAATAGTTCTTTTGAAGAAATTTAGGTTTCATACTGCACAGAATTTGTTTTAGTTCCCGTCTCCAATAAACAAAGGTATGTAAAGACAACAGAGATAGGAGCCTTTGTTACACCTAATTAGTGATCGAATAATAAATCAATCATCAACAGGAATCGAAACAAAAGAAATGAGCATAATGAATATGAAGCATTAGACACGATACGTCATTGCTAAAACAATTTATGTATTAAATGGATGAAAGCTAAAAACATATAAATTAAATATTAATGCATAAAGATGCATGAAGATCTTTTTGGCCGATCATATTTCAAAATTATCTTTTGAATGCAAAAAAAATAGTATAGATAGATTGGATAGTGAACAAAAAGATAATCAAATTACATGGGAGTTACTATCTATTGCTATATTTTATGAACTTCATCCAAAGTTATAGCAAACCCATTTTCCGCAATGAACGATGATGTAAATTACGGAAAATTTTTCTCATTAAATCGAACATCAAATTGATTGAAATTTTTGGTTCAGTAATGTGAAACTTCATGAACTGTGAGGATTCCGATAATTTAATGAGATTTGAGTATCCCTACTTATAAGTTATTTCGTCCGTATTAACACGTCATTAAAAAGAGATGTAAATGCACAATGGGAAGTTTAAATATATTCATTGTATTCATCTTATTTATAATAGAACTATACTGTAATATTTTTTTAACATGAAAGAGTATTCTGATGACAACACTTCATTGCTAAGCAACTTAAAGTAACAATCGGTGTTTATTCTTCCGTGTCAAAAGTTCTTAAAAAGGTTTGCAGTGATTGAACGTCGATTCTTGAGCTTCAGTTCCTTTTACCGATACATTCCAATGCAATCAAAATTATACCCATGCTAGAGAATAATCAAAATAGAAGCTTTTTTAATTTCGTTTCAGTTGACTTGAAATTAAAACTCTTGTCTCTCAGATGAGTCACAATACCCGACTTTTCTTTAACGAACGCTCTTCACTCAAAATATAAAATTTCATCATTTTCTAAAGGATTACGGACTCGTGCTAAATTACCCTTTTATTCTGGAGTGACCATTACTTTTTAATTGATTCTTTCGATAAATCAAGATGTCAAACAAAGAATCGTTCCGTTTCGAAGAGTAATTTACTTTATGGATAGATTAACATTGCATCCAAACCAGACAAACGAAGAAGATTTATCTAAACAGTTTGATTTTATTTCACTTTAAATAGAATCACTTCCAGATCATTCGTTTTTATTGACAAATGTGATCTAATTCTAAAATCTAAAACATCTCGGAAAGTAATGTAGTATTCATTTACAATAAGGAATAAAAATTCAGATTTTATAAACCTTTGAATACCTCCGCAAAGGAACAATTTTGATATTGAAAACTTTAAAAGAACTAAATATGTAGCAAAAACTACTTCATTATTTAGTTGAACTAAAAGAATAACCTCTCAAAAACTGACATTTTGAATTGATGTTAAAGAAAAGTTTCCGTGAATTCAAATTCCAGAATATAATTTCAGTTTGATTCCACTTCATTGAAACTTAAATAATTTTGGAAATCGCTACATGTTTAACAGCATCATTCATGTACCACACAAAATATAAAACTCGATGTGCGCTAACGAGTTGGTTCGGAAGTTAATTTTTAGGAAATAGAAATTAACACTGGAATTTCGGTAAATTAATATCCTACAACATGGTCTGTTTATCCTATGAAGCGGACGAAATGGTATTTCATAATAGAGATAAAGAGGAAAATTTTAATTGTGAAAACCTCAAAGCATATTATGAAAATAAAACGTGGATTTATCGTCATGCTACAAAAAAATATCTCATTAGATAATTTTTCTCTTAACTCGTTAATTTGTTCGGTTAATCGATACTATTCTGGAAATTAAAACGAATTGATGAGGAAGATTAGTGAAGTAAAGATTCATCTATAACATCGATCGGTCCTTAGCTATCGAATATCGCTATAAATAATTAATGGAAAAAGACAGAATTCCACCAGATATCGCCAAAAGTTATTGATCGTAAGAAATAATTAAATGGGATGAAAAGTAACTCATCGAGCTTGTAATATGAACTACGGAAAATCGCAACAGTATTGAAAACTTTTTTATTATAAACAACCTCCGATGGAATACAATTACTTTGTCCTCAACAAAAATAACCTAAATATTACGTGAATATAAATGTACATAGAGTATTGTAAGAACTAAATTATAAGATACAACTTATAAGAAACGTAATTGATTACATTCATATCCAAATTATTGGATACCGCTTCTAAGAAACATAAGTGAAATGCGACAGAATCTATTGCTAATAATATAAATATATTTTAAATTAATCTCTTGGTTAAGTTTTTTGTACCTGAATATTGATTTTTAGGAAAATGTTTTTAATACACATTAAATTAATTAAAATCAAATAATTAAATTTTAACACACTATCTATATTACACTTTAAATGAACACGTTCGCTCTTATGCATTTTTTGCTGAATAAAGTACTTTTCCCCTCGAAGATAAATGAAATAGACTCAATACTGAAACAGTCTGAACTAATAAATCTCGCCTCAAGGTTTAGAAGTGGTAATTCTACGTCAGTACGTAGTCTGATTCAATAGACACGGTGGATGATGAAATCTTGGAAGAAGTGCCATCTATTTAAGTATCTCGAGAAGCGGTCAGTAATATTTGTCTCCTCCGGTCCCTTACGCGCGATAAGGAACAGTAAATTGCATCTATACTTCAACTCGAGCGTGACTCAGAAATTGAGTGGGAAGAAACGCGGTCGGCTGGGGGTAGCAGACAGCACAAGTGATGGAGTCTGTGGGAATGTCAGTTACTTGGGAAATATTCCAGCTTTTCAACGCCTCCGCCACGAGCAGCCAAAGATCATCAATCGGAGCCTGCTACGTATATCACAGATTTTTTCCTCCCTTTTATCACTTCACTATTGAAAGCATCCGAATATCGCTTGGAAGCAGAAATGCGAAAGGAAAGGGAACTCTTGGAATGAGTATAATCCGCTCGATTTTTCTTCCGATTCCGAGTTATTTCCTTTATCAGTCACAAATATGCCATTCTAAAAGGAAATAAATCTAAAGAAGTTTTAAATTGCCTGATTTTCTCGAGACACTCTCGAATACACATTTACACGTGTGTTCCAAGAATGCGATCTATTGGTTATAATGAATTTCTATCTATAATTGTCATTTTGAAAGAAAGAGGAAAATAATACCAAATAAAATATTATATTAATATCATAACATATTATACTAAATATAGTAGTTATAATAAATAATGAACTGAAATATCCCTCAAATGCCACCTAACTATAGCACGGTAAATTTACGTCTATAGTGCTACTATACTATGTTATACCATCTTATTTACTGTACGTCAGCTTAATAAACATATCATCTACTTTAAATAATCAGCAATTTTAAATATAGAAACTTATAAGGAATTACTAATTCCGTCAAATTATGGTTGCATTTGTTTGACAAATAATAGTTGTAGTATTATTTATTACGTAAGATTTACGTTTAGTATACGACCTTTAAAAAGTCTTCAATTACTTACGATTTAACTGATATCTGCACTCAATTCTAACGAGTAATTTAATATTCACTTAAATTAAAATTATAATAACTAAGCTCTTGCTTCTATGATTACGTGCTTTTAAAAAATATTTATCATTAGTTTAAAGCGCAATTTTCATTCTAATCTTATATCTTTAGCCAATAGAGGATATACTTACTAACTATTTCCGCACTGTGGTAATTTATACCTTAAACAATTCTTCTTAAAAAATTCTAACAGAAATGTAGGTGAAATGTTAAAGGGACAGTAGAATAACAATCCTCAATAGAATTAATGCGATTCAGGACTCAGCCGATACAATAATGATCAAAGTTCTTAAGGAAGAATCTTGCATTCGAGATAATGATTATTAAAAGTCGAAGAAGAGATGGGATCGCATGCGTAAAGTTTTAGGAAGAGAAAGTCTCTGAAAAGGCCGAGAAAAAAAAGAGAACGAGTTTTAAGAACTAAAGAAGAAGTTTAATTAATTACAATTGGATGAAGTTTTGACTTCAGTCGGTTGGGTTTTTGTTCCTTACCCTTCAATCTAATGCGGAAGGTTAATAGATTGATTTGGACTACAGAAGATAAATCTTTGCTCAAGATTTCGCGAGCTTAAAACGAGAGTGGTTGTGGATGAAACGTTTAAGAATCAAGAGATTTGTATCGACCATCTTTTGACGTAATTATTATAAGACATATTAATACAAACAAAGGAGAATATTTACTCTTTATAATCCAGCAATAGTTCGACATAGATTCAGAAACCGTGAACTTGTCGAAAGTACGTCGTTCATCTCATTTGGATTGGAATTCAAACTAGAACTTCGTTCATAATCAGACGCCGAAGTAGAAAAAGTTGAATTTCAAAATATTTTACTTACAATTAACTGATTGGTTATAGAGTATCTAAGAGGCCAAAACTTTCTTAGGTTCGATTCCCAGTGCTATTTATATCCATGAAAATACTATTACTCTAAATGAAAGATCTCTCATTTCGTTACGTCTTTCCTGAGCGAATAACCATTCCGTTATGACTTCTTCAAACACCCTTTTTATTCCAGGATATCATCATATATTAAATAGCCTGGTCCAATTTACGTTATACCATTACCCTCGAGATTTCGACTCTCAGGATAACCCCTTAAATTAGGCAATACTCTCTACCCCTGCGCCTTAGGCAGCTCTTCTTACCCTTGGGCTTATACTGACCAAACTTAAAGGATATGGCTCCTGGGGAACTTTCCTTAAAGGATATTGCATTAAATTATCATAATTCTGGGTGAAGCTGCTTCGTCAGAAGAATGTGATACCTCAAATTTCTGCTTAGTTAAATCCCTCATGGCGGCGGATCAGAGAATAAAGTATCCCATTTTAATAATCCTTCCAACAGTAGAACCCCTCTTCACCCAAACTCCTTAACAATTCATGGGAAATTCAAGACTATGGGGAATCAAGGGTGAATAATAGGCACCCTTATACATTCATAATGTATTGTCGCACTTTTGAATATTAGACGACCGCTCTTCAGCATACAAACCGCATTTAAGCAGCGTTTTTGGATATATCGTATTCTCATTTTTGAATTCTAACTCCGGAGCCAGAAACGAATGTGAGAATTCAGTACGTATCCATATTTTTGAATTCCAACTTCAGAATCAGGGATGAATGTGAGAATAAAGAACATATCCATGCTTTGCGAATACAAATACCATAATTTAAAAACCCTTTCGAATATTCATATTTAAATTTAAATGATTGGCATCAGTTCTGTCATTGCGAACTGAAACAACTTCTGACGAGTCAAAGAAGAATGAGTACACAGAAGAATGAGTACACAGAAGAGGAAATTTGAAGAAAAAGAGTTTATGTAACGTAAAATAGAAATAATGTAAACGTAGCTTAAATCATGAAAAACAATAATTTACTGATGAAGAAATATTTCCTATCAAAACAAATACCCGCTTTAGAGCTTTTAAAAAGGGTAAGTGTGGTCGAGTGTGTAAAATCGTCACCAAATATTCCGATGAAATAAAAACAAACATAAACATATACGTATTGTATTTAAACTTCAAAATAAAGCACTAAAAAAGACTGTTTTCTACTAGAATGATTGCAGAGTTTCCATTCAGCCTCAAATATTCCGTGTTATAAAGAATGTATGGAACCTTGGCTTTTGTTTTCTAATTGATGTAACCTAATTCTGTAACCCTTTGATCAAGACCCCCTAATATGATTATAATTCCACAGATACATACACCCAAAATGGTATTATGAAAAACCTTCGGCGCAAGTTCGGTAGCACGAAGTACGTCGCTTTGGAAACCCGTGGAACCAAATTATTCAGGAGATTGTAGGAACGAGCAGATCAGACAAACCTCTTTAATGCACAAGCACCTGTTATGTCTGTACCAGAAAGTTCTTGTGCCGCAAATTTATCCAACACTTTCTCGTGGCTTAGATAAGCTTTGCTGCACCACCTTTCCCGTATGTGGGGCAATCCAGGTTTAAAACTTCAATTTTCAAAGCCCCATTTCGCGGAAATCTTGACGAGATTCCTTCGCCCAGAATGGAAAATGTTTCGCCGAAATATCGAGATTTTATCGAATAGAGGCTATGAAAGTTGGAGAACTTCTAATCTAATCGTACGATACTCTCTTGTTTAAATTCACTTAAGTCACCGAGCACCAGATTGAAAACTTCAGTCTATATTCGTTCTTCTATGATGCATAAAGTAAGTTATTCTGAGAGAATAGAAATCTTTCAATTTTGAATCACTAATTCGTGGGTATGGTATCGCTTAGCCAACTTTTAACTAACCAAATACTCATTAAAAAATAAAACCAATAAACAATGATAATATCTATGTTTGGCTGAAATATTTCAGATAAGATTTAATATATCTGTATACTTTTCAGTTATATTATAGTTTATTCTAGCATATGTTCAATTTTTGCCAATTTTAATTTTTTATAAATCAAGATAATAGGTGACCTTCTTAATTTTGGCGAAGTATGAGCCAAAATAAATATTTCGAATTTGTTCTTCACTCATCATAGGTTATTAATGGCACCATATCAATCATGGAAATGGTATACAAATGATACTTATTATTATAAGAAATTAAATAACTTAAATATTTATATTTCTAAAAATTGTTGCACTGAAATGTAAATTATTCCTTTCAATTTTAGAAACAACGAAATCCTCCAGAATTTATAATAAATCATTTGATAACTCTTCATTTAAATTATGAATCCTTAAATCATCATCAGCTCGAATTATAACTACGACAGAAGTTGACAACGAGAGAATGACAATAAAAAAAAGGTGACCATGGATGCGCTATCCCGCTTTAGTTTGCCATCTCTTTGGACCAAATAAAAGAAACCCGAGACATAAGGGCAGCGCCATTGTTCACACGAAACGAGCATAGCCTTGAGATTAGTTCATAAATATATCTTGAGTGCTTCAAGCATTGCCTCCGTATCTAGCTTATCCACCATTGTTTTCAGAGATTGCTCTTTGTTGTTATGGGAACGGGAAGCGTTTGTTCAAAGTTGCACCGCGCGAGTTCCTATTTATGATGTGCGGACGCTGCATTCCACAATGGAAATGCAACTCAAAAGACTCGAGCCTTGTTGCACAGATTTCTGACCGCTTTCTGAATCCATAAAAGCAGGTTAATAAAGCCAGGTATAATAATCTACTGCGAGTCGTGCAAAAAATTCGAAGTTGGCGACACGTTGCATAAGACCGGACCAACGTAACTTTTAGTTCAGTATTACGAAGACCCTAAATAATTTAAAGTCACTCTAGAGCTTACCGCATACAACTGCAGAAGAATTCTGCAAGATTACTAATTTTAAAGGGAACACATTTCATCATAAAATATTGTTTATTTTTTAAAGATCTAACGGAATTATTTTCAGGCTATTTAGAAGATGGGAGTCGAGAAGTGAGCGAAACATATATCCGAGAAACACTGTTTTTGCCACTAATTTTAAATGAAAGAGGTTATCTTGTGCTTTTGATGAAGGCAATTTAGGAAAAGAAAGAATGTATAATAACATAAAGGAAGAGAGTATATGGCAATTTAAAAATGCAGAAAAATAAGAAGCTCTTGCAACATAAAAAAGACATCGTTATTCGAGCAATACTGAGACTAAAATGTGACTTTTACTACAAAGTCCGTGAGACGAAATTGGTATCGAGTAAAGTAGACAATCTTACAGTTTCTGCAATCACTATCAGCCTCGTGGATGAGTTTGTATGGATGGATGAAAATGATACACATAAAATGGACTTAAAATTTAACTTACGTAAACGAACCAATTACGAAGAGAACAGCATGGAATTGATATGAACTCACCTGAAAAGAAAGGAAAAAAGTTAGTTAGATCACAGTTTATCTATTCTTAAATTAATAATCATTAATTTTTCTAAGTATATGTATATAGAATTTAAGCAATTGGTACTGTAGATTAATTACTTTCCAGTTGCAGATGAAGTTATTTAAAAAAGTTGGTTTCATGTTTAAGTATTTTAAACTATTTTCCATGATTAAGATTCAAATATAGGAATTTTAAATCGATGCTGTTAATTTGAACCTATTCAAACTTTCCCGACTGCAAGTAATATTAACAAAATTATATAATATATAATTATAAAATAGCTTGCTTTAATCAAGGTTTGGTTTCATATTATATGCATAAATAACATTTTAGAGACCTTTGAAAAAATATGTTATACTGCTCAAATATCTAAGTTTAACTATTTTACTTTCCGAATCGTTTTTTATTATTAATAATTCTATAAGATGAAGAGGTAAAGAGTGGCTTTTCAAATTTATAATGGGGGACAAGGTTGGAAAGGAATCAACTAAATTAATGTTCATAAGTAAATAAAATTTAATAAATAGTAATCGTCCACACGTTAAAGAAGAATCGCATTAAGTCTACGTAAGCGTGCTTTTTAGAGTATGATGCTTGAACAAAGAAGAAAAGGATTTCTTGAAGGCACTGAAGATTAACTAATCTGAAGAGACTAGCATCTTTTCCATCTACTTACTATTCTAAGCACAGAGAAGATTTTCCGAAAGATAATACCTCTAGAAAGTACTTTTTAATCACCCAGCGGTAAAATCTTCTTCTTAAAACAGCGACGCCAAGTGAAAAATCTCCGAAAGAATACTTTAGGGAGATTAGCAAATGACAAAAACAGAGAAAGAACTTGTACAGCCTTAGAAAACAAATCTCTTTGATACGCTTTCTTAATGTGTGGCAATTATGTGGCAATGGGAAATTTGTCAAAGGGGCAGTTGGAATTAAAAATAATCCCGCTCCGGTTGTAATTTGCGAGAGCTTTTCGATGTTGCGTTGTTTGAATTATTTCCCGGATTAATTTTAGCTCTCGCAAATTGAAATTCGAGAGAAAAATAAAGGAAAGATCAATGAAAATGATGAGGAAACGTTAATGAATTTACCCTTTTGAAGAGATGAAAATATTACACATCCCTGTTTGATAATCACAATAGAAAAATCTACGAGAAACTTAAATAAACTTATATATTTACAACGAAAATGTTATTATAATTTTTTAGTATTTTAGATTGCTGGATAAATTTACGCTATTAGTCTTTTAGTAATTTAATATATTTTCTCAATCAGAACTTTTTGCCATATTTCGTGCAAAAACAGAGTTTTGATGGACAAATATTATAATTCATCTCATAACACACAAATCAAACATTCGCCCCAAAGGTATTGCAAAACAATTTCCGATGTCCGTTGAAAATTAAAACATTGAATTCAAACTTTAATGTTTGATAAAACTCACAATTTTAAATTTCAATTAGAAGCTCATAATCCTCATCCTATCTGGTTCTCAATTATCATTTTATCATGAATATGTATTTTCTTAATCAAGTTGTTCATAGTTCATATATTAGTATGATAAGATCAACCATTGAGCCTAAAAGTTCTATTTATTGTAATATATATATAAGGTTGTGAGAACCAACTGTAAAATATTTAATAATACTCCCATAGAAACTTACTCCTGATTGTAAGGACAGTTATCAATACTGGAAGGTTACAAATTTTACATTTTTATCCTGATACTTTAGGGATATAAACTTCTAATGGTACGCGAATTGTAAAAAAGAAATACTGTGCTTTTTCTATCTTTATTTACGTGATTAATAGAAAATATAGAGAACCAGTTCCATCAAAGAAAATAACTCACCATTCGTGGTTGTGGTGAAATTAAAGTCTATCTTTACGAAACCATATCTATCATAATGAAATTCTTCCGATCCCTATTGTTTGTATCGCTCGTGGAAATGTTCAGAAAGGAGTTTAATGCTGTCAGCAAAAGAACTCGAAGTTTTTCGATGGAAAGAGTAGGAAATTACAACAAAAGGCGTTGAAGAATGGGCATTGCGTTGAATGGCATGCGAAAGTGATATTCCCAAAAAGTCACCGAAGATAATAAACCCCAAGGCGAAATGACGTCAAGAGCCAATCCTTTGCAAAACGGAGATAAATTCTGATAGGAAGTTGATTCTTGGAGTTCCCATGAGATTCCTTTTTAAAGAGTGCGTGTCAGCAAAGACACAGGCTATTCATAGCCTCTTTAATATTTTCTTTCATAAAAGATATCTTTTTATCTATCGCCCTTCTTTCGAGAGTTATATGCGGGATTCAATAGAGACGAATTTTTTTATGGAAACCGAATGAGTTACATTATAAGATATATAGAGATTTGAAATAATGGAATTAGATAGCTTCTGTATACTCTTGAGTACTTTTAATTATCATCTCGAACAAAGTCATACACTTATAATTATAAATAAATTGATAATGCTTGATAATTACATGAACAAATGTAAAGTGAGGGATTGGATAGACATTATCATATATCAAGATCGAAAATATTCAAGAAATTGATTTACGTAGCAGTGTTTTCATTGTAACTCAGATTGTAATTAAAAATCATCTTTCGTATATGGAAAACTGATGTAATTGTATTGCTAAAATAGAAATCAGAGGATTTTGCTAAAGACCATGTACAGTGCATAGCACTACCATTATGACTGTTTCCCGTAACTTTTTAAAAGTTTGTCGCGCAAAAACACATACCATTATTAATGTTTCTTATCTTTTTAATTATTAATATTGGACAAATTATCCGTAATATTTGAATAAAAAGATAAAATAACAATACATACGAAATAATCAATTATAAATAGATCAGAAACGTATGTAATTAATAGCGGAGAGGGATACAGTTGATACATACAAAGTATAAGTTACGACAATTAAGCAATTCTATTGAGAAGAGACTTCGTTACTTCGTAATTAATTGTTGCTGGTCGATATCATTTTAGCTCTTTGGGTCTAAAACAATTAAAAGATACATATTTTTTAAGAAAAACGGAAATTTTACAATTTGGGAAATGTACTTTATCGAATTATAAGAAAATCAGAAAACATAACATTGAGAGGAAAAAACTTTCCATCCCATCAAACTTTTCCATCAAAATTGATTTCATCTGAAGATGAATTTTTTAATTTATGAGGAATCTGGGAATATTCAATTCGACGGGAGAGAGAGTGAAAAAAAAAGAATTACCATTCCCTTAATTTCGAAGTTCTGAAATAGAGAACCTTTTAAAGAGAAAAAATAGCCTTTTAATTACATTTTCGAATTAATGTTCTCATCGGAATCTCCAGGAATAATTTGAAAATAAAAGCAATCTAATATTTGCGATGTAACTTCGACAGATGTGCACATCGTAAACAATTATCAAATCTCTAGTCTTTGATTTTTTCATTTCTAAACATCGCTCGAATTCATCGGATAGTATAAATATATTCTATAAACTATCTAATAAACTTATAAATATTGTTGGAAACGTTATAAAAACAAGACCGCCTTTTGCTCATTTTATTTAACAACGAGAATTTTTGAAAAAGTATGATAGTGGGTCCCGATGGATATTGACTGTAAAATTGGAACCGGAAATGTTAAATATTTGTTGTCATATAATTTTGATTTTATGATCAAATTTTTAATTTTAAAGGCAAAAAAGTTTGTGTTAATAAGGATATAAAATAAATTACTGATTTTACAAATAAAGGCGAACAAAATTAGCAAAATACACGTGGCGCTTTTGTGAGTACCCGCAAAAAAACCAGTGGCACTCAAAGGGTTAAAAACTGGTCGGGGACTTCATTAAAATCTTCGTTAAATTCCAAACATATTAATTACTTTTCATTCCATTCCGTTGCATGACAATAGACCACACTTGCGTGGTTCATTCCTCAATTTATTAATTTATTAAAGAGCACAATAAAAAATTAAAAGACGGAATATTTAATATATTATTAGTGAAAACACGCGCTATAAAAGCTAAAATTATTTCGATCCTAAACGTGCCCCATATTAACCTTTTGCAACCCGGTGAAATTAAAATCCATCACATTCCTCATCGAGTAAACAGTACATCCGTGCTTAAATTCAGGACTTGTATCATGGGCTTCCAAATCTAGGACATCGACTACAATTATTTACAATTTTTCGTACGTTAAAATCTCCGTCAAATACTAAGTGATAAAGCACATTTTAGAAACGTGTTTTTGCTCCTCTGCACGAGGCAAAAAGCTATTTCTCTATGCATCCATCATTCCTTTGTGTAATCTCTACACTCCATATACAACCCTATATTACTATCCGCCATCTCCTAGTCCCGTTAATGCGGTTACCATGTGAACGTAAACACGGTTTCGAGAGTGCGAAGAAAGAGTTGATGTCCGCTGGCGCTTCCATACGTCTCTACCGATTTCATTATTCATCGTTAGAGAGGATCTTTCGGACCTCCAAATACTGATGAATAGAAAGAAAGGAAAACGGGCGAATGAATTTATCGGATGAATAGACGCAAGAAAAAAATCCGCTGGAACATGCGAAATATTTATTTTTGCTCGTTCGGGAAAGTCATGCATATGTGGAATAAACATGAAGAAGCCATTCCGAATGCAAGAACTTGCTGAAACATGTGAAGTTGTGAGAGTGGAGTGTATATCTCGTGCTGAGTTCGATATTGGGAATATACATGAGTTTTTGAATCAATCCATTAAAGTGAAATTTTACACTTTGAACAAGTGATATTTTTTCTTCATAGTGTCATTACAAATTTAAGAACAATGCGCAAAAAATGAAGAATATTACGCAAAAAATTACATGATTCATTCCAGCACAGGAAATTAAAATCACTGGTGCTTCAATTTTTGAGTTTTTTATTTTTATTTATCACCTAAATGTAGAGTATCATCAATTTTATTATCATGATGATGAAAAATTTGATATTTTTTGATGAAAATACTACTTTTTTATAGACGGTTTGTCCACATTCCCCCATAAATGGTTTTATTTAACATAGAAGATTTCGCAAACTAAATTCCTATACTCTTTAATTTAAACATTCACATTATCAATGTAATAAAACCTTGAGATACGACCTTCATGAATTGAAGATTGAGATAAATTCACCAAAATTTATTTCAATCTTGTCGATTATAAAATTAAATCTGAAACATCAAATGCAAAATGAAGAAATAAATTTTCAATTACGGGATAAATTCTTAAAATTAAATATCAGTTTAATGCTACAGTGGAACGATTTGGAAAAATGTAAAACCAAAATTTAAGAAATATCGCCGTGTCATGCATTGGAAACCAAGTCTAATTTTGCTGAAATTTAAAATGTCTCACTGATGACGGAAAATCCTCGGTCAAATATAATCACTTTCCTCTGGCAAGAACTATTTAATACGCGTAAAAAATTTATAATTGATTAAGGATATATTTTTAAAGAAAAACTATCTGTGTGAAATAACTTAATGCGTGTTCGTACATTAATCTCACTCGTGAGACTGGACTAGAGTTGTAAATTGAACTTGAGAGGAATCTACAGCTTCATTATATTCAAAGCTATTTTTTTATAATTAATTGCTCTTGTTCGTGTCATAAAAATATAATAAGTCGAAACACATTTCCTTTCCACGCGTATGTATTTCATAAAATGTAATGGATACATTTAGTCTATACGTTAAATGTAGTAAAGCATAAAAATCTATTGCTGATAACTTGGGTTGAATGGTGAATCAGTACAAAAATTAATTTTAGAACAAATTTAATCTCTTAAGGAGGATTAAAATTTAAATGTTTGGTGAAAAATCTCGCAGACGAAAAATCATAATTCCAGAAATGTTTATAAAGTCCTCAGGAGTATAAGGTACAAAAAACAAGTTTAAAAAGTTCTCGATTTACTCGGAGAGTAGTAAAAAATAACTTTAAAGCACCATCACACTTATCTACCCGGCAAGTTGGAAGTATTTCTAAAAATAAGCATTCTTTCTGGATAAAGGGCGAACGCGGATGTCCTCAAAAAGGAAACTGCGTACCATGGAATCCGCGATGCACATCTTCTGCTATCCGTTTTTCAGATCTGAACGTCAACTATGTAAATTCTTTCAGAAGTTGGGATTTTTAGAGCATTAGAAGAATGTTTTTCGTGGTTGGCGTTTTTCGCTTTTTTCTGGGCCATTTCCTTCTTTTCCTTAAAAAACCTTAGTTCGTCTTTCTGGTGAATTTGGTAAACATTCTGAATCTTTATATATACAAAGGAAAGAACGCTCTATTTTGATGATTTATTTCATATGTCAGACTTAAAGGGAATATAAAGAGGAAACATCTTCTGGAAGCCATAAAATATATCAAATAGAATACTGTGAAAGTATAATTGAAGAATGTTGCCTAACAATAAGAGTTGAGATAACCATACATCATCCCATATACTTTACGTTGGAACTTATTTTTAATTTCCTTTGAAAGTTATTGTATTATAAAAAAATGAATTACATTATTTAGTTTTAGAGACCGAAGTTTTCCAAATTTCAAAGATATTTCCTAAATTTTCCTACATTAAGCCCTATATCTAAACGTTTCCCAGAGCAACCTGATGGATGGCTTTCTACTTATAAACCCTCAACTCCACGTTAATAGAATAACTTATAGGAGTACTAAGAAAATAAACAAAATAAAAAAGGGGGAAAATTTTATCAATATCATCGTCTATAATTTAATTTACAATTGCAGTAATTTGGAAACCAGTTTTCATCACTAAACTTGCGGAAAATTTTAAGTTTTTATTTTTTAAGAATGTATAAAAGGAACTACAAATTATAAAAAAGTATTTGGCGTTTAATTCCATAACTATTTCTAAAAGGAAATAAGATTTCGCATCCAAAAAAGGTTAGTTGAGCGCATAACAAAACTACCAATAGTGTTTCTTAGCACTCGATTCGAGGTTTCCTGTAAAAATATGGTCCTTAATAATCAAATATTTAGAAGATACAAATAAAGAAAAAACTAAAGATTCTCAAACCATAATATATTTTTTATATGTACCATCACATTTGTACTCTCTATAGGTAGTTCATAGATAATATAAACTGATTATCCAAATTCTTCATTACATATCGAGAGAATAACTTCAAATACTATCCATCGAATTATGATAGCAAAGATTATAAACTATAATAATGTCTAAAATAGATCACAAAAACTTCCGCTAAAGCTGCAAGATTATCAAGGATATACAAGGAATGTATGACGTATCTATGTTCCCTCGACACGCAAAACTATCACAGTATAACAAAAGTTGTCCCTCATCATACATCCAAGCAAGGCTTTATCCTAGTTTGCGGCAAAGTGTTCAGCGAATAGATACGGAACTCCGTTGCTGTATTGTACTTGTCGACTCCCTGTTAAGACAAAACACAAACATCCTGTATACAATGCCGTGCCAATGAAGATTCCTTGGGCTAAGAGTTTCACGGGCATTTATCAGGGATGACAATGAACTTGTTAAACATTTAAAAACACTTGTGAGACCTGATCGTAAATTTTTTAAACATTTTTTATTTTTAAATTTGTAAAACGCTTAAAAATCTTAAGAAAATAAATAACTGGTTAAAGTTTTAAGCAATTATTAAAATATGACTTTCTTGAATGAAGAAAGTAAAGAACCGCCATCACATTCAGCTTACGTATATATATATCATGATATATGAATATAAATAAGCAATTCAAAGCTGCACTTATATATTTCTCAAAGCTTAAAGCGTATAGAATTGCAGACTTATAAATGATCTTGGAACATTTATGTTTAAAAATGAAAGATTTTAAACCAAAAAACTTTTAATTCTCATGCCGCATAAGATTTTTGGCATATAAGAGTACATAGACATGCTCCAATTCACCATAATTTCAGTATTCACACTATAATTATTTAATTGTAACATGGATACGGTTGTTAGGATAAATAAGCCAGAAGTTACTCTCGATTGCAATACAGATGCTTGTGAACAATCCAGCAAACCACATTTTCCTAATTTATATCAGCATTTCAAGTCTTATTCAATTTCAACTTTTAATTTAGCTTTCTTCTAAACTTTAAAAACGTAGCCAAAATAATGGAATTGGACGAATTCCTTAACAGTTTGGTTTCGAAGGAAAGAAAATAATTCGAACATCTCAATGTTTAGTTAAACTCGTTAGAAATGAATCATTACAACATTAAAACTTTCCAGAAAAGAAAGAACTTTTCCCCACCGCATTAACAGAATTACAGTTTAGGATACGCTTCCCTAATGTTCTACTCCGTGGCCAGTTAGGGTGATAAAATTATGAAAAGCCCGCGATTTCTGGGAGAAAGATGGACGTGAAAGTAGCAGCTTTCTAATGACATCAGTTGAGGATGAATGGGATCGTGTTCTAACGAGATGAAGCTAATAAAGTGTGCGGAATAGATAGCGGTTGCTTGGAATTATCCACCATTAGACCGATCCCTTGCTTTATCCTCCAATCCAGTTTCACAAATCGGAGTAATTGATGATGCCAGCGCGTAATCAAAGGAATACGTGATTCAATAGACTGTACTTCATAAAGGGTTATAAACTTACAAGTTTCACTTTATGTACAAATACGTAAATAAACTAACACATAAACAGAATTAACTAGATAGATATTCTCAATTGAACCTTCCAAAAAAGTGAAATTAATTCTACTTTTACTTATTGAAAATAGATATAATAAAGATTCTTCTATAGTAATATTTACTAAATACTCAATACAATCATTATCTATGCTTTTAAACACCTTTGATGTCATTGATAATGCAGTTTTGTTAATTTAAATGCAGCTGAGTTTTCCCTATATTATATTACATAAATTATTAATTGCATATTAACTCAGAGAGACTAATTGATGAATTTTCAGCATGTGATTTACTGGAAACGCTCTTTATCTTTATAATTTCTTCATTATTAGCTTAAAATATACAAGAAATATATGCGTCGTTAAGTTTCTGTTTACCGCGTCTTGTTATTAATGGTCTCCATAACAACATTGGAACACTTTGTTTACTTTAAATACAAGAAGAAGCCATGCGTCATTTTAATCGTATAGCAGTAAATCGTCAATTACTCAAGTCTATTACCGAAGCTTATTCTAGCAATTACTTTAGTACATGCTATAAAAAGCGTTTGGCGTAAAAAAGAATGTCTTTCCGAAGAAAGACCTCTTCTTTTGGTCTCATCAATCCTCGGCTTTAATCCGATTCCCACTCAAACGAAGAAAAGGGGGACTTGAAAAATAAACGAATTACTTAAATGAGCGGGAAAGGGCAAAAACACAACGAAACTGTGGGAGAACTTCTTCCAAAATAAAAGGGGAGGATTTAAGATAGCGCTTATTGTAAAAGTCGAGATGCGTCTGGTAAAAAAAAGAAATGTAAAATGGTAGACGTCAAGCGCAGGGAGTGGGGGAATGAGAAATGAGCCGGAAGGGGCATCTGAGGGCAATTGGATGATTGATAGACGCGTCGTGGGAAAGATTGGTCCGTTACCTTTACAATCGAGAGTGAAACTTTTATACACCTTAAAATCTCCCATCGACATCAGATAAACTCGAGCGTTAGATTGATAATGGACCGAAAACTTCGTTAATATCTGTCGGTTCTGGCAAAAGAGAAGTTTATCTCGCGATTTTTTCTTTAATCCCTAAACTTAATTGGGTTATAACGAATCTTGACAGGGGGAGCTGCAAATACGGTGCGACAATTTCCTGCGATAACAAATTAATGAAACACGTTCTATCGGATTCCACTAGCGGACGATGTATCGAAAAATTCCCGTTTGACGACCTAAGCTGCTGAGACGTATACTTTCTACGGAAAAAGATCAGAAATGTAGAAACATTTTTTCACATTATCGCCATTTTTTCATAAGTTCAATCAGATAGCATCAAGCTATTCGAAAATGGAATAAATATATAAAAAGAGAAACGCAGAAATAAGATTCAAAGTTCATACGTATTTGAGTGCGAATCTCTGTTAGATTTGCCGAAAATTAGATAATCTCGTACTGTAATGAATGGAAATGAAATAATAGAAAATAGGAAACATGATATTACATTAATCCTTTCCACGAACTGGAATTACAAATAATAATTTAGAACCAATTAATAATAACTGAGGTAAAATTACTTTTCTATTGAGATTAGTGAGAATTTTCCAATATCACCACATTGTATACATATATTTGTTTTATGATTGTAATTTTTGATATTGCATCGACTGTATGATTAATTAATTGAGGCAATACCAAGAATGAAAAAATACCTTATATCAAAACTAAATTTGAATAGTACCATGAAGGATATAATAGCTAAAAGTGTTTTTAACAAAAGTATCGATGATTATTTGACTGATATGCATTCAATGATTAAATAAAACACTGAATACTATTAACTGACAAAGATAGTTGTTTCGAAAAATTTTGATTCAAACTCATATTAAAACCAAACTAATAACACAGAGCTATTAATTTCAAATATTTCTAAATATTTAGTTTTGGCATCGAATCAAAATCTGTAGGATAGTGGGTGAAAAGAATTATTTGAAAAGTTGTGATTGCACGCATAATATGATTGCGAAAGTACTTCACTAAAAACAGACAAATAGACTTAATTACCTTAACTTTCAAAAGGATTAAATCACAAAAAGAAAACAATCATTTAATTTTAACAATACCTTCATGATCTGAGATAACTTTAGAGAGGTAATCCGCGCCTTTATAAAAACAAAACTGAATGAACATAATTAAAACGATTCAAAGACGAATATCAAATAAACCTTTTTCAAATATATTACTGTTTAAAAGTATCATGAAAACGATATCTAACTTGTTTTTATTTAAATGCAGTGTATTCGATATTTTATATTTTATCTGTTATTAGTTATATACATTCTAATTAAAGTATATATTTTACTCGCTCTAATTATTTTAATGATCAAATACAGTTTTCCATATTTATGTCCATAACATTATTTGTTAAATTCGTATTCAATCATATTTCGAAATGTAAATAATAATATATTTAATAACCATATGTACAAAGTGGTAATTAGGATTTGACGGACGATAAAATCTCTCAAATCCTGAAGATACAACTCGGATTCTCAGATAGGAAAAAAGACACATCTTTGGAAAAAAACAGCCTCTCTCAGGAGCAAGATTGGGAAGAGAGAATACGAAGAGAGTACTAATTCAGTTTTGCGATGCTTTTAGAAGCGAAGGGTTTTTTTTTCCTTAAAAGAATTGGATTGTCACATTGCTTAGGGAGGCTGGGAAGATGTTCCAAAAATAAATAAAAGAGATATGGAGCGGAAATTCGAGACATAACGGGCTATTTTCCTTATAGAAATCGGATTGGCACCAAGTTAGCGAAAAAAAAGCGATGCTTTCGTTCCTCTGAAAGCCACTTTTTGCTAAAAGGTTATGTGGCGGATATTGAGGGCTTCATTCAACGTGTGCTACAGCAATCGCCGCGGTAATGTTCTTAAATGTTCGGATTCGAGAATAGTCAGCTTTGTAATTATATTTGTAAGTTAGAATTTAAAAAAATATCCAACGCAACTTTTATGATTACCTTAAATTTTATTATAGCATAATTAATGACTCTTGAATTATATGTTTCTAATAGAATCAATCCATTATTGTAGAAATCAAATGAAATATGCTTATATCCAAGAAGAAGGTAAGTAAAATACTTGGAGGAGGAATACTCCAATTATTAATCAAGGAATATTATCAAGGAATATTCCAATTATTTTTATTATTAATTATTATTGGTTTTTTTTATTCTCAAATACTTGTTTAAAGCTTATATTTCTGAAACGCCCTGGGATGGATCAATACAAATCATTATTTATGAGTTGTATGTTATATTTACTTTAATGATAGATATTAAAAAAGAGAATTTGGAAATATGCTCATGACCTGAAGAACATCCGGCTGATGAGTAACGAGAAAATCATGATTGGATATAGATGTGGTACTTAATCCACCAAATGACGGACAAGTTAATTTAATAAATAAAAATTAACTCTGATCATTGGGGAAGAAATTCTTTGATTATATACAGCCGTTGTAAAAATTTCATTAATTTGCATCCCCAATTCTCAGTAATCTGTGCAGATCTGTTCAAGCGTATCCAGTTCTCGATATAATCATTAATACCTTTTTAAATGGATAACTATCACTCGCTTCAACCTTATAATATTTCCTTGTATTCAAACTTTGAGATAATATTTGAATGATAAACCAATAAAATTATTGTGAATGTTGAAAACGACCAGGTTAATTCAGTTAAAACTGAGATGGTATATACTTAAGCTGGAGTAAAACTGAATTCGCAGATACATTAATGAGGATTAAGAGTGAATAAATATAGCAACATGATTAAAAATAGAAAAATCAGAGAGTTTAGACAACAATTGTTTAAACTTTTAAATAAAAAATGTTGTCTTCCGAACAAAATTTGATTTTTCACCTAATTTTAATGTAAAGAATCCAAAATTGCGAACGAATACAACTATTATTGTTAACATTAAGGTTGTATGTCAATTCAAAATATTCAAAAGGCTCATACTATGCCAAAATACTAGGTAACTACGTAACAACCAACTGAAAATCTCTCCTAGTACCTCTCTTGTTTACATTGAAGCCTAGCAACGAGATTAAAAGAAAGACAATCAAAGTAGTTAGAACTTCGTCTATTATCGATTAACTCTCCCAAACTTTCGGGGTTTCTTAAATTGGGCGAGTTAAAAGATTTCATCGCAATTAATTTACAGCCCTCGCCGTGGAAAGGGAGTTTAAATTGTAGGTACACTGTAAAGGTGAAACAATGTCTATCTAAACAAGGGAGTTTAATCTTCTCAACAATCAGCCGCATGTGAATCAACGTTCGCCACTCATGGAGTCTATTGTTCGCGACAAAAAGGGACTGCATTTATCATTCATCGTCTAGTTTGCGCTTGACGTACACTTTCGCGCCTAAAAGACACTCTGCCACTGCCACCTAGCGGAAACTTTTACTAAATCCCTCTCAAGTTCTTTCCGATGATGTAGAGTGTTTGAATAAAATTACAGCCAAGGCCGAAGAGGGAAAAGTAGACCACGGAGATGAGAATTATTAAGGGAACTTGCGCAGTAGATATTTTACATAAAAGAAATAGCCTCGCATATTCTATATAGTCTTTTTGGAAACCAAATCTTTCCTCTACCGAAAATTCCACCTTCTATGATGTTTAGAATAAAATTTTATACTATACTATATATATAAATTGGAAGATTCAAGTTACAGAAAGAAGAGTCGCCGTATAAACTCTTTTGATGTTCCATGGCGTCAAATTCCAGTCACATACGTACAAGGAGTGAAGATGACACCAATGAGCCATATAAAAGTGGTATGCCAATTGAAGAGGTATAGGTATAATTATTATAATACTAAGTCGATACACTTTTGGATACTTATACCTTTTGGAAATGGCTGGAGATGGATAAATTATAGATAAGGTTAAACGAAGTAAAAAAGGGAGTATTCATTTAATTAATTTAACTAATTAACTCTTCGTCATGTCTGGGCTACGTCTAAGATAAATATATATTAGAAAATCAGCTACCAATTAACTAACAAAATGAAATTAAATCATAAGGCAGTCAAAAATTAGAAAAAATCTAAAAATATTAATAAAATACATACATAGCTTCAATTACAAAACGAGATATGGAATGTGATAAACAGAATTGAATTGGAAATATTTAAAATTACCAAATGAATAATGAATCTAACCTACGTTATGAATCGAATCGATAAAAAGTTGAAATTAACTAAATGAAACTAAATGGCGTTTTCAGAGAATCATTTGACGATAAGAATATGCCGCAATAAATGAAACATGGTCGAAATTATCTGAAGAGAAAAATAATAAAACACAAGAGTAGAAAGTATAAAACCACATTCGTTCGGGCAGGTTTTATAAAATACGAACCCAGTTTGTAATCCAACAAGCGATCAAAATCTGTCACTTCGATCAATTTCATTCGCTGTATAATCAGCCCCCATTTTTCATTCAGACCCCTATTCTTCCAAAACCAAACTGACCACAAACACTCAGTGAGAGAGACAGAAATGAATGTTTCAGAGCGTTCAATCGTTGCTATCGATGTAACCAAAGTGTTCAGAAGTGTTTATCGGTTCTCACTTTTTTTCATTCGAAACGAAGCGATTTTCAATAGCATATCTCTTAAATTACTAGCGTTAACACAAAAAATCCATCGTTGATAGTTTTCTATATAATCGAACACGTGAGAACACCGATGTTAATATTCATAGTGACATAGGTTTAGTATATTTTATATTTACAGTATATTTTCTCCGTATAGTTTGATAAAGACTTCAACGTTAAGTATTCTAAAAATTTTATCGAATGGTCAAACGCTAAACCAGCTGCTCCTGTCGTTGTTCAACTACCTAAAACCTATTACATAAAAAACTTCTTCACTTGCCGTCCATCTTAACATAATTCCACGGAATATTCACGAATATTCAATTTTTAAATGTAAAAAAATTGAGATTTATTCACTTCAGAGCATACTTCGCAATATTTTCTAATAATTATAATCAGGATATCGGATGAATCTTATGAAACCACCGTTTCATTTCAGTGAGTTGAAAATTTGGCCTCGTACTCGTTACTCGTATGTTGCTACGCTATCACTCAGTGTTGTTGAACACGTTACTGATGCATACTTCCTGTAACATATACATGATTAAACTCCACAAACAAGTATTTAAAGAGACTGTTTACATTCTGTACACCTCTCGATCAATATGCATCGTACGTTTATCGAAACACTGATTGTAAAATCAACTGTAGTTCCAGCAACAACTAACGTTTAGTTACCAATGGTTACCGCTGACTAGCGATGCATGTTCTGGTTATGTAAGATAACATAAATAGACCGTGAGTACGTTTCAAGTAACGCCTTTGCTTAGAGACTGTAATTCAAAGAACATTAAACTCAACACTCTGGAATACGATGTATCGAACCAGTATCATAGCAGGCATAAACTGAAACGGTCTTCTTGTAGATATGACGTCATATGATCAGCTGTTACATAAAGGAAGTGAAAATTATTGGACATGATAAATAGACTATAGGGTGGTTATACATAAATTGGTTAAGCATGTTCTAACAAGTTCAAATGATACTCAAATAAGCAGATATAATGAAGTTAATTGAAAAAGAAAAACATTATAGAACTTTCCGTCGCTGACGTATTTATGAATGTCTGAGATATCTTGATTTATTAGCGATTCAACGCATAAATAAAATTTTTGCTAAAATAAAGCTCAATAAGTAACCTAACATTAGATCATCGCAAATGATAACATTGTTGGAGCAGAAAATAGAGCCTTAAATCTAATCCAATATCCATCAATAGCAACTCGCATTGTGATCGTATTCACAAAGTTCAACAGAAGTGAAAAAGCGCACCCTTTAATAGTGCAAAGTTAAACTCTATCTCATACTTTACTAATCATGTATTCATGCATTGCAATATGCATATATAAATACAAATGTACATTTAAATGTCAATTTATCGGTAAAAGCTTATAAAATACGATAATCTTACTCACTTTCGAAAGAAGTAATATAAAATTAAAGAATTAAATCGATATCTCATACTCATATTCGCCAATAACATCGAAAAGATTGGTATACGTAAACTAGAAGGTTACCTTGGTTACGCCGCTAAGCGAGATTCTATGGCAATGAAATTCATTTTCCAATGACGTCACTTTAATCCATTAACATCCATCACATCGCATTTAGCGACTCCTGATGGAAGCAACGGGATTTTAGGGAGATTCACGATGTCCGCAGAATTTGCTACTTTAACCCTTCACGTCCTGAACTCCTCCTCCGAACTAATCACATGCATGCGATTGAAAATCCTTTCCACGCACACTTTCACCGACTTACGGAGAGAATGGGCTGGAATCGTGGAGGGGTTAAGTCCGTGGGCTGTTGGCAAATTCTTTTTCGAGTGGCACATTGAAACCACCTATCGATTCGCCTGGAACTCGAACATAGAATGATTTGGAGAGCTTTCAGATGGAAAGTTATTGCGAATGCACGGATCGCAACAGGTTAGAAAAAATGAGAGAGAAGAGTCCGTATTTCCATTCCTCTGCAGAAGGATTCGCAAGGGTTTTGAGTTCGCTCCACCACACTTTCGATCGAAAATTTGCATCCGGCCCAAGGAGTTTTAAAAAAAAAGATCGCGAAGTAAGCACGGGATTTTGGATTCCAAAAGACGTGGCACTCGATGATTTCCACGCTGAATGAAGAACGCTCTCCTACGTGCGATACGTAAATCTACGTGAAAAGCACCTGATATTAAGTGAAGGATGATTGAAATGAATGCATTCATCTATGGCTCTGTGGTGCTTACACGGCTTCACGCCTACGAGCAAAAAATTGAGGCTAAAAATGAGAGGTTTTTTCCACGAAAATTACACAGAATCGAATGATAAGTAATCCTTTCGAGAGGAGTGGCTAATGTCTATTTTTTATGGCTCTGTTTAAGTATGAATCCTTGAGAACGTAAAAATTACTGTAATTGAAGCAATAACAAGCGTTAGGTTAATTAAATGGAATATTGTTTCGAGTAAAAATATCCTATTATCTGTATTCATTTGAGTATGACTCCAAGTCATTAAAAAGTTAAAAGTTAACAAAGTTCACAACAAATTACTTATTGGTTCGATACTATTTGGTAAATTTTTTATAACTATAAGAAACGGTACGGATTATATTCTATATTTTTTAAGTGGAATTCTTACTGGAGTGACAGTTTTTTTAAATAATATAGATTCTGTACGCTGGCTGTTTAGGAAATACTGTAAAACAAAATAGCTTCAAAAGAGTTGAAGTTAAAGTTTGTAAACTTGGTTACTCCAAAAAAGTTAAAGTTAATAAAATATTTTTTTGATAGAAGTTTTTTCATTTGGAGGTATTTTATTATTTTGACCAAATGATCAGCTAAACTAATCTCTCAGATTAATGTTACAAACCTTCCACCTGAATTTTTAATGAAATAAATCTGTATTGTCGAAAAACTTTGTTTATCATCGATACGAAAGCGCACAAATGTTTGTTTCCATAGAGAAGCATGTTAATTTCATTTCAGCGTAATTCAAAAAGAGCTTTTAGAAAGTCATCAATTGTATCACGTAAAATTTTAACAAACCTCTTTATCTTTCGCGAATTGTTTTGCCAATGTCGTGCCAATCTCATAAGCCCATATTTAGAACCAAAGACGGAAATACTTTCACGAAATAAGCCTAATTTTTGAGAGGTAATATTCTGGTCTTTGGCACACCTTTTATTTTAAGGTTCTTTGATCGGATACCGAAAGCGACGCGAGTTAATAGCGAATTCCACACTCGTATACAGCGGTGAGAAAAAAGTCAATTTCCTCTCTTCCTCATTATTCCCGAAAGAAGAGATTCTATTTCCCTCTGCAAATTGGATCCTCTTCTAGCTTTACCTTGGAAACTGACCTTCCGCTTTTCGGAGACTTGAACTTTTATCTCTCATCCGGAATTTTTCACTTTAAATGCACAATCCTTTGCCTCGCTGAGACTTGAAAATATTGCACTCTGCTCCGAGTGCTAGACTGTTTTAATGAAGACAGGAATAGAAAATTACGCCTGTTCAAGGTATCGTTTTAGAAGATCAACAAAGAAGTGATTTTTATGAATTTTTTTGGAGAGGAAATTTGAGATTTTTTATCGAAATAAGATCTCTTTTAGGAGTAAATAAAAGTTTTTTGATGCTATATCTTTGCTCGCGTATATTATTTAAAAGTGATTTCCTTTTTTATGATCACTATCACTTACATAATGACTTCCTTCGGAACTTTTTGGGAAGGTTTACTCGCGACTGTGGTAAATCCTAGGCATAGTATTGTATTTCCTTATCCGAATGAATATTTGATCACTACCTGGCCTGAGCCTCCTTTTAACCCCAATGTAATGTATGATAATGATAGTAGAAAGGACAGGTGAGGGCAAACCTTTTCTTAAACCATTCTATTTCACCTATAATTTTCGCTGCCATTGATTTATCACGCAACACAACACATCCATAAACAAAAATATATAATATTGATTGTCGACTTAATAGGACTTTTTCTTTGGCTCCGTTGCTAAGGAAAATTAAAATAAATACAGCAGGTCACACTCAGAAAGGTTGATCAGAATTGTAAAATAGAAACATGACTGGGACTCGAACCCAGGTTTTCTAAATACCAGGCAAGATGCTAAGATGTTTTACTACATTAGCTTCAAAGAACATAAAAAATATTTTTGGGAAAGATTACAAAAGCTACGCAAATTTCTCGTAAACGAATTAATTCCTTAGTTATTCGAAATCGAATATTAATTTTAATATTGAGTTTCCTACAGAAAACAAGGAAATTTTTCAACTTATCGCATACAATAGAAAACCTTGGTCCCATTATACAATATCATTATTCATCTCATAAGACATTTTACCCCATCTTATCATAAAAAACACCCATTAATAACTCAAATATATCAGCAAAAGAAGATAATGGACCTGAAGAGATAATACCAACATTCAGATCGTGCTTTTAAATAACCCTCTTTGTTCGACCATTTCGGAAATGCTTTAACTCATTCTGAGATTCATTTCCTGAGAAAACAAAACACTTCTAGCAATCATAATTTATCCCGTTAAGTTATGGCTTAAACCTCAGTAAAATTCCTCTTTCTTCTCATTTATTCCAGATGATAAGGGACTCATCGCGAAATAAATTAACCTTCGCGGAAAGCCGAATCGCTAATTCTACTCGGAATCAGTGCTGCCCTCTGCAGGAAGAGCGCTCCAGTTAGCGCCTCATTTATTTACTGCGAATTCGCTCCTTCGCAACGAGATGCACGGTCGCTTAGTAACTCGCTAATAATTTTAATCGGCGCACTCATCTACTGCTAGTTAAGTCCCATTAACTTTGCTCTTGTTCTCTCCCCCGTGGAACGATTTACCTAGGACTTGCCCGTCTCTATTATCTAGCGTATCTTGGTTGAATTTGCTAGTGGCCTTCCACTTGGTATTCTCCCAGGCAGTCTTCGAAAGGCCATTATTATCGGTGAAGATGGATGAAACCTCTAGATAGAGAGAGAAGTAACTTTTTCATCCAACTATTCTCATCACCAAAGGGTTAGACTTATGACTTTGATGATGAATAATGAAGATAAACTGGCTCTAGGCGTAGGATTATATTCCTAGAAGCCCTTTCTACCTCGAATTGTTATCGGGGGTTAAAATCTTGCCAGGATCGAACCCGGGAAGGCATCCAAGGAAAATAGTTCTTCACGTAACGTCCTAATGGTGATTATGCACGCGGTGAAATGATTTTACTGTCAGATTTTGCAGAATCACGATAATAATGACGAGTGATGTGTTTGAATCTCATAAAGGTGTTAAATTTTAAGTAACGTTCTCCTTTCATATCTATTTAGCAAGACGTGAAAATTTCTTATTGAACTGGAAAATGCTCACTTTCTTTAGATATTATTTTATATTCATTTTAGATAACCGCAATTATTTGTAAAAATGCAGCATTTATAAAATATTCACATTTTTAATCATTTGAATAAATCTCAAAACAAATTTCATATTGATACTTGAAAATCAATCATCATAAACATAACATTATATGAGAGAAAAAGTCACATGATAAAGGGTAATAAGTGCAAAGATATAAAAATCTTCATAACACGAATTTGGAATAATATCAGCAAAAAATTAATATTTGAGCCAGAATCATCTTTAAGTTTACCCCTTACCCTTATCAAATGACAAGTTTTAATAGAAAGAGTATTAAAATCTATAAAAAAGTAAAGAAGAATAACTTTATGGATAGAAAAACCTAAGCTATTTGCTTTAAATAAATAAACAAAGTATAAAATGAAAGAAAACCACAAAAAGTAGTATGGAAAACGATTAATAGTACCTAAGATTAGTTTGAATAAAAATTATATTCAGTTAAAGAAATTAATTTCAATATTTAATAAAAACATAGAACCTGAGAGTTTATGCATACTGAAATACGTATAATATATATAGTTTCTTATTCACTTTGATGATGTGCATAAAAATGGTTTAACGTGATTACCAAAACGCATTTCGTATTGAAAAGATTTCGGATTACCCTCTCCACCCAAGTGAATCTATCTGCATATAGCGAATTATTAATTACTCATTGTATCGAGAGATAGCGCTGTTAGTTTCGCCTAATTGCTCTCACCCGATCCTTTCATTAGTGAAATGACCCAATAAAGCGTTCCAAATTGTATTTCGATACCACCCAAACGATTTATTCGTTGCATAGTTCGGGATTTGCATAAGTGATGAAATTTCCTTTCAAAGTCACTCTGCTTTATTGCGAAAAAACCGTCTAGCAACGAGTTTCGAACCAATTTGCTTTTCAGAAAGAAGGATAAGAAAATATAGTGGTTTCGCTCGAGGGACAACAAAATGGAGCAGTAATTGATTCCTAATTGCACCGCTGATTCGAACGAGGCGCTTCTCCGAAAGAACTAGATTAGATATTACCCTGAAACAGACAATTAGGGATGTATTTAAAAATGAAAACACCAAAAAAATACTGATGCAGAAAATGATTACTTTTCGAAAATTGAATCCGTATTCGGAATATCAGGATTAAAAATAATATGGTAAATATTTTAGATATATGCTTTGTTCAAATGTGCGAATCGTAATTTTCACTACGATGTACAGAAGCACATTTTTAAATATTGAATATATAGTTTTTAGAACCTACATATGCTAAAAATAAGAATATAATAGAAAAAGACCTATTAAAAAAAAGAAAATAAAAAATAACTATAAAATTCTTGGACTTGAACTTGCGAATAACTCAACTCAAGTCCTCATTTTCCGCGAATTTATGAAAAGGGATATTTCAGACAAAAATCAGGAAAGAAATAAAATCAAAAAGCATGCAAACTATAAAAATATATATCGTTGAAAATACGAATCGATATTCTGCAGCTTAAACTACACTTCCTTTTATAATTTTAGGAATTTATTTGAAGCTTGCAAACTGAGGCCATGAGAGGTATTATTTCTATGTAGTATGTAATAGGATTTCAGAAATTACCTTGATTATTTCTCTGCGTATCGTCATCTACTATACGAGACCTGCAGCGCAGAAATTTAATCAAGTCCTTTTGAAAGTATACCCAGCCTTTGGCATCATTTAATTTGATTATCGTGGAAGATAATTCACGGAAAATTCTCGAGAAAATTGAAATTTCATCGCGAAATTCTTCCACTTTAGTAACGAGGCAATAAAGATGCAACGAAGCAAATTTAAACTAATAAATCTATGCCTTTTCCCTGAATCCGCCTACGTAAATATACCATGCACGAGGTATTTGTATGAAATCGAATATTTTCGCAAGAGGCGTTCGTAAACAAAAAAACACGTGCTTCATACTCCATGACTTTTTCTTCCTCCAAGAATCATAAACTGTTTAGATTCCCGATAAAAGATTCATGCCCCCTTTTTTTTGGACCCGAAAATTTTCAAAGGAATCCCTGGAAGATGAGCGGATGGATGTGGTGAGACGTACAAGAAGAGGAAAAAGTTACCTCTTCTAATGAAAGCAGTTAAAAATAAAGCACGTTAGGGCTGATTGAGGGAGAGGGGTCTGATATAATTACCCTGGAATGCGCTCTTATTTATTCATTGAGGAAGTTTTCTCGAACGGGATCCATCGTCTGAAAGAAAAACATTCCCAGCTGATCCCACTGAGATTGGTTTGAATAAAAACAATTCTAAGAAAGAGTTAGCTTAAGGATTTATATACGCTGAAGGAGTACCTTTTTCTGGTATAGGCTGAAATTAGAATAGCACCGAAAATTGCGCTTTTCGCGAGTGATTCGTTGAGGAATAATATCTGATGAGTTTCCATTTAATATCAGGTACATTTTACACAGCAACGTTCCTTATGATATCGTTGTTAAATTATAATGCGAAGCAAAATTTTCTTTCATAATAAGGAAGTAGCAACTCATTGCTTCATAGATATGCCTAATTACCTTCTAGAGACGTGTTTATAGATTTTAAAATAAATATCAAACTTCATTAGGTAATGGGGAATAGCATAATGAACTAAATAAGTAGGTTATTTTTAAGAATTTAACTAGGAAATAACGGGAAAATATTCTGGTAGGAAATTCAAGTGTTTCCTAACCTCTGATTTTTTAGTAAGGCGTATCAAAAACATTCAAATGAAAAGCTAATATTTGGAACACGAAGTATATTAGGAAATAATAATAATATAAGTAATTAGTTTATACATTTTATGGTGGAAACTCTACTTCTTGAAAATGAAAAAAAAAATCGAATTAAACCGTGGGAAATATTAGTCAATATAATATATGCTAAAAAAATATACACTTATTATTATTATAACGTAAATAAAAATGCTTTTCAACTACTGTAGACAAAAACTAAATACGCACTAAATTCATTTTATCATTATTTAATTTTGAAAAATTATTGTTTCCATTTAAATTTGTTAACTATTTTAAAAATTCATCTACAAGCTATTCACGATATTTCGTCTCTTTTTTGTCATTCTTCCTCCCAAACTACAGGTATTTCCAAATTATCAATTTCTTTCGAAGATAATCCATAACTCTAGCCTTTTAGCCTTAAATGGCCAATAATTCTTTAACCCTCTTCTAGTTATAGTCCTGTCTATTGTTCCATCCCCTTAATACATTTTTTTCTGAGTTCAATACTTCTTCATATATTTTTTTGAAAATGAAGTGAGCTTGTAAGCGCGTTAACGTTACGAGCATCAAGTTGATGCAATTTCGTACGATGAATTTTAAGGGGAAACGGTATAAGAATTTCCATACGAAAAGAACGATCATGAAGGATAAATCGACAGGTAAATAAATTATGAGCTCATGAAAGGAATGTCTTAAAAATAAGCACAGTAATATGCATACGGATAGAATATTTTTATTCATATTTAATTTATTCATATGGAAACATAAATCTTCTATTTCTTCCTAGTTTCTAGCGTAAAATAAACTATTTTAATTCTTTCAGTACCTATGTTTACAGTTACTAAGGGTAACTGACGAAAGTTTGTTTACACCCCTACTAGTCTATACTGAGTACAAGCTCACTTTTTATATGAATCCTCATTCATCCTCTACGTTCTTAATTTCTTATGGTAAAGGGTAGGTGTTATAGTATAAAAAATTGAAAAAGCTTCTGTCGAATAAATAATATAATAATTTTTTTGTATTATAGAAATAAGTACAGGTTGTGACACCCATTTCGAACTAAACAAGAAATACGATACATGAGAAAATTGACAGAAAATGACATTTGCGATGAATGAATTATGAATATAAATTAAAATTCGCACAGGTATGTGAAGGATCATACAGAAATGGACAGGAAAATTTGTTGTTGTTCACTTTTTGTACACCTTTTTTCCCCATTTGACCAAATATAGATTCCAGATAACGGTAAATTATATTGAGCGGAATATTTCAATCCCATCAAAAGTTGAGCACCTATAAGTCATCTCTTAAGACAATCTCGATCTTCAAAACTACTCTTAATCTATATTTGCTACTGTTTCAGCTCATATTTCGAGTTAGAAAGGAGCCAAGGAAAGTTTGGGTAAAGTGCCTGGTCCTTACCGTAACGATGAAATCTCACATTTGCCGAATTTTCGAGGCGTGCAACATAATTCTGAATCTTGACGCGTGAAACAGACGTTAATGAATGCCTTTCGCTTAATTATTGCTTTTCTCTCACACGCAAAATTTATACGCCAGTTTTCCTCCATTATTCGCAGAGAAACGCCTGTTTTTACGTAATCCCAGACTACCTCGCTATTTTGCTAATTTAACCTTTCTGGCATTCATTTTCAACTCGATATATCCTCCATCTCTATAATCACTCGATCTTTTACTCGTTCCATAGCATTTATCTTTCATCAACTTTTCCCCGCTCAAAATTCACACGAATTACGAAATGATTGCCTTGGTTTTACATCACTGACTGGTTTATGGGCCAAAAGGAGCGGATTTCATATCGATTTTAAGAAAAATGACTTCAACACAAAAATATAAAACAAACGTAAGTGTCCACTTAATGAATAATAGCAAATAATACTTCGTATTCAACTTAATAACTTCGTAATAAAAGCAAATGTTCATAATCAACTAATAATTCGCATTAATCGCTTATATTAATCGTAATCTTTTGCACATATATAAGTAAGAAAAAAGTTCTATACGTTTAATTTAATACAAATTATTACCATTTAATAATCCAATAACTCATTATACAACAGACTTAGATTCCAGCTGAATACCACGAATACTTGGTTGTGCAGATTACTTCAAGGACACTATGCCTAGGTATAAATTCCTTCACACTTGTTATATTATTGTTTACTTTCTTAGAGAATACAAATAATAACTCTTCTAAACATCGATCTAAAATACGCTCCCAGTGAGTGTATACATTAAGAAAGAATTGGGTTAAGAATATATTAATTAACCTTAATTATTTTGGAATTGAGGGAAATTCAGTTCCGATAAACTATTCTTTCCTCAGTCAATTTTGATCAAAGATCGGTGGAAAATAAAATTTTATATAGGAGAAGTGAACTTCTATGATAAACTCAAAACTTTTAGAGGATAATCGATTTGAAATAAAATACATGGTAATCAGAACTTTTATCTAACTAAAAGGCTTTGAATGTATGCTAGGGAAAATAATTCCAAATAATGGCCCAACGAATAAAAAAGGTATTTCTTAATTAGAGAATAATACTAAAGTTAGTTCTTTTACGAAGTACTACGACTAAAATTACACCCTCTAGCGTTTCCAATGTCAATTCCAGTTGAAGATACCATTCAACGCACGAATGAAGTTATGCTGAAGTCTAAAGTCACAAAAGTATCCCTTTTTTCAATTAAAGCTGTTTCAAAGGCTGTAACTCAAGAACACTTCTATTACATGAGCTGATAACATTGAAATGAAGAGATTCACAACATGTCCCGTAAGCACTGAAAGGATAATCCATGTTATCATACAATTTCATTGTAAAATGAACCTCTTCTTGTAATTAATTAAATTCCTAGGAGCTAACAAACTTTCAAGTTCATTCTATGCAAGTAATCTTATACCAATTACTGCCGTGTCATTAGAAAGCTTGCAGCTTGTTCACTCTAGTTAGAGAAATTCCTATAGCAATTATGTTTCTTATGGCATGGAAACAATGTACGTATCCTTGAAATTTAAAGATTAATTTAATGGAATTCCTCACTTAAAATCAATGTGAAAATGCTTCAGAAGATTCCAATTAAGATTATATTACATCAAGATTCGAATGGATATTCGGGTTCTAAAATAGATTAAGATAAAACAATGAATAACGTTTACTTTCAAACAAAGACATTAATTCCGTAACTAAAATGAATCATTGTGTTTAAATATCTCAAACCTAAATGAATACGAGATTGAGTGAAAGATGGCAAAATGATAGGATTTATCACGACACATGGCTCTTTTTTTAAAATGGAAAGAAACAGTAGAGCATCGAGAAATCTTATTTATTACTATAAATTATTTAACGTAGCTTAACGGCAGACAGCCGTAAGGTTGATAGGACGGAATGAATGGCCGTTAAATTTCCTCTCCAGCCTTTATTTATTTACAACCCGAAAAATATCACGTGTGTTTGCAGGAAAATGACTACCGAGGAGAGAAAAAATGTTGGTAGAAGAATGGGCAGATGTACGGATGGTAGATTGTTACGTGACTGGGCCTCTCATGAATCGCATAAATGGAGAAACTGTATCCCTCCCACCTGGGACCCTTTTTGCCACTCAAATGAATTTGACCTCACATCGATTCATCCTCGACAAAATGTTTTAAACGCTCCAAGTGCTTCATAATGCTCATTTGACATCTCTTCCGAAATCATAATGGGAGAATTTATTTCATTCGGAGGAGACATATTTTCTGGCAAAGTAGAAACTAAAAGGTATTTCAAAATTATACTTCGTTCTATTTTTACGGATATTTTTCCTTGAATCCTAGAGTGAGTATATGTAAGGAAGAATAAATGATGATCATAATGGTACCCCGAACGAATTTCAGTGGATTGTCACAGAAATTTATTCAAAGGAGTAGGATTCTAAAACGTGACCATCCCAAAACATACATATATCCAATGGATAACGAAGAACAATAAATGCTATAAAAATGTCCTGAATTAATAAATACAAATAACTCTCTTTAATTGATGGAATATCATATAAAAATACAATAAGTTTATGAGATATTTGCTGTGAAACCTTCAACCAACACAAATATCATCTACTGGTAAAAATAGTAATTCCATCCAGCAATTGTTTCAGAGGGAATAATTTATGAGATAAGCAATTGGGAGCTTAAAATATTCTTATTTACCAATTATTAAATTTCCCTTCCCAAACCCTTTAATTCGTCAAGAGTGATCGGTTCATTCATTTCATTTTTTCTTCCTGCATGAGATACTACGCTTTAATACCACAAAAATGAGTTTGCAATTTCTTACTAAGCCTAAATAATAGCTATTAATTGAAAAATGTTTCAACTAGGCACCATTGACAATAAAAACAAGCAGTATCACATCTTTGGGACAATATTAAAAGTTACATCATACAAGAGGAAAGAAAGGTTTCAATAATTTACGAACATAAAAAATGAAACACAATAGAATATTGATAAACGTCAAAATTTGAAAAAGGATTCGAACTATTTTTCCGTGAATCGATAAACTTATAGCATATCCATCATGAACATAGAAAAACAGTACCTTGAATTAAGAATTAAAAAAATGTACTTTTATGTAGAATATACATAGCAACATATCATTGGGGCCGCAAATGTTCGCGCAACCTATTTACTCATCAAACATCCCATTTAGAATCTAATAATTCAAAAGTGTCGAATTTCATTACCGATACGAGATATATTGCAGATTTATCTAATAAATATGAGAGTGTATGGGATGATAATCCGCGGCATGGACACTATCGAAGGCATCAATTTATCAATGCCTTTAGCGAATCATGGGTCATTCACGTGGTAGAACGTCACTGGCAAATGCAGTTGTGAATTTAATTTAACATGGAGCGCCTCAGAGCTCCGCTATTTAATTGCTGCAAAATTTCGACAGTTTAAAGTCTATAATTAATCGGTGCGCTTAAACCCGTCTGATGATTTATCAGTTCTCTCTGTTGATTAATTTTGTACGATGAAGAGAGTATCACTCCTTGATCACGTGATACGTCGTGTTGATAATGGATAAAGAGTGCTAGTGAACAATCTATAACATCCTATTTTCTAAGTGCATTCTATGAACTGTTCTGTTCACTTGAAATATAATCTAAAATAATCACCTAGGTAACAAATATGGTATAACATATAGCCACAAAAAATTATGAGGATTGTTTTTGGGATCGTAAGCACACCTTTGGAGACTATTACTTCAGAAACAAAAGAGATTCAAACCTAGTTTTTTATTAGTATTTTATGAAGCAACCTTAAAAAATGAACATTTTGGGTAATTATATGCCTTGTTTTGTACAAAAGCTGGTTTTTCATATTTAACAAGTAACAAATTCTCAATTAATATACTCCTATTGCGATAGAAAAATAATGGCGATTCATTTCACACAATTTATGAGAATAAAAGAGCTAGATTTCTTTGTAGAATACTATACAAAGGATGTTCACCTTAATAAAAATATATACAACTTGAAAAGTAGCCGAAATTATTTCAACTATAAATTTTAGGATGATATGAATAAAATACCAAATATAAATAAAATATTTTGGCGATGGTGCAATTAAAAATAAATTATTGCTATGCAATTATATATTCATTGTAAATTATGAATAATTAATTAATTTCCAACCTCAATCTAAAACAAATGTGTTTAAATTCGCTTTATTTAGTGTTCCTATTAAAATAAGGAAATTAAAATATTTGTTAATCAATGCTGACATACGTAAAAAACTTTCATTTCTATACACCGTGGGAAATGACCCTTTGAATACGTGTAATCGACACAAAAGATAAACTCCGAAACTTTCCACTTTTCATTCCGGAAACATTCAAAACTCTACACAAAATTATTAATGAGCTACATAATCTACACGATATTGCATCATAATGCCAAATTTACCATTAAATTAATATATTCTGAAGAATAGGATTGATTATATCTATTTAAACGCGATATACACATTCGCTTCACCAATTGGTGTGTATATATAGACTAAGGGGATAAGCAGTTAGGTAGATAAGCACGTAGTTATAATCCAGTTCACTCTCTAACACTCTGTGTAGAATACTAATTCCACATCTTCCTTTCCTCGTATTTGAAATTGGTATAGAGCAGTGAAACTTCTCTTAATCGTATCCATAAGCAATGAGCGCAAACGATAAGCATTCCAATGGAGTGTCTTAATCAGGCAATACGAGTCCAAAGCGTTGTAGCAACCGTAATAAGAGACTCAGATTCAGTTCGTGGCGTAACTGCATGCGAACATTATCGTTATGACTACCGTCGCGTAACAAATAAACAACTAATTCACTTGCATCGAGAGTGTTTTATCCTTCCGTCGGGAGGAACTTTTGCATGTGAAAAAAGAGGTCAAAAGTCTTCTCGCATAAAAGGTAGGAAAGACGAAAATAGGAAATTTATGTGGACAACCACCCAACTTTATTTCTTCCAAGGAGACCCTTGGAACTCTCGAGTCCTCGAGGGGTACGTTTTACGAACAAGGAAATTTCGAAGGAAACGAATTAACTTTCTTTTCATTCAGATGAAATATACCACCCGATTTGAATGCATAATCACTCACTACCCCAAAAACACAGCGAGAATCATTTTTCAAAGTATTTTATATTTCTTTGATTCAAGAGGTCCTAAGACTGAACCGTGAGGGACGAATATTAACGGAGATGTCGTAAAGTGACCCTTTCCTTCAATATCCCCTCCCATTCCTCCTGGTCCTCACTTTCTAGACTCCAAAGGGTCCGAAGTGAATCCGTGACTTTGAAGAACTTTCTCGATTAAAATTCCGTAATATTTGATGAAATATGTAAATCGACTTTTAGAATATTCAATTCTAGTAGCCCAGGGTAAGATATTCGTAAGTTCTACGCGATAAAATCCTAGAGCGTGTCTCTTTGAAAATGTGGAATTGAATTGTAAATACTTACTGTTTCAATCTTTGATATTCGTTTTAATAAATAGAAATTCCGAAGAAGGAGCAAGTAATCACTTTTCGTAAAACCTCATACTTTCACACATAATACGTCATTAAAAAAATTAAATAAAGTGAATAGAAAAAAAAATTGAGACAATAAACTGAGAAAATCAATCTCATCTATGAAAATGGGCCTTATCTCCTTAGATAACTGCAGCTGCTACTTTGTATTGTAACAACATCACGGGGATAATTCCGTTAACATTTCCCTAATTATAAACGTTAAACATACCCAATTAAAAACATTTTTCCCGCCAAAAATTCATGCTAGCAAACTCACTAATTCGAGTAAAATTAATAATTTTAAATGTTTTAGTAATTTATATTATAACTAAAAAAGATTTATAATTCTCCATTATAAAATTATTAGACAAAAAATAACAATATGTTGATCATGAGGAAATAACTAATGGATGATTTCACTTTAACTCCGGTCGCTTAAAAAATAAATCTTATGATGGAAAACGAAATTAGCATAAAAATTCAATTGAAAGTCATCATTCTATTGGCCACTCTCACCCTAACTAGCTAAAAAACAAAACACGTTTATAAGATTGGTTGCTAGGGAATAGTTAGAGTGGGAGGAAGCAATCCCTTTTTCAGTGAGGAAAACAATTTTTCGAATAATTCGTGGATGAAAACGATTTCTGCGGGCGCTGTGACCGCACTCTGGCCGCACGGCTTGATCGCATTCACCCATGGGATCGCAATCCATTTCGGTGGCCATCGCTTTTTGATAAAACCGAATCTCACGTTTCAGACTACCGCTTTATTTTATAAACGATGTGAGCCACTGCTGGTGTGAATCGAATTTATGTTTCAATCACACCTTTCTCTCGTGATAATGGCAATTTGCCTCGCGTGATCTTTAATAACACGCCTAATAATATCCATCAAATCAACCGCTTATGATACGCCTTTTTAAATTCTCGTTCGTTAATTCCGTAGCTGATGCGATATTTGCCTCATATTTGTAATATCTTTTTTTTTGGAACCTCTCCTCAAACATTATTAATGTGAAATATGTTTTATTGGAAGTTTATGTGCACCTATCTTTCGTGCTCTCTTAAAATATCGAGTAATTATTAATAATTTAATATCAATTTTGTATTTATTATGAAAGAGAAAATTTTAAATACTTAATATCTCTTTATTGGTCGCTTGATTTATAACAAAATTAGAATCATTATTCATAAATAAAATATATAATTTTCCCTTTCCTTCTCTGAAACGTATTATAACGTATTTTTAAACTGAGAAATAAAAGAAATTACTCCCAGATTGCCTCTAACTTTCCTCTACGTATCTAACCAACATTTACATTACATTCCTTGCTGACCCTTTCGAATAAAAGCAGAGAAACTAAACCTTTCTGTGCGACTCCCAGTTGTCGCTGGCCGTATCCGTCGGCTCGCTAACCCGTGAAAAAAAATCGCCCAAACACATCACCTAGCAACCACCCCTTCCAATGAATGCGATACGTTGAACACAGATGTCTCCCCCGTTGCCGATACCTGAAGCACTCATCCCCGAAATCAGGTCCCCTAGAATGCAGACGAGGCAGCCGGAAACAAAAACAAATAAAAGTTAAAAACGTGGTCGTTGTGAAGGCACCTGAGAGGTCGGTACGTGTCTCATTGGCGGTCGTCGGAAGGGGTCATTAAGAAGGGTGTGATGAGGGAAGTCCTTTTCAAGAATGCGGTCTCTCTGGCGCCTCTAAAAGGATGCTCGTGTGTCGAGGAAAGAAAAGGAAAAGCGACACGCCAAGTGGTCACGGACGTTTCCCCTGAGGCAGTGCACAACGTGAGGGCGGGAAATGCCAACGTGACGTGCAGTTCGTGATTGTCAAAAGTTCTGCGAGGCGCCGAAGATGTTTGAGGAAGTGGGGAAAAGCGGTTGAAAGTGGACGATGAAAACTATTATTGATAAGGTTGCCTGGTTACACGCTGCCATTATTGCCAATTGACCAAAAAAAGAGAGTATTCATAGAGAAGAATAAATGAAAGTGAATCATATATTTTATAAGGTTTAAAAAACGGAAAAGCATAACATATTTTGTAGGACTACTCTAAATTTGTAAGCTAAGTGTCAAATTATTGGCTTAACTTCTGTAGTACCTTGCAGGGATAAATATTCGGAACCAGTTCAATCGCTTTACTCAATAAATTACGTAAAACTTAAATTTTAGAGAATATTTTTCTCATATAATAGGCTCTCTATTAAAAAGATTTGAAGTATTAATAGAAGTATCGCTTAACTAAAATTCAACAATTAATTAAACAAAATAAAAGCAAGAGCTGTAACATTCGTATCTATAGTTACCGTTACCCACAGTTACAGCTAAATACCCAGCAAGTAAGGCTCTGAAGAAAAGAAGGGGATTGAGACCTTCTATCTCATATTTTTAAAAAACTGCTCTACATAGTTGTTTCATTATTTGCAATCGCATAAGAAAAAAATTTCGATAATAATATTAATTTAAATATTTTTGATTCACTTTGCCTGTTCATAGTTATCATAATTGCTGTTATTTAACTATAAAACATCTCATAATAATATAATATACTCACTATAATCTTCTTATAATAGGATCAAGATTATATATATTATATTTTTCCCCTCGATAATGATAAAAACCTTTTTGATAGAAACAAATTAAGAACTTTCCTATATTCATATGAACATTTTCTTCCGTAAATAATAAAGATACATGTACATAACTAAATCACAAAAATTCTATAAAATAAAATCATCGTGATGACAAAATGAGCAAAAAACAGTAAGTAAACAATGCATTCAATGGAGGCAGCACCGTAAAATATACCTGGAAGAGAATATGAATCAACGAAGTGGATCTTACGAGTGACACGAAGGCTAAAAAATAGGCAAAAAAGTTTCCTCTCCAGAAATACGTCGACTAAATGAAATGGACGGAATGAATGGGATTTTCACGTTGGTTTGGGATATGCATGAAGGATGGACCGCGGGAAGACAAGGATGCTTTATGGTGGAAAAGTGAATGACAGAAAGGGGTCCATGAGGAAGTTGGACCAACGGGATGAATGAGACACTGAATAAAAGAGTCAAAGTTCAGTTAAAAGGGAATTCTCGATGCGATTTATGCATGTATCCGAGGAACGTGTGACGTGATAATAAAGTATTGAGTCTTGTTGTGAATGAACAGGATTGACCCTTAACAGAGGCACACAAATCGATAAGTGTGTGTGTGGATATATCGTCTTCTGGAACTAGTTCATCTTGAAGTGCCCACTAAAGCGAGAATTGCGGTCATCTCCTTGGAATAGAGATGTGGAGATGAAAGACTTACTTGAAAATGCACTAGCGCGCGCAATTTTCGGACAATCGTTTAAAGAATTTACTTACAACGGTTGCTAAGGGTAGTCCCGAATTAGAACTTTACTTTTTAATATTATTCTTTTCATAATGGTCTTTTCGGATCAATTCTTTCATAATATTTTTAAATTGTTCTGTTTTTATTCATCGTTAACTTCAAATTGTTCTTTTCATCATTATTTTTATAATTACTCAAGGAATTCAGTATTTTAATAAAATACGTACTTGGTTATGTAAATGTATTGTACTCCTTGTTTTTAAGTATCATTTATTTTTTAATTAATGCATAGTTGTCAATCTAATTCTATTTTTATGAACCATTCAGTATCGTCTGTAGTATTAGTAGTTTAAAAACTTGGTTTAAAGCCATATTTTTAACATATTCCATCTTCATTTCCAGGGATTTTTATCTGTCCTCCTTTAATTAAACCCTTAGCATGTAAGACATATTATGGGAGTTAACAAGCATTTGTTTTAATTATAGTTTGGGCTTTATTTGGATTTGCAATTGCATCGAGACAATATGATCTCTCATGCTATTATACTTTATATCGATCACGTTTAAAATTAGACAGTATGACAAAAAGTATCAAACTGTATGTTCTAGTTCTGTATAACCATTCTCTACAATGTACATTATAGGAATGCCACAAGGTCTCCTTCTCACACCGCAAAACTTACAATTATATTTCAATCTCCGACGTCTCGTGGAAAGCAGATAAAGAGAGTAGAACAAAGCAGCGATCCGAAATAACCCATCCGTATTCATTCACGAAGAAGAATCAACATAGAGGAGAGGCAAAACAAACGAAGGTGGCCATTTCATGTCCTACTGAGGGTAACGACGCGCCCAGGGGCTGACGGGACTTTTCCTGGCCTTCCAGCAATTGAGACAAACTACGCCTTTTGAAATTAGCTTTCAGAAGGTCTCTAAAACGAAAGATGAAGGGTTTGCTATTTCAGGAACTGCTTTGCAAGGGCGTGCGCATCTTTTCCATTATGCAAGCAAATGCAGCTCTTTCTGCGCATTCCGATGCCCGCTTCTGACGTTCGACTAAGTGAAACATTGAGAGATTCTACAGGACGAAATGACAAAATATTTCATAGCTAAATCATTATTAAGAATTGATGAACAAAACTAAGGTCCCGGAGATTAATCCTAAAGCATATATCAGGGGCCAATCCATTAAAAGGAGCCCCTGCTCCGGAAAGATTATACGTCTCCGCTGCCTACTAATTAAAAATTTTTGAGTGATAGTAATGATAGGATGAGACGAATAGAAATTTTCGCGAGTTCCGAGTAGAAGGGGGAACTTTGACGTGTCTCTTTCAGAGTTCCTCTGCGACGTAGTTCAAAAAATCGGTCATCAGAATAACTGTGATTGGATTAACTTTGTATTTTCAGCAGAATATTAAAATTTTAATGATCATTCATTTATTTGCAACGATTCGATCAGTTTTCTATCAGAAGAAAAATTACGGAAATATGTTAAAATAACATCACAAAATCAAACACTCTGGTGTATATTTAATTGATATTGAGTATCAAGATCATTAGACTTTCAATACCTATTTTGCAATGGCTAGTATTATCTAAAGATTCAAACATTTTTTTCTTTGATTTTAGATCGATTTCTACAACAATTTCTACAACTAAAATAATTTAAAATTCTTATACACAAAAAGTAAAATAGGGGCAAATACCAATGATACTATAAGGAGGTTATTAATAGAAAGAATAGAAATGTAAGTAAACAAATGTAAATAGTACCATTAGTGTTTCGACACTTTTAACAATATGTTCCGATATGACAGATCAGCTATAATTCTGGGGCGATAAGAAATAATTCCAAGGCAAACTGCATTTATATTAATCAGAATTTTTCAATAGTCCATTGAACTTATTTTTCGTAACATACTCGAGAAAAATTATTGATAGTTCCATGTGAATAATGAACCAAAGTAATTAGTAATATTCGAAAGTGCTTCCGATTTAAATCTGAAGACTAAAACTATTTAAATTTTTGCTTCCCATACATATTGCCTCGTAGAAATAATCTCTTCTTTTATTCAAGGAACCCTTACGGAAAAATGGACATTTAATAACAAGGATTCTAATAAATCGTTTGAGTCCAGCAAAGGATTGAAACAAAGAGATTCTGGGGTAATTTGCGCAGAACAAAGCTAAAAATCTTTATGAAATTCCCGTTTGCATTGACACAAAACTCTACTCTTCGTTTGAGTCGAACGCTTCTACAAAAACTGCCTGCCATTTCCAAAGCCTAGATATTATTCGTAAAAAGTAATCCTTCCAAGATTATACAACGCTCCGACTACGGGACGCATAATGGAGACTCTAGCAGACGGACTTCCTCCAACGAAACAAAAGACGCTTTTTCAAAAAGTTAATAACATCTGGGACTCCTGTTTTAGACAGGCATTATCTCAGCTACGATCCTTCATTCATCTTGTTAATTAACACCAGGCAGCTTCGAAAAAAAACCTCGCAAGATTAATATTTTTCTGCCGTACGGTATGGACGGACGGGGAAGAGACAAAAGAAGGTGCAGCTCGCGTAATATGCAGCTACGATGTGATTAATCCGACTGTCGGAACTAACCCGAAGGACCGAGGGTACGTACGGAAATGAAAAATTGGAAGATTCTGAGGACATCGCTGGTTCGACTTCGATTTCCATATAAGTTCGATTTTCATGGTAAATCGGTGCGAACTAGATATATCCACACGGGAAAAATTCATTCGCGGAAAATTCAATTTAGGCCTTTTCAGAGAGAGAGAGGGAGTTTGAAATAGAGGGACCGGGAGTTCATATCGGCGTCATAACTCCGGAATAAAAATGTGAACGAAGACGAGTCGTGCCTTTATGACTTGTATTGACGGTGCACGAGATTCGGTTGATTGGCTGGGATTGCATCTTGCACACGAAGGAGAGAGAGCACGTTTGCTATGAATAGGAATGAATGCGCAGTCTGAGTCAATTGTGGGTGTCATACGATTTAATATGAATCTGTAGGGCAATCTTCATTCAGAACATTTCTAGTGATAGATAAGGATTCTAGGTGATTGAATAGATATGCATAAGCTCTGGTATTTCGTATTGTGCCCTAGTCAAAATTTTCTACTACGAATATGATTTGATGTTTTAAAAATACAATAACTTAGACATAGGTTAATAGGTAAGACTCGAATAAAAGGAATTATTTACTTGAGAGTAACCGTTTCCTATCTGGAAAAGAGACCAGTAATAACTATCCTTTCAGCAGTTGCACCAAGAACTCGTTAGCATAATAACATCTGAGTCCTATTGGCTGATCCCTTCTGTATCTTGTAAATGCGTTTAATGGTCAGTACTCGTATTAATGACAAATTAATTCTGAATATGACCTCTAAATATTTGCTATGACCCAGAAATTCAAACCTTGAGCCACTACTGATATAGGGATATCGCCTCACACTTTTAATTAGGGAAGTTGGCCGTGCTCATTGCTACACACTTTTCTACATTCGAAGTACCCTGCCAGTCCCTCCCCTAACTGAGAATAACTTTCAGATAACGTTGAAATATCAGTATATCCCCCACATTATAGATTTTTCTGTACACAAGTAAGTCGTCCGCAAAGAGCCTCAAGTTATTCTTGATATTTTCTATAATATCGTTCATATAGATAAGAAATAATAATGGCCCTATTACGCTACCCTGCGGTATTCCTGGTGATACTTTCACTTCATCTAAATAAACGCCATCTAAGAATCAGCTCCTATCTGTTAGGAAATACTCAAATTAAAGAATTATTTGATCGCTGATTCAAGATACTAAATGAAAATTCTTTTCTGACAAATGATAAAATTTACTGAACAAAGTTTCCGTTTTTAAAACATATATCTTTAGCTTTAAATGGCTGTTAGACTTATTCACGTCTTGTAAACAAACTAATTCTCAACCTTCAAAAGGCTTTAAAGAATAATAATAATATTCATCATTGTTATTGTGAGATGTAGACTATGAAGTCCCAATTAAATGGGCTGTCGTAAATCCTCTCTATAAGGGCACGTCTACACCCTCCGATGTCGCCAGTTAGCCAACCAACAACGGGCACCCAAATTGAAATATATAACAAAAACGTTTCCCTTTTCCAGGGATCCATTATCATCTTCGTTGTGATGGGGAAAACGAATTCGGTTGAGGAAACAGAAATCCTGCTTTCACCATCGACTGCTCTTCAAAACAACTCCCTCGCAACCAACCCGTCCTTATCAACGACTCCACTTCCGTACCTTATACTGAATACCTTTTCAAACCCTACTATCTGCACCCTTTTTTTTCACCCTTTCGCCATATCCCTTGACCCCCCGTGTCATTCCATTTCCAACTTTGGAACGAGTCGTTAACGCAGGTGGCTGTAACGGATTCGTTCCGATAGCAGTTTTCCAAAGGACGGAAAAATCCGGAAAGAATGCGGACTCGACGCAGCGTTTTAAAGAGAATTAATTAATCGAACGTGGGCGGATTTTGAAGGCGGTGTCCATTAATTCGTGTTGTAAGTTGGTCGGCTCACTCGTTTGCGGCTGCCATACACCAGTTAGTCGCTTTAATTAAACTCCGAATAGTGGGAGGGATTTGATACATTGTCGAGTGCCAAAACTCAGAGTCCTGTCATAAAACGGGACGGGGAGAGTGAACGACATAGATGGCTAGCTGCGAATTGGTTCCAATCCTCATTACCATTCCAGAAGGCGGGATGACAATGGAGATGATATTTTGACGGGAATATTCCTACAGTCGATTTTTTTGCAATTGAAAGTCTGCTTATTTGCCTTTCATGACGGAATATTATTATTTATAACTTCGTATTCAGAAAGAATAGTTTATAATATTAATATCGAAATTTCAAAAAATTACAGTTATTTTGTTTAATTATGGAAATACAAGTGCTTATTTGGAGTACCCCATCCTATTCACATTTTTCTAAATAGCTAAATATTTATGCATAGAAATGTATCTACATGATATTATGAATACAATTCAAATCCGATGATTTTCTGAAGATGAAAATATTCAATAAAATATTCAAGGCCTTCCTCATAAGCAAAACGTAACCATATGCAGTACATGAAGTACATTTAAGAATTTTGAAAAAGCGTGGAAAGGTTACTGTCATAATAATGCACGCGTATGAAACTTGGTCATACGGAAGTGAATCACTGAGCGTTCAGAGAAATGGATTTGAAAAAAGTTTAAAATTAATGGCACAGGAGCAATCTTTCTTTTACTTTTCCATCGCTTATTGGTGCATCGCCTCTTCCCATGTACTGAGTGATAGGTAAATAGAAATTCAAAGCGAAGTTAGGGAAACAACATCCATTTCCCCGAAGAAGCGAGTCCGACCATGGAAAATGGGTCAAACGAGAATTTTGAATAGCGCAAAGTTTGAAGAACAAGTGATCGAATCACGTATTGAAGTCTGCTTTTTCGTACGATAAAAAAGTATTTAAAGTAACTTTTGTTATGAACAGAGAATGGCTTCTGAGTGGCCAATGTTCGAACTTTTAAATTCCAATTTTTGAAAATGGCGCAAGCCATAGAGACATTAACTAAAATTCTTCTCTAACTTTGGCCGTTTTTAATTCTGCAAGAAAGTCCATTTAGCTTACGCATGACTTAACGGAAAATTAAAACCGAACATAAAAATCATTTTATCAAATTGCAATATAATTGAAATTCTTTCGAAATCATTAGATTATTTTCTTGATTCAAGTAACTAAAAATTAAATGCATAACGATATTACTTTTCATAAAATAGCATTGAATTGACAAACGTATCTTGAGCTTCCCTTTTATCTTATTACGTTGGAAGTGGTTTTGAGAAGTATACATAATAGTAATAATCAATAGCCTCCAAATGTTTTAAATTGGATCATATTCCTCTTAAGCCAAAATTTCTGTTCATAAAGTATTCGATAAAATATTATAAGGGAACAATAAAAGTTCGCCAACGAAGCTTTCACCAGAAGTTCTTCAATTGGCGATGTCAAACGAATTATAATAGACAGACGAAGAAAATTGGACGATGCATCAAAACTCGGGAATTGAGTCAAAAGTTTCAAACTCGGAATATTCATTACACAACTTTTAAGTAAGATATAATCCCTAAACAGTTCCTCACTAAAGAAACTTTTTTGCGATACTTTTAGTGGGTGAATCACACCTTATCCCGCTACTCAACTTTCTTTCAAGTAGTTTTTAGTTTTATATGAATACTCATCATCGTACCGTTGTGTTGTAATTAGTTTGTTGGAATACTTTTCGAAGGAGCTCACCAAAGGAATTTAATACGTGCTTATTGTTCTTGGAAGTTATGTACTTTTATCCCTAAAAATGCTAGTTATCCTTGTAGACGTGTGTAAATCGGTTTGGTATTAAAATGGGCTGCTATTTAGTAGTAGAGGCCTTCTTCAAAAAGTATGCCTAAGTCTATTAAATTACGGAAGGAATAATTACTAAAATATACGAAATTTAACTATTTTTCAACAATCACCTCCTATGATACTTTTCTTAACGACAGAAAATCTTGCTTCGTAACCTTATTTTCATTAATTTACTTTCGTAAATATATTATTAGAAATTGATTATAATACGAATTGCTAATATATCCATACTACTGCTTTAAAAATAAAAATGATTATTTTGAAAATACACTTACATTAACCTGAGCTTACAAATCTTAACTCGTGCATAAATAAGAAGAAAATACGTAAATAATGTAGCATGTGATAAATACAATATCTCTGTTACATTCAACCTAAATCATCTATGGCATGTTTCTGCACTCTTGTAGCTTATATCAGTGGTATCAATACCCCAGATGTCTACCGTAACATGTAACCAAAACTATTTCCTCACAAACCTCAACATATCAGTGTCTCAGGGACAATCTAATATCAAAGAAGTTTCACGCCTTTTTTGGGTTCCTCATTGTCCGTTTCCAGGCAACGAAACTTCCTAAGCACGTTAGCAAAATGGGGAGCTGAGAATTCGACCTTTCTTACCCCTATTTATAGCCTCTTCAATATAATGAGATCAACACCCAAACTTCTTTGCTAATTTGCATCCAGTTATGGCAAACTCGGGCTACTTCATTAGACTAACTTTGTTCTTACAGCCACTTCAAATAATTAATAAAAATCTCCAACTTGGATGCAGCAGCTTCCTTCGAATCGTGTCACTCAGAAGCTGGAGACAATACTTTTGAAGATGTTTCTACTTTTTTGGGAACTTTTGCGAAATTTTAGAATCATCCATCATTGAGAATTTCGTATCCTCTTAGTTTTCCTTGTTCCCCAGCGTACATCAGCCTGTCTTTCAAAAACGTGACACCTTCCACTGAAAATAGCTGACCACTTAGGTTGTCAAGTGACAGGGACGGTGGACCTTACTCAATATCATTAATGGAACCAATATTTGGAGTCCTAAGAGGGAGCTCATACTTCCTCGTCGTCTTAGAAAAGTATCTAAATTTTTAGTTGCGATGTTCATTGTTGCACAGTATATCGTCTTTTGACTCATCAAATTAACATTTCTCAAATATTTAATTATTCCTATGAGAGAATGAGAATTCTAATATATTTTACGTGTATTAACTTTTTAGAAGATTACGTTTAGTTTATGAAGTCAACCCTTTTGGAAAGATAAATCTCTCACCAGTATCTCTAGTTAAAGAAATCTTTATCCAATTCATTAATAAACACGAAGGTATTGCGTATCGTTCAACAAACATGAATAAAAGATTGATAAACTTAAGGTTCTAATAAAATGGGATTTCTATTATAACACTGGAAATTCATGGCAGATTTTTGATCAATTATTAACCTTTAAATGAATTTAAAAATGTGTCAATATTCATTGAGAAGATGCGAATAGATCTAAACTACGTGATCGATATATTCAATTTAATAATAATTGTTCATTCCCATGGTTAATATTGTTGCGCGAAAATTTTCTAACGACTAGGAAGATTCTGAGAACGCTTCCACTATCCAAGTGCGCGAAAATACTACGCAATAAAACCTTTTTAGAATATCAGATTGCATAATAAACGTAAAACCATGCTGACACGCAAACAATAACAGAAAATGAATGAATAAAAGACGTATGGCGACTGTTATCTGGTTTGAATCATTTCTCCACTTTGAATCTGAGTATTATAAAAAATATTTAAAGAGGTTTCGAAAAAGACTGTGGAACTTCATCTACCACAATTTTAAAGCAAACAAAACCCTACGATATCCATAAAAAAACTAAACAGCAAAGACAAATAGAATAACTCTGGTAGAGCTTCCACGCAGCGAACCAAGGAAGACCCACCGAAACGGTACGAGGACTGCTCCCAGAAACAATTGAATCGCGAAACCTCGAACGCCCATCAGAATAATGAATCCATACGCCAAATGGCGCTCCGCGAGCTTCAATTTTTCGCAATACGTATCGCTCTGAAAACAATCGAGAATATTTCAAGGAGGCGATAAAGCGAGAAAATGACATCCAGTTTAATATCGACCCATCGATTTCCACTCCCACATTATTACGTTTTGCCGAGCGTGGGAAGTCAATGGTCCAAGGCCGCGTATGGGTTCCTATACAAATAAAAACGCCGAGGTAATATAAATGGAAAATGAATGCGTCTGATTGAAAAATAAGACGTAAGAGGGCGTGGGAATCGGGGGGAGAGTTTTTGGTGAAGAGGGCGATGAATTTGTGATGAAATGGAGGAATTGGATCGGAAATGATAGGAATAACAAAAACAAGCGATCGTATACATTAAAAAGGAAACTGGAAAAAAGAGAGACTGGGCGAGGGAAATTGTACAGATGGAATTTTAATGGAAGTCATTTTCACTTGAACCTCTGTCAAGGTTTGTGCCTTAAAGCATATAGGTCAATAGAAGACTCAAATGCTAGCGATTTCTTGGACTTGAATCCAGTTCCCTCGAGTGTTTTGAATTCAAATCTTTTTTTGTTAACGATAAAACTTTAAAGATAACTAAAATTCTATTCCCACTAGATAACCTGAAAATTTTTCTATTTGAATTAGAATTATTTAAATAAATAACGTAAAAAAATCAGAATATACATAAATTTTGTGGTGTGTACATTTTCATCTCTCTCTCCTATAAAATATATGCATTTTCATGTTTTAATCCATCTTTCCGTAAGTTCATTTTCATTATTACCTAGTTTTCTAAACTCTTCCTACATATCTAACCAACAAATCATCATTTTCTTTAGGAATTATACGTAGCAAAAATATCACTCCTTAATATATGGTATTAAAGATTTTGACAAAGGTTAGGCTGCAGTACAATTCGTTTTTTTTTCACTCATTAAACCAGTTTGAAATTGATCAAGATAAAATATTCAAATTAATAAGTACTACGCGACCTCGTTCCAATGCGTAATTAAAGGAATCCTGCAATTATTCGAACTTGAGTATCCCTAGATAATCAATACTAAATTATCGGTGGTATTAGTACTAATAATACCTCACGAGCCAAAAATTACGAACTGGAAAACCAATTAATAATTGCTTGTAACGTAAGTGCTGCCGTAAACGAAGGTGGTTAATTGTTCAAATATATCCATTAGCCACCATTATTGAATTTATATTAACACTAAGTAAGTGTTCGCCGCGTATTTAGCACTTCTATTTATATCATAAACTTGGGAAATATTTGTTATAAATTTTTAATCTTAAAATATTTTATTACGCTATGTTAGTAAAGAGATAAGGAATTAAATCAGTGAAGAATAAAAATGAAATTTTAATCATTATATCTCCATTTATATGCTTTAATGACCAGATTATCGGATAAAAAATTAATACTATTTGACCTTTCATGAAATGTGCCGTAACTCAAAACACGAAGAGTCTCGCTTGGTTATAAGAACAGATAACAGTAAACAACAGATCGATTTTCGGCCAAATGTCTAAAATTTACTAAACGAATTATGTTCTAAATCTAAGTGAATATAATTTCATCAGATATTACCGGAAATTAGGATGTTTAGAAGAAATTATTATTATTAACCTTTATAATATTACCATGCATTCAGATAATACTTTAAACGTAAGATATTTATAAGCTTTGATAAAACGTAAATAATAATGAAAACACAACTAAAATTAGTAAATTATTCAGAATGTACATATTTCAACTAAACGTAGCGTTCGTCTACGAAAAACTATCCAAGCGTTCGCGCGTTATATATGGTACCAGAGCCACTTCCCAGATTAGCCCGCTTTTGCAGTCGGTTTAAGACTAAAAAGGAGCTGTTAGCGTCTAGCCAAGATAACGGAAAGTATAATAATGGGAAAGACACTAGAACAAGGTTTAAGGGACCACCAAGGTAAAAACAGGACACGTAAAACCATTGTAGGGAATACAACTGCACTGTTTTGGGCTAAGGTTATTATCTACTTAACTCCATACTACAGTGGTATGGTGCGCTTTGATAAGAAAGTTCAAGGTTTAAATAAACAATAGAACTTCAAATATATATTAATTGAATTATATATGAATGATAATAACTATGAAACACGAAAAAATACTTTAGTGAGCGAAAAGACAAAAAGCCGAGTTAAAAAATAATATCTTTGGTGACAATCTCACATTGGTGTATCAGTAATACAGTTACGAAAAATGATTAGATAAAAGGAAGTTAAAGTAACTCTAAATTCATTTCCATCATCATTTATTATTAAACTGTATCCATCAATCCACCTTAATTACTTAACAATATACATTAACAATCGGAGGTAGAATACCTTGGATGCACGTTGACAACAGTCTTGGGCTAGAATCACGACGCACGAGATTTTTATTAACGCGCAATTTGAACTGCAGCATACGCCCATCGCAATTTCACTCCTTCGATAACTGAGTTTAAGGGACATAGAGAGAAAACCACAGGGCAAAATTCATCGGTCACCAGAATTGTGAACGGATGGGCATCCTGAAAAGAGCGAAGTTAAATAAGCAAAACTAATGAGACAAAGGGACGAGAAAGGTAAGATTAGAGGGAAAGACTGTAGAGGTCTCAGTCGTCGACATGGTGGGCAAAGCCTTGTTCCAGGGAACAGCGACAGGTGAGGGATGTGTAAAGAGACCTGTACCGAATGGATGGCTGTAACCAGGAGCAATTAGCTTATCGCCTCGTGTACTTGGAGGTGTGGATAGAGAAAGAAGGAAAAAGGGGTTCCGATTGGAATGCGGGATCGTGTTCTATCATTGGGAAGCCCATATAAAACGTCAATACCTAACTTAATGCGGGTTAAAGTGTGGTCTGCGGTCAAAATTAAAGGGAAAAGGGTCAATGATCTATAAGACTTTGGCGTTAATATCGAATTGACACTTATAAAAGTTTCTTCTGATAATCGATATTTTCGTAAAATCGATTATAAATACTTTCCAAAATTATGCAACTCTTGAAAATTTGTAATGCTGTTAAATGTCCTGATTTCTCCAAAAATCTTACTTTTACAACCTACTTTTCCTACTTTAACCTACCTGACTTATACAATTCTTTCCAAAAACATTATTTCTTCTACTTTAATGACAATAAGTAAGTAAAATATTTTTTATAAAAGCCCTCTACTTGAATATCTGTCATAATCAAGTGTAGTAAACAAATCTGAATACTAACAATCAAAATATGCATGAAAAAAAATACATTAAATGTGAGAAGGGCAGATTTTTTATAGTACACCTGAGGCATTTATAAAATTTCGAAATCTGAGACTAGAATATCAAGTATTTAACCACTAACTGTTAATAGATTAAAGGATAGGAAAGGATCTTGGTTACTTTTTCATCAAAAGGCTTAACTGTTCGGAAATCATATACGTATGGCATCAGAACAAAGGCCGTACATTAAAACAATTTTTCTGTATTTAAAACGCGAGGGGATACTTGATGGGATGGATGGAAGTGAATGGAATATATATGGAACTATATTTCTGGATTCAAACATCAAATATACCTAGGTTTCCCTACCCTACCTTTATACAGCAAATCAAACATTTAATTCTGCCGTTACTGTATGTATACAAATACATAAATGTATTTTCCTATAATTATCGATGCAATTTGCTATTTGTGCTGCAAATCCTTTCCAGCACAAATATTTGTGTTTAACTCATCCTGTTCAAAATCAGATATCTTAAACAATAAAGTATAAAATAGAGAAAATACTTTGACAGTTGGAGCGAGAAGATTAAACGCCACAAAAGCAATTTCATTATTTCAAAATAACTCTACTTTAGTGCTCTGAACACATGTTGTTTGAATAATAGAAAAGAATTAAAGTAATTTAATTCGCATATCTACATGAGGTTAATCAAAATTGTGTAAACAAAACAAAAATTCATTTGCGAAAGAATGAATTCGTGAGTCCACGTCCAGATAAAATTTCGAGTCACTTAAACATCACAGAAAAGTCCTGAGGTGAAAGGAGTTCTTTATTTTTGACGTGAAAATAATTTCCAATTAATTCGATGACGGGACGTAACTCTAATATTTGCTCTGCGTCCGTCTGCAGAGAGAAAATGTTTGCTCTCTTCAATAGTTTTCTGGGATTCGTAGAAATCACTCCGAAGTTGAATTACATCCAGCTGCCACAGTGTACCAAAACTCTGTAATCACGAAAGGTTGACTCGCATTTTGTCGAAGGAGTTATTCGAAAGAAAATATCCGAAAAGTCTCGAAGTCATTTTGATATCCCAGTTGGTTCGAGGTATATCTTGCAATCTCGGCAATATTGGGGAAATGTGAGGTGAATAAATTAATGGAGGAAAACTTAAAATGAATGGGGACGAGTTGAAATGAGTATTTTCCTTTAATGGAAAGGAAGAGGTACAGATGAGATATGGCTGATCGAAACGTAAACAACCTTTCTACGGCTTTGCATAATATTGCTACAGTCCAAAGAAAGATAGTCCTGTCTCTTTATGTTTTAATTGACGATATTTAAAAATGAATTTGAGACTTTCCTTGTATTTGCAGCGATTTTGAGCAATATTATTTAATACGTTTGATTATTAAGTACATTCATTTCATTATAGTTTAAGTAGGTGAATTTACTTACTACTTAAAATACTTATACACTTTCGGAAATTTCTCCCTCATTCTATGGAAAATTAAATAGACGAACCAGCTTTAAATAGAACACCTACATATTTAGTGACGAAAATTAAAAGCTATACAAAATATACTTGGCAATCTTAGAGACTCTTTTTGAAGAAAACGGTTTATATTTTCAAATTCGCAAATAATTATAAATATCGTAAGAAATTTCAGAAAACATCCGGAAGGATATCAAAAGATAAATGAATATTGAACATGGATATAATATTTACTCGTAATAAATAATAAAAATAATAGCAAAATACGATTTTAGCCCGTATATTTCCTGATAAAATATTAAAGGTACATTTGAAAGTAACGCTCGAATGTAGAATCAGATTTCGCGTGAATTTATGCATATTTTATACGCCCTCGTACTTCGAAATTCATCTTTCTTTCCATAGTGTTATGGATGTCTCCTTCACTTGTTTAAAATTCATGGAAAGCACCTTCGCCTCCGCTTCGCCTACATATAATTACGACTTTTCCCATTCACAAACTTAGGTCGCGTTAAAAAGCTAAACACCCCGGGACATGGGATGACTACGCCCGTTTAGTCGGACAAGACTAAATAAAAAGAAGCATATTTCCATGGCAACTCTCTTGATGTGCTATTCCTCTCCTTTCATTTTCTCAGTGGTCGATTTTGCTTACTGAAACTCTTTCTACTAAAGGTCATTAACGGCCCTAGGTTATGAAAACGTGACTTGGTGACTTTAATCTTAAACTTGAGACTGCGTCGAACGAAATCACTCTTCACGCCTTTTCACATTTGCTTGCCCAGGGATTGCTTCTCTTTCATCATTTTTATACGCTAATGATCCACGCTGTTAACTAAGGATACAGGGGTCAAGAGATGCCCCTTTCATTAGACCCCCTGCTTTACCCTAGGGGTCAATATAAGTCGAGGTGGCTCTCTTCAGTGCGAGGCATTTGATCGACCATTCTGCAGTCGCATTTCCTATGCAATGGCTGCCCACTGATGAAAGGAACACGATCAGGGTCTATAAACGTAATAATGTGATGAACACCTTCTCATCCTGAGCAATGATAATCATTATTCTATATATTTATACCTCATTTCGTGTTTTACGCATTTTGCTCGTCATATAAAAATAATACATGCAAAGAAAAATATTGTGAAATAAATAAAATTCATAAAATCTCCTCTTAGAGAAAATACACACAGAATATGATTCGTAAGTAAACTAACAGGTATAGTAAGTTAATTCTTAAGAACGAATTAATGTGAAAAAACTGTTCAGATTTTAAGTGGTAGAATAATGGAACTATAGTCAGTAAATAATTCAGAAAAACTAGAAATCGCTATTATTTTCTACCATACAATTTTAATATACTTTCAAGGAACACAGTTCTATCATACAGCCATAGACTAGAAGTCTCTTTAAATTAAATTATACTATAGACTGACAGTTCTTCTGTTTAGATACTCGTCCTATGGTGCGTGATTTTTCAAATTCTGTTGGAACTTCGTCTTTATGAGCTCTATCAATCTTTCATAGACTTTATCAATACATTCTATAGTTGTAAATTACATGACAAATAAGAATTACATTATAGAATGTGAGGGTGTAATTGAAATACTTGAAATGTAAATGAGTTGGATTTTAAGGTAGGTCTGAATAGAAATGGTTCAATGCACTCTTTTTGTACATTAAAGGTAAAACGTATATAACTATTATGGTATAAAATAAATACCACCTGATGTTACTTGATGTTGATAGCAATAATAATTAAACGATATTTTCAAAATTCGATGTGGATGAGGTATATGTTTTTTAAATCCTCACAAAGTCTATTAGACATTTAAATGAAAAATTTGATTATTTTTAATATAAAGCTTTAATTACACGGAACAACACAATAATAGAAACAGAAAAACAGTCGTGAATTCTTACGAAAGGGAGCTCTCATATTTAAGCTTTATATATACATCACGCTAACATTCACAACCCTTTGATATCAATTCAAACGCTTTGATTTCATTTTCTCTTCAAAGACAGACATGTTTGTTTCATTAAGAAGACACAAAGGCCTCACCAAAGGTCACAAATTACAAAAGCACGAATGCAATCAAGGCATTCCGACATTAATTTTATTTCGTCGAAAATTCGATCAGAAAGAAGGCCAACTATTCCTTTCCTTAATTACGGATTCAAAGGACAATCGCACCTAAATGACATTCCTACTTCAATTTTGATTTATTTGGCTTCAAAAGCATTGGATGTTTACCTTTTAACCATTTCGTACTCATGAGAGAACCTTTCGAAATTAAAATCAAATGATAGAAAACAGGCATCGTATATCCTGCAACCTCCAAGATTCAATAAAGCGTGATACTTAAGTGTGTTCTATAAAAAATAAATCGCACAGATATCTTCCCTTCGTAGTAAAATATATCCTAATTTAATGAGATCTTGCGATGCCTATATATACACGTATAATTTTTGATTAATGCAAAAATCAAAATTACATATGCAAATCTCTTTGAAATATTTGGGAACTTTATCGGATTAAGTTTATCTGAAAATTATAGTGAAAAAATTCATTATAAGGGAACTCCACTGTCAATTAAAATGTCTATCAAATTCAAAGAAATCAATTCTGCCAATTTAAACAGATAAAATGATGTATCCTTTAAAATATTTCAAAATAAGTTAATGTAAACGATCTGACTGCAATTAAACGAGTTTGATCCTTAAAAATCCTTCCACGTCATTCAGCATTATGGTAAATTTCTTCTCGGTCAACAATAAAATGGATCCATCAAGGTTGTAATGAAATGCACACAATTCAACAAACGTTTACTACATTAGATAATCACATTGACGCCATTTCAAAATAGAGAGACATCTACCTCTCTCTAAGCAAATAAAAATATACTGCACTTGTGCGTTAGAGACTCAGAGCACATAAGAGAAACTCAATACTCTGAATAGTTCATCAATAAATTCCTTTAAGAATCATTTTTTTAGAAACCCACGAGTTATTCAGACGAAAATGTAAGCTTTCTTAAGAATCCGCAGCTTAAAAAAAAAGACAAATAGAAAAAACGTCGCAGGACGAATCATCCAAGCATCTCATCCCAAACGACAGAAATGAATCAAAAAACCACAAACGCTTTTCCGCAGACGTCTGAGATTACACTTCCGTAACAAATCTCTAGAAAAACAACGTCTCGGAAGAATAATAAGCTCTAGACTCCCTTTCTTCGCACCTCAGCATTAGAACGCTCATTAAACGGGGGCCCAGACACTCCGTGACCCATCGATTCTTTTAAAGGAACGCATCTAAAGTGATCGATTGAATCAATTGCCGATGCAGACACGATTTTGGCATCCTCTGCGACAAAAAAATAGTCTATTTCTCGCCTTCTCGGAAATATCGTTCGGGAATATAATTCCCGAAAATGCGCCGCTCCCGAGAAATGCATTGCGTACTGTTCGATTGAAATCCCGTTAACGCACAACGGCGGTTGCTAACGGTACACGAGTGGGTGTGGTTAGAATTACGTACGAAGTGAGGTGGGCGTATATGAATGTGCGACAAGTACTGGAGGTCGAATCTTATCCGTGAATGTATTTCCATGGCAGAATCGCATTTAAAATTTCGAATTTCGAAAATTCGAAAAATGTATCACTATAGACGAGCGATTATTACCATGGCAATATTTACTTTTATGTTATAGAAGTAGAAGAAACAGGTTTATTTAAGTATTCAAGAATGAACTGAATTGTTTCCAGCAGGTACGTATATACTGATACCTGTAATTTTTAAAGCAAAACATAAAAATTTAAAACTTCTGAATAATGATAAATATAGGCTGGCTGTTTCACTGTCCACTGATTCACAAAGACCTTTTATAACCATGGTGAAAGTTATATATGCAATAACAGCTAAGGAAGTGCCGTTTTTTCATTTTCTTCCACTCAATTGAGAAATTATTAAGAATAAAATAAATGAGACATCAAAGCCTTAGAAAATTTGATGCATTCACAACAATATATCACCAGAAATTGAGAAAAATATTGTCGATAAAAGAGCTAACCGGCTGTTCCTGCTTGATCATGACTTTCAAGATCAAGGATTCTAAGTCGACCGTTATGTTAAGCTAATCTCCAATCTGCAACTCATTTGAAGGCCATGTTAACCAAGTCGCGAGTCGTTCCTCAGGACTATTAATCCTCATGTCCACTAATCATCCACAGAGTGCGTCATACAACGCTCTAAACTGAAGTCATAATCCTTCAGAATGCTACAAGATGGGTCATCAATATCATGCTATAATCATAAGCCTTGATTGATATTTAGAACTTGCGGATGATTGAAAACAATTAAGACCATGATAAAGATACCGGGTATTGTTTAAAAACCATCATTTTGATTATGAAATACTCTGAGGTTGGCGATAAGTAAAGTATACAATTGGGAGAACAAAATCTTCTGGTAAGTCTCAAAATATCAACAACGGAACGGTTGATGAACGGTTTCATTTGTTTTTCTAAATCCCTGGTTACTCTTTTGATGAAAAAAACATGCCCTTTATACTCTGATAATAAGTCTAAATAAATCCCATGATTTTTCACGTCAAATTGTAACCCATCCTGTGATTTTTCACACTTACGCCGCCACCCGTGTTCACCTTTCAACGGACAAAATTCGTGCCATTCCCCAGTACAGCTTAACACGCTGCAGATGAATTATAAACGCCGACAGATTACGGCCCCAAAAAATCGGATGGGTTTAGGGGAACGAAAGGTAGTGTTTCGGAAATTGGGAGAAGATTGTGAACGAGACAAATTCGGGAAAGGTGTTATAAAATTGGAGGATTTATCAGGAGGATAATTTGTTGGAAAATAGCTATTAGACACGAGCGACTCCTTCACGGATACAAATGGCCGACGACGCAATAAAACCAGAAGACTAATGTCGGCTAGCAGGTGGCCGAAACTAGAAAAGGTCTCGACCTACGATGCCACGAGTTCCGATAAACCGTGCGATTGCTCCGTATTAATCGAGCGTGAATGTCGCGGCGTATGGAATTGGAAGTTAACTTGGTTACGTCATTTGCATCATACGCATCGCTTCGTGATGAAATTGCTCCCTGGATTTTTATCGATGGATATAGTTGAGGGGATGGGGAGATTTAAACTTTTAATGAGTGATCGGGTTTCTCCGACGTATTCAAACATCTCCTGAGACATTACGCTCGCAGCTGCCAAAGAGTGATGAATGGAGAAGTTCTCATTCTTCCTCAGAAGCTGACTCTATTACTTGGAATGCTCACGACACTGATAATATGAAAGTCGCTCAGATAAAAATGACGGATGGCATTCGTTAGATCCGATTTCATTCGTAAGTAAACTTCCTTGAATTATGTTGAAAACTTAGAGACGGATATTTATCGAATAAATCCGTTTTCCTGCTTTTATTAGGCATTCATTTGAGGTGGTCTACATAAAATGTAAACTACACCAACTTCCATAAGGATTGCTATAATTATATAAGATAAATAATTATAGCAATCCAATACACGTATACTTTAAAGAATGTTCTTTCGCATATCTTATGAGTTTTATGCTGTGGAAAAACGATAATAGACCATTGTATTTCAAATCATAACTTGGAAGGTTGGATGAAAAAACTTTAAAAACGTTCGAAATATAAATGAAGGCAACCTAAGGGACCTATCGGTTGATAATATTCAAATAGCTGAGGAAGAATCTAACTTCAATGAAATGATGAATGTTAAAGTAATCCGCTCCCTATAATCGAAAAACAAATAATCTTATTTGAATAATGCTATTTATGAGAGTAGAATTTCATCTAATTTTGTACGAAAACGTACACTGATATCCATTTTCATACCAGAAATAGACTATTTCTATCATGTCAAATTCAAATATCTAGGAATATTCATGAAAACTACAATACATGCATTATATACTTTAATCATAAGCCTATCATCATACTGTGATTGTTAACTACGAAAAAATATAAATTAAAGCATCGTAAAATGAAAAATAAACATTATACTCTCTCCGAAAGAGGAAAGTTAGTACTCACATAACTTCTAGGACGTAGGGAAGAGTATCTTACCTGTAATAAAAATAAATAGTTTCATCAGTGAAATAGGCAGTGAAAAATAAAAACCAAGCTCTTATTATTCTCTCACAATAAAATTTTCAATCAATCACGATTAAACAGCTCATTAAAATAAAAGCCGTGAAATATATGACACTAAATAAGAATTCGTAAGAACGAAGTTTGAATAAGTCGAAGCAAACATGGATCAAATTGTTCTGCCCTAAAACTGATTCATAAAGAGCAACTTGATCAACATCACTCTGTAGCATGAAAACTTTTGTCATCACGTTTCCAACGTAACTCAAATGGAAAGCTTCCACATATCCCACTATCCATCGGATTTTCATCTTTTCCAATCACTCACATCAGAATTCTACTCGATAATGAAGAGAAACTGATTGCGTGATTTCCGTAAGTGGAAACATAAGATGATTAAAATGTTCATAAAATAGAGTTACTTAATTACAGCGGCTATTCCACATGATTGATGTAAATAATGAGTAATTTGTAAACGTACGTTTTCATTTAAATTCACAATGTATATGTTAATAAGATAAAAAGAAGCACTAACTTCAAATGCGTTTTATATTAAAATTACGTGGAAAGTAATAAAAATAATGAAGTATAGAAATTATGTGATAGAGATAAATAAGCATAAAAAATAATAGCTTTTGTAATAAGTTTTATGCATATCCGTAGAAATCTCAGGTATATGAAATAGTAATTTTAATTTGCCTTAGAATGACGTTAATATTTCATTGCAACATAAAAGGGTACTCTATACTTCTACATCTACATAAGTACCCTGCAAGCCGCCTTTTGGCGTGTGGCAGGGGGAAGGCAGGGGATACTTCTGTTTGTAATTAATATTTAATTTATCTGCGAGTTCAAATCATTTAAGAAACTTTTCATACCTAAAACCATTCAAATGTTGCTTGATTTTATTCATACTTTATAACTATGATATGTAAACTTAATACATTACGTAAAGCTGAAAACGTAAAACAACGCCTAATCGTCGGTCGTAAAACCTATAACGTAACCTAGCAACATATCAGGCAAAAGTCTCATTGTTTCGCTAAATCACTCAAAAAAACATCTCACTTCTTCAAAATACTACTTTTCCGAACGAAATTTACGACAAAATAAAACCGGAACTTTCCCCTTTCCTTTACCAAAGCAAGACAGCGAAAAGATTTAGAAATCCATGCTCGTATTGATGAATGACGTAAACACTATTCTCGTTACCGCACTTCTTATACCGATTCCATTGAGAAAGTCCGTATCCCACGAACGCCTCACAATCCGGGGAACGTATTCTCCGAAGGAAATGCAGTCGCACGAATGATTAACGACCGAAGCGGGGGGAAGAGAATTAAGATCCCCCCGATGATTTATACGCACAAATTACCGATCTTTGAAAAAGTATGAGAAGCTATTAAAGTGACATTTAAAAGCGTTGAAAATTGGGACTGGATATCGAGAAGTCTGGGGAAAGAAGGCTTTGGGGAAGGTGCGTAGGGAATATCAGATGGGAGCGGTTTAAAGATGGAGTGCGTGAGGGGTTGTTAAAGAGACGGTGGCCGTGCGGTGAAATAATAAGGTGTAGTTTCACCTTGCGAACTGTGCCAATTCCTCACGATTCGTATTCACTTGAACGTAGAGAAGAGAGAGGTAATCTGCAACTCAATTTTTTGCCAATCGTCGGCCGATTGAAATCCATCGGAAAGAGATTTCTTACGGCATGTTTCGTTTCGCTGAGGATTGATTTCGGCGGATTCATCGAATGGAAACAGGGATTGGTTTTAGATAAATCGACTCGTAAAATATTTAACCTCTAATTACTGTTATCAGATGTAATTTTAATGGGAGTAATAAAATAAAAATAGATAGATAGGAATATATTTAATAATATATCATCTAATGAAAAACAACGAATTTTTTTAATAGAAGAATTTTATTGTAAATAAAGAATAACCAACATATCTCTCAGAATATGAGACTATGATATATCTATGCCTACTGAGATATCAGACTATAAAGACGACGGTTACACATAAAAAATATATAATTTTCTACAAATAAATTTGTTTTTGTAAACTTTATTAATCCATCTACTTCTCACACGAGAACATTTTAAATACTGTCAAGCATTTATTTTGGACCCAAAGATAGGGGTTATGTGTTAGGCGCTAATTAAATGAGGAGGAAGTAACTTGGAAGGATACAACAAGATAATTATGACGCGACACCTCTAACTATAGATAGAGCATGAAATATTACTGTGGTACAAGCACAAGAGTTGTTGTGCCGATCATCTGACCGACAATCATTTGCCCGCCGCTCGATTCTCCGACGCTCAACTGACCGACCGATGGCTCGTCAGACAGCTCACTTTACCGACAAAAACTGCCCGACAACTCGCTTGAATAAATTACTTATGTGTCGAATGAGTGGATTTTGTATCTGTCTTTATATGTTGAGAAAGAGCAAAGATTTAATAAGTTTCTAAAATTATAAATAATAAAAAATTGAGTATTAAAACATATTTTACTAACTTGATTAAAATATTAAATTAACAAAATTATTTTTAAAGATTCTTTAGAGGTGTATGTATAATAATAAATAAATGTAAAATGTAGTTAATGATTATTGGAATAGAAGAAATTTAGAGATAAAACTTATACTTCGTTCATTATCAAATGACCTCACAAACATACAATTACAATACAAACACTAGGGACAATTTCAGTACAAACATCCATTCTCTGAGAGGAAAATTTCCTACTCAGCTGGGATTTGAACCCGGGACCTAGGCGTTAGAGTTCTAGCAAGCTAACCACTCTGCCAACGAGTGCGATGTTTTATATTACGTATAATATATAATATTATGTATAAATAATAAGAGAAAATAATAAACCCTTTCTCATCGGAAGTTCAGTATCTATTTATCTTTAGATATCAATATGCACAATTATTTACGTTGGGAAAAACAGTACGTAACTCGTTTTAATAATATACATTCACTTATATCCATAACTTGAGATGAAAATTTTCTCCTCATCTGGGATTTGAACCTGGACCTTAGCTGTAGGAAGACATCATACTAACCACTCCACTACCAAAGCCAGCATTTGAGTATCACCATACCTACTTATTCTCAAATTAGTCCTGATCAAAGCCATTGAGTACCTACAAACGTGGAAAATAGTGACATGGCTGGGAAACCACTTGCTGGTAAGCTAACCACTTCATCACCATGCCATGTCAATACCACTTATGATTAAGGATGATATCTTCTGAGTAATCATCATGTCACTATTTGTCACTTCCAGTTAATCTATGTGATGAAGTCACAAAAACACAGAATTCTGGAGAGATTTGATATCCAAATGTATACTGAGATGAATTGCCTAACAAATTTTAAAAATCTGGTCACATACTTCACTATGCAGAAGGAAAGAATATTGCAGAGAATGTACAATTCCGGACATTGAAGAGAGGTAACAGAAAGATGTAAATTATCTGAAATCAGGAAATTAGAGAGATATAAAGAGGGAATGAAAATAATGTTCTTCTCTTATTAAACAGAAAACAAAATTTGCAATATTAATATATGCATATATTGTGTATGGAGAGCAGCATAAATAAGCTTTTAAAAATTATACACAGCACTTATAGCATAAAGCAGAAAGCTACTCATAAAAGATTCAATGCAGAAAATCAAAGTTCAAGTCTCATCATTTAACTCTCTCAAATGTCATCTAAAATTATGATAACTATTCTCTGAAAGATAGGATTGATTGCAGTCATCTTAACAGAAGTAGTTTTATAATGCACCATTGTAAGAATGAAGTAATCATATTATGGTGCATTCTGAAAAACTTGAGCTCAAAGAAGGGTTCATATGAGAAGGAATATGTAAAGAGTATTTATTTTATATATTTGAGTATTTATTTGTAAATATTTTCCAAGGAAAAAATTACAGGCATATTAGAAATAAGAACTCTAAAAAATATGAAAAATTTAGTCTAAATGAGGATAAATGACAATCATATAAATTTATTTAAGAAACATAAATTATGGATTATAAATGCAGACAGAACTAAATAAAGGATAAAAGACACTTGGTAAGCTGAATTTAAAGAAAATAAAATATATCTTGGAAAAGAAAACAGAGTTAAAATTAGTTATAAGAGTGGATGATAGTATACACATATATACATATATTGTATATTTCTAAGAAACAAGAAATGTAATCTAAGTAGAACATTGTCAACATCATGACAATAATGATGAAGTAGTTGCAGGTGGGAATAAAAGCCCAATAATGTTATTTACAAGAACAATTTTGTGAAATTTTGGACATACAATCATCATTAATTCTGAATAAATGATTTTTAATTGGGATATTCCTCATATTTTGTTGATAATCAATTTAATAATTGTATTCAAATGTAAATTGCATATTACATTGAATATTTATACCAAAAACAGAGCACCCAATTACAAACTGAGATTTATTGATGAAGAATAGACAAGTAAAAAATATATAAGTTACTTTGGCCAAGATCTGACCAATATGACAGATAGTTTAGAAAGAGCAGTGCCTCCTTTTCAAGGGCACCTTAATATGTACTATAGCATCCATAGCATCAAAATCCAGCCATAACTGTTTACAGTAAACAAAACTACAGTATAATGAATATATTCTTCTACTGAGCAATGAATTAGGTGATTCTTAAATTCACCTTCACACTATTCATTCCTCTGTCAATATTACATCTATGATCCATTTACATACAATATGCAAGGTAATTTATCTTGTAAAAGGATAGGAATGGCAAACACAGCAAAACAGTTCTACAATTTTCAAATGAGTTATACAGTTTAAGAGTTTCAAAAGAAAATCACCTTACTTACAATTAGGAACTACCTACAACAAATGCAGATGATTACAGGCCAAGAAATATTCTCTTGGTATGGAATAAAGTAATGGTAAAGTCAGTTAAGATTGAGTTACCATTTCTTAGCTTTACTGCTTACTTTTTGCCTTCTAATCATGGGTTCCGAAGCAATTGTTAACAATGAAGTTAAGCATATTGATGTAGATCTAACTTCTACAGATATTACTTCAATCCTTTGCTTCAAATTCACCCGCACATCTTACCCATAACAACCCATTTTAGAAGTGTACTTTCGATATATATTACGATTATTGTCTCGATTCGTGGCAACCCATAGCTCGTTTTCTTCCGCGGGAGAATTAAGGTTATGGAAATTCTACATGAATCCCATCATGAGAATGGGTGTTACGATTTTATAAAAATTTAATTCAACGAATGATGAATTAGCGTATCGTCAACTTATTTCGTTTCCAGTTTTCGGAGATAAGTATTTATGGATAAATGAAGAAACTAATTTCCTCTTACGAAAAGTTGAACTTTTCTTGGAGGCAATTTATCAAAGGCATTATGTATCGTCTTTCGAAGACATTTTAAAACTTCAATAGCAGATATTAACTGGAAAAATAATCATTAAATATTTAACTGGTGCAACTGAAATGGATCGGAGTTAGTAAAAGTTTAATGTTTTTATAAAAAAATCATCAGAAAATGTTCTTCCTAAAATTTTTCCCGCCAAATGCTGATCTTGTCGCTATTGTTAAGTTTCGGAATTGGCGCTATGGTTCGAAACTACCGGATTACAATACGTCATAAATAAGGTATAATTCAAGAAAATTTTGACTGAAATAATTATTTTATATCACATGATTCTCACGATATTAATAAAATTTGCCAAATAAATTTAATTATTAAAAGAATGAAATCAAATGAGAGTTTATTTGTTTAACTATCTACTGATGACAAATGCGAAAACATCAGAAACTTCAAATCATACATACATAAGACTTAAAGATTAAATTAAAACTATTTAATGAATGATTCACATCTCGTAGTGAAAAGGTTTAAAATGTATCAACATGTATTTTAACGATCCTATTGAATGTGCAGTTGTTTTTGGGAGGGAAAAACGTGGGCTCAACCAATCAGAATGCAGAACGTGTCACAGGAATTGAACAACAACAAATTTGGAGCGAACGCTTCAGTTTCTCTGGAGCATTCATTAAGTGCGGTTCAAGTGTTTCGTGTGCATTGGATCTGAGAAGACTTCGAAGATTGAAGATCACGGTAAGTTCAGAACTTAATATATAGGCCATGTGGTTATCATTTGCTACATTTATTCGTACATTAGTTTTTATTACCGGTAAATGTTTTCGTGCCGCTTCGAAATTTCGCGTGTGGTTCAGACGTGAGGTTTGCTGATCAGCGTAGCGAATATTTACATCATACTGGTCTTAGTTGAAGATTTTCCATTTATAATGAAGTGAACATTCTAGATCATTGTCAATTAATGGAAGATGTTAAAATTTTATAATTTCTTATTTTGAGGTGAATTAATAACTCCCCTGACCCCGACGAGTATACTGGTCCTTCCCGAAACTTTTGTCTTCGTTCGCGCTCAAGCCGAATATACTCGTCGAATCAATGTAGTTATGTTTCTAATGCTAAATGCCGTTTGTGAACGGAAGACTCAGGGTATCTAGCGGATATTTTGATTTTATCTAATTTATTCTCGAAAGCCGTCCTCGTTGGCGGAATGGTTAGCATGCTAATCTTCTAACGCTGAGATCCCGGGTTCAAATCCCTGCTGAGAAGGAAATTTTCCTCTCAGGGTCTGGAAGTAATTGCCACGACGTAACTTAATAATGGACGACATAAGTGCATAAATGAGTACAGGCAACCCGCTACGCAAATTTCATTAAAATCGGTAGCAAGAAATTTTGAATTAAAGGAGGAGAGATCAATCTTCTATTGATAACTTTATCTATCTATCACATGATATAGTATATGTAATATTTTCAGCTCTTTTAAAAAATAATGAGTTATATTGAGAAACTTACAAGAAATAATAACAAGCTGAGGATATACGATTTAATAGAAGCTTCAGAAAAAAAGGAACCAAGTACGTTTATTTCAAATAACCGAAAAAAAGAATATCAAATTAAAAAATGACATTTTCTAACCGAAATTTGAAATTCGTCAAGGAAGTTGATAAAATTATTTTACAGTTTTTTAGAAAATATGACCAGTGAACTAGTAAACTTAAGGTATTCTCATTGGTTTCAGGTGCTGTGCTGGTAATCTTCCGAAGATTTACAGCAAAGAAGAATAAGAAGAAACGAAGAACGAAGGTTTTTCAAGCGGTTCCCGCCATCCAGCATCAGATTGGTATCAAAGATAAACGGTTACGGTTTTCATTGTATTTCATATTTCTGTTATGCTACATGTATATTTATGTTTGATGTTTCATTTTATTTTAATCTATGCTTTCTCCCCATGTTCGATTGCGTATTTTGCGATGTATGCGTGCGAATGCGTTCTAGGTACATTATAAGTTGTCGTCGATGGTTTGGTTCTTCTTTTTTGGGTTCGGTCCACTTTGCTTTCGTCTCGTTTTTGTCGTTTTGGTCGTTTGTGGGATTGGGCTGGGTTGGGTTGGGTTGGCCTGTCTGCGTGCGTTTCTCTTTTTACAGGTACATCAAATATTGCGTTATTTTGCGAAATTTGAGTGTTATGCTTTGAATTTATTGTTTTATTTGCCTGTATTTTTACTATTTGTCTAATCTTATAGCTTTTTTTCAGGTACATTGATTAATCATTATTTTTTTGCAGGTTTTTTAGTTGTATATTATTTTTGTGTTCTTTTTATTTCGATGTCTATGCCTTCCCTTTTGAGTGTTGTTTTTTATTTTCATGCATGTTACTTAATTACATTTTTTTCTTTTTCTAGGAGATTTATCTTCGCAGGTATTAGGAGTGCCGTGAAGGGGTCCACCAGCCTGATTGTCTTCAGCTGCGGATTTTTTTAATTTTTTAATTTTAGTTGTAATTTGAATTGTAATTTTCATTGTAATTTTTGTTGTCATTTGAATTTTAATTTGAATTGTTAATTATTATTGTAATTTTTTATTGTAATATCGCGTCCGCGGCTTGGGATTCTGTATCCGTTTGGGAGCTTCACTCTCGCGGTTACCCCAAGGAAAATTTAAGTGTTTTGAGTTACTTAGTGGAACGCCTGGGCGTACCGCTTTGTACGTACGGTTCTTCTATTTTCTCAAATCACTCGCCGATTAAGCCCCCTGTAACTTTTGATCATCGTAACTCATGTGCAGATATGGAATGGATTCTTAGTGAGTTGTGCGAGTGTATGTGTGGTGTGTGTGTGCTAGTGCGTATGGAGTATACTCCAGTGTGAATGATTATATAGGTATAGAATTTCGTAGTTTTCGCGAGTAACATTCCGATCTAATCCTATTTACTAATTTGTTGTGGTGGAGTGTGTAGGGATCCATTCCAAACTGTGCATTTTTAAGTAACGTTAGGTTCGATTTTCCAATTTTCAAATTGTATTTTAAAGTAAATTTTTTCAAATTTCATTTTAAAGTAATTTTTTTCAAATTTCATTATAAATTTTCATTCATAAATTTTTCAGTTTTAATTCTTCTTTTGCTTGAAGTAAATTAGCTTCATAAATTTGCCATCCTCCCTTCAATCATTTTTCATTTGAAACATTGTATATTTTGTTTTTAAAGTGTACTTTTTTCTCTATATTCTTTTTTGTTAAAATTTCTTTTCCAATTTTCAACTTTTATTTTGAAGTAATTTTTTGCAATTTCATTTTAAAGTAAATTTTTTGCAATATCATTTTATAGCAAATTTTTGCAATTTCATTTTACAGTAAATTTGTTTAAAAATTTCGTTATAAATTAAATTTTTCAAATTACCTGTTAAACTGAATTCTTCAAATTTCGTGTTAAATTAACTTTTTCAAAATTCATTCTTCTTTTGCTTGAAGTTAATTAGCCTAGTAAATTTTCCATTCTCCCTTGAGTCATTTTTGATTTGAAACATTGTACATTGTTTTTAATGCATATTTTTTTGTTAAATTTTCTATCTGTATCTATTGCGGGTTTTTTGCTCTTGTTGTGAGCACCCGCTCTGTGGTTTTTTTCTTCGGAAACCTTCAGTTTCCGAAGATTTTTCCACAGCTGTGTGGGTCGTTTACTCCGAAAACCTTAAGTTTTCGGGGGTTTTTCCCACACATAATAAATTTTATTTTTTAAGCATTCGAAATATGTTTTTCCTTTACAAAATTTTCCTTTTCCTCATCTCAATGAATGGCGATATAAATGCTCCTTTTAAAATAATTACAAACGTTGGTTTTTTTAAGAAATGCCATAATTATTCTATTTTCGTAATAATTAAGAATTACGTTCAAGAGTTCTCCAGTAAGTCGGTAGGGGGATAAGTTATTGTTAGATATAATGAGATACTTTAATTATTGATTTGAGAAAATCACTCTCACTTATATTTCAGAAGTAAATTACTCTAATTCGAACAAACAATACTTATCAATGAAAATTTACTTAATTTTTAAATATTAATTATAATAATATATATAAATTAGATACTTAGAAAATTTATCTTGTATCAAACGAGATTTAATTCTTTTCAAATCAAGATTATAAATGTATGAAATCCTGGAAATAGCTCTAAAACGACGTTTCAGTTTTTCCGATATCTTTAATATTTATGTTACCATTTCTAAACTTAAAAAATAAAATGAAAGCATATATTTGGAATAATAACTAACTAATCTTTTCTGATTGTAACTCTACTATTTAGGTTCTCGTTTTTAAAGCTTATTAAACATACTTTGTCCTGCTAAATCCTTGATAATAACAAAGGTAACATGTTCATTGAGAAAAACTAACGAGATATCGAATCTAAATTAAAGTAAACAACAATTAAAGTAGTAGTCTAAAGAAAAGATGAGACAAAAGCTAAAATAAGTTCGCAAAAACATACATTCTTTGAATTTCAATCAGTGAGGAAAATAAAAAAAGCCGATCGACGTAAATTGATAAAATTTACGAAACTTATAATGAATTATTCAGGAGCATAACCATATTTTGGCCCCTTTTCTGGTTTTAAGATGCTAAAAATCTCAAACACGTGTTAATTGTAAAAAAACGACCCTACGTGAAATATAAAAATATGAATTAGAAGGGAAAATAAAATTACAATTTTTTAAACAATTATAAATCAATTCCAAATAGTAAATAATCTTAGTGAAAAGTGCAGTAAATATCTTTACATACTCTTCTAAATAATATTGTTAATTTAATTATTCAATAAATTCTATAAATATATTAACTTTTGTAAATTTAGTATTTCAATAAAGTTAATAAAAGATGTTTTAATACTTAATTTTTTGTTATTCGAAACTTGTTAAATCTTTCACAAAATATAAAGGCAGATACAAAATCCACTCATTCAGAACATAAATAATTTTATTCAAGCGAGTTGACAGTTTTTGTCGGTAAAGTGAGGTGTCCGGCTAGCGGTCGGTCGGTTAGTTGAGCGTCGGGCAAATGATCGTCGGTCAATAGGCGTAGTTGTGAAGTGGACTTCCTTGAACGACTTACCACCAATCAATGAAGTCTTAATCAATTGGTCGTAAAAGAACAATTTAAAATCTTATTTTTAATTTTACGTGGTGTAAATTACAAATATTTAACCCAAAGTAACAGAGGAATACTTTATCGATCATTGAACTTCTTTAAAAAAAGGTCGCACCTTTGGGAAAAAAACTTTAACCTCGATAGACGCGTTTGAGAGGTAGCTTGGATACAGCACTTGATTAACTGGGAGGATATAAATCATAAAAACAACGAAAAAGAACAAAATGACTTTTTTCGGGAGCCTTTCCGAGGGTAGATGTTGTGGACCAGGTGGCCTCGGGTAAAAAATATCGACGTATCCAAAGCCCAATTTCAGACACCTTCCGTATCCGGAGATAATTTCCAATTTATGGAAGGTTTATAATTACTATCTAACGTAAGGATCGGTGTGGTAAAATTGTAAATAAGCCATTAAAAATATATAGATCTTTGATCGAAAAAAACAAGACATGGGATGGATGATAAACCTGAAGATAGAGACGAGCAGGAAAGGAAAATATTACGTTTATCACAACCGATAATTGAAGACTTCATAAATGAATTCGCGGATACTACAAAATAAATTACACGTTTACACATTAGAGAGCTTGAAACAAGCTAAACTTTTGTAAGGATCAAAAATGCAAGTCAGCAAAACAAATCAGTAGTAGAGATAGTAGCCTTATCTCTTTGCTTTAATCGCCACCAGCGAGTTTGCGCGCAATCCAAGCGATGAGGAAAGATTCCGATCTAAAATTTGAGAAGGAATTCCCCATTAAAGAAAGTCCACTTCATCGACAATAGTAAGAGATTTGTTTCTCTTCCCCTGAATGTATTCCGCCGTAAAAAAAAGTTGGTCGGGAAGGCAAACAAGGAATTTCTCCAACTAATGCTTCTTACGAACAACATCCGTCTGTTCTCAGTCAACGAATAACGACCCGAAGTATATATGATCGCCCAAAGTTTCCTTCGAGTTTAAGATCTCGCCTCTTACGGGAAGATTAGACGAAGCTTACTCGCGGAAAGTAAGTTTCTTCAAAGTGGATTCTAGAAAGCCTCTGGAGCGATATTTCGTTCCCTGGATACAAACTTGATGGACTGTCAGAGAGGGAGCTGTGGATTCTGAGGTGAACGTAGTTTCTGTAGCAATGTCTGTAATATGGACCGTTTACGCTGTTCGGTACAAAACGCTCTGTATCTCGCGCTCTAGGATGTTTAAAGAACGAAGGGAAGATGTACAAATTTAAGTCCAGATACACACCAATCAATAAGATATTAGAATGACACATCTGAGAATTGTAACTTACTATTGGGAAGGAGATACAAATTAGACTATTCAACATACTACTTGACTAATTGAAAACGGGCGTAAGTTTTATATATTTGTTTGAAAACCCTAAAAGTATCCATGGAATCCATAAGGAACATGCTTTCTTTAATCGGCCAATGATTATACCCGAACGGTATCTAGAAATCGATTGTTCGTCATTAAAACACTTCAAATAACTATATTCCCTTCATTACTTGGATTTTAAACTACATTTATAACTTATTCTTTCTCAGAAACCTAGGTTATTTTCCAGTATATAAAAAGTTTAAAAGAAATGATAATCTTACGAGTTATTTGAAGGAAAATACATTCAATTCTTTAATAATTCTGCAAAGATTTCCTGGACCATTTATAGAATCGTATGGTAAATTTGATTCCGTCGTAATCCAATAAAGCTCTTATTGAGCCAAACATTCGTGAAAGGGCTCACATGATGTTAATATCGGCGTATTCATGACAGCGAGATATCAATTGCTAATTTCGCAACTCCATTTACACTCTTCGTTTTGGCAAAAATCAAACTCTGAATTCGCAATGCAATTATGCAACTCCAAAATATCCCTATTCCAACATTAGTACTCAAATATATGGGAGAAAGTACGCGAAACCGATCAAACAGCAGAGTATACAACACAACCCACCGCTGATCCGCGAAAAATTAGCAAACATTGACCCCTTTCAAACAAACACCCTTTCGCACTCCGGCAAATAGACTCTGGACCTAGAGCAAACATCGCTCAACTCAATTTGCGAAAAACCGACCCTGCATAATCGCCCCCGCACTCGATTCGTCGCCTAGGAACACAATTAATATCCGCTTTTAGAACCCCCAAATACTTGTCTCCCGTCTCAATTAACGCCCTAGCGAGACGCCTAAAATTTCCCTCCATTTTCTTCCTAATAAAGCAACACGAACTCTCCTAAATTCTTCCCGTCTCTATTTACATCCCTCCAATCAAACGTAACCTAGTAACGAAGGCGAGTAATTGGCAGGTCGTTGACGCGCCCCGGAGCAACAAATACGCGCCATTGTTCCGCGACGCCAGCGCCACAAAGGGAGGGAAAAGAGCGCATTATTTTATGCAAGAAGCCAACCTCTTCGTAGGGAAAAAGTAAGGGAAATGCTCTTTCTGTTCCCCATTTCTTTTTTCCTCCCTCCGTTACGGATCTCCTTATCTGCCCTTCCGTAGTGCCGCCTAGTGGCGATATGAAGAACCACGGGCACAAAAGGAACTCTCGAGAACGTGTGTGGGTGTCCTTACATAAGGGATGGGGTTGCAGATAAAGGAGATGGGGAGATTAATTGAAGAGCGACAAAAGTAGATGGAGATAAAATGCTCGCGGAGATATATGGGAAGGATTCCGGGACTTATGAGTTTCGCCTTAATCTTATGCAAAGAGCAGCTGTCTAATTTTCCCTGCTCTGGATGCAATTAGGTAGGTACACAACGGAGTTTCGAATTTAAATTCACTTATCCTCCGTTGATGATCTGTCTCGTGGTCCTTCCTACACTCTTACCGGTGTTGTCCTTGCCACAAACGAGAAATTATACAGAATTGTATAGTTTATATGCGGGAGAAAACTAATTGTTGCTACGACAATAAGTTTCGATTAGCGTAATCAACCATTGTTACGGAGTTCTACGTTGCGTTTATATTTAGAACTTTGTTGGACTACCGTAGGTAGTAGCGCTGTTGTACGTCTAAAACCATTACTTCAAATTTATTTCCGGATTGTATTCCTTAATATCCAATTACTTTCCTTGTTCGTAAGTGCCATGCAATCTGAAGACACCTAAGTTGATAGTTTTAAGGAAGTACAAAGCATGTCCTGAAATTTCTATTAGGAAACAATAAGGTTAAGGAAACCGTTTACTTTTCTCGATTTCGACTTCCTTTTATGAAATCTGACTCAATAATGTACATCACTCATTAAAATTTAATATCCGGTTTTAAATTCATATTTAATGATTTTTCATTTTACGCAATATTATATCCGCATACGTACTTCGATTGATTGCATCAATGAAAATAACAATACAACAATAACAAGTATATATCATAAAATATCGAGCCAATGGAAACGATTAAAAACAAACGAAGCATTTCACACAATTACAAAAATTTGTCCGAACAACAATGCCTTGCTTCACACGACTAATACGTTAGTTCAACTAATCACTTGAAGATAGAGCTTTTCAAACTTGTTAACTTTTTTCGAGTGAGTACTTTTTTTCTTGGCTTATTAGATCGTATATATAATTAATAAAAATACAAAAGAAAGGCTATATCATAAACAACTACCGATAACAATTAAAATACCATAGAAACAATAATGAAGAATGCAAATCTCACTTTAGCTGAAAATCTAACTGATTATATTTATTGAACATATATTCTATTAATACGTTTAATTTTAATTTTTTCTTAGTTAAGATATCAGATCATGTCAGGATTTATAATAGAATTTGATAAAAAGAGAGAAGAGCTACTTTAAATGTCATTCTCGTATTAAACTGTCCTGATTTTCAAAAATATAAGAAAAATGCATGGAATATTCTTAAATCTTCATTCATTAAAAGTTGTTTTTATTACTATGGCATTCCACGAAGTCACGCCTTCTCACATTGATTTCTTCATTCATTAAGTAAATTACTTAATTATGCGAATATATTATATCTTTGTGCAATGCAGAAAAAATAAAATATGAAATTTTAGAACCAGTTTAAGCTCAGGTTAACTACAGGAAAAATTTGCCTGTAGAAGTGGCACAATTACAGGTTAGAGGTAAGAGGTCAAAGTGACAATAAGTAATGTGCTTAATAGGGCGATAAGCTACAGTTAAATCGTGAGTGTTCCGTGGTGAGAAAAGATCGAGGGTTACTTCCTTCGCTTTCTCAACACTCTAATATTCACATTTAGCACTTGGCTACTTAAATACTTCAGTAACTGCATTCATTTTATAGCTGTAAACAACACTCTAGCAACCTTCGATATAACACAGTTATCCTACCATGTTATTCATCTTTTAATAGTCATACAGCTTTAATATCACGTAAAATAATCCCTAAAATGATGATTTATATTAAGAAATTATTTTTTTTAACACCTATTGAGGTGATGCTGTGTAAAAGGACAACTAATCAAAGGTATCAGCAAATAATGCATATTAAATGTGGAAATTAAATTACAATCATAGAAGATTAGGAAAGATATGTTTCAATTCTGAATTTAATCTTTAAAGAACCGATAAAATATTTGTATTATTTTTTAGGGGTGATTGACTGACGAGCGAGTTAAATGAAGGGAGACGAGACGCGATGACAAGATACAGAATTCCAAGTAATGAAGAAGGGATTCGTGGAAGAAGAGAGGAAATATATGCAGAAGGATTGATTAGCACGGATGGAGACTTGAGAATCCAACGCCGGAAGATAATTAGCAAAGAAAAAAATGGGAGAATAAAAGAAAGGGAATGAGTGTGCAGGAAGATTAGATACGAAAGAAACGGAAAAATAACGTTGAGGGAGAACTCTGAGAGAGATGTGGATTTGTAATTAAAGAACATATTTTACGTGAAGAATTATAAACTGCGTGACTCAAATTGACTCATTCTGGTTAAAGAGATGATTTTTAAGTTTAAGATTAGCCAAAACAAAAGTGGGAATTGTCTACATGACTGGGACTAGAATACCGATTCCACCTTCCATCTATCCTGACCACATGTATGACATTCACATATGGTGTAGTTGTACGAATAATCCCTGTTGTTAAGGTAAATAAATAAATTTATTTAAACATAAAATGTACGTAAATGGTTAGTTGTTAAGGTAAATAAATTTATTAATTAAGCATAAAATGTACGTAAATGGTATTATGAGGTAAGTTGTTAAGGTAAACAAATTGTATGCTATGAGAAAATGAAAGAATGATTGAGTTGTTAAAATAAATAAAATAATTTGTTTACCTTAGTTTCGTATCGATATATTTTTACCGGATGAGCTTTCACGTATAAAAACAGACAGCGGATAACTTTTGACGATCGCAATGCACAGAAAATCCTTCCGTATGATTCGAAGTTAAACCCAAAGGAATGGGAAATCCGTGCATTCGGGAAGGCCATCGTTATTTCCTCTTAAACTTCGTTAAAATAAATTAACATCCTAGCTGCGGACTCGGGATTAACGAGAAGTTAGGGACGCGCAATCAAAAGAAAAAAAGAAGGGGAAAAAATAACAAAAGCAAACTTGAGGAGAAGAGTAGAACGTGAGGAATAAAAGTGGGTGGGAGAGGATAACGAGGGAGAGGCAATGCGGCGCGAAAGAAAAAAGAGGTGAAAATAAAAGGAAAAAAAAGGTTTGAGTGGATGGGAGGAAGAATGAGTCTGGGAAATGATACAATTAGGAATAAAATGGAAGACGAATCCCTTTGGGTTTAGTAGACTCGATGAAAGAGAGCAGGGCAAAAGAAGATAATATTAGTTTGAGGCGAAACACTGACTTCTTCCTTTATCTCGGAATTATTAAAAAGATGCAGGGCAAAGAAGTCTTATACGTCTTCCAATCCCTTGTTGAATTTATCTTCTGTGGTTGGTAGGTTGGGTTGCTTCCACTTCTGTTCCAAACTTTATCATTTACACACATATACTTATACTTCCTCCGTATGGAACAATAAGTAAGACTATATTCGAGATTGCAAATTATAAAATATAAAAGAAAAATCATTAAAATTTGTCTTAAGAGCGTAAAAAGAGAAATTAGCTCCTAGCAACGACTGAGTCAATTGCAATTCAATTTTGCAATTTTTTTTTATATTTTAATTTTTCATAACAGTTTCCGAGCGACAAATAATAACAAACAAATTATTACATTGTTTTCTTACTTGATATATCATTTTTACATGTAATCTAGTCCTTTTTTATTCCAAATATCTATTCTGCATCCTACTCCAGGGATATATACTACTTTATAAGTATGAACTTTTATTTAACTCCAAAGTTTCTATACCGAGCTTTGTTTAACTCCTTGACGTCTTTCTATGAATTGAGCTGCCTCTTCTAGTCTTTCCATTGCGTGATTTGAGCCATTTACCTGTCTCCTCATTTTGTCACGAAAGTTAAACCTCATCTCACGTATATCACGGCAAATATCATCCCGTACCACACTCTTTATCCAACCAATACTACGCATTTCTCAGGCCTTTCCAAAAGATAAATCAGCCGTGTCTTTTACCTCATCATCCAAAAAGGCTATTGAGAGCTACCCAGTAAGTCTTTATACGAAGATGTGTTTACCTCACCTTTCGTTAATAGCTTCATCTAATCTTTTGGTCTTACGGTACGGATGAACTGTACCCTTTACATCTCACCTTCACCCTGCACCGCTCATCTTACCAGATAGAGCTCATTCCCTCTTCAAGGCACAACTGCAAGTTGAGGTCTTTACATAGGAATGATCGTTTACCTCCATTTTTCTTGCTAAGCCTCATCTATTCCGGAGGGCCAATAAAAAGGTTTGTTAGAGAGCCTTGTAGTTCACGTAGTACAGACTCCCACAGTAAAAACCTTGTTTGAGTGGAGAGGACGTGAGGCGTCCGGGAAAACGAGGCGTCGGACGTAAAAGGGCGAGATGACGGTCCAAAGAAGAATTAGGGAAGCGATGGGCTAAGAGCGATGCCAATTTGGATTCGAGGGAAGTGGGTTTAAGTGGTTTCGGACTCTGAGGTGGGGGCGGAGAGAGGCCCCTGTGGAGAATGGTTTTTGAGCTACTGACGACAATCCGCCAATTTAGTGATTTTTGTCCCGCTGCTTAGAGTGGCTCTCTCTCTCTTAGAAGTGCAGTAATGGTTCGATTGTAGTGCAGTGCTAAAAGTATCGCGAATTTAAAAGGAATCGTGTCTAGACGTGTTGCTGAATTTTATGTCCTCTTTTACTTTCCGTAACCAAGTTACGAAATCGTCTGGATTTTAAGTGGTGGATATCTGCATGGAAAGGAGCATTGTTCTTTATTCTTCACTACCAATCATTACCTTCGTCTCATTTAAATACTATACTTTCTTAAATGCATTCTAAAGTTTAAATCTATTGAATATAGATTTTAAAATGTGCAAAAATCACCTAATACGATTACTTTACCTATAAACTAAAGATTTTTGAAGAAGCCATACTATTTATATGAAAATAAACAATTTCTTAATACCAATATTTCTACTCCCGAAAATTCGTATCTTTAAATACTGAAATACTAGAAATAAAAGTTTACAAAAAACTGCTAACAGATATGGTGTTGAAATTTAAAGTGTATGATAATAATCGCATCTATTTATACTTACAATTATACAGCATAATTTTAGTGTTTAGAATGAAATTAATTGGCCTCTTGAAACATCTGATATGATACATAGCCAAGCGAATGTAGAAAAAAGAAACAAATTTTAATGAATAAAAGTTCGAATCGTCGAATAAAATATCGTCATGGATACGGTAGAAATAATACATTTTACGCGATATTCCATTGTCTTATTTTAAATATAGGCAGCGAGCGTTGAATGTTTACTTAAAAGGGAAAACAAATTTATATGTCAAAGTTCATCGTGAATTTTGAAGGGCGATATACTCGTTGATTCGCTGACAGTTAAGTAAAGAACAAAACAGGAAAACAATTGGCTCTAAGGCTTTTGATTCATACAGCCTCTGTTTACAATTTTTATTCGCGGGATTTGCCGTGATGTGTGATAGAAACAAAGACGTATATACGTGAAGAAGCCCACGGCTAAGTTCATGAAACGTGTTAGTTTTTCCTCTCACAACATTGCGAGTTTTGCAAAAATATTTTATCGATAGCATACGAGTTATTATGAAATAGATATACACTGTACTTTCCCGATTAGTGATTTAAAAAAAATAATAACTATAAAATACTAAAATAGTTTTCCAGATTGACCGGAACTATAAACTGATGATTGCGATGCGATAAGTACTACTTCGTTTATTACATGATCTGTTTCGGCATAACGTCCCTAGCAACTGCTAAATGATTTCTTTTCTAAGTAAGTTTTCCATGAATATGCATAACGGTGTTAATAATGTTAGACGAAGACGGACGATACGTTAGTGCAATATACTCGGACTTAGGCCAACTGCAAACTGTGAAATTCGTACTTCAGATTACCGTGTGTACATCTGTGTCAAAACTCGTAGTTCCGCATGAAAACCCGACCGAAAGATAGTAATGAAAAGATCCGAATGGACGACATAAATCATGAGAATGGATGAAATAACGCAATCTTGGTTCAGAAGACAAGGAGTTAGGCAAATCCCAAAAGCGTTAAATCTTGTGCGAAAAGTGCCTGAACTGCAGAACTGCTTACGCAAGAACTCCATTCGTTCCTCCCCCATTTTGAGAAAATTCTCGCAAACCACTATCTTCGAATGCCATTATTCTTTTCATGAATTCTCTTTGGAGTGTATTTTGCAAGGTTTTTGACGCCATTATTCTCGCGACGGATTTCTATCTTCATTTATTCCGTTTGACTCTCAGATTTTCAACAGAACTTTAAAGTACAAAATTGCGGGTTATATGTGAGGCTTATAACAAACTTGAAAATTCAGCCTATTTGCAAAACTATAATAAGATTAATCAGTGAGATAGAAATATATATGATCAGAAAGCTTGATGGATTAAATTAGTACATCCAAAGTTGAATACGTGGTTTCCAGGTTTTCGAACTGAATTTTTAAGCCCTCCCGCAGCAGGTGTAAGATATTGGATCCTTTGCAGAACATTTCATTTTTAATTTATTTTTGCTACAACTCCATGGCAACGTTCTATTTAGATCAACATTTCTTAATTTATCATGAAAGCATTATTCAATTATCGATTATATATATACCGGAATAAGAATGCTAGAAGTAAGTATACGAAAACGGAATTCATTGAACAAAAAAAGCATTTACAATAAATATTTAACTAAACACGATGTTAATGTAGCTTCAACTTCAACTCAGCTTGAGATTAAAACCCAAAAATACAATGTAAACTAGCACTAGTTTATAGAAATATCGACAAGTCACAGATAATATATATTTTTATACTTATAAAGGAATAAACAAAGGATAAAGGAATGGTACCAAAGAAGATTAAAAGAAACCTGCATAATTTTTAAAATGTAAAGGAGATATCTATCTATCTAGGTGGCTATCGTCATAATTCCGTTAGGATTCCTTCCTTTGAAAATCTACGGTTCTAAAATTAATGAGCCTAAAAACGTCAATAATACATCGAAATAAAAATTTATGGGTTAAAAATGACTGCAATATTTCAATAAAGACAGAAATAATTTACTTTATTGGAACCTTAGAAAATAATCATATATATTATAAGATTCATTACTAAGGTAGGGAAAATTTAATTACTTTAACTTCTAATTTAATGCTAATGATAACTTAGAGGCAATTTTTAAGGCGAAAACCAATAAATGTTAGAAAGGTCGGGGAATCCATTCTTAGTCTGATGTATGCGGGGAAAGCAGCCCTTAAAAGGTAGGAATTGAGGGTAATTAAGACGAGGCTAAAAAAGGGGAACTCTAACCTAAGGGAACTTCATTTCCTGTCGAAAACCCTATTAGGGAAGTGGACCAGGATTCGTAGATTGTGTGGGTTCCGAAAGCTTTCATGACTTCACTTCCATGCATAAACAATAGAAAGATAAAGTAAAATGGTTCTTCAAAAGAAGATAGTAATAGTAGCGCTGAATATGACAGAATAATGCGATTGTGTTTCCATAGTGATCTTAGGTTATTGTCGTAAGTAATAAAATTATGACTGATCCCTTGAAAATAAATATCGTTGTATTATTATATTACTACCCTGAAACGGACTGTGGATTGCAAGGATCATTCTCTACTTATAATTTATTACTTTTGGCTTTTTCATAACTGTAGGCATAATAACAAAATTTGCCTTTGTCTTCATATTTTAAATTTGCCACTGATTTCCGAATTTTATAAGATCGGAGAGTGAGTTGAACACACTAAATCGATATCAAATTAAAATGCATTTAAAGATATGCTCGTATATTCATTTCACAATATCTCATTCTTACAGCATAATCTATGTTTGCGTCATATTTGAAACATCCTTTGTTGATAAAAATTACTCATGACGTTTCATAAAACGTAACGGACAAACAAATTGTGTTGCTATGTAAGATTAAATAAAAAAAATCAGCTACTAAACTCTGCATTTCATATACGCAGAGAGATACCATAGTGACGTAATTGTAAACAGCGTCGCGATGGCCTTTTTGGCTTCCAACGCATGACTCGAATATGGTTTCCACATTTTATATGATCTTTTATATCCCCTCGACTTAATCGGATCATCGCAGAAGCTCCTCTTGTGATTTAGAATTCAGCTCAATTTTTCGTCATCAATCGGTCATCAGGGATCTTTATCCACCCGTTCTGTCATAATGAGTCGTTTTATCTTTCTAAAGCTGCCGTAGAATGCCATTTTTAGCCATCAAAGAAATGGCAAATGTTATTTTTTGTTAAATTTAGGACGTTATTTTCTACTTTACCTCAAAAAAAATATTAAAAAAGTTGAATATTAAAAAATATACAAATTATTTGCACAGCACCATTTCAGAATCTCCCAAACTCAATACTAAATTATTTCAACAGACTTGGTTCTGATGGTCAATACGTATATGTCTGACTTATATATTTGTGAATATGAAACCGTTTATGATTAAAGTTAGTTAATTTGCTGATACTTCACCCACCTCAGGTAATACTAATATAATATAAAAATCAATGAACTGTGAAACTACGTAAAGTTAGAATTTTGCGGCTGAATTATTTTGTATTAACAGAAATTAATGGCCCCAATGTATTCTAACATCTTCAAAAATACTCGTTTGTGTAGTATTTAATTCAAAATTAATCTCAATATTAATGCGACATACTCTCACATTATTATCCTTTACAATCAGTGCCAGACATTTTCACATCCATTTTAGAAATTTCTACAAAACCTTTTCCATAAAGTTAGACGTACTCTGCAGATTCAAAGCACTTTCGTCATAGCGAACAGTACAAATATAATGGCTTTGTGAATACGGCAGCGCTTAGGTTTACCAAACCACGAAAAGGAGAGCATTGCGTGACCGAATACACTCGTTAACTCGAAATGGCCCAAAATCTGCAACTCAATTCCATCCAACTGAATCGGCAGCAATTGAACCGCATCTGCTCAAACTATCGGGCATCTGAAAAATTATGGAACAAATTCGCAGCAAAAGCACTTCATACGGTTCCCTTGGGGCATAGATTCAACTCTGCTAAATATTAGGTCAACTCTCTTCGTTCGACTTCGTTAGATTCCCGTGAATTTCGAAATACGCAGGGACCGTTCTGGCATCGTTTTTTATAGACGAAATAAAAGAAAAAAACGTCCAACGGAGTCAAATGGGATGAATCATTCGCTTGCTAACGAACGCGAGGGATCTCGTTTTTCCAGCATAAACATAAATTAATCATAGAAGTAATAGAGGGATATGCAACTGCATTCCCATGGCAACCGTTGCACTGATTTACAATCGCGAGATAATTCAATTCGCCTCCGTATGTGGAAAGCCCAGAAGGTTTGCGCCGAGTTATTGCCATAGCAACGATTAACAATGGGTCTCCGATTTAATTCGATAGAGAGAGATTAGTCCAGAGTGCGTGCTCTTTTCGGAAGTGGCGCACTAATGGGCTAGATAATAAATTTGCTCGTTAACTGGAAAATACTCGGTTGTAGAGTTAATCCTTAAACGCTTCAGTGCGTCGCGAATAAAAAAAAGTATTCCCATTAGCCAAAGATAGCAGATGTTAATGAAAGAAAGCGAGGGGAACCTATTTCTGCCGTGCCGGCCGTTTAAAGGGAAATGCAGTTCCATTATAATTTCGCATTTCACGGGAGAAGATGGCGTTAAGCTATAATCGTTATGTGCACTCTACGGTTCATACAAATTGCTTTATAAGCGGAAGAATAAGAAAAAATGGTTTATCGTATCTTTATTTAGAAAAATATCATTAAACTGGTATTTTAAATACATTTTATTCCATTTCATAATAAGATAAACACACGTCATAAAAAGAAAGTAAATAAAACGAAAGGGTTTAACATTTAAAAAAGTCCAACATGACCTGGACTCGAACCCAGGACACCCAATCGCTGGTTGGTTGCTATATCATTAATTTGCAAGCAATACAAATGGTGAATCATATCAATTAAAGGATCATATGTCTACTACAGTAAGATTTTAATTCATAAGAAGTTTGAAAGAGGAAATCATTAAGTATTTACTACGCATCATACTAAACATGGAGGTATATATTCGAATATAAGCAGATAGCTTCACAAAGACGTATATTTCAACTACTTAATACGAATAACTTAATAATTTTCTTGATAGTATTTGGATCGTATAAATAATATAACTTAATATAATTGAATTTTACAATCAATTTCCAACTTAATCTATCCAAATTATTCGCAGATTTAATAGGAAATATCATTTAAAGGTGCAGAATTTAAATTCACTTTGAAAATGAGTTTCTATTACTCGAATTAAACAGAATCAATCCGATAAAGTTAGCAGATTAAACGTGAAATATCTACCTCTCTTTATTCTCGGTTGAAATCTATTTCAAGCAAATATTTATTGACCGTTGGCGGTATAGAAGCTTATATATGAGTATACATCTATGTGATTCGTTATAAAATAAACACTCGTAGACATAAAACTCGTTGCTATACAAACTATTTAGATAGCTCACCACTTAGCAATTATAGCTTTGGCAACAAAAGTATAACAATTGCACTGGGATTAGCCCACAATGTATAACACCCAAATGATCCATGAATAATTCTCTTTTTATCTAATGCTTGTATCCGTTTAACTGTTGGAGAATTTAGAACTTTACATCCCACGTTGAAAATATGTGTTTATACTTATTCCACTAGAGATTAAAACGTAAATTAAAAGTATTTGATCTGAAATATTTTTGCGATGATTTCCATAGTTTTGCACTGGAGGATTATCCTTAAAAATATCCAAGAGTGCTTCAATAAATTCATACCTTTAATCTTTTTTTAATAAAAGAGGGGTTAAATCAAATGAACCTAAGCTCTATACCTAAAGAACTGCAAAAAAATTATCAATGCTCTTTAGTGCACTTGGTAAAGAAGACAGGTACTTAGCCTCATTTTAAGTTTTAAGGGAAGGGGACTCGTAAGTAAATCGTTACCAAAATTTATGGTGAAAAAGGAGGGCAGAGTATTATTCTTAGTATAAGTTCCTCTTAACTCCAAAAGCAGGAGCTATAATTTATACGGGCTCAAAGGCAGGTGTATCATAGGTTTCTGCTTAAGTACACAAAAATTTCTGAAAGGAAATCGCTGATCATTCATTACGAAAAAGGAGGCTATGGAAAAATTTATACCTGATTCAGTTATTTACAAGCAAAAATATCAGTATTACTGTCTCGTCAGGAATTTTTAGATATAGAAAGAAGTTTTTTCGGTCCACAAACGTCATGAATTTTCGCATTACTCATTAATTCTAATTTAACTCATTCAATTCACGATTGTTGCGGTGAATTTTAAGAAGTGACAAAGAAAATAAATTGTTTTATATAAAACGCAAATTCTATTCACTCCGGATGTATTTTAAGTGTTACATATTAATATTACTCTTATTACGACCAAATATTTAAACGAAAGTGAAAAGTTTATCAGGAGAAATGTCGTCATCCGAAATCAATACAAGAACAAAAGAACTACGATATCGGTCACACACCGAAAGGCGGCTTGCAGGATACTTATGTAGATGTTATGTAGATGTAGAAAACTTAAATATTCTCACAATTTGAATATAATCAATCTAACTTATGTAAATTATTATCAATTACATTCAACACCATTAATCTAGTCCTTAAATGCTCTCATACAGTCTATTTACTTTTTATAAAAAGTTAATGTCTTTTGGATACCCAACAATCCAAAAATTTAAAACGACATATTTATCATGCCAGGGATAGACGTTCTGCTATTTATTAAATTATTTCCCTCTTGAAACTATTATGTTTGTAATTTCTTTCCTATACAATGTTTCATGAGAAAATTAATAACACATTTTATCGATAACAGAACTGTCATAATGTCTTTTCATTAGATTCTAACAAAATTCACCCGAGTCTGACTTTTTGGAGATTCAAACGCCCGCGCAACATGGACCATCGACAAGTAACTAAAGCGATGGATTGATCCGTCCAAATTTGGGTCACGACCGGTCCAGTTTCCACAGCAACGCAAAAATACAAGTGACACCCAGTCCGCTTGCAGAATGCTATCGGACGCCTCTGGACAAATAAAATCAATAGGAAACCCTAAGAGGATGGACAGAAAAAATGATGAGCCCCACCAAGAACAACAGCCTAGGGAGAGGAAATCAACACAGTGAGGTGTTGTGATAATCCGCCACCGTATTATTTCACGAAGAGATGGAATCCTCATAAAATAAAACAAGGCCTTTCGTTATGACTAATACCAACGCTCTATGTTATTTTCTCGAATTTTCCTTCGCCAACTGCTCTTATATCAGACGTATTGGCTTTGTTTCGGGGCCATTGGATGGTCAAGTGCATGAGCACGTTGTAAGGTTTCGGGTCTGTTCCTTGGAGTAACACGAACGCTAAACCAATATGTACATTCTTTAGATAAAATATTTACAAATTATCCCTTATTAACAATTAACGTTAAATCGTTATAGTCTTAGACCAAACTCCTCTATATATCTCCATAGCAACCATTCCTACAAAATAAATATTCGAATGAAAATTTGTTTTCTTTTAGAAAATAATACGATGACAAAAGAGATAAGAGAAGGCTAAAATTAGCATAAAACCGCTATTATCTAGAATTCAAGGATAATTTATACTTCCATACCAAAAATACTTATATATCAATGAAAAATATTTATGCAAACGAATGTAGATGTTCAGTTTTCCATTTCAGATACGAAAGAATATAAAGCATATAAAAATCTTAAATAAACCAACAACGCTGTTTTTAACTGTCTGGATTTACCAACTTGATTTGCATACTTCTCACATTTTGCACAAATCAAAAAAAAATTCGCGAACGAAATTTATGTGATAAAATAACACGAAGAAAACGAATTTGACCGCTGGATGTATTAAAAAAGAATCGTATGCAAATCAATTCTCATATAATCGACGAATGGGAGGGGGGTGATTTAAAATAGCAGCGAGTTTAGCCCTTGCATTATCTCTGCGCAATCCATGAACCACTATAAATTAATTCATAATCAATCTCATTGTATTTCGTACGGCAATTGACTGCTAAAAATGCCTCATTAAAATCTATCTTGTTTACGGAGTAGCGATGGCTAAAATAATTGAATAATTATGAGTAAACGTATTTCATGAAAGCACGCACGATCAATTCATTATATCACATATTTTACGGTTTTAACTCATCAATTATAATCATTTCAATTGAATTTCTCATAAATATGCAAGCCACACCGCTCTTTTTCGGTGGAACAATTCCGTTCCCTAAAAATATCCATAGTCTCGTTAAAGCTTTCATCAATTGCATTTTTATGAATTATATTTTGCTGCAAAATGTGCGCAGTTATAAAATTTTTCCTCGTGAAAGGGGCCATTTTGGAAGTTATAAATACCATACGATAAATTATTTAGAAGCGAATAGTTCAATTTTTTAATAAAATAATTAGCAACAATATTTAACAATTACAATACGTGTTGGAAGAGCTATGGAAACGGTGTTTCTCATAATTGAGATTGTATTACCTTCAGTAGAGTCAAAGCGGATTTGAGGTTTAGAAAATAGTATAAATCTAGAAGAACAGGCTAAATTATTTTTTAAAGTCTTAGGATTGTAAATATTTCCCTCTCGGATGCTAGTAATGAAAATGAAAGGAAAGATTCTATAACTGAAATAAATCTTAGTCATTAAAGGAGAAGTACCAGAAAAAATGAGTAGAGCGAAAGAAAGAGCATAGTACGTTTTCTTAGTAGGTTTCTATATACAGAGAGAGTAGTTTTAGAGATCAATTTTTGCAAGCCTGGATGCAGCGTTAAAACCGGTCGTGCTGTTAAGGTAAAGCTGTGGTAAAAGTACCATATTGTTTCCATCATTTAACATCATTAATATTCTCCATATTTTGCCCAATTCTGTAAATTTCAATAAGGAAAAAAAGCAGAAGAAAGATAGATTTTTAAACTTAGGTAAGGGCGTGAAGGATAGGTCGAGCAACTAGCTCAAATAGTTAAATAGAAGTGAAAATAGCTAGGACTCAAATCTAGATCCTCCATCCGCCGGGGAGGTATACTAAGGAAATACCTTATGCCTTTAAGGGATATGAAGTACAGCGATATGATCAGAATATCAATTCAGCCTCATCTCTGAACCCTATCATCACCTTTCCAACCAATCCCTTCCTTGTCTCAAAGGTCTAATAAAATACGTATAAAGATGCATGTTTGGATGGGCAAAATGGAAACAGGAACTGACCAGCGGCTTGCCCACGCAATAAAAAGAAAATACAGAAGAATATACACGGAGTAAAAGTAAAGGGGGCGTGCAACACACCCTCAGAACCTCACCTCGTAAAATAAAGGTCTGAAGAAGACAATTCCTTCAGGATTCCCGGATCAGGGGTTTATTAAGAGATAAAACGTAGGGGCGTTTATGTTAAGGTTCTTAGCTCGCCTCCCGCAGCGCCAAATCCTTCTTCAATTGTCTTCTATTTTCCTCCCTGTCAGATCCACAAGTGTTTACCAAGTCCTCGTCAAAAAGATATTGTTAGGACATGTGGAGTCGATATTACGTGGCCCCGGAAATGACGCTTTTATCGCTCTGATGTCATTAATGGACGTATGAGGACTTCAAAGCGTATATTTCCCTCTTTTGTGCTTTAAAAACGCACGGGCGATCAAATACGGAGTTCGACTTCGTCTGACGATTAGGAAAAGGGTGAAGAACTGTTAAACGTTTCGTTCTAACTCTTGCCCTAGTTCAATTTAATGGAAGAATTTAGATAAGTACTCCAGAATATGCTGGTAACGTTAGTTACACTACATGACATATTTAATTACGTTTAAGGAAACTGTTAGAGTGTTAAATTTCTTACCGACATACTCCTTGCCACAGGAAATATACAATTTAGCGTGTAACTAAGGACTTCATAGCCACAGTTTTCGCTCTAGCTTTTTAGAACCAAAAGCTGGCATAAAAAATTGCCCGAATAAACTAGAAAAGTACAAGCAAGATGATTTCGTCTTATGAAGATATTTATAATAAACTTTTATCGATTTTTTCTCAGTCTACGTAATATTAAGTATGTATTACCTATCAAAACGCCAAGAGTACTGTTATCATTAAATATACTATTCACATTATTGACATGAAATTGTATATCCTGATAAATTAATAATAGAAGATGAATTAAGTAAAACATAAGTAAATAGTAGTACAGCAGTAAAAGACTTTTCTAAAAGATATTAGATCTAGTACTAAATTTATGCAATAATTAATATACGAGCAGTACGTATAGCAAGTTTTAATATCATTGTAAATTATAAATTGAGACTTTAGGAGTAACTAAGTTCTTGAACTCTGAAATTACTGATTTTATAATTACTGTCTATGAATTTAAATTATCATTTAGATGGAAGATAATATAATACCAAGAATCATATTTCTATCAACGATTAAGGACCAAAATAAACTCTTTTATTTAACCGTTACCATTATTACTAGATGAAATACAAAGTTGCGATTGAATTATCACCCTTGGCATGATGGAAAATAAGGAGAAAAACTTCTCTTTTCGAGAAAAGAGAGAAAGAAGTTTAGTTGAAGAAGAGAAGATGCAGATGCGTAGGAGATTGCTAAACTTTGTTTGGACTTTGGTTACGGAGTGTGAACGAGTTTCATGTATATGTCAAGGGTAATAAAGCAATAAAACGAAGCAGAGAAAAGTGAAGTTAATTTCTGAAGTAATATAATGAGAAAGGACAGCTCGATTAGAATTCAGTTCTAAAACAAAGTTTAGCAAAAGAAAGAGACATGTTTATATTATCATCTAAGAGAAGATGGATATAAAAGGTAAGCAAGTTAAATGTTACAGGTTAAGAAACTTGAATTATAACAACTTAAAAACCATTAAAGAGCTAAATTACTATTTCGGTAAATGTTTTTAATATTTTAATTTGATCACAGAATATCTGTAACATTTCTGCATATCCATTATCTCATTCCGTCTCTTACAGTATTAAACATATCGTTAAAACGCGTTCCATGTTATAATTATCTGTAATAATAAATACGTCATAATGTTCTCTCAATAATATTAAATTCTAATTACATCCATTATAAATGAAAATCAGAATTCTGGATCACGTTACATAAGTAATAAATCCAATCTCTACTCCCGATTACATTCATGCAAAACTCGATTCTTTTCGTCACGTACTCCTACAGCAGAATATAAAATACATCCCATATTAAGGTATTATTAATTAATCATATCTATCAGCGTTTAATTATGAAGGCAATTAAAACAAAACAAATATGATCGCAAATATCGACGGGACGCTGCAAATTGTTTCATTTCGCTCGTGTTTGTTTACAATTCCCTTTCTCCTTTAGCTCATTAAATTATTTCATTAACTCGAGAGTTGCTTAATTAATCCATCGGGGTATGGATGAAGATTTACACCCGTAACTACGTGTATTTCGGAGGGATTGGTATTAGCGGCAGTCGGTGTGTTTACTCAAGAGCGTAATAAATTCCTACCGATGCTAAATATCAACGGGTAAAATCTATTTCCAGCCTAAAGATCGTTGACGTGTTGGCTGACGATGAAATCTCGGTTACCAGGGAACTTTTTATGGCCAAATACGAAGGAATTTCATTGTTTGTTAGGGTATATTCAAGTCTTTATATCTACCACTCAACTCTGATCATGACAAATAGATACTATTTAATAAAAATTACAACCGTTTTTTGCGGTAGGCGATTTCCAAATTGAGCTGAATATCCCCATTTTGGGAAGGAAAAGTTAAGAAAAGAACTTCGCATTTATCTTAATATAAAAAGGTATCTTAATCTTCCTTTTTCGATAAAATTTCTGCGCGCGTCAACTCCTTTGATTAACGACGAAATGACTCGATTCCTCCAGGTACGGCGGCCTTCGTGAATGCCGAGCATTTATCAAAAACGCTTTCATCACGAATTCTCCGCATTAAAATGGAACAGAGACGACATAAATTTGAAGGAGTGATTCGGAGCTATTGAGTAATCTAGCCAAAAAAGGCAACTTTTACATTATAGATCCTATTATAAGAGAGATTTATATCGAATTTTTAAAAGAGAGTGCACCCTTCAGAAGAGATTCCTTTCCAAATCATCACGTAAAGTTCCTTAGTTACAATGTAAATAAGTATCGTGAACATATATCATATTATAATGTTGAGGATGCATAGAATCCTAAAATATATTGATTTTTGCTCCATTGCGTAAATTCTAAAACAAGAATAAATCGTTTATTTTAGTAGACTAAAATGTAATCTATTTGTCGTGCTAAAATTCAATCCTAAATATCTGAAATATTCCAGCGAAAGGAGTTGAATACTTCACTTATTAAGAACTAAATGTCGCGTATTCGACATTTTATACTATAAGAGGTACGAGCTCCGTTTCCACGTTGTTTTTCTTTCTCCATCTTAGTTACCAATTAAAATACATACAAATAAACGTATTAAAGTTTCACTTAATATGATAGAAGTAAATTTTCTATTGTGAGATGTACTTCCTCCGCGAACTTTTAAGACTTCCATATCCCAACCAGACTGAATACTAAATAGAGGTCTTAATTTCCCTTATCTAAATGATTAACTCGTAGTTTGAAACCAGACAGTTCAGAGAAGACAATAAACAAATGAATGAATAGGTTCATTTACTATAATTTACTTAGATAAATTATTTAGTATAATTGCAACAAAACTTTTCACTAAAAAATTTGTGTTAAAATTAAAAACAACCTATTTCTTCTTTTAATTAACCTCAAAGTTACAAGTTTTAATCCCAATATTTTAAATAAGAGAGAATATTTAATATACCTTATCCAAGACGCGATTTGATTTATGGATAAGGAAATTGTACCTTTTTTCCTCTCCACAAAACTTAGTTACGCCTAAATAGTTTTTATTTAAGCATAAAAAGAATAAAAATGAACAATGGATTGTCTATGGGAATAAAATAACTTCATTCACCAAATGATGTTTAACTATATAAAATACTATTTTTTTCTAATTCATTCCACTTACATATCCAACAAAGAAAAGAAACAAACTAAGTAATCCTCAGAAAATACGAGTACATAGAGAAAAATATATATAAAAGCGCGCTCTCCTAATGGATTCAATTCCTATTTAAATAAACCTGGGTTGGATCTATAAATAGGTCGATTCTATTTCCATAACGAGATTGTAAATATAAATCAAATCTAATTCATCTCGTGAAACGTGAGTAAACATTGATTTTTCGTTTCTGAATATCTGCGTGGTTTGAATATTCTGCAGCCGAATTCACAGCGGCTTATGATTCGAAAATCCAGTCCTGTGATGATAACCGAATATCCCTGACACGTATTATTGCTCTTTGATTAATATCTCCTACTTTCTGACAAAATCGCAATTCGTGAAACGGCCGAAATATTCATCGAGTTTCGCTCAAAGATACCCTAGAGTGACTAATCATGCGGAAATTCATCATAAGGTTTATTTATACATTCGGTTCACGGGCGAGAGATTTTGAGCAAGAGATTGAAGCATAAATCCCCAGAAATGACGAGCATACCAATTTTATGGTGCTCAAGTAAATCCATGATTTTTTAAAGTCCCCCTTCCTGCTCTTGACGCGGAAATGCTAAACAGCCTGAGTTGCTAGGATGAATCCCAACTGATACGTCAACAAATAAAGCGTAAAGCTTTGTTTATTTTCGGCAACAATGTTATAGTGTAACAACTAACGAGGAAAATTTTCATAGTAATACACTTGTTTAAATTAAATTTACGTAAATATACTGGTCTATGGAAGGGGATTAAATTTTACAATGAAAACTTCGCTTTACTCATTGAGTTTAATATTTAGAGATGTACATCGAAATAAATCGTCAAGATATATTGATAACTTTTTTCTCTTTTATTCCAGAATTTAGGGTTCCATGTAATCTAATGCACACCGGGAATTTTAATTAACCATATCTTAAAAGAATAAAATTATATAAGCTAGGGGTACTTCAACTTGAAATACGTGATATTAAATGATAATGAAGAATGAGTCTAATAACGATGCGATTGCGATGAGTCTAAATAACATATTATATCTTCATCCAATAGTCTCTATGGAAGATACATAAAAATGAATAGGAAACTGTTAACTGATTTATCTTCCTTTGATTATCCGCAAAATATGAAACGAGGAAATTTTGAAGACTACAGGGCCTTCTTCCATTGATAAACAACAACTATTCCAAGAAAAACCTACAGATTCCAGGAAAGTTAAAATAAAATACAATTCCTACTGATGAAATATCAGAAATTCGACTAAATATTTATTTTATAAGAGTCTGAGAACGAACCATATCACCGCAACCCTTGAGCAACATGAAAATAACCTTCATTCCGCAAAATCGCATAGAAAACCTCGTGCAGAACCGCGGAGCCTGCTTACAGCGCTCTACATACGGCGTTCATTGAAAGTAAAAAGCGGCTGTAATTTTTATGAGCCCACCATCCAATGACGGTGTGGGAAATGTAGTAGCGGACCTCCATTGTAAAGTGACACTGGTGCCGTCATAAAAGGAATGGGTGAGGGCAATTGAGTCGCCTCAATGAGTCATCGATGTAATCGCCTTCATTCCCTTAAACCATCATTACCGGAGACCTGCATTTGACAACCAATGCACCGATCGTCAGACAACAAGTTTCCCAATACAGAGGCATTCAGGATCAACCTCCATTACCAACATTGTGACCGCAAACTAGATGGAGTATTAAAGGAGAATGTAATTAATCTGAAGAGAAGATTACGTTCCAAACTATGCGGAAATTTCGAACTACTAGGAACGAAAATATTCCCAACTATTTGAGAGGCTGCATCTTTTTGTGGAAACTGTGCAATCCCTGAGTAGTTACTTAAAAATACTTTGTAGAACATGATGCACCTACACCTACGGTCTACTTCAAACTCTATAGTGTAGAGCATGAGTTTGCAGAAAGGCCTAACGATATTCAAATAATCTATGTCTTTCAATTGACCAGATGAGTGAAGGGCTAGTAACCGTTAAATCGGTGATATTGATTAAGCAATAAAACTTTTAATTCACAGAGTATATTTCCAAAAAATATTAGGCTAATGGCTAGAACAGTATTTAATTTTAATTAAATAATAATAAACGAATTTTAACCTTTTTTCCCAAAACTGTAAAAGTTTTGACCTAAGTTCACCCAATGCATATAAAAACGTTTATAAAAGCTTTACATTTCGTTTATTCATCATATCAAACTTAAAAATATGTTATTTCATAATAATATGATAAATAATTATGTATCTTTTAAAAGGTTAGAGTTGCATAGGAATATCAAATGATCTATTAAATGAATTTTAGATTAAATGTGGCTGTTCTTGAATACATATTGTTTATTATGATGTAATACAGCATCCATCAGCTCGGTCCCCTCCAAATCTGATCTTATATAATTTTTATAAAATAACCTTTCTAAAATACTTGAGCATACATAAAATTCATTTTATGATGAATAAGGGATACCTGAATGAATTACTAGCGAACCGTATCCATTAACTTTCGCACTCCGTAAATTGCAGACACGTACCTTAGAGCACGCATGATTTTTATGCAAATGTACTATCCTCGTAAAATAAATCAACGTGCACGTTGTAAAATAAATGAATTCCTAACCCTTTCCGTCTACAAATACAAATCCCTGAAGCCTCTCCTTGAACGCAATTTGATGGGCAAAATATCAGGAATATTTCCTATTTTTGCGGGAGTAACGTAAAATCCGACGACGCAGAAACAGTTACCATGACGAGTCCTTATCTAAATACCACACGGTATTCTTTAATTCAAGAAATTTATAATTTGAATGCAATTACACTGTATTAAAATATGACGGTTAATAAACAAGATGCGCAATTGAAAAATATTCGTTTTGCGGAGTTCATCTAAAAAAATACATAATATATGAGAAATAGTTAAAAGTATATAAGTAGATCGATCCCAACACAGTATGTGGAATATCGAAGGTTTTTCTTTCCTTCGTTCAGAACGCAGTTTATATTCCTATTAAAATAGAAAACAAGAAAAAGTGCCTCCCGGCTGTTCATTTCAAATTGACAGCGAATTATAGGTTGAACTGTTAGAAAAAAATCTCCGAGATATTTTATACAAAAAGGTAATGTTGGGCGGAGATTTCAACTTTGGCTTCCTTCAAACAGTTAAAAAACGAAAAAAATTGGATTCTTCGGTATCTAAAAGAATTCCTAATTTCACGAAAAATGAAATCTTCTCATCCTCTATTTCGCTATCCATCTCAGCAACTCTTCCTTGAACTGAAGTTTGCGAAGAAATTTGCGAAGACTTGCAAATTCTTAGGAAGAATAAATAGGCCGTTTTGGAAGAATGAAATGATTCTCTTCGGAATAAAAAAGAGAACACTTGAATAAAATAAAGGGCCTGCATCGAAAGAGGTCAGCAATGCTGGAGAAATGAGTATGCACAATCTAATCTAATAACGGTGAAAAGTGTCATCCATAAAGAGTACTGAACAGATCTGAAAAACAATCAAAAGACAAGTCATGAATATAATAAAAAAGAAAAGATATTAGATATAATCAATCCGTACTAAAACCATAGCAATATGCATAGCTCATTAATGCTTCCAACACGATGAATAATGATTAGATACAATGTTTGCTTTATAAACTATAAAACTTTCTCAAAGCCAGATCTTTTACTATAGAAGTGTGTACTCTTCTTATTCCATACCGTCTTAGAATTTACCTCAAAGTAGAACTTGTGAAAAATCGCTATTAATTCCATTTTCCCATGTTTACCTTTTGATACTTTGGTCGATGTTTCCATATTCTCGGAGTGCTTGTAACTGTAATTGCTCTTTCTCATTCTTGTACCCCTTCAAGCAATATCTTTTGATCAGGAAAATCGGGGTGTGCTGCCAGCCCCATGTTTCCCTCGAACTTCAAATATTTAATGATACATACTATGAGTTGCTCTGGCAACATAATATAAAAGAATCGCCAAGTTCGGAGTATTCCTAAGGCATTTGTTACTCTGACGACTTTAATAAATACTCTTTTGGAAGATTTTAAAAACTAACCTATAATAATAATACTAACCCTAAATAATATTTAAAATAAATTTTATCTCATTAAATTAAAAATGCTGTATGAAAAGGTAAACGATTATGAGTAAAAAATCAATTATTTCGTGTCCAGTTCATTGTGTTAAAAAAAGAGGCTTCAAAAAAACATAACAAGCCCACTAAGAAATGTAGCAGAAGATCAATAATTTTAAATCTTATCTTTTATATCTGATAGTATCAATAACTCTTTAATTAACTAAATAAATGCTTCTGTTTTATCTACATAGAATTTTTAGCTAAATTACTTGAAAGACCAATCAATTCCTGTTCATCAGGAAAATGTTAACCCATAATCAGAGTTTAGTTATTCCAAGCGAATTTCCTTGTTTGATCAAGAAATATAATTTGTATGTCCACCAAACTAAATGGATCGTAATATAAATTAACTAAGATTCAATCAAGATACCAAATACATCCGACTACACGTGTATATATCACTATCATCATTGGTTAGACAGGTCTGTGATTTGATGTTAAACAGAGCTATCCATTGTCTTCTTTTTCTGCAATAGCCTTGAGATCCTGATAACTCTCTTTGTTTTTCTTAAGCCGTCCATTAGTTGATACCTTTTCTGACCTTTTCCACTTCTACCTTTCCTTTGATTACCTCTTTGATCATGCGTTCTCTTCTTAGAATGTGCTCTACCCAGTTAGCTTCCCTCCTCCGTATTATTTCTATTATTTCCCCGTTTTATCCTATTCTCTTTAATACCTCTTCATTTCTGATCCTGCCATTTAATCTTCTGCATTCTTCTCCGTCCACATCTCAAGGCTTTTCAGATATTGGATATCTCTTTTCCGTAATGTCCACATCTCTGCCCTGTATAAGACTTTACCCCATACTAAGCACTTCAACGGTTTCTTCCTAAGGTTCTCATTCACCTAACTGGTCAGTCTAATTCTCTTTCTATTGACGGCCACTTTCATTGTTCGACTTCCATCTCTTAGGAGCATGTTTCCAAGGTAATGGGAGTTTTCTACCTCCTTAATTGAACGTATATAACAAAGATGACATATCCAATAAATTATATAATAAAAATTACAAAAAAGTGTCTTCATTTCGAGTGAATTGAGAGGAAAAAGTCTCCTCTTTTACAAAACCCGTTGTCATACGCTAAATCTAACAACAAATCACGGATTTAGTTTGTTTACACTGATATAAATAAAGATAAAACTAACCAATGGACTTAATAACCTAAGGGAAAGAATTATCCACAGCAGGATAACACCCACAGTGATAAAGGTTTCTTAGGAATTAAAACTTAAAACCTTAGGAATATAAACAAACTTTTGTATACGAATAAAACAAACAGCTTTCACTAGAATAGACACTTACTGAAAATATACTCAAGGAGATTTTAATTCATAAAAATAATACCACCTTCATCCCAAACATATTTTGTATAATACATGTCTATTCTGACAGAAATTGGTGTAAGATTTAGATAGTTAATTACCCTCGGCAAACAAGTTATTTAGTTCCACACACTTGGATGTTTCGTAATTCTTTAATACCCACCAATAAGAAAGGCTAGCATTAGGTCTCATTAGTAAATAAGAGAATCTCTTAGGAGACCAATTTGGACGCAGGGCACTCTAGTACTTCCCTCGCATTCCACTCGGAACAAGAGATCCCTGAGAAGAGAGGAACCAATGAGAACCTCTTTACGTACGTGTCCCGGCGGAGAAAGCAAGGATAAGACGAAGGAAATGCAGAAAAGAGCTCAGGTGCGTGGGATATGAAAAATACTGCCGGCGTACAAGGTCCGGGCAATCTCTTTGAAGTCGTTCACTCAAGACCCTTCCTGGAATACTTCCCTTTTTGTTCCAAATATTTCTGATCTCGTGGGAAAAAACTTTCCCTCCTCCAAACGTAACATGTACCGTTTTTATAAATGAAGAAATGAGAAAATATTTTCCAAGAGGGAAAATAAGAATAAAACCGTAAACGTTTGTGGTCAAAAGAAACAACTAAAACAAATATAAGCACGGTGTTTAAACTCTCGATTTATTTTATTCTCGGAAACGGACTCTGGAAGCTGAAAACTGAAATATAATAAAGCTACGTTTGGAATTATCACTGTGAATTTTTCTGCGGAATATAAAGATAAGCCTTTTATAGGAAGCACTGGAAAGCGTCCTATCCAAAAGAAAATTATCATTTCCCTTGATCTCGGTCCTTTTCAATCAGCTGAATTGATACGAGGGATTCTAAAAGGAATTGATATTGTGGAAATGTAGGAAAAGGCATATTTCCATCTTTGATTTTCAGATTCCGTTCAAACAACCTTGGTTTTATAATCCTTAACGTTCTTGAGCATCGTCATTGATCATTGTTGTTTGCCATTCCTGGTTGTCATGGCCTCGTTATATATCAATTGTAGTAAAAACCTCAAAGGATAAATACGGAAAAGCGTAATGCTTCAGATATTTCGAGTGAATGAAGACTCAAAATGGTGCTTAAAGTCTAGTTTTTCTGCGCTGCTTTACAGAGAATGCTATAATAAAAACGTTGACACAATTTTAGATGAAGGGAAAAATTGAAATGCAATTTAATTTCAATTTCTAAAGAACGTTATCATACGAAAGCATAAAGAGTCGTTTGATAAAGAATTCTATTGGAAAATGGAGTTGTTAATGTTTCATTAAATTGAAAAATTTGTTTACATAAATTCTCTACCATTCGTAGACAGAAGTACTTTGATATTCGGTGAACAATTCAATTGTATCGTTTATAGTTAGGTCTATCGCTATTTAATGCGATCTAACACATTTTTTCTCTCTATTCCCTTTCATTAAAAGAATGGATTAGAGAATCAATCTAAAATAACGAAGCTATATCAAAGAGGTGAGAATATTTATTCACGATAAAATTGCTTGAACGAATCGTGTACGAGTTAATTAATTCCCTTTCACTAAGATGTTGATTTTGAATAGCTATATTTTATGTCTTAATTGGAAAATATCGTTTTATATCTACCTCTTTGAACAAACTTTGTTATCAATAAAATAATGAATAAAAAATAGATACAATTCCAAATAAAATAAAATGTTGAAACACGATGCAAATTACTAGTGGAGTTTTAAGATTTATAAAGACGTGATTTTCATTCTAAATAAATAGACTTTGAATGATAACATTGTAAAAATTGAAGGTTTTCTTCAGTAATTTTATACAATTAATAGTATTTTAAAATCGATAAGACAGTTGTTTATAAATTCTTGGAATATCTCAATTCTTGATCTGCAATACCTCAATTCTTGAAAGTAAAAGAACAAAAACTAAAATGTATAAACAAATCAGAGAAACGATGTGAAGGACTATCCTTGAAAATTATGGAATAGATACTCATTGCTAATATGGATGTATAAATGTTATAATTTATGTATTTAAATATGAGATGGATACATACATTTATACATTATCTATTTACCTTGGCCTTATACGAAAAAAATGGAATATTCACATCAAGGTCTCATCTCCAAAGAGGTCAAAAACAAACGAGGGATGACGGATGCCCCCTCATCCTGTCGTGAGTTAAAGGGCATCAAAAAAGAATCCACCACTTCAAAGCGGATTAAGGGAATTTTCCGTGTGAGTCCATCTAGTCAAAGTGCTTGCGATTCGCCCAAAATGCATCCAATATGCTTTATATCTCCCAAAATATTACCTCTTCGGTGATTTGAACGATAGTAAACACAGTAAGCAATGGCCTCTTCCAGATATTGCTTGGATCAATCGATTCATCAGCAATAATTCCTCATAATATAGGTATTTTTAAACCGATATGCAAATATTTGGAGTTCTTAAACATTCGTTTGATCTTCTTCTTTCATTTTATTCCCGGTTTCCGCTAAACGACCCTTTATTAATCAACAAAGAAGATTCGAAATTACGCGAAAAAATAATCATACATTTGATGAAATAACAAATATCATAACTCTCTTTTTGTACGAATTTCAGCTTTTTCCTTAATTATTTTTAAAGTCAATGACGTGGAATTATTTATATAACATGTTGCTCGCCTATCAAAGATATCATTAAGATACATAAATAAAACAAAAGTGAAAATAAGACTTCAAATATGAGATGGATAAATACTTATTGTCTCGAACCCATCCTTCTTTCCTAGCATGAAAGCTTACCACTATACCACCAATTTATCTTAACTGACATATTGAAAGTTAGCAGCCTGGGTTCGAAATTCAGTCATGTCGCTAATTTTTGCTTCTGATTAAGATCTTTTTTAAAGTCGCAGAAACTTATTATCTAAAGTTATTTTAAATTTCCTTAATCGTTCAGTTTATTAACCTCAGGAAACAAGATGAGAATCTTTATACAGAAAATTTAACGAAAGGACTTAATTAATTCAACATTTAAGGAGAGCTAATATTTGCCTAAAGGGACAACCAAAGATCGAACTAACTTTCATCACAGAGAGAGAAAATTCTCAGAAAGTTACACCCTACCTGTTCCATACACCATTCAAAAACTGTGAGAAAGCATTGAGAAACAGATACTACAAAAAACATCATACACGAATACTCATTCTCTAGATGGATACTAGGAAATTAATTGACCTACTACGTAGAAACCATGTGCTGAAAGGTAGCCTAATTAAGGGACCACATTAAACGTTGGCTCGCAGGAAATTGAATCCCTACGTCCTTGGATAGATATACAAACTAGTTAATAATAGACGCTATCGATCAACGGCATGAAATATTACGTTACGACCTTAACCCATAAATAAACGTCTTGTATATATATATATATATATATATATATACATGAGTCTCATCTGTAAAACATCACCACATCGTTTCGTAGTTTATGTGAATGTTTTTAGCACTCTTAAACCAACATAACAACATTGAAGGTATTAATAAAAGGAATTCGAACATCTTAAAATTTAGTTTCCGTAATGGTTCTCAACAGTTGCTAAGTAAACAAAATCTTTACGGGCTTCACTTCGCTATTCGTTGACCCAAGAATATCCATTTTGAGGTGACATCTAAGACGTCCTGCATGTTTGCTAAGGTGATGACATCTTTGATCGATCCTCAGCCGCATCCCATCAAAAGCCTTGGAATCAATCAATTTCCAGAGAAACCAATTGAGCTACCTCATACCGAGAACTAGCTTCTACTCTGGACCCATTTCCAGCAGAACAATTGGGTTTCTGTATAGAATGGGGGATACCTCTTCATAACCTGTCGCACTGGTACTGCAAGCCGTGCTTTGATCGAAGTAAAGTGACTCATTACTCCCAATGTTTCAAATTTTATAGTAAATTTACTTTTACCACACGTTAGTTCGGCTAGCGTAATTTTCAACTGATTTCAACCATCCCATTTCAACTGAAGTTGTACAAAATCCTAGTCATAAAGTTTCTTCTCCTTATGGAAAATACGTCTTTTATGACTTGTTGGAATACGATCAAGTTTTTTTTACGGCCCAACGTTATACACTCAATCTTTTTATCGTTATTCCTTTTTTTCAAAATCTCAAAAGCTCCTTCTCGAGGTTCAATTCCAAAGGGTTCTTTTACATTTAAATTCATACTGCAAGAGTTGTCTTTCGACATATGGGTGGGGCATAAAGCAGGGGTTGAACGCATTAAGGGATAAGTCTCAATCTTTCTCATAAATATAACGTGATTTGCATTAAGAAACAATAAAGCTCATTTGTCTTTAGTGATTCAAAACAATAACATAAACAGTAACCTGGTAGAGTATTGTTGCTAAGGAAACTTTATTTATTTACACTTACTTCGAATCAAAAACTGACCTCAATAACAAACCGTTTATAATTAATTTTGAATCTCGTTTTTCTTACGATATAAGTTAGATATATATTACGTAAATTAAATATGTATTACGTAAGTTAAATATCTATTAAGTACATAGAAATATTCTTATTACAGTTATGATCAAACGAAGAAGTAACTTGATAAAGCTGTGATATGGCTGAAATAACAAGGGAATTGTACCTATCTCATATTAAAATACGTGCAAAATAAATTCAAAATTTTAACGCAGTTTTTATGCTCATTAATATTACTTAAGATCGATTCAAATACACATTATATACGAAATCCATTTCAGAAATATATCATTTCAATATTGTACGTAAATTAACTGTTACAATCGGTGTGTGAATAATCAAGACGAGGCAAAAACAAACTACGTACGAGAGAAAAAAGCCCACTTCTATCTAGTTTCGTAAAAGGCCCCACCAACAAATATCAACTCAAAGAGGAAGACCGTGAAAATAAACAGCCCAATAAAACAGTGACTGTCGAATAAAACAAGACGGAAACAGCAGAACAAGACGTGTTTCGGACAGTAACCTAACTGCTCCATTAACCCAAAGAGAAATCGACACATTTTATTATCCCCATGAATCATATTAATCGTTCGAATGAAGGGAGACACATGTTAGACAATGCCCCATCGAGACGGCATTTACCCGAAACCTGCTCGTGAAACAATGGAAAACAAAAAGTGAGGAATGGGGGAAGAAACAAAAGAAACTTTTTTCTGCAGCCAATTTATTTCGCCTAGCGTCCGGAAGTAATTGGGTGTCCCAATTATCTTCCACCGATCTCCTTGCATTCGAACCCGCGGTAGCTTTTAATGAGTCTCCTTCAGGAAGTTTGCCCAAAGCCGTAATCCCGGCGGTGATTCACAGCGAGTCTTCCTTCGCATAACTTCGTTTCCCTCGAAAGAGTACACTCGTCTTTCCCTCGAGGCTTCCCTCAAACTGCATACCGAAGTGGCGTATCTAAGGGGAGTTCCAATATAAAGAAAAGGAGAGAATTCCGAAATCTCTGAAAGGAGTTTTTTTTTTGCTTCTGCACCACTGGGCGAGTTCTTTTTTTTCTAAGGTGGCTTTGCTTCATGGTGGAAATGAACGTGAGCTCGTAAGATGCGGTTCTCCATTAGGAGGATTCAGCGGTTATGACTTTAATGAGGATGCGAATGGTTCATTTAAAAGCTCTTACAACGGGAGACGTACTACATCCAGTGAATGGCTGTATTTCAATCCACCCTCTTTCGATACATTATTGAATACTTTCAAAAAGATCTTATTTTACTCACATTCAGTAGTTATAGTCTATATAATAGATTCTATATGTGGATCTACCATTCCCTTTCCGATTGATGGGCGACTATTTTGCGTTCAAGAATTATTAATCAATAAATACGTAATATAAATTAGTACGCGTATTGCATAAATATATTGGGAGACCCGGGTTCGATTCCCGGTCCCGTCAGACTCTTTTCAAGTACATTCTACTTTGGGAATTTATTTAGAGATGATAAGGATTCCAGCGTGCAACTAATATACGATCACTAACGCTTCATGGCTTAATATTAATATAAGTTTTATAATAATTAGTAATTGTCCATTACCCTTAATTTAGATCCCTCGGGAAGGTTCACCAGTTATCTTTTCTTTTACAACATAGCCCTCTAAGGTGTCACACATAAAACTTTCACCGTTTAACACTTCCATTCATTCTATTGTTACCAATTGTTAATAACAGCGGTTTATGAGCTAATAATGGAACGTTTGGTTTGTCAAACTCACTCCTTAGATTACTTCCCTTTGTTTTTGGATAATGCGATTACACTGCCTCAATGTCCATTCCATTCCAAACAGAATTTTTTCTTCTTTCTCTAAACTATATTAAATATCTCGCTAGCTCATTCATTTCCATTTTATATGCGACTAATGTCTGTTGGGAATCTCCAATAGCCACCCAGAATTACTTTCTTAGATTATTTACGCATTCAATACCCATATCCGGAGATACTCATTTCTAGAATCTCTCTTATCAACCCATAAGAAGTCTCGAATGTTTTGCTCTGAAATCTTTTTCTCTCAACAACTGATTTCCATTAATATGGTCCATTTCAAATGCATGGCAACAACAAAACAAGAGTCAGATTCATATTTAACTCCTCTCTTATCCACCCAAGATAAGCAAATAAACGTTGCGGTTTTTCGTAGACAAAATATTGTGGATAGAAGGAATTGCATTACGCGAATGAAAATATTTTATGTTTCTCCGAAAAGTTATGGTGCAAATTGCGGAGGCATTTCTAGAAAACTGCGATTTTATGTTTAAGATTGTTATAAATCACGAGCTTAACTCTACCTCTCGCAGAAATATAATTTATTGTTACGATATCTCTCGAAGAACGGGAAATACGGTGCTATTAGAGGTTGTTTTCACCTAAATAAATTCTCTTGGCAGCAGTTTAATTTGTGAACGCCTATAAGTTAGACCAATATCCAGGGGCTATCGTGTATCGGAACATGCTACGCAATAATTTCCGTGAAAGTGGTTCCGAGTTTGAGAACAGGCGGGAAACTAATATTGTTTTGTTTATATTGTTGTCATTGTAAGTCAACTAAGCAGTAATGCATATAAGTACTCTCATTGTTAACCAACTCATTTTGAGTGTTACTGAGTCTATGATATAATAGAATTCTATCAGAATTTTTTGGAATGTATTGAATAGAAAATGATGGACGAATAAAATAACACATGTAAAATAATTTTATCTAATCTAGCTTTTTTTTCATATTTACAAGTGTATCATTATTGTATATTAGAAAAATAGATGACGATTAATCGAAAACACTGTAACCGTAGTTATTTTAGTAAATTCATGTGGAAAAGGTACCACTCTGTGCACTTCATTTCACACAATAAAACTCTCATATTAGCTCTGTATTTGGACATTCATTTTGACGATTTTGGAAAATTTGCACTTATATTTTTTTTCGAAGTTTCATCAACAATCCCCCTTTCATAACGTCCCCTACATTAGCAACGAATGAAAACCTACGAACTTGAAAAACATAACGACAATTCAGTTTCGAAAATGAAATGAATCTCCACAGCTAAAGAGAGATGCCTTTGCCATCAGAAATAATCTAGTTTCAGTTTATGTAGAGCACTATAGGTCTTCCTTCAAAGGGAAAAAAGCAATGTCGAAATTGGTCCACGGAAAAATTTAAAAGACTGCGGAATGACGCAGAATTCGCGAATCATCTGACGAAATTTTCTCGCGAATTCAGCGGTGCCAAGAAAGAATTCGCCTCCAGAGATTCTGTGTAAGGATTCGTCTTTGAGAATTGCATATTAGCCAAAACCAAATTCAGTCGAGAGTCAAAGGTCGTTTTCCTGAACTCCCATCATCCCAAACCTTTTGCTAATCAAAGGACCACTCAGGAGACCTTTTTTGTGTCACCAATTCGATTTAATTTCATTAACGAAACTGCATTACGCGTTTCTAACTAACCAAACGTATCTCTACAGGCTTTCACTTGGAATATGAAAAATGAACATGAATGCGTGTACGTATAGAATGACTCGATCATAAATATGACTCCATGGCAACTGATTATAGTATATAGCTAACAGAAACCAATTTGCCTCATTATTTTCCTTAAACTACTTACTACGAATTCGCACACATGAACAATACATATGAATCTTATGTAACTTATGAATCAAATAATTAATTTAAAATTTTTCATCGTGATTCGGTTAATTCGTTTAAATATATAATGTTAAATCTAGGAATATTCAAGATAAAAGTCTGAAACATAAAATTCAATTCATTGGAATGATAAACAAGCAAGACGAGCGAGAATATCAAATTATGTGACTTACGTAAAAAGATTATGCTAATTTGATTTTACTCTTCATTTTATATACGCAAATCTTTCAGTTTAGATACTAGCCTCGGTAGCATAGTGATTAGCATGCTAAAATTTCCATGTTAAGGTTCCGGATTCGAATTACTGCAACTTTTTCTCTCAGGGTGTTGGCGTTCTCCCATTTTTAAGGTAAAAATAAACTAAATTACCAAAAAAAGTTAAAAATCAGTAGTTTCACACACCACCATTGCTAATAACAATCGCATTTAAATATATGAATGATTCGATTTCGAATAACTAAGACATCAGTCAAAACCACGTATGTGGAAAGAAAATTATATAGAAAACTAAAACGTGTACTTCTTAAGAATCTTTCTGGATGGACCTCCTTCAAATAAGTAACAGTCATTATCATCTTTAATGAAGTTTTTTAGAGGATAGATTTATCTTCTTTAATCAATAGATCTTGTATCATAATAAAAATGGATCCTATGAATTGAATCTAATCCTCAGTAGACATCCTTGATTTACGTTGTGGATAAATGTTGAAGCACGAACTTCACATCATTCATCTAAGGATGCTTTTCCTATAATCAATAAGTATCTTCAAATCAGTCCCCTTAATGTACAAAATCAAGCGAACTTCAAACCAACTCAAAGAAAAGCACACACATCATCAGTAGAGATGAGAAAAAGCCAAGTATCACTCTATCCGAGTCCGTAGCGTGATGAGAAACGATCGAATGTGACTATCTAAAAAAACCCAAGGCGGTGGATACATCGCTAAATTTTCGGTGAAAGGAAAGTGCGATAAGAAAATGCGGTGTTTGGAACATCGACCTGGAGCATTTGATAATGGGAGGTGCTCTGCAAAGTAGGACGTGCCTCTGTAAAGCGATCTTAAGAACAGATAGTTCAGGATTCTTATCCTTTGACGTGATTTTAAGGAAGCCTTCTCTAGATTTGCCATCGCCAAAGTGTTTCTGAAAAGCAAACGTCTTTCTGCAAAATGTGGTGTAGTTCGGAAAATTCCAGTACTTTCAAAGAATCTTATGAATCGCATTATATCAAAGAATCCAATCATTACATATGTTTAAAGGACAGTCAAAGGTTATAAATATGGTAATTTATGTAAATATATACGATATAAATAAGAATTTTCTAGGAATATATTATTCGCAATAAAATTTGCGAACGCTGTAATACTATTCATTCGAATTAATAATAGTAGATCATAAACGGAACCAATTATGATACGATATATTAAGAGCATCATTCGATAATTGAAGAACGTGAATAAGGATAGATGCAAGGGGTAGTTATGAATAAGCGGAATAGGGAAATATCTAAATGAATAAAAATATAACATATATATTATATAAATATACAGATTAAAAGTACAATGCTAAATTCGAGCAAATTAATCGATTTACAAAAGTTTAAAAATATAAAATAATATTGAATTTTAGATTATATTTGCATAAAATAATCAATGTGGTTTTCTATCTAAAAATCAGGCTTAGAATCGAAATATATTCAATTTTATTCCAATGAGCTGCAGTGGCTCGGAGCCAAGGCCTATATTTTTTCCTTTCTCAAATATTTCCTTATCATTTACATAAAGAAACCGTTTTGATCGAACTTTTATCCCAAAATTAGAGGTTGAAATATGATATACATTAAATCTAACCATTGCACGAGTAAATTATAATCTCGAAACCCATGTAGTGTTTAACTTAGAAATAATTAATATACAGTACACAAATAAGTCTTAGTGTGGTTGTTATTTTTCTTTCGTATCCCACCCTTAAAAATACGAGTATCTATTTCCTTATCGTGGCAATTCTTGGATGAATTAAAAGGAACATACTTCCAGAATGGGAAATTCCTACGAATAACACGCCTCGTGCTCAATCGGTCTTTCGCAGTTTAATGTGTAAGGAACTTTCGTTCTGAGATGTTTGAATTGCGCGACCATGTTTCTTGCAGAAAATCCGGCTCGATAACGACCCGGCAGAATGCTTTTCACCATAATTAATGGGAATTGAGTTTCGAAGGTCCGGCATCTTCTGCAAGAGCCATAACTGAAAATTCCCGAAACGGCCGAGGAAATTGTAGAAATGTGCCCCAAGAAGAGGCGATGTGGACTCAACCTTCGAGGAATCCTCGAATACCAAGATTTTATAGCAATGCAGAGCACATGCCGGGAGATATGAGAGGATTTTAATCTTAAAAGAGTCCCAAACGACGCTGGAATATTTATTCTCCGTAATAAAGGAAGATACGAGCAGCTTTAGTGAGAGATTATGCGCATGACAGTGGATATTTTCTCGGAAGAGGAAAAACAAAGGAGCTGGTCCAAAGAATAAGAGAGAGACTGTTCACAATGGTTTCTTGAAATCTCTTTGAATCGAGCAGAGTGCATTCACAACTCTGAGAGTTAACTTGAATGGGCTAAATTGGCTTAGTCTTCGATTCCCAATTTGAAGTACATCACTCTTAATTAGGACTCCGAAGGAAACACTCTTAGTTCTAACTCCCACAACTACGATACAGTTTTCCACTTTTCAGAGGAAAATCTTTCGCAATCAGTCGTTAGGATTCTGAATGCGTTTCAAGTACCATTGCTGTAAGTACTAGAACCTTTTTAAAATTTACAGCCTATAGACATTCTCTTAACTATTCATAGATCAGTTAAGCTTCGATATTTTAGCATTGAATTCTCATTTCAAATTGGAAAATATGAAAAGTTTGATAGCACATAAAAATTTATCAACTTTTGACAAAAACAAAACAAAAATATTTAATGAAAGCTTTTTTCCTACTCAGAGTATACATTCTAATTTTTGATATTTTTTTACTCATTTAAATAATTTTATACAAATCATGATGATTCTGCAAAGATTCAGAAAGTAGTCTAACAATTCCTTACATTAATTTCGTCTGCTTAACTATAGAATGTGAAACTGAATACTCTTATTTTCTTTCTAACATAGCCTTCATTATTCAACTCAAAAGAATCCCGAAACTTAATAATTTACATCCATTTACATTCATTTATAGCTCCGGAGACATTTAGGGACACAGTTGACGTTAGCATATCAGGAATCACCTCCTTCACCGGTTCAAACGCGTTCCAGACACGAAATTCCGCATCGCAGACTTCTTCAGACGTGAAATAGCGAAAGTTTTCTCGCACGCCATCCTCATCAGTCAGAATCCACCGATTCAATGAAATATTCATATACACCCAATTCATTAACATTTCATACGGTCGCTATTGCGTTAGATTTCGCTAGGTTCACGAAAGGCGAGGAAAGCAGTAGACATACGCCGAACCTCGGTGACACCAAAAAGAAAACTCCTCTCCAAGGAAACCGTTGAAATATTTATTAACCGAGCGGCAGGCGGCAAATCGCCTGATATTTCTCTGTCTAATAGGAACCCCTATAATTACTTCGAACCCTAGCGAGAGAAATTATATCCCTAGAATATGAAATTAGAGTGAGAAAAATGGTGACCTTAGGATGATTTAACACGTCTACTTCACTTCCAAGGGTTCTGGAAAGTTTAAAGAAATATACTAACGCCTTCTGGAATTAGGTAGAAATGTCTCTCGAGTTAATACCCTTAAGACTTCTGGAAACCAGGAAATAAAGTGCATCGCAAGAGCGTGATAAATCCAAAACAGGAAGGCAACTTAATTACCCACTCGATGCTATTCGATAGAGTTCAATTGAAGGTTCTTGTAATGCACTACGAACAAAAAAGGATGAAAATGACGCATCCGGGAATAAACTCCCAAATTCCGTGAAACATGGTAAAGAAGATGGTAGTCACATTCCTCCCGATAATTAGACTAACTTCGTTTCCACCCAGGGACGATAATCCATCAAAACCTTTCATGCTCCAGAGAGCGAATTCTTTTCCCGGAAAAGATTAAACGCCGATCCCTGAATATATAAGCGTATTTCGTAGGATTAACTATCCCAATAGGAGTTGGAAAAATTCTCTGGGCTCCAGTAATGGCCGTTCGATAAACCTTCCTCTCTGTTGTTTCTACGAGAAAAGTTCGGTTGCCATGTTTCCATTATTGATGGTATTGATCTCTCTTTCTCTAAGATAAAGTTAATGTTTATTTTTATTTCGATTGATGCTAAAAAACAATGTATTTAGAAAGAGAAATTTGCCCCATTTTGATGGTATAACTAACTTTTGCGTACATTCGCATTCAACTGAGTGAAATGAATGTTTTATTTCTCAATCAATTTTCATGATGCTTATAAATACATCAAAAGAACCATATCAAGAACCTACACTAAGGATTTAAACCTTACAAGAACGTTACAGTTAATCCATATAAAATATCAAGGTTCGAAAGTATTTTTCATAACGAATGTGGAGGAAAACGCACATATAATTTTATGCATGTACATTCTACAATCCAGATTATAAAACATTAAAGTAAAATTTTGTTAATGCATTACATTTACAGAGTGTTATTTTTATTTCTTTCTCAAATAACATCTTACAATATGCAGATTCTCCTTTTTATGGACACCAATTATTTACGAAAAAAAAATTAATTTGACAGTTACCAAGGTGATTCACATAAATATTTATTTTATATAAATACAGGAAGTGAGTGGTTCAGACGAAAGTCTGTATCTGTATTAAATAATCAGTTACGTATAAGCTATGAGATGATTTGATTGCCTGAACATTATACGTACAAGCTGGAACGCTAATACATTACCCGAATGAAGTAACCAAACAATAAAATCTAAATGTTTCGGCGTTACTTCGCAGATCATTTCAGAATATATAAATCTTAAAATATAAATAGTGTGGAAGCTTACAAAGTTTATTCTTTCTATATATTCTGGCTTCTAATTTTTGAAATTTCAAATTACTTAAAAGGACAACTCATTTCTTCAATGGTAAATATCTAATCTCTTAGATAAATCTGATGTATGGGCAATCTCAATTTTGTGGAATGGAACCAACATTTCTAATCTTTCATTTAATCGAGCTCAGGGGCAGTATTTTTCGAACTGGTGTAAAGGATTTTTTTCTCCACGATTTTCTTGTATTCGACCAACTTCAGCAATCGTTTCCAATGTAGCTCCCCATAAGTTTCTGTTGACGTTGTTTCCGATTCAATAGGCAAGGTGGGCGCTTACACAAGACGGAGGTGGGCGAGAGCAAACAGTAGTTTCGTTCTATTTTAACATCCTTCGACACCTCCACGAGTGTTATCTATGTTAACACACCGTCGACCATCTCTACACTCACTTTCCTACGAATAAATCCATTCACAATACATTGCCTAGACTTTTTAGGAAGTAACACTGTGATAAATTTATCTACCTCAGAAATTCATTCAGGTAACATGTTCCTTAGATACAAAAGCATACTATCAAGTTATAAGGATGAATATTCTGCAGTTATGAATCATTTCTTCCATTTGTATGGGCATCATCATCGGTCATTCAACCCGCAGATTGGTTAACCCCAACCATCCATTCCTCTCCATCTAATGCTAACTTTAGTACACCTGGTATACCTTTTCTACGCCACGTTCATTCGTTAAAATATTCATCCTATGATGGACTATCTTTCTCTTCTTCTATTTTACTTTCTCCTTCTATTTTACCTTCCTAAAAAATTCATTATTACTCAGATGATGTTCAGTCCATCTTACTCTTCTTTCCAGGATGATTCTCCAGATTTTAGGTACCTCTTATACACTTTTATACGCTTCTTCGTTTTTGACCCCATTTGATCTTCAACAACATTTGCCTACAGCGTCATGTTTCAAAGGCTTGTTTTATTCTCTCGTCCGCTTTTTTGTTGGCTCATTTTCCTGATCCACAGAGAGCTACTCACAACAAGGATATTTTCAGGTATAGTTTCCTTTTCTATAATATTCCGTATACATACAATTTCCGTATATTACGTATATATTTGATCATATTAGTAGCCTCTTCTTCGTGAATATTTATGTATCACCGCCTTTCATAATACAAAATACATGATAGTACAAAATGTTTTGTACTTTGACAGCAACCGTGTAGAGGTATGTTGTATTGTAGAGCCTAATTTTGTAGTTCTAAACATAAATTTCCTATATCCGCAAGCCAAAATATATAATTAAAACAAGTACCTTCCGTTTTGGACATGCATACATAGCAAGAGATTCAGCAATATGTATTTTCTTGGCCTCATCAAATTCTCGAACCTCATCGAATTAACAAATTATGAAATGAATTTTTACTTTTATTCTTTATATTCCTAATTTGTACTTTTAATCCTGCAAGAACTCATATAAAAATCAAAACGATGATAAGCGTTACTTATATCAACTATACTGCACTTTTTCTTGAACAGCTGACACACTTATATTTCAACATAACTTAGCATTGACGAGGCTAAAAAATTACGTCCATTTTAATAACCCCGAAAAGGATTCCGTTCGATTAATTTCACTCGGCTTCGACTCTTCTTAGGGCTTCATTAATGTCCCAATCTAAAGCGAAGATCCTCATGAACGGAACTGGAACGGCATTAAAAAGAAGAAAAAAAGTTCCGCAGGACCTCCTCAGAAGCAGAAAGGGCAACTTAATAACTCTTCACAAGAAAATGGCGTATTAGCAATAAAAAAGATTCCAGGCGGCCAGAAAATCACGAAAATCGTCCCTGAAGTCACTTGTCCCCGTCTACTAACTGCTAAAACTCCCTCCTGTCAGACTCATGCGCCCTTTTCTACCCATCGCCCACAAAACACTCGAGTCAATCTCCTTCGCCCTTATACCACTCATAAAAACACCTCTAGAAACTTCCACACGTACTCCCCCTTCACTCCCTATTACCTTTCTGCATCCCTGGAATTCCGACGGCACAAAAATAATGGGGGTGTTTGAAGTTTTGACACTTTCACACTGAAGATGACTCTGAAAGCGCCTCTGAAACAAAGGGATACGAAGGGGACAGACAATTTGGGTGGCGAATGAAGATGTCTGGAAAAATCTCCATATGCGTGTAATTGGTAGTTCTCACGACTGGGTATATACTCTTATGGATGCATCGGATGCAAGCCGGGTTGCTATGCGACCAAAAAGAGTTGCGATGGTAACTGAGGAATTGCACCTTATCAGAAATTTTATAAGTGGTGGGTTATATATTTCAATAATATTCAATACAGAAGAAAATTTAAGTAACTTTGATGAATAAAAAGTGCGTAACTGCCGATAATTACCGAGATACCTCCTTCACAAAGATACAGATAGTTTTACAATCCAGGAAGTGAGCTTTAACCATCAAAAAGCTTTATTAATTTTATATTACGTTCAGGAATATACAATTTGAAAGATGGCTTTGTAAAAAATACAATATTTACGAATTATATGCAAAATTTTAGTAGGAATTCTATTTTATTATTATTCTTTTCAATGTTATGTAAATATCATATTGATATGAAACAATAATTGCCTACGTTTCTAGATTTTCCTAAGTTCACCTAACGATCATAAATAAGTTAAAAGAAACGGTAAATATTAAGTTTTCGCTTGTTATAGGTATTGTTTTGATTCATTTTAGGCACAAGGAATCTTTAAAAAATCTGTACGATTCCACATAATAAATGTAAAAGTTGTGTTTAGTCTTCTGGTAATTAAATCATGAAGTTCCACCAGTAATATTTAATTCATTATATTCATTCATTCATTCTCTAAATCAAATAAACACACAGAGGAAATGAATGATTGCCTTATTAAAACGTACTAGCAACGTATATTCTGATGATCATACATTTTGAAGCTATCTTTCATTAGGCTCCTATCTCCTTCATAATTAATCTCTAAATATATGGATAATGTATTTTACGACAAAACTATTCATACGATCAAATTTCGTTCATGTTGGCTTTGTTTTATACGAGAAGAGGTATATTAGCTATCCTGAATAGCTCAGCTAACTACATTTTGCGAGATTCTTAATATGAAATCGCTAAAGGTATCAACTCTCAATTATGAAACTGTTCCTTTTGCTGATAAAGGATACTTAACCTTCCAGGAATAGAATAGGCTAAATCAGAGTTAATTATACGAGTGAGTACGTCAAAGAGAAACATAAATGACAATCTAAGGAGGAAGCTTGCGAAAATCTACTTTTAGCCTCTTGTTCTGGATTGGATGCTGCAGGAAAGAGCTTTCCAGTTTCTACGCCGAGAGATACGTGCTGGGGACAGAGGTTTAAGAACAACTACTCATGAATCAGACTTCCTTTTGAATGGTACCATATAAAGTATTTAATTACATATAAAAAAACTTCCTATTAGGCAATTTGGTATAGTGTCTTTATTAAACTTTGTAATACGTGCTAATAATCGTATGCTTATACGAAAATTACGAAAATTCATACTTGAAATACGAGTAACTGTTATTAAATATTAATGGATATAATAGTACAATTGTACTTATAATACAGCAAATAATAACAAACACAAAAGTATTTAAAGAACGAATTTAATCGATCTTTTTTCAATCAAAATTCAATCTTTGATAATTTAACCTTAACTTTTAAGTATTTTCTCCCACCCAAAAATTTGATTGTTTATTAAATTGCATAATTCTTTTCGTGTCTCATCCAACGAAACATAAATGAAGACTTCTTTAAGCTCTCGAACACAGTTCCATGAAAAGGTTAAAACGAAAAATGTTCCTCCCATTAGAAACTAATGGAAACTTTATGAAGGACAAGTGCACAACAGATGTGTCATCGTCTCGGATGAGATTGCAATTGAAGGATATTTCGAGACAGAAGCAAGGGGTCGAAATATGCTTCTCTGCAGGTATTAATCGAGAAAAAAAATGCAACCTCCGGAAGGGAAGAACTAAAAGGAAACAAGGAAGAACAGAGTTTCGACAGAATATCATCGATGACGATGATGTAAACTCGAGAATGTTTATAAAGCAAATAACCTAAACAGCTAATCATCTATCAAAGCTTAATTAAACCCGATCGTCGAGCATTTCCCTATATCAAATTATTCTTCGACATTTTACGCATTTGACTGATTTTCCACTCCTGTTTCGTCCCACGCCCATTTTATTAAAGAGGATAAAAGACACGTGCTTCATTAATCTTGACAAATTTGTAACTCTAATTAATATTTTATAGTCGGTGAGGCCTCGTGTGCTACCTGAACGTTGAGTAGAAATTAAGCCTCGAAAATTGCGTGAGACAGTTGCGTGGGCACAAAAAGTGCTTACGAAGCCAATGAGTGACGTTTAGATTCACTCTGCGAATTCAAAACTAATTACGAAGTCAAAGAAGGAAACTTAACGTTGGAGATCTCGATTAAAATGGGAGAATGATGTGTTAGTACAGCGGAACAACTACTATGTTGTTAAATTTTTGAGTGCCTCGAAAGCAATAAGCGCTCATACGCTCTTCGTTCCCTTTCTCTCCCTTTTGAATGTTACAGGCGATCGCGGATTAAAAACTTGATTATAGATTCTATATTATGATTGGAACTCAAAACAAATCACCTTATAATGTTTATTTATTCAGATACTTTGCACGTTCTTTTAGTTAAGTGCCTTTAATTGTCGTTAAGTTGTAATTAATACTATAAAATGAAATATCTTTAAGTTAAAATAAATATTTGGTACAGTGGATTCTAACAGAGTTTTTGACAACGGAATCTATCGTAAGTTCATCTGATTCATTACGAGTATTAGAATCAGGCATTGATGATTTTATTTCGGTGGATAAATAAAACATTTAAAGAACTTTAATCGATCTTGAACTAGTATTAATACAAGCGGTGCCCTGATTTCTTCGCATTCACGATATCTGGATAATTTAATTTTATCTTAAGTGATAAACTTGATTTATATAACTAATTATACAAGCTTTAGTCTAAAAGTACCTTTTAACTTTGGCCTAAAACATCTAATTTTATTATAAAAGCTGGAAAAATAGAAAACTATGTTCAACACTATTTTTATTCTTTCAAGAACTTTTTCAGCATGACGATTCACTATTTAAATTTATTCTTCATATCCTAATTTAGCAGATTGCAAACTTTGTACATATACTTCATATTTCAGAGAGCAACTTTTTCATCTAAGAAATGAGACAATTGTCGGCATCTAATATATGCAACTAAAGTGACAAAATACAAATAATTTTAAAATATATTAAAATAAAATTTGGTAAAGTAAAAATACCTTCAGAAGGTCTTAAATTGCTTCGAAAATCAAGCAAAAAAAAACAAATATGTCAGGGAATGATAAGAGAAGGAAAGTACTCGCTCTACTTCCAATTTTAATTCCATTTGAGATGGGAAAGGCAGTAATCCTCTATGACTAACCTCAATCATTCCGGAGAAAGGTCTTTATTAATAAATGTGAATAGGATCAGCTGATGATAATCACGAGCGTTAAGGTGAATGGTGGAAAGGAAGGCTTTGTGAGTACGTAAAATGGGAACCGTGAAAGCAAATAGATATTGCTTGTGAGATGAAACAAGAGCATCGAAATCCAATTCCGCTTTTTTGTTCAATTTTTTGCCGATGGTTTCCGGCGAAAACATCTGAATGGAGTTATTACAAAGTCGGGGAATTATCGTTCGCGAATTTTCCCTCTTGGTCCGGAGAGGTTTTGATGCCATTAACGAATGCTTTTGATTTTTAATCTCCTTTAAATGTGAACGAATTAATCCCTGCAATATCCCCCGATGTGTGTGTGGAATTTCAAATTTGTAAAGTGCCGAAAGGTTATTGAGTTACCCCTCGTGATTGTAATGGGTTCGTGAAATTGGTCTCATGCAGCGACACACTGTACGAGTTAAGGGTATATGGTAGAGTGCATCTGATACATATTACGAATTTTTACGAGAAAAAGAATGAGTCTTTTGAAATTTTTATTCGGTATTCATAACCGAGTAAACTTCAAAAGCTCGAGCTATCATAAATATCTTCCAAATAATCTTTAATCGGGAACATATAGTTTGATATTTACTGGCCATTAATGTGCCTCTCCAATTCAGAATGGAATAGGTTTAATAGATAAAGTATGATATAAATATAATTAGCAGAATCTGCACTGGTTTTCTATTTCTGTATTCCAGCCCATCCTTGATCCGACGTGTTGGTGTGGAAATTTCGTATGTAAACAAATCCAAGGGATGGTTGTCAAGGTGAGATGTACTCATAAGGAATTGGAATAATTAAACCTTAAGCGAAAATAAAGAACAGACATAGATATTAAGATGAACAGAGGTATTTAGAAGAGTGTGGAAACTCGTTAGAAGTATCCAAATCAAAGCTCACTGAAGCGTGTTTTCGGAGGAATAATGAGACTAGTCGTGGCAAACATATGCATAAATAAAGAGATGATAATTCCTACTTAAAGTCTTTTCTTGTGCTTGCAATGGTAACTCCTCAGTTTACTGTTTGCTTGTTGAACATTTTCACTCGCGTTAATTAACGATTCAGATACATAACTCCCAAAAAAAACAGATGAAATAAGAAGCGTGACTCATAAAAACAAAACTAAAGAAATAACTGTGATGTGATTCCCTATCCATTTTGCTCTAAGACGATCCACGGCTAAAAAATCTCTCGCAATAGTTATCTTTACATATCGTGTTAGTCAAAATGGACTTCTACATTATTTTCATACTCCAGCAAAACATTTCTGAGAGTTAAACACCATTCTTTATAGTTCTTAATTGATCAATTGACCTGCATCTTGCAGCTAACTTCCTCGTAATCTCTTTCAATTCGGAGAACTTCTCGACATAAAGAGATTTAAGCAAGACTTTGTAAATCTATCCCTTCGATGCAATAGTATCGCAGCAGATTAAAGAAGGATCTATTGATATAAGAGGGGAGAAGTATCCACGTGCCACGCTTAACAGATTTGAACGAACGTCTTAATTCCAAGCCCTCCCATTCTCATATCCACTTCCGACATCCTTTGTTTAAGGCCTACTTCAGATACAATTAAGGGAACTTGAACCCCATACTTAAATACTTAAGGATCAATTTTCTTCGTTCAATTAAGAATCCTACTCAAATTAGGAAACTTGAGTTTACGTAAATACTACCTGGACGAGAGTTTGTGTAGAGAACTTGAGCGTGAGGTTAATAAAAGAGGAAATGAGGATTTATCTTAAAGAGATGATAAAATAAGCTTTGTTCAATCATCCTCCAAACATGATACAGTATAATTCACGAGCAATTTAAGTTTCATCACTAATAAGAGAAAACTTGGGCACGAGGTAATGAAATAATTCAATATACACGTTACCAAAGGTGATTGAAAAAGACTACATCAAAGATATCTTAAGAAAATATGGTAAATAGATCATTAATTTTACTACAAAATTAAATATGTATACATACATAATTTTAACTTTCAATTTAAAAGAACAGAATGAATTCAGAATAGTGATTCATGTCTCATTCAGCTTATAATAGAAAAGTAAAGATTTTTTTAGTTATTCAAGTTAAAAAGAAGCTACGGCTAAAAAATATATTTTTAATAGAAAATTTATGGACTCATTATAATGTTACGAAAAGCATCTTCTTTGGATCAATTAATACAATTCAGTTAAGAGAAAAAAATTATTTAATGATAAAATCTAAACCTTAATGGTTGTATTTAAATCAATTACTCATTACTTTTAAAAATTGTGACATTATTTCGAAATTTAACCTCCATATTCTTTGCCCGCATATAAACGTTCTTTCACGTCAACAGATAAAAGATATATTCCTCGACGACCGCTCTATAACATCTAAACGCAGATGAATCTTCCGAAATTGAATTCCGACCCATAGAAGAGCACCTATGATGAATTCGAGTGAAAGCTGTTCATATGATGTCCGAAAGAATTATAGTTCGACGCTATTAAAGCAATCGAGCAAAAATGCCTCTCCTTGATGGATTAATGCGATGTGGCCATCATCCTTTTCTGGCCCTCCTCGTCCTTGTCGAGTAAGCTTTTCCAGAAGATCTCATTTTCTAGCTTATCGATCTAAACTGCCGTGCGAATAAGCCAGTCACATTCTGCCTCTAACAAAGCCGTTGTTGGACCGCCGTGCACCAAGGCGCCCTAGTTACACCTCGACTGAGATACTTGATGCGCAATAGTGCACTCCTCGTGTGTTTCCAGACTCCCAATGCGGCTTTTTCCGTTTTTTTTTCGGAAATAGGATTCTTCGCTTCCAGAGGGGATGCAGATTGACACTACCAAAGTTTCTCGTGAAAAATTCAAAGGAAAACATGCTCCAGATACGCAGACCCGTGGCTTAGAGTCGCAATTTTATATCCTCACGCGTGAAGATCTTTATATTCCCCACCGCGAGAGGGTTGTAGTACCGCCGTGATTTCGTGTCGACACGGATCCGCCTACATCTACATATGTACAGTGTGCAAGCGCCGTACCGGAGTGGCATGGGGTGCATTTACAATGAGCCCGTGTCACTATGATCTACGTGTGGCGGTTTCGGGGGGTATAATATTGTCAATACTAGTCTTTTAATTACTTTAAATAACATTTTCCGAATATTATCTGCTCAAATCCACAATTTCTGCTTCACCATGCGAATTGTTCGCTAAATTATGCAATTTTTCATGAATATATTCAATACTCTCCCCATATATAGCTAACTAATATATTATCCAGTTCAGAATAGATAAACTACCAGTATAATGTCCCGTTTTGTACGAGTTGAAATGTATGATAAGAGAAACAAAGGATTGAGGTGTTGTTACCTACAATATCAGAGTTAGGGTAATTAAGGATGATTTATCACGAGCGTAAGCTATAGCGCGGTTTCCCACGGATACACATACCATCGGTTAACTCATATGAAGATCGCAACGTACGAAACAGCTAACAACTACAGGTAATATTGCAAGGTAAAGCTTTTAATCTAAGTCATCGCTTTATGAGACATTCTCAGCTAAAAGATTGCTTCTAAAAGAATATCATGAAAGTAATGACAACGAAAAGCAAAAATATCGGAAGATTTTAAAATGGATAAATTGAAATATATGAATTAAACTTATACATACTCAATAACCTTCAATTCCTTACAGTTAAGTGAAGATACTTATCAACCTCATTGAAATTGAACGTTAGAATCTCCCTAAATTCAACAATTAATGAAATATCTATCCTTAATCGGTACCAACACATGTTATGCTTTACATTAAAATTGCAATGATTTAGCAAAAGATTAAATACGAGATGATTAAATTGGATAATTAACATTCGCATAAACTTTCAATCCATTTTTAGCTATCGTCGAACAGAACGTAGAATGACCCTATCATCAAAGCATAAAACTATAATACGGTCATAAATTATAGATTTTTTGCGTCATTAAACGCATTAGAATCAATACGTAATGCATAAGAATCGATATGTAATGCATTAGAACCAATTCACCTCTCAACTACTTCCGCCAGTTGCTAACGTAACGCACGTTCCCGATGACAGCGCTCTTACGACGGCCATTCACAGAACCACTCCAGAACCGTAATCACATCGTGATCGCTTGCGAACTAAACGGGCCCGACATGGCCATTATCAGCGCTACCGAAAAAAGAAATAATTTCTCATTCGAAACACGGAATGATAGCTGCAACATCTGCCGAGAGAGAGCAGGCCGCTCCTATCTCGACCTAATAAAGACCTTTATTGTGTTTTTGTCCGAGCATCCCACTTTGATACTCCGCACTGTATATCCCGAATGGTGCAAAAAATATGAACTAATGCGGTTGGGTATTTACTTCCCCATCGTTTCTTTATAAGCCATGACTTAATGGGGAATGTAATCTTGAAAGGGACACGGTGTTTAGGCCTAAAAACCGGACCTCTTGCATGAATAAATCTAATTTGAATAACGACACAAACAAACCTATGACCTTAAAATGTTCGACGCAAAACAGTTAATATTTTGAATATTTGCTAATTTTACTCAAACAAAAGATATAATATAAACTTTAATATCATTAAAGGTTTAAGGGATATTCTTTCTTTTACGCGTTATTTGAATGTCACATTCCTTAATATGTTTTAAGAAAAGAATTTTTTAAGTAAATTGGAGTTTAAAATGCTTTATAAATTCTAAGGCTTAAATACTTTCTCCGACATAACAGAATTTTAACTTTATCTACGAAGAATTATTTTGAATAAATCGTAAGAATTACAATTATAGATTATATAGCGTATTTTATGGATTGAATAGATTGAAATTAGAAGATCTTTTTACACATATTTTGACGACAGAGAATTTTTTTTAACCTAAAATTCTGTATGAAACTACAAGGGATAAACAATGAGTTAACAAAGAAAAGATTCAAAATCAATCTATTCAATACCCAATCCAAAAAAATTGATTCAATACTCAACAGACTATTCATTACTCTGAAATGATAAAAGAACCAAGAATTCGAGACATTCTTTTCAAATGTAAATTCCTTAAATCACCCATTCGATTAATCATTGTAGAAGCCAAAAAAGCTTTAGCGAATTGTCAAATCTGCTTATAAATTAGTCTAAACATTAGAACGAGATAATCGGTACGTATATAGAAATAAAAGGAAAACAAAGAGTTGAAAAAAATCTCGGAAGTTGGAAAGATAATGAAATTTCTATGGTAGGATGAAACGAAAGATTTAAAAATTTCTATCGAGGAAAAATTACGAAAAATTCCTTAGACGATTTGGTACATTAATCTCTTTCGGAACTGGTCCATCTCCTTTTTTTGTGGAGCAAGAAATCTTTACGGATTTTACGAAATGATTTCTGCTAGGAGTTCTGAGAGATGACAAAGCTCTTTTACAATCGTTCATTCCCACAGTAAATTGTGATTGTCATTTGTTTCAAAGAACGAGAATTAATAATAAGATAATGTATGATGTCAAGGTAGCCATAAGCATATGAATATAATAAACACGGACATTTGTATTTGGGTGATCGTACTTTTGTGAGGAATGAATCACGTAATTTGGCAGTTGTTGCCATGGACAACAAGAGAAGAATCATGATAGAAGAACAGAAGCGTTGATAGAATCCTAATTTGTTAAGATGATTGAAACAGGAAGGTCTGGAGCTAAGATTGATCACCGACACCCATCGCTGCATGCTACGACTTGCGAGAGAACATTAGAGGATGTTCTTCCTGTCTTCCAAAGAAAAAATGAGTCGAAAAACAGTTTATCATTCTGTCAATTTGTCCCTGCTAATTTTCTATCATTGTGTGAGTCTTTTGAAAAACCTCCTTCGTCTTCTCCAAGGGATAATTCTTTGTCGGATTATTTATGTGAACAGTTGAAAAACTGATCCTTCAAAGCAGTGAATGGGAGACGAACCAACCTTTCGGCAAAACGTCTTAAACCTTACATCGACAGTTGACCCCATTTCAAAAGTACTAAATATTCTCCATTATTGGAGTAACATGCTCCATTTTATAAGTCGTTACCTTGACATGATATCCTCCCCTGGATAAGAGAGCTAAAATTACTAAATTAATGGAGCGATAAAGACGTATCTAGTACAACTTCAGTTTGCGTCTCTATACTTCGTTCATCCTCTTCATCAAATGTTTTCCATCCGTTCATTCTCGTCTCCACTCCGTTTTTCTGTCATTCAACCGAAAAATTTCGTTGTATTTAAAAAATAAAGGATAATCATAGGCATTTAATTTTTATCTTTTTAATTCACTGGTATATTTAAGAGTAACCGTACGCATTTTAATAATATATTACTTAAAGCAATTCTTAAATATAGTGGAATTATTCACGATACAACTCGAAATACTAAGACTTGTTTTACATCTTCATTCAGTTTTCATGGATTTTTCTTTACTCTCAATAATACATTTCGTAATTATTTTCGTTCTAAAAAAATTCAGCACTGAACTCAAATCGAAGCTGACATAAATGAAAATAATACCTTACGGTCATTATATATTATGTAAAGCCTTTTAAGAAGATCGGTTACGGAACAAATATTATTCATAGACGTTGAAAATACATCCCAGCAAACCTTTCCTTTAAGAAGTCGTGATTATAAATATCGTTCGAGTGTCAGTTGTTTAATTAGCGGCCCTATATCGCTATGGAGACGCCATAAGTAAAGCCGCCATTTTGAATGCGGCAAGCTAGACCTTCTGCTATTGTACCCTAATATTGAGACATAAATCAGAATCGGGGAGATTTTAGAGAAATAAACAATGATTTAAATTTCCACCAGGATTTTGGGATTTGATTCCGAATCTTGGACTGTGTCCAATAAACGCCAGTAAATAGCGCGAAAGAGATGCATCAACCCTTTTGTCCCGAAAGAGGTTTTTGGTGCCATAAATTACTACTAATATTTGCAATAATTTCGCTCCCGACGATCAGATAGCGCAAGGGCTGACCCATACGTTTTTATTGTTTCTGTTACGGTGAGAGATCATACGCTGGAATAAATTGTGCCAGAAAAAAAAGGTGACTCGGCCCGCGGAGAGAGGTGGGAAATTCAATTATTAATTTAATTAAATTGCCTCGCGTTGTTGGCTGCGATATTTTAGGAAATTCATCGCATGTGTTTCCTTGTGATTGAACAATATTGTAGGATTTATCATCTACGAGCGGAATGAAGTAATTTATTGATTGTTGAAAATAAATTCTTAATAATTTTTGTAACCACGGCAGAAGCTACTTCATGCACCCATTTCAACCAATGTCTTAGGATTGATAACTAACTTTTATATTTTTATAACATATGTTTCTTAAATTTTCTTTCATTGCATCAACGGCGGAGCATAATTTTAATTACTAAAAATCTGCTTTTCGATATTACAGAGATTACAGTTGTAAATTATACAAAATTGTTACCAAAGCAACTGATTGACATATTCTGTAACGAAATCAATGTGAGAAGGCGTGACTTCGTGGAATGCCATAGTAATAAAAATAACTTAGTAAATTTCCACAGAAAAATTGTTATATTTGCAACCGGCCTGAGGATGTAATTTTATATTACGAAACCGGTTGCAAATATAACAATTTTTCTGTGGAAATTTACTAAGTTATTTTTATTAATATTCTGTAACGTTTACAAGAAACTTTTATCTTTAATCTTTCATCATACAGCAAGAAATATATCTTGTATGTAGACACAAATTACATTTTGATAGGCTAGACAACTTCAAAGATTATTTTAAACTATTCTTACGATTAGATGTCTAATTGATTTTGGTGATTCATACAAATGTATTCTATAGATATTTAATAATAAAAGTTGCATTTCGTATATATGTTGATTGAGAATTTCCTAGACCTATTATATTCAACATTCGAGTAACATCAATTGGGTTATCTCGTAATAACATCAATGAATCGATAACAAACCACAAGATATTTTGAATACGTTTCTATGTGACCTTCAAACTGTACTGTACTAGCCTCATATATACATTTTTGTGCGAACATATTTTAGAAGAGATTAGATTTAGAGAATTAATTTGAAGAACAGAAGCTTTCAATCTTACACGCTTCATTTAGCTTAAAGTCGAACTATTCCTTGTAATCATAAAATCTTTAAAGTATTAAACGACATAATAATCTTTTAATCCTAAAACAACGATAAAACAAGCACAAAAGTCATACTTTACTTCGAAAAAAGTGATTTATAAGAAGCGTGGACATGAACCGGAGGCAGCCACAGCTGGCCTATTACAGGAAGATAGCAATACTCATTAATCAACCGCTAAAAGAAAATCCACGTACACACATTATACGCGCTATTTCTTATCGAGATAAGTTGGTTGCTTCCTTAATGCCCAACACGCCCACATACTTCCTATCTTTCCGTATACCTTTCGCTCAAAAAACTCCCATTCATCTTTTCATTCATTCTCTCACGAGTTTTCCAATCTCGTTTCGCGTCTCCTCATTCATCACATTCCTCTTTTCAGCATCTTTTACGAACCATTCACGTTTCCACGCGAATCACTCATATTTTCGGACGCATAATCAGTCGTGACGTACGATGACGTTCACCTAAAACGGGTCTAAATCTAATTAAAATTCCACCCCTATTATTATTATCTCGCGACACTTCCCAATTTCCTCTTTTTAGAGCGCATCCTCGTTTCTTTTACGTAAGTTATACGAACGCTTTCCCGGCATTAATTATAAATTACGTCCGGAATACCCTGTGGCTTTGGGAGGGTCTCCGAACTTGGGTGAATCTGTGATAGGGACCGCAGACAAGTGGTAATTAGAGAGGAGCCGAGATCGAGTTATGCGTAGAAAAGGGCGCAATATCAAATTCTTTCCCTTACGCGTGTGTGCGTGGGTAGCCCGCCCACGATCCCCTGCCTTCGGACTTTATTTGTTAGCAGCCCTCCGATCGATCTGCGAGCGAAAATAATTACCACTAAAAGGGAGAAATTAGAAGAGGCGAATGAAGTAGTATTTGGTCTTCAGAATGAGTCACTTGGCTCATATTGTCCGCATCGCACTTGCGTCATTCGGAAAGATGAAACCCATGGGGAGATGCAGTTTTACCCTTCGATAAAGACATGTTTGCGATTAAGATGATGTTAGTTACAGTGGGGTGATGAGTGAAGTGCGATGGAGGGTTGAGACAACAGAGCGTCATAACCCATAAAATATTACGTGAAGAGTGGAAGGCTTGTTTATGTAAGGGGAGGGTGATTTTCTTTACGTCTGTTTTCTTCACTAAGGGGAGGATGAAAAAAGCTTCGATAAATCGTGTAATTAAACATAACCGCTTTGTATTTAACATGTTCAGAAAGGGTAAATCTCAATTGATGTCATCAATTAGTACCATTTAGTAGCTTTCATGGAAATCAAGACTAAAAATAACGTAAACAAAATTAAAATTTCACCACTTCATGGTGAAGAAACTTCATGAGAGATTCATGATTCATGATAGATATATTCACCAATTATGTTTTTCGGTAATATGTACCACAAATAGTGTAATTTACATGATCAGGAACATAAGATTACCAAAAGGGAATGTTTTATAATTGTTGAAAATATGAGGATTTGAATGTGAAAAAAATAATCATTAAAAGAATATATACTGACTGCTAGTGTGAAACAAGGACCAAATTAATAGCATGAATACAATAAACACAATCAACAAAGAAGTAATTCTATAGAAAGAATAATAATAAAATTGATCTTTGAAGTAAGAAGACATTTTCCTCGATAACATTGGTTAATAAAAACTTAAAGAAGACTGAATTCGATAAGAATATTATGAAATTCATAGGATAAACTATAATACTTGGGGAGATAATGAATACTATTGAAAGGGATGAAGTTGTATCGGATATGAAATAAAGGAAATTCTTAATATTATAGGTTTGATGATTAGAGCTAAATAAATAGTCAACAAATGCTCAAGAATAAAATATTTCCTCGAGGACAGAAATGACTAAAGAGCTGTTATAAACCAATTATCAGAAAATAAAATTGATTTTTTTAAATAATCAATTAGTAAAAGTAACGTGGTAAAAATATATAACGTATTTGCAATTAATTCTTATTTCTAATACATTTCAATATAAAAATAATCATTATGAGGAGTTAAAATATTAAATAACTTACAAAAACGTATCCAAAATATAATTCACGATCATATATCTTCAGTATAAAACCGTTGTTTTGAAAATATTAAACAGGAACATCCTTAAAGCACAATTCGTACTCTTCAATGATTCAGTTACACGAAAGTATATCCCAGAACTCCCTCGGAAACACCCATGTGTTCAATGCATAAAATCCCACGCATTTTACGTGATCAGGTGCATGGAGCAAGTAACAGGTGCTAGCGGAAAATAGACAGCAAAGAAGCTGACAATGTTGGGCTTTAAAAATGCACGTTGAAACACACTGTCAACCTGCGCTTTCATGAGGGAAAATATCCGATTATTTATGAGATGTTTGAGTGCGTCCGTTCAAACACGGCATTAATTTCTGATTTTGATCAAATTTGGGCGAAGAGCGGTGGAATTCGGAAGCGATGAATAACAGCGAACGCAGATGAATTTATCGACGAGTAAATTTATGCGAAAGTTCGTTTCTGATGAGATTCGCTAACTAAGGAAATGGAACGAAACGCGCAGCTTTATAAAATACGTGGATGTATAACATTCGGAGATATTCATATTCGAATATTAAATATGCACAGAATATCAACGAAAAATTTTAGAAAGCGTTTTATACTCACAGTAGTAAATAGGTGTAAAAGGCGAAGCTTACCTGAAAAACAAAATGGCAAAAATTAGTGAATTGTACACAATGTTGCTATGGTAATATTAAGTTCTATAGAAACCATTAAAATTAATAAGCAGATTTTAGTTTAAATCCTTGCATAACCATACACATATTTATGTCTTTACTGAGAAAAAAATTTCCATTAATTAATTTAATGGTCCAGTCTTATATATTTAATCGATAAATTTAAATAAATAAAGAAGAAATTTACATAAAAATTTCACTAAAATCACTATATTATTAAAAATACTTGAAGTAATAATTAAAAATTTTTTCAATTTTAAAATAATTAATAAAAATTTAAGAAGATTAACTATAATTTTAAGAATGATTGATTACGACTTCAATATGACTATATCAAATTTTAAATATTAAATTTTCCAGGATTATTTCAGGGAAAGAAGCGGACCACTACTTTATTAGAGAGTAACGATAATTCCCAATAGAGTTCAATTAATTATACATGCTTACATTTCATATCAGAATGATCTGCAAATAAATGTACCCTTTTTCTATATAAGATTAACAATCACATACCAGTAATAGAGGAAATTATTCGATTGAAAAGATCCAGTAACTTAGGCAACCAATTAAATAGCAAAATTACAATATACGATCACGTTATCCTATTCCATCATTATATTCTATCTCTTTAAATGTATTAGAACTCACGAGAATCTGTATTAAAAAAACCTTTATCCTTACAAATAATACCCAATATGAATCGAACCAACTGTAACCATAGTAACTCAAAATAGATCTAAATTTTTATTTCGTGATTATCATTATAATACGGTTACCATTTCAAAAATATCAGCTTTCACTACAATATGGTGGGATCCACGCTGTTGCGAATTTTCCGCACATTAGCTCTCAATTCGGAATAAAAGAAGAGTCTGAAACAACTTGATCAGGGGATCATTAGCCATCGACAACGGCTGTATTTGAGGTGCCAATAACGCTTTTTGTAAGCGAACTAAAATGAACAGACAGCTAAGATCATTAGTCAACCATTGTCATGAAAGAGATCTGACGTAGACGATACATACAAAACCCCCTTAAATGGAGAGCGAGGGCATTGTAGTTTTTACAAAGTTACAGTTCCTTTTGTTCACCATTTAACAGCTGATAAAAGGCTAAGGACTCATTAGATAATAGTTATTGTAGAAATGTTATAACCTCCTAAATTTTATTAAAGAAAATATATAAATTAATACATAAAATAATTAAAATTTAAGTTCTTAATAAATAATAGCATATATATTAAATTAGAAACACTCCGGATCAAAACTCATTGTAATATGTTTATACAGTTAAAGATAATAACATTTTACTTCAATCACAATTATAACGAAAACTTTTATGGACTGGAATATAAAGTTTTTAGGTATTTATTACCCAAACTTGGGTGACTTAAGATTTAAAGAATTTTAAGAATTAAATTTATTTTTAAACATAGAACTATTAAAAATTTAAACATATCAAGCATCCTGAATCTTTTAAAACAATAAATTTCGGTCATATAATATTAATATGTAATCAATATTATTTGATAAAATTGCTCTTTGCGAAATAAAAGATTGTCCAAGCAAAATGTTAATAATACTTCGTCTTTACGAAACAACTACTTCTGAATATTATACATTCATTTAAGTTCTCTAAAAATTTCTAATTCTAATTTAAAACATTACATCAACTTGTTATTCCAATCATACTTTACCATAAAGTACTCAAAAACCAAAATTTTGCAAAAAATAACTAACTGAATCAAGCAAATATGTTGGCAAATATTTGTAAGAACTGAATGATGAACTAGGATATGCAAAAATATACATAAGCTACATACATCCCAAGCTTTAATCTTAGATAAACCAAACTATATCCTAGCAAAATTCCGAAAGTTAAAGTTCAGGAAACAATTCGGATCTATACGCACAAAGTTTCCACCGATAACATGATGAAGAAAACAAAAACCGATGAAATTCGACGTCCATGAAAGAGGGCGTGCGAATATCGCTTTCATAAATTGCGCATTGACAAGATGGATGGCATTCCAGAGGAGCCAAGGTCGTGACAACGGCCCAAATGATAAAGGCCTTTTTTGCATCCATAGCATCTCGTGGGGGCAAAAGCATCGGACTTTCCGTACTCCCAAAGGAACAAGTTATCACGGGAAGAAGAGAGCACGCAACTTGCAAATATCTCGCATCTGACGATACCGGACCCTTGGAGAATTGCAAAAACATCGACCATTCTTTCGCCGTTTACTCCAGAGAATATTTCCGACGATGTGAGTGGCTGTGAGCATCTGAGTTACGATTACTGCATTCCATGCGAAATGCACTTCTAGTTCCGAGTTTTCTTTCGATATTTCTCGTAACAAGCGAACGCTATGTTTGACGACCATTCACCAGGAGCAGGACTATATTTCCGTGTTTGTATCGAGGAGTATAAACGGAAGGACTAATCTAGCGGTGGATAAAAATGTCCTATTTTAAAATAGAGGAGTTTCCTCACTTGTTTGAACTCGATGTTTTTGAAATTGCACAACTGTCGTTCATTTTTATATGAATGCAGGATATTTATATTCAGAAAATGTGTCTGGAATTGAAAAAAGCGTTTGTACTGAAACAGAAGGAAAATTTTCAATTTTATAAGTAATAGAACTACTACTGTAGCAGTGTCCATTGGGAAAAATTTTGAAGTAAGCTTTCTTTCCTTGACAGTTTTCGTACTATGTATACTCATGATTAAAGATATAGGAACCTAAACTAATAAAAATATAGTGATAATGGTTAAGAACAACTATTTCAGTTTGATAATTTTGATGATTTTTTAAAAGGAATGAATTCTTTAAATTAAATTCTGCGATGATTTTTATCTAGGATACTTTGACATTTATCAATATATATTTTAGACGTATAGACGGTTGCTCTTTCAATATAGGAACGGTTATAAATAGCGTGTTGCTAAGAAACCAAAAATAAATCGAATCTGAACCCAACATATTATTTATAAACAATAAGCTTAAGTCTTATATAGTATAGAGATGGATTTCTATTGAGATTTTACCCACCGAGGAAGATTCATTATTTAAAAATTTAGTTTCCCTATGTTGATTAAGTCAATGATAGATACATAGAACTAATCTTTCTAAAAATATCATTACCTACAATTCTTCGCCTCTTCCACAGAAAATAAACCATGCAAACCCTTCAATAGTTTATCACAGATACCAATGATTAATCAAAGAGCATACACTTCGTGATTTGATACTCTTCCATCAGCGAAGCGTATCTTTATATGACGAAGATTATAGTAACTTTAAAAGCATGGATGGCAAAAAATAACACGTGATGAAAAAGGCACTATCATTTTAATTAAAATGGAATTATCTCTGCAGCAATCAGAATTAATTACTTCAACCAGAGCATTTGATGAATGAAAAAATTGTCCATTAGTCTGAGTTACAGCGTATGAATATCTGAGAGGTTTGGAATTCGAATTTGACCATAAAAGCTTTTTGGGAGAAAATAATTCAGAGAATTTGATTTGCATCTTTAATTTCCCAAAACATTTCAGGCTCTTGTTTCTACTTATAGTGCCAACAAACTTTATGCGTTGGAATTTTCCGTTAAATTGACACAGAAATACACTTCAAGAGCTGACGCTTTCTTCTAGATAATCATGTCTGAATAAAACCTATGCAGATGACTTTCTGGAGGTTATAGTTTGCCTTGAGGGCTCTTTTTAAGTTTTAGGGTGTTGTTTATTTACTAGGAAAAGATTTTAACAATAATTGCTTGTCTTCGAATCGCTCCTTTTATACGAAACACTTATTTTCCTCTCCTAACAGCAAAATATTCTAAATAAAAAAATCATATATTAACCACAAAGCCTTATGAATCCATTTTAGAAGATTTTTTCTTTAGACAAACTTTCTATTATACAAAAATTGATAATTCAGAGAACAATATTGTCAATTCCTAGAGATATCGAAAAACTCAGTTAAGGTTGGCTGGTTGGACAATATTATATATTGTCCAATATATGCTGAATTATTATTTCTTTTACCTTTACATTATAGATCAAAAAATAAACTAAAAATAATTAATAAATTACCTTATACAACAGATACATGTATCCCATAATCCCTCATTTATTTCTTTTTTTGAATGAAGGAATGCGAAGGCTGATTCAAACATTTTTGGTGGTTGTCAAGGTGATGCTTTCGAAATTTTCAAGCATAACAAGGAACCATAATAAAGGAAATTAGTAATTTACGCATAAATTTACGTATTTTATTGAAAAATTTACTCAAGCCTCAATTAAGGATACATGTTGAATGAAAATAACCTATAATAGAGGAAATTATGGTAAATGATAATCTGTAAACCCTGAGGAACGAGGAAATCTAGAATTAAAATTCCTTAGAACATTAGACGTGCTCCATAGCTGCTTAAAAGGTTTAAGATAGTACAGTTTTTATAACTGTAATTCAAACTTAAATTATAGGCTGAACTTAAACTAGAAATAATACACCTATAAATAATAATTTTTGCATCATAAAGAAAAAATTAAGCCCGTTATAATAACCATATTCTTCTAAAGAAACTAGATGCGTTAATGTTTCCTGCAATACGATCCAAAAGGCTGTCCACCTTACGGAAGCTATGTCATCCACCTTTCACAGCCCCTCATCACTATCATATTCATAGTCTTCAGAAGCAGTGTAAATTACTATCAAAGGACAGCCATCTACGATCACCGATCGATGCTAGAGGCTTTTTGTAACACCACCCACTTGGCCGTGGACACAGCGCCCACGGTGACGGCAGGAGGAACACCCAAACGAAATTCAAACAAAAAATATTCACCTCAATTAACGCCCCAAACGTCATTAGCATAAACCTCAGCCGTTGTTTAGACACCCTCTCTATAAACACTCCCTCGAAAATGTTGTCTCAAGCAATGAGGTTTTTCTTTTCCTCTATCAGTGCTCTCTTACACCACCTTGGATAAGATTGCAAATTGGAGGATAAATAAAAAGGAGGAGTTGATGAACGGATAAGCGACGCACACATCGTTTGAGGCCCTTTGATTGCGGGAATTAGAATAAATTTTCACGACCTGAGTCTACCTGCAGATCTTATTAGTTTGCGCGGCACCCAAATCTTGATTAGAGTTCGTTCATTTGAATTTTTTTAGTTCCGTCGGTTACACTGCAGTAATTTCACGCATTAGTATTTCATTCGAGTATTTGCAAGGGAATTTATTTAGGCTGAATAGTTTCTCTATGCGATACAAGAAAGAGCATTGGTTAAATGTAAAAGATCAATTTAGAAATGTATTCTGTTCCATTTTTCAATGATATAATTCTTTTATTAATATACGTTTATTAATATATTTTTCAATGAAATAAGGTTTCCTCTAAAATATTTTATTGGGTATTTATAACGTTTCTATAAAGATACGTTATAAAGCCACTGAAGAATGACAAATATTCGTAATTAAGTAAATTTTAGTTAGAAATATTTTAGTGTTTCGACTCAAACACATTTTTTAACATCAATATTGATCATTTTCAACCAATAAAACCAAGAAAGTAAAAGAGTTCACACTATTAAACCTTTGAAATACCACCAAAATCTAGTGAAATACAAATTACCTTCATTAACTTAGATAAAATAATTTTCGAATATAATTGAAAGGTGTTTTTTATTTAAATCGATACTCTCGGACGTGGACTCACTTTGTGGAAAGTCATAAATTAATAAATAAATTATCAAATTCAATTGCTTATTTTTATTTTAAGATCAAAAATAATCTTTAATTTTAAGTAACATTCCAATAAAATCGCTTTCCAATAAGTTACCAGAATGTTGACAGTAACTATTGCTATAGCAACTACACTAACAAACTTAAGAGTTATGACAAAAGGAACGAATACTAGGAGTTTAAATGACAAAACTCAACATTCAATGCTGACGGAATCAAAGTGTTTAACCACGATAATAACGTCTTAATGATACTTCTGAAATGAAATCTTAAAAATTCTCTATCCTCGTTCCTCCATTTTGTACTATTCGCTCAACTTTTTAATGCAAAAATCGGATGAAATAACTTTTAATCCAGAAATCCGATTAGTTTGGCATTATAAAATATACGGATCGAAGAAGATGCTGCAAAATTCAAGAGTCCAAACCAAAGACAGTCAAAAAAGTTCCCATCGCTTCCAAGTAAAGAGGATTTGAGTGAAAACGTACGACGAGGGAACGGCAACAAGAAAAGGTCTCTACGAGGGTTGTCGTACGGACACTCCTAGATTTTGGCAAATGATTTCAAAATTCCTTTGGGAACCTAGAGTTTTTTCATAGCTTCCACTCCAAAAAATCTCAGCGTGAATAATGGTACGTTAAATCGAGTTTATTTCAAACGTTTGAGCATTTGGGAAAATAAAAGATTTAGGAGGGATAAATTGATTGTTTGTGCAACAGTTTAAATAAATGTGATCATAAGAACGGTATTGAATTAGTTTTATCAATAGGACATCTTTCTTGAAATTAAATTACTAAAAATGATAGAACGAAAAAAGATGATTCGTGTGAAAGATTTTTATAGTTAATGAGGAAGAATAACTACCATTTATTCTTACGAAAAGTATTATACAAACGGCTCTTCCAACTAATATTTGCGACTGTTAAACATTAAATAACATTAATTGTATTTTAAATATGTAAATCTATAATTATAAGGAAAAACTATAAAAATATAACAACAATTTACCATTCGACATAAATCTTAAAACGATTTCAATATAAAGAATCACGACAGCGGATGCAACATATTGCACAAAAGGAAAATGTTTCTGTAATTTAGTCAAATTCAATTATACGTAAATATATATATACGATGAAATACGATTCGTGCATAACGATAATACAAATAAATACAATAATATTGATAAAACTGAGAATATAAATCATGATAAACTTAAAGATAAAGATTTAGAAAACCCAAAGCTTTGGATTGTGGGAAAATCTCACTTTCGACCAATGGGGAAAAACCCGCGTGATGCACAATAACAGTCAAAGGATTTACATGAGAATTACAGCGGCCTTGGGGTAAAACCTCGATATTTTCTGCCACAAATGTACTTTTGGGTATTTCACTGCCTCTCTGACAAGTGGGGGGGATCTTAACTGCTTTCTGGACTCTGGACCCTTAAGATAATCATCAGAAGAATCAAAAGCTTTCTCGCAAAAAAATTCGAAAGTAAATCTTATCCCTTCCTAAACCCAGCGTCCGGTCTGACTTTGCTTATCTGCGTTATCTAAACGTAAAATGTAAAAATAAATTGTAAAATAAAGGAAATGGTTGGCATGGTAACTAACTAACTTCTCAAGACTTGCTGATAGATAATAGAGTAGTAATAATATCACGCCTGTATTAATTCAGGGCGAAATTTAATCTGTACAGACCACTCTTCTATTTAATCCCTACATACATACAAACAAATATATCCAATCTCAGACCAAAAAATTTTCCGATCCGCCAGGACTCGAACCTGGGACCTCGAGACTTTGAAAATTAGGCCGGCCATTAGCAGAGGAAATATATACGGTAAAATATTAACCTTATGCAAAATATACGTCAACATTTAACGGAAAGTACTTAGCTCACTTATCGGAATGAGTTCCGTATTGCGGGTTGAAGTAACTTTGCTCCTTTTTTCAGAAATAAACTAGAAGAAAATACGGCCATTCGATAATATGTTATCATCCATCATCTCGAACTACATGCGAAATACATCCATAACACAGCATCATCCACTCTTCGAATAAATTGCTTTTTCCCCGGATGGACAACCCGAGGGACAATCGCAACGGAAAGCAAAACAAGTGCGAAGCGAGAGGCGGAAGTAGCGAAAATAGGAAACGGGACGGTGAGAAAAATGGCATAACCGTGTCAAAGGGAAGGAGTTCCGGTCGTGTCCCTCGTGAAGGTTGACCGTCGAGAGGGATAAGAAGGGAAAAGGGTGAGAAAAAACCCACAATTTTGGGAGCATCAGAAATCTCCATTAGTCTTTCCAGAAGATAGTCCAGGGAAGGGATTTGGAAGGGGTTTAAGTAGTTGGAGGAGGGAAATTCTCAAAGGGAAAGCGAGGGATTTTCCAACTCCGGCAAGAATGCTCGGCTGATGGTTATGGGCCTTCCTTAGTCTTAAGGGAGGTTCATAAAGACATTAATTTGAAGGTCTGAGCGACGACCGGAATCTTGGATGTAGCACGAAATGACTTCGTTTTTGGAGTCGTTATTACTTCGAACGGAACTCGCCAGGTGGCGTCCGAAAGACTTTTGTTTTGGCGTCGAATTAGCCGAACTGCTTCACTCGATGTTCTGCGGATGTTCGTAATGGCGTTGGATTATAAAAGGAAGGACTGCTTTAAATAAAGCGCGCGAAATTAAGAAAAACCTAATCCCGGGAGAGCAGCTTAAAATTTAAGACTGATTCTTAACTGGAGCATTTATTTATTAAGATGGCGTGTCCTGTAATCATTACAGAGTTTACGTTGCCATATTTATCAACTCGAAATTCTTGCTTTCTTTTCTCTAACGATATCCAGGAAGTTTAGTTGGTCACCGACCTCAGCAAGATCCTTATTATATGCTATAATTATATTATAAATCACATTAACTATATCTCTAAAAACAAAGATTAATATAATGTAAATTTTGATTAAGGTTTTCAAGAATACGGAGTCCCTAGCAACTTATTTCAAATCTTAATCTCGTCAATTTGATCCACCATTTAAGTGTACCATATTTTTTCTTTTTAAATAAGCAGAAAGCCTATCACTAAATTCCAAAATGAACTAGTAAGGTAAAGGAATATCTAGAATCCGAGAAAACACATCTATTTCATAAATTTCGCAAATCTTGATCGTTACTACTACCTATATTACCGAACCATTAAGTTCTGAATATAAACTTAAGTTTCAGTTTCTAGTAAAGATGTTTCCATGGATACTAAGTTCATACTTGCATGTACGGTACATAATCTATTAAACCTCGTTTAGAATAATGAGTAAGAAATGGTGTTAAAAATATATCAGCTATAATGTATAATTTTCCCAAGCATCCTCATATTTTACATAAACTTATGACAGCATTCCAAGGATATACTACGTTTCTATTTGCATGAAAATAAACACGCAGACATCGCCATATTTTAGAACTTAGAGTCTAATAACCTTTAAATCTCTTAGAGCTAAAACTTCCGATAATTATCGTACATTTTACAGAAATAAATCGAGCAAAATAAATTGACCTATATCTTGAATCGTCCCATATCTTCCTGTCATATTACTAAACACGATTACCAGTATCGAGGTGCATCTCGAATATCGAATTGAGCTGAGATAGTAACGTACTATACGCGGGTTGAATATCATTGAAGAAGTAAATTACCCTTAAAGGTCTACATTATGCTTCGCTATTACTTTATCAAGCATTCATCATTTCACATTAATGGCTACGAGTAGCAAACTCCAGCGTTCCTTCGCTTAATAAGGATCCAAAAGAACAGTAAATCATATTGCCTCTTTCGCTCCGGTGCCCCTAATAACCTTTAAAGCTTTTAATAAGTACTTTAATCACTCGTTGGTTAACGGAAAGATATTAAAACGGCGTAATAATAGGTCATAAAAGAATAAAAATACAAGACATCAAATTGTTTCACAGCTCTGAGAATATGTCAGCTATTCATTCTTAATTAAAATTGACAATTTTCTCAGGTAAGACGCAATTTTTCACCTCCTCAGACCTCAAACATTAAGAAAGCTTCAGCCTTATTTAAACATGTAATCGAATTGGTAAAAATTAATTTTTTCTCAAACGTATGGTTCTTTATTCAAGTCTTTTTCAATTTTTCAGGGTCGGTTTGAGGAAAAGGTCAGATATGGTTTCTTAGATAACAAGCATAGTGGAGAATCTTCAATCCACATCCAAATAGATATGTAATCCAAGAAAAAACTTAGGTTTGTTTACACTAAATTGAGTTTCAGTGCTTATTCTTTTCTTGATATTTTTCTCAGTCATATATTTTGTATTAATACAGTCTCAATATTTATTAGTACCCTTTCCTTTCTTTCTGGTAAAGCTTATTGTATCTTTAAGGACCCATTTTTAATTTCTATACCATTGTATTAAAACTAATTCCAACAATATTGAATGTTAAAGATAATATATATATATATATATATAGATTTAAAATTATTCTATCAGCTCATAAATTTGCTACAAATAATCAAGAAAATGTCCGTAGGTTAACTGCTGATAATATTTAAAATTATATTCGCTATTAATTCATACTTCACCCCAGTGTTTGAGAAATGAAATCAGTTCCACAAGTTTGGAAACGTTGATTCACAAAGCTTATTCCGATGATGTTTTCATAATATTGCTGCATGTAGGCCACTTTTGTGAAATTTATTGTCATTTCAAATATATAATAGAATCACAATGATATTTTCGTTGGCAGGATGAATAAGTTTCCTTATTTCTATTCTTACCGTTCATTTTTCTAATGATACTATAAACTTCTTAAGTACGGCCAGAACGAATCGAGTTTATAAACTTCTTACTTCGAAACTATTATAAATGGCAACAACCATTACTATCGGTGTACAAATTTATATTAAAATACCTAAAAAATAAGACGAATACCTATACATTCGGTCTGAGATACATTTTTGATCCTATCGACTAATAAAACAACTGACCATACAAATCGCAAAGTTACGTACGTGAATACAAAACTGCATCGCACACGACTCCTGGGCAAACACTCAATTAACGGCAACCGCAAGAGCGCGATGGCGTTTAAATATTTCGAACCCTCATTTACTTTCTCCTCTGTAGCGAATTCGATGGAATCGATTTTCCAACGAAGAAAAACAGTTTCTCTGTAACATTAAAGACTCCTTTGAGGCAGTCACAAAAGACTCAGAAAATGCATGGAAATAAAGGCAGAGACGTTTATCTTTACCGCGATAAAATTTTGAAATTCTCTCTCCCTCTGCTCCTTTATAACTTACGTACCAACAAAACAAACACATAAGTCCCTTTTAAACCGTTTGCGGGCGTCTATAGCTCGACTCTAATTTAGAAAGCTCCTCTTTGTCACAAGGGACTTCGCATAATGCAATAGGAACGGTTCTTGTTTCTTTTACCCACAATGCAAATGGCTCTAAGAACTGGGATGATCTCTTTCCTTCAATAAATTTGATTCGCTGCTTCTCAGCTAAGGAGCGTATATTCAAATAGCGTCTTTTTCACTTTGGAAAAATACTAACCAATTACTGTACGTGAACCGTCTTAAAAAAGGAACTGAAAAATACTTGAGTATAAATACATTTATACTATACATTTTAACAGAACCAGGACTTCTTCCAGAACCGACTTCATTTAACATCAAAGTTTGGGGTTTGTATTTGCGATACTTACATAAATATAAGTTATGGGTGTTTAAGTATCATCATACTTCTTCTTTGATTAATTGTTATAGAACTTTTCAGGAGTTTTGTTATTCTTATCGCTGATATAAACCGGTAGTTCCTGTAGTAATGAATCGCGTAATATTCATGTAAAAATTTCATAAGGATATAATTTTGATTTATAGGATTGAAATGAAAAATTTTAATCCAAATTACATCGAAGAAGTATTTCGATTTGATTCTGAATCAATTCTCAAATCAATTTCTGGATTCTATTCCGTTTCTCTTATTGAATCGAACGCTCAATCGATTCCAAAAGAAACTAAATGGAATCACGGCTTATATCTAGGAGCGTAAATCAAAGTGAATCTCGGATTCTATAAATAACTCGGCATTTATAACCTAATACATCGCATGAAATGTAAACACCTATCGAATTAATGTTCTAGTAAAATGTTGGAACCATACTATTTAATTCCATTGGATTTAAGTATGAATTTCAGCACATACAAAACGTGTAGAACCTTAAATAATATATTACTCTCATTTCTATATTAAATTAATCAAATGGGCTCGTTTTTTACCCTTAATATTTAGCTAAATATTTTACAAAATCAAAATTAAATAGATGCAAAAGTTTTAGGGATAAATAATTTCTCTAAATTTCAATATACACAAACTTTCTACCATAGCTTCCCATTAAGTCACAGCCTCATTTTCAACCCAAATATAATTAGTCAGGAAACTTTATCCATTTATTCCACGCTGCCATCTCCACAATTTATTTGCCTATTATATTGCCCAAAGATTATATAAAGTTAACAAGAATATATCACATCTTTTTAAAAAATCCCTCGCACACGATATCCCGCATAGAAACAGGATCTTGTGAAAAGACACCTCAAGGGACAGCCGTAAATAATATTCCAACTGATTATACTTTGCCTGAGCAATTAGGCAGCAGTTGATTGGTCCCTGATGAAATTTACGGAGGCATCATAAGGGTACGGAGAGGTACCACGTTAAGGGCTTTTCTCATCTTGTAGTCGCGGGGCACACGATCCCTAAATAAAAAAAAAAACTCCCTTAATTTTGGGAAAATTAATTAATCTCATTTCCGTGAAACGTATCGCATTCGTGTTAATTATTTCGGAACTCCCTTTCCTTCTCCGAGAATACTTCTCGACTGAGTTGAGGATCGCTCCTTACACCTCCAAGAAGAAGAGTTATGAGGGAGGAAAAAGTGCTTCGAAAAATTTACGGGAAAAATAAATTAGAACTCCGATACTTTCATTATCTTTTAATTTCCCACGAAGCCCGCCGTGCCTTAAAATGACACCCCGGTGATTGGTTGAATCCACAAGAGTATCGTGCCGTTATTTTTGCGAAATTTCTTCATCTGCATGAAGAGAGATACACCTTCATCGTCTCCCTAGCAACGGCTGTATTATGTGCTGTAGTGTTAATGGAGAAGCTAGTTCAACTTTGAAACGTATGCTGCATATAAATTTGTCTATTAAAATTTCAATTGAAATAGATGTTTACACCCCCTGCCACACGCCGAAAGGCGGCTTGCAGGGTACTTACGTAGATGTAGATGTCTATATAAAGAGTCGAAACTTGGTAGAATTTTAAAACTATAGCGTAAAGGAATTTTAAAATTGAGTTATATTGAGTATTTAAAAGTTCTGAAATTGAAAATATATACGAATTTTTATAATTCAATAATAAATATTATCGATAGATCTTAACAAAAAGGTTTAGGAGATTTATCTAAAAGATGGTATCTAAAAATTGCACTATAAATTTTATGATAATTATAAATCTCAGAAATATTATCTGCATTATTATTGATTGGTCGCTCATTACGCTAAACTGTCAATAATTTGTCATTAAAACGTAAATCATAATTAAAAGATATTGTGATCTTTAAAAATTTTTTGGTTGATACATTAATTTCCGCCGTGTATCGTTCCTCTAGGCTTAACATCACGCAATATAACGTGATTGAAGTTTTTATTATCAAGGGCCGGTGATTAAATAACGATTTTTTCATCACTTCTGACTTTTAATTATCTATTCATCGATAAAGATGTAAAATTGGTCTGATATTATTCATTGGCTCATATTTTATCATTAGTTAAAGACATGATAAGTATATTTCAGACTTTATCACCCGATGTCAGAGCAAAATAACACTGTCAAAATCGCAATTATAATGAAATTTATTCAATCAATTCTTAATTTAACGGAGGATTTATATAAAATATATTTACCCCCTTTTTTCATTTATCGAGGCTATAAATGAAGCATAATTTAGCGCCCGCGTCCAATAAATTCGAAAAGATGAAACTTTTATTTCAAAAAATATATGTACACGAAAAGAATTCCCTTGGACTATTTTTATTTCATTATTTTTCTCTAGCATATTTTGAAACTGCTTAGATGTATAAAATACACACAAATATTTGGTATTTGTTTGCAAAAGTCGAGCATATTTAGCGCTCAGGTGAATTGAACAACATGATAAAAACCTTCCTGCGTTTTCTATCCGGTAAATAGCACGATATAAATACATGCGAACTTGCTGTACCATACACTTCATAAAGTGAAACAATTCACGATTAGCAGTAGCAGTATTTAATGTGTGAAATTTCATATCTTTCAATGAAAAGTAAACTTTTCAAATATCAACGGATGGAAATATTGTTACCTTCTTTTTTATTTTTATCACTTTTAAATTCGTTACTGAAACCGCTTGCGCCCATCCGAAACTTCGTCTTCACTATTTTTTACTTAAACATAAAGAAAATATTACTAATTTGATTCCATAACTGCAAGAGTAACTAGTAGTAATCCGTGCTAAATTATTAAAGCGATTCGCTCGAACGCGTCCGTATCTCATGGTATTGAGATTTTCGCATGCGGCTCCGCCATAAAATTTGCCAAAATCCGCTAAATTTTGAACACAGTTGGTGGATGAGCATTTTTATTAAAATGCATCCTCGCTGTCATTGGCCTTTGGGGTCACCCAGCGAAATTAATATGGTACTTCTCACAATATAGCCAAATTAAATTCATCGTCACTTTTATTTGTTCATTCCGGTTATGCACGTGGACTGAAATGATGGAATTTATGAAATTCTTTAATGAAAAAGAAATTGCGGACACGTGGTTTCATAACTAAATCCTCGTAACAATGTCCACCTATATTAAATTTAATTAAGTGATACACTTTCGCCGTTTTAATTTAAATCGTGATGATAAAATGACGCGACGTGCGATGCAAATTGAATCAAATTTAACGGAATTTTTAAAAAGCTTTTGAAATCATTTTGGAGAAATGGTTATTTAATTGAGTGCAGTTTGTATTAATGCGATTTCTACTTTTAAGATGAATAAAAATTTTGATTACGTTCATTGATTTCCTTTTCGATACATAATGAACATAGTATGACAGATATATTATGATACCACTTATTTATTTTGCTTTACGTGAGGTATTTTTGAAGCATTCCATTCAATATCAGAGTCATTGAAATTAAAAGAGGTAGGGGGCATCCTTTGGAGGTAATTTAAAAATATACTACAATTGTTTAACAACAGATACTTTTATTCTTTTCATCTCCATAAATCAATATTTTGTATGAAATTTTGTTTTATTATATTGTTTTAATTAATTATTTGAGAACTACTTTTGATCAACCTGAATATAGGCTTCTTTACACATTGAACTATTTGTAATCCAATGCCGAATCTAACACTGACAATCGTTTACTATTCAGTTTTATCTCATTTCATCTCAGAATAAACTAGGTAATATATCTTGCGAATGAGTCTTCTTTCGATAAATTTGTATAAATAGCTGCATTGTGTATTTGTTAATTATAGATTAAGCCTATCAATTTCCAAATGTTTTATTTATCATTCAACTTTATTTCCTAATAAGGTCACTTGCTCTGGTAGCGAGTTTAGAAGTTAGAGAAGTAGAACAATACAGTTTTTCTTTTCATCCTGTTTGTAGGGCGTAGTGTATGAAAGAGCCATTGTCAAGGTCCATTTTTATAAACACTATAGCTAAAAAAGTAACTGTTCCTCCACGATTGAAAATCTGCTAACATTTGCTCAGTTGTAGAGTAGATAATCACGTAACGTTGATATAAAATGGATATTATATCCTAAAGTTTGAATGTTCTACGCATACAGAACGAGAAAACAATCAGAATTACGTAATTTTATTCGAAAAGTACATTATCAATATAATTGTCCATTGCAATATGCAATATTTCATGGATTTGTTAGAAAATATCAAAAAATTCCATTCTGTACAATATAGAAGAGATATCCCGTCCTATGCGATAATATTAAATGGACCAAGTACACATTCTTCAACGTTGGAACAAATAACTGAAGGCTTCAGTTATTTATGGGCTTTGATAAAAATTAATAACTTAAGCAATTAAATGTCATAAAGAGTCATTCCAGTACGTTTAACACCACGAGAGAGATAAAAAGTTTTCATATCGTAGTTATAAAGCCATGCGAATCATACGCGAATTTCACAGCCTTTTCCAAAACGCGCCTTAAAACGACCCTCATGCGATAACGTATTTAATATCACCTTCGTCACCTCAAATTCTCAACAATTATGAGCCGATAGAGAAGAGACATTTACCTCCGCCGACCAAATAGCTTTAAAAACGGCATCAGCATCACGCACTGACAGCCGCGTCATTTCATAACGGAAGCCTAAAAAAAAGCCCATCAAGACACGTCGGGGGATTTCGAAGCAGACAGCTCTCCGGCCCTTTTTACTAATCCCTTAAATTCACCACCTTTGGAGCCCCATCAGACCGGTAATAAACCGCATCTCGTTCATAGACGAATGCACTGCACGCCCCCGATTCTCTTTTACGTCCGAAGGCGGAAAATTCCGCTGCAAATGATGTAAAGACGAATGTTTTAATGTCCCTGAAATCGTAACGCCGCATCAGCACCGCTATGATGCGCGTTTGATGCACTCCGCGATCATGAAGACGTGTATCCGATTAGCAGAATGCACTTAGCATCATATCCGCGGGGTTCCAACGGCGTAATTGCATGCCTATTATACGTGCTCCAGTTGGTCTCTCTTGCGATGTTTTCACGTTAAAGAAGAACACGTAAATACATTCCGATCACGCCATTCCCTCTGCCACACTCCATTGAATCCTGCATTGGCGTATCGGTACAATTTATCCGCCATCTGTTCTCATTCATCAACTTCCCCATTCCCTTTAACAGTGCCTCATTCGTTTTTAAACAGCCCCTCGTCCCCTACTTATCCATTCGGCCGTATCGTTCCTCATCTTCGCATCTCTAATAATTGAATACGTATTGGTCTGTTGCGAATTTAAAAGTGGTTTTTTAAAATATGCTTATATTAATCATATCAATTATATTACTCATGATATTTCTATTTAAGAGCATGATTTTAGCGACTATTTCCTCATATTATATATAATCCTTCGTCATTGTATTCGAAGAAAGTGAATTTGGTAATAAGTAAAGCTTATAATATATAAGGTGTTTGATACGGTATAAGTAAAAAAAATACCTGAAAACCAGCACCAGCTGATGTGTCCGAAATCGAAATTGTACATCTCAATAGGGTTTCGAAAATTTATCTGCTAAATTATTTCATTTACAAACAATTTTTAGTGTCGTTCTGAAGATAATAATCTAAGAATCTGTTTCAAAGTATTAATTATGTAAGACGCAGCTATAAACTCGATTCGCTTTACTATTTCGTTTAATACGTGTTTCTTGAATACAAACAAGAACAAAAACTAAAAAAATTATATTATGTCTTTTAATTTTCCAAAACATTAACGCAATTACCATGCTGAGAGCAGTGGAAATTCTCATTTAATTATCATCTAGGTTTGAGAGTAAAAGTTAGTATAAAGTAATCCTCATTCTAAAATGCTACAGACTCTAGAAAAAGATACAACGATTTCAGCGAATAAGAGTGCAAATTTTAATTACATCATTTATGTCTCCAAGTATGAGTAAAGCAACATTCAGATTGTCAACGAGCATTGCTCCACATTACACATTAGAGCAGAGAAGATATTGTGAATTATTTATGATTTATAGACTTTGAAAAACCGGAAAAGGCTATTTCAGAGCATTCATTGCTCCATTAAGGTACATAAAGGTCAGAATAAAAAAATTACTCAAACATTTCACACGTGAAATACCTTTCCGAAGAATTATATGAACTGTTGATATTATCATATTCACAGATAACATTATTTAGCCTGCGTGAATACTGTAAATCATTATTAAATTATATTTATAAGAATTATAAAAAGTAAGATTAAGATTAATATATAAAGTTAATATGTTCAAACGCTACTTTGTGTAACATTCTGAAAACAGACTGAATACTATACATACTGACAGTACGAAGTCATTTATTCAACATAAATATAGTTTATAGCAAGTCTTGGAAACATTAGACGATATAGAGAAATCATAATAAGCTGCTTCGTATAAATGATTATAAGAACCGCATCCCATTTATGAAATATAAAAAAACTCATAATTCCATACTCTCTTCGTATCTTCTAAATATAACTTCCTCAAGTATATCCATGAAACGCATAGAGAAAATGCATCTATTTTGAAACCCAATGTCTCTTTTACAGTTGCACCGGCCCTATCTCTTGGTTACAGGCGTGAAGCCATCCAACATCTCACTGCGGGGGCAGAAGATCAGAGATGACATGATGATTGAGATAAATAGAGGAGGATAGAGGGAGTGGGTGTAGAAACCGTATCCAACGTGCTTTTGATGGCCTTGTGGATTGCCGTGCAATCGATAAGCAGGACGAATCGTATCGGCCGATGATTAATCGATCTTCAAACTGCTTCGTATTTGTACAAATACACCTCCTTAACGACCGGTCGCTAATTGCCGTTTCTCTCGTAGGGGGAATTAAATGGGAAATATATGCTGACGTAATTGGTGAAATCTTTCCTATGTCACCACAAAGAATGACTTGCAAGTGTTATAGTATCATACCCCTCACTCCATTAATACGTAAGGGAAAAGAGAAATGCATTTCTTTCATTATTTTACACGGATTCTAATGAATGTTAATCTTACAAAACAATGCATCAAATACTACACCGAAAATAATAAATTTATAAATAGATAGGCAAGGGATCTTAGTAAAAAAATCTATAATTGTCGCACAGAAGATGTACAAACTAATAGATTTACCAGGATTAGGTCTGAAATAATATGATTTTTTAAGTTTGATTACATTTGATTTTTTCTAAACTACAATAAAGATTAGTTTTTATTTTAAAAATTCACTTTTCTTAGACAATATGTGATATGAATATAAAACGATCCTATTATTTTCAATTTAAGGTTTATAGTTTTCCAGATAATCAGTATAAATATTCCTTCGCCCGAAACTGTCTAGAAACATGAAAATGAGACGCAAAAATAATAAATTCAAAGAATCCGGTGATATGTGGTGGACATTTATCATCTGCAATGAAGAAGCATAGCTGGTCTTTGTTCCACAAGAATTATTATTATTGTCGAAAAAGTACCAACTTTGGCTCCTTCATTGCACGTAAAAAATAACTTAAGATAACATTTATTCTGTTCAGAAAAACGATTAATAATACAACAGATTAGAATCTATATCACTCATTCAAAATTCTTACTCCAATACGATGGAGTTTTGTGTGGTTAAATGGCCTAACCTCTTCTATCCCATTTTCAGACTAAACTTTACGAAAATATTCCCACGTCATCTCACGAGAATAAGTAGATTCAAAATACAATTCAGGAGGCACGATTTTAAATTATAATCTCCAAATAGATTTTTCATTGGTTCAGAATGGACTTAAAAATGATTTTATCCTCGAAGAGCCAAGTTTACGAATATGAGTAAAGTTTCGATGAAAATATCTGGGAAAAGGAAAGCAATTTTCCGCAAGCTGTTTAAAAGTTTAGCGATTTAATACAAGTCGGTTATCGCTTACGTTTCAGAAGCTCTCCTAGAGACAAAGATTGCAGTCCATGCATCAGTAATTACGGCTTTTTATATCTCACTTATGGATGCAATCCCGAGAATTATACCCGGGACTCGGATCGCTTGCGTCCGCTCTCAGGGCTGTCAAACCTGCATCTTTTCCACTCATCCCCGCTGCAACTTCTAAACTTATTTTTTCCCAAGGAAGAAAAAAAAAGATCGACTCTTTTTTATGGGTGAATAAAAAAGCACCAAGTTCTTGCGTCGTGTCTTTCAAGGTCCCGGAGAAATTTATAAGTTTACCGAGGAAAGATAAACTGGAAGGCATGAAAAAGTAATGCGCGGATTATCCCTCGCAAAATTTGAAATTCGCGGACTAATTCCAGCCTCCCCACCGGAGCGGGCTCAGCAAAAATTCCAGACCGAGTGACCCAAATTCGAGAGAACTCTTTGAAATCCACAGCCTATTACCATAAAAAGTTTTCTTTCGTTTTATCAAAATGCTGCACAAAAGCTTCCTTGAATGGTCTAAAGAGTCCGTGAAACATGCATGATTGATGAAAGGAGAGGGGTACATTTTTTATTATTATTATCCTTATATAGTCCCCAGCAGTTAGCTCTGTATATCCCTTTCGCAAGTACTCTTAGTCGCTTTCACAATGAAGACTCTTGGTATGAATTAAACGCGGTGAAAAATTCTCTCGTTTTTTGCGAAATGTTTGTGAAAGTAACGGCGGCTGCTTAAGAGCCGTGTTTTTACCGGAATTCTTTCGTTTGTACCGCTTTTAAGTCGTGGTTTTGCCCCACGTGGCAAACTTGGGCGGCAAAAAAGCATATTCAACCTGTTCTCTTTTGTCATTGCGGCTTACTCAGCTGTTTTAAACCGCTTTGGAGTGGTCTCAGGTGAAAGAATGTATATTCGTTATATATTCTTATGAGAGACATAATCGCGAATTACTACATTTACCATCTTACATAAGTTACTCAAGTTCCACAATGTATTACAAATTCATAGTTATATTAGCCTTTTTATTCTCTTTGTTAGCCCTTTCCTTTATTTTGATTGTTCATTTAATATAATCTTGACGTCCGTGAATTAGACGCGACAAAAATATGTTAAAGAAACATTTGTACCTTTAATCATAAATACGTAACTAGGTAATCTAATATTACACCTCTTAATTCAGGGTATGAAGTACGGGTTATGAACTAATTAAACCTCAATATCACGAGCTTTTCATAATCTATTAGCATTTAGGTAAACTGAAAAATACTATGACATTATAGATAAGCTATTAACGTGTAAATTATAGCATAGATTTTCTTTCCTAAGTAATTATCATGTTCCTACAAGTTACGCAAGTTATAATGTAAATCATATCAACTGTAAAAAATTAATACCGAATTAACTGGTATAACATTTTATCATACTTAAGGGTCACCAAGAAAACAAAAAACGTATTTTTTAAACTATTGTTATTAAAACCTTAGAAGTGGAACAATGTTCCGGTGGCAAGGGTAATTAAGAGCACTGTAATTCGAATTCATTTCAGTTGAAGTGAAATGTAGACTCCATTTTGTAACAGTTGTACCTCTCTGAGGTAATTTCAGTAGAAATGTTTCCCTCATCAATACTTTTACCATCCGTAGGGTATTCTTCATATCGCTCTGGTGAAAGGAACTAATTCGGTATGACGCTATGGAATTTCGAAACGCGATGTTATTAACAGGAGAAACAAGCTGCATAAATCGATTCCTCTCCAAAGAGAAACTACAACTTTACATAAATTCGACCAACTAGATGATTAATCAAATGATTAGTATTGGAATGTTTATTACTTCTCTGCAGGGAGAGAATATTGCCATTGGAGCTTACCTGTAACTAAGCATTAGTTTATGATAAATAAAGCGATATATTTCATAGAAAATGTACAAGTTAATCTTATTATGGATTCCATTTATGTGTCGCTGTGTTATTTTTAGATTTTAATTCACCAATAATTGTCTCGCCAAGTCCCTTACGTAATTACACCTAAAAATATCTCGAATTTCGAAAATTTGACGTTACTGCTTTGACATGGAGGTAAATTTCCATATAAACACGTATTAAAATTTACAAAACTTAATTTTCATTACTTTAGTAAAAGGTTGATGATGAAACGAGATCTAAACTACGATTTGGAAAACATGCACATAAAATGCTTTACATAAAATTACGAGTATATTTACATCAGCATATCGGAATCATCATTCAGTGCCAGTCGTATTTTAATGAGACTTAATTCGAATATATCCCTAAGAGAAGCTGCACATGGGACTTTTAACGACATAAAATAAACACCTTCTAGTGGACGAAGAAATCGCTTATTTAGGTAAATATTTAACAATTCGTGAGGCATCTGTTTCTAGGTTGTTTCCATTTGCAGGCGTAACTTCTCATTCGCTACAATGACGAACGAAAAATAATTCCCTATCACAAGCCACAAACACCAGTTTTAATGCACAGCGACATGTTGAGTATGAATGAGTCTGACAATAGTTCACGTTCGAGCGAATTTCAAAGGATGTATGGGAATCCGTTGTTAAACCGCTTTGCTAAATCTTCAAATTATGCCAAGCGACGGCACTGGGCAAAAGGGGAACGATGGGATTTTGGCTTTATCTACTCATGCATAGGGATGATTTTATCGAAAGCCTTGATGCAAACTCTAAACACATGGGTGCTGTCCGCAGTTGTATAACAGCAAGTCTCTGTTGGATTCAAATGTCAAAGACGACATACAGAAACAGCAAAGAATATCAGCACGATTATACCTTTAAAAAATTTCCATTCTAATACTCCTCTACGTGAGCTAAACGTATATAAAGAACAGTGTGCATATGTGTTGAAATAGACCATTAAGATAATGAGGCATTTATTTTAAAGTGATTATAAAAGCTATATTGACATTCACGGTTTCGATTTTTTTAGCTGGGCATGCAGTTAATAGTTATTTAGGAATTTATATACATTCATGCATGATAAATCAAAATACCGTATGTTTGCCTTTAACCCAACTTAGTATATAGTTGTAGTAATATTACTTAAGACTTAAGTCAAAGTTTCAGATTGACACATATTATAAATATAAAATAACAGTACCAGAAGAGCATTTAATCATTTAATATGAACGGAAAACTTGCTAAAATTTACGATTATTTCATTCAACTATAGCTATCCACGAATTCACGGCTGCCAATAATGATTTCATGTGGAATGGTCGTGAAAAATGAATAACAGTTGGTATCGTATAGCGATAAATATCAATACACAACAGATTTTGATTTTTGTGTAATTTTAACTAGAAAAATCTTGAGTCGAATTTCGAATTTAGAAGAAGAAACAAAAAAGTTTCATTCTCGGTATTATCGCTATAGTTAGGTTAATATAGAAACGAAAACGGTCATACACGTACGTAAATAAGAGAATCTAAACGCATTTCACTTGATATCAAACATAATTGAAACAGAGGTACTTATGACAGTATGCATTCATTAGTTATAATATCCGACGAAATCTCAGATAGTAATGACATGTTATGTATTATGAATTGATCAATCGATAAAATTAGGAGCAATTTCAAACTGAAAAATTTTACTATCAATGTGTCTATAATCATCGACTTCGCAATGATGGAGAATAATATACCGAGAGGAAATTCATCATTTAAAAAAGCTAAAAATAAGTCAGTATAATAAAGAATTATTAAATTTTCGACATAATGTAAGATATGTTAGATATATATGTATTTAATGCTGTAGGCGTTATCAAAACAATTTCGAGAAAAATGCAGACTATTCACTATTACGCAAGCCTTACGCGGGTTGGAATGCGTGCGTTTCAGAAAAAGGAGAGATTAATTATATCCGATCCTATTTTTCTAAAACTCCTCTCCCGAAACGTTCCATCTACATCAACTCCTAAACAAGATAGAAGGTGAAAAGGAATATTTAATTACTCTTGGAACGAGGAGCTGCTTTCATCTATACTACTACCGATGTATTTCCCAGACGCTATATAAAAGTGGGAAACTAAAACATCCAGTGGTCCGAACCAGAAAATCGACCAATCCATGCGACGCGAGCCCATGTAACAGTTGACGTGGTCCATCAATTAAAATCTCCTCTTTTTCATTAAAGGGATGCTCCTCCCAAACACACTCTCGCTAACATCAAAGTTCCGGGGACAATGGCTCGTTTGAATTCCGTTCATCGACTGCCATTCTGAGAAGAATTAATGATGGATCAACTGGATGCAGAAAAGATTCGCTAGATTAATTCTCAAAGGAGAAAATAAATGGTTTTGTGGAAGTCATGGCGGGTTCTCCAATATGAATGCGGAAAAAGTTTTCAGAAATATTCGCGAAAAATCGTCGCAAAAATGTCTCTGACAAGTGATCTAGATTTTGCAACTGTTGGTCGCATTGGATCGAAAGAGTAGCTGACAAAAATAATATGCAAAATTTTTGGATACACTGTATCTAATTGTCAGAACAAAAACCAAAAAGTATATTCTAGAACAATCTTCAACGATATTCGTCGTTCAAGAATCGTTTAATCCTCTTAGATAAATCGGTTTCCAAATATAGAGAAGTAATTTTTCTAGGATCTATTTCATTATGATATAAATCAGAATGGAAATAATTACTATCGGATTTTCCGTATTATTTATGTATTGTACTGTAAAAACTTCTCCAATTATTTTGCTATTAAATATCATATGAAGGAAAGGGCATTATTTCTTGAGCATGAATGTGATTTCTCATGTATTTCAATTGTTCCCCATATTTGGCGAATCGATTTCATTTTCAGCAGAATTATCTTGAACTAAAATTTAAATAAAATGTTCCACTTAATATAGTAGTATTTCTATTGTACATCCTCATGTGGACATCATGTTCTAGCTTTCAATTAAATACAATATTCACATATATACATAATTCACATACATTCACACATATACACAATTCACAACTACTTATTTGTTATTAGACTTAGAAATAAAACTGATGTGAAAATAATATATAGAGTTCTAACTAAAAAAATCATCTGTAAATGATAGATAATTTGTAAATTATATCAATAAAGAATTTTATCTAGCAGCAAAAGCATACGCTTTTCATCAACTCATGCACCTCTTCTGTGGTAAGTTAGACATATTTTGGTTTCGCTATTGCTAAGCAATGCCCTATATTTTACTCCGAATAGCAAATCGTCCGACTAATCTGAGATTAAGAGCGACAAAAGAGCTATACATTCAGGAAGGAATCCATTTCAACACTCCCAAGATCCGTAAACGATCTAGCGTGGCTATAAATAAAGAAATAAGTGGATTGCAGAGTGTTAAAAACTCCCTGAATCTCACCGATATGCGGCTTACGGTGTGTGAATAGGATTTTAGAACTAAAAGCGATTCTGGATATATATCGTTGGATAAGCTTACGGAAGGATACCTTTCCGGTATTTAATCGAAAAAATTCGATATTCCATCCACTTCTGTTCAAACGTATCTGCTACAGATCAGTAAAAATTAATCGTTACGAATTACATCGATAAATTCATTAAACAAATACATCAGAAGTGTCTCGCCTCGTAATATTAGATAAATCTCTCATTCGATTCGATCTGAAGATTCCGCAGAGATATTAAGCGGATAAATATCGATATATCGAAAATCGATCATCCATGTTATCGTAATCGATAAAGCCGAAAATGGAATCGCGTCTTCAAACGTTACCACCGCATATAAACTTCGATAAAACTCTTCAATCGCTCTCGCAATTCAATTTCCACGCTCGAAATTCGATATCTCTCACGCGGTTTGAAGAAAATCGAATAATTAACATCTTCGATATGGGCCGTAAAAGGGGCCGAGGCATAAACATTCATGGGAGGTAATAAGGCATTCCCTCAACCGCCGAACGATCATTTAAAATGGATCTGAAACAGTTTTATGATCGCCTCATTGTTTATATTGGAGGTTAAATGGCCCCGAGCTGAGGTGACACTCCGCACCTGCTCACACTGGCGTAAAAAGGATTACGTCTACTCTGCAGTGTCGTGAAACTGGCGAAGGGAAAGGAAAACTCGATTTGGGCCGAATAAACGCTTTCGCGAAAGTATTTTATCCGAAATGCGTCCAGAAACGAGATGAAAAATCGATCCCAGATAAAACTCGACCGAAATTGGCGTCGGTCGGTTTCCTGGGATAGCAATTTTTCCCTGTATCGGATCTTCATTAAGCGGGAGACAACCGTTTACTGTTTTAAGAGAAACGCTCTAAAAAGAGGAAACAGGCTCCGAATGCTCTCAACGCTGTCTTTCCGAATAAAAAAATTCCTTCCCAATATCCATCAATGCTCGGTTTCCTCTTTGCGAAAGGAACATATACTGCGGCTGTATTTTCAGAGGAAAACACATTCTGCTGAAACACAAAACCTCCCCTTGAAGATACTGTTACCAATTAACAATCCAAAAGGTAATAAAAACCACAATTTATATTTAGGAAAACTACGTATTGAACTTGCCAGTTTTTAAGTCCTTCCTCACGATTCGTCAAAACGAAAGTACCATAATTATGAAACCATAAAAAATTGCGCGAATATCATTCAAATACACTACAATTGTTCAAGATACCGCATACACTCAATTACTATATGCACGACTACAAGAGACGTACGATATATATCAAGCAAACTGGAAAATCAAGGGTAGTAGTATCATGAGAAAAGAATAAAATTTAATACTTAATAAATAATGATTTTTTAGGTGTTTCCCCACAGTGGATTGGTTTCCTAAGTTACTTTTTCGCTTTTTATGTCAACTTAAACTTTTAACATTTTTTATTAATATCAAATTTACTTAATTGTCATTGTAATTTTCCAGAGTTTCGATGGAAGAATAGACTATATTCAGCCTAAATATCGAATCATTAAATAAAGACCTAATAAAAAATAAACCACGGAACAGTTAAAATAAATATTGATTCGGTTATATTCATTTAGTTTTTCATTACCTGCTACTAAAGAGTTAATTTTTAAGAAAGTCTTTAAAGTTAAAGCAGATTTATTTCCTTAGCTAATCACATTAATACTAAGTTGATATAAAAGCGTATGGTATTTTAGTACGGCGATAAAATTTGTTGGAACAAATTATATCATTTCATTCTAAGAATTTTGTTCATTAAATTAAATCATTTAATTCACATCACTCTTCCATTCTTTGCCTATACAGTACGTATACTTAATAATTATCCACCCTTAGAGGTTCTTGCTCTTTATTTCCATTCTTATGAGCAAAACTTCTCAATAATAATTCTTAAAGCGAAGAAAAAACCTCGATCAATCTTTTGTTACTTCGATGAGACTATTGTGAAGAGAGTCTGAAATGCATAAAATGTCAATGAAGTTAATGGTTACATACATTGCAAGCTTAAACGAGGAGACCTGAAAATATCGTCATCATCGTCCGGACGTTGTCATAGGGAAAATATTCTCCACTGCATTCCAATAGAGGGCCAAGTAATCCTTCGATTGTCGCCCTTCCTGCTTTAGTTGGCGGGACTTTTTCGTGAACAACGTTTGCGCTCTGAGCTCGTGAATTGCCTCTTCTGTTGTATTACGCCATTTCGTGTCAATCGTTTGGCTATAGAATCTTGACGAATTTTCCTGGATTAAGTGATTGTGATCATATACTTGTGTTAAGTGGTAGTGGGAATACGTAGAAATTTGACAAATATGGCAGTTTGGTTGAGGAACGCATCGTGATTTCGTCATGTGAGTGTAGGGGAAGCAGAAGAGCTTTGAGTGAGGATACGAGGTTCGAAAGAAATACAAAGGTAAGTAATGTAGTCCCATTGGAAAATATTTCGAACGCTCTTTGCCCCTGTTCACAAAAATTTGCTTCGGAAATTTCAGCTGCTCATGCTTCGAAGTGACGGTTAACGCACACCTAAATTCCATTTCGTCGTCAGAAGAGATACCTTAATTATTAGTATTATGCCAAGATAACAAAGATATTAGGTCTATGCTAGCTTTACTCAGCAGTATCATGCTTATGGACTCCTATTATATTGCTGAAATGCACTTAAGAATGGCGAATCGGAAGCGGTTTCTACTGACGGGTCACTGCGTCGGGACATAATAGTTCGATCTGAGATGATTGTAACTCCCGTTATGAGTTGTTTATTGGATATTTATCAAAGTTTATCATCTGTCCATGGGAGCGACGTTAACACGGCGAGATGCACGAGGGAAGTGAGATATGCGTAACGCTGTTGGGAAGTGCGACTGTAACCGCCGGGATTCTAAAATTGAAATTAGATTTTTGAAACTAAAGGTAAGGTGAGTCGTAAACGTTAAAAATTTCATGAAGACTAGATTTTATTATGACTTTTTTGCTACTACGTGAGTCTTACCGGCAACGGTTACTATTTTCATAATGTATCGTCCACTTATTCTTCCGAAATCGAGAAAACCGCCATTACTAGCGGTCCTGGTAAAAGAAGAGAGTAATTATGCAGGTAATCACTCGGTGATTATATAAAGTAATAGTTGGCTTAAAATTCATGAATACAGCGTCTGCACTGACAGCGGTGGTATTTCCCTCAGCCAATCAGAACCAAGATAATAGTTTAGCGGGAGATTAAATTTTATAAAATATTTATTTTTGAAATTGATAATCATTGCATTAAATTATATTTTAAATTTTGCAAAGTTTCTTAGGTAAATATATTCTGTATGCTTCAGAAGGGTATTACATCCTCATTTATAACTATTACGAACCTATTTACGATGTATCATTACCATCTCTTCCTCGTTTTTATATTGCACTTTTAACTGCTTAAGTGATATTAAGATGTGACAAATTAAATACGATAAATTGTTTTAACAACAAATAAGTATTCTTAACAGTGTATTTGTAGTAGGAGTAACCCTTTTTCTTCGATATTTGCTTGTTTTTTAAATTCAATTATTATATTTCAATTTTAGGATTCCATGTGTTTCGAAACTGCACGTTTGTACCGAACAGAAGAGAGATTCTCACCAACTAATGGATTGCAACGCCTTCTTCAATTCCTTAGGCAGTGAAAAAATTAATTAAAAGTTTGAATATGTGAGTACGAACATCCTTTCAAAATGTTAAGCATTTATAACATTGGGTTATAATGATTATTAGAGACTATTTCCTAAGCATAAATGTCCTCCTCTGATTTTTAATAATTTTATATTAATGCATATGAAAGGAGAAGATACATAGCTGAATAATTACCCAGATCTTCCAATAGACGTTCTAATATTGGTAGTCAAAAAAGAAAACATTTTAGTTGTTATATAATAGCAATGGGAATATATGAAGCGGCGATGAGCATTCATTATTATCATCATCTATATCCATTCTATCTTGAGAGTGGTGTTTCCTTGATCGGTCAACTTTTCCATTTGTTTTCATTCCTTTGAAATTTTTTCATTCCCTTTACCTTATATTCCAACAAAATTCATTATAACTCAGTAGAAAATCTATCTCTTATCCTTCATAACGTTTCATGTTATTGTTTCTACGTTACTTATCCTTCTATGTATTTCATCTACTCTATTCTATTTAACAACCTTTTTTAAAAGTTTTTCTTTGAAATTACTTTTAGTAGTACTTTTGAAATATTCTACAGATTTCCAGACTACCTTAAAAAATTTACAGCCTTTATCTAAAGCTTGTTTGATCAATTTTCAAAGGTTATTTGTTCTAGTTTCTTTAAAAATATACTCATCGAATTGAATCAATGGTGAAAAGTAATGAATGAAAATTTTAATTTCTAATTGGCCGTACTGTGCTTTTTCCTGATATACATGATAATTCTTTCAACAAATGTTAACCAGTGTAATTTCTATCCCCTTCTAACCTAAACCTTCTGGACTTTAATGTTCATTACTTGCTCTGCTTTATTATTTCTGGAATAAATAATTATTGAATGTTACATGCTTTATCCCTTATAATATCTCTTCGTTTTTACATATTTTTCCTTTCATTTTGTTGCTGAATATTGTTCCGTGGTAAGCCTCCTTCCTGTTTCAATTTCATTCAATTGCTTTGGACCATCTTATTATGCAATTCTGCTTAGCTTTCGTTTAATTTCATAGTACTTGGTTCCATGGTTAGCTATGTACGATAAAGCTACTTCATTCCTGGAGTTCTTGCTTTTCCTTCTTCCTTTCAGAAGCTCAAGTATCTGTATTTTTATACACTGGCTCATATTATCAGCTCTGTGGTTTTTCCTACTCTTCTAAACCTGCAATTGCACATTTCAGTTTATCTCACCAATATTTTGAATCCTTTTTTAACAAAGAGTTGTTGTCGATGTCCAAATACTGGAACCATGTCAATTACCACTCAGATTTCATTCTGTCTCAATAATTGCTAAATCTTTAGTTTATAATTTTCTATTCCGCTATGGGATTTTATTTTTATTACTATTTTATTGTTCTATATCCCATAATATGCTCTTTTCTATCTTTATTACTCTTAGTTAACTCTACGAGTAGACTTATGAAGTGTTTTCATATCCTTCATAGTTGCCGATGTTTTCCTGTAATATTTTTTTCCCAAATTATTTACTTAGGTTTTTAAATTTAACATTTTTCTCCATTTTTATTCTTATTATAATAAATTTCGATGCATTATTATTGCGATTTGCAAGAGTTTAAATTGATAAAGAGACTTTTGAGCCTCAGTCTTGCCTAAATAAAGACCTAGACCTATCTGCATAATGTGTACCTATTCTGCATGTCCCAGATACTTATTCCTCTACGCTATTTTATCTGATGGTGAAAACCAAGAAATTGGTCCACTACATTAATTTTCAATTATCCCTTTGGCTTTCGTTTCAGGTACTTTGCATGTGTTTTCATGAGAGGATATCAGTGAAGAAACGATAGCACAGGACGGTTAGTTTTGAAGAAGAGGATAAACAATTCGTCACGTGTCGCCAACCAGAAGAGGCGAAGAGTACCTTGTAATTTAATGTATTAAAAAGAAAGAAAGAAAATACTTATTATGTTAATTTGGCCCAGTTTCAATAAACTATGTCTTTGAATAAATTTAAATTCATGTTTTATTACCCACTTTTAAAGGATTCCTTTTTAAGAAACTATCTTTAAAGGTAAAACGGATTTCTTTGCTTTGTTCATCACATTAAGTTCAGGATAAATTTACGACGTACGGTAACTACTGTATATGCTCCATCATTAGCCGCTTGTATGCATAAGAAACACAAGTAACATCAAGCATTACATAATGGTATTACAAGTACAAGACAGACCTCTATGTATGTTTTCACCCGAGAAATTAAAAGATATGCCAGCAGTGAAAATTCATTGCTCTATATATTAGTATATGTGGGATATAATTGATGAATAAATCACTAAAAGAACAATTAATAGTACGTCAAGTGGTCTTTTATTCATAAAAAAGATATCAATGATGAAGCTTGATCATTCGCAAACAATAGCTCAATGGCTGAATTTGGCGCCTGATTATGAACAATTTTATACTTCGAATATAAGACGCAGGTATTATATAGTGAAATTTTGAAGGAAAAAGAATACGTCTTATCGAGTACATAGATTAAATATATTTGTTATTTCTAAACTTTTAAGTTCATTGTTGCTATAATGGTCAATAATATTTCCGTAATTCTGAAAAACAAGTTAATTCAAAGATTATAATTAGCTTAGAGAAAATTTGTTTAGCTAAACTTATATTTCTTTGCATTAAATCAATGCTATTAAAGCTCTTTTAATTTCCTCCGTTTAATTGTTTTTTTGGCGTCCTACAAGGATATGTAATATCAAGTGAAGTCCTAAAAATACAAAACTAAGACTGGCTTAGTTAATGAGGTGCCAAAATTCTAACGAATGATATGATAAACGCGTCTCTGTAGGCCGTAGCGTAAAGGTATTCCATTCTATAATTGTGTATTTATACTTGAATCGGCGTTAAAGAACCATTGTTAATTTCGTAATAGTTCTTTCCCATGTAACCAATGACAACTCAAACAAGATGGACAATTGATCGCTATCAATACTCATAGATTCTTAAAGAACCATCGGCTAACTCATAGCTCTGGAACGCAATTTCTAAAGAATTCCCATTCACCACGTACAGCAAACGAAATATTTATCAACCAAAACACTGAGAAGGTAGAAGGGTTGTTTCCAAAATTCCGAATGAAGAATAAAGTGAATAATAGAAAACAGGGCAACTGGATGGACTCATGTGAAGTGCGCGCTGAAGGAGTTCCATTGGTTTTTCTTGATGTACCAACCTTTCTTTCTCTCCGTTTGAATTAATTTACCTTTCTACCATCTCATCAATTGTGAGAAAATGGAAAATGGTAACGATGTTTTCTTAGCATTTAAACTCGTTCACATATTCATTAACTACAATGGAATCGTAAGGGACAATTCATCCAACTTAATTGCACGCCCTTTGTTTCAAACGGGCCTTTCTTCTGGTAAAGGTTCCATGGCCGATATCTGTTGCACGAAAGTAGTATTCATAATTTTTTCCAAAGCTCACGAACGTTTAAATATATAGAATATAATTTTCACTCGTTATAGCATACGTAATACGGTACCTAAATGTGTGACATTTACAGTTTGAATTGAAAAATTAAAAACATTTCAATTTTGCATCACACGGCTATACTTAATAAATATTAAAAAAAGGTCTTTTTATATGCATTACTTTATTTACGTACTCTTTTTTATTCTACCATTAAATAAGTTTTTTTTTATATAGTGAATACATACCTTTATCATTAATAAATGTAAACAGCGATTAAAATTGAAAATTAAGTGACAATTTACGAGAAAAAGGTACGGACTTTCACCAAAATAATCTAATAATTTGAAATTGGAAAAAATATGCAAAATAAATAATAAAAAAGAGAGAAAGGATATATATTATAAGGAAAAGGTAGCAGATTTTCTTCGAATTAATGTACAACGTGTTACTTAATAAAGAATCCTCATCAACACTGAAAAATCTTTCTCAGACGGTTTTTCCATGAAGTATTTTTCTGCTCCCTTGGACATAAAGCATGCATAAAATGAAAGGAATTGTTTGTTCAAAAGCTCAAAAACTATTAAAATACATGTAAAAACGCTTTCACTCTATGTTTACGATGGACCTTTAAAGTTCAAACTTTAGCAACAAGACCTTTTAACTTTTTAACTTCGCTGATTACTATACAAGAAGAATATACTAACTATGATGATACAGTCCGATTATATTTGCCTTTGAACTCTAAGCATTGATTGAGAAATTAAGCATTTCCTTTTTCTATGTCTATTTCCTTCCGTTGATTTTAATAATGTTATAGTTATAATTCCACTTTAATTACTTCACCACGCCGAAGATTTTAGCACTTTATTTCGTCAGCACTAAAATGGTACGATATATTACAGCTGTACCACTTATAATATTTCATAAGATAATTACTTAAGCTTTAATTACGTTTCAATGAGATATTGTGAGCGAAATTCAAATTGAAATTACAAATTTTTACTCGACAATAACTCCAGCTATAAAAGCTCTAATATAATAAATTTCACAAGGCTCAAATAGAGATGTAAACAAAAAAAGCTTTGTAGGATTCGGATTCACTTAATATCCGAGCAACTGAGATAAATGATACTAAAGAGCATGAAAGATATTTCGTATATGAGGCATAAATAGTTCAATAATGGAATAGGTTGCTCCAAGGCACAATTCAGATTCTACAGTTTCCTTTATAACTTTCCTTATTCTTACAAAGGTGTATGGTTGATAAAATTCGATCAAGAAAAGCATACGTGACACCATGCAGGATTTTACCTCTATAAGAATCTGTTGATTTATACATAATTGCTCCTTTTTAATCATCTATCCAGTAAAGCACGCATAGAGGTTTGCATTTTTAACTACTACAATATCTTTCATAGGAATATCTAAAGGAAAAAATTCTACGTAAATCGTGCTATGATATCCTCCATGCAATTCCTTTTTCACGAAGATTTTTACATAAAGCACAGTATAGAGTGGAATAACTACTTTTTTTAAATTATTCCCTCTAGGCAACGAATTAAAAATAAACACTTCGACTTTTTTTATTCCATTCAACAATGGTCAACAACAGAATAAGCCGACCTCGCTCTGGGGCGGGTTCAAACGGACTCGGTTACCTGAATGGGAAAATACACGAGGAACTTCGCACAATTTTCGCCCTCAGAGTCGATTAAACCCTTCCAATAAGTCCTGCAAACACACAAACAGGACCTTCGCGAACCCTGGAGGAATTAGCCCGCTAGATGGCCGTCGTGTATGCACCCGATCCGCGCCTGATTGCCCTTCCAATCGATTCCCGAAAGAATGCCCCTTTAACCCTTGTGACCTGCCCTCCAAATATTAGGATATCGACCTGGGAGATTTCCAGCTCCAATCCCAAGCACTTAACATAAACAAATCGCCCTTGGCACTTTGGCCGATGAAAACGCCGAGGGTTTCCAGGGATACAAAAAGCGCGGGAACAAAGGCACTTTGCAAGGAGGCGGAATACACTTTGTTCCGGAAAGAAATTCGAGAGCAACTTACTCACTGCGTAAATAGATAATGAATGTATACGTAGTGAACGGAAAAGTAGCAGAAGTATACATTGCAAGGGCATACATAGTAAGGGTATAAATAGTGGAGTGTACGTATTCTCTCGATCACGCTATTTATAGTATCCGTTTCGCATGCTTTGTTTATCCCAAGCGAAGACCATTTCACATTCATTCTTCAACTAAACGGTAAGCTTCGCCTTATATCCATCCTCAACAACCAAAAGGAATTGATCACTTCCAATGAAGCAATTCCAGCCCGTTTCAAAAGCACGTCACGTTTGAGAAATGATCACTGACCTTCAACTCCACCACTTACTAGCCAACACAACTACAAAGCGTATCAAAACACAAGCAGATCACTACGGACTCAGGAAGAATATGAATATGTTTCCACCACTCTCTATAGCAGCTGGTTATAAGCTAAATAAAGTTCTAGGGATAAAATATGTAGCAAACGTTGGAATGACAGAGATTTGAACCCATATCTCTACCAATCTCTAATTAAAGAAGTATATTTACTATTATACATACCCTTCGGACCAAGGCTTTGGATATACGTTGTACATCTATTGATACTCGAAACAGGATTTTATTACGTAACATTAATTCAACACGGATTACTAATTACGGGTGACACAGTGAATATTTTTCTCGTTAAAGGCATAAAAGCAAACGCTAGTTGTAATATTGTTACATTGTTGCAATATCATTACTAATTACAATGCTTACCAATTTAACCAAACAACTGTTCCGAGGCTTGTCGGACCCTCGTTGGGTTTCAAATTAACTAGCTTTCTGCATGAACTCTTATTTGTACTTCTATCTCCTTCCACAGTCCTTCCTACCAATGTATTCCAACAATCTTAGATAAAATTCCTCGAATCATCCGCCATTTCAATATTCCCGACCCGCCGTCATCCGGGAATGCATCTTCCCCGAAATGAACTATTGAGAATCAACGCCCTCTTTATGGAGAAAATGAAAGCAAAGAGAGGAAAAGATAGAAGGATGCCTTCATAGGAAAAGGGGGGGAATCGAGGGGATGTGATTCTGGAAGCAATTCCTTTATCCCTTGGGAAGTTCCTGGTCTGGATGAATAAAACGTGAAGTGGAAGAGAGAAAAGAGAGGAAAAGAAGCTAAGAAATGAGAATGGAGCGTAAAATACTAATGCCACCACTCCAGATGCCTCCAAGGGCAACCGAAAGAGAGGGTTAAGGCGCAGACGTAATGGGTCCCCAAATGAATTGCAAATGTTATTAGTTAGCATTATTACAGCTATAGACTGGTTGGAACCATGTATAAACGTGGGAGGAACAAAGATATAGTGTTCGACATGGTTGGAATATAGAATGGACTTAAAATGCAACATTCTTTAAAGTCTGTAATAAACGTCTGCCAGTGAAGTTGTTCTTGGAATTAATGTACGAACGTTGGGAGTAAATGAAAGTGGGAACGCAATAAATATAGACGATAAAAAGTAGAGAGAAAATACACATCAGTAAAAACAGATGACAAAGTCACAAGATGAATCGATGTATAAGAGAGATATTTTTACCACTTCACAGTATAAGAAAAGAAAAAGTTTTAAAAAATTCGAAGTGAACTTAAATTACTCCATAAATCAGAAAATAAATATAGAATCATATAATTAACTTTCCGATTGTAAAGTTAAAGCAAAGAATGCATATGAAATACAAGGCTTATGATATTCCTTTAATAGTCTCTTAAAGTTAAATATATCTTCCAATTATTTTGATTGTACTATTCAACTTTATTTACTTAAGAAGAGTAGAGCGTTAACTTGCAGTCAAGTATTCATTTTATATCAAGAAATTCATTATTAAAATGTATGTTATGAAATTAAATAACTCATTTTCTCTCAAAGGAGATGTTAAATCATTTCAGACTCATGATAAGTTAACCAACACATGTTTAAGATATAAAGTAATCCTATTTTGAAATAATACTATGGTAAAAATAAATAAAACTTAAGTTTTTGCTTTAACAACAATTCAAATAAACCATAGCAACAACGATTCTCTTTCAGGGTCACATATCACGGCTTTGTCGTCGTTACAACTCAATGTATCAAATACGCCTATTCAAAATTTAATCCCACTATCTACTTCTTCCAAAGCCTGCTTTACGACTCCCTCTGTGTACGAATTAAAAATTGCAGATGTTGGAGAACAACCATATCTTATATTCTACTCGCACGGGCTTTAACTGGCACTCGATGAGTCAATACAAGATTCATTGAAAACGCAACAACAAAGCCTTTTCGAGAACATACACCATTTGTTTATTCCTTTTCCTTTAATGGATCATTCAACAACCAAAGACTACGTCTGAATATACGAACAGTGGCTTAACACAATCAGCGTGCTCTGGTATTCACTGAGGCCTTGATCCGGAAATCACTACTTTGCATTATTTTAATTCAAGTCCACTTTATCTATTCGATTAAAACATGCTATGTATAGGAATGAATTGGATAGATGTCCTTAGTACGTTGATAGAAAGCCTTCGCTTGAAACTTTGAGTTAAATAGTGATAATTACAATGAACAATAGGTCAGAAAGCTATAAGACCATTCCCTTCAAAAACCTCAACATAAAAATTTAAAGAAACTAAAGAAATTAAATATCAATATAATTTAGGTAAATTTATTCTACTATTTATGTACCTAATATAGTAAATGACAACTGTTGGGAGGGTTATTGCATTGAGAGATCCCGATCATGGTAATAAAAATACTTCGAAAAGTCAATAACTTAACAAATTTCAACTTAAATAATTAATAAGACTATAATTTATAATACAAGTGAAAAGTTTCTAAGTTATTAACCTTCTGAATTTGAACAGAGCTTCGCAAAGTGAAGGCTTCTTCAGTTAAATTTGTTAGTAATAAGAATAGTTGTTGTATAGAATGACGGGACTGTAGATAATCTATTGTAAATGGATGTATTTTATTGTTAGTTCATTTTAAAGTTAGCGCCGGATAGTTGTCTACTCGTAACTTAATCATCTAATTAATTAAATAGTAAAAAAAAGTCTGTACATAGCGATATTATCTTATATAAGAATATAATTGAAATGTGACATTTATTAAAATTGATTGATTTACACCCTGAAATAACAGTGTAGTGAAAGAGCCAATATCAAATCTTATTGACCTAAAGGAATCAAAATGAGCTCATGATGGCAAACATCCACATAGGTGCCCCCCTGTGAGCAGCCTTTTGGCATGTATTAGGGGTTGCGTGCGCCATAGTCTTATCTACATAATCGGCTTCACTCTTGTATTCCCGTGTTTTTCTGAAACAAAATGAATTCTTGAGGCAACTATAATCCCTTGATCCTGGTTTTCTCGCTGAATCAGATCATTCAATGAAGCAGAAAGGACAAGTAATATCCGCTGCGACTCTTATGAAAACACACTCTCGGAATTTATGGATCAAATCATGCCATAGAGCCTGTTTATCCTGAAAGTTCTCACCATCATTCAAGGTCAATAATGAAGTTATAAACTCATTTTCCTACTTCGAATGTATGGAGAAGGGACGCGATTTATTTTACTTTTAACTTTGTTTTTGAAGAGAACTTGCTTCACTAGGATTAATCAGAATAATCTCAACTTACTGACTTCTTTTAATCATTCGGATAGACACCTTCAAATGATAGGTTTCGAAATTAAGTTCGATTTACAATTTCATCCGATTTCCTATTTCCAACATTTTATGCCATTCTTAAAGAATTTCTGATACTCCTAACATAAATCATCCTAGGGTATTTTATGGAATAAATTCATCAAAATCTTCTTCTTTCCCACGGTTGTCATATTGTCATAAAATTAGTAGTTTCATTTTTAATATCCTTCTTTTATTGATAATCAAATTAAGATGATATACATATATGAAGCGCATTTATTTCTAAAACGTACATGTTGTTGCTATGGAGAAAACTTAGTTTATTGATTTGCATAACAACCAGCGTTTCGAGGAGTAATGAGATAAAGTAAGTTATCAAAGTGCAAAATACGCTGAACTAGAGTCATCATTAATTAATAAACAAATTAATGTTGATCGATACTTAAATTATCGTATTATTTCACCACAAAGATCTAGAAACTTGCCTTCCGCCGCAAGTTTGCGGTGTTTCCTAAACACCCTAAAACTAGTAACACAGCTAAATAGCAGCTACAAGCTAAAGTCACAGTCGACCTTTCTGTTACAATGTACGTAACAAGCATTTCAATTGCGTTGACTATATGGCATCTCTATTCCTTCAAAATGCGAGCCTTTGACGCGAAAAGACCTCTGCCACAGCCCTCGAGCGAAACAAAAATCGTCGCACTGCGAGGGATGTCCCTAAAATCCCGACCCCGCATAACAACAACCGGCTCTTTTTCTTCCCCCACAGACACCACCACCCGAGCGGGTTACAATCCTTAAAACATTTAAAACCCTCACCTCCGCGTTTCTGGGGAAGGTAATCGATATGAGTTTGGCAATGAGGGTCGCCCAGGAGACAAGAAGAAACGCACTCCCTGGTTCTTAACCGAATACGACACGGGCACCTTTTGCACGGCAAAAAGACCTCAGAGAGCAGGTGGATATGGAAATTGCAGATTGAGGTGTTTGACGGCCTTTTGAGGTTCGAGGCAATGGTTTAACAGGTCGCACGGGACAGGATTCCCGTGTTTGCGGACGGGAAAGGATCGGATTACCACGAACTGGCGTGTAAATAACGAGGATGATTGGTTTTGCATTTACCTTTCACCGCCATTGCGTTCGTTTCTTGGGGGTGCTTGTTGTTTATTAGCAACTGCTTACGCCTTTGTTTATGTTTAAAACTTGTTGATATTCGCAACAAAATGTGCGTGCGTGTTTGATTACTTCTGAAAATTAGCAATCCTTTGGGTTAGAAAAGTATTTTTGGGTTTTAAAAAGCTGTACACTGAAACAGTTCCACTGATGAGAGAAGGGGAGCGAGATTGTAGCAAATAAAAGCGCGTGAACCAGAGTTATCAAAACCCTACAACTTTTGCACTAAATATCAATGTATAATATAATAATGACCTGTTACGACAAATCTAAATGCGTAAATCAGATTCTTAGGTATGTAGGATGGAAGTAATTAGAAGAAAAAATGTTTAAATAGAGAATAATTTACTAGAAATGTATAGAAAAGGTACCTTCCTACAGATGAAACCGACATGATATGTACTCCCTGTTTCGTATGCCGTTCAGATACTATAAAACAATAGATAAATAATAACTGCCAGAACGAATTATATCGAATTATTTGTAAATTGTCAAATTTATCGTATAGTAAAATTATTCAACTTTTTATCTTGTATAATTTGACTTTTCAACGGGAAAATTGTTTAGCTTTCAGTGGAATATTCCCCACGAGCCTCCATCATGATGAGTGATAGTGTCATAAATAATTCATGAATATCATACAAAATGTGCGTTACCTAAAATATTTGCTTGGTTAGTTGATGTTTGCTTTTAAACCATAAACATGCGAAAATAGCTACCAAATTATGTAGACAGAGAACTTATCTCATTTATTCATAGTTTCCAACTTCTCCTAAATTCAAAATCTTATCTCTAAAGGTCACACAACTTATTTTTATGCGACAGAAGAATGAAAATTTTACATTTATCGTACTTAATTGTCACCATGGTGTAATGTTTATTTGTGGATTTTGCGTTCAAAATACAATCGCGCATGACCACACAACAGGACTCTTCTACATTAAATCTCTGAGGGAAAGTTTATAGAACCTTTATATTATACACGCACACCGCTTGGTTATTGAAAAAACGAATAATTTTCATGTTATCGTTAAAAAGTTAATAGAGCGTCATACATATGAGAAACTGAGTTTGTTAGGATTCTGGTGAATGAACGATAGAAATTCTGAATAAATGTTTATTTTCGTAATAAAATTTGAGACTAGAATGAAATTGCGTGGCACCAATTTCAAATACTTTGTCATTGAAATAGATAAAAAAGGGTTCGAATCTTTGATGCTAGAACGTTAAAAACATTCGTCAGAATTAAAAATCGAATGAAACAAAGGACTGATAAAAACAGTCAGGTTTAACATTTAAAATTACAGTTAAAACTTCTCGTTCTATACAACAGAGTTATGTATACATTGGATCACTAGTAAAGTAATGTACTGTATAATTGAATACTTATATGTATAAATTGAATTAATTTCAAATACGTACGTTGCTTAGATACGAATTTAATATGAGATACATCAAATGTATATTTGAAGATCAGTGACAATTTAGGGACCTCGTGCCAAGAGAGTCAGATGAGAGCAGTTGCAATTCAATCGCTGCAGACTAGTGTCCAATTGAAAGGCTCAGGGACAGACATGACTAACATCCGTCTCGACTAGAGAGAGTGTTCACTCTGCCCATTAGATAACGCCCAACCGTTTGTATTAGGACCCGTCAAATTTAGCTAAATTAACGACGGGAATCCCTCAACTGAACGCCGAATTACACGAGCCATCATCGCCTTAAACGAAACGAGTTCACTCTGGTATTGGAAACGGTAATTAGTCGGATACCCTTTCGCAGAGACCCCACATATCGGGGGGAGATGATCCAATCCGGTGGCTGAAACGCAAACTTCCCGATAAACAACGTCTGGAGCCGAAATCGTGATGAAATGACGAACTCCGCAATTTCTCCTTTAGGCACCCGGTTATTCTGATCGCCTTCGTGGTTAATGGGCTGAAATGAGGAAATATCGAGAGGCGGCGGTGGCATAATCGGGTGAGGAGATGTTGATAAAGGGTGAGGCCGTAGGAGCTAAAGATGGTTAGCGGATAGGAAGGTAATAGGTTTGCGGGTTTAGCTAGAAGAACGTCGTGGGAGGATAAGGTGTGCGCTTCGGTGCCTCTCGTGTTGCTAGGGAAACAAATGAAACGAGCTGAGATACTAGCGCCGCACTTTGCGAAATATTGAGAGAATGTGCGTATTACATAGGGGAATTAACTCTAGATCAAAAGGATACAACTACGAGAGGACTTTTTCAGTATATTGTTTGAAGGAAATTAGTCATGGGTAATTGGTTCCTTCATCAGCAGTCTTTGTCGGATGACAGTGATTGTTTAAACAGAGAACTAGTCTGAAAATTTCAATGAAACTTCAAAAGTACTCTATGAGAAGGATTAAGCGTCAGTTAAATTTTCTGGCAGTATGTTTAAAGTGTATAAACACACATGACAACCGAGGAGATTTAATGGATTTTATGAGGGTCTATACATCACTAAAATGGCAATTTTTATAGACATTGATTGCCTTTTGGGTTTTTAAAGTTTTCAAAAGAAACTTTAATATAATAACCAACGTCTGATTGGTTGGCTTCATACTATAATGAAAAGCTAGCATAGAGGTAAACTTAATTAGATTTTACTCTGATATACGTCACACTTACGAAGAGACTTCAAATTAGATGCATTTAAACTTTAAATGGATATATATATTATATTAAACGACCCTGTTTTTCCAAATATGCTTGCAAAGTGGCTAAATTACGCTGTACAATATGATGTTAATTACCACTCATAAATGAAGCTTATGGCTACAAATGTGAGCCAGTTGAATCGATTAAAATTCAATGTAATCTAAAATAGTGTGACTATAATTTAACATTGGGTAAGCCATAGAATACCAAATTTATTTAGTAAGAATATATTAAACTGTATTCCATTGTATTAAGAATACAAAGACATTAAATTAGAAATTTCTATTCTTCTAAAAAATAGTAACTTACTACAAACTATAAAACTTATTTAATTTTTTCTCTGTGAGCTAGCTAAAGGACAAACCTCTGCAGAAACGAGTTGTCAACTATACAGCAATTACAATATGCCAAGAACTTCGGGATACTTCTCGTAAATATCCCCTCACATACTTCATAATATGCGTTCAAATCAGTGAAAATTCCATGTTTATCTATACCCAATCTATTACTCAGTAATTAGAAAATAATATTCGCATATTAATGTCAACTCATTTGATTTGCAATATTACGATTTTAACCACCATTCGCAGTCTTCCATCATTAAGTCATTTCATTCGTACATTTATTTTTGCGTGCCTGACGAGCGATATAAAACGAAAACATCACGCTCCGTTAATACCGTTCCGCTAGTTGCTTAAAAAAACAAGAGATTTAACGAGGAAAAATACAACCCACGTACGTCATAGTCGAGAATAATTTTAAATAAATAACAATCACGAATCATTGAGGCGTGGAAATATTAAGTGTATAGCATTTCGAGGAAGTTGGCACGACGTATTTCAAATGGACTCTTTCGTGGAATGTTGGCAGAGGAATGTGATGGAGAGCAATAAACGAGGAGAACGTTTCAGAGGTGATACTATGCATGCCGCAAAATGCCACGCATTTTGATGATTTAGAACATAACTGCGTTCCATGCTTCATCTGTACATTTACACATAATCCCACCGAGTGACTTGGGTCTAGTGTGTGTCATACGTGAATATCTCGCGGATAACAGATAGTCATAACAAATCGGTTTCTACAGCGACAAAGTTTATCGAAACACAAAAATTAGTATATCCACACAAAGGACAGTTGTTTCTATGACCCTAAAATTTACGTAATAAAAATTTTTGATAAAATGAAATTGCATTTGAATCTCTTAAATACTCAACCTCATATCCGCGCAAAATCTGTGAAGTAGTGTCTGGACAGTCTGTCGGTGTGCGTGCTGGTTGAATTTTCCCCCTTAACGATTAGCTTTCGAAAGCTATACAAAAAGGAAAATGAGACTTGGCAAGATAAGGATGGGAATAATTTTCCCTTGCTTTACTCACTGAGCCAGAATTTTATGAGTGGAATGAGTAGCACAATGACCCTATAAATAACGCTTTTCGTGGAATTGAATAAGAAGAGAGAAAACGAATTCCATTATTTTCCATTCCATTATTTAGTTTAAGTTACTCACACCTTTCATTTTTCCAGTCTCTCGGGAGACAAAAGAGAGTGGAAAATTCGTACAAAAAACAAGGAAAATATTCAGCTGATGAACATGGGACTTCAGGCATTCAAAAAAAAATTTAATCAATATCATAAGGTTTATTGATTTCATTTGAACAGAATGCGACAGATTATCGTAATGCTCATAAGAATTTTTCCTTTTAAAGTTTCATTCGATTAATAATTCATGAATTCAACACCGCACATTCGGCATTATATCTTAAAATGAAGTACTTCACGCCAACTCACTACGGAGACTTAATGTACGCGAGAGATAAGGAAAATAAATCGAAATATCTCTCGTTCTGATTTACACGCGGCGAAAAGCCAAATGAAACATTTAAACAGTGAATATAATTTGTAGATCTAAATTAATGCCTGATTCCTTCGCAAGAATCAACAAATCGTTCATAGGATATACTCAAAATGGACTGCATCAACTTCTTCACGTGCATAAGAGTACATAACTCTATTACACATGAACCTAAAAATAAACTTCCTTAGATCACGATAAAATATTTATATATATTCTGAAATCGATAGTAATAAAATCTCGACAACAGAGTTCAGCACAAACGAGATTTCCTTTAGTATTCAACTATTTTGAAGAACACACCCACACAATGACAGCAGGAATTGAATCTCACGCCTTACTTTCAGAACTTCAAAAACATGTCGCGTATTAGCACACGAACCAGAACATTTGCGATTTTTAATTCACCCTAACAGAACATACGGAACCAAACATACTCATTTACATCGCGTGTTTCAGAGAGGGTGAATTTAAGCATAAATCGATTTTCTTTTTACGTAAAAACACACGACATTGGGGAAGCCGAGAACCACCAAAACCTGGACACCAAAATACAAAACTGCCCTCTCATTTTGAAAGTGAATTATCTTCCGAAACATTAAATTAAGCACCTAAATAATTACATACCCTTCAACATTTTAATAACTCCCCAGCGAAAAAAGAATAACTCTCGTATTTCGGAAAGAATCTTCAGCGCATATGTAAATTTTCACTCGTGTACGTATGGAAAGGTAAATAAATCGTGTTTTCTCTGCATATGTATGCAAACGTACGAATATGTTTATCCGTGGATGTTTGTGTATGATTATAAAGGGAGGATATCCATCGACACCCCAATATTTAGTATGCGAAACGGCGACCTTGGGAAGATCGTATTCCCTCATAATGCTGAGACTCCCACAAACTCTGACCTATAAATCGACTTGGATTAATGCTTCCCGAATCGATTTCGCATTTTCTCCTTTTTTAACTCTCCCGCGAAGCTTTATCGTTCCAATGAAGTAAACAAAGGGAATAACGATGGAAAAGGCAATGCGATTTACGGACTACCCCATCCCCTATTTACGCCTTCCACCAGTCATAACCCGCTGAGGATAAAAAAACGTAAATGCCTAAACAAAACGAGCGGAAACGGTGAGGGAGATACGAATGCGTTTTTCCGAAATAGAAAGGTTTAAATTTTCAAGCGAAATGCTCCGTGATATTTACGATTCACGAATTGCCGGGTTTCGAAGAATTCCTCCTATAATTTTACCACTTGAAATGGATCGCATTGTCCCTTTAACGTCCGTTCATCGTGCATAATTATGATATCCTCTCCTCAAATCGCTTTAAAATCTAATGAATCATTTTGTTCCAGTCGATGTAAGTGCAGTAATTGCAAAATTCGTACATTAGATTAAAAGTAAATAGGAAAAATATTTTCTCGTTGTCAAAGTTAAATTCACATTTACTTTCCATCATTCATTCATAGTATATAATACGGAATATAAAAACGAGGGAATCTTTGTCTTACATAGCTCAGTATTGACCTTGTTATCACAATCTTGCACTACAATATTAGAATAAATAATACTTTTCATTAATTAATTCTAGACTGCTATTTGGTGGGTAAAATTTCACAATACAGCCTCTTTCGAGGACCAGTCGATTCAAATGTTTCTGAAGTTAATTCCGGCGAATGTGACAGCCAGAAACTGAGCTTTTAGTTTTGCTACATGGAAGACGAAGTCAGATTTAATTGAGAAGTAATCTAAAGAACTCGATTCAATGGCAATGGCTAGGAGCTTGATGTCCACAAAATGGATAAATGCTCAGCTTAATGAAAAGTCGGTTTAAATATTGAGGAACAGACAATTTAGCTGGTTTATAATATTATATGGATATATAGTCATTATACAATTGAGATAATAGTGTATTAGATGCAGTAAAGAAGAATATGGTAGAGCAAAAGCCGGTTGAATATGACGAGTTAGCCATCGAAGGAACGAGACGTACGTGGCAATGAAGTGAATGGGCATTTACAAGAAGATGTATGGATCAACTGAAAGATAAACACAGGGATGGGATATTAAGGAGGAATATTGCGAATAAACCTTGCAAATAATGCGCTTATCTTGAATGGAAGCTACGTGATTGCAATGTAAATGTGGCGTTGCCCTGTAAGAGATGAAAAGCATTTTCTTGATGATATTGGATACGAACTTAATGACACGAACATAATTTAAATGTGATAACATCAGATAATAAAGAAAAACTTTCTTCCTGTTATTTTCCCTAATATCCAAACTTAACCCCGTCCGCGTCTTTTTTGGTAACCTTCCTCTGGATCATTTGTCATTCGCCTTTGTCTTCTCCAGTCCTTTTCTTTGAGATGCTCTTATACAAACAACTCTCGGATTGATCAAAAAATTGTTTCTCAAAATATGTAAACAATCGTGCGCCCATTCATTAATTTCATTGCGATACAAATAAAGTGAAGACTAATTTATTTCCATCCCAACTGTATAATATATATTGTTTCTACTTAAAGATAATTAACTCTGATTCCCTTTTATTCCAATACTGGCGAAAAAACCCTAAGATGTGTTAACTTTATTCGGAAAACGCAGGTGTGGATGCGGGTTTTATATGCCAGTTGAACTATAGCCCTGAGTCCTTGTACGGAGTACAGTATCGACATTTATAGATGAGAAGGGCTCTTTGAAGAAAGAACGTAATTCTGTCTTGGTCGATGTTTTAACTCAGCCAGAAACATCTTCATTACATAAATTGCACAACGTAGCAAAGTTAATCCAGTTCATAAAAAGCTATCGATACTTTGCGCTTCAGTTTTGATTACTAAATAAGTATTCAGAGGCTAAAGCTGCGCAGTTATAAAATAAAAGTTTCCATGTTTTTACTTTGCTTCATTTACTTTCGTTACATTTTATTCCGATGAATTCCCTTCTCCGAGAATTCATTAGGAGATTTTACGGGTCCTGAGTTTATCGATTTGTTGTTTGTGTCATCAGTTAAATTCTTTCAATGTGATCAGTGACATCGGAACTCACAGCGACATCAAAAGTTAATTGAAAAGGTTAAAATGTCATTAAGACGAAAGTAAATTATGTAGATTGATGAATTGCTCATTTAATTAATCGAAAATTTTAATCTGATGGAATTTATCTCAGATAAAAGCGATTATAATCATTGATACAAGTCTAGGATACAAAAGATAATTATTCATTTGCCAATAATAAATCCTCATTTCTCTTAGTAAATTGCAAAGAACGTATTTAATGTCTATCAAACTATCTCATTGCTTAAATCTAGCGTGAAATTATGATAACTAGTTCTTGAAAAAGATTCCAGAATAAATATAATCAATTTAAGCATCAATGGATGATAGATTTTGATTAAAAGAAATCCAGTATTTAATTATGAATTGATCCAAAGTAACAACAAAATAACCAAGGAATAAGTAATGTTCCATTGTTTTTATTTCAGTCTCTTATCACGTTCCTACTTCTTCAATATCTCAATCCTTAGATCCAACGCGCAAACATATATCAAGCCAGATGATCAATCGACCGTACCATTTGTGGGACTCAAAAGTGCCCGCCGGGCGTACCAGCGAACCATGAAAAAAACACAAACAGCAAAATAGCAATTTCCGATACGTGGACCGAGGCGAAATCGAACGAGACACCCTGACGCCATGGCAACATAAACAACGCAGAAAAATAAACAAATGGGTGTTGGAAAGTGGAAACTATAGAAGAAATAAAACGTGGACACCGTATCCTTGAGGGTTTCCACAGGCCGCAGACGAGGATGCATGTTCGGTCGGGATGCTATACGAACATATGGCACAGCTGAGATGCGCTCGATGTAAATAGCCCTTCGGCACCGATTGGATGTACGTGGTGCCCCATTGTGGTCTCACCCGATGGAAGGTTTCGTATCCCTTCCAGGCATTCGGTAGACACCCACGCCGCACCCGGCGTCCACTTAGGTGCGGAACTGCCAATAACGGGGAGGATTGTTATGAAACGCACTTACCGAGCCCGCAGGGCCGATTTTTAAATAAGGGCGCACGTGGGAAGAGCGCGTTGAGCGAGTAGCAAAACGAATAGGATAATTGGGCATCATCAACAACCACCGTATCAGAACACCGCTCCGGTTGCGGAAAAACACGACGTTTATCTATACCCGCGCGCTACAGCTGAAAGTATATTTCGCATCGACTGCGTGATCGTTAGCTTTGACTTTAGACACCCGACAGTGATTTGGCAGGGTTCGGCGGGGATTGCAGATCCGTGCAAATTTACGTGGGTGTCTCTAGTCGATAATACTCCGTTCCCTAGGTCCCGCAAAGTCTATCTACGCCAAAAAATTTCAGCGCAGATTCAAAGCGATTGTCAACCCTCGAAAATTATTTGTTTCTTTAAAAAAACGACATTATCTCTTCTCGAACAGTAACTTCTTCAATCGAGACAAAAAAATAAACGGAGAAAGAGATCAATTGAAGGGGAAAAAAATTAAGTCGACTCACCTGTGCAGCAGAATATGGCAATCAGGAGAGCTCCTCGCATCCCCAGCCAGGGTGGTGCCGAAGTCTTCATTTCTCCTTAATTGTGTGCCAAATCAGGGTTTCATAGGCTCCCGTCGCGAGCCGGTTTATCAGCCGATGAAGCGTGAAAAGTACAAGCCACTCCCTCCGCGAGCGGCCTCTATCATACCACGGAAGAGGGCAGAGGTTGAAAGGGTGTGCGCAGAATGATCCTGGACCCTCAGCTCAAGGCGCTAACCGAACCGTCTCTCACACCGACCCTGACTGTCATTGCCCACGGGTATTAGGACGCGCGCCCGGGATCCCGGCAGGAAAAGTTTACCCTTTTCTCCGCATGGCGCTGGTGGTTCTCCATGACAAAGTGGCATCATGCGGTGGAAGGCTGAAGCTTTTGAAATGAGAAAATGTGAATGATGTTGTTATGAGAGCACCTTGAAATGTATGAAGAATAAACTTGGACAAAACAATCTACAGGGGATTGAAAGACTTTCCTTACTCACTCAGAGAAAAGGAGGATTAATAATATCGCTAAAAATGAATACACTTCCACATCAAATGGTACACTTTATATATACTAGCATTAAACATGGACATAAGAAGTTATACTACTACCACACATTTTAAATGCAATGAAAAAATTCATAGATATCAATAAGGGTGCATAGAAAGCCAAATAGTTGATCCCAGTAACGGGTAAGCGAAAACAGTCATGTTAATAAATTCACATCCTGAATTCTACTAAGTGTTTTACTTTTCAAGCTTATTATTATGACCTTCATGAAAAATCTTTTTTTACAAGTAATAATAGAAGATATACAAAATTGGTATCAAACCTAGTCACTCACGGAAAGATAAGTTATCTTTCGAATAATTTATAGAAGAAAATAGATCATACTGTTGTCACCTTACAGAAATTGTTTTTAATTCTTCACTTCAATATATATGTCAAGAAAAGAAAAATTATTTGCATCACTTCCAAAATGAGTGGCTTAAATATTTTCCACAGCAAGTGGATTATTGAAATCTTTTGTATCCTTCACCATTTTCATTGGTCAATGGACTATATTATTTATGTGTATATCAGAATTTAAATTATGGCCAATTTATTATATTCCCATCAAGGTTATTGAGAAAATTCAGAATAATTTCTTAAGGTTGATTAACTAGAAAATATTTGTTATATTTAATGATAACCAGTACCCCGAATCTCTTTCCTTTTTAAACCTATCCACCCAAAAAATGAAAAATCCTAGACATGATTTTACTGTAAACATTGATTCAAAGTGCTGACAGACTGAATCAGACTGTCCTGACCTCTGAAAAATTCAATTATTTGTACCACCTTACTCCTCTAAATCTGGCCTCTTCTTTTCCATAGATAGTCATTCTGCTAATTAACTCAGATTCAAACATCTGCTCATTCAATTTTACTAAAAAGTCTACTAAAATATGCGATTCATGTATGTATAAATGAATCAGTGAAATTATAGCTATAAATCTATAATCATTAACAATTACCTTCCACAAGATTACTAAATTTCATGATAACTTTCCTTAAATTTAACCTTATTTATATACGGTTTAATTTGAAATTTCCTTTGTTATATTTATCATATTCAACAAATACTTAAATAACTAAGACTGATTTTTATACTCACTCTTATACTCCCTCATAATAGTTGATCTTCCCTGCAATGATTCTTGCCTTGTTATGTCGGAAGAGCTTGGGTATTCTTGCTCGTAAGGTCAAAAGCAAAAGCCATTCTAAAACTTAAGTGTAGAAGGGAATGGAAAACTAATCTTCTTTTTCTTATTAATGTTAGACATGACATGAGTTCTTTTAAGGTAAAAAAATCTGAAGATAACTCATCCCCAAATTGGATCACTGGGCAGAGACTACTTTAAGGGAATCGATGTTAGACTATGCATTGGCACTTAGAATGTTAGAACATTGGAGTGAGTAGGAAAACTTGAGAATAGGAAGTTTGAAATTGGAGTATAGGAGACAAGTATATATGGCAACACATATCCATGATGAGAAGATTGAAATAATATATAAAGAGATAAATGAGATCATAAAGGAGGATGGGAAAGAAAATTCAATAACATCTTTATGGATGACTAGAATACTATAAGTGGATAAACAGAAGAGGTAAATATCATAGGAAGATAAAGATTGGGAAAAGTAATCATGCAGGAGACAAATTAGTAGAGTTCTGATCAAACAACAATTTAGTCAAAAAAACTCTTAGTTTAAGAATCATAAGTGTAGATTATATGCATGGAGAGTCCTAGAAGATAAATTTAGAGGTCAGTAAGATTGCTTTCTGGTTAAGATTCTGAAACTGAGCAAAGAATGCATAGGTACTACTTAAGGTAGATTTAGATTCAGACCAAAACCAAGTTATAGCATTAATTACTTAGGTAATTTAAAATGAAAGAGAAATAGTAAAGAAGTAAATAGTAAAGGCAATGCAATAGAAAAAGGAGCTAGTAAGAATAAAATTGGAAGATGTTTTCATTTATCTGAGAGTGAACATGAATGGACATATATCAAGGGTACAGTTAAAAGAATCATAATGCACAACAGAATTTAAAAAATAAGAACACATGGTTTACACAAGAAATGTGTAATGTAGAGAAAATTTTTGATGATGACGAGAGATGATTTTTCACTCAGGGGAACTACAGGAGATTTCATGATGAATTGGCAAGAATCACAAATAAGGATAAGGAGAACTGTAGAAAAATGTAGAGATATAGAGAAGGTATAAAAACCACATATATGCTATATTAAATATATTGAATGGCAAGAATATAAAAGGGAAAAAGGGAAGGGTATATGAAAAGAAGATTTGTAAAGAAAAATGTAAAGATAAATCAGGACCAAGTATACGAAAAGGTGAAAAGAGATGGTGATCAAGGAAACAAAAGAAGATGGCAACAGGAACTGATAGAATTCCAACACAGATTCTCAAATAAGTAGGAAGTTTAGGAATTAATATATAACAACATTCATACACAGGATATATGATACTGGAGAATGACCAGAGGATTTCCTACATGCTCAGATGGTACCAATGAAAAAGGAAACTGCAGCAATAGAATGCAAAAATTGCGAGATGAGAAATCTGCCATCCCATGCCTCTAAAATACTGACCAGGATTTTGCTGAGAAGAGTCATTGCTATCTAAAGGCTATAGCAGAAAATAAGCAAAAATGGAGAGCTTGGTTCAACATCAAATCAAAGACCTGTAAAAAACAGAAAAACGATGTAAATGATAATTTTCTTGCATTATTGCTGTTATAGATATGAAATAATAAATTGTTATATACTTGCATGGTTAATTAGATATTATTATGTGAAACTACTGTGAGAAATACTATATAAAATAAGTTTTTGACTACATCTCCCTAATACCAAAGCAGTAAAATCAACATTAAATATCAGCATTCAGAGTACAGTAAAATAAAACTCAACGTATTACAGCTTTTCCTTAATTTTAGCGCCTTGAAAACAGAACTACTTCAACTCCGTCAAATATTAAACGCTTCATAGAAAATGTCCTATTTATGGGAGTCAAATATTTGATAATTTTCAACTTTAAAATTCAGTTAATATTTAATTTAATGATTTTCAGATTGCATGAATGTTATGCACGATGAATAATCTTGATATTTAAGGGAATTAAGGGTTGGATATCGGATAGAAAATTTTATTTACAAAAGCATTCAATAAATTTTGAATATGATTCAAGGACTATAGAACTGTATAGAATTCTAAATAGAATTATCTAGTTTATATTATTTTCAGGGAATAACTGAGCAGAGTAACTTAAATGTTAATGAAATAAAATGGAAATGACCTTTCAAGCAAGAATATTATATCGTTATCTTCGTCGGTCGATTATATTCCAATGAATTTTTCACATTATACGTAATAGCATCTTGCATAAGGCCACTTTTAAACTAATATACAATTTACTAAACGTAAAAATCAAATGCGGGAAATCGGTAACCAGCAAATTTAACGTTTGACTAATTTGATACTTGTTGATTTCGATATTCATTTCTGTTTTCGCGTCGTATTTAGTACAGCTCCCTTATTTGTACATAAGGGAAATATTTGCTTTATTATTATTATATAAAAAACGCATATTTCAGTTTAAAATATATTGATTCTGAAATCGATATTTTAAAATCATACTCAAGATTTTAAGTGCTATAGAAAGAGATTTATTTATTACTAAAGTTTCCTTGAGAAAAGTTTATGATGAGCACTGAATACGATTCTACATTCAAAGAAGGAATTTTAAACTGCAGCTCACCTATGCTTTAATTATATATATGAGATTGAAATATTACCTACAGAAATGGAGTATTTCTATTAAAAAGTTAGGTAAAGACAATTTTATAGTTTCCGTTTAGAATTTTATTTTTGAAGAGTCAATAAATCTCACTGCTGCTTTCAATAGTTTCCAACTATTTCAATGTAAGTTTTTGCAATTATTAATTATTTTGTTCGAACGAAAGATTCTTTAGAGTTCTTCTGTAACTATACTGTTGACTACTGTACTCTTTTATCCGAAAGCAAATTTCAACAGTACTTAATGTTACTTAAATTATCTTAAATTTCTTAAAATATTGTTCTTATAATAAATTGAATATTTTTTACAGACGACAGAAACTTTTCAAAGGAATATTCAGTAGGAAGAATTTTAATTTCCTTAGGTGAGTAATTTTAGGTATTGGGTGTAATTATTATTTTATGAATTAAGATTTTCAAAAGTAACAATAAAATTTACTGCTTCATTTGTTATATCATAAAATTTAACAATATAGAAGATTTACATTATAGTTTTTAAAGTAGATTAGAGTTATTAGTAAGATTACATACAGATTTTTGGAAAAAAAACAATATAGTCTAAAACAATTTTGTGTTTATATTCACTGTTTTCTTGGATTGAGTCTTGGTATTTTCTTTTGTACTTCACCATATTTTAATGGGTTCTCACTTTTTCAAATACAATTCAGTGATAGAGTTGTATTATTGCCTTTCTCACTCTTGCTCATCATATTCCAAACTTAATTCACTATGGTTTCATTAAAAAAAAGATTCCAATAATAAATGTATGAAGCTCTAAGGTAAATCCATATTTACATTATTTTTTGCATTGTTAGAAAGTATTGAGATGTAATTTAAGGCAGATATATATGTTAGATCAGTATTTTCATGTTATAATCATGAGAGATAGCAATTGCCAGAAAATCTTGTGTGAAAAATTACAAGAGCGTGAAATTATGTGGAATATTTTGGAACTTAATGGAAATTCATTTATTCACAAAGTATTTTATATTCCAATTCGATTTTTGATGACACAATATTATAAGACTATCCAATTAAAACTTGTTCCAACACAGAATGAAAATCATTTTCTTATAGAATTTATTAAAAGTTGTTCTACATAGTGCAAATTAATTAAATTATAAATGAGTATCAATTACCTTCCAGATGGTAGATCAGCATGTACATGAAGTTTAGGAGAAGCATATTTACATCTTCTGCTATTTGTCTCACTTTTCTGCCTCATATACTCTATGTCTGGTCTTTTATCAGATTCATGAATTTTAGGTTGGTCCACTCTATAAGTTAACTGACCATCGGCATTGCCTTCCACCTCAAAATCATATACATGGTTTCCCATCTTTAATGTACAGCTTTTCTTTCCAAATTCTGTATCTGAAGCTGTGTTTCCTTTTTCTATAATGGAATGCCAACTTCCTTTTGGTTTTCTTTTGATGTTTATCCTCTCTTCCTTAGGGTTTAAATTACTTTTGCTATTTGATTCACAAGTCTGCCATTCTCCTGTTCTAATTTTCACTCTTGTATGAAGTGGGAGGTTTGAATTAGATCTTGTATTTTGGTCTACGGTGTCTTTACTTGGCTTTCCATAAATTTGAGCTCTCTGAATATTTATCAACTCATCATTCAATTTCTGAGCTTTTTCTTGGTAATATTTCACATCCTCAGATTCAGACTCCCTAATTGAAATATTTTAGTTCAATTATCATTATACTTGTTACATTACTTTCATATTTACTCAGATATGTAGTTTCATAAAATTAACAATGATCAATTATTTTGTTTTTGTTATGTAAATCTAAGAATTATAGTATTAGATTGAGAAGATTAAATAAGATACCACAATTGAAACTAGGAACAAGTCAGAAAACAGCATCCTTTAATAAGTATGGTAAGCTCGCATAAATAGATGTAAGCATTGCACTTGGAGTTTTACAAGGATAAGTCAGTGATAAATAAAATAGATAGCCTAGCACAGGGATGCGCAACCTTTCCGCTATTGACGGCCGCACTACAGACTTTTTACTTCATTAACGGCCGCCAGTAAGTCCAAGTAAACTTAATAATGCTTTATGATTTATGTAAAAATATACAAAGTTCACAGAAAAATGGAGTATGATATGTGACATATTCAATTTACTGGTCTACATGTGTAAAAAAAAGTGTCTGCGTTACTTAATTGGGTATAAAATAAAAGTTTTTCAGCGATTGTCCACATAAACACGGCCGCCAAAGTACTTGCCCACGGCCGCATAGGACTGTACGGCCACAGGTTGCGCACCCCTGGCCTAGCATAATTAAGCAATAATAAAATGTAATGACCAAAATATAATATGTATCGTTAAAAAAGTAGGATATTTATAATGTAATCTATTATGTATTAAAGGCAGCCTTATGGCATATCATTATGATTAATATCTTTTAATTAATTGATTTTTTATAATAATGATTCATTGATGTATTTAGTATGTGTTAATGCTAATTAATAACCAACCAAGTCTAAAAAGTTATATTGTAAATATATTTTTTTGCATATTCTTTGCTTCCTGTGAAAATATTTTTGTGGAATATATTTCAAATGCTATTGGTGTAATTGCAATATATTGAAGCAGTACCAATTACATATATTGATGGTATTTGTATTGCATGTAAGATAGGGAAAAAACTTGAATTAGTATGTAATAATATTTATGCTGTCCTCATGTGACTGAGATATCCAAGTAAGTACCAAGTAAGATAATTGCATTGATTTCTATTTGACAGCTATGTATATAAGCATCATCATCAACAGCCTTTCTCATTCTGTTATCATATGTAGGCAAGTATTATCCAACTTAAAATTCACACAATTCAATGAGATGTCGTTAAAATCCATCATGTACAAGGAAGGAGCCAAAGTTGGTACTATTTTGCAAAGAAATTTATTGAATGACTGGTTTCAACATCATATATCCAACTATCCCTACTCTGAGCTTCTCATTGCCACATTACTCTTAGGTACTTGATGATGTCTCTGTTTTATTAGTCCTTAACTGTTCTTCTTTTTCTTTTTACATCTCTTGGTGTTGAGTAGAGTACTGCTGATATCCAACAGTTTTCATTATTCCTCAGCACATGCCCAGCCCACATACATTTCAAGGGCTTCATTTTCTCTATTATATCTGTCACTTGTTTCATTTGTATACACCCATTTTTACACATTATATAACATCTATTTTTATAAATTTTAGCAGTATAATGGTAAACCTCCTTCAACTCTTACATTTCACTTTATTTTTGCTCAATTATTGATGTTTAATCTTTCTGGACTATGAAATTATAATTGATTATGGCTGTTTAATAGTTTTATTCTGATTTTTCACTATAATTTCAATTTAATACTTACAAACATCTCTGAAGATCTGACACAACACTATGTAGTCTTTCAATTTCTAGTTGAAGCTTTTTATTAGATGATTTAAGTTCCAGAGTGTCTTTCCTTTCACAGCTCAAAAGCTTTTCTAATAAATCTATGTTCTCTTTTTGGCTCAAAGTCAATTCTTTCAAACTGCTTATCTGGCTCTTCAGTTGTGCAACATCTTGCTCACTCTAAAATAATTTTTGGTCATTAATAGCATTTTGCTTAATTGAGGAAAGAGGTACTGTAAAAATCAACTATTTATCTACTCTATTTCATACAAAGATTGATGAATTTCATGTTTATTCTTTAAATTCTCTTCTATTCTCACATTTGTGAAAATATGAGAGGAAATAATTGTGGTGGAATCATTCATATCTGTTGCTTTATTATTTTTTCATTGAATACATTCTGATTTATCTTTTTTGCTTATAAATTTATTGAATTTTAAGGGAGAATTTATGAACACATTAGATATTAACATATAATGTCAGTTTAGTAGCCTGTAATACTTGGCATTATTCTTTCAATTATTCATGATGGAATGCATCAAGTAAGGGTTGACTTAAATGTTGGTCTCTATTATTTTTTAAAAATATTCTATTTTTAAAATACATCTTCTTATATTTCGTAAAGCTAATGTATCTGTCTGTAAGTCATCTTCATTACAGTAATAGAAAATATTTATAATTAGAGTTTAAATGCTTAAATTTTCTTGAAATCATATATTTTTGAATTGGGCACTCCAAAATAAATTGATAAAATAAAGTGTAACTTGGTGTAATGCCACAATAAAAATGAAAGGTAATAGTTCATAATTTTATCATTTATTCTGCAACCAGTTTTGTGGGTTTACTTACAGGAGTCAAGAAGATATAAGTAAACTTATGATATTGGTGGATGTGGATATCTTTTTATCCATTTATGGCTTTGATTAAGTTGCCTTAACTCACCCTCAATCCTTTATCTTTCATGATTCTTGTGTTTAGCAAATAATCAGTACTCTCATTTTTTATTTTCCCCTGATTATTTTCCATATCCTTTATCTTTTTATGACAGTTATTTAGTTCTTCCTGTAACTTTGCTATTTTTGTCTTAGCATCTTGTAAAGAGCTCTCAATTTCTTCATTTTTTGTCCTGCATCAATGAGAATTACTAACTAATTTACTCTAAAAGTTGATTTTAAGATATGGATGTGATTCTTTGAAATGTGAATTATAAAAATGCAGTAGTGTATATTAAGAAACTTATATATTATTTTCTCTTTTTATACTACAAAATATGAAAATAAATGGAGGAAATCTAGAGAAAAAGATGATATAGATGTGTAACCTCTGAATAAATGACTATCATTTGTTTGTTTCTCAAATTTTTATGAACATCCATAGATATGTTATATATTATCTTTGTATTAGAAAATTTGCATGTCATAAATCTTCTAAAGTTCTATATGTTATTTCATCTCTTTTTATGAATTTTGTCAATATTAGTAACACACAGAGTAGTATATATTTTAATCATCTAATTTGATAAACATCAAAATTACAGAACTGTAAAATTATTTTAATAATAATATGATATTCAGTTTGATAGTAAATACAATAAACCATGAAACTTTGTTCCTCCTGATAAATGAAGAGAAAATTTTACCTTAATTTCTCATTAAGGCATTCTTCTTGCTGCAAGTCTTTTGCAGCGTTACTTAGGTACTCTTTTAGCATTGAAATACTCTCTTCTTGACTTTTTACTTTTCCACATAGGATATTTTGACTCTTTTGTAGATTTCTGCTTTCAGCTTCCAGCTTTTGTACTCTTTCTTCTTCTCGAGCTAAAAACTGCTCATAACGAATCCTTTCCTCATGATGTATCTCAGAGGCTATCTAAATCCAATAATTCTATTTGAATTACTTGTAAAGACAAGGTATATTACTGAAAATGTGTGTATTATATCAATTCATTCATTTATTATAATGATCACTTGTGTAGTTAAGAACTACAAATCTACGTTTATGTAAACTTTTCAGTGTATTTATTGGAGTTGATGAAGCGAATCATTTGAGTATGAAATGGAGTTATGATCCAGTATTCAGTAAGCTGAACATTCTTTTATTGCCAAATATTTTCTACTGATGTATTAGCACCATTTTTTACCTTAAATTCAGAACTAGATGTTCCAATCTCAAATATTGGTTTTCATTTTTCATTAGACTATTCACATCTTACCAGACATAAAATCCCTCAAAAATAGCAAATTATGTCAATTATGTGGACCTATTTTTCTGCCTTTTCATTCTATCATAATAAAATACAATTTAAATATCGAGAGGCTTTATTCTATAATAACATTAATTTATGCCCAACATTTTGTTGTTTTATTTATATGAAAATGTGGTCATTCACATTATATGTATTGAAAAAGCCAATACACAACTATAGACTTTCTAATGCTTTAAACATTGCATGAATTTGAGTCTATGTTATGCATTAACTGATTTTAAAATGTGTTGAGGATTTGCAAAAACAATTCAGATGTTTTAACTCATAATTTTTGTATGCTATAAATTTAGAAATTTATTTTCTTTGTATAGGAAATTTAGAAATTCAACTTTGTACAAGTTTTTTAAATAATATAAGAGGTTTCAAATTCCGAATATTTACACCTTAAGTCTTTCACGTAAGGAAACGATTTCATCCTGCAAACGCTCAACATCTCCTCTTGCCATATCTCTTTCATGCTCCAAGTCTGCCATTACTTTCTGTAGATGGAAATTTAATGAATGCTTCTTCTGAAATATTAACACATCTCAATACATACATCTATAGGTATAGTAAAACCTTTATTGAATATGATGTAATTGGGCGTGAAGATTTTGAAATTGTTCTATCTCTCTCATCATTACACAGTGAAGAATTTTCTAACATATCTTGAAGCTGCTCCTCATGGTCTTCCCTTAGATTATTATCATCTCTTCCAATAGAGTGCCAATTGGTTCTTTGGTTATTTGAGTCCTGTAATTTTTTAAATTATAACAATAAATTTATTTGAATACATATGGATCACATATCAATCAATGATTAATATTAATAGGTCATACTCTTTTTGCATAATATTTCACCAATATATTAAAATTTTAAAAAAGTTATGTTAGAAATATGCATATTTATTCTAAGAGGCCAGTAACCATATTAATGTAATAATTTTTACAGTGTCCTAAAATATTTTGTTATTTTATTTTTCATTTTTGACCTAAATCATATTTAATTAATATTTTTACCATAATACTCTAGATGGATGTAAAACCTTGTGTATATGAATTGTTTTTTAGGTAATTTTATTATAACATTCATGTTGCATGCATTGCTTATTTAATAAAATTTATTTAAAATCTTTTGATAGATGTTCATACAGATAAACCAACCTCAGCTTCCTCTGTTGCTGTCCCTTCACATCTAACACCCTCACTTCCTGCTCGAATTGATTGGTTTTGATTGATACCACTGAGGTCTTCATCAGAGGTATGTGATGCATTTTTTGATCTCATTCTTATACAAATCCTTGTAGTAAATTAGAAGAAATAATTAGTACCAAATGGGGTGACTGTTTTCATTTTAATTTTAAGATTGTTTATATATTCAATTGATCTTGAAGCCCTATTTTGACCATATTATGAAATATATTTTCAAGATTTGTACCATGAAAATTATATCCATTATATAATTTTAAATTAAATGAAATATCAAGTATTCAGTATTATTAATTACACATTAAATATAATCGAAAAAGCTACTAATTATTGAAGTCTAAATTTTTTGGTGTAGATTACCTTTGAGAGTTAAGGTTGGCATCATCTGATCTTTGTGATTGTAGAGGATTCTCTTTGTTTTTGTGGTTGTTTTCTAATTCCATAATTCTTTGCCTCTGATTCTGTAAAGTTTTAGACATTCCTTCTACTCTTTGTAGCAGTTCTTCCTCTGATATATTAAATGAAAATCACCAATTATGTATCTAAAGAATTACATGAAAACCCCTATCCCATGGTTTCAATTCAGTTTTCATTTTAATGAAGTATTATGATTATTAATCTATGTTTGATTGCTTATATATCAATGAAAGCAATTATTCAACTCTTATCTCATAGATTTTCATTATAGTGTCTGACCATTTGACTTCATCTCCAAGATTTCCTTTTCTTTTGTATCAATCAACTTTTTGGAAGTTTTTATAACATCTAAGCAATTCTTTTGTAATTCCTCTATCTGTTTCTTCAATATATTGTTTTCTTCTTTTAGCTCTGCAACCATCTTTTCTAGCTGATAAATTTTATGGAGGCTTTTATCCAACTTTTCCTGAAATTTCAGGGAAAATATTACTCTTTCCCAGTAATAAACATTTCATAATCCGAATTATCTGCTCATTTATAATGTTAATTTTTATAATAAAATACATATAATCCTTAATGTGACATATGTATGAATTTGCAAGTTTTTTCATATGTTTGATTATGTGCACAATCTCTTACCTGGATCTGGATGGAAACCCGAGAAAGTTACCCTGGGAAAAACAGAGATCATTTCTTACCTGAGTTGCCAGAACCTTGTCTTTATTCTTTTTAACTGTTGCCTTACATTCTCTATCGATTGCAAGAGCTATGTGATCAATGTCATGAAGTTCATCTTTGAGGTATTGATTCTTTTTCTCTAGTCTTATTGCTCGACTCATTGCCTCATGCTGTTTTGTTAGTGCTACTGCAAGGATGTATTTGAATGAGAAAAAAATACAATATATTTTACGATTAAAATAATCATCATAGCCAAAAAATACTGGAGTAGATTTTTTTAAATGTTCTCATTCTCTCTATTTCTATTATTTAGTTTTTTAATACAATGGATGAATGGTGATGGCTTTATAGAGATTTATTTATAATTAAATTTTCTTTTGAAAATAAATCGCCTTATCATCTTATTACGTACGATTTAAATCCCTCTTCAATTTTTGTATGGTACTGTCCATATTCTTCATATCCTGAATCATTTGAGATGTATTCATATCTGATTTTTCATTTAATCTCATTTTCTGGCATTGAAATTGCATGACTGAATTTTAGAGACAAGGCTTTGGAAAAAAAGCATTTACATTATGGAACATTATTACAATTACATAATAGAAAATATGTAAATTTCATAACTTTTATAATAGAATGAGAAATTCTGATTATGATGTCATTTGAGTCTATGATGTTTTGCAATCGGCATTAAGAACAAAATTTCATGGCTTTAGCACAAAATATATCTAATTGAAAAATTTTCATTTTTTCATACTTGTCATTTAATGTTTAAATAATTGGCCATTGAGTTTTCTACTTCTTTGATAATGTACTGTGTTATCAAATTGTTTGTTTAGGATTTTAAAAACATTCTGATTGAAGGTATTTTTAAGAGTATAGAATAGTACCTAAGCTTGTTATTATTTCATTTGATGTCTTCAATCTTTTTCTTGGTTGCTTAATTAAGATGTGGGCCGTACTTTATCTCTCTATCATTCAAACATTTCTTCGTTTTCTTCAATTTTTGTTTGTTACAGTATAATATAATTAGTAAAGTGATAATTTATTCATCAGAAGGATGTTTCAATTTGAGAATTATTGATATTTATTTGTTTACCTCGTATGACAAAATTTAACTCGAAAGGATTGAGTATGGTACAGAACATGAAGTAGCTCTTGTAAATTATTAAAGAAGATTCGATGAAAAACATACCCCTCGAAAAACATAATAATAAAAATAAGCTGTGTGTAAATAGTGCCTGGTTGCTAAGACAGCTTACACTTAATTTGTTGAATAATTTGAGCATACATAAATGTATAGTTATTTTGGGAAATCATTATAGTTTTTGAAGAAAAAGAGAAATTATCTTTGCCGTAAATAATCTTTTACTATTTACCCTGGAATTTAGCAGAAGTTATGTTCATTGTCTCTGTATAAAATGACTTTAAGTCTTGGATTCATTTACTCAAATTCAACAGGTTGTTGAATCATCACACTCGGTGTTAGAATTGTATGCCCTAGCGTGAAAATTTCGGTATGATTAAACAATGAGTCGAAATATAAGATACTGTTTTTTTACTCTTTTTGCACTATCTTCGCAATACCCATATTCTAAGTTTCAATAAATTTCATTGTTAAGTTCTATCGGACTGTCAATTTTAATTCATCTGTCTCATGGATCTCATAATTGAAACAAGTATGCTACTTTAAATTCTTAGAGTTATCATCTTCCATAAATTTTCGTCCATACTGACTCTACAATGTCTAGTTACATGTTTTGTTTAATGGAATCGAGTAAATATGTCAGTGCGGTTTCGTTGAGATGTTGCCAAACATTTGTTTGAATAGTTGCTCTTAGCTCACGATGTTTCATAATAAGCTTTAATTTAGAAGTCGGCATGCTAATAGTAACATCAGGGATATATTTCCTGTATTTTCTCCTACTTATACTTTTCATGTAATCCTAATTATGGGCCGTTTAATGAATCTGTTTCTTAACCGAAAGATATTCACGTCACCTATTTTTCAACGAAGGACAGTATAAAGTAATTCCTCTTTTGTATAATAAAATTTTAATAAAAATTGTGCTAAAGAGATTAAATTAAAATCTATTACAAACAGTTTACAAGAATATTAACACTCTGCAATAAGATAAAAGTAATTAAAGCCTAGAATCAGTCGAGTTCCGTGGTCGGAAAGCTTCTTTGTTGATGAGATACAATAAATTGTTGAACAGCAGCTTCTCAAGATCGTTTGCCCATAAGAAATCCAGATGGTTGAATTGTGGTAGAGAAACTCTGTACTTTCCAATGGTATTCGGAAGCCTGTGATAAAGAAGTTTTACGTCCTGTGGAAAGATGGAAATCATTTTAATTTTGGTCTACGTTTTTTCCTTTGATTCTTTGCTGTGTTCAAATTTACTTACATCAATATTGGCCAACCAGTCATTCATAGAGTAATGAAGGGATATGGGCACTTGAATTGCGTTCAAGTCATATTCCGGAGCTTTGCTACTTCCATAGCGTTTCAAATTCTTTTCTGCTCCATAATCATACATTTGAAATTTTCCTGAAATAAAGGCATTTTTTTAGCATTCATTAAATGTAAAATACAAAGCTAAAAGTACTTAAGTTTTTCGTATTTATTATCTACCTGAGCGGATTTCTTGAGCATAATGCAACAAGGTTTTAGTCGAGGATCCAGCAGGGAAATGTCCAAGAACTATCGGTAATAGGGCCTGTAAGGAATTAAAATGTATTTTATTAGATCCTAGGAAAAATTATTAAATTAATCTGAATATATTTTGATATTCTATGTTCAGATCTAGAGAATGTTATCAGAATCAGGCATAAGCGAATTTAGATGCACCGAATTTTCTTTATAGCTTCTCATATATATGGAAAAATACACAAATGTAAAATTCTTATATAGAAATCTCTACTTTAGTTTTTACACCATATTGAAGAGAACTATTCTTTATGTTGAACGTATATATGGACAATTAATGTTTTCTAACGTAATTTAATATTCTTTTATAAATCAAAAATAATAGTTGTCTTACCTGGTTAAACTGCGAGCTGTCAAAACCGACGATGGCAAAAATTATATTTTCGCATATTTCTTTTTCGATAGAAGCTAATTCACACCCATATCTAGACAAAAACTTTATTATTTTGTTTTGAGGGAGGAATTCACCGTCTCCAAGGAAATTCAATACAAACTGGAAAGAGAATAATCGTAAACATAAATAAATAATTATCTCTATTGCATTTTATATCACAGATTTTATTCTTTGTTCATTGTATATTATGTATTGTATAAATGTTAATGGAAATTCTATGCTTAATATTATAATTTTTAGCCATATCTTTAGATCTCACGTTTGGTACACGGCTCTTATTTTATTTATATCTTATAAAATTTATATTTTATAAATCTGAAATATATTGTAAATATTTCTCACATCAATGTCCTCTGCAAATGGCGCCAAGAAACGGATTGGGCTTTTGACTCTGGCCATGAACGCCACAGGCGCTAAACTGAACATGGCTCGTATCTTAGGCGTATACTCTGTCCTCGTGGATGCAAACACATAAAACATAGTGGTCCCCATGGAGTGGCCGATGTATATGAGATCAGTTCGATTGGTAACATTCAAAACATGATCTATCTCTGCGGGAAGGTCGTAGTAGCCCATCTCATGGAAACTAATAGAGATAATGTTGATTAATGAGGGAATTAATACTAATTTTGAGATAATTGTTACGTTAAATTTATTTAGTCATACAGATAGATAATTATATATATTGAGTTTATTTAGTTCAAAAGTTTCAAGGATCTAATCTCACGCAGAACATATATAATGTTGTGAAATATTTTATAGATTACGAGAAAATTAAGGTAGTGATGCGTGGATAACAAACATTAATATGTTAGGATGATCATAAAATTTACGTAGACAAATATATGAATGTATACAAAACATAAAAATAAATACATTTTACTAAGGGTGATTATGTATTAAATACTAACTTTACAATTTATTATTAATAACAATACAGTTTGTTCGATTATTTTTATGAGTCAAGTAATAAATTTTACTGATTGAAAATGGAAAGTTTAGTGTAGTAGTGCCTCAATGAATTTTTCGTAACAATATTTCATTTATTTCATTCGTCACTTTTTCGAAATATTCCTCGACTTACTAAATACTGTATTCTAAAGAGACATGCTCATGTTTGTCAATAATTTGTAATGTAAAAGTCTTTCAAAATGCTATATGGAACTTACCTGAAATCCCAAAACTTTTGTTGACTAGAATCCATGGTGACGTGACTTCTGGAATACGTGTTACCTCTTGCGTTTCCCATCCAAACATCGTATCCAGCATCGGAAAGGATATACGCTGAGAAAGGAATAGAAAGTTATTAATTTCCCCATTTTTAAAGGTAGTTAGATCTATTTTATTTTGAATGATTATCCGAATCGATCTTCATTAGTTTCTATTCGAGAATTACCTAATGCCTTGTGTGGACCTCGAATGATCCAATCAGCCGAACTTCCCAAAAGACCGTGTTGGAGGAAAATTGGTGGTCTTTGACGACCATCTGTAGATTTTCCTTTATTTGAGTATGGTATCCGGTGCATAGTAAGGAGGTAGCCATCAGCAGTTTTCACCGTGTGGGCCTCTGCGGGGTACCCATACTTGGCGATGATTTTTGGCTGTAAAAGTTAAGGAGAAAGAATATTAGGGTTGAGGAGAACTTTTGGATTTGTTCCTCGAGGATTAATTTACACCAAGAAATTAATCAGGTATTAATTATGAACACTTTTTAAGTTACGCGGTTAATTCACAAGGCCATTAAATCCTTCCTCAATGAGAGCTTTGGGGTGGAAAACGAATGGCTAAGATTAATTCCATTTACATGCCGCTTCCATTGATGATTAAGGATCATTTGTAATTATTATTGTTTATATTGTCAGTTATTGTCATGTGTTGGCACATTTATTCAGTAACTTCATTAATAGTGAATAAATATGGGCCGCTAAATTCCGTTTTCGTAAAGTTTCCACATCCTCTTATAGACTTTTCCACGCTAAAATTATTTTTCTCTCTACCAAGCTACTGAAAATATTATCATCATAGCATAGCTTGTCGTTTTATTTTATTTTGATATTAATTTGTTGTGCAACCTGATATGTTGATCGAACGAACGAACTAATAGAAATTTAAATTGTAAATTTGTGCTGAGCCCAAACCATGCTGATAAGCACCTTAACTAATGTTGTAGTACTTAAGTACTGTTGTTTGAGATAAATAACATTTTAATTAATTAGTAACATTATCACAACCACATAATTAAGAGCATATTTTTTCATTTATTAAACGAGGTTTTATAACATAATTATTATTTTAAAAAGCTTATTTTTATTTTGCGAGTTTTATCACAAAGTATTCTATATATATATTCGATATAGCTTAACTCTTTAGACATTTGGTTTAGTCATCTCGATTCCCATACGGAGACCATAAGGCATTCAGTCCGACTATTAATCGCACAGAGGGATTGGGAACATGAAGATGGTTTAATCAATCAAAAGGCCATTTGATACAGGTGGCACAATGCATTTGAGGACCTGATAAATAGGAGGGCATTTGAATGAGGCTAATCTGTTCGCTCTTAAGCGATCGTTTATGACTTGTAAGCGGTCCGCCTAAATCAATTGATTCATCGTTTAAATTCATTCGCATTCATAAAGAGTGATACTAAAGAATTATATATTCTCCGTTGCCATGGAATTGGATTTTCACTCACCCATCAATAATGTTTCTACAAATTACTTTTATATAAATATATATACTTTACGAGGACAATTTAAATGAGATTATTTCATTATATTATTTCATACACTATTTCTCGATACTTGAATACTCGATAATTAAATATATGATATTATTTTTCCGAATATTGTGATTAAAATAATTTGATCAAAAAATTTATATCCTTCCCATAAAATATGTCGTGTTCATTTGATCCGATTTGGAATAATTATAATAATTTGTATTTATTTTATACGAAATTTAGTCTAAACAGACTTCTAATTAACCCTGTAGAGAATAACGTCATCTGAATAATTCTGCCTTAAGTCGAATCTGGACCTGCAATCACTAGTTTCCCAACCTCTCGACAACAGCGGACGACAAAATAAATAAAAACTTCGCTAATCGAATTCGTTCGTCGTTAACATCATCTCTCACATCCCTATCTCTCCCAACCCTCAGACGATGCACGTGGGGAATGATTCTTTCAGGGATGCAAAACCTATGAGAGACGAGCCCTTGATTTGATAAGTGCTGTCGTTGCAACCTCATTAAAAGAAATCGCCGCTTCGTTGAGAATTCATTTCCTCACAATCAAGGCGTATCGGCTAGACTACGAGGGAGGGTTCGTTGCACCACTGCGAGTCATCCCCCTCATCAGCTCACCTGACAATTTGCCATCTGGAATAAGGAAGGCGTTCATAAGAGATAGATTGCTTAATGTCAGATTAAGATCGTGTGATGTGTATGAACTCAACGTATCGTTGACCCCCCTCAGCGAGAGCACCATCCGTTGCATGTTTTTTCCTGACGGCATGCACACGTGTTGCGGGATGAAGACGCTCTGCAAAACCGCGGGGGTCATGCCCTTTCGTCTCGTCATTGTTTAGCGAATCGACTGCATTTGAAAGATGAATGAGATTTCCGCTGCTCCCATACCCGGTTTATTTCCATCGATTTATGAGTTGTTTATGCATTACTTTTAAGCTCTTAAGGTCAGATATTGCGGAATGGAACACTTTCACTTCTTTAACGAACGTAAATGTTATTATCGCTGTATTTTATGAAGAATAAATTAAAAAATGGGTTGATGAATTACAAAATAAATAAGGGACAAGCTTATGAGTTTCAGATCGTAATTTTTGGTTTATATTGCAGTAAATGGTGAAATCCAGTAGATAAACAAATTATGACTAATATCTCTAAAGGAACACATAAGGAAACACATACTAATAGAAAGAATATAATAAAATGGGCAAAAAGAAGTGATAATTTGCGACATGACTGGGATTTTAACCTATGTCCCCCAATTACTTTAATATTAGTATTTAATTGTATAAGATTAGAATGTCTTATCTTTTAAGGAAAAATACAAAAAATTGATGACTAATCATAGGTACACGATGAATACAGATTAAAATATATATAAAACTATTAATGTAAATTCTCTCTCTACTGAACATATAATTAGATAATTATTCCCCGTTCAGATAAAATAACCATTGAAGGCGTAGACAGAAGATATAATTATTTAAAATTAATAACACGTACTTCGTTTTTTTCAACTTTTATTCTACTTAACTTCAATATTTTGCCTAAATAATTCCTTTTAAAACTACAGAATCATTCTTCAACTCATAACAAATTCTATTCATGGGATGCATCATTAGAAGTGATTTATAACTTCAATACATCCACAATTCAATGTCGATTATGTTCACAGAATATAGATTGTTTGTGGTTCGATATTTTCCGCTTATTTTCAATGGAAGTCGTCTCTGTATTCTGTGCGTATCTCTCTTTCATAAAAGTAGGAAAGACTCCAGCCATTCAAGTAAGGTTGACTAGTTTTTTAAGATTAGCCGTGGAAACAAGTGACTTTCGATTAACCGCGAACGAAGGTCAGACTTCCAAGAAATTAATGCGTTTGGGACGAAATAGGCTGAATCTAGAAATCCGAGACTTACCGCTGATGAAATTAATATTTTTTTCTTATTAAGAAGGATTTCAAACTAAACTAAAATTCTAAATCCACACCCAGTTGTGTTCGATTCCCATTTTTATTTGTAATTCAAATCATCATATTTTTCGTTCGTTCAAATTCAACGTCTTCATTCTCTCTTTCTTTAGACCATGATTGATAACAAAATGATTTCTAAAAGTTTCTATATCATATCTAAAACAGTAAACTAACGATAAGATTGTTTGTAGAGATATTGTTTTGGCAACAGTTTTATGAAAGTCCAACTCAAAGTTTGAGGTGCCTAGTTACGGATGTTTTCCTTGTAATGAGGAAAAATAGAACACGCAATTTGTACTACCCTAAAAACTACATAGTAAATTGTAATTAATTACTTATTCTATACCCATTTCCTTTTTGATGTTAATCGATGACATAAAGAGTATCTGAATAGATTTATTTCCCTGCGTAGGTAATTGTGACTTTTTCCTTGATCATCTACATATCTTCTTCACATCTTTCACTACGGTAATGCAATTCATGGAAATTAACGATGATAGAACAGCAAACGAATAGAATCATTCTTTTTTCTAATTTCTGCTTCATTCACACACAATTCAGCCTTATCGTTACCAGAAAACACTCAATCAGTCCTAATTGATCTTTATGTCATTCAATCACACGACACTTGCACTGCGCTTGACACCTCGTGTCTTATTGTCCCACCGATCATTTCGCAATGCAATGTCTACACCTTTCACCCTCAATCCGTCATCTTTTTATTTCATATAATATAACTGCATTTGATACACCGACAGACTATAGTAATCATAAGAGAATAACTGAGTTCGCACTCATCATTCGTTTCCCACCCTCATTTCTGTTATCGGTATAAGTTATCTAAATGCATTTCTTAACAAGCCGTAAACTTTCTGTACCAAATATACTCCTTTTTAAAAATTTGTTTAATTATAATTAAGCCTCAAGAAAGGATATACTAAAAAATATGCACCTGTATAAAGGTATAATTTGTTAAGTGACTTTCATAAAAATTTCAATAGATCTTTTCGATCCATCTACTTATAACAACAATAATATTTGTCGATTAACTTATTAGAGACACAGAAATAAGTTTTCCGCAGTCATTTTTAAGATTATAAACATTTTTTAAAAATATTTAACTAATAAAAATAAAATTCTTATAAAAATAATATTGAACCTGATTCCTAGCCATTACTGATGATATTATCGTTTGTTATGATTTTTAATTTCTGCCGATAGTTATCTATTTTAAGATATTATTAATTAAGGAGGTAAATCTGAATTATATGATATTAGAATTCCGCGAAGGATAGAGGATGTAAAATTTCTTGTAAACCATTAAGGATATAATGAACTGGAAGTATACTTGGTACTTTAGACGATATTTAGACGTACGATTAGACAAGAGGATATTTATCCTTCCTTTAAATTGATTCTCCTTCCCCAATAGGTTTTGGTCACACCGTTTATTCACGCGCAATCAAACAATGAATCAGCCCTAAGTCGCGGGAGTTGTACTCATTTCCTCTCAGTTTTTTCACTCACATTTGTTATGACGTCTTTAAGTGTCGGTGTGATATAACCGGATGGAACGGCGTTTCCTTCTTTAGAGAGAAGGAAAAGTAGCATCAGGTAGATGGAGAGACAGGAGCGATTAAAGTGAGGCAATCGCCTCAGAGCCCTGGAGTCAGGCAGTCACTCGAAAGTGCAAATTATGACGATTCAATGCCAGATGTCTCAGGTTTGAAAAGAAAAACATAGGAACTTTTGTTTGGACTAAATAGCATGGTATGATTTACTGCTTAGGGATTTTAACATACCCTTTAATGGTATTTATGATATGGAACAAATTAGATTACAAATGACCCATAGTTTTTGTAACGAATGAAGCGTTAATCTGAATGATTGATTGATTCAAAAGGCAGAGAATGAACGTAACAAAAAGAGGCGTTGCGAAATGCTTCTTTGCGTGTTAAATGTAGAGAAGCGATTCGGAAAATACAAAAAGGCCGCATTCAATGAACCGGCAATACTAGTCTCCGAAGGGCAATTACGTAAGCGTGAAATCATTCAGATGCACGGAATTTTAAACCGGATTTCCAGTGTGGGGAGCAGTTGTTTTACTCGAAAAGATTTCCTCGAATTCCAGCGGAGCCACCGGCTGACTCCGGAGGGTGTGAAGACGGAAGAATTTGGTGCAGCCGTCCATCAAGCATAAGTTGCTTAGTCCTCTCATTACCAAGTGGGATGAAAGAATTTGAACCAGATAGCATTCAGATTCCTTTAAGGAGCATTTTCCTGTTTATCCATTCCAGGGCCGCTGTGCTTTACACCTGTTTTGATATATTTTTTTACTCTTCAACCTTATTACTCTGTTATGCAACGCCTAGCTCCATTTCTGACTTAATTGCTTACGTACTGATTCTATAGATAGTAATCCTTAATGATTTTATCCCATTACAAGATGTGCTTGGGTTCATGTTTTCGCAAAAAAATAATTCTTCCAATGAGTGTCGTTTGCTTGTGGGATGTTGCGTTTCAATCTGGAGATACTGGTTGACAGGTACCGTGAGATTCTCAAAAAAATAAGCACGCTAAGCACGGAATTAAATTCTTCCTCAATTCGTAATCTTATTTACATATATAAATACTACTTCTTCTACAATGCTGCATTTCCTCTTGGGATGGAAAATTCTGTACGAATAAAGAAGATGGAAGAGGAAGATCTTGATAATAAAACTATTTTCTAAAATGTTTTTTGTATACATTAAGTCCAATATAGAATACAATCGGACATTTGAAATGTTATAGGCAACATTCAAACATATGTAAATCTATGATTATCATAGGATTGAAATATCATCCAATTTATCTATTGCTATTTAATGTATAGGATTATTGCATGATAGCACAATCCAACATCTTATCATTATTTATTATTTTGTGATATAAAATTATAAATATATATTGATCATGAAAAACTTCTTTCGGAGTTATAATATTACGTGTTATTAATCTATTTCATTCCTGCATTGTGAAATGATTAAAAAGAGCATATTCTGTACATCGAAAATTTGGAAAGTAATTATCTAAATATGAATTTAAACGCCTTATTTATATACAATGCATTCTGTTTGAACTATTTTTCAAATAATCTATAAAGAATCGAGATCAACTTTTATTATTTTTAGAGCAATATCGAACGATAACTGATTCGTATAATTGTACAAAGTGAAACTTAATACGAATTTTAGATCACCGATAGAGAGGAAAAATTCATACCTCAAATATATACATTAAACGAATGATGAAACGTATGATGAATAAAGTCGTATACATATGCATTAATTAAGAAAGTTTTCCGAGAACACAAGTCTGGATAATTCACACTCCGAAACCATCCTCAGGGGTTAATCCTTGACATCGGAGAACATCCGCCAAACTTGTATCCCGATAAACTTTCTTCATTGTATTCTCCGCGAAAGATCTTTCAATATGCATTAATACACTTTCAACCGCGTTTCGATGTTTATCTCGAGGTCAAAACGGTACGATATACCTTTCAAAAATTTATATTGGGGATAGTAGCAGCTATCATGTCGTAAGGTCCGCCTAATATGGAAATGAAAAGGAGAATGTTTTGATTAATTCATGTTCAATCATTTGACCTATCGAAAGTCCTCGATCACTTCCGATCACGATCGATATAACGGTGTAATTTTTAAGGAATATTTGCGTATTATTTTCTGGATATATTTTTCTACTAACATCGCGACTTATTTCAATTTAATCTAGCCTCAATGAATTCGTGTTCATATAGATAACATCTAGCATATATTCAAGAATAAGACCACATAACCAGGAAGGGTTGAAACTGTAACAGGGAAAATATGTAAGGCTTTATTTAATGTGAGATGCGTGTTTTGATATGGAGTAGAATAGGGGAAAAGAAGGGTTGATGACTGCGAACGCAGTGAAACATTCTTAAGAAATCAACAGCTGTAAAAGCGTATGCACTTTATAGGAACCGGTTTTCTCGATTTGTACTCGATGCCTGAATTGAAGGGAAAAGTAGAAACGTATGAGGGGAAAACAGGTTAAAGGTATTGGGAGAGACGTTCAAGAAAAGAAAAATCTCAAGTCAGATGAGTTATTGGCACGGTGACGTTACGTCCCATTTTCGCCACCCCGTGGCTGGAGTCTGAATTACTTTTTGCCTCTTACTGTCGCCAAAGTTCGGATTTTCGAATGTAAGAAAAATCGGATCGAATTAATGTTTACTCTCTCGAATCGGAGAAGATTAATTTTGACAGACAAGGTGACGAAACATCGCACGATCTTTATGGGCGAATAAATCTTAGTCACGTGATTTCGGAAATATAAAAATACGGGGAATCTTCGAATAAAAAAGTTGTTCTGTTTCAGATGATAAGAAAAACGACTAGAAAAGGGTTTCTTTTTAAAAATATTATGGTTGAATTTGATGTGAATTAAATATCTTTCTATAGTCTGTTGAAAACGTGCAAAATAATGGTTGTTTCGATATTTGTAACATTGCTACTTAGACTAGAAACCATGGTTAATTCCTCTGAGACAGAATTCACAATACAAAGAAGCGTAAGGGTTAAGAATGGATAAGGATAAAAAATACTTAGAATTATTCGTACTTAAAATATGTTCTTTTACTTTGCTTAGATTTTTCAGTACGTAGGTATTCTAAATTGAGTAAATACATTTGAATGCAACTTCTATTGGGATTTGAACTATGAAAAATACGTTCGTAAGTACGCATGCATTTAACGCATTTTTTCTCATATACATATACATCTACATACTTGCGAAAATATTGTTTATCAGCTTCTAAAAGAATAAAACTTGATTATATTTATGTTGAGATTTAATGATATCATATCTTAGAACGTCATTTATTTTTCTTTATCTTAAATTAAGGATAATTATTGATCGAAAGCATTATCCAAGTAGGTTTTGATTATAATGTTACGTAAGATACTTTTGAAATGAAAGAAATTAAAGTTAGGTCACTCATTTGTGAATTTCAATGAATTTATTATCATACGAATTACAATGAACGAGTGAAATATTTATATAATAAAGCACAAATTTAGCTAATTGAAATGTATTGCTCGTTTGATATGATTCTCAACTCTTCATTTCTATTTCCGTAACGTAAGATTTTTACGATTAAGTCAGGGTACATATATTTTATGAGATAAAAAGCAAGTAGGATTCTGATCATTGAATCAATAAGTCGATGTCAACCCTATCCGAGTGACTTGGCTCTTTCAGTATCTACTTGTTGCAGCTAAAATTAGTCCAAACATAGGAATGTTCCTGAAAACATTTTAGCTTTATCTTCTACACTTTGGTCTGTTATTCCCTTTTAGAGCTGATATTCTTTGAGTAGCTCATATTAGCCTCCAAAGGAATGTCTCTCATCCTATCATTTACATTGTATTTACATAATATGACACCTAATCATTGCATAGTAATGGAAAATTACGAAATTAAAAATATTCATTTTATTTATATTGACTTCATTTACGAGAATCCAATTTTACTTGTTAGATACACAAATAATAATTTACCTTTTTAAACCTAATTTAGAAACTAAATTAAATAAATTTATTTATAGGAAATTGACTATTAGGGAAACTGTGCGGGCTTTTATTTCTATCGATAATTACAAACACCGCGAAAGATATTAAAATTTCAAATCACTGCATGGTGAAAAATGTTAAAAAAGGCATTATGATAAAAACATTAAATGAGTATGGGGGTATGTATACCCTTTGCTATATTTTACAACCAGTAGCATACTAACGCATAAAGATAAAAGCCATTGATTGGAGTAAAGTGTGATAATGTAGTTCAGTATTAAACTATATATAGTTTTCCATATAGTTTTTCCTTAAGTATTTTTATTGAAACATCTCTAGATAATCAAAATATTCTAAATAAGTAGTCGCTACGCAACTTTAAGTTTTGAGATATTATTAGTGTAGCTCTTGAATTCTTGAATCCAATTTTGAACTCGTAGTTGCATCTTTTGATCATACTCTTTGATTACATTGAATTAGATGCATAAACCGAAACAAAAACCTATAAATTTATTTCTTATCGTTTAAAAGTTGGGAAAGCAAAAGTTTCGCCTCTCTTAAGGATTTATAAATTATCATTCAGTTTGTTCGATATTCCGAGCGATTAGCTCCGAATTTCGAGGTCAATATCGATTTTTAAAAAAGTTTATGGCCTGAAAAGTTTGCATTGGGTCCATGGACGCATTCGACCTTATAATATCCAAATGCTCTCCACTCCTTGGTAGACAAAAAAACTTGGAAAGTAAAAAAAATCAATTTGGAATAACGTTGAATCCATACTTCTTAGATAGACCGGAAATCCTCCGATTAAAATCCCCAAAGAAAGAAAAACTTCATGCCAGTGAACGTTCATAAGCACGAAATACTTCCAAAGCTCCGGAATGTTCGGATAAGCGATCCTTTCTCGAGACGTTGAGCATAACATTCGAGCAATGTATTAATTATGCCGATGGAGACCGGATTCATGTTTTGATCCTGTTTCTCCTCTATAAGCGCCACTGGTCCAATTTTAGGTTAACTTTCACTCAAAGGTGAGCTAACGCAGGTAAGAGACATAAAAAGAGGAATACGTTTTTTTTTTTTCGATATTGAGCTATAAAAAAAAAGAAGAGGCCGTGAATGGAAACAGCTGCTATCCTTAACTTACTGCAATCCTTCAATTAGGACATCCACAAGTCGTATATCAAAGCAAATGGGCTTAGAGATGTAAACAACCGTTCGTTTTTCCCGAAATTTGATTCGAGGGTTGAGTGACCATCTTGAAGGCAAAGTATCTCAAGGTTTCGGTTGTGATTTAGGCGACGTAGATGAACTAGAAGGATTCAAAAAGGAGATAGGAAAAAGGAGAACGGAGTAGTAGTGCTTATATAACTTTAATTTAGGATTTTATTCAAATCGCAGCATTATTATTATTTTTAAATGTTAATTATACGATTATGCCTATTTCAAAATTTATTTGAAATATGCTGAAAGTAAAAATATGTTCAGCATTTAATATGATTGAAGAATATACTGCCAAACCGAACTTCCACCCGTTTTATAGTAGATCTTCACAATAAATGTTGCGTTTCACTTCCAAAAATATGAAATATTTAATTCGCTTCGGTTTCATTTTTTCTAAACCTTAAACATCGTTTTGAGAAAATCTCTGGTACTCTTTAAATCATCATTAGCAGAAGATTTGAAATCTAAATTTTCGACTTCGAAATTGCAAAGAATTTTATTTCTTCCGTAAGCCTTGATTTGAAGGAACTCAACTATCAGTGATAAAAGTAAATTCAGGCTGAATTTTTATCTATGTCTATACCCATTCAAATGTGTGTGGAAGGTGGTTCAAGCACCTGTTTCCATATTATATTCGAGAATAGCTCACGGAAAATGAATTTTGCAATTGTATTATTTTTGAATCTACTTCCTAGATTTTTCACGTGGTATAGTAACGAAATATAATACGGTGATTGCATATATAATGGGCTTAATCCTCAAATAAGCTATTTGCTCTAAATTTTTTGAGCTTATTGTATATATATTATTATTAATATATTAATAATATATATATTATTATAATATATTATTGTATATATTATATTGTAGCTTAAATCTCATTTCTTCTATAGATTTCCAACCTGCTTCAAGAAGCATTTGGCATATCTCTCACGGATCTTTCGTTGTAATTCTTAACGAGACGTATCGCCTTCCGTTAAACATTTCTAATTCGTGAATGGAGCATTATTTTACGGAGAGCAAAAAACCTTTTCACATTGAGAAACTTCTTATGCATGAGTTGATATAGTCCTTTATCCTCGAAGCAGTTCTGCATAATTTGTTCTGAAGTCGATATTTTCCTGAATTTTTTGATTTTCGGTGACGAAATCATTCAGGTCCTTGATTTAGTTTTTTCGTATCAAATCAACAGATGACCTTGGTGCTCAGGATACGATCTTCTTCTATTTTACTCACGAATGATGAAATTTGACCATGAGTGCAAATAATCATCCACGTTTTACATCTTGAAAAGATGGTCAAGTTTACAGGATGACGTCTTGAATTATAGTCACGATTTCTGTGTTCCGTGCGCGTGACCGAAAAGGTGTTTATATAAAATGCTGTATATTAACAAAATTTAGCACGGAATCATCACGGCGAAAAAACACTCATATTAAGATAGCATCCCTGAGCTAGAATGGTAAAAAATTAAGTTATGGCTCACGTTATTCGCTTCTAAAATTCGTCTTCTTCTTACAAAACACTTCGTTTACAATTATAGTTATAAAAAATACCACCAGCATAGAGTAAGTGTGTCCTTGTAAAAACTTGAGTACTTGTTCGTTAAACGTAAAATGTGTTAAATTATACTATATTTCTAATTAATTATTGTTAGTTAATACTATATAGCTTTTAATAATTTATAACAACGCGAAAATATTTTTTTCTTCGCCAAGCCCTTCACCACATGAAAATTCACAAGTTCGTCAAATATTAGCGAGTTAGTGGAATAACGTGTCGTCAGAATGTTACAAAAGCGAATTCGCTTTCCTCAGAAATTTTTTTCTCAATATTTTTTACAATATTGAATTTTTTAAAATTCTTGAATTTAAAGTCTATTGTAAAAGATCTTAAAAGGGTTATTGAAAAGAAGATTCGAACAATTAACATCCTGTAAAAAGTATCTAAAGCTGGAAAATAAAATATTAATATGATTCAGCAAAAGTAATTTGTTTTTTTAACACAGTAGATCTGAACATATTATTTTTAAGCTGCTTCAACGAATATAGTATCAAGGTTTCATATATAATTATAGAATATTATATTGTCTCACTCAGAAACTCAAGATTTGTCGATGCAAAAAGTTAATTTTATTGATGACAGATATTTTGCAGGAAGAGTCAATTTAAAGCAAGCAGAATTGGGAAGATGAACGGTATTTAGTGAAATAAAAAATATTATGAATGATGCAAACTTTAAATTCAACTTCTCTTAAGCTTTACAATTACTATAAGGCAACCCTCTTCAACGCAAAAGAGACAACCATTACGAATAAAATTTTCATTAGAATAAACCAAAAGATAAATTAGCAATTAATATTTTGTTAGATACAATTGTAAGTCAAGTTTTAATTTAAATTTTTATGGATTATCGATTTGTAAAATATTTTTTTGATGGTCCACCTTATTTTACACTTCTAAACAGCCAGAAAATGCAATGAAAACAATTCATTTTCAACATTCACTATTAATGTTAATCTGAAACAATATTCAATATGGGAATATGGGGAAATGTTACTCTCCCGTTATATCTTTTTACTTGAATTCTTAAAGCTCAGGTGATAAGCCTCGAGCATTTTCGAGAACTTTACTTCACAATAATAATATTCCTGAACCAATCATGCAATGAATTTATTTGCACAATCTTCACCATTGGCTGCACTTTAATCGTTAGTTATTCTAACATTTGCGTAACCATAGATAACTGGCAGAGTCGTTGGATGAGATCATAGCATTCTTGTGGGAGAAAAGATGCATGAAAAAACAATCTCCATATGATGCTGCGAAATGAAAATATGAATAATCTGTTAATTTTTTAATTTTAGGAGGATCGGGTATCGTCATTATCAAAATTAAGCAAGAATGAAAAGCGTGGATTGCTTTAGATACCTGTAAAAGTCAATGGAAATTTGAAAAATCAAAAATGTTTAAAATACCTCGAAGAAGTGTTTTATTTATAAATTTTATTATTATTATTATCAATCAATAAATATTAGTAAATATTACTAAAGTTCAGTCGTACATTAAATGCGCTAGCCCCGTCAATAAATTTACATTTTCTTTCCTTCAGGTCGTTTAAATATCTCGTACTTGGTATTTATATTTTTTCAGAATAATATTAAACTTAAGCAAAAAGTTCGCTCTTGAATTTTATGCCGTTATATTCTGAACCGATACAGTCAAATAGCACATTATTTATTAATGAAAAACGCTCCATGATTTGAGATTTTCACCAAACCACACATTTTTTATATGCTTTATTAAAATTTTCAAATCATGGAGTCCTTTTTGAAAATACTCGTATTTCATTTGGTAACGGGCTCGTATTATTGACTTGATGCTGACACTTTTTTTGAGTTTTCTCTTAAGAAGAACAAGTTTACCTTATTTTATTATGACTCTATAGCGCTTTTTTCAAATGTTTAAAATAGATTTGGGACATGAATACTTATATATGAATATAATTACTTATACTTAGTAGTTACTACTTAGAAACAGGAACATTAAAGGCCTACATAGTCTTAATAATTTGTTTCATAACAGAATATATGGTTGCTAGGAAACCATAAGTTAAGAGCGGCTCTTTTGAAATGTCCTTAATTTTTGTAGTCCTTATTCTTTCTAAAACATATTAGATTAAAATGATTTGCAATTTTTTCGGAGTTAATACATGGAGTGGCACAACATCTCCTTCCTTCCATGGACTTTCTTAGGCTTCACTTCCTTGAATATGTCTGACTTATGCTTTTGGAACGAACTGAATATTAGACCATAAAGAAGCCTCATAGCGCTCGAACCCAAATACGGTGGTATCTAGGAAGCAATTTTAGAATTATAGAAGCTATGTTCTACCAAACACGCAGTTGGATATTTTTAAATGTTTTTCCTTGGAATCATGAATGTTGCACTAATATATAGTTGATATACATATCTACATGTGCGTATATTCTAAATCATACTGAAACACTTGTAATTTTTTTATTTAAGCTAGAGAAATTATTTACTCCAAAGATGTAACGTTCTATACCTAATTATTTTGGATTCTTATCACCTACGCATCATGCAATTAAATTGGAACTTCCAGACCTTCTGTAAGGTACTTCTATGTAAGGAAATATAACTGTGATTTTAAGCCTTCATCCAATTTGGGACACTCGTTTCTCAAAATAGCTTCTGTATAGATTAATGAAAAGCAAACTTTTACGTTAACTGTAGACTGACCGAATTGTTATTAAGAATGTTTTATTCTGCACATTTCAACTTCTCGTTTATAACTGTAAGCACGAAAACTTGACCCAGTTATTATGATATTAAATCCAGAAAACGAGCCTGAAAATCATATGCACGGATTGACATGAATATGAAAAACTTGCGGAATTTTCCAGCCCACGGATCTTTCTTCTGTAGCACACTTTCACCCGGCGTATCAATTCCACCAAATGTGACTTTTTCTCTCTTTATAGTATTTCGATGAAGCTTGGTTGCATCGATTGATATCAGGATGTGCGTCACTAAATTCGTAATCAAGACGCATAGTCGGCGATAATGCGTGTAGGTCATGGGTGGTATTGTAGTTCGTGCGTCACTTTTTGTTTCTGTTTTACACGAGGGATGAGAATTATATCGAGGCTAGTTGAATTCTAATAATATGTCGATAAAAATAATAAATCTTATGCAATAAATTTCTTATTAAACGATTACACTGCCTGTAATGGTAGTTAAATACAAATTCAAATCACTATGCATGCGTATTTAATATGTAAGTAGTAAACAATTAAGTACATAAAATAACTGTAAATATGCTATTATTTTTTATTGTTATTTAATGTATTTCATTATGTTTATCTCATATATTCAACGCGCATTCATGAAATGTTTTTCACTATATGAAACCAAAATTAACGAACGATGTATTTTTAAAAATGTTTATATCTAACGTGCTAAATTTAGCGCTCCTTTAATATGATTACTCTTACATAACTTTTAATAAGAACCTGTTGCATTTATATTTAACGCTCCACAAATGAATTGGACACTTTCAAATAACACCTTCTATAGCAATAAACACCAATATACTGTTGCTTAAATGCAAAGTTCACAATACCAGAGGAAATGCCAAGTTGATTAGCAACCAACGCTACCGGGTCATTACTCACCGTTGGCAGGTTGGCGTCCGGATCCAGGTATTTATTCCAAACGATCCTGGAACTCTCGGACTGGTTCAAAGCCGAAGCGGATAATGCCATGAGCAGCACCATGGCAACGTGAAACGGACCCATTTCGAACGCGTGCTTTTCCACCGACGACCGGCGACGCACTGACTGTTGTCGATTCCTTTTGTAGGAGAAGCGGTCCTCAGGTCTCCTCTCTTTTCAGATGTTATTTCCCGCCTCCAAGAACACCGCCTCACGAACCAAGTCGTTGAGAGTGACGCATAGGTCTGAAGTCCTACGACAAATCAGACTCTCCGTTCCATCGCCAATGACCGCTATCCCTCCCCGCCGAGTTTACTTCACGACTCGTAATATTGCGTAACTGTAGGAAGTTTTATTTTTTCGCGGGGATGGAATCCGCTCGCCCACATGCGCTCGGAAACTTAGTCTGAAATGAGGTGAAAATCGCTTATGTAAATTCAGGTCCTGTGATATCCGAGGGGAACAAGAAACAGGTATGCGGATGGATGCTATATTGATTTGAATACGTAAATAAAGCTTTTTCCAGGGTGTTGAATTCCAGATGGATATCGGACAGGGAAGAGAGTTTCACAAGTCCTAAAATAAGTGCGAAGAGTAGCCTTCACAAAATTAAATTTTTATTTTTTTTGTAATGTAAATCTAATAATTTTAATGAAAGATTTAAGATGAATTTTTAATTATAATTTTAACTATTCGTACTTGGATATGTCGGTAAAATATTCGCTCTGTACTTCTTATAAGAAAAGATCCCATCCAAGATTTCCTAAATATGGTTTTTCAATCCTTGAGATAATGATTATTTCTTTTTATTTAAACTACTCATGATTGTAATTTTAAAGCGAAAATCCCTTGAACCGTAAGATCTGTAAATAAGTGTAGATTCCTTGACATTAGTTACTATTACTTCAAAAATCGCTATGAATTTTCCAACGTCGAGTTCGTGGTCGATTATTCGATTACATTGTTTTACCCAAAGGCCGTATATCATATGATGAATTGTTAAATTAGATTAAATTAATCGTAAATTCCTTATTAAGAAGATCAGTAGGAAATGTACCCTAATCTAAAGCTCATATGTGTCATAGGTTCCGGATATCCTGTTATTATAGAATATTTTTTGCGAAATAAAAATATAGCATTTATCTGTGTATTTCCGTTTCTATATCTGGATTCTGGACAATCATCCGAGGTTATAACATATCTACCACATCCGCTATTTACAATCTTTGAAGAGTACTTACTAATAAGTAAAACTTTTTTCTTAAACTCTGAAAGACTTGGTTTTTCTGTGTTGATCGTTGTTAATAGAAACTTTGGTTGTTAGGGGTACATAATATCTCAAATTATAGATTCAATAGTAGTTTGATATAGTTATATACTGTTATATATAGTTATATACTCTCTGCATACAAAGTACTTGGTTTGTACATAACAAATCAATTCATGTCAGTTAAATTAATTCCAAGCATCGATTGCAGAAATCATTTATAATAATAGTTAACATCAAGCTGTATTTGGTAAAACTCATCCATAATTCTAGTAGTGAAACACAATTAGTTTTAAGCACTTCATGGATGTTGGCTAATAGTTTTTAATTCCTACAATTAAGTTAACTTTGAATTAAAAAAGAATGATTAATGGAGGTATATTAGATAAAAACTCAAATCTTTTTACTGTTATACCTCATACAGTTTAAAAATATTTATTTATACATCGTTAATGATTTTCACGTACTACTAGCAATAATCTTATTTTTATGCATTTAATATTTATTTATTTTCCTAATAAATTGTTGCCAAATCGATATTTATAAATTAAAACGTTTAAAATGAAAATATAATTGAAAAAAACATAAATACGTCCTTGTGTCATGAAGCCAGTTGTTTTACTCTCAGTTACTATGGGGATAATGTTGATATACGTGTTGTAATGGACTCGCCTTTATTTATTTACGTCGCGCACCATTTTACTCGTAACCTATACGTCTGATATATAGCTTCCTGTGGGGGATGGAAGGTGACGCTTCAACCGCGACAAATATTGGCCCCATATAAAGGTTTCCTTTTTTGAAATTTGTTCGCGATAAAATGAAAGATGTGACGTTTTATATCGCGGCACAGGCCTTCGTCATAGAGTGGATCGTGTTTGTCTGAGAGTGCCGACTGCTTTAATGAAATCCACTTTCTCGGCTGCGCTCGCCGCCGCAGACTCCCTCTTCTGTTTTCTTTCCAGACACTTTAAAAAAGTAATTTCCGTCCTTCCCTGCCAAATCACCCAATAATTCGCCAACACACGCTGTTTTGACCCAGAAGCCTCGCTTTTACCAATCACCCTCCGTACATCGCGAGTTTCCAAGTCAACTGCGAAATATGACGTTTAAAAATACGAAAGAGAATTTTTCTCAATCGGTTTTTAAATCCAAACATATTTTTGCTATGGAAACACTTGGTTTATGAATTAAATCTTATCATCATCACAATATAGTTTCTTATAAGTATTCATCTCCAGCTAAATATAGTTTTCTTTTTTGTGTTACTAATTGTATTTATTCCATAGAAAAACATCTATAAAATATTATTTGATATTTAATGATCAACTGTTATTGTACTCGTACCATCTGCAAACCTATTATAGGAATTTAGCAATTAAAATTAATTCAAATTTATTTAATTAAATTTAAAATTTAACGAGTATAATTAAATGGTCATGTGTAAAGAATATTTTCGTTCCGATATTAATTTGATCATTAATTATATCAAAGATATAATTAAATATTATTTACCGAAGCAACAATTTTTTTCAGAATGATTAAAACTTTTAAGTCGCAATTTTCAAATATTATTGAATTTAAAAATGAATGCAGTATTGTCCCTTCTCTTTATTAAAGTTATGAAAGCACACTCAGGCTACAGGTGGTGTTTTACCATCTAAAACCAAGCAGAAAGCTGAATTCGTTAAATCGTTTGAAAAGAGTTAGTTTGGTGAGAGTTCGTAAATCATTTGTTGCGATCAGTCTACTGAAATCGGCTAACATTTTATCGTTATTATTCAATTTGCACAAATGAATGTGCAGAGAAAAATAATATATTTCGCGAAAGTAAAACCCTGATTGTATCGCAATTTTCAAATAAGAAAATGAGACCAATCTGCATGTATAATCGCTATTTATAACTAGAGTATTCAATTTCGAAGTAATCGGTAAGGTTGAATTCATTAAAAAATCTCCTAAATCTATAACATCTATAACAGTCTCCGTTTTTGCCGTAAATTACAATTATAATACATCTGATTCTCATACAAGCTCAATTTAACCATTTTACTACGTTTTAAATTCGTTATTCCCTTTTTTATATTCTTCTCCAATCCGTAAGAGAGATATTTCCACCTAGTTCAATCTCTGATAAAGATAAATCTTTAATATGTAGATTTAAGAATCGTTAAGTGTAGAAAAAACGCATTTACACGACCGAGTTCAAAGTAAACCATATTCGACACGACCTACTTTTAATCTTCGAGCTAAATATTTACTTTTGCTTATTTTTCAACGATGACTCACTCTCAGAATCTGTGTCTTTTGCAGTGAGGTTAATTAACTCAATTATGACCCACTAACTGGATTATTTTCTTGAAAATCTCCATTTGTTTATTTGCGTTGCCCAGGACTGATTGTAACAAAGTGCTCTACTCTCAAGAACATCAATTGAAATATTGAGGCAGAGTAATAAATGTAAAAATTTAATTTATTTAAAGGTAATAGCACATAATAATCTAGAAATTAAATTTCAGACCATCTTTGTTTTACGGAGAATAAGTAGTTAACTACGTACTACTTAAATTATAAACTGTATTACGTAAAATCAAAATTTATTAATTTTTCTGCCCTTTTTATGTGGTGTATTCTTAAAAAAACAGGCTTTGTAAGTCTGAATTATTATTATGTGTGTAAAGATTCTCTTGGATTACACAAAGCGACATAAATCATTTTAGAGGGTCCTTCCTAATTTTTCACACCTCATTCTTTTTTCACTTAAGTGTCAACTTTCTAGCTGGTCTCTAGGTAACTTTACTGATGTCAAATTCTATTTTTATATTTTATTTATGAAAATGTTCTTACTTTGGATTTTGTTGGATCAATTTTTACGTTTACTGGATCATTTTTGATTTGGACCATCCATGGTATTGTAATTTTTATTCCCTGCATGTATGTCATGATGTTTTGGCAAGTTTTGTTGGATGAAATCTACTGATGTGTCCGTAAAAGTCTTCTAGCCTTCTTTTTCTATTGTGCGATGCCAATTTGACATCTTTCCTATGATTTTTCTGTGTTAAGTCTGTATCATTCTTCTGTTAATTTTGGGTCCAGAAATTTCCTCAATATTTTGCGCTCTACTTTTAGAATTTCGAATTCATTTTCGATATTGCATTTAGTGTGCAGTTTATGTCGTTTGCAAAGAGTACTTCCTGATCTGCTTACTATTCTTGTGCCTTATCTAAGGGTTCATGGATATGCATTACTTGTTATACGTACTGTGTGTTTTGCCATATGCCCTCTTCATTTATTGTAATAGCGTCCTCTGAGTAATTTTTGTCTCTGCTCCAATCATCTATCTATATTGGTGCAACCGATCACAATAATGGCTATACTATGAACGTTTAAAATAAAATATAAAGATGCGCTTTCATAATAAGATCAATCGAGAACTTCATTGGAGAAATACATCAGTTACTCTCGATGATTAAATTTTATCGAATTAATTTTCATTTCGGATTTTTTACTACGTTTCAGATGTTCGATAAAATAGGGATTATGAATGGGTCTGTTACATGAGGAATGCGGATTTGGTTTGGAAAGTCTTTATGTGGATGAATCTGTGTAGGATACTCAGACGTAGACGTAAAAAAAAAGATAAAGTCTGAAGATCTGGATGGGTTAATCAAGCATAAAATATGTCCGATAACACTTATTAATTCCCATGACGAATATAATATGTAAATTGATATCTACGTATCTATAACACTTATTCATCCGTCTAGAAAATGAAGAAGTGTGTGTCATCATTTCCAGCATGCCTCTTATCGCTTTAAATGCTGTCATCATCACTTCTGGTATCGCGTCATGCTTAGAGAAAATGATAAAGCTCAAACGAGCTTTGAATGATTCTAAGAGCTGCTGCTATTCTTCATTTGATGCGATGTGAATAGGGTGCCTAATTATGGAGAATAGTCGATGGTGTAGATACAGCACTACCTGTGCTCGTTCCTTGGAGACAATACTCTTAAAGGAAATAAACAAGTAAAGTTTCCCTACGTTCATAGCATGCGTAAAAATACCATTCATATCTGCGCAGATTTTTTCCTTCAACGCTTCATACATGGATGCGTATTTTAATGTTCCATGAGCTAAGAAGTTTTATTTTGCGTGATTTAGTTCACCTTCAATTTAGAGGTATCTGTATCTTTCGTCGTAAGCTAGCTTTATTTGCGCATCGTAATCAATAAATCAGAATATTTAACAATCGTAACTATATTAATCGATAGGCATTTATTTCAGGTGTAACGATGTATCATATTCTTACATATTGACATTGTTCTATGATTCATATAAGTAATTCCTGGTTAACGTTAATCCAAAACGTTTAAATTGGTTGAAACTAATCAAAACCTCATGCTCTATTATGGAAGTTATTTTAATATTACGAAGCATTTTTTAGCTTCAAATCGTTACGAATGATTATTGAAATAATTGTAATAAAACTAATATTATAGTCCAAACTAATTTCCGTGCCACAAGAGAGTTCCTTGGGCTCTGCTTCAGCTGAACCTTTCTTGTAGGGAAATATAATTCATACTTTTTTATTTAACCCAGTGTAAAAAACTCATGCATAGCCTTATACATCGGCTTTAATTAGTATTTTAATTAATCTCAGAGTTTTACGTTCAGAGGCTTCGAAAGTTATTCATGAGAGTAATTATCGCAAAAAATTATCTTACGTGCCTTTATTATAGGACGTAATAGCTAAGATTATTGTTTTGTGATTAGATGAAACTTCTTGCAGAAGAAAACTTTGAGTTTGAGTGCCTATCTTGTCGAACGTTTATAATGATAATAATTTATTTGTGTGTCTAGACATATAATACAAAAAGCTGAAATCGTCCGCCTTGAATCGGTGACAAGTCAAAAGAAATATAAATAACAGTAATTAATTGATAATACTTAAGCCTAGGAAGACATAAATATATATTTTTTCGATTAAATCTATTAACTCTCTGTCTATAGAAACGTACATACCTTGTCCATTTTATTTTTAAGTCCATTAATTTTTTTATAATTAAGTAAAAACTCAACTTACACAAAAATCATTTTATCCCATTTACAAACAACCTTAAATTATATTCACTTACATCCTGTCATTATTTAAAAAAATTCCTTGATAATTTATAATCTTGGTTTAAGTTTCAGAACATTTCAGTTCATTTTTTTAATCAAGTGAAGCGTCATCTTAAGTATATATTACAGTAAGAATAATACGCTTGAACGTACTTTTTATGAATACCAAATAGACTTGACCTTACATCGTAAAGGTCCATACCTTTCCTGCGATAACATACCGAAAAATAAGGAAGTCTGGAAACGTAGGATGAATCTCATCCTTCAAGAAGACCTCACTAATATCTTCCGGGCTATAATTTCAGAGAATTGCCTTTTACTCCGTAAATGTTCTTTCTGTTTATGTTTGTACCCTTCGAGCACCTGCTGCAAGAATATTTGCTGTCTCAAAACCGAACGTCGAGGCAAACCAGATCAACGTAATGAAAGCACATTATCTTTTAACTTTTTTAATTACCGCTTACTTTTGAAAATAGTAGCCTAAAGGGATAGATGTTCTTAAGCATCTCATATTTTTTCTCGTTTATTTTAATATTTATTTTTAATTTTATGCTTGCATTTTTTATGTAGAATCAACAGACACTGCCGCGTTCTTGACTTTGCTATATCCCTCATCCTTGAAGTAATAAATATGGTCAAACGACGTTACCTTGTGAAATTCCTGAGGAAATCTCTAATATATCCGGTCCATGGAGTTTTTTGTGTTCCTCTTCATGAAAGTCCATTTGAGGCCATCGACAGGAGTTTGAGTTCACAGCAGTTCGATTTTCGGGTTTATCGAGATGTTTTTTTCTGCAGAGGAACATCGTAAACTTTTTAAAAATATTGCGAAATTTAAAAGTTACCAGAATTATTTGAAATTGGCAGACGAAGTAGTGATCAGATATTGTCAACATGATATCTATCTAGAAATGTAATAGCTGTAAAATATTATATTTGAAAGTTTTATATAATTACAAGACCCTGAAACGACCTCTTCTAAATACGTAAATCTTCATCGTTATCATAAATTTCTCTTCTTAAATATATTATAATGTACCAGACTACGAAAAAGCTCAGGAAAAGTAGCGTATTCAGAAATATATCTTATCACCTTCGGAAATAACACGTAACTGAATCTTTATTATCATGAATAAGGGCTATCTAAAATTAAATCAATAATTACATTCTTATACACGTTTATCCCTTCTCAGGAGCTAATTATCTGTATTAAATCTATGATCTTTCCCCAGTTGCGTTAATTCATTGATGATACAAACAACTTTATTTCTGATCTTTTCTCCATTTAGTATTTTTTTCTGTACTAATATGAAGCCTTCGTCATTCCATTTCAAAACATCCTCACCGGTTTTTTTCAATCAACTTCATAAAAACCCTTTGACATTTCGCGCGCTAACTATCCCAATTAAAAAAGAAAGCATCTGTGATAAATTTCACCGCATTTTGTCATTCTATAATTAATCATCTCCCTTATCCTAGTATTAGATAGCAATTCTCAGCCACCATTTAATTTATTTCCCAGTCTTTACTATCTTATCGTCTTCTAGACTGACCCCTTTCGTCTAAGCATTCAGTTAAGTCATCTAATGTAAGAGGACGAAGTTATTTCCTGTCTAAAAGAATCCCCTCTTATCCAAGGCATCCAGACGTCTACGATCCATTTCTTGCTTTCATCCTAAATAATAACGTGCATTCATCACAGTTCTTTCGGAAGAACAAAACCTATTGTATACAGATACGTGATGAAGTAAAATGATGCAATGTCATTTTTAATTATAGGAATGCTACGATCGTTTTCATTGCTCAATTTCCATGAAAATCAGTTCGAATCGATTCGATTAAAATAGCATATGTCTAATTATGTGGAATCGTATTCGTTATTGATTAATTTTGATCTGATATTCACTCTTTTTTCAGCTGTAAAATTAGCCTTCATTTTCAGATGTAGTGTAATAAATAACATATCCTAAATTTTTCAGTAATACTTTTTTTATTAGCTAATATTTCGTATTTCTGTTTTTAATATTTCGTATTTCAGTTTCTAATTTCCTTTCTAACTGTACCGTGTGCTAGATTACAGTAATCTTCTTAAAACTGGACTCTATTTGAATAAATTGTCCTTCAATTCAATTACGCTAAATTTTGCGTAAATAAAATTTGATTCCCTTTATTTTCACAAAGTAAATCTAAATCAATTATATTATTCAATGGCTGTAAAGACTACATAGACTTACCGTAAGAAAATAATTTTTTAATTTGACCATATGAAAGAGCAACTTTAAGTAGCGAACGATTAAAACTAAACATTAAAATATTCTTATTATGTTCTTCTAAATTTAGTATAAAGACGTTAAGTATATTGGTATATATATTTAAATAAATAATAGAAAAAGATGAGTATGGTTGCTAGGTGATTTGTTTCATTACCATGTTCCATTCAGGGAATTAAAATTCTTTGCGCGCAATTTGTTATTAAAATGAAAATCTCATAAATTAATTTTGAAAGTAAAGTAGGAAAAGAAATATTGATATTAAGTTTGAAATGATTTTATTTGAATTCATTTTTTCGGTTTTTTACTTGTTCATTTTCCTTCTATCTCTTCCCCACTCAATCTGTAGCTTTCAGATGTCTCTATTGTGCATTCATTAAGCTGAGAATCTTGTCGTAGAGCAGTTCTTTGACGTCAGTTGCCCATAAGAAGTCCAAGTGGTTGAACTGAAAATGAGGAACTTGAAGCATAGCCTTTGCGTTTCCAAGTCCTTTGTACAGATCCATTACATCCTTTTGGAGAAGAATAAGTTAATCATTACTACACAGAGCATAATTAATTTTATTTGAAAAAGAGGCTTTCGCATTTTGATTGCTGAATCCTACAGGATAGTGAATAGAATCATCCTAAGGGAATTGATTTATATACAAAGAATAAACGTATAAAATATATCGAGCAACATTAAGAGCAAGAGCTTTATCATTGAAATAATTTCGTACCATTTTCTAAACTTAAAGCCTATTGTAGTTAATCAAGAGGTATATAACAGAGACTTAGTTTATAAGTTAGGGGTTGTTTTACGCAATAAAATGAGTGGGTCGGGTTAGTTTCATTGTTAGGGGTGGCGTATTTATAATGATACTTTATGCAAAAAGTTTTTTCATCATTTACGTAATGTAACCGCAACCATGATTTATACTTCGAACGAAACCAATTTTGCCTCTAAAGTTAACGGAATTATATAACCTTTATGAATTACTAATTGATCACTGTCGAATTAAACACGGGATATATTACAAATTCGTTCTTGTTACTTTCATTTCATTTCAATTTGCATCCGATTAATTGGAAACGATGATAAATAGTTCATTAAAGAAAGGAGAGAGTTTTTCGGGGTTAAAGGCAAGCACTTGGTATGACTCATTGACATCGGAAAGTGAATTATCATTGATCATTTAGTTTACTCTCAATCCCATTCGGTTGCTTGGATACAAGGTGGTGAACGACTCGTTGCACCATCCGTAATTACAGCATGTCGGCCTTGGAGTGAGGGCTGACCTCCAGTGATTCAGAACGCTTAAAAAAGTCTTCCTCAGGCAATCAGCTGCACTTTGCTCAGACGCACTTGAGATGAGAATAATTTCAGGATTTAATGCGAAATTATTATCCTCCGCTCTTCAGGGTCAATCCACCGAAATTTGCTACATAAAGGTCATTTACCTAAAGCGTAAATTGAAATTACTCGATGACCTGAATGGAAACATTATTCCATTTTTGGCAACAATTGACCTAAACCGCATTCAAACAAAGCGTAAAGATGAAGTACACGTGACTGATATTTCAAAATTCGCAATCGTGATTGTGCTGTACAATGCTTGTTATTTACTGGTTACCAATGTTTATGAAATACTAATCGTTAAAGTCTTCGATATATGAACAGCACATTAAGAAATTTATCTAAATTTTTAAATTCGCTTTTTTTCATCTTTCAAATTTAGTCGGAAATGGCTCAGTTATTGTATACCTCCCTAACTTTTCCTGAATCTTAGACTAATGCAATATTAGAAAGTAATTCAATTATACTTTACCGATAATCTAAATAAAATTCTTGAATATTGCAATATGAAGGTGTGAATCTTTTTAAAATGCTGAAAAGTTTGTATTATAATCATTCAAGAATATGAATCCTACGTTTTAATATTCTAAAATGTTCAAGATCGTTTTGTATTATTCTATTTTGTGCATTTACTTGTTCGTTTGCCAGCCAGTCGTTGTCCGAATAGTGCAAATACACTGGTGCTGTAACAAGGCTCAAGTCGTAATCGGGTGGATTTATACTTCCATAGTTCTTCCAGTTGCCAATGATGCCGTAGTCGTATCGTCGGAAGTGTTCTGTAAAGAAAAATACAGCGCCACTGTGTTAGAGCGGTAGGCTTGTAAAATTCAAGTATCGAAAGCCTACATCATACCCGCGAATACGATCGAATGTAAATCATGACAAGCTATCGGGAAAAGTTATGATATCCTTATCATGATTTAATGATTGAATTTGCGTGAATATTTCCTCTCGTTTCTTTGAAATAATGTTGGAAATTTCTACAAAGGAAAGTTTTCTTTTTTAGAATGATAGGATATAAGGAACCTACTTTTGGAATTAAGTGATGGATTTTGTAGAATTAGGACAGATGTCAACAAGATGATAAAAAATAGTCCTCGACACATTAAAGTACTTCCTCAGTAAATGTATCACCGAAATGAAAGTGATCGCTTACTTGATTTGACTTCCTGTGCGAAATGTAAAGCCGTTCTGGTGGAGCTTCCTGCGGGAACATGTCCGATAATCACAGGAACTGTGGTCTGAAAAGTTTGAAATAGTTGCTTTAGGGCAATCCTGTCACTCTAATCCGGATTCATGATTAATTGAATTCCTGTCGTAACCGATTTGATTCGTGAGAACATTTTCATTCCAAATTGTTTTCTTTCGATCCAATTCGACTTATACAAATGATATACTTTCAATTCGATGCTAGTGCAATAATAGTAACATTGGTACAAACCTCGTTCAGCTGCGTGGTGTCATATCCACACAAAAGGAACAAAATGTTGTTGCAGACAGTTTGAGTGATGGCTTGCTTCTTGCAGAGTTCGTCTCCCACAAAAGACATGAAGGCGGTGCTTGGAAGGAATTCGTTCATTCCTATCATTTTAGCGATCCACTATAGAGGGAAAAAGGAATATTATCGATTATTAGATGTATTTGGGAACAGTCTCATCTTAAAGGAGAAAAACGTGTCTTTTTCATGCGTCAATTTTTGACATTTATCATTTTCTCTTACAATTTCGTAATTCATAATTTGATATTTTATTTTACGTATCATTCCGTCTATATTCCATTACCTTTGTATCACACCTATGCGTACTTTATTGTACTCGTCCTCTAGCGATCTGTCGTATAGTATTTTATGTATGAATGGTATTCATCTATTTATTTACTCTACCTTCATTACCTACTCTTTCAGGTACACAGTACTCACCTTAATGGCAGTGGAAAAGGGTGCAAGAAGTCTGATAGGGCTGTCCATTCTTCCCATGAATGCAACAGGGGCCAAAGAGAACATTGCTTTGATTTTGGCATTGTATTCAGGACGCATGGATGCCATGGCATAGAACATCGTGGTACCCATAGAGTGACCCACGTAGAATACCTTCTGCTGTCCAGTGTGAGCCAGTACATAGTCAATTTCTGCAGGTAAGTCATAGTATCCCATTTCGTCGAAACTGATAACAAGTTTGGAAGAGAAATAATACATTTAATATACATCTAATTCATCATTCATGTTTGATATGTTTGGATAAAAGGTATGGTACTTGGGCATTATTAGCGTTTATGAAGGTGTGCGTGGAGGTCATCCTATGAATGAGGGAGAAGGCGTCACAACTCCAAGCATTTACAACACTACTCCCGCTGCGTATTATTTAGAGAATTTTAAGAATAATATTCTTTCAGCCAGAATCCAAAACAGCCTGTGCTGCCTCCAATAACTTTCTTGAACTACGTTCCAACATATGGGTTACCGAGACTGAGTTAATGTATATATTCGTATAAGTTGTCCGTGAGGTTTGTTATTATTATTGTTGTTCTTTCCCTTAACATCACTATCTTGGTGTTTATCATAGTAGAAATTTCGAGAGAAATGGAAATAAATTCTTCTTGGCATCATAATGGTAAGGTTATGTCGCTGAACTCCGTCATCGGCATATTGGTGTATCTTCAATCAATCAATTCAATTTTCTTGTATCAATAGTAGAAGCTGGAGTACCGCAAGAGACAGTGTAATGAAAAAGCCATAGATTTTAGAAATAGATGATTTAGGGCGAATTGAAGAATTTCCAGCGACATTTTCATAGACGAAATAATTTAGTACCAGTCATGAGTTAATTAGCGTGGTGTCTTAATGGAATATGAAATGGATTTTACTACAAGAAAATAACTAGCTAATTTTTATTTTATGTGGAGGTAGGGTTATTTAAGCACTTCAAATCATGATAATCACAGCGTGACAGATTTTAAGGTCAGTATTGAATTCTATTTGTATACATATTCTATCGTAGGATATGGATATCATGATCTTTCAAAACTCACCTGAAATCCCAAAATTCGGCCTTGTCCGTACTCAAGTGAGTGTGTTTCTTCGAATACCTGTTGCCCCTAGCGTTTCCCATCCATACGTCGTATCCTGCATCGGCTAAAACATACGCTACGGAAAAAGAGAAAAAAATTAAAATATTTATATGTTAAAATTTTCCAACAAACAACCTTAATTTGTCATCGATGCATGTTCTTCTAAAAATTGAATCCAAAAATTTTAAAGAGAACGTAACTTTTTCAAATATAGTACGTTTATGTGTTCATTTGCTATATTTAAGATTGATTTAATATACGACTTTTTCTTTGATTAATTATATAAAATAATTGATGAATTAGAAGGGGCTTTATAACGTATAAATTACTTGAACTAAAAATTGCTATTCCGTTATTCCATGTTATAAGCTATAGTTTCTCAGAAAATCCTCTCGTACATATCTGCAAATAAAAATCTTTACTCCAATGAATACTGAATGTGGAAGAAGGGTATTTAAATTAAAAACACCTCCTTCTTACCAAATCCTTTGCCTGGTCCCATGATGACCCAATCAGAGGAGCTGCAGATGAATCCGTGTTGTAGAAACACAACAGGCCTTGGTGCCTTTCCTGGTCCGTTGATTCCATGAGGTATTCTGTGCATCTCTAAGATATAACCGTCTTCTGTTTGGACATGGTGAATCTCTGCTGGGTATCCATATCGTTTGATCAATTCAGGCTGAAAAAGATAGGAGTTTACTCTATGTAATTCTCTATGTCTCTTGATTTGTTCATTCCTTAGCATTTCCTCTTAATTCACATAATCAAGAAGTGTGGAATATATATGTAAAAATAAGTGATATAAAAGAAGTGTACCGACTTCAATTTACCGAAGAAAGATTGGTTTCCGTGACTTACGACACTCGAACGATTACGAATAGAAAATGTGCAATTTTTAAACATAAAGCACTTAAAATTATATAGCGAATGATTTATAAATTAAGTTCCGAATATAATCTGATTATTCAACGATTAATAACTAATATATAGACCATTTTTAAGAATGGAAAATGCGCACGATTTATCTTCGACTAATTTGCTCAATTTTAGAAAAGATATCATAGTTTATTTTGTTATAATTGTATCCTTACCGTGGTCAAGTAAACTTCAGGATTGGCATCTTGAGGAAGATCAACCTCATAAGATTTCCAATCTGAAGGATTAGACAGAGTTGGGTCAGCTAATGCTATAGTAACCAGTAGCGTTACTTCAAAGAGAAACTTCAAAGTCGCCATTTCTAGAATGGTCTTTGACTATGCTCGTAGTGAATTTGTTACGCTCGATGTTTACTATAGGTTAGCTCTATCCGATTGGGTATAATTCATAATACCACATCTTATTTATACTCAGATTTGCTATCATCAAGTTCATATCTAAGCCTTCTAATGCATCATTGAAGGACTCTAATTACTCTTTATTGAGTTGTTATTTGATTTAAAGCGTTTGATTTATGTTTGTCACAATCTCTTATCTTAAATCGATTCTACACTCAGGTTCTAATTTGAAGTATGCGCAAATGCTTTTAGTCGAGCTATTTACTGTTAATGGTTTATATGAGCTAATATATCTATAAGCTTTGTGTTTAAATGTTATTATATAAAAAATTATTAAGTAATAAGAAATGAATCTGTGCGTTAGAGAAACAATCATTGCTTGGTAGAAGATAAACTGAGGTTGATCTACAATGTTTGTTATTTTTTTAAAAGGGGTTGATTCGTATGGCTTTTTACGATTTTACGTGAAAAATTTCCCATAATCAATGTGAACGGAGGCAAACAAAATGAGTAATTAATTTAACGAATCAGTATTTATGTCTCTATGAAATGATGCGGTACAAGAAAAAACTTTGATTGAAAAAATAATAATTATTCACTTGTTAATTAAAAACTTGATCAATCTCTTCTGTCGCTACACTTTTACTGAAATAGATCAATTTATTTCTTTTAATAGTTATTTTTAAAGTATAATATGCATATAAGTGAATTTAAAATTAAAAGCAAGATTTGACTTATCTGTTATATAGCATACCTTTTCATTCCTTTTTGTTTTATTATCAATGAACTGGTTTATGCCCTGTTTACTAGGAAACGATTTATTTCTAATATTTTTGCAAAAATCTAATATTCTACTGAACTTTTTGCAAAGTTCCATAGAGATTGAATTATCATCATTATAAAAGAGTAATCTTCTTTTTCATTGAATGTGCCGTTGCGCCCCTTAGTCAATAAATTTTCTTTTGTTTCCTTAATGCTCATTATATCCTTTGTGACATTGTAAAATGTAGTTCTCGGGAGGGTGAATTGATATTATTATTTTATGTTATTGATTTCAATTGATGCAATTTAAGATAATTATCAAAATAAAAAATATAAAATTATAAAATAATAAAAAGTATACTTTTGAGTGAATTCTAGTGAAAAAGAAAGCACTTCCAGAGTTTTTTATCTTCGCTTTTTGAGATGAATCGCTTGATTGTGGTACTTTGTAGTTTAAATTATAATTGTGCTAAAATTACACAAGGATATTCAAATAGCAATTTCGTATTTTCCAGCAGCTTTTAGTCGCGTAGTTCTGTAAATTGGCGCGTATAAGTTTCGAAGCGCTGTAGGGCAGTCGAGTTTTAGCGCTAACAACCACATAGCGGTCATTCTTGATAACTCTTTCAAAACGGCAGAAGCGTGCTGATAAAGCCCGGCTAAATGCGTTATCATTAATATTGTAACACACAGTACGTTAATCGGAGTTTAAAAGGAAACAAGCATCAAGAATATCCTCTGATTAACATCATGAGTATTTTTAAAATTTTCTTGAAAAAGCAATAGCTCAGAAAATATGGTTCAAGATGCTGTGGCATTAATTATTTAACTGAACCAACCAATAAGAGAAACCATGCTCTTGATTTATTAAATGGAACAAAATCAAAATAAACTGAAGCGACTATTAAATACATTTGCAAAAAATTCTAATTCCATCCACCGTGGTCTTTTTAATTCATACGCATTGCGTCTCTAAATTCAGTCAATTTTTATTATTTAGTTACAATTACCAATAAAAAACAGAAACAAAAGTAAACTTTCTCTGAATCTTTATTAACTCAGAGCTTAATATCTATGAAGTATATTTTAGATGGTATACGAGAGTTATACGTTAAAGATATTTTGTTTCTACACCTTGTAAAACGCTAGTAATGTTTAGTATTATTTATTTTAAATTAAACGACAAGTCAATTAAAACATTTCATAAACGTTACGCAAGATTGCGTAAAGTAAACTGCTTGTACTTAAGAAGTAGGTGTTTGTCGAATAATTCTATCTTCCTTAAAAAATAATAATAAATACGGTTTTATTACCGTAGTACTTATAAAATATGTCATTCGCTTAAAATAAGTGAAATGGTAGCATATTTCAGTTCCTAGATAGTGGTATTGCAAATTATGTCTGGAGATATATCGACTATAGGGTATACATGGAAAAATCTCCGTCTAGCAAAACTAGAAAAGGAACTAAAATAAGCATTAAAAGGAAACAATGTCATCTTTAAACACATATAACCTGAAATTTAACAGAAATTAATCCATGCAGGGTATTCAATTACACCCGTTTCTGTAAATTCCTTCTGTTATCTTTTGATCATCATCTATTTCTCCTCCAAGCAATGACTGATTCCCTTTAAATTCGCATCTTTGAATGGTATGGACCAGCCTTACGCTGTTTTTAGACTGAGGCAATGACTTAATAAAGCCCTTTTTATTGGGAGTGAATGTTGGAGTCCACGGATTCGGTTCAATGCCCTGCATTCGAGGCATGAGGGAGAAGTGGGCAGAATAACATTCCACGTAAACAGTACATGTTTTGGAATAGATCTCTCGCACTGATACAGTTGTTTGGACTACATCAAGGAGTATTTGGTTTCACTTGCATAAACCTTATATTTTACTCCAATATTTTCATAATTTTCCTTTTATACATTCCATCATGAATCTCTTGCATTATAGGATAAACAATATACATAACATTGTGTAGTATTGTTTCTACAACTACTTCCCAAACTTTAATTGTTTTGAATTTATTACTTTGAATGGATGAGAAACATTGAAGGTGCCTGTTCGCGTAAATAATTATATGTTCCTTGTTTCTGTTTCGCATATATTTTGACGAATGTAACGTAACTTATGAATATTTCGGAAACATTATCAATAAAATTTGTCTTTTCATGTTACTGAAGTTTTGAATAGCTTCATCATCATTATTCACCCAAATTCCTGCCAATACTTAACCATATTTGATTGATGACCCAAAAATTATCACCCACTTTTTCTTAAATTCAACGGAATTCATAAGACCCAGTATTTATGAGAAAAACTGTTAATTTAATTCACAGAGAGAATCAAATCTCAGAACATGTTTGAATATTCAGTATTACTCTGCCCTCTAGAATCTTAGTTGAAATGCAAGACATTTCACCAAGCTGAATGTGCAAAAATATACTTCCCATTTCCGTTTTTACTAAAATAACATAAAATAAATTATCTGTAAAGTTTTCACATAAGATGTATGATATCGGATAATAACACGGTCTAAAATTCATCCTAAAAAACACTACATATCTCTATCTAATATTGAACATAATCATCTGGAATTCTGTCGGTAGTTGCATATAAAAGTGGTGCATTACATAGTATTCATATATAATTGCATATGAAAGTGTTGCATTACATATATTACATAGTATATTCACTATAACTCTTATAAGAAGGTAACTTTAGAAAAACAAAAATTTACCCTTGGAGCTTCGTTATGCCAATGTATTTTAAATAAAGACCTCATTACTTTTTATGAACTTCTTCCTTCTAAACTTACTCTTTCTTTCTCTTGTAGAATATTCACTTCCATTTGGGCGTTCGATATATATTTTTTCTTTGATGGATGGAGTATTTGATTACCTTCCTTATCATATCAATCTTCATGTTCATTTCTTCATAGTAATTCTTCTGAGCTTACAAATTATCTTAATATTTTGTACCTTAAGCCTCATTTCATGCGATATGGGATGAAATTCATTCTGATAAAATTCTGAGAACCCCTCTTGCTAATTTTGCCATATAAACATGAATGTGTGGTTTATTTGTACAAAAAAGCTATTATCATGAGAGAGACAATAAGTCAAGTTTTAATTCCCCCTCGAGCAATACTAAACAGGGTAGAATAGATCGCAATTACGAAATTTTTCGAAATAAAATTCGTGTTGAAGATAAAGAATATTTTTTATTTACAAAAGAGCGTTTGGTCGTACATTTCATCAAGATCTTCCATAAATATTTTGTAGCACCAAAATTTTCGGAAATCTCATATTCTATGGGATCTCAGGACATCCTTCCAACTCGGAAGGTTTCTCTCGAAAGCTGTCCATCTGATTGCACAGAGAATCCCATTTATGAGATGTTCGGTGCTTAGTGGGTCTTCATGATGCTCATCACGTGATCATAGAGGGCGGACTTCACATGAATGGCCCACAGGTAGTCAAGGTGATTGAAGGCGTCGATTGGCACGAGCAGGTCTTTTGCGTTCGGAAGTGCTTCTCGTAGCAGAGTTACGTCCTATATAAGGAAATAATTTATTATTGCCATGGAAACCATAATTTTCTTTTTTATTAGTACGAAAGTAGTAGAAGTTTTAAGTGGTAGAAGAAGATAAATACAGTCTATGGCTATCGATTTTTTGCTTTGAGAATTACAGACAAAAGTATTGTCGAAAAATTGAATTTTTATCTTATTAGAATTAATTTATAATTTATAAAACATATTTCAAATGCTTATAGTAGACTTTCGACATTCTATTCAAAGTACTCAACCTTTTTTGTTTATTTATAAATTATTGGTATGGTTCATTTTAATCATCATTTTATAAGCTGAAATAAGGAGCTTTGTTAAGGAACGGTGATTTATATATCTCAAGAAATCTTTTAACCGATCGTTTTCACATTTTTCCTAAACTCAGCATCAGTTATGTATCAATTGAATGGTTGTATTTCATGTGCTAAAGTTAATCCTTTCTAATGTGCCCTAACTATCATCAATAATCAGTAATGTTAAAGAGATATTATCTCACGTCAAAAAGGAGAAATCCACGACCATAAAATGAATTCAAATTGAGTGATTAATAATTTATTTTCTAAGAAATGTTCTGAAAAAGATTGGTACTTACATCAGGGTGTGCGAACCAGTCATTCTTAGACCAGTGGAGGTATACTGGAGCAGTGACAAGGCTCAGGTCATACTCAGGTGCGGTAAATTGATTATAGTGCTGCTTGTTGCCCAAGAGACCATAGTCAAACATGCGGAAGTGGTCTGCAGAAAGAAATGTGCAAGTGAAATAAACATTGAAGAACATTCATTGATGAAACCATCGACTTCATATATAAGATCATAAGATTTGTTAATATCGTTTAATTCTGTTGATAAAACTAATAACTTGTGAAAAGGTCGGTTTGCGTAGAATCCTTTCAACAGAATACACATGAGGATTAAAAATTTATGATTAATTTAAGAACTCTATGAGCAGTCATTTTGAACACTTGAACCGGGTTTAACAAACGTTATTTACAATAAATATTACTTCCAGGAAAAATATAGAAGTATTTTAATCTTTATTTCTTTCGACTTCAAGAACTAATCGAATATTTAACACATTATATTCAGGAATAAAATTAAATTACAATGAAGTTATTTTTGTGGGCTTAACTTATTGAGTTTGTGTTTGTCTCATTACCGAAGTTTTTCTGTAATTCAAGGGTAAAGAAACGTAAACTACCCAATGAACCTCTACGAATTTTCTACTTAATTTAAAAGGGAGAAAGTAAAGGGAAAGTTATAGAGGTAATTAATCTTGCGTTGAGAAATGAGAGGGAAATTTTCGAAGGCTAAAATTATTCCATGCATCGAAACAAAAAAGAAAAATGCTGTTTGGTAATCAAAGCAAAAATTACGAGTGAAAAGTAGCTACGAGATTTACAGATTAATTCGGTAATTTATTTCTTGAATTAAATATTTTTAAAATTCCTTTCTATCTACTGAAAGCATGCGTTTGCTTTTATCTTCGAGGAACCAATTTCGACTTACTTTTGTGTTTGATTTCCTGGCCGAAGTGGACAACAACCTTGGTTGCAGTTCCAGCGGGAGTGTGGCTCAACATGACTGGCAGAGCGGTCTGCAAAAGAAATTATTTTAATAGACGTCCTCATAATATTATTAATTAAAACCTATCATATGGAAATGATATCAAGTTTTCTTTTTCCGTGACTATATGGGATATGAATATCAACACATCTTTATTGATTGATTAAAATATCTTTTATTCGAATGGCCGGAAAATCTTTGCTACTGACCCACTCATATTGTTAAATTTTCACCGAATTTCATTCAAATAATTTATAAATTAAATGACAGTTCTAAAAATAAAATATATTCTACTGATCTTCATCGCAATGAAAGTCCACTCACTTAAATTAGTTCTACTTCATTGCTTATCTCTTCTTATCTTACGCTATAAATGGCTATAATCATATATCTCTCTCGTTGAGAAACGCACGAGGTTTTTATAAGGAAGAATGTTTATCTTTTTGCTCTGAGATAGAGAACTCTTTACATAGATACTGATCTCTTTTTCAAGTACAGCAAAATATTTCCAGGGTCATCCCCTACTTCATGTATGATCTTTTTTTATTTATGATTTTATTAGCCTTCAACGTAAATAGATTGATAGATTCATTTGATAGGGATAGCTATCCCTATCAAATGAGATATGAGATATTTTCTTATTATTAAATTCATATTTATTAATGAAATTATAACAAATATAAATAATTACTGCATTTATTGCCAAGAAAACTTGAAACTATAAGGATTGAGTAAATAATTAGAAATATTGGTCGACTATGGATATAGAGAACTTCAATATGAATGGATCAAAACAAAATTTAGGAGTTTTAGATATTTATGGCGAGTAAATGTATTTAATCTTCATGTAAATACCTCGTTAAGTTCCTGGGAATCATAACCGCAGAGAAGGAACATGACGTTACTGCAAACATCCTGAGAAACAGCCTGGTCCTTGCAAAGAGCTTCGCCAATGAAGTCCATGAAAGCTCCGTTTGGCAGGAATTCGTCCATTCCGATCATGTTTGCGAGCCACTAAAATGTTAATATTAAGACGAATTTTTAAGTTAGTTTTCGGATTCATGTTTTCATTTATCGTCTTAACATATTAGACGTTTTAATCAATATTAGTTCATATTGAACGGAGGCAAAGTTCTTACCTCCCTGCAAGACAATTTGAGATTAAAATTGATAGTTTAATATCTAATATGGAAAATAAGAAGACTATACGAAGCTCATAAATAACTACATTTATAATTTTTCCAGTTTTTAATTCATACAGAGGAAGCAAATGAAAGATTCCATTGTCGTATTTCATTATACATCATTATTAAGGAAAATGGGACAGATTCTGTTCGTAAATATGTAAATTATGAAAATTAACATTGAATCGTACAAAAGTGCTTCATATCACGGTCCAAGATTTTCGCATCTACTCTTTTTTAGTGATTTGTACTCGATTCCGATTACATATCGATAATGCGTCTTAACTGGCAGAAGAAAGATATTACAGATAAAATCCCTAATGCATTTTCAAGTTCGTTCAAATACTGATAATCACGTAATCGCGAAAAGAAAAACATAACGAGATTGGATGTACGTTTTAAGAACGCATGCACTTCTGAAAATTCGTATTTTCCTCATCGCTTACCGAAAAGCTGTTCATCCCGTAAAGAGAAAAACTACAGCATCTTAAAATTCTTTTAAAAGATCCTTAACTACTCTGTATAATATTATTATTATTATTTGATTTCTCTTTTCATGGACTTTGTCCTTGTTTTTAAATCAAAACTTGTCTCCAAGTATTTTTGTACTAAATTATTTTCATTTCAAAATACAAAACACTTAGTGCAGAATCAGTTTGTGTTGTGTTTTCTGCCGGATATCGTCATCACACTGTAATTATTAGTAATATGGAAACAATGCTTAAAAATAGTCACTTACGGATACTTCGTCAACGAATGGGGTGATGAGCCTGATTGGGCTCCTCACTTTGCCCATGAATGCAATTGGAGCAAGAGCGTGCATGGAACGGATCTTGGTGTTGTACTGGGGGAGCATAGAGTTCAAGACAAAGAACATGGTGGTTCCCATGGAATGTCCAGCGTAGAAGAGCTTGGTCTGTCCGGTCTTCTCGAGGACGTAGTCAATTTCGGCTGGGAGATCATGGATTCCCATTTCATGCCAGCTGCGTGGTACAATCATACATTAGAATCAACTATTAATTCCAAGAATAAGTTTTGAGGCGTGTGAATTACATTTTTCGAATCGTGGAATCTACTGAGAAACTGTGCAGGATAGTCTTGCTAGATTTTACTATTCTTTCCAACGATTAAAGTAATTCCAAAAGACATAATTTAGTTTAGGACTTCGTATGAAAAGAATACGAATAATCGATTTAAACCATTTTCTATGTCAACATTGTTACATCATGTCTTTCCAAAAGTTTGAACTTAACAGTTTCATTTTGTATACCATTTTACAGTTGTAATTTACAGATCATCGTAAGTGATTTAAAAGACGAAAATGTACACACATTTAATTTAATCGTTCATCTCGTCTCACGAATGAATGTGCAACGTATGAATGCAGAAGTTGAAGCATGCAAAAGAACATGCAATTTTCGGTTTCAACTTACATTCGGAAATCTATATATCTATAACATATTCCCTGTTTCGTCGCCAAGTATAAGCACTTTTTACCATTTTACCTAATGGCTACGTACTAATTAACGAGAAAAATAAATCTTATTTATAAATGTTTACCTGAAATCCCAAAATTTGTGATCCTTATTTGGGTCAAGTTCAATGTGAGCTCTGGAATATCTGTTTCCACGTGCGTTTCCCATCCAGACGTCATAACCAGCGTCGGCAAGGATGTATGCTGCAGACAAAGTAAATGTCATTGAATTCCCTTTTCTAAACTTGATTGCTTCCGATTCAAAGACATTTTACGTTGTATTTGAATATATTGGCATTCCTCAGAGAATGTTTATACAATGTGATCAGTTTTTGAAGTGTATTTATATCTTGTAGTCTTTCTGTTGACATTACTAAGTATCAATATGCTTGACTAGTAACATTTCATGTACAAACAGTAAGATTTTTTCGTGTATTGATTGGAATCGGTGGAAGTGGAATCGATGTTTTTATACGCCAGTGTTTTCTAAACTAATAATAGATAACTCTTTCTTGTGAATAGATGACCCTTACCGAAACCCTGTTCTGGTCCCATGATGACCCAGTCAGATGAGCTGGCGATCAGACCGTGTTGCAAGAAGACAACGGGCCTGTCGGTGCTGTTATCCTTGAGACCATAAGGGATACGGTGCATGGTGAGTAGGTATCCATCATCGGTTTGGACCTGATGGGCCTCTATTGGATAGCCACGTCTCTTAACCAAGTCAACCTGAAGAAGAATTCCAATTATGAGCAAATTTAAATATTTGTCTTGAGATGGCGCCGTATGAAGTTTAAGTGTAATGAAAACTATATCGATGAGCTATCACGAAATGGTACAAGTCCCTACTAATTTAATTGCGATATATAATGAAAAAATAAGCCTAACTGTAATAGAGGTTGTATGTATGTACGAAATATTTTTAACGACTCATTGACGTAAATGTTTCTCAAACATTTTACGAATTACACTGTTTAACTCCAGACATAAATAGCATTGCGAAAAGAAACGTAGAGTTGTCAGTTTCAATCATTTTGTAATGATATGGTGTGCCTTAATTAATCATTCTAAAAGTTTACTAGCATCTTAAACTTATCGCAAAGTAATTACTGGAATAAAACTCTAACGAATTGAAAGAATCCTAAATTTTTGTAGATATTTTCAAAATCTATTTCTCGATCTTTTAAAATCATTTTTAATTATTTTATGAAACGAAGACGAGGAACGATCCATGATTTCTTCTTTACTCCGCTGCACTATATTTGTTGCACAAATCTTACTTTATACACATCTCATAATACGTTTCCTCGAAATTTAGTCTGTTTTCATGATAATAGATTTAATTTGACCGTAAGAGATTCTATCTCTTAATACATATCTGCTTCAAGTTGCGAATCTATAGCGAATGTGGTTGCACCTTCTTTCCTGTGATGGTATATGACGTTATATGGGGAAATGATTGAGGAAAAGTGTTAAAATATATAATAAATGAATAGACAAAGCCTTAAATTTGTGGAACTCAATCCTAATTCGAAAAGAAAATAAATTAGCTAACTAAATAAGATATCTAAGTGGAGTTAAGTTATTGCCTTTGAGAATTATGTATAAGATTTAATCCTTATGTAATCAATAGGATTGAAGAAAATTTTTAACTCAATTTATCTCGTACTAGTTTTAGCTACTCAAAAGTCTGATCAGTCATATTTCGCTATGTATCATTACTATCTCATTAATATACTTGTTTCTGTTGGATTTACCTGAAAATATTATTCTCTTCAAAGGAAACGTTAAGCTCTTTATAGCTATGATTATAGTCAAACAAACAAAAGGCTATATTAACCCACTTTATCAAAGTGTCAGTTCCAATTAAAATTTCTAGAAGGTGTGTTTAGTGTGTTGGACAATCCAGAGCGTATTCAACAAACAGTTATTAGCCTCTTTAACTTAAGTATAGGTAACGTATGAACTGAATTTCTATAAACTAAATCAATCCGTTCTTCGATTGTTTACTTACAGTTCCCAAGTAGATATCCGGATTGTCGTCAGGGTTATCTCCCAAACGGGCTTCGAACTCAGCCCTCGCCAGGAACTCGTCCCTCAATGTGGCGCCAAAGGCAACCCCGATGAGCGCCAAAGCGACCAAGACAATCTTCAAAGAACCCATCTCTGAAGAATATTCCTCGCTTTGGTCGGAAACACTTCAGTAAGTGATGTCTGTTATCACCTCTCTCTATATATAGGCGAAATCTGTAGATTTATCTCGCGAAAAAATGGAGATCAGCTGGAGCTCTTGACCTTATCCCTTTGAATCTACCCCATGCTATTTGCAGAGATAAGGCCAGGTGTACAGTTTGTATTCCTCTATTGAGTGACGTATCTTAATTCTAGGAATCTATTTTCTATGCGTTTCTATGAATAGGGTACGCGGAAAACGAGACGAGAATAAATCTCGTTCAAGGCGATTCAAAAAGTTTTCTTAAATGTGGAAGCGATTATAAATTTCGGATGTGATAGTATTTTTTCCTGAATTTGATTCATAATTATATTTATAGAAAATCCTATTCAGGTAAGTGACCGAAAAATATAAATAAAAAGACATAATTTATATTCTATTTTAATTCTTAATTAGATACAGACTTCGAACCTAATGGTCGGTTTACAGGTGTAAAGGTATGTACGGGTTATAATTAAGACAGTCACCTTTCTTATTGAAGAAGAACTGTATTATTTGTGCATCGTTTTTCCCGTCCTATAAGACGCACCGCCGCATAAGACGCACCTGGATTTTTCAGGTTAGGATTTACAAAAAAAAAATCTAAAATACTTGGATAATGCAGAAAAGAATTTTAATGAAAACATTTTACATAAAAACGGAACTTTAATATTAAAAAATAATAAGCGAATATATCAGAGTTTATTCATCATAGAACCCCAAAAACTCCTCATCACTGCTGATAAAATCATACGCGTAGATATTTTATATAGAGTCCTCACTTTCCTCATACAAAATGTCATCTTCACTTCCATCCAGCGCATTGCTGATTCCAAAATTTTTGAAAGTCTTTATGATAGAGCAGCACCCATTGCAAGATTAAACTAAACATTCTACATTGTATGTATTTCTGATATATCCGGGAATTTTTTTAAGGAAGTTAGACATCGACATATCGAAACCTTAAATCTTTCCAGTTGGCAAATCTGACACAGACCATTTGGCCAACTTAACGTAAAGAAGATGAGAAACCTAACGTTTACAATTTTGCCAACATAACATAGACCAGTTGCCAACTTAACCGTTTTCCCTTTCCAACGCGAGCAAGTATTTAGCATGGTTTGAAAAATGTAGGTTTAAATTATTTAAAAAAAGTTATTATCAAAATTTTTCATAAATTGAACAATTTCCAATACTTGAAACACTAAAAAATACTTAATCGTATTTATTTATTCTGTCAAAACGGTTGCTTATTATAGGACGAAGTTATAACCGTGATATTCGTATACCATCGGCGCATAAGACGCAGGCTAATTTTAAAGCATATTTTGGAGAAAAAAAAGTGCGTCTTATCGACCGGGAAATACTGTATATATATTATGAATATTTTCCGTTAAGCAAAGGTGTTCCAGCTTGATTATCGTTTGATCCAGATTCCCCAATTGGTCTCTAAAGATGATTTTAAGAAGTGCCGAATAGTATTATAAAACCTCTCACTGAACTCGCATTCCCGTATTGTCTTTTTTGAACCAATACTGGCGCAAGAAACGGTTATTTCATATGTCTTATTTTAAATTACATCCTTCAACTTTTCCACTAAATATTGTATTGAACGTTTTTTCATCGTGAAGTTTTTAAAAGACATGTTCGACCTTCACGAATTGATTACATATCAATCTATTATTTAATATATTGTTTAATTCACTAGATCTATTAAATTATAGTGGTTGCTAAATTTATTAAAAGGTCTGAATTTGTTTACATACAAGTTTTGATAGAACCAACGAATCTACTCTCTATAGCAACGAAAGAAGTATCGAAGAATCGAAGTACGAATTAAGCAACATAATTCATATTGTGATTTATACGCAGTTTTAACAGAACGAAAGGAAATGAAAGGAATGAATTGTAAAATTGGTTTCGAGGTAAAAACTAATCTAGTTAATAGCATCTGAGCTGAACAGAATCCGTTGGTTAGGTAACAATTGAAAATTAGAACCAACGAAAAAAAGATATTTTAAAAATTTAATTATAAATGCCCGCCATGTGTATTTTATAGTAACTTGAAATATTAGTTTTAGGAATTTTTAAATCTCTTTATTAATTGGAAGGAACGAGATTCATTCATTTTTTGATGGAAATAAATAAGTAATAATGACGAATGACGCATTTCATCCATAAGATTCGATAACGGAAGGTGATCAAGTAACTGTTTCATGAAATGCTGCTCAGGTGTGTTTACTTCACTAATGAAAAATCCTTCATTCGTAATCAGTCGATGATTACGGAAGCTGGACTTCATAACTCACGTTGAGAAACAGTCGAGTGATTGGAAATAAGTTTTTCTACATCGTTATCACCTCCGAATGCGATATATATTTTCCTTACATGCAATAGTCAAAATTGCTTCCTTTGGTGTATTTATGGCGATAAATTGGAGTCTAAAAGATGTGCACATTCTTGCTTGGTTTTCATTCCATTTAGTCGAAAAAGTTCCATGTATTGTTTCATGAGTCTCATTTCCTTTTTTAGTTCTTTCTTGCTTAAATTATAGGGGATATTATTACAGATAAAGATTTGATAATAAAGTTAATGCTCCTTATCTGATATATTCTTTCAATTAAAAAGTTCGTGAAATTTCATACACTCGTAGTACTGTATCCATTAGAGATTGGTAAAAATTTAGATCTCTTTAATGTTCTGGAGAATTCTTCAATGACTAGCTTATAATATCTATATTAACATATATACTTTAAAAATTATCTGCCTAAGAATAGTATTGCATTCCCGACTCCGCTTTGTTAGAAACAATGAATTAAACCAGGAAAACCATAAACAGCAAAGTCTTCGCAACAATATTTAAGTAGAATACTGTTTATCACTGATTGTTTGCATTGTAAATATGTTAGCGTTTCATTCAACTTTTTCGTTTCTATCAATCAGCTACTGATTGACCACTTTAGTCTTATCAAATGAGTGAACGAACCTGAATGGCTGAAGATGTGTACGTATGATAAATAATATTTAAAATTCACACAATAATGTTTAAAATTCACGAGGTCTGTGGTGGCTTAACGGATAAGGCGTGGGAATTCTGATCCTGCCTTGATCGTTGTGTTTGTTTATATTTCACTCGAAAACAAGCTTTTTTAATTTTAACTTTATTAATAGCGAATAATTTCCATTGAACCTTACAACTAACTTCAATCATTTTAAGGTAGTTGCTTAAATGATTTTTGAAAGAAATAAAATTTTTGTTTATTTTTTTATTATTTTATTACTGCAAATAGAGATCTAGCCTGGCTGTAGTCAATTTGTTATTTCGTTTATTTGATATTGTCACAAAGTACAAAAATGTGATTGGATTAAGCTGAAATTAGATGTTTATATTACTCATAACACTATTATTAATCCAGAGCTCTCTCTTTCCATCTTATTTTGGCCCCGATCAGAGTTGGCCTCGTAGTCACCTTTGGGCATTATGTAAGCTTCACTTTCACCCACTAAGCGTGTCTAGTGAGGAGACTCAAAATCTTATCATAGAGCAATTCCTTCGCGTCTATCGCCCACAAGAAATCGAGATGGTTGAACTTAGAGAAGGGCACGTCAAACTTTCCTCTTGCATTCGGAAGTTGTTTGTACAGTTTCACGACATCCTATCGAAAAAAAAACAAATTTAGAGATCATACTTTATGTCATATAATGTGAAACGGAAAGTTTTATATCACAAATATTTCAATGGGAAGAGATTATTTAGTTGTAAATATAAATTTTCGTTGTGACAAATACAATGAGTATTTCACGAGCCTATATGTTATTAAGAGCCTGCAATGGCTAATCCTTTATGAAGGCCAACATATCAATTTACAAGTACAGTTATTCAGATTATTGCAATGATTATGAGAATGAAATGTATTGACTGAGAAAGTGGACTGATTCTTGGAATATATAAAAACCTAATTGATTCAGAGAAGTAATATAATTAGGATGTTACTTGGTTACAATATTTGTTACTTTATTTATTAATTAGAATTATAAGTTAGAATTCATTACACGTTTGATAAATATGCGGAATAGTTTTCTCGCAGAAAGAACTCGAATTCATTATAGTTTCCAAGATAACTCAATTATATTACTATTTAGTTGCAAAAATCATATCAGTTTTAATTATTCATGTCAGGGGTTATTGTATATCATAATATCCATTTAGTAGTTTTCGCAGAACCATTTTGTTTAGAATACTCCTCTGCAGTTGGTTTTTATTACTGAGCAAATGAAATTAATGGATGAACTGTGAGTGTTAAATATTTTTATTTTGTGTTAATGAGGATAATTTGGAATATAATTTGAATCATGTGAATACAAGGTATCTCTGGACCTCAAGCTTGCGGCTAATTGGATGAAATTTTAATGAATCTTTTCAATACAATTCTTTTATATTAAGGTTTAAAATATTGATATGAACGATTATTATGGTAAGCGTATCTGATAAGTTTTGTAGCGGAACTTCTAAGATTCATTTAAATATACTCATTTCTAGATTTCAATACTTCACTCTATATGCGTATGTGTAGATAAATGTATATATGATACGTAAATTCCTTCAGTTCATGTTATAAAGTAGATTTCCTCCACTTACCTCAATGGAAGCCATCCAGTCATTCTCTGAATAATGCAGATAGACTGGTGCAGTCACTTGACCGAGGTCATACTCGGGAGGTGTGATTTTACCATATTTCTTCAAATTTCCAAACAATCCGTAGTCAAATTGCCTAAATTTGCCTGAGGAAAGTAAACAATTATGAATTCACTGACGACAAATATATTTTAAATTTCGATCAATCTTTGACCAAGCGTACCTGAGTTGATCTCTTGGGCGTAATGAATAAGAGTCTTGGACGAAGTTCCAGCTGGAGTGTGTCCAGTGATAACAGGAACCATGGTCTGTCAGAGAAACATTAAATTTTTTTGATGACGAATAGCAATTTTTTATTTTCATTTCAGAGTGAATTACATTCTCATACAAATGAAGTAGGTTACTATATGTATTTACCAATCGGTTATTTGGGAGAATTTTGAAAACACCAATTTCATCTTTTTTCATTCCTATATACCAATCTATATGAAATTGGAGTTAACTTTACGTAGATATAGACTAGATTCTCGTTACATAAATGCATCTACAAGTTACAATAGAAACAGATAAAATTAGGACGTAATGTTTTGTAAAATTCAGTTGAAGGCATGTGATGATGAAATATGTATGTATAATCTTAGTTTTATGACTTTTTGATACATTTTTTGATTCAATTTTGGCTTTAGATATTTATATTCATATCTATAGACTGATTACTCAAGCCAACGATATTATAGAGATGATATCTGTCTTAGTTTACGCATATTAGAATATTATCAACGATACAATCACATTTTGAAACAGTGAACAGAAAAAAGTGTAGAAAATTATTTCAGTTTGGAAAGATAATTAGTATGATTTGAATTTCGATAGAGAAAAACATTAACTCCTTGTCTCAACTCTAAACATGAGAGGGTTCATTTTTTCTCCTCCAAATACATTTGCTTTTATGAAGCCTTGAGCTTCTCATCATGAAAAGGTCTCATTTACATATGGTGTTCTATTTTGTGGTTAAACTCACCTGATTCAGTTCCACGGAGTCGTATCCGCAAAGAAGGAAGAATACATTGTCGCAGAGGACATTGGTAACTGCGTGATCGTTGCAAGCGACTGCTCCCAAGAATTCGAGGAAGTCAGAGCTGGGCAAGAACTCTCCCACTCCAAACATCTTGATGATCCACTGCAAAAAGAATAATAGATAGTTTGATCAAAAATATTCACTCATATATGATAGGAATTATTAATTTCTCCATTATATATAAGTTTGCAGTATAACGGATTAGATATTTGCAAGAAATTAGGAGCTATAATGAAATCATATTTAATTACGCTCATAATAATATGCTTATAATATACCCCTGGTTTAAGCACTAGCTTGTATTAATTGTAACGAGCGAAATAATTTATCAAAATACGAAGATTATATGAATAGCTTACTCGATTTTATGGTCTTTCGATAAAAATATTCGCTGATTAGAACTATCACTCATATGGAAACTAAAGTAGCTAAATATTCTCTAATGGCGTGAAAACATTGAAAGAGCCTATTACTATACGAGGCCCAGTTACAAAATTCTAGCCTATGGTACTCGTGTAAACAATACAATCTTTACCTCAATGATGTCTATGAAAGGAGCCAGCAGCCTGATTGGAGACCTAATTCTGCCAAGGAAAGCCACAGGGGCAAGTGAGAATTGTGCCCTGATCTTGCTGTTGTATTCTGGTCTAGAGGCTGCCATGGCATAGAACATAGTTGTTCCCATAGAGTGACCAGCATAGAACAGATTGCTTTCGCCAGTTTGTGACAGAATGTAGTCGATCTCGGCTGGAAGGTCGTACATTGCCATTTCATGCCAGCTAATGAAGTAGTGGATTTTAAAAATTATTATAGTCCATTAAATAGTCCTCTTGAAAGTAGTGCCATTTTAAAATGGATCCTTTTCGCTTTTTATAGAAATATAAATATATATACAGTTATTGGAGCATAAATTATTCTGTTGATACTTTTTAACTGAATAAATATAAACTTTTCAGTAGTACTAGTACTTTTGGATAGATTCAGCTACCCTTTCAATTATTATAGTAAAAGCTTTTGCATGAGTGACATCTATTCAATCTACATTCACTTTTAAAGTAATATCAGATAGTACTTTTTATGAGCTAATTCACTGATTCATTTGAGATCGTTTGATTTCGATGAAAGATTTTAAATAAGTTATAAGAAGCCATGATCACCTGAAATCCCAGAACTTCTCATCTTTGGGTTCCATGGAAATATGAGCTTTTGAGTATTTGTTGCCCCTTGCGTTTCCCATCCAAACGTCATATCCAGCATCCGCAAGGATATAAGCTACATAAAATGAAAATATGTATGAATTTTGGTTTTTAAAATCATTCTAAAAAATCACGAAGTGAGAGTCAATTTAAGAAGATAATAACATTGATTGATAAATGGTTTACTATTAAGTTGCAAAATCCGTAGCATTGTGAACTTTTCTATTCATTAGTGTTTGATTATGGATTATTTATCTTCTCGATTGTTTTTAAAATAAGAGATCACAAACCAATACTTAATTGTATTAAACGTTTAGTGTATACATTCATTATCTACAAGGGAATTTTAGGGACATTACGATTACGCGATTCTCCCTGGTTTGTAATAACATAATTTGTGTTGATGAGGTCTATTTCAAAATGGTACTTTAAATAGTTTTTCGTGTTATTGATCGAATCTGATGCAAAAAATTTGACATTCTAAAATCTTCTTCCTCAGCGTGCATATATAGTTATTATTTTTCCAAGGTGATAAATATTTAGTCTAAATTCAATATGAAATGAATTGACTTACCGAGACCCTTTCCTGGTCCCATCACCACCCAATCTGCAGAGCTGCAGAGGAGACCATGCTGTAGGAACATAACACGCCTTGGTTTGTTAGGGTCCTGACCTTTCCCGTATGGGATACGATGCATGGTCAGGATGTATCCATCAGTAGTTTGCACGGTGTGAGATTCCGCTGGATAACCGTGATATTCTATGAGCTCCGGCTGTAGGAAAATAATAATTCAGCACTTTTGAATTTGTTACGGTCATAGGAAATCAACAACGTCAATTTTCAAATACGATCTTTTTGCAATTGAGTTCAAAGATCATATATAACACGGTCAGATTTCATTAGGATATTCAAACTCAACGTTTATCGAGTGGAAAAAGATATTTCATAAGGATAACCATACGAAGAAAATTAAATGGTGCAAATCAGGTTTGTGAGGAGTAGAGATCATGAGAAAGATTAAATTTGAAACAGGAAGGGGGGAGATAGATTTATCAATGAATAAGAGAATACAAAGGAGTTAAAGTGAAAGCAATCAAACTCTGTTTTTGTTATAAAGCTGTAAAAATCCTTTCCGGCATAAACCTATCTCTACTATTAATTTTTATAGTTCAGTTATACATGCATATACGTTGAGTCTTAAAAAAAAATCGTCCTGGATGAATTGCCTTGTTGTTTTCTGAGTACATTTTCATTACATACTCGGATTCTTGTGGAAATTTCAACGCCCGTGTTCATAAAGGTACTAGTAAAAAAAATGATTATGTTACTGGGATTGCAACATTGTTTATTACAAGTATATTTTAACCCAATTTCTCCCAAATATAAACGGATTTGTAATTTCTTCAGTTTTTATCTCTCTAATCTTTCCCTTGAAATCACTAAATTCCATTCTAATCACGAATCGGTGATTAGCTTACTGCGTATACCTTCTTATCAAAGCATTGGAAAGGAGTGTTTTTTTCCTCATTTCTCTTTTTATGTCTGATTTCAAAACTAGATTTTCCAGATAATGAGTGCAGTTATTGTTTCTTTACTCGAATCCTTTTGCACTGAAAAGAACTTTTTTACTAATTTTTTTCATTAAAAGCAACCTTTGTAAATAGCGTGATCAATTTTGAACTTAACAAAATTACAATCGTAGAGCTTTTTCATAGTATGTTTAGTCACTACGAAAATATCACTTTGAAGTAACTGCTCGGTGATATCTAGTTTCTTTCTTTCAGCTATTCGGTTTATTTTACTTTCAAAATGTATTTAATATTACGAAATTTTCTTTCCACAGACATTCATATGTTATACAACGATTTAATATTCAAACAAGTTCACAATCTTATTCTGACACTTAATGAGTTTGATCTCTCCTCGAAACTAATGTAATTTTCAGATTTGATGAATACCGTAAAGTCACAAAATTACATTCACTTTTGAAGGTAAACCACATCACTCTCTAAGTTACATCTTTTGAATTAAAATAAATTACATAAACTTATTCAAACATACTAGATGGTCTCTCAAAATGAGTCACTATTGTATCCAGACTGATCCTTTAAAACAGAAAGTATTATTCATGACCAAATAGATTATCAATTTTATCAGATATAATCAGATAAATTAGAATCAGATATAGTGCATTTGTTTCGGGTATAGTTCTCAGAAATTTAATTGCTAAAACGTTCAAATTAATATCCTACTATAAATATAAGCTCAGAAAAAGTGTCTCTTGTGATTTTTTGGTTTGTTTTTATTCCTTATTTAAGGAATTTACTTTTTAACTTCATCTCTCTCATTCTTTATCATATTTGAATCAAATATTTGACATTGTGATTCAAACAACTTTGTTAGCTCTGCAAAGGTTTCAATTTATACTTAATTTCCATACGAATTTCGTTAAATTTGAATGAAAACAATTGTAGGCTCACTTCCGTGGTAAATGCTGATGTTTCCAATGTAGAGTAATTGTTATCATTAATAGGGGAAAGGGTTGTCAACGATATATGTAGAGCCCTTGGACTCTCTATATGCACCTAAAGAGCGTCTTGTGTTCTTGTCGTGTGAATATACTCACGGTGGACATGAATATCTCCGGGTCCACATCTTTGGGATCCCCAACAGCCAGCCTTTGATCCACCGAGGGTCTGGCAGAAGCAACCGCTAGAATGGTAACCAAAACAAAGACGGATATCTTCGCCATTTCTCCCTTTTGTTCCCTCTGCGATTGCTGTGGTAACCACTACGAGATGATCTGCGAAGGACTTCCCTTCCTCTGCCGGACATTAATATATATACCTCTAAAGCTCCTTAATCTAGAAGGGATGGTGAAGATCCACGACTTTGAGTGCCTGTCATTTTGGGATTACAACATTTTTTTACGATTCCCCTCTACGTAAACACTCGAGTTTTTTGCTTCCAACAGTATCGCTTGAAATCCAGTTTGTCGTTTTTGATTGATGTGGATAGTTTGCCATAATCTCGTATCAGCGGTGATTTTTAGAATAGATTTGATAAATGATTAAAGTTTTTTTTCCGATGGGAAAGACTATACAGAGTTTTGCTAAACATTTTCGTATCTACCTCTTTTATTTTTTTTTGCTTTTTTTAGAAAGAAAAACGTGTTTTTATTTGATTCGTGTCATTCTAGTACGTAGAGAGGTGTATTATCTAGAAAAATCTCGCGAACTTTCGTTTCAGGTCGAGATTAATAGAAACAAACAAATTAGCGATTGTTTTTTTTACGATAATTTTCTTCGTATCACAGTTTTTATTAATTTGATATTTCACGAGACATGACAAAAGAATCATTCCTATTAACCTGCAAAGTTAAATAAGCTGACCGATAAGATGATTAGAGATTATTATCTGGTGGGAGGGTCATATAAATGTGGATCGTCGATCCCTAACTTCTTGATAATCTTTTTAAATTACATTGAGATAACACAAGAAATGTGTACAAAAATTCATGAATGTGATTGACTTTGTCGTTATCAACGAATACTAGCAGTGCATTTGTACCTGTAACGCACCATTACGATTGGCATGGCAATGGAAATTTTGTATACGTCATATATTAAATAAAATGACTCTCTATGCAAGTAGATCTGAACGTGTCATAGTAAATGTCATCCATGGATCTCCCTCAATATTAAGCTTCATACGTAACCAACCTTATATGCGAATATATGAGAATTCTCACGATAATTGAAGAGGTAAACTATAAATTTCAAATGTAAACTCTTTGCGGATTAGCGCAAGAGGATGTGCCATTCGCTTAGTGCATCCTCATGTATCTTGAGTATGATTCCACTGTAAGTTTCGAATATTTAAGTCGCAGACAAAATTATTTGATTCTGGTATGGAAGAGTGCTTGCTCAATTTTTGCTAGAACCATTAAGATAGATGTTCATGTAACATATTTTTATGCAATATATATGTTCCTATGTAATAATAATTTTAATGTTGATTTGCATCTCAGGATTATTTTTGAAAATACATCCTTATGTCATAATTTCGAATAGTGCTAAGATCATTCGCTTAGTATGAGTCAACCAACTGTCGTTGAATAATTATTGGAAAAGCGATCCTACGATTAAAAAACAGTAGTTATTTCAAGTAACATTTCATACGTTTGGCAAATATTTCAATTTGATTTTATGATAAATTAATTCATTTAATAACAACATAGTATTTTAAATATGGCTTTATTTCATATTCAATATGTTGCTTGGCAATATGGCTTCATTCAAAATCATGACGGATTCATCGAAGAAAAGACTTTAAATTCCGTGGAAACATGATTTTGTTTACTTTTTAAGTTCCCTTGGTTACTTCAAATGTGACTCCATTACTGACATTATTTTATCATAAACAAGAGTCTTCACATCGATGGCCCATAAGAAATCAAGATGATTGAACTTGTCGTGTTGAATATCTATCTTCTCTTGTAGATTGGGTAGTTTCGATGCTAAGAGCTCGACATCCTGTCAATGAAAAAGAAACCATTGTATTACAATTCATTATATGATTTTATGCTGCAGTTTCTTTCCCCAATGATTAGATATCATAAGAAATACGCTTCCACTGGATAGTAATATTACTAATTTAAACTATTATATTTTCATTATTAACCATTTAGAAAACGGAATATTAACAATTTACAATGCAATACACAAAATACATCTTTTTGGTGTATAAACAGAGGTTTCAACATTTTCAGCAAATTTAATATTCTTTTGATATTCTATTGTGTTATTTTATTGATATCTGCTCTAAACTTCCATGGAATATTATTCTAATGTTCCATTTACCTCAACTGCGGATAAATAGTCATTCTCTGCATAATGTAGGTACACAGGCGCAGTAACCAAACTCAGATCATAGTTTGGGGGCGTCTCTTGGCCGTATATGTTCATGTTTTCGTCTTTCCCATAATCAAACTGTTGAAACGCGGCTGTGGACGAATAGAAACATAAAGTATCCATGAGAAATTGGATCTAATTCTTGCTAATTTAAATTATGAATAATTTATTAAACTTTCATTATTCAGACTTTTACTGAAATAAATAATTACTTAGTATTTAAGTTTTTTAAATCCTCGTTTGGATTTTATTAGCGGTATTATTTATATTCTCGTAATATTTTTACCGGAATTAATTTCCTGTCCGTAATGAATCACTGTCTTGGATGAGGCTCCGGCAGGAACATGCCCAATTATGACAGGTATCATTGTCTGCAACAAGAAAATTGATTTTTTTAAAGAATAATAAAGAAACCATTATATAAATGTTCTCTTATGAATGAAAAAATATTGTTATTTTCATATCATTATCGATCAATAAGACTATTTTTTTCCTTGAGTTCCATCCACTATCCGCAAAGCTACTCTCACAGTCAGATAAAATACACAAATTCAAGCACAACATAATTACATTGTGCCAACCTTTTTAGTAGAGGTTTGCCATACTGATATATAGTGTGTATCTACTTGTAATACGTTTTAGTTGAATGAAAGTTATAAATAATTTTATATAGTATTTTCATGACGTCCGTTTTATAATTTAGGAGGGTAAGAGATATTTCTATGTAATTTTTTTAGGAGCATATATATTCATTCCATCTTAATTTTAATGTGGACAAAACTAATAAAGTTTTGCACTAATAAAGCTAGAAATAGTTCTGTATGAAGTTACCTCGTTCAGTTGCTGAGAGTCGTATCCACAGAGTAGGAAGAGAATGTTGCTGCACAAAGACTGCGTGATTGCATCGTCCTTACAAAGTGCTGCTCCCACCATATCCAAGAGGTCTGAATTTGGGAGAAATTCATCGATTCCAAAGAACTTGGCAACCCACTGTTTATAAACAAAGTGATAAGCTTCCTTTATATAAATACATATTCATTAAAGTCGCTAAAAATACGTTCCCCAAAATATATCGTATTTTTACTATTGAGATCTATTAGGTTCATGTTCTTGGGTTACATGTCGTGTAATTTACTCTATAATTATTTATTATTGTAGTTCACTGGTATCCATGGTAATATTTACGTTAATTAACTTAACGTAAATTGATGCAAATGAAAACTTGACAAAAACTGCCCATATAACAAAATGCTTTTGGTCTTTTCAATAGGCGAAGGAAAATATTTCCTTAAAGAATGAAAATCAGTGAAACAAAAAATGAGCTTATGGAACAGCAATGTTGATTCTTAATTCTAATAGAAGAGAATAACAAAATAATCGAATAATTAAAAAATTAACAATCTTTTTCCAGTATCGATTATCATATTTTCAGATGCAATTTCTCACCTCTATTTCATTCACATACGGAGCAAGGAACTTCAGTGGGGTCTGTAGATTACTCATGAAGGCGACGGGGGCCAAAGAGAACTGTGCCCTTATCTTTTCGTTGTATTCTGGTCGAAGGGATCCCATCACGTAGAACATTGTGGTTCCCATGGAATGACCTACGTAGAACAGCTTCTCTTCTCCAGTCTGCGATAGAACGTAGTCAATTTCGGCTGGAAGATCGTATTTACCCATCTCGTTCCAACTGCAGGGTTAAGGGATTTTGTTAAGGAATAATTATTCATTATTTCCACGAAAAAATTGTCGCATAAATTAAGAAGAAGGTTTTTTTTAGATGTAAAAGTACGGTCAGGGGTTGAGGAGTGTATAAAATGTTCTAACGATGATGAATTGATTACGTATCAATTCATCATCAAAAAAAAAAAAAAAATTAATACATATATTTAAAGTGTTTTAAATAAATGAGTACGTTGTAAGAGTTTTTCATTGAAAAGTGTATTCACAAAGAGTGATTAAAGATTCTAAACCATTTTTTCCACGAGCAGTGGATTTTAGGAATAATTTGATGACATATCATAGGTCAGAGGTGCCATTGTTTAGGAATATAAAAAAGAGAGATAACTCACGTGAATTGCCAGTATTCTGAGTCATCAGGGGAGAGTGTGGCATGAGCTCTAGAATAGTGGTTCCCTCGTGCATTGCCCATCCATACGTCATATCCTGCATCAGCTAAGATGTACGCTAAAATTCCGTAAGATATTATTAAAATTAATTTATAAAATAGCTAACTAATTTTTAGGTATTTAATTTATAAAATATATTAATAATTTTTTTAAGATAACTAGAGATTTTCATAGAGTATGCTATTTTTTTTCTTTATCTTCCTTAAATTCTACTATCATTTCAGCAACGTCTAAAACTGCTAAAATATGTTTTAAATTATTCTGAAATGAAAAAGTCAAAGAAGTGGATTTCTCTTCAATTTCAATCATATTTGTTCGTTGCTTTGCTGACAAATAGTATCAAGGTTGAAAAATTGTTGTTGGGTGGACAAAAATCAATAATAAAATCTAGAATACATTTCATTAAAAATACTGATACCCTAAGGAAAATTCAATTTTCTGCAGTCATTTTCTATGAATTTAAATATCAGATATTTAAATTGGATATATACTATAAAGTTTATTTATTTAGTGATAAGTTTGATAAATAATGAAAAATACATGCATTAATGATATAAAACTACACATTATTGAATTAACCCACTTTTTTATGTGAGATTATTTTATTATTAAAATTATATATATATGTATATTATTTTAAATATATTTAATAATATTATTATTGTTTTATTACGATTTATTTACGAGTTTTGTTTGATTATATACTATGTGTACTAAAACGATTGTTTTTAATTCTCCAACATTGAAACAAAAGAACTCTGACAATCTTATCTCGTCTTGAAATTTTATCAAATCCAATGCATCTTGAAGGTTGTGATAGACAGGTAATAAATGGAATCAAATGTAACCAGTATAGGAGATTAAAAGGATTAGGCGCTAAATAAAACATAGCTACTATTTTTCCGATTAGATAATTTAGAGATAAAGTTATGTGATTAAACCAGCATGGAAGGGTATACAAGAAGCTCGATTCATGAATCATAAGAAGTTAATTATGCTCAGAATGTTTTGACAATTAAATAGTATTCTACTAAGTTAATTGCTATGGAAGAATTAAGTTACTTCTACTCAATGTATTCCTTTTCAAATTCTGTTCTTGGATGCTTTACCACTATACTTCTTTTTCTACAAAATCCATTTTTCCGCCTCTAATTCGTGGATAATCCTTTTCACGTAGATAATGAGAAACACTTCAACTCCTAATGCTATTATTTAAATTGAACATTTCTCATTTCCATCCTTCTTTTACTTTCTCAAAATACGCCTAGTACAAAAATAATGTTGCGGTTTTAATTAAACTTTGATCAATTATTATTTTGAAAATCATAGGTAATAAATACTTAAAATAGAACGACCAAGTAAATAATTCAATTGTTCTTCCTTAAAACGTAAAATGTTTTAGTAATGGTATGCTTTTCCTAATATCATATCCTAAAACTATGTTTTGATGAATGATATTGATTCCTGAGAATAAAAAGGAATACGCGACTTATTGGAAAGTGTTTACTGTTGGTAAATGTTTCAAAAATAACCCAGACGGACAATAACTCTGAACGTTCGGATATCATTAATGTATCATCTGTTGATCACTCGCGTGATCGCGTAACGTCTTAATCAGCAAATTATAAACTTCTAGATACTGACGTCTTTAATCCCTCGTATCTTTACAATGTATCTAGCCGAGAACATTTTTTATTTTTTCTCGCCAGCTTAAAGCTAAAATTAATCTATTCATTGGTAAAACATTAATGAAATATTTTCCGTCAGTAAAATTCCATCCAAATACAAACTTATTATCTCCGTAGAGATTTAGCTTCTAATTGTTTAATAGCACATCATATCTATGAAAATATGTATGAAATTTACTTATGAACTTCTTGTTGCGCATTATTGATATCCATCCAGACTCATTTTGATCCTATTGCAAATATTTCTATTCATTTCATTATTTCATTTGAGTAGTAGACAAATTGAAATTAAAGGGATATTCATCCTCTGAGGATTGATTAATTTTCGTCTTTGTGTGCTTCAAATTCAATAAATTCTCTAAAATGCTTACTCTCTTACGAATAAGTATCTATATCAAACAGCACACCTGCGTAATTATCATCAAAGTACAGGTAATCACCTTCTTGGAAATGGGTTGCATAACGATAGCAATCTAAGTTCTCAGGTGATGAAAATCTCGACAGATGCAATACAATTGGAGATGTACGTATGAGTGTAATTATCACCTTGAAAATCCCACTATTACACCACATAATCGTTTGAATCACTTTCTGAATTGTTTAGATAATGTCACTATTAACTGATCGTCCATATTAACCGTATTGTTAATAAATGTCCTTTAGTATACAAGAGAACTGTTCAGGACGCACGATGTTATACATTGATATTTATAAATCCAAAGTTGTCTATAATTGAGAAGATTTCAGTGAATTAGTGTTTTTTGTTATATTTTTTGTATTTGGACAAAAATAGAAGTTAGAAAAAGACAGTTATGACTATTCTATATGTATGTACACTATCGAGTTAACCTCATTTAATCATGTAGCTGTATTTGTATATTGCAAATCCATAATTCTTACTTTGTTAGTACTGTTAATTCTCATATATTATTAAAATCTACTAAATGGACGGAATTTGGTGAAACTATACAATTTAACAGTTGTCTTAGATTGGTACTTCTCTAAGATACATCTAGGAATGTAAAAGAACCTTCATTACTCAGACAAATTCGCACAATGACTTCATATATACTTCGTTTGATACCGTTTCGAAATTAGGAGCTATTCTCCAATGTTTTGCGACAATATCGAGAAAAAATATCTCTATAGATTGTTTATTTAAGAAGATATTTCATTGGAGATTTATTACCGAATCCCTTTCCGGGGCCCATGATGACCCAATCGGAAGAACTGCAGAATAGACCATGTTGCAGGAATACGACGGGTCCACCAGCGTTCTTCGGTATTCGGTGCATCGTCAAATAATACCCATCCTCCGTCTTCACCTGGTGTTCTTCCACTGGATAACCGTAATATTTGATCAACTCGGGCTATTAGATGGAAGAAATATTGCAATTAATCGAACTTTATCATCCTTGCTTTAATGCATGGACGGTGTCACTAGAACACTACGTTTTGAAACATGTTACATGTAAAAGTATTTTCTTTAGATTTCAACTTATAATTTCTTTCGAAACTTTAAACTTATGAAATAACGATGATTATAATAATCCAGAATAAACTCTGTACCTAAGCAAAATTACGAAATCTCCTTACGAACTAGAAGGAAATAAATTCGTGAATTGCCGGTGGAAACGGTCTCTAGTGAATTCATTTTATTGATACTTAAAGTAACGAAGTAACGAAATGATAAGAATAACTTTAGTTGCTATGACATCCCTGAAAAATCAAACAGCCATTCCTTCACAACGTAAGCTATTGTTGCACGAATGTAATACATACGATATTTCTGCATCATCATTGTAGATACTGAAATATTCCAAAAAAAGGGCATCGAACTGAGAAAATTCAAACGTATTAAATTCTTATTGGATATTTCAATGTGTCTAGGAGTAATATATCTGTTAGGTCATTGATATTGTTACGATTAGTAAATTGGAAAGCGTGATCTTCAATAATTAAAGTAGATCCGTGGTTCGATTGTAAAAGTAGGACTTTCAATCCTACGTCATACCAACCATGGATAACTTTATAGAAAGAAAACATTGGGTTGGGAAAAAAATCGAGACATTTACTTTTTTATCACAATATCCATAATTAGAATAAAAAGAAACAGGAATGTAGTATATGTGTGCAGAAAAGTGAATATTTACTCACTGTATCCATGTAAACATCAGGCAGATCCTCTCTAGCTTCATTTTTAAGGGAATCCAAAGGATGGCTGTTGATCTGCGGTCTTGCTAATGAGAGTGCAATTAGCGAAAAAAGAACAAGTAACTTCATATTTATCCCAGTCAATTAGTGATTAAAAATTCTCAAACGTTCACTTTTAAGGTACTGATTGTTTCTGAGAGATGCTTCTAGGCAGTCTTCTCTATGATCAGCATGACTTTGGGTTTCTTATAGCTCTAGTCATCTTCGAGGACCTAAATTTTTCGTAACAATAACGCTTTGTTCTAGGAATATCTTATCCAAATATCAGAGATAAAATTGGCCTGTTCTTAGAGATAGACGATATTCTGGAGGGTTAATCCACTGCCAATGATAGCTTTCGTTGAATTAGGTGAATTTGTATCAGTTAGAATTCTTTTTTGCCGAATTTACAAATATCTTAATGCAGACAATACTCTTTATCAGCGGTTAACAGTGAAAATTCAGTCATTTCTTAAGATAAACAGTCCAAGTCTTCAGGAATCTTTTTAATCTTTATCTAGGAAAATTTGGAAAAATTAGTACATCTCTTTCACAATATATATAATTTTTCATTTATTGTTTCTTGTCACCAACCAATTTTTAAAACGTAAAGCCTAACCCAAAAAGTTCTGGTATTCCAAAAGTCTCTTTCACCCCAATAGAAGAAAGTTAATATATTTTTCATCAAAAATTTAGAATTATGAAACCAGAAAGAGTAAAGATTGAACCCTACAAAAGATTTATTATATCTACTATATTTTCGTCATTTTTCAATTTGGTTGTTAACCCTAGCGACAGAAAACAAATTATGTTTCATCAATTGCTTGAATATATTTCGTTTAGTTATCTAGTTTAAAAATACTATCTGATATCTAATTTTTCATCATTAAAGATGAGTGATTCGCACTATATAATATTGGATATTCTCTTTAAATTAATAATTCCTAATAATTATGAGTCTGGTGAGAAATAGATGTTCGAAGATGGTTAATATAGCTGCTATTTATCTTTTATTGGACACTTCTCTGTATATTTGATAGAATAGTTTTTTTGACTGTCGAGGATTCGTTTATTTAAATCTTATACTGAAATTAACTCTAATATTCATGGATTAGCCAAACTAAAAATCAAATCTTTTAGAAATTGATAGTAAAAATAGTACAATTTGATATCATATCTTTTATTCATACATATAAGTATCAATAAACTAACAATGCTTTGAATCTTTTTAAGAAAATGATTAGAAATCACATGGATGATTAGAAATCACATTCATTTATTGAGTTTACAAATTCCATCTTTAAATTTACTGGAGATATCAAATGAGGATATTGTTATATCTCAAACTCTATGTATCTTCAACTCAGGATGCAGGTTCAACCATGAGAGTGGTATAATTATATCGATAGAAACATATTTCAGTTTTCGTTTCAAGTCGACCCCAATATTTCTTAACCAGAGTCGAGTATAATTGCTGTCCGTACTTTCATGAAATAGATGACTTTTAGAAACAGTCACAATTGGTTCATTCGATGTAACTGTACAGCGTACTGATGATTCTATCGTAAACCATGGTTTTCACTTCGTTTGCCCAGAGGAAGTCAAGATGAGTGAATTCTTCGTCGGGAATAAGGTACCTTTCACGAATGTTCGGAAGCTTTGTGGAAAGTTTGAAAACATCCTGGAATTAAAGGAAATGTGAAATTTATTACATACTAATTGCTGGTAACAGGAAAGAGATTCGATCCTTATTTAATTATATATTACATTTATGTGTTACTGTTGTTATAGGGATTTAGAACCCTTAAAATTATTTTATATTGTACCTTGACGTCTGCAAATAGATCGTTTCTTGCATGATAAAGATGAACTGGAGCTGTCACCAAACTCAGGTCGTATTCAGGAGGCGTTCGTTGTCCATACAATTCAATATTGTCATAGGCTCCATGATCATACTGTCTAAACCTTCCTAAAAATATGATTAATCAATTTTTTAAGAGCTGATATTGTAATACGTGATGAAGGTATTGATGAAATTTCTTTCTGCGAATAATTTTTACCTTGATTTAAACGTTGATTATTTTCTTAAATATTTTATCCGTGGAGTGAATACAACAAATTAATCTTATTGTTAGTATGGCTTAGAAAAGTTTACCAGAGCATAGGAATAGATTATATGATTCTATTATATTATATTATTTATAGAGTGATGGACAGATCTCTTGAAACAATGAAAATATTAGAATGAAGTGGCATTCATTTACCCGATTTGATCTCTTGAATGAAATGAATGATCGTTCTAGAAGATGTACCAGAAGGAACATGCGAAAGTACAACCGGAATCATTGTCTGTAATAAAAGGCTGAGTTAGACACATTATCGTTCATATTTTATCATTCAATATCACATATTTAACAGCAAATAATTATTTATATGTTCATATAATCGTTATATAATTATTTATAATATTCATATAATGTATAATCCATTGAGCTACTTTATCTTTGCTATTTATACCTTTTTAATTGGAGAATTATCATAAGTGACGATCTCAATGAATCGGATCTCCTATATACTTTTAATTATATTATATAACTCATTTCTCATTCGTTCTATCTTTCATGTTTTAAGCTATCAATGATAGACTTTTTTCTTTGAGCACATATTTACCTTCATTATGACCTAGACCTATTAATGGTCTGAAAAATCTGATATCGTTGAAAATCGATCAAGGACGAATTTAAGTTTAAGATTTAAGAAAATATTTGTGAGAATATCTTATGGGGGAATTTCGTACCAGTCTGATATCGTACCAAAAAATGCTTCCTCCGGAAATTCTATTGAATATTAGCATCTAGACAATATAAGGTATGTGGAAGGCTTCAAACAACATTATTTCGAAAAATTTAAAACTTTTGTTGGAATTTTTCGCTGAATTTAGGGGGTTTGATTTTGTTTTAATCCAACTAAAAATATTTTTCTGGCTCTCTAGAGTATTCATCTAGGCGAGCACTAGTACATTCAGACGATTATAATTAAATATTTATCTGTAAAATATTGGTAAAAATTAATTGTCCGTGAATCGAAACTCAAAGGCAAACATTCCGTCATTGATTATAACCATTTGTTCCTCTTCCATTGATAATTATACATTTTAATTTGCTCACATGAAATACCTAACCGTAATGAAATACATCGTTGCTATTGTCTCAATGATATATCTACATTAAGAATCAAAACCAAATGCTTTTAACACTTACTTTATTGAGCTGCCTCGAATCATGACCCAAGATCAGGAAAAGTACGTTTCCGCACATTGATTGAGTAAGAGCTTCATTGTCACATAAAAAGGTCCCCATAAAGTTAATAAAGCTATCGTTCGGCAAGAATTCGTCTATTCCAAAAAACGTTGAAATCCACTGGAAAAAATTAAATTTTGTATTAGTTCAACTACCCAAAATTATACTGTTTATATACGCTGATATCATTATAATGCGTCAATATTCCCATATCAATCTAAAATTAAGCGTTAACCGAAAATAACTTCGTAAGCAAGCTAGGATATTCCCATTGTTAAGTTAATGAATTGTGTATTGTTGTTTCATTATTCGTCATTCTTGAAAACTTTCTTGTATCTATAATAATGGCAACTTAACTTCCTTCAACAACCAATGTTTTTTTTATTTTATTCATCTAATTTAACTTTTTATCGAGTAAACTTTGTTTTGGATATTCATTTACCTCTAATTGATCAACGAAAGGTGCGAATATTCTCAGTGGAGACCGGAGGTGACTCAAATAAGCAATGGGCGCCAGAGAAAACTGTGCTTTGATCTTATTGTTGTACTCAGGCCTTTGTGATGCCATCACGTAGAATATAGTCGATCCCATTGAATGACCAATGTAAAAGATACTCTGTTCTCCAGTTTGATGCAATATATAGTCGATTTCAGCTGGAAGATCATACAGTCCCATTTCATTCCACCTAAGGAAGTAATATGTATCTACATTTTCTAATATTTTTATTACAATCATATGTTACTATAAAGATATTACGGCAAAAAAATAACATGCAAATTTTTATGCTGTAAATATGAAAAAAATTTAAACTCACGAGAACTGCCAGAATTCGGCGTCATCCGTGGTCAGCTTTGCATGAGCTCTTGAATATTTGTTTCCCCTTGCATTGCCCATCCACACGTCGAATCCAGCTTCAGCCAGTACATAGGCTTCGAAAGATCAATGCAATAATTTATTTATATAAGTTATCATTATATGTATATATGTTTAATTAAAACAATCTTTGATAGCACCATCGCTCAATTGCTCTGAAAATTTAGGATACAATATTTAATGCTATAAATCCAGCTACTTAGAAAATTGTATCTCTGTATATATCGTTCGATTTCTAAAGTAAAGTAACTGCAGAGATTTGTTAAGTATTTGTATTGGAACAAGATGAGTCATCGAATATAGAGTATGCATTTTCTAAGTATTGCCTTTCAGCTTTTGGTTGATGCACGTACGTCTCTTTGATAACAGATTTTACCAATATACAAAAGACCGGTTTTTCGTCATTACGTACGTTAATCTTAAGTCTATAGTTCAATTACAGATATAATTTTTGACTTAATTAAATATTACCTAGTCCTTTACTTGGACCCATAAGCACCCAATCTGAAGAGCTGGTGATGAGTCCATGTTGCAACAAAACAGCCGGACGTACGATGTTTTGCTCGTCTTTCTTTCCATGAGGTATTCTATGCATTGTTAGCACGTATCCATCGTCCGTCTGCACTCGATGCTCTTCAACCGGATATCCGTAGAATGATATCAGTTCACTCTGAGGGCAGTCGTTGAAGAATCAATAAAGTACTCATTTCAAAAAGTTTCATCCTCTAAAAAATAATACTAGGAATCTGTTTTCATATTTTGAATATGCCTCATAAAGTATGACCAATTAATTAAATGATAAAGTATGACTTTCTAGGGAAGGTACTTTCTTTAAATTTTTCAAGTAATCTGTGTGAAACTTCCATTTTCTAAGGACTCCCATCAAGCGGTCTAAAGTATCTGAGCGCTTTCCGATTAATTGTAACAATTGTAATCTATATAAAACGTATTAGCTTTCCTCTGCACCTTTTCCAGATGTCCAGAATAGTAGATTAGTCCGCTGGGATCCTTTTAGTACGCGTATATTCAATGTGAAGCCTAATTACAAGAAATTTAAACGAACGTAGACTCGTTACTCAGTCTTACCGACAATTCTTTTAGTGAAATCGAGCTTTTCAATTGTTACTCCGCATTTATTTCAAAGGCGGCTGCTCCATGATAAGTTATTGATGAGGGTAATATTTTAGCAGTTCCTCTGTGGTTGAGAAACTGAATCGGTATCCATTACCCACGCTAATTATTACAATTTCAGAGAATTATTTTCTAAAATTTAATATATATACCTCAGAAAAAAACAAAAATCATAAACTCACCGTGTTCATGTATATGTCAGGCAAGTAGTCCTTGGATGAATGTGTGAATTGAATTGGCGCTCGTGAGTGAGTCTGCGGTACTACAAAAAGTAAGAATATGAAAGCGAATATATCCAACAGATCCATTCCCGAGTTTTATCCACTTGAATTTTCGATATGAACCAGGTCACAGCTCAGATTATGGAGATGAACGCGTCCGGCTTCAGCTCCGTTATTTCTGATACTGTTTCACCGAAAAGCGCCAGTGACACAAATATTTTCCTAATGAAATGGTTAATGGGAAGGTAAACGTCGGGGTTTCTAGTAAATTAGTCTGGAAACGTATTTTATCTTATCCAGAATTTTGGAGATAAGCACCACCTTGGTTAAACCATAGTACTCTCTAGGTTTGTTCAAATCCATGGATTCAAAGGAGATACTATTTTAAAGTAAATACTACCTCTTATATTGTGTATGTACCGTTATCCTTTGTAGATCATAATTTTACTCCTGTTGGGTTTTATGTTCTAAAAAAGCGTTAATATTTTTTTCTCATCTCCATAGCTTTCGATAGAATTTACCAATGGATAAAGCATAAGATAAGGGAGTGTTTATAGAACCCTTAAAATCTAATGCTCGTATTAAATAGGTTATGATTTATTTTTGTCCATCTTTTAGGCGCATGTATTCAGGGGTATGTGAAATAATTGAATCCATACCGAGATGTAATAGATCTTTATTTTATTATGTACAACTTTTGTTTTAATTTTTATTGAGTTTTCTTGTGAATTAATTTGAGAAATATTTACAAATTTGCATTGAAAGAATATCAATGTCAGAGAAATAAGAATCCTTTCTCTTATGATAACTTATATTTTTATAAGTACCCAATTCATTAGAGTTGATGCATTCCAGTGGTGTAATCTGTGTCACCAGTTTGAGCATTGGCGTCTCTCCTTTACTGGAACTTGTCCAATATCACATACAGTTTTCGTAGTTACAAGTAATATTAAATGTTAGGTATTAAAACAGCTATAATATTTACAAAGGATTTTTTTCGAGGATTTTCACTTCAGATGATCTTCAGTGTCTCAACATAAGGGACATGATTTTATCATACAAAATTTCCTTTACATCAATAGCCCAGAGATAATCCAGGTGATTGAACTTTTCATCCGATACCAGGAATCTTGCCTGGACGTTTCCCAGCTCTTCATACAGTTTAAATACATTCTGAAAAAGAAACAAAGATTATCTCATGACCATAGATGAATTTAGTTTCAAGAAATTAATTTACGTTAGAATTTATATGTTTTTAAGGGACGTAATTCATCAATTAGATGTCATGGAATGTTTGTAAATACTTACGTCACTGCCTGACAACCAATCGTTCCCGGAATAATGGAGGTATACGGGAGCAGTAACTAGACTAAGATCGTAATCTGGTGGTGATGCTTGGTGATATACCAATAGATTCTTGATCCATCCATAGTCGTACTGACGGAATTTCTCTGTAAAGGAAAATATTTAGTATGCCTTCAATTTTAACATATTTTTAAAATTATCTTTATGTGTAAATATGTGATCCATCTCTGGATAATGTTTAGTCGCAGTAACAATAATAATGCAGATACTAAAATTGTTCTGGATGGGTGGAAGATTAAATGAGGAAGTAGTTATATTATTTACAAGAGACAAATTCTGTTCTCAGATGTAAGGTAATATATATTATCGTTCAAAAAATTAATTTGTTCAAAAACCCCTTCATTATGTTAATTACAACATGCTGTTCACTGTAGATTTTAAATACAATTACTATAAATTGGAGCGGAAAATGAATTCCTTTATTTGATCAATTCATTTATTCAGTCAATTATTCTGGAACTGTGTCTATCGGTTAATTTTTCCGAGACAATCGTTAGATATACAACCCTTGTAACAAATCACATGCGTTTATATAATTTTATCTGATAAGAGCGGTTGCCTTGACAATAGGGATTCCCTTGAACGATGAACTCGAAATTTTCAATGTCAGCGAAGCTGCTTATATTAACAAGATTTAACCGCTTTCACAAAAGACGGACAAACTGCGTACTATTATCTTTATTCAGCCTTCCTTAAATTCAAGTGCAAGTTTATAGCAGCGTGAAAAGAAAATATACGTGTTTTTATATTGCTTACTTTTTAACGTATTAATGAAAAGTCTAAAATGCATCATTCCTCTCATTTTGACGTACTTAAAGCACGCACTTAAATATTGTAATATATTGCTTAGTTATTTGAAATACCTAATCAATATTTTTTATTCCTGAAGAATGAGTTTGCTCTCCCACGAATATAGAATTTTGACATGAATAGTAAGTAGAAGAATAGAAGGAATAAAGGAAGCTAACTTATCAGTTTGGATACAGGAAAAATATCGCTTAACATCAATCAAGGAGAGAGTCTTTCATTCGATAGAATAATTTGAATTTATACCATATTTTTAACTGAGAAATTCCTTACTTGAATTAACTTCTTGTCCATAGTGGATCACTTGCTTTGTGCTTGCTCCTGCTGGAGTATGACCAACAATCACTGGTATCATGGTCTGCCAATTAAAAAAAATAGATATTATATTTTATCCAGTAGAACTTATATACTAATCTTAATCACAGTTTGGCATTAGGAAATCGGAATACATTGGAATTTCTCAAGGTTGTTATGTTAATAGAACAATAATTCAATAAATGCATTCCTAATAGTGAGACAAGGAAATGTTTCGCTTGTCATCGTCAATATTTCAATACGTAAAAGCTTCCGTCAATCATAATTAAAAATTATAATACATAAAATAAAGCTCATACTCAAATATTTAAGTAAACAGTTACATTCAGGGTTTCATTGATTGAATATTTTATTTGGAGAATAAAAGCTATATGTTCACGCATTACTTTGTGGAAGGACATTTCAGAGTCTAATGTAGAAATAACAATCAATAAACCAAGTGTGACATTCCTACATTAGATTCGTATGAGTGGAGAAGTTAATTCGATTGTAGCATATGGTTTAAGCAATGGGTCCTTTCAAATTGGCTGTTAATTTAAACCCCTCAAAGTATAACTATCACTATCGACGGATGCTCAATAGTTAGTATAAAATGAAAACGGAAAGTTTAGAGAGGAATTTAATTGCCAATGACATTCAGAAAAGCAAATAGCCAATCCCCTCCGTTTGTGTAGCTCCCTACTTCTGCAACCTGCAGAATGTATTGACTCATGAGAATTTTAAAGAGACTTTGACTGATGCACTCAATGATGCATTAATGAAACTGACCTCATTGAGTTCCTTGGAGTCGTAGCCGCAGATTAAGAAGAGGATATTTGTGCACAGAGATTGCGTGATTGCTTCGTCCTTGCAAAGGGCAGCTCCTAAGAAGTCGAAGAGAGCAGTGCTTGGGAAGAGTTCGTTCACCCCTAGGAGACCTGCGATTGTCTGCAAATAAATAACAGATGCACACAATAAAAGATGCAATCAATACCTACGTATAAATCTTTCCAAATGGAATTACAGAGCTAGGAATTATTAAAATACATAAATTAATATGATAATGTTACTTGATTTTTGGAAAATCAGTCTATTTCTCATTGCAGTAATTGTTTTAAAAATACCTAAGATAAAAAATAAGATTGATATCCACTAAAATATTTCCTCGTATTGCTGAAATATATTGTTACGAATTACTTTTTCTATATTAGCGTATATTACAGTGTTAGTATGTTCGAAAGTTTGAATAAATAATTTAGTGGATCATAAATATAATATTCTTAATCGTATTATTAAAGAATAAATTCTTTCCCTCGTTCTACATATTTTATCGAAAGTTTTGAGGAATTATTTCGGCTAAATCTTTACAAAAGGAGCTTTCTTAAACAGCATATTTAAATTAGATTTACTGTCTTAATTTCTTGAATTCTCATTTAGTACAAGGATGTAAAATTCAAATCTTTAGTATTGTATCGATTGGTTTAAATATTTGATGATCGAAACCCCTTTGAATATGAATAACTGAATTGAATTAACATATCTCCTAAGAGAACAATAATAATAATAATTGTCTTTATTTAATCAATACGGAAGGTTATAGTGAAGTCTTACAATCGCTTATTAAAAAGTAGTAATTTGACTTAAAATACTTTAGCTCAGTCTCCTGATATTTTACGGACTCGTTTAATTTAAATATCGTATAAATACTCTACAGTATCATAGATATATCCTCACATCAATGGAGCCCACGAATGGAGCAAGGAGAGCCATGGGAGATCTCATTCCATCCATGAATGCCACTGGAGCCAAAGAGAACATTGCCCTTATTTTGATGTTATATTCTGGTCTCATAGAGCCCATGACGTAGAACATGGTGGTTCCCATCGAGTGTCCAATATAGTACATGTTAGGCTGTCCTGTTTGAGCGATAACATAGTCAATTTCGGCTGGAAGATCATAGACACCCATCTCATGCCATCTGTTTGAAAAAATAAAACGATATTTTATGGTTAAATTCCTAGAGAAGTTGGATTAAGAAATTATGCCGAAGAAGTCTCTCTATCCTGTAAATTGTCTATAATCTATTCTTATTGTTAAAAAGCTATTAAGAGATCATCTTCCTTTTGTACTAGCGGAGTATTTCAATGATGTTTGTATTTTTGAGATTAAGGTATCCATGGTAATAAAAAATAACCATAAACAGAAGAAAGATATTGTAGACTTAAATATCAATTGTTGATCGCCAAAATCTCCGAATTATTCATTAAACCTAAATATTGTTGTAAATAATTCGTTCATTGTTGAAAAATATCTTATGAGAAATTCTATAGAGGTACTATATTTCGGAAGATTGAAAGAAAAAGGTTTCTTAAAATATCGGAAATGTTTTACATAAATAAAGATAACTTACGAGAAATTCCAGAATTCGTCTTCGGTCATGCCCACGATCTTTTTGGAGTAGGTGTTCCCACGAGCATTTCCCATCCACACATCGTATCCAGCATCAGCTAAAATGTATGCTGAAAATGGAAAATACATTTTTAGTATCATTATTTGTAGTTTTGGATATAATTATTTTTGGAACTATTGATTATTTTTCTCAAAATTTTGAATTTTAAATTCCATAAAAGTATTGAATTATGATGCAGTTTAAATCTGCCTTAAAAGCTATGAGCGTTATAACATGCATATCTTACGTATTGAAATAGTTTAGCGATTCAGGATGTTAAAACTCACCTAATCCTTTCCCTGGACCCATGATGACCCAATCGGAAGAACTGCAGAACAGTCCATGTTGAAGGAAAACAACAGGTCTGCCTGCGCTAGGTTCTTGGTTGATTCCATGCGGAATTCGGTGCATCGTCAAATGATATTTGTCTTCTGTGATCACCTCGTGGATTTCAACTGGATATCCATACCGAGCTATTAATTCCGGCTGTAAAATGAAGTGTGTCGTTTTCAAACAAGAACAAGGTTTTTTATTTAGTAAAATAACCGTGGAATATTTTCATTGCTGCATACACCGATAGAATAACTAGTGTTAGATTTTTAGGAAAATAAACAGTAAGGATAGGGTTGAATTAAAATTTCAGGAATACCTATAGAATTCTTACTTAAGCTATTTACTCAATCTATCAGGTTTCTACTTTTTTATTCTGTCCAACAATTGTATTGGGATCATCTCCTTTACGGATTAAAAGTTTCCAGAAGTGAAATTTTGGTAGAGAAATTTTTGTAAGATTTGACAGATTACGAAGTGCCTCTTTCAATTCAAGTTCAATCGCAAATTATTATTTCTCAATAACTGTTATCTTTCGTCCAATTCATCGCAGAAACTCCGTTTAATCACATCGTTAAGAAATAAGTATGAGTAAACAAAAATATTTTGCAATAAAATCCGATTAGATAAGATTCCAAGATTGAGATAAATTTCTTATAGAATCTTTATCTGCAAATATTCATCAAAAAGAAAGGAAGAAATATTTAAATTTCGTCTGAATCGAAGTTTGTTTTTAATCTTTTACTTAAGTTTAGATAGAAATAAGTAAAATTTATGACCATTTGGTTTGAAATATTTTTACGTGCTTTCGATTCGTTAATTAACGAATTTAACTACGCATCTTAATTGAGATTACTTTCATCCTTTACCATACTCGAGAAATATATGCTCCGAAAATATTTCCATAGAATTTTAATTTCATTTTATATTAATGTTGAAATAAATTTAATGAATTTTTATAGCAAGCTAAATTTGAAATTAAAGGCACATAAAACGATTATTTAAATTGATTCTAGGGTTATTAAATGATTAAATTAAAATGGCGAAATGCATGGAATTCCTCTATCCATCCAATTTCGAAATTGTTTACATAAGTTATTGATAATTGCAAACATTTTGTTCTTTAGAATATTAATTTAAGTAAAGAATAATTCCAAAAATATTACCAATACTTTAAAAACGATCATTAGCGATGCAAAAAATGAGCAATATCTATTTCTGAAATTAAGTTTAATTCGAAAATACAGTAAGAGTTTGCATTATTTTAGCTAGAATATAATCGAAAATTATCCTTATGAATCCAAATATATTTCATTTGGCCGTGTAGCAAACTTTTCTTCGACAAACTTCAAACATAAGTATAAAAAAGAGTCGATTCATAAATTAAACTTATTAGGGACAAAAATTGAAGAAAATTGTCACAGGATTAAAAAGAAATTAAAGTATATTTAGTGATTTGTAATTCGTTCTTGCTTTCGATTACTAATTCTTGAAATACATATTTTTGCTATTTATTTAGAGTTTTAAAACATTTTAAGATATAATTTTTCTCGCGATGGTACAACAGATTATGAAAACGCTAAATGTACTGTTTCTTATTTTTAAAACTATCACTTTTCACCTGTGATAAGCTACAATGAAACATTATTTAAATCCCTTCTTTATTTCTGTACTTAAAACAAACTTAAAAATTTTAATCGCTTCAGAATATGCTAGCAAAAATGAGAGATCAGAGGTAGCGAATAAGCTGGTATTTTGAATAAAATTGCTCGATTTGTAAGTAGCGGAAATTAATTTTTAATGCATTTGCCATCAATGTGCAAAAGGAAATTTTCTCACAGTGGACAGGTAGACATCAGGCAGCTCATCCCGGCTCTGGTATCTAGGCATAGCAGACGCCAATGTCACTAAGGCGACAAGTAGTAACACCGATGCCCTCATCTTCGCTCTTAGGAGGCGTCTATCACTGAGACAAATTGGGCGAAGTGAGCTGCTCTAAAATGCTACCTCGCCCGTTAACCCGCCTCACAATATATACGGATTTTTTTTACTCTCTTTTCGCTATCTAATGTGACCGATAATTTTTTCAATATGGCGTGGCTACGATTAGGGAATCAAATCAAGAGAGAGATAAGTGGTTATTATTGCGTAAACATTTAGTGATTATCTCTAATTTTGAGATTCAGTAGAATCTCTCCTCTTGAAATTAAATCGTTCTCATTGATTATGAGATAAGAGCTCTTAAATTGGAATAAGTTTTATTTCTATACACATTCAATCTAACTATGCTCTTTCGGTAATAGAATAACATGCCCTAGGTAATTGTTTAGATATTTTTTAACTTAAATATTAATGCTCAAAAATAAAAAGAATATAATCCCAGGTAACCAAACCATAATGTTTTCATTCTTGAGTGTTGATAGAAAATTTGATAAGTCATTCTATCTTATATATTGTATGACTAATGGATGGTTGCGCAAGATTATCATGGGGGTTTATTGGTCATAAGCTTATCAAATTTTTGGCAGTTCTAATCTTTCTTTGAAATACAAATAAATTATTATTAATTCTAGTTACTATTATGTTATGATTCTTCATACATGTAAATTATTTTACCTCCTTAATGTTCATAGGTATTTTTAAAAATAGGAAACGATTATTGTGCATAATTATCGTCCGGTTTTCTGATAGAAACATTCTTATTTTACTCTTTTCTATTCTTCTGCATATATGCGAATATAATGTATAGATTATATTTAATGTATTCCATTAATCGATAAAAATAGAAATATAAATACAGAAACGTCATCAGCTTAAGGCGGATTGTGTTTTAGAGAAAGTGCAGACTTCTGTGAAACCTTATAAAATTGCAAATAATACTCCTTAAAGCCATAGAAGATTTTGCATGTGTTTTGCCAAAATTTTTCTGGGGGGCGATGTCCGAACACTCGACCAGACACGTGTAAAACAAATACCGAACAGCTTACCGAGTTCAAAACTTCCGCAATCCAAAATCAGATCAGTGTACTAACTTTAAATAGACTGTATCTGACTCATGTACTAGGGTTTAAATTAGTCATGCCAAACGGCCATGCCACCCCTTATTTTTAACTCGTTGAAATCATAATAGTTTATTCAGATAATCCATTGTTCAAAACATATGTTTCCGTGTGATATCTATCTTAAATCATTAGTAATATTTTCATAATTTATTCAAAATATTTCTTATTTAAAGACAAAATTTGTAAATTTTTACCAAATATTTAGTTAATTATTCCTAAATCCGTTTAACATAGATTTGTTTAAATCCAATATAATTTAGAGTAACGTGATCCTTTATCTGACCTAATTTAAAATTCAAACTTAATTGAAATAACTCTAATAATTCTTCAAAATTCTGCCTGTCATTTTATGTTTTGTTTTACTAATTTATAAATAATATTTTATTTTACATTAGCGGTTTTATGTTTAATTATATCATAATTCAGATAAAAATTCAGAAAAAAGTTTTTTATTGACTACATTGAAAGGATAACTACCAGGAGTATAACACTTGTAAATATTTTATGTCATTGTAAGTTTTGAAATATTTAATGGTTTCTTCTATTGAATTATATTATTTCCACCGACATTGAAATATCCACTAAGACAGTTTGCCACCGTTTTTATGTAAATTTATACTTATATTTCATTCATACATAAAATATTAATTATATAATTCATAATCTTCAAAATAATCTATATACTATAATAGAATAAGTTATGTTATACCTTTTTCTTCTTTTTTAAACTAATTTATTCCCTTTTAACTCTTTATTCCTAAGACTTGAGTGGATGTAAAAGGAAACACTATCGTATTTTCTCGTCTAAAGTAATTCCCATTTTTACATAATTAGTACGTAAACAATTTATCTTTTCAATAGCAACGAATCATATCTGTTAAAATGAACTGCGAATATCACCTTCGTCTATAAAGCGTTTTGTCTTATACATTTGTTAGTAAATACTGAAAATACTACCCAACGAATTTGGCATATTATCATCTAAACACAGTCGAAAATAAGCCAACAGTAAGGCATTCCCTTTTAGAGTTAACATCCGTCCGTAGGAATGAGTGTCCTTAGATTGGAATGAAATTCACACACGGAAGAGCCTTATCATTCAATTGACAAGGGCACGCATCGTGAATTAACAAGGGACTAATGCGTACAACAGTGAGCGATGGAACATTCTAGAATAGGTTTGGGTATCCCTCGAAATCAGTTGTTCACATGTTTAAAAGTACGCGGAATTTTATCGAATGCACTTTATTACTCTCTGTATTACTACCTTTATTGTAATCTTATTAACTGTATGTATATAAGCAATTTAATTTAATTTCTTATCACATTGTTTATCTTTTATAGTTTAAAAAATTAATTAAGTCTACATTGTGGAAAACATACATTTTACATTACATAGTTTGCAATATTAAATTAAGTTTTTGTAGGCTACAATGCATTGATAAAATTATCAGCAGATACGGGTTTTACTAGACATTTATATTTTAATATTCTTTCTGGACAAATTCCATACATATGTAAGGTTCAATGGTTCAACGTTATTATAATTTAAAAATATGAGCAATCTGTGCCTTTATTCGATGTTTTGATAAATTTATAGTTGAAATTGAATGCCTTAAAAACTGAGAATCTCATTTTGTAAATGAATGCTATTACTTGAGTGAAGTAGTGTGGTAGTGGAGTGTGGGATTTTAAAAAAAGGATATGCTTGCTATATAACGGAATATGCTCTTATTTTCTGAAATCATTCTTGTCAAAATTAAATTTGATCTTAATTTTCTCTTTAAAATTCAGGTATTTTAGTAGAGGAATTAAATAAGGAACGAAATATTAATCATTAAATATTTTGTTATATTATCAGATAAATATATTTTTCTAATCCATTGAACAATAAAATTCAATCAAATATACACGTATAATATGTTGTGAAATGTGTATCTTGCATCCAATGATACCTGCATGCATGGAAAAGATCCGTAATGATAGCATTCATAAAAACAGTCTATGCCCAGTTTTCCTCCTTCGATAAGATCCGATAATGTTTGATAAGGGGTATTTAAATCGTATCGTGCGGCTCTCTATACCGTCCATTACAGTTTCTTAATGCAATAAGATCAAATGTTTCGGCGAAAAAGTTGGTTTATTTAGTTTGGTACGCATAAAGTACATGGTCATAGTTTATCCATACTGGAAATGTTTTCCATTATCACAGATTTTTCTTTCACTTCACAATTAGGAATTCAACTCCCTCTTGAGAAGACTGAGTATTTTATTGTAGAGTAGCTCCTTAATGTCAATGGCGAAGAGATAGTCCAAATGAGTGAATTTCTCCAAGGGAACCATAAACTTGCCAATCTTGTTTGGCAATTTTTCAGCCAGCTTTTCAACATCCTAAATTAAATAGAATAGAATTATAACAGCATTGCTTTAGATATAGCTCTCGAATTTTCTATTGGTCTTGTTTTTTATATTTTAAGTAGATAAAATAAAGCAGAATGGAAATTAATGTATTGTGCCTGTCAAGTTTTTTATCCAACACATTCAATGAATTTATCAGAGATTCTTAAAACTGTTTATGTTCATTTCGTAATCCTTATTCCATAGTTGTAGACTTTGCAGATTTAATTTAATTAATTTGTTTGATAGCTTAGTAAAGCACAGTATACAGTATATAACTTAAGGAAAATACCAGCAGAGATTTATATTAAAAAAATTATCTATGTTCATGAAATTCATTACTAAAATATATTCTTAAAATATATCGACGATTTTCTTACCTCAACATTCGCCATCCAATCGTTCAAGCTGTAATGCAGTGCTACAGGAGCAGTGATTAATTCCAACTGATATTGGGGTGGTTTCATATGGCCATAGATTTCAAGATTTTTAATCAAACCATAATCAAACATTCGGAAGTCTCCTGCAAATTCAAATAAACAAATCCATTAAAATCATTTGCAAGTCCAAGTATCATTTGCGTTCAATTATGCGTTAAGAAATCCACATATGATATGTACTCTGATGCTATCTTGATATGTATACATCATATGCGTATGATTCATATGAAGATAAATATAATAATTTTTGGCAATAGTCTCAAACAGATGAGTAGTCGTTTCATAGCTTAAGGATAATATCGTTTAAAAATATATTTTTCAACAGATATTCTTATATTCAATGATTATAATCATTATGTACAGAGAATGTTTAATTTTTATTAGTATTTCATAATTTCCCGATATCATTCCTCATCAAGTATTTCTTTCGTAATATTTCATACTTTTTTCGCAGCATATGACTCTTATCTTAGATTTGCGTAAGCAACTGTATTGAACACCTGTGAGAAGATATCATCTAATAGCGTCACTTAATCTTTGATTGCCTTAAAGAATTTTTCACGAAAACAATTTTCAATAAACCTCGAATCTCAGTTGTGATAAAACTATTCCTGATGATGGGTTTATTATCTGGGCCCTCAGCTGTTGTGTTGATTTTTCTTAATCTTTAAGTTGAAACTGTTTTATATATATAAATGTGTTCAGTCTCTGAATTTATTACTTCCGTGCATCCTTCAATATGGACACCATTCTTTCGGAATGGTTTTAATAATTAACGAGATTCTATCCTTAATCTTTCTTGCTTATATTTCATTATCTTGATGCAAAGAATTTACTTAATAAAACAGGAAATTTAATTCTTAAAATTTGGGTACGTATATGATAGTGAATAGTTATGAGTAAAGTAAATTTCAAAGCGCTTTTAAGGGACGAAATAAATTATTCTCAATTGTCAAAGTTGATTAATTAAACAATAAATAAATAGTATATTGCATATTACTATTGTGTTATATTTGTCTATCAAAAATGACTGCCTTCAATCTCATTGTATTCAAACTCGACATGTACCATTTAATAGGGAATTTGTTTTCGTATTACTATTGGGGGATTATATTAAAATATTTTATTCATCTAAAATATTTTTGGTTATGGTGAAAGTGTACGACTTCGTATGAATTTAATTCCTAGGCAATAATTTTACTCCAATTACAGAGCCTCACTTGAACACAAACGAACAAACATCTTCACTAAACCTCCCTTCCAATAATAAAGCAGTTATAAGGCATATATAATAAGCTTTTTCACAAGCACGCGGAAGTGGATGAGATACATTTCGGATGTCGTTATGAAGCCAATCAGATTCAACCTTCGTTTATCTTTCATTGCCCTTGATTGGCGGTCATGGGCTTGTGGCGCAGTTCCCTTTCTCATCTCCTCAATTTCGCGAGTCCCTACGTCATAGTATAGCGAAAATACGTCTCTGGCCAATATCGACTAAATTAGACGAGAGCGCAGAGATTTCATTCTCGGTTCATCAGTGTCACGTCATCGATGAGTGTTAAACCCTCTGCTTAATAACCTTATCAATTTTACGCGCGTTTTACACTACATAAGAATGAGCGCAACATCGTTCAGAATTCTAATTTATCTTATTATTATTTTGGGATTCACTTCCCCAGGTTTATATTTATATATATATTATATGTTTATCATTGAAATTTTTAAGCATTAAATAATGTTTTATGATTATTCTACGAAAAGCTTGATGGTAAATAACAATTTAGAAGATTAGCGAAGTTAATAGACGGTTAAATAAATATTCAGCACGTATCTAACAATGGATATCTACATAAAAAATAAATGTTATTATAAAAGCATATATCTTATATAAAAGTATATATACGTACTTAAAGTTTGAGTCCTAAATTTGCTGCTTATTAATTACAATATTATTTATGGATTTCTCTTATTTTACTACAAAGTAGAATCACCACAAAAGCATAATGAAACACAACTAGTATTTTGTTTGTCTGAAACTGATGTATTTACTCGTGAATACTGATAATCAAAAATTTTTTTCACATTATTAAGTAGAGGTTGATGATTATTGTTATTATATGGATTTATAAGTTAATTTACTTTTCCATCGATTAGGAACCAATTGCAATAAATACATTGACATGTACCTAGTTTAACCTCTCAGAAAATCTCTTATTTTCATCTCGAATTCTTTTTATATACCATTCTTACATTTTCACTGTGCAACCATAGATTAATTTCTTTCTCGTTCAGAAAACAGTAAATGGCTTGTTTACGATAGTATGACGTGCGTTCCTAAATTATTCCCTCAATGGGACACCCACCTGAGTTCACTCCTTGGGCATAGTGGATGACAGTTTTGGTTGATGTTCCAGCTGGCAAGTGTCCAGTGATGGTCGGTATTGTGGTCTGAAAAATAGTTTTATCTCCGTGAAACCTTTATTTGCACAAACAAATTGTCTCGAATTCACTATTTTGTTTTCGTTGGAAATAATGCGTAGACTTTTAATGCAATTTATGAATCGGAGAGTACATTAGGGTATCATCATTCTAGAAATCTTCTGGAAACTATACTTCAAATTACTATTCTTCATATTACGTTCCTTGACTTAAATAATTTTCGTAGTTGTAAAATGTTTATCATTTTATAAAATATTTCGTTGTAAACTTCATTAACATCTTTATCAATTTTTGTAAATTATAATCTCAAATTTCTCCGAAACTTTCGGTGCGAACAAGTTCAAATTTATTTTAACGAAAAGAGAATAATTTATTCATAATTTAGCTTCAGTGACTTTATAGTGAATTTTTTATTTCCACCTCGAAAAAAGTTAATTTTTGGCCAATCATTCAACTTCCTTGTGCTATGTGATTCCCAATCAATTTTAGACAATGGGAGAAGCAGATCGGTATAACTGTCTATGAAGAAAAACCTCTCAAGAATTTCTCAAGATACCGGAGACAACCTCTTCAATAAGCAAAAATAACGGCTGAAAAACACATTTGAACTTGAAGTTCGTTCAAAGACGCTTATAGGATGTTTTCATTCTCTACGTCAGCGCCAATTCAGCTCAACTAAGATGGACTGTTTCTTGGACAATGGCCAGCAATTTTGCCATCAATTTCGCTGGATTTTGCAAATACCTCGCTAATCGATGGTATATTTCGCCACTCACCGCGTTCAACTGGTCAGTGTCGTATCCAGCCAAGAGGAAGAGGACGTTGGAGCACAAATCCTGCGTAGGGGCATGGTCATTGCAAGCTGCCTTTCCCATGAACTCAAGGAAGGCCGAGGTGGGCATGAATTCGCCCAAACCCATCACTTCTACGATCCACTATAAATAAAAAGTAATAAAAATTCAGCAAAATGATAAAGGAATCCATCCTCTAAAATAATCACCGTACATACAAAATATTATCTTAGATTTATTTTCATTAATTTGCCTCCATTTCCTATGAAATCTATGTGGTATAATTAGGATAAATTCATCGTGGACTAATGTTTATTATAATTTTTTTATATCAACTAAATTTATTTGATTAATCTCCGAATTCTGAAATGTCTTGGAATACAATTTGAGTCAATGTATATTTGGTCAAAAATTTTCTAAGTATATGTATCAGAACGCCCAAAACGTTGATAAAACTATAGAGAAAACCACAAATCGTAATTTTTGTAATTATGAAAATGCCAGTCTTCCGTTTCCTATTTTTACTAAAATATTTCAAATTTTATAATTAAACTTCCTAAAAAAATCTGAATTGAGTGAAATATAAAGCTTGGGCTTTTATATTTATCAAGAAAACTCAATGAAACGTAATGAATCTATCTCTTTTACAATTGAAATTTGCTGAAATTGAATTATATATGAGGTATATAAAAATGAATTGCTATTTAATTCTGGTAGTTAGATATTTATTTTAGTTCTTACGAATATTAATTTTAGTTGAAATAGAACTAGTTAGGAGGTAACGAAAAAAACCCGATACAAGGATATGTCCAAGAATTATAAAACCAAGGCAGGGTTTTTATATGAACGATATTTTAATGAATTAAAACTGATTAATTTTTCAAGATAGTTTTACTTCAAAAATGTTTTACTTTAATCCTTCTATATTTTTATGAGCGGAAAAATCTACCTATTAAACTACATTGCATCAAATTTTGCTTGCTTAGAACTGTACTCTTACCGTTTTATCAGTGAAACAACACACCTCATCGTTGTCATAGATACGCATTATACTTACCTCAGCGTTGCCCATGAGCGGCGCCAATAGTCGGATCGGACTCTGTATTTTGCCGCCGTATGCGACTGGTGCAAGGGCGTGCATGGCCCTGATTTTGTTGTTGTATTGCGGTAACGAAGAGGCCATGGTGAAGAAGACTGTGGTTCCCATCGAATGGCCCACGTAGAAGAGCTGCTTTTCTCCAGTACTCTCCAGAATGTAATCTATTTCAGCTGGGATGTCATGAATGCCCATGTCGTGCCATCTGAAACAGTAACAATAGCTCGTAAAATAGAAATACAATTAATAAAAGCCAACGAGGTTTATAATTTAAGGCTTTCCCCCAATTATCATTAAGCTTGTTATTAAAGAATTGGATGTCTAATTGGCAGTGAAAATAAGGTTATAATTATCATTCACTCTTAAGTTTTTGATTAACTAAAACTCCATGCGCTGAAACAACTTCCTATCTGTAATAGATTGTCTAATATAGAACGAATAAGCATTTATAGGTATGAAAATATTTTAATTAGTTTATATAGTTTATTATATTATTATTTCTTCTCCTAATAAGAGCCATGGCATTAATGGAATTTTTAGACGGTGGTAATCACTCCATTAATAATTTCATAATTATTGAAAATATCATTGAAAAATTATTATTTCTCTCTCATATCTATATATGATTTAACAAAAAAGTAAATATTTCTTCCTATTTACATCCCTGACTGTTTCAAAAATTTTTGATGAGTCGATTAGTCGAAAGTAACTCCATATGCCAACGTAACCATGTATCCATCATCTAAGATTCATGTGCTGAAAATTTGAATGAACTCTATAGTACTTTGTCTTGGTTTGAATATTTTATTATATATTATATTAATAATATTATATTAATAATATTATATTAATAATATTATAGTGATTGTTAGCATAGAATGAATTTTTAAGCCATGTTTACTTATCATATAGGTTTGTTAAGTATCGTATTGGGTTAATAATTAGTGTGAATGTATTTTATTTTAGAGAGGAAATGAAACACTTACGAAAAGTCCCAAAATTTGTTGTTGCTGGGATGCAAAGACACGTGTTTCTTGGAGTAGACATTTCCACGTGCGTTTCCCATCCAAACGTCGAATCCAGCATCAGCCAGAAGGAATGCTGTCGATTATGATCGGGATTAGATTGGTAAGTTTTTTTATTTTTGAGATCCTTATCTAAGTAAGTCGCATGCTGAATTGAGAAGGTCAAACAGCTGATCATTATGTCATTGCTTAGTTAAGAGGTATTATCCAAGCCGATTCCTCTTTACATATATTTACTGCTATCGAATGTTATACTTTAACAATTCTTATTATCCTTATAAACTTTTAATGAATCATTACTTATAATAGTATTATTGGTAATGCGAAAAAGGCATATTTTATCTGATTTAATGCAATTTATGAATCGGATAGTAAATTCCAAATTTAAGGTATTCAACGTTTTGGAAATTACTGGAAACTGAACTTAAAATTACTCTTCTTCACATAACGTGAAGGCTTGCGGATTCTTATCATTTATTAGTGATTAAAAAGTATTTGTCCATTTTTACAAAATTCTATAAAATATCTAGCGTACAATTCTTATTACTACGATCGCTTTTATCGTAATTGTATGGATGTATCTTAAAAGATCAGATAAAATTTAATTACAGAATATATTTCATACATTTTTTATCCTCGAGGTTTTATTGAATCAAATTTGTTAATTTAAAATTATTTTCTCGCGAATTTTCATTCTTGTGCCATAAGAATCTTCTTTAAAAATTTTGTGTGGGTTTCTCAGGAAATTCATTTATATTATGAATATAAAAGTAAGTATTACCCTTTCGTCTATTTGGAAATATAAAAACGGTCAAGTAAAATTTACATCTTACATTTGAGTATAGAGTTACAGTAATAATTAAAAGTATTGAACACAGTATTTAAGGAACCTAAATATAGGATATACAAATAATTTGTCCAATTATTTAATTTGTAAAGTAATATATTATAAATATTTCGGAGACTTATAAATATTTATGGAGAGGATATGTAGTCAGTACTGGTCTCTCCTGTCAGATTATAATAGACGTAAAGTTAGCTACAGTTAGGGAAATTGCTGTGTTGATATCTCCTGCCATACTCCAGATGATAGTTTGCGGGAACTTTATGCAAGTATAATATGTTAACACACAGTTATTTTCAAAGGAAATACTTCGTATGATATGTTCGTTCTAACCCTTACTCTTAGTAACACGTCTGCTTATTTGTAAGGGCCGCATTAGATGTAATTTAAATCATCACGTTTGCGAAAAAGTATTTGAATGCTCTATAACTATGGAACATGGTCAATATAACAGTGTGAAAAATCTGTAAGAGTATTTTAAAATAATAGGCCAAATTAACCACTCCTCAGTTGCCAAAATTATATTTCTCTTTCATTTATCAGCGGAATAGTTTTTATGGAGCAATAATAATAAACGAAAACAAATTACCGAGTCCATGTTCTGTTCCCATCATAACCCAAACGGCTGAGCTGCAAAGGAGACAGTGCTGAAGGAAAATGGCAGGCTTCTTAGCTTCCCTTGTCTTAGAATCTTCGTTCTTTGCATGAGGAATACGGTGCATGGTTAAGATATAACCATCATCGGTCGTCACTTCATGTATTTCCACTGGATAGCCATGCCTTTTCACGATATCAGGCTAAAATAAATAAACACTCGTGCAACCATTTATTTTTTCTCCCTACATATCTAACTAATTGTCAAATAAATATTCGTGAAAGTATAAATGTAAACTACGATATGCGTGAAATTTTGTTGGTCATTCTGAAATTTATCCTTCATACAATTTTAGCATAAAATGTAACCATTTTGTTTTCAATTATTAGCCAGAAAATAAAATTCCATTGCAAATAGATAATATTTATTACATTAATGAGTAACGTAATTGATTGCAATTTAAATTCTCATACACTCGCAAAATTTTTATTGGAGTAAGAAATTTGCAATTGGCTATCTTGGGAGAAAGATAAACAGCATGAAGCAGAGTAAATACCAACGGATTCTTAAATATGTTATAGAACTCTTTAGTATTGTGTCCAATACATTATGAGACAATAAAAATATAATTAACAAATCGTTTCTATGTAATCTCCTTGTATGTATTATATATTTGTTACTATTGAAATAGCAAAGAGCAAAGACATGAAAAATTCAGCTCACGTACTTGATACAAATAATTGATTTGCTAATGAAATTTGAATAATTGATTGATGATATGTTTAACCGAAATAGATGTTCAACTTACCACTGGTATGTCCGCATCTGGGTTGTTCTCATCTCGCAGTTGAGCCCTGATTCTCAATTCCGAGAAGTCATCGAATAAAGGCACAGCTGCTGCCGTATCCAAGACGACCAGCAAACAGCAAAGAAAAGGAAAGATTTTGGAAGCTTGCATCTTTTCCTAAAGTGACACTAAGATAGGCCTCAAACTGGTGTCACACTTGCTTATATATAAGGCCCATCTCAAATGCAGGTGTCATAATCAGTGCCATTATCTCGAAATTTAGATTCCGCTGTGTCTGGATCCAGCAAACATCTCTTCTGTCACACCTGGGAACACTCCAAAGGTTCTCCTTTAAACTTTGATTATTTAACATGTGTGATTCACAGGTTAAGAAATCGAAGATATGCTCAAAGATCATTCCCTGGATTATCAGCGTTAACACCTGTTCTTGAACTTGATACGTCTCCATGTGCAGGTTCATATGGTGCTGCTCCCTTGTATCTACTTGATGGAATTTCAGAAGTTTAAATTTCGAATAACCATAATACTACTTCCTAAGTAAACTAAAAAAAATAAAAAATGTAAGTTTTAGATGATATCTCATTATCATATCGTTGTATCCTATCGTATTCCATAATACTTTTCAACTCTGGAATCGTCGTACGTAAATAATTTCAATGAATTCAAAGTTTTAATATTACATTTAAATTTTGCCATTGAAAACTTCTTTAGTTATTTGAGGTTGATGATTTAATTGTATAAGGATCATTTATCTATCAAATTAAGTAATTTTGAAAGGGAAACAATTTTGTACCTTTATATACAAACATACCTGAATTGCTCATTTATTAATGACACCATGCTATGATAGTAAATCGTCGATTTGTTTCATTAGATTTCTTTTCGTCATACCAGAAACTAGTCTGCAAATATAGACTTTTATTTAGTCGCTATTCGGGAAAAAAATAACCTTTCGAACATCAACCGATAATAACGAGTTTAATTTTTTTCTCTGCTTAATAGAGAGTATTCTCCAAGTGCAAATTGTATTCTATAGTCATTTAAAATAGAATTAACACCGTAAGATTGAACTAATTATGCTCTCTCCTGAAATATTTACATTTTTTTTATAGTTTCTTACATTTTTTCCAATTTCCGGGAATTTTCAGCTTAAGTAATCTGTTTTCGTCTTTTATGTTATTTTATTTTACACTTTTCTGTTATGTTGTTCGATTATCTTATGTTCTGATATTGTTTCATTCTAAGTTACGTCCTTGAAAAAATGAATTTACTTTTCTAAACTTCCCTGTTTTCAGTTATTATTTACGGAGCGCGAAGAAAACATAATCGCAAACGTATGCTACTCGTGTGGAGTTCTATTCTTAGTTTTCATTCCTCAGCCCCAAGCAATTGCTTCTCGTAAAATTGGCACGTTATTTAAAGAGCTCAGTGAATGGCGAATCCTCCTCGAAATTCCCAAAAGAGATGCGCAGCTCTGGATGATGACGCACGTGGAGTGTATAAACGAATAACCCTTCGTTTCTTTTTCGGGAGGTGTTAAAGAACTACCGCAAGGCCAGGTTCTATCGCACTTACTCTTAAATTAAATAGGAATGAGTAATTAGTTAACAACGGAAGTATGAATACATTTAATAATAACAATAATAACAGTTCATTCATCACAAACAGGCTGAACCCAGTTACATGTGATCAAAGAAAAGAAATTCATTTGTTCTTAAAAATGCAGCATATCAAATTGACAATTTTTTGTTTAAAAGGAAAGATTCGATGCTACTGTTACAGAAGAGTCATACATTACCTTCGTGTGGAACAATAATAGTAAAAAATAGCATAGTAATATATTACTACGTAAGTTATAATGGTAATTCATAGTAAAATATACGTAGTTGGAATATCGTGTAAAAACTTAATTTCTTCAGTTGCTTATATTGTATATGGCGTTCATAGAATATTCTGTGTAACTTGAACTAGAATTTAGAATAGAATTCTTAAGCATGAGTTTTTATTGGATCTTTAGGTAGCCGTGATCGAATCGGTATTTGTATGGTGTATTGCGTTCCATAGTAACGCTCGAAAAGTCAAAGAAACTTAAATATATTTACTTAATATAATACTTTCAATTGTCTTCAGTATCTACGGAGACTGACATTAAAAGGTACTAAGCTCTGTACTGCGTTCATTTGCTTTATTGTTTTTTTTTCGAGAAAGTGGATGTAAAAGAATTTACCAAGCTAAGAATATCGATTTTCTATTAAAGGAGAGTATTTTATCATAGTCTTCTACCCTCTCTTTAGATAGAGTATTTAAAGTTTAATGGGCATTTAATCAGTTTTATATTTTTTCCAAGCTAAAATCAGTTCTAACATTTCTCAAGCACTGATTAACCGACTCCGCATTTATTTGGATTGTTTGATAGGTTAAATCAACATTTATAAATTTAATTAGTCTTCTTATTTCTTTAATATACTAAATATTTCCACAACCCCCAGCGCATTCCAATGATGGAGTGTAAATGTACCCGCCACATCGTACATATTTTCCTTCTATCCCCCTCACTCGGCTATGAAGGTGGAGGGGTGATAGTTTGGCAACTTTCACTAAGGCCATGGGGAGGGTGTGGTCGTCTAGCAATTAGGCGGACCGTGGATCGTGAAGGGGTGGAATGCTATGGGAATGTAGGCGCACGCTCGGTTGCAGACTGTAAGCAAATAAATCAGATATAATATATAAGAGGGGGTTTATAGTGAGTGAGTGGGGGTACCCAAGGAATTTTATTCAGGAGTATATAACGATAAAAATAACTTAGCTCGATAGGTTGGTACATTTTGATGATAAAGATTAAACAGAAACGATATGGAAATGCTGAAATACTGCTATATTAAATGAATAAGTATACCAGCCCAGGATGAGGGGAACTGGGTTCGAGTTCTAGTCATACCATGCTTTTTTTCACTTCTGTTAAACCTTTATAATTTTATTCAGATTTTAAATTAGTTTTTAGGCAATTTATGCTATGGATTTTTAATTAAATAATAAATTAAATTCTATAGGGTATTGGATCTTGTGATTCGCGTAGTATTTTTGAACATAAATACTATTCAAGGTTCCTGAATCTATAGATTTTCAATGATTGACATTGCTGAGAATCTCGAGTCGTTTTATTCAAAACAGATTTTAATAAACATCTGATTGAGTATTGCTATAGAAACTTACTTAGTTGTAATTACACCATGTAAATATCAAGGTGGTGTCTATGGCTACGATGTTGTCCTCATCCAAATATATTATTAAGGTTGTGAACAAGATATTGGAGCTTTTATAACGTATAAGTCGGAAACTGAATGGAAATTTAACGAAAGTTCTCAATAGTAGCACTTTTGAAACCGGTTTCAAGACTGTGTTTATTATCTGCAGACGATGTTCGTGAATGTAATTTGTGGATGATGCAATGTGAGGAATTTTATAATCAACTGTGTATACTCTGCATCAAATTAGTTTAATTATAATGAATAGACTTTATGGGAAAAATACTACGTGAATCGTCAACGTCAAGGGATCAATCGTAATAGGTAACTGACCGGTGTTAGCCTTCAGCTAGATTATGTCATAAGACCACAACATAAGATATCCTAGTTCTAATATTACGTTTGGGAATATTATTATATTACCTTCTCTCACACAGTGGCGAACGGATGTATTCGTGCTGCAGAATTTCGTTGCTCATTCTCTACGGCTCTTTATTGTCATTTAGGATCTTTATAATGCAGTGGTTCTTTAAAACATCGGAATAATACACATAATATTAGCTCCAAGCATTTATTCAATCAATCTTTAGTTTATAAGATGTCTGTTATTCTTTGTAGTTCCAATAATATATACCTACGTAACGTTATTAATTTTACCCTTAAATGAAGGGTTAATGCATCACATCAGTTCTTATTCCTATTCCTTGAGACCGTGGTTGTTTCTCCCACTAACAGAAAGGAATCCATGCGAGTTCATCCACTTGATTCTGTACTGAAAACTGTGCGTAGAAAAGAAACTTCCTCGCAGCAGAATCTGACCTCATAAAGTGGAGAGAATAGGAGTATAATAACAGTAATTTTGAAGGAATAGTTCGGAGTAGTTCCAAGGTATCTATAGGAGGGGTTTATGACGTAGAAAGGATGTTGTGGAAGATTCTAGAAGGAGCTGAAGGGAAATACAGAGAAGGTGAGGACGTCGGAAGCTAAGGCTTATGAATGACAAAGGACCCTTTGGAGAGGCTCACACAATTGCCTTTCATGTCTAACCATGCCATTCTCAGGGACTAATGTTCGAATGTGCGTATGTATAAGTCACGCCCACTAATATATGAATGGAATATCATGTAATGTTTGATAATGGAGGTTTATCAACCAATTCTCTTCAAAAAGAAATTAGACATTGAAAGTTGATCTGAATCTTTGAAATAAATTTGATAATTAGAATACATTTTTAGACTTATTTGATTAATTATTTCATTGGATCAACTACGTAAACCAAAGTAATAACACAATAAAAGTCACAAACATTGAAATATTCCGATTATTACTTAACTATAATTAATAGTAACTTTCATGTTAGATAAACAAAACAGCTTAATTTTCTTATTGTTTCAATTCCTTAGGTATAGAGCCTATTATTATTCTCAGGTTTTAGATAATGAAATTCTTTATTCTCTACCTTCTTAGGTATATTTTTAATGAGTATTCAATTAGCCAAGTATTATTCTCACTGGATTCTGTTATCACATTACAAAAGTATTGTTTAACCAATTCAAATTAGACCCTATATTTTGTTGGAGAAAGGTTACATCATCAGTAATGAACTGAAATAGTGTTTAATTTAATTACTTTGGTAAATCTTGTCATTAAATCCTTGCTTACACCTGTTAGAGCCGCTTCCTTTGAAGAGGTTGTCTTAGTGGGAGTTCCAGTCCCTCTAAATGACCTAGGCCAAGAAAAGGATATGCACCCGCTCTATTAGGATTTTCTCAGAATCGCCAGTGGAAATTTCCACGAAGTTGAATTATGACCAAAAGACAGATGCTCCTCCAGTCAGGCATTTTGAAGGCCACACTAAACCAAAAAGATGAAACTGAAAAATAAAAAAAAACAGCCGTAGGAAACCTGGACAAGCGAAAAGTAAATTCTGTATCTTTTCAAAGAAATTATGGAGTTGTAGTTAATGACAGCTTTTAATTGTTGAATATAATTAAGTAGTTGAAATCTGCTTACCTGACTTTGATTTCAGTAGTAATGAACGTGGATTTGAAATTTTTCTTTCGATAATTTTTAAATTTCATATAATCGAACTAAAGAAAAAAACAATTAAGTGTGATCTATGACGAGTTTCATAAGCTAACCGATTACTTAAATATACTGATATAGATTATTGATTGAAAATTTGAAATTTGAATGAAAAAAGTTCAATTTAAATGTGTATTATTATTAAAATTAATTTACTGGCCACTAATTTTTTCAATAGAAAATCACTTATATTTTTTCCAGACTGTTACGTTGAATTATTGCTTTGATTCTTCTAAATGGAACGACTTTTCCTTGAACTCCACTAGTTCGAACGTAGCTATAGTAGCTCTAGTGAAATCTACTATTGCGAATATTTTAGTGAGAGTAGTCCACAACAAGATTGCTTTCACACAGTCGAAACTGCGCAGTTACGAGACGAAAACATTCAGTTTTTATTTATCTTTCGCGACCGGTTCGTTGCAACCTCGGTAGCAGGTAGCACTTTCAGATGCAACGGAATTTTCCATCGGGTGAATTCAGACAATACCTCAAATTCCTATTTCGCTATGTTTTGTGAATATTCGTAAAATTTTAAAAAGGCCTGAAGCTTTCACAAACAAATTGAATGTTTTCTTTCTTCGTTTGGTCGTCTTCATATGCTTTATCAATGAGATGTAAGTAATGCATTCAGAATTGCAGTCTAGAATGCATTTCGAATTTAATAAAGATTGGTAAATTATGAATAATAAATCTGCTACTATTGCCTAGCTATACTTATATCGTTAGAAATCAAATATTAAATTATTTCCTAATTAAACGGGTAACATTCAAAACCTAATCTTGAAGATTGCAATTTTCGAATATCGCACATTAGTTGGAGATTTATGAAGATAACTTACCATGGCAAAATATTTCTTACATACCAAGTTTATTCCTCTTTTATTTTAAAACAATATAGTCTTTTTAATTATGCTCAATGAAATATGCTATGCTAGCTTCCCAATTGCAATTTAAAATGCCTCTAAAATGTATATCTAAGTAACGATATGACATGACTGGATTTTAAACGTAGAGAATAGCATCAAACAATTGCAAACATCAAATGATTGCATATTTTAATTTCTTACTCTAAAATGTCTAATGTTGCATCATCATCAATAGCTTTCATGTTTACCTCCGCAACTCATTCTCTTCCGAAACCGGTTCCATGTTTTTGCCATTGAGAAAGTCTGGCCCCCAATCTGCCTCTATATAAGTTTAAGAACTACAAATTAGGTGACCATTTTTAATTGACGGAGTTTCGACATTCGTGGATATTTTTGTCGCAGAATTTTAAAATAAAGAATCCAGGTATAGTATCTCCGTCGAATCATCCAATATGTTACTAAAATATAGTTTTCATAAGGTTGATGAAGAAGAGTAGCAACTAATACGTATGTAATGAATTGGATATTGAAAAGTAGCTTTAATAAAAGTCTCGAATAAATTTCACTTTAATGCGGTCATTCACCCTCAGTGATTTTTTCTCCAACGTTTATATAACTTGAGATTAATTTATTGTACAGAACATGACTTTAGATTTTATTGAAACTGTTTAACTACACTTAGATTGATGATTTAACTTTGATTTGCAGCTTCAACTTATTTTATGCGTGAAATAAATTTATACTGTTCTCCGAGACTGGGCGTATTATATTTCAATATATTTTAATTATAATTTCGTTATAGATTTTAATATGACATTTTTGTGTAATGTTTTGACACTGGATCTAGTTTATTTGAGTCTAAAAATAAACTGAAAATATTTTCTTTTGACCCAAATGGTGTCAGTATTTGTTTCATATAGAATCATAATATGCCAAATATTTTGATCTGAAAGTGTAACACAATTATCTAGAGTGTCGATTTATCTCTACTGCTTTATTTAGTATTAAAATTATATGAACTTAAATGTTATAATTTGAACACTTACTACTTAAAGAGGACAGGAAGTCCCAATTACATTCCCAATTTAAATTTTGTTATTTTTCCAAAGACCAATTGCTTATAATTAATATCGAATGTATATGTATTTTATCAAATACAAAGAATGCTAGTGGGAGTTTTATTTTAACAATACGACATTAATTACATGTGTTTAAAGAATTTTAGATAAATTCTTACGATCTTCTGAATAAAAACAAGAGCCTGCTCGTAGTCAGTGTATTGGATCATTTTTTTACTAATATTTCTGATGGATTTATCATAAACATAAAAAAGCCTTTTTTCGAAAGATGATCGAGACATAAATATGAATATTTATCCCCTATCAGCATTAATGAAACTCTAATGTCGCTATAAGATATATATTAATGAGAATATAGACTCTAAAAAGTATATTTGATGTCTTGTTTACGATTCTAGTTCTATTTATCAATGTTTTACGCGAAATACCGTTTCCATTTTGAAAATACCTTGTTCTCGCTATTTTGTGTCCATTTATATTTACTGATCTAAGTTATCAAAATTTCGATATATCGATTCGGCATCTGTTCTAATCGAAAAATCTTGGCCTCGGAAATCAATCATCTGTCTGCATCTGAATAATCCCATTGGGACGTTTTCTCCGGCCTCAAGTGTCTTGATCCAGTTTAGACCGGATTGGAAACTGTTTCCATAACCGGTCGGATCGTGTTTTTACAGACATATGAAGAGCAGAAAAGAAATTTCTCGCGATTCAGATATCTATATTTATCTCCGGAGATTTTATTCGTCTACCGACTCACGATCGTAGTTTCTTTTTTCGTGCGAAACCAGCTTCCTTTCCTCGCAACTCGGTTTTACTCATTCCCTTCAATACGGCGCAAAGTAATGTCAGCTAAGGTGATGTAATTTGATGAATGGTTGAGGGATACTCGACTGTGTTAAGTTCGAAGTATTGGGATGCTGTCACTTATGTTTGTTTTATCCGTATTTATTCCCATTTTATGTCGAGCCTATGACTACGGAATGTTATAAGTATACCATTAGTTATAGCAACGGAGTGGTTGGAAATACTACAGGTTCAGATACGTGAGAAAATTTTCTGTTTAATTCGTATGTTATCAATGAATGCGCTGGAAGATTCAATGATATACCTGAATCATTTCTATTTTTATATTTTCTGTAGATTTTAATTAAAATATTAATGAATACGCTAAGAAAAATTCAGAAATTGGTTAAGGAATGCGCAAGCGTTCATAAAACATATTGGATGATCCTTCCTCAGTGAAAACGAAATTAATTAGTGTTCGCTTCGTTAAAAAACGTTTAAATTTTTTTTATATTTTTCTCGCATTTAAGCACGTAAAAAACATAGGAACAGAAATGCGTATTTAGTTGAACCAAAAATAGCTAATATTTTAAAATTACTGAACATAATTTCTTCCAATTAAAATTCGCATACTTTTGTATCTTGTTGACCTATAAACGTGAAGATTCTAAAAATTCCGCACTAAAATTGTGCGAAATATTTCGTTAAATTAAATGAAAATATAAAAATAATTCAAGTAATTCTTTACATAATCTGTACTATTCTTCCTAACTGTCTCGCACTCCGTAAAAATACGTGATTGTTTGTTATAGTTTTTCCTTCACATTGTCTCCTTGGCTTGTTTTATCTATGAAACCGTTATGATTCACATTGCTTAGGTCGCTATCCCTTGCATTGACGTCAGAGATGCTTCGTGGAATTCTGGTCCGAATGGCCTATCTTAAGGGTCATAGGGAAAGTGCTTGGAAGCAACTGCGTAGTTCCCTAGTTCCAGGTAGTGGGAGGGACCCTACAAAGGGTCGGAAAAAATTGCCCTCTCTAAGGTTGAATCCTAGAATGGGAAAGGGAGACGGTCAACGTTGCCATATCCCGAGCTTTTAACATTTTTATTCAACAAATAAATCAAGGATGAAAATATTTCATCTACGTCCGAAAATTTGTCTGGTGAAATACAGAAAATAATTCCCTTTTAATGGAATATTGCCACTTGATAGTATTACGACTAAGATATCTTTCATTGACGTAATGAATTTTAGAAGTAACGTAATATTATTTTTAGATATGTAATGAAATTATATTTTCCTATTATGTTCTTCAGTTATAACCTTTCATAAGGTCCATGGTAGTATTATGAAACATGATAAAAATTCTTATGGTTAAAATAACATTTTGAATTCTTATCTACAATGTTAGATTATCCTTAATTTGAACCAGAAGTTTATGAGTTGGAACCTTGCTTGTAACTTGAGATACCTTCAAGTGTTTTTCCCATTCATTGAGCTCTTTGTTTTGCTAAATTTTTGGGGTAAACATTTCCAGTCCTTGCCAAGAATTCACTCACTTTAAGCAGAGAGTGGTAAATGTACTACATACGATAAACTATAAAGAAATTCGAAAACAACAACCGTACACTCCTGTTTGAAAACACCTCTTAATGAATAAGCTTTGCTAAAAATATCCGTTGCTAATTTGTAACTAAGCTAAGCACTTGGTGTTTATAAGTGATCGGAATAAATATTGTTGTCGTATAGAATCTTTCATCAAGGCATCTTTACAACTCGTTTTATCGCTTGGCAATAAAGATTTCTCCATGCAATTCTTCTCAATTTTGTTGGCTTGCGTCATATCCATTATTTGGCGATAACCCCACTGACTTCCTTGAAGACGATGAAAATAGTTCTGAATACATACGGATTCCATGTATGTCGTAAAGTACTTATTGCAAAAAGATGATTATTGGGTAGGACAATCAAATATAATCGTAAACTCTACTCTACTCTAGAAGTAGAATCAATCTTCTTTCATTTGGTCCCGATTATAATAAAACAATTTATCATAAGAGAAGTTAGGAAATGTTTAAACGTGAATTAAAGTCAGCTTCTTTAGTATTCCAATTATACTGCTTCCGCTTTCAATGTTTATGTTTAAAGAAGATAGTAGTATATTCTCCTCATCAGATTCGATATGTTATTATATAAATTTTAGTTATATGTATACGAAGCATTATATTGGTTATATAATGCTGTTATCTCCTCAAAATCGTAAGCTTACTTACTACTAAACCCACCTATCGTCATTAATAATATTATAATTCTGTTTCCATTTATGTTCTTGCATCTTATCTTTTATCCCACCCATAACCTTTCTTATCATATAAATAAACAAACCGGTGTCTGTTGCTATAGCGTTGTTAGTGACCCTAGAAATATCCTGTAAACGCATTCCATTTTTCTTTCATCTGACACGATAATTATACCTATAAGTTTGCATTTTATTATTTTCAAAAGTAATTATTTGAATGAAATTGGGGATATTATCAATATATCATTGGTTATGTTATCTTTTTAACTCTTAAGAAAAATTTCTTGTTATCAGTTTTATTTTTCTATCAATGAAAGATTTTCTATCAATTAGTTATGAGTGATATTCAGTGTACTGTCGAAATTATTTTTTATTCGTTGTGCTTCTAGCGTGAAATAAAATTTCTTAATCAACACCTAGGTATGAATGGAAAAGAATAGTATGCCCTCTGCTAATGAAGCACAACTCAATGACGATTCATGAACTTAATTTGCAGAGTCATTAGCTTCACCGCTTTCGGTAATTCCCTTTTCTGATTTCAGAAATGGATAACGAATGCAAATTACTCCATCGCCTGACCGGTTTCACATTTACTTGAAAGGAAAATTGCTTGAATTTCTGGATCTTACGCTGAACTTGAATACTTAAGTTCTATTTGGAGCAATTTGCCCTGAATTCAGTTCTTCCTAAAAACAAAACAAACCGATAAGGTGTTGCGAAAAATTCCCTTGAAAATAAGAGTCGTAAATTGGTCATTCTTCTAAAAAAAACAAATTGTTGCGCTCATCTTTCTACACTTGACCCAATTTTTACAATTGTCAAACAACGCATGAATACGATTTTCCAGAATGTTATTCCCGTTTTTCCCAATTCCAAGACGTCATCTTTCTTGTTTTCTATGAGATACTCTTCATTTTAGTTATCTGTGGCTTATCAATGACACGCCTTCGATTTTAATTGGCTGAACTCATCCTTCGTTTCCTAAATAGATTACTCAAGCGGTAAAACATAAATAATACGCAAAATATAAATGAATCGTATATAGATCTCTATTATCATCAATGCCATTCTATTTTGTGGACTTTTTGTTTGGCAATAACAATCTATATATTATATTTTTGTCATTGATTATATCCATAAAAGAAATTAATTATCATCGTATTATGTGTGGATATTTAACAATTGATGCATTTCTCAATTGTAAATTGAACAAACCAATGTTATTAACACGTCAATACGTTCATAACTAGCATTTAAATTGTTATCCGTATGCAATGAAGTATTTATTTAGTTTGTAGAAGGAAAACAAAACATATATGCAAGGTAAACGAAAAGAAAACAAGTATACTATAAATATACGTTATAAATTACCTCTGCTGAATACCTATAATTCCATTCTACGGTTTTGAAGAGGTAAGGTAATATGATACGGTGATAATACGTTGATATAAAAACAGTTTTTTATAATTTTTTCACCACTCATTAAACTTCTCCTCATTATAATATTTATCTTTATTCTTTGATATTTCAATTCCAAAACTCTTCGTTAAACACATAGTTTACAACATAAATGTCTGTCGAACTCTCTTCTAATATGCATTCCAAATCCTTACGGAGAACAAATAGAATTTTATAGTTAAAATTTGAAAAAATTGACAAAAATGTCGTAATTTAAGTCAGTAATTTTTAAAGATATCGAGAAATCTAAAAGAGATATCTCTGTGTCTAATAGCTTCAATAGTATAATAGTCCCAACAGTTTTGTTTCTAAAGAGGCCATTACCTGAATAATATTGTTATGTAACAACAAGCATAATGGGAAACTATATTTCAGCAACTCTTCCTTAAGAACTATGGTTTGTGACTGATAAAATTAAGAGAGTGCAATTAGCACTGTTTTCTAGTGGTCTTATTGTCTTATGAGAGAAAGAACGCGATAAAGAGACGTGATGTCTAAACGTTCGCCAACTTTAGTCTCCCCTTGACTCTTCCTAGCAACATGATCCTCGTGAGAGAAAATGTCTTCAACGTTAAATTGACCAAAGTCTAGGTCATGCCATTCACGGCCGTGAGCGTAGAGTGACACTTTTAACAAATCGATTGCACGACAGATTAGGCAACTGTGAGTCTTACATAAAGTTGTACTGTGAGGGTAATTACACAGGTTTTAGTGCGTCGATTGCCAACTCGATGCATTGCAAAGATTCGTATAAACTTATCCTACAGTTCATCAAGCTCCTTCATCGAGTATTATTTCAAGTTAGACTCACAAATAATGATATAGTATAGAACATATCCGATATTATAATTTTTAATATATTCCATTAACATATTTACTGACTTCTAAAGGATCAGTATTAGTATTATATGTCTTTACTTTCGAAATATTCAGTTTCATTCAAGGAACTACTATTGGAAGTTAAGTAGATAATTAATAGTATGAGGTCAAGCCCTTTATAAGCTATATACGTATATCTGATTCAGCAAAGAACAGTCAAGTTTGGAGGTAACTACTTCTTAGTGCATCAGCAAATTCCCGATAAATACATAGTTATTTAAAATTTCTAAGTAGGAGGACTTTTTTTAGGCTTAAAGAGGTAACGAGGCCTATGAAAGTCAAAATAACTAAATTTGGTAATACTAATAGGTTAGAAGAATACTGTAAATATATCTCTTCTACGCTACACTGCATTATGGGAAATGTACTGAACGTACTACTACCTGTGATCTTAGCGTTCCCCATACTTCAGTGAATGAAAAATATAATGAATAACATGATAGTTAACTTTAAAACTGATTGATTGCAAATTCCAAGTCTTCCTCGTAACATCCTGGTATTTCCACTTGATAGGCTTATCATTCTGTCACCTGATTTGTCAAGGGAATCACTATATCCTTAAGAGTTGTAAGAGGAAAAGTTTTTCTTTACGTATATCGATCAGTATATTGGATAGGATTGTCATTTATAGCTATGAGATCAGGGAAAGTTATCATATTTACGAAAAGAAGGGCACTGACGAAATTGCTGATTGGAAAATTACCAGTGTGCGCTAGTCGGGAGATAACTTGATGATTGGCAAACCATTCTATTTTTCCCAAAATTCTTCAATCTGAATTCTACGAAATGTATTGTTCCACCAAAACATATCAATAACTCATTCTCCATTCCGTAAGACATTAAGTGTCCTTGAATAATTTGATTCTAATATTTCATAATTCACCAAAAAAATTGTCGTTGCGATTCATACTGAATACAAAAAAAGAAATTCTTCGACTCTTCGATACTAAAATCAGTCATGATAATTAGAAAATCAATTAAATGTAATGTCTATTATTGATTCCAACAAATTAAAATTATTCGTTCGAAGGTTTCTCGTTCATAGATACGTGTTAAATTTCTCTTTATCTTAATAAAAATTTGAAATTCGAGTCCGAAAATGTATTTCAAAATACATATCATCAGAGAAATCCTCCGTCGGAAGCTGAATTGGCACACTTATTCCCACATCAGATCAGCTGATATTCTGAGGCAACGAATGATTTATCTGTTGGCTGTCAGATAGTTGTCATTTTTCATTCCGTAAAAAACTTGATGTGAAAATTTCTCAACGAACGAAATATCGAAATTATGAATACAAATTGCGTTTGATAATTTCTTTCTGATATGCCGATACTTAGGTTCGCCTCACGTGTCATAGTAGTCAGCTAGCTTTGATATCTGGTGACCTGAGAAGTTGAGCGTGAAAAGTTCAAACATCACATGTAGAGATTATAATCATTTGGAAATTATAATGATATGCAACGAGTGTTCAATGATCCGACTAAATATGCATATTCCGACATATGATTAGGTAACGCACTTCTTTGTTTAGACATAAAAAATGAAAGGTAATTATAAATATTATAATAATATATGTTTTTTATATACATGCAATATTTTGGGAATTTTATTTGCTCATTTAATTTGCAAATTAAATTTATCTATTGTTGATTCTCGATATCCCGTTATATATCTATATATTGCATACAGAGCGTTGTACATTTATAGAAAGTACTTTATATTAATGAAATAATTGAGATTTTACTATGCAAGCTTTTTAAGATGTAGTATGGCATAAATATGAGTCAAAAATTCTTTTTTTGCATTTTTTAAGGAGGAGATATTTGGAAGGATATCTTAGAACATGTACTGTGATTCTTTTTAATTTTATTAAGTGAGTATAAAGAATGAATAAAAGACCTTTACAAAAAAGAAGGAAATTATAAAACGCATGCGATAGGGTGATTCTTCAGATAAGGATGCTGTTGCCACTTGTATGTTACTATGCCATTACGTTCATCTGAAGAGGTTATCAATAAAAGAAGGTGAATGAAGGGAAAAGTCGATCAATCAATCTCAGAAAATCAAGTACTGATTTTAGATACTGGTGGAAATCTGCAAGTTTTTTTAGGAATATGTTAATATTCGAGTTAAATGCAGGAAAAGAATATATTTTACATATTTATAGTTCATGATTTGAAGTGAAACGAATCGTTAAAAATTGAAAAAAAAATAACTAATGCCTTCTTTAATTCTTAATTATAGCTATACGATTAGAAAGATCACTTATAATATTACATTCTTGGTAACAAACGAAGGAATTCGAAATTTATTTTTGATTTATTCCTTTTTCGACCGTTTCATTAATAAGTTTTATAATTGATTTATTTTTTATTGTCTAGCATACATAACATACATAAGTTGAAATGCGTTCTATTTCAGTTTCATTTGTTTCAAATTCATTTTCACTACTACCATGATCATTGATTGCAACTGTTACACACTATAATTGCTATTTCATATTTATTAACAATGACAATGTAAATTATCCAAATGATTATCTAAATAAGGGTTTGCAAATTCATGTCCTGTTCTTTTTTATTATTAAAATACGACGGAATTCTTTAATTCGCATAACAAGGACGAGTGTCAAATTTTTGCAAACTAATCCTCCCATTCCATTGAATTGTTTTTCCGCCCACCCCCAAATCTTTGGCCGAACGAAAACAAGCAAACAAACACAGAACGATAACACATAGCGCGTCACCTTCCAGGAAGTAGCTATACGGTCTGGTATTTTGTGCGTCTGAATCCGACTTAATGTGCCAATCAGGGCATCACCCCACCTATGACGTAGTATCGCGAAAAGCCCCTAAGACGGTTGTCCCTTTGTCCTTGAGAGCACTTGAAACCCATCCCGTCCTCTATTGAAATCCCGTGACCGTTTGGAAGGATGTCCATTCTCTCATCCATTTGACCTCCGATTAGGAAGAGAGAAGACGTCATTTATTTCGTACATAACATTCTTTCCCGCGAGTGGGAGTCCCAGCCAATGGCGTCGGCCAGACGCATTGCCCCCTGCCACCCTATTGGTGGAAATGGGGAACGCACCCATCCATTCCTCCTTTATTGAGAGAAATTTAGAATGCAGTCAGGTAGGATTTCAACGGTTTTTTTTACGGGGCATCCTCATGACAGGAAGATAACTCAGGTGACACATATTTTAGAGGGAAATGGAGTTTTTGGTTGAGGTAGTCCCAACTAATTCGCTATACAGGTGGATAAACCCTGTTCATAAACAGACAAATTATTGAACTTAGTAGTGGATCTATTTCGCTTGAAATTAATTCCTGTAAATAAGGAACAAATGAATTGATAGATTTATTTATTTATTTATCCATTGTTGTTATTTATTGATTGTTTTCTATTTTCCTTTCTCAAGAATATTTTTTTCTATAAACAACAACTCTTAGCTAAAGTGACGTTTGTTGTTGACATATACGATAATACGGTGAATTACCGGTAAATAAAATCTCATCCACCCCACTATGATACAATGAAAACACTCCACAACCGCAACTTTTGGGTAATCAGGGAGCAGTCGAACTTACAGGAAAGGGCGTGTTGAGTTGCCTGGAATTGCCCACCGCTCAGCCCTCCTCCCTCCAACCCCCCCCCCTCTCTCCACCATACCCGAAGTCGGGACGGCCAAAGGGGTGGGGGGTGTTTATAAATAAGGAGCGGCAACGCGTTCACGGATTAGTTTAGAGACGGGAACATTGCCGTTCGAGTAACCTGCAGCAGTCGGTGCCATTTGTTTACCTCGCAAGATGTCTGGAATGAGAAATATGTGGCAGTTAAGGTTGGTGGATCGCCGACGTCGTATGTTATTCCTCCGTGCGTTTGTGAAAGTTGAGCCCCGAAAGTTCTGCATCGGATCGACTCCGGTGCTGTCTGCGAGTTGTAAGAGAAAACGAGCGCTTCCGGAATCGGTACATTTCATAAGTGTGCTCAGTAAGGATTGTGAGGATTTATGGCGTATCCTTGGTGATTAATTTGTGCATTTCGGTGCACGGATTGGCTTTTTGCTTTCTCGCAAATAGTTTCGCAGGTTCAATTCGTAAGCGTTGTTGAATATGCAACAATGAGGAACTGTTCTGTAAACCCGGCTAAAATGTATCTTGGACGGAGTACTTTATAACTTTGTTACGCGTATGACCGTTCGGCGGTTCGCACAACGAGTTACTTTTTGCACAAAATCTTTTGGTTTCATTCAAGTGGAGCTAATAGTTGAAAGATCGTGAGATAGGGTGGTGTACATTCGATATTTCTAGAAGACCGAGTTTCACTTCCAATTTATTGACGTTCAGGTGTACTAAAATAATATTTTCAATAACCTCTGGTACTTTACAGTTCCTAAATCCTTCAGTCCCTGTTTTAACTTCTCTTTTATAATATTTTATATCTTCTCAACACCAGGAAAATGTTTTCATTAATGCTGCGGGGAAAGGGTAATATCCTCTACAATAAAACACGTAAGAAAATATCCTTCCAAGATGAAATTTTACATTTATTTCACTTCCATATAGATTACATTACTTGCAAGATCAACTTAGATCAATCTCCATAAAAAAAACTTCGTTTCCGTGTCTATTGGATTAATATTAATCAAAGGTATTTTGAAAAGTTTTTTTCCGCACATCGCAAACGTGCTCGGGAATTTTAATCTAATTCTAAAGGGTTTGATTGTACCGATTGTGAGAGACAGGAATTCCATTGAGCAGTTGCTCACCTTTTACGGCTCTAAATCCATTGCATTCGTTACATCACCCGGAAACATAGCGCGGGAATTGTTCCGAAGGCCGTGTTGATAAACGTCTGACAATTGAATAAGGTCAGGTCGATGGCGCGAGTTCCTAGTTTGTTTACCTCGCGTTTCATAACACCTAAACGTTTCTAAGGTTCGTTATTTCATGTTGCGATATATTTTGTGTTTCTCTTGTGAACTGTCGGTCTCGAACGTGAAATCCGTCAACCTTTTTCGAATAGAATTAAGGTGAAAGTATAGAGAGAGACTACAATTTGACTTTCGCCGTTTCAGTGGCCAAATACTACGGAAGCAGAAGCCAAGCGTGATTACGGATTATTCCTACTTCGTGAATGATCTGGCGAAAGGAAGAAAACCATCACCATTGCGGGAGTTGAGTGAGTGAACTTGAAATATATATGTGTAACATTATTTTTCCCTCAATGAATATGGAACCAGGAAAAGGCTTCCAAGTGTCCTATTTTTTTTGGGTATTTCAATGTTGATGTACGACGATCTAATATGTATAACTAATCTATTTCATTTCCTCCCGTGTTCCATACTCACTCGTTTTATACGTGATACATCCGCAATTTTTCTACATTGCCTTGAGAGCGGTAAGTTAATGGTTTCATCTCAGTCCTTTTTCACAAAAATGATGTGAATTTACATATGCAGGCCAAAAGTTCTTGAATTCGACTGAATTTATGAGGCGAATAACTTTAAAACTGTTCCTTTTTCATCATCTTTTTCTTACCATCATAAATCTTAATGCGAGTGCTCGTATTCAAATTTTGTGAAGCAATGAAATCGAAATTCCTTTTTTATATCATTTTTTAAATTTATACGTCCTTTCTCACATTATTGGAACTTCATTGAAAATGATTGCATTGTTTTCAGTATTTTTTGAAGTTATGCAATTTTTGAAAATATTCTTCTATCGTAAATATTCCACGCATTAATTTCATGATTTAAAGTTTTCAATGGCGGTCAACATTTTAATCATCTATTATAAAGAATTTTACCAATAAAATCTAAAATAAAATTATTTATGAATTTTTATATAGGAACGAAAATTATCTCTATATGCTACGGTACGGATTAAAAATACAGTATAAATTCACCACAAGCGCAATGGAAACGATCTTTTTAGGGAAGACAATCAATCCTAGTAAAATAATAACTAACGGAAGATAGAGTTTCTTAGGATCTTAGACCAAAAGGATGTACACATTAATGCTGCCTCGGTTCTGGACCTACCTCAAGACCGGATAACTTTAATAGAAAAAAAGTACGGACTCAAAAAACCATCTGCATACTTGTTTAAAGTCCAATATCCTGTTTGTTATGCCGTAGATATATCTATGTTCTTCATCTGATAATTGGTTAATTTGAGGGAAAATAGTGTTCTTAATACACTGATCTCAATAGGAGAAATTAAAATATAATATCTTATTGTCACTGCCAGTGTACTGATGCATCTTCAAGGCCGTATACATCTTTCTGAACCCCTATTTTTGGTTATTTTTATGCTTCCAGGAACCGTTTTCGCAAGATGCAAATCGGCAAGTTGCGGTGTCAATTTAGAAAAGTTCCTGCTTAAACTTGTTTGCTGTTCGAAATTGACCGGAATTTCGTGCTCCAAAGAATTTCTCTTTTTCCACATTAGTGAAACTGCAATAAACAGCTTCAGGCGTGAGGTGTAAATGATTTAAGCAAATTCAAAATCGCGTGAACTCAGAAAGAATGCTAAATTTGAATATCTTAACGGTTTGAAGACTATTTTCTTAACTCCATATTTATAAGCAGTATCTCTATGTTTATATTACAAAATACATTTCATTTATATTTTTTTTGATTGAAATTAATCAACAGTTGAGTTTAATATTTCGCGTATCGTATCCCTTTACTTGCTATTGCTTTATTCTTTTTTTGGGCGCATCGTGATTAATTCGTTAATGATCCATATTAAAGTTCATCAGTTAATGACTTATTCACTTTAACATGGTTCGATCAAAGAACAAGTATCAAAGTTATTAAGATATTAGATGTGAATTGCAATAAAATTGTTGCTTAAGCAATGTTCATCACTATATGAATTAATTCGAAATGACATGATGAAAATAATTAATAAATAGATCAGTACTTTCCACAGATTTATTCATTATGTTACCATTCCATAAAGTAACGCTTGATCGTATTAACTTTACGATAAAAAAATCTTCGCATAGTTGTAGCAAATTTCACTTTCACGAGCAGCGATTCCAAATGTGTACACATTGTGCTGTAAATAGCACTGCTGGAATTCAGCCAAACATCATGTCGTACACAATCCTATCCCCTCATTTAGCCCCCCTAATGGTATCAAGTTATTTGTCGTGACGCATGAATGGGAATAATTGCAGTCCTATTAAACCGCTCAACAGTTTTTTATTTATCTGATGAGTTCTCATATTCATCCTTAGAGGTATAAGTAGACAAGTAGACTTAATGTAATTGAACAAGTTTTTATTTTAACATGTACGTAATTTTATCGCGGATATCCGAGAGCTATTTTGTTCCGTTAATCGGTATTTTCAATTATTCAGTATATTTAATGGAAGGATCTTGTAATTCGTTAACTTTCATCGGCAATTGCAGAAGCTACGTAAACTAAAATGAAGATCTCTCCAGTGTACGCTGAAAATCATTATTAAGCTATGATGCTCCTAGTATTGTATCCTTAATTAATTACATTTTATTATGAAATTAAGCAATCGATTTTTAGTCCTCTCTCAGCATATTTTCTGTTTCGAATCATCTTGCTTGGATTAATGTGTATGAAAGCGCAAAATCATGTATGAGTATTGCAAAATTCATCAATTTATGTGTAAAGTCTTTTTAATTAATGAGTTGGGTGTATTTATTATTATATTAGTCTATTTTCTCTGCTAGTAGAATTTGATTAATTCATTTTGTTTTTCCGTTATTCACGAGTTCTTACGAAAGAAATAATTATCTGACGATGGGATAGAATGCAACTTATGATATCAACTCCAATGTCCTTTTCATTCTAGTGAGGATGTTAGCTTCAGCAAACTCCAACGTAATATTCTTGGCAGAGGGTCTTCCTCATTCAGACACTCATCCATTCAACGAGGCGCGGTTCGACCTCAAGGACGGCTCATCCATCACACTCTCTGGCAAACTGCTCACTTCTGCCCTTCAGTATGGCCCTACCGAAGGGTGAGTAACCTTTCATGACCATACTACGTATATGCGCAAATACTCCATAAGCTATTCCTCCTTGAAGGGATGGTATTTCGCTTCTAAAGGTAGTGATGGCACCAGGAAACTTTAAGCAATAGATTATGAAGGATATAGGTCTGTAAGTGTGTGTGAATTATTACTATAATTGGATTACCAAAATTAAATCATGCTACACAGATACTTTCAATCTTTCTCTTACAATCCAATGATGCCCAGCTAGAGTCAAATTGAGTCCCCCATTTTATTTAAAAAATTCATTTAATACATTTAAGAGGAATAAAAAATGAAAGGCATTCAAACTGTACTTGATAAAAGTAGACTAAATGTTTTTTCTTTGAACACTAAACTGAAGATTAAACACTAGAATATTTTATGTAACTTTTTTGTTAATTTTTTAAAGCTGTTGAAAATTCTAGGATTTCTCCTCAAATTATTAAATGTGTAAACTACTTTTAATTTCATAGACATCCTGATCTTCTACAAAAGTTAAGGCAGTTCCAGGAAAGATTCCATAACCCTCCAGGATTCGATGATCGTGATGTCATTGCAACTGTGGGAGGACAAGATGGTCTTTGCAAAATGATTGAGCTGTGTATGGATTTTGGTGAACCTGTTATTGTTCCCTCTCCCACATACTCTGGAGTCTTAGCAATGGTAAAGAAATATTTACTGATTAATAATTTTAATCATTTGAAAACTATAACTATTTGAATAAATCATAGTAAAGATTTTTTTAATAATTAAACTTGTTATTGATAATGAATCTATTTTATGTATTTGAAAAAAGAATACTTGAGAATCTGAAAAGTATTGCAATAAAGAGAGATGTTGAATGGTAATGGATGATTGCAACGATAGTTCTTTGACTTCAATTAAATTATTCAAGAATTTAATTTAGTTGCCAAACCAACACTAGAAATAGTATCCATAAATATAAATATTATAAAAGGAAAGAATTCAAAATAATATTTCAGATATTCTTATTGTGAAAAGATTAAAAATTATTACAGCTAGTTATATGATGTATACTTCTATTACTATATAACAATCAGATTTAGTTCAGTAGTAGTAATTTGTTAGAGAAGAATATATATTAGAGTAATATATATAGAGAATATATGTAATATAATATAATAATATAGAGAATATATGTTAGAGAAGAAATGAATTATTATTGAAATAACATGCAAATTAAGATGTTTAGCAAGTTTTCTATAAAGCATAAGGTACTGAAAAAGTACTGCAAATGTTGATCTCATTAGATTTTATTCCCTATAAAAATATTATTCTGAATGGCAGGTGCAAGATTTAGGATGGTTGATGTTTTTAATAAAATTTTTATGCTGTTAGTAAAACTAATCATTACCTCTTTGACAGTAGAAAATTCTTTTTCTTGTAGTTACGACCTTATCGTCCTCATTTTGTGACTGCACAAGAGGACAAATATGGTTTATGCCCATACAAATTGAGGGAATCCATCAACAACTATTGGTCTCTAGGAAATGGTCTGAAAGCACCTAAGGTAATTTAAATACTATAAAAATATAATATCTTTTCTCTTCTGATTCTCTCATCAACTTCAATGATCACATAAATCTTTTTTGGGTAAAAATAACTTTGGTGTCATAAATAATGGTTTATTAATTATGATACAATCCAACTGTTTTTAAGATGGGATGCTTATTTTCATATTTTATGATTCTATGAATTTAAATCGCTGAATGCCATGTTCTTTCATTTTATCTGTCTTGAGGAGTAAATCATTATTACATGTGTTGGAATTAAACCGTAATGATTTCATATTATATATTTAGATCAATAGTCTATATGCAGCCTAAACCAATGTTTGATAAATGAAAAAGTAAATTATAATTCAGTATCTCATAAGATTTTTGTGAAGGAAATGAGTGCTAACAATTTATTTGTGTATTTCAGCTTTTATATCTGAACCCAACTGCTAGCAACCCAAGTGGAACAGTGATGCCCATGGAACGGAAGAAGGAGATTTATGAAATTGCTTGTGAAAATAACTTGTTAATATTGGAAGATGATCCATATTATTTCCTTCATTTTGGAAATGTAAGTCTTTTATAATTAAAAGTACATTTTTAAAAATTGCAAATTCATCCTCTATATAGAAATTATGAAGTCATTTTTCTGTTTAGAGTTTGAAAATTTAATCCCCATTGGTGCTGCTAATGACTCATCAATATTTTGTGACTAGTATGGAATATCTAAGGAAAGCACATTTATTTCAAATGCTGTCAAATGAAAGTGTTCCTTTATACGTTTTACCTATCATAATGATGAAAAACAATTAGGACTTATATTATTGCATGATATCTAATAGTGTGTAATACATGATATTATAATAAGTAAAATATCTTTCAAGGAAAATTCTTAATTAGAATTGTAACCTGTATTTCTGCTTTCCAGAGCGAGCCTCAGAGCTTCTTATCCTTGGATGTTGAAGGCAGAGTGGTACGTTTCGATTCATTCTCCAAAGTCTTCAGCTCTGGTCTTCGACTTGGTTTTATGACAGGCCCACGTCCGCTGATACAGGCTGTTGAATATCATATGCAAGCATCTGTGCTACATACCTCATCATTGTCACAAGTAAGTTCAAGTATAGCTGCATTATTTTAAATCCAGTTTCTTTGACATATTTAGACTACCCAATATTTATTTTTGTGTTCTTTTATTAGGTTTAACAATCATAGTTTCAGTATTCACCCATAAAGAAGCTGTAAGTTTCTTGTCCCTTGTAACATTGTAAAAGTACATAGGTAAATGAAAAATTTTAAGTCAATTAATTAAAATTATGATCTCATTGCAGGTGATTGCTTTACAACTTCTCAATCAACTTGGTTGGGATGGATTTATTAAGTACATGCAGAAAATAAGGAGTTTCTACATGGAAAGAAGGAATCATATGTCAGAAGTAGCACGTAAACATTTAAAAGGTAAATATTTGATCTAGCGTGAATTATGAACTAAAACTATTGATAAACAACAAAACATTAAGCCAATAAAAAATGCTGTTTGGTTTTTGCAGTACTTGAATTGTAATTCTTATTCTGGGTTCTTAATTTAAATAAAATTCTAATGCCCAATAACATGATTTATGAAACAGTTTATTCACAAGTTATATTGATAAATAAGATAGGCCAATACCTTTATGAAATATTGCTAGATAAAATTTTTATTTTCCATCTTAAGAAGTTGAATACCTTTTCATGTTTTGTTTTATGATTCTGCAGATAAGGCAGAGTTCTCAGTACCTGATGGAGGCATGTTCCTCTGGATAAAAGTTAAAGGAGTTCCTGATGTATATGAGATGGTGATGTCAAGAGGAGTGCATACCAAGGGTGTCATGTTTGTTCCTGGTCATGCATTTATGCCAGATCCTACTAAGCCATGCCCTTACATAAGAGCATCATATTCATTGGCTTCTTATGAAGACATGGATAAGGTAAGTCGAAGAAATATTACTCTGTTTGAAGATAAAATTTCCTTGCTTAAGTTATTGTAGATGAATCAAATATATTTACTCAGTTTAAATTTTATAGTTTTTCCAGTAATAAAATGCAAGGAAATGGCCAATCAAGCTTTGTAAAACATACTTTGAGTAACTGTAGGAGTTTAGCTAATTAATAGGTATAACATATAAATGTGTTTTAAGTGGTGAAATCTAAATTTGCATGGAAAATATGCAATGTATGTGGATTATATATCTATCCTCCACTTGCAAGCATGAGATGCATTCAAATTTTGCTTTATGGATGGTCAAACTTGATTATGTCTTTCATCAAAACTATGAATCTCGAATGTGTTTAGGTATTATGGTCCATTAATTTTCCTAAAACATTTCCCAATTATTCTGTAAATAACAAGATATGTTTCTTGAATAATTTATTAGTTGGATAGGTCAGACCTCAACTTGTTAACCACGACTGTCACTGTTGTTTACTTATATAACACCTGACCAGATTATATGTTGAGGTCGCTAAATCTCAGCAAAACCAGAATATAAAATGCATTTCAAATAACTTTAGCAAATAAACGAGCAATAAAAATCTTAATTTTCCAATTGCAGGGTTTTGCACGTCTGGCAGAACTAATTGAAGAAGAACAGCACCATCTGTCTCGAAGATAAACTCTGGAATAATTTTAAAGAGATGATATGGTATGTTGTAGCTTGCAGTTCGCTGATCAATGTAAACAAATGGTCAGCAACATTATTCCAAGTAATAGCAGATCATAAAAATGAACTGCTAAGCTTGGACTGTCAATTTTGAATGAGATGAACTCAAGTAATTGAACAAAAAACCTAATAATGGGTTCTTAGATAAGATTCAAACGATTTCCTTGAATGAAATCTCACAGCTAATATTTTTGATGTATCTAAAATATTCTGAATGGGAGATGTTAATTTTTTCAATGCATTGCATATAATGAGGAGATCATTTGTGATGCTTTGATTTTTTTTTCCAAGTCTATGATTAAGTACGTACCATAAGGTGCTATATTACTGTATTCAATGCTCGAAATAACAGTATTACCAACTTTAAGATAATCTGAGTAGTTAGACTTGATAATATTAATATTTGTAGTATTTATTTATTTGTATTTTTTTATCTCTGTACAAGGGTAAGTGGAAGTGAAAAATAGTCGTGATTTGTTCTCGTAATTCTGGCATGCTAACCATCATATTTCATTACTTATAGTCTGTTTAAAAAATTTTGTCTCGTAACGCATTGGTGCTCTAAATGGTGGTATCCAGAGATCTTTCTAGAAATGCCCATTGCCAAAGCAAATGTTAAAGGCATATTATAACCCTTTAACATTACCCCTGGAGGAGCCACAATGTGGAGTACAATCACCACTCACATGTCTGGAATTATGAGAACAAGTCATGACCCTAACTTTCACTTTCGCTTAAGCTTAAATTACAGCCACAGAACTTGTTATCTGAAGTTCTATAATTTTAAAGAATTGTTTATATTTTTATAATATGTATATAAATACATTTTCTTAGTAAAAATACTTTCATAAATATTTTGAAAATTAACATTTATTGAGTATTTAAATGGGTTATTGATTCTTTCATGGTTCACATATTATAACACTGTAGTACCACTACAACCAGTTTCTTCACACACCGCGTAGCCACTCTCATTAGAGTGTTTGTACAATATCATTTGTGCAACATTTTAACATTTATTATTCAATACATGATATACATGCTTAATATAATCATCATCATCGGAACAACAAGGATTGATAACATTCTTTTAAAAATTTGAAACCTGAAAGAATCAATACACCATTGCTTCCACACAAAGTGAAAAACCTTCTCACCATGACTGATATAATTTTATAAAAATATAATTCATATAGCAATTCAACAAACAACATCTAAGTAAAAATATTCATCTATCACTTTTGAAGAGCCTGCTCTTCTCTTATCAGATCTGCTAACCGAGACATGCCCTGAAAATAATAATAATGCACATGAGTTTATTAAAAAACCTTCATTTTACAATATAAATATATACACTAAATTTTGTCAATATGTTTAAATTTTAGACAATAAATTGAAAAAGTATTACCCTTGTCAATAAAAAAAGTCAAGAAGGTTTTTTTAAGCATATCAATAACATGCAGAGAGAATTATTGAGTAAGGATAAAACAATCTTTTAATGACATAATTTGATTATTGATATAATTACATATTTTCAAACAACTTCTCAAGATTCAAGTAATTATATCTATAAATGCTACACTTCAGAAGGAATAAAATTGATCAGTTCTATTTACAACTGAATTTATCAGTACCTAGGATTTAACAAACGTGAAAAGTCTTATAGAACTAGGACTCAATCCTAGTTCTCCTAATTGTCAGTTGCTTGGAACATTCATACATGCTCTTAATCCTTTTGATGACATTTTTTACCCATTCTAAACTTGGCATCCTTATGGGGGAGTACCTCTTCTTGCCTTCCCATTGTTGGCTCCAGTCATCAAATGCCATGCATCTATATACGCACCAGATCTATGTCATTTTATGAACGGAGCCATTATTAAGAAGTACTCCGTCAGAATGACTATTTTTTCCTGTTTGTTAAGTTCATAGCATTATTCCTTCTGAGTAAGCTATTTATATAAAGTTAAATTTTATCTTTCCATTATAATAGGTTTCTGTATATAATGTAAAACATAAATTCTACATTACTTACTTTTTCAATCTCCTCAGGGGTGGGTATAGTGTATGATGCTCTGACATAATTGCAGGGCTTTGCTGGGTCGGCCATAAAGGCTCGTCCAGGTACCAGTAAAACATTCTTATTAATACCTCTTTGCATTACCATATCATAAGTATCAGTGACACCTTTTACTTTAATCCATAAAAACATTCCACCCTCCGGAATGGTCCATTCTGCTAAGCCTATGAGAAAATACAAATTTGTTAAATACATTGTGAAAGTTCTAGGATACCTAAAAGGAATGGCTTAAAAATAATTATGTCTGTAACCTTGAACCATTTGGCACATCTTGAAATTTTAACAGATATATATTGATTTCTATATTACATGAATATCATGAGTGATGTTCTTTTAGATTTATTTAAAGATAATACAGTGAGGAAAGATAAATCTTCAGTTTTATAAATAAATAGCAACATTCACTGAATTTAGCTAAAATTTTCGAGAGAGTGAAAACAGATATGATTGCACAGATCCATAGGAAGATACATAAATCGAGAAAACTAACAAGTTAAACTGATTAATATTTAAAATTAAACCAAATGAATCAGCAATATATTAACTCTTATGCAATTCTATGATATATAGACAAAATAAATATCTCTCTCTCGTCTTTAAATTTAGTTTATAAAATTCTCCTACTTTGCCCTAACATTGCATATGCAAATGCATAATTTACCATTGATTTCCTTCTAGTAGTCCCTGCATAGAAAAATGATTAGGGGAAAAATTTATCTCTAGATTGTTTTACCTTTATAAAAATCAACATATAACATAAATCAATCCAAAGAAAAGAAATATGGTATTTCCATATTGAAATACTGTTAACTGTTCATTCTGACCCAACATACAGCCATTTATCATAGACCCATTCCAAATAATTTGTTTTTGGCCTCATAATACTGACAGTACTGTCGTCTGGTACAAGGTGCTGTTTCACTTTTGGACTGGCTTTTTGCCTTTTGCCTCACCAGCAAGGGCGTCCATATCATAAGCATAAGCTCCTACTGGCATTGCTAATTAAATACGCAAACCCTATCATGACAAGGCGTAAGATGACGAGAGGTAATTTTTAACGTATTTTAAGTTTATATTTCAGTTCAATATCAACAGTTCATTCTATTAAATGCTTAAATTATCCATGTAGTTCAAGGAAAATAAACTGACTAGAACATTATAGTATCTATACATTATTTAATAGATGTAAAATAAATAATATTCAAGGTTGAAAACTTTATCTTAATTCTATGAAAAAAATTTAGCTGTTTTATTATTTTTATTTTGTATAAGTTTGTGTTGTTTTTATCACTTTCTCTTAATCAATTTAAGCCTATTGTTATTTTCCCTCCATAATGAACCAGTATAATAAACCTTGGCATATATGAAATGCATCCAACTATTTCATTTAGGTTGAAATATTTATATTTCTGTTATTGAATATCATCAAGTTGTCTGAGACTGGAAAGAAAAGCCAAAAACATATGAAAAGATAAATGAGATGGATGGAGAAGGGAAAATTATTCTTACTAGGTGATTGAAATATTACAGTTGCAGAAAGAGAAGAAAAATGTAACAAAGAAATGACAGATAAGTAGAGTTCTGATCAATCAGAAATTAGTATAATAAACACTTGGCTTAGGAATCATTAGTGTTGATTATATACATAAAGAGGCCTAGAGGACAAAATTAACTGTCAGTTACATCATATTCTAGATAAGATGCCCAATACCTGGAAAGATTTTAGATGTGGACATTGAGAAGAATGCAGAGGATATAATGAGGAAAAAGGATCATAAATGAAGAGGTGTTAAAAATAACAGGAGAAAATTAGCTAATAGAAGTAATAGAAACAAAGTAAATAAATGGGATAGAGCACATTACAAAAACAGAATGCATTATCAAAGAGATAATTGTTAGAAAGATAAAAGCTAGAAAATGAAGTGGTCAAAAAAGGTATCAACTACTGGATGTTCTTAAGAAAAGCATTAAAGAGTTATCAGGAGCTCAAGGCTATAGCATAAAATAGGAAACAACGGTAAGCTTTGTAACATCAAATCACCAACCTCTCTTAAGGTCAAAAACTAATTATGATGATTAAAATATGCTCATTCCTAGATTACTTAGGAGTCATAAAATTTTTGCTTTTAATGAAAAAGAGAGGATTTGTTTACAAATCACCAAAATGTATTAATCTCAACCTGTATGTATTTTATTATTATAAGGTACATTAATTAAATTTAAATTATTTTTGAAACTGACTAAGAATGAAGGGATGTTTATCTATTTTTGTGTATTTTAGAATCTTTAAGAAGCATGAAATACGCCATTCTATGGTAAGGACTTTATATATTTTTAAGAACAGAAGATTCTATGAAAAATTTCCTATATTTATAGGGTTTCACAAAGTGGTCCCATGAACAGCAGTTTTTTTAGTAATGCCATTATAAAGATGAAAATAGAGAAAAGTGATCTTTGAGATAAGATTAACTACAGATGTAACAGAATTAAACCTTATTAGTAAAATTTGGCCATATCTCAAACTTCAAACACTACCGTAAACATCTTATTTAAGATAAGTCAGATTTTGTTAATCACTATATCATCTACTATCAGTGGCTTCAAGAGAAGAATATACTTTCATCAGAACATAAAGAAATACTAACCTGTATATGAATTGAATACTATTGTTCAACTTAAAGATGATGTGAATATTTCAAAGTAATAACATCAAAAGTTGGCTCAATTCACAAGCAATTCCTAATTGTTATGAAGTTACAGATTTTCTAAATGAAATAGTCTCTTAAGATTTAAAATTCTTAATACCAAATTTGCATTATGAGAATATATTTTCTTATCTAAGATCTTTTTCAATGCTAAGAGAATATTTAAGTATAAATTAATTTTAAAATATAATTAAGACTGACAGCACAATTTAGTCCAGTTCTTTACACCAACCAAGTTTCAAAATAATTATTTAGTGAACAAAAACAAAATATATTCCACAATTTTTTAACTTTTTCAAATCTTACAGATTACAGAGGTACGTACCAGTGAGGTGTTTCTTAGCAGCATCCAGCATGATATCTCTCTTTGTTTTATAAAATTTCTGTATGGATTCAAAATGAGTCTGAAGATCTTTTGGGCCCCAGCTCTCCATAAGATTGTGGATAATAACCTATAAATTTAATAACATTGTAAATCATCAGAAGACAAACAAACACCAAATCCCAGCATATATTGAAAATGTAATACCACCTGAGTTAAAGATGATGTGTGTAAGGTGGAAACCTGCATATGAAGCTCAAGTGTTTTTACCAAAGGTTTGGGCCCAGTTACAAATCCAAGTCGGATTCCAGAACTTAGAACCTTTGAAAATGAATCATATCTCATAACTCTACCTTCAGTATCCAAGGAGAGGAAACTTACAGGATTCTCCTACAATAAGATGGTAATTTCTATGAATGAATTATTTTTAATGTAAGAAATTTAAAAAATTGAATTTGTATAAGTGATTTTTCAGAATATTTACTTCATGAAAGTGTAAGAAATAATATGGATCATCTTCCAAGATGAGTAGGTCATATTCGCATGCAAGTTTATATATTTCTTTTTTACGCTCCAAGGTTAAGACAGTTCCAGTTGGATTAGCACCTGTTGGATTTATGTACATGAGCTATAAGAGAAGAATCATAATTAACAAAATGTGAAAGTCTTATCAAAGGATGAAAAATGCAAAAAGAACAAAATTACCTTTGGAACTCCTTTTAGGACACTTTTGTTTTGATTCTTGAAGCAATTCTGTAGCACTTTTTGTAAGGCATCTGGACACATTCCATCCTTATCCTGCTCTATTGGAATAACTTGTGCTCCAAATGGCTTTAACTGATTTATAATAATTAATTAATAATCTAAAAAACTGATTAACATATTCCAAGATGTTAAACTCATTCATTTATATGCAGCTATTTTATCATATGCACTATAAACTTACAATTGCCATTGTCCCAGAGTATATAGGATCCTGAACAATAATTGGTTCCCCTTCCTCTAAACTCATTTCAACAGTTTTGCACAACCCATCTTGGCTACCAGCTGTGATGATCATTTCATAGTTGTCCCAGTTGGGAGGATTATGGGTTTTTATTTGAAATTCTTTAAGCCATTTCACTAATGGAGGATACCTTTAAGAACATACAAAAACTGTGTTCTTTAAACGAGAAATGACATCATCGAAATATCAACAAGTACAAAATAATAAATCTATATGATATTTTTGCAATCGACTAAGATCAGTGTACCTTATTACTTAAAGTTTTTTGTCCTCTATCTCTTTAGTTGATATATAGGCACTACTCAAGAAAATGTTAAATGATGCATTATCTTAAAAAACTATTGTAAAAATAGCAACTACTGAAATACCCCTGAGTCGGTTGATATTGTAGAGCAGACTCCAATGATTTTCCAGACAATGAGAATGTTTTACCATCTTTCATTTTCACATTGGTTTCGGCGAATGGAAATGTCCCAGCATTGGGAAGGCCACCAGCAAGAAATATTGTTCCAGGAGGAGAGTTAGCAGATATTTTTGCTGTTAAGAAACAATATACCATTATAAGATGTGATACATAGAAGAAATCAATCTTTCGTATCGGGTTGCATAGTGACAAAACATTAATAAGCGTACTTAGTTCTCGAATTAACGAGGGTTCTCTTTTGGAGGAGAAGGGATTTATAAAGCGATTGTAGTCCACATTCGAAGGCCCAGAAGTCGATCTGCGGATGTATGCCATTGCCACAGTAGTACGATTTCTAAGAATATTCTGCAATAAAAGCTGACAACAAATATGATTGAATTGCCCTTGAATTATTTCACTGCGCGAATTATCTTTGGCAAACTAACACTATCAATCCTGAGTATCAGTTCTATAAGTACCTACATTGAGACCTGAGTAAATCATTTTTGAAATACTGGATTTGAAAAATTAAAGATGGGTAATATTCCTAATTCGGTATCAGGTTCCTCCCACCATCGTAGGTCCATTCATTTTTGCTTTCCACTTCGCGAATCGCTACACTTTCGAAATTAAAGAGAAAATAAAAAACGCCAACCATAACGCGTCACGTAGCAGACGGGCTACCGTAGCTCACATCCAGTCAGTAAGAATTATCTTGAATGGGCAGCACAAAAAGCAGATATTATAAGCATTAAAATACGCAAATTATTCAGCAAATGATATTTTCGGCTGAATCTTGATGGGTATATGTAACCTCAAGTTTACTGCACAATTGTCATGTTTTAGCTCATTTAGGTGAGTTGGCATTTTGCCGCATTTAAGTTTGTGGTCTAGCTACTTCAACAGGTGTTATCCGCACGTTCTGATTTCAATTCATTTAGATGTACTAAATTTTTACTTAGACTTAGCATGAAAAGAAGGCAAAATTATGGCAGTAGGACCATCTTCTGACGGTGGAGCTAGGAGTCCATTTAAAATTGTGGCAAACATATTCATCTCGTTCATTGGTGCTGGAGTATTAGGCCTACCATATGCATTCAAAGAGGTAAATAATGTTTTGAGAAATTTTAGACCTATGAATCGTTGAAAATCACTATCTACTTTTTACTATATATTCAATTTTCAGAGCGGAGTATTGGAAGGAATCACAATTTTAACAGTTGTGGCAGTTGTAAGTGTCAAAGCTATGATTATGATCATCGACTGTAAGGAAGAAATTCTTCGTCGAAAATCTTTTTCGAATATTAATTTGAGACCGAAAGTCAAAGTTTCTGAGATTTATTTACCTAGTGGTGATCGAGTTGAGTTGAAACTACCCTTATTAAACTTCTCAGATGAAAATCATGACTTGGAAATCACTTCGAAAGAATCTTTGGACCCTCTAATGACATATGGAGACGTTGGTCAGTATTGATTTTCTGGTCAACTATCTAATTTTCATACAACAATATTCTATAGGTTTTCTAAAGGCTTATTATTTCCAACTTTAGGTTACCATGCTCTTGGTGATAAGGGCAGAAGTTTGATTGATATAGTAGTGCTAATTTCACAAATAGGTTAGTTTTATACTATTTAATTATTCATTAAAATTAGCTATTTAGTTTTTATTATAATCTTATTTACATTGTCTGACTCTAGGTTTTTGTTGTGCATATCTCATATTTATAATGGAAAATCTGTCTCAGTTTTTTCCATCCATCAGCCATTTTCAGTGGCTGTTAATTATTTTACCACCTTTATTCATCCTCACTCTGTTGAGACATCTCAGCAAATTAGCTGTCTTCAGGTAAGTGCAGTGAAACTTGTAATTAAATATTGTATTGCTTCTGCTTGTGGTAAATTATTAGTTTTTTCTTTCAGTATTTTTGCCCAAATCACAAATATTTTTGCATTCTCTGTGGTTTTCTGGTTTGATTTTGAGCATTTCAATGCCATTAAGTTTCATCCTAAGGAATTTTCCCTCAAAGGATTCCCATTTTTCTTTGCTGTATCCATTTACTGCTATGAGGTGTGTATTTTACTTTTCTAACTCCCATTTAAAATTATCAAGGTGAAATATCTCATCTTTCATTATCAGGGCGCTGGAATGATTCTATCTCTAGAACATTCATTAGCTGTTGCTGTGCGCCATAAGTTTAACAAGTACTTTGTGTCAACGATAGTTGGAGTGACACTTCTCTACATCTGCTTTGGAACATCTGGTTACTTATCCTTTGGTCCTGGTAAGAGTAATTCATTATCATTGTATGTAACAGCTTAAAATGTTTGCATAGGAATTTTAATATGTGTTTATCATTGGTTTTGTCTTTTGAAAGGTCCGTCAATCTATCTAAAATTATACTGATTTTCTTTTGAAAATTGATAATGATGTTGAAATCATATTTTTCTATATTCAGCTGTTCCTCTCATCAAATAAATGGTCTATTTTTCTTGCAGAAACAAGTGACATTATTACATTCAACTTACCAAAGAATGATGGTCTAAATTTTGCAAATGTGGTTACTTGTTGCCTTTGTGTGTCCTTATTTTTAACATATCCTATCATGATTTTCCCTGCAATACAATTACTTGAAGCAAGATACCTAACTTCTGATGATCTCATCAAAGGGGTAAGTCAATATTTCATTTTAAATATTCATGTCTGATCCTACTTTATTGTATTCTCAGATAATAATAAACTCATTGAATGACCTAAAAATTAAAGATCTTTTCTAAATGTCCTCATAATTCAATCAAAGAAATTTATGATTATTTGAATATGCTTTTGTGCTAGACTATCTTCTTTAGTTGACTGTTATTGCAGGATACTGAAGATGCTGCATCAGCTCTTGATCATATTATTTTTCTATGGTGATATATCAATTTTATATCTTTTCATGATTTCAGAATGCTCTAAGATTTTTTATTGTCACTCTGACTGGAATGATTGTAATCGCAGTTCCCAACTTTGGCAATCTAATGGCTTTAGTTGGAGCAACTTGCTGCACTCTCCTTGCTTTTATCCTTCCTGGGATATTACATCTCTACATCTTTGATAAGTGAGTACTACTGAAATATTTTCTTTATAATTCCCTGACTTTCTAATAACATTTATTTTGTGATTATTAATGAATATGGCAATATTTTCAACTGAATAAATCTCCAAAAATGCGTGTTTTTAATAGTGTGAGTATAATAACAACCACCTTTAAGTTGCGTACATATGCAATCATTATTTGTTTAATGATGCAATTAACATTATCATTATCTGATTATTATATTTATAAAAAAAATATAAAAGTAATATTTTTGTATTAATTATGAGAATGGAATTTGAGAATTTTTATTAATGAAATTTAGTATTATCGTTAATCTTCTTTCATTCCTAAGCTGATTCACTAAATCTGTTTTCTTTCTGTAATATAAATCTCTGTCATGTGTTTGTGTATAAATTCAGAAATTTTAAGCAATTATCTAATTGTTACAATTTTTTGGAAATATTTGTATAAGTGCTAGACTTTATATAATTTAATTGTGCAATCATCTTTCATTCATTTAATGTTCAAAGGATGTGAATATAAATTGAAACTGTATAGATATTATTGCATGTTTACCACATTTGTGTTAACTTTAAAAATACTCTATTAATTTTGTGGTAATGGTTCTTTGTATTTGAAAGTTCATTCAATTATTTCCATGTTCACAGTATCTTTCTATTATTCAGAAAACAATCAAATTTTCATAATGATTTGGAATCATATTTACCAATTATACTGAGCAACTCAAGTTGTAAACTTTTTCAAATATTGATTTGTTTTCCCGAGTATTAGATTGTAAACCATTAAAATTCCTGATAACTTTGAATAAAGTTAGAGCATATTTTATTATAAAATATTCTTTACCACCATTTACTTCAATTTCTATAAACCATTATGCATTATTTTTGTTGCTTTTCCCTCTTTGCTGTTATATTGATCTTTTTAATATTCACCAACCAAGGAGAAACGTTAATTTCTTCCACACTGTCTTGATATAATTGGCATTACACCTGTGTCTCATTTGCTGATAAAATTATTGTGTACATTATTTAAGAGGCATTTGAATAATTCTTTCTATCTACAGGAAACTAACTGAAAAACAAAAACTCTTTGATATATTCCTTATAATACTTGGAATAATTGGTGCTATAATTGGTACGTGGGATGCAGTGAGGCGTATGAATCTACCAAAGAAAAATTCTATTGGAATTGATTTTGTAAATCCTCTGAATAATGGGACAAGGGTGATAAAAATTAGTCACCTTTGATTCTTATCTATGTAAAATGCCTATTAATTCAAAAGTTTCAGTACTAAAACATTTTTTTGTGAAAATAATATATATATATATATATATATATTTTTATATCTGTATACAATCAGCTTTACTTCAACTGGAATCAAATCACTGGAACTGCAGAGTATTTTATATAAAAATTTGTGCTAAGGATTTTTGTAAACAAGAAAGTTTGATAAGTGGTATTTAAATATTCTGTGAAGGCATTTATTTTTGTCATAGTTATTTCTATAAATAATGCCAGAGATATGATTGTTGAAGATGCATTATTTTCATAAAGCTACTGTTTCCTGTGATGGCAGTTCTGCATTAGTTAGTGTGGCACTAGGAGATGCACTGCCAATCTGATTTTGTCAGTTTGAAGTCATCTAGTCATTTACTGTCCTTTTCGGTGGTTGTGATTTTGTATATAATTGTGTAAAATAAATGTCATAAATAAGACTAATATTCAATACCAGCTGTACACTTTGGTAAATTAATCAAAATTACTAACATATTCACAGTAATTTTTCCTGATTAATTTCTTGTATTTACTATTTATTCAGGGAGTTTTTGATACTGATTTTCTCTCATGTAAAGCAGGTATATCATAAGTATTTAACAATGCATTTATCATATTTATACTAACTCTTGGTTTTTCATGGGATTTATTTAATCATTATCATTTTAATGTATCACTTTACTTCCATATTTGTTTTGTATTCTTCATGTAATTAATTAGAGGACTTTTGGGTTGAATGATCTTGAAATGATTCATTTATTTCCAGTATTCATGATTTAAGAGATGTAATGTAAATAATAGTTCAAGGCCATGAATGCCTCGCATCTTATTTTCATAATTTTTAATATTTTAAAACTTGAATATTTAAGTATTGTATATTCAGAATTATAATTATTATATTGTTAAATTTTAATGTCAATCAGAGTTTTAACATTAATGAAATTACCATATTTTGTCTATTAGATGATAATTTTTATCCTTGATGTTGATGCTGTGATTTCATTTTATGCCATATAACTAATATATATGTTAAACAAAAAATAAGTGCTTACACATTTTAGTTCATTGCAATAAATGTTTAACAAAATACAGTGAAATCATTTAATGAAACCCTATTCTACTATTGGCCTTGACAAGGAAACAGTTGGAGATAGAAAACCCATTAAAACAGTTGAGAGCAAATTACACCCCTCAAATAAGGATAAACTGGAGCCATTATTTACAATAAGGTAAGCATACAAAAGTCTATCCACCTGTAGACTCTTGTAGTATTAGGTTGTTTTTACTCATTCTTATGTTATTTATCTTGTCTTTTAAACCCAAGTTCCTTGCTTTTGAATCATTCCAAATGCTTGCAATCTCTTAGAAATGGCTTGGCAGTTCACTCCTATTACTGAAAAGCTCTTTTTGCATCGTGTATAGATCCTCATCAAGCAATTCCTCCAATTTAGCATCTTTAGAGGTTTCTTCTTGTAATAACCATGGCACTACTCTAACTATACTTATGAATTCAACCCCTAAGCACCACAGATCAATAATTTTTAGTGTGATTGTATTCCAAGCAGCATCTAATGTCTCCTTTGCATATAAAGTATTATCTCTTTCCTTTAACTGAAGAAGTTATGTTTAACTCCCTTGCAATAAAAATATTATGTAAAATGTAAGTTGTTTCCCATAAAGAAATTGTGAATCATTTTGGATTTTAACTTTTGCTTGATGAAGTGAAGGTTGTACCAGATTGTTGTCTGAGAGAAATTAGAAATTGGTTTCAGCAAGAATAATTGGAATTATTAGTTATACTTTACATTATTAATTCATTAACATGTTTCATAGGATTTCAATATCCATATATAGGTTCAAACATACTACATCTGTGGATGGGATCTTTTGAGATAATTTGAGAAATTAGTACCTCACTAACCCATTTAATATTTCAATTCTAAAAGCTTCTTATCATTAATCTTATCTTACATCATTTTTAAAAATTAAACCATATTTGCTGAGTTGATGTTCCGCATTTCTTAACATATTTCATCTTGGATATCTGTATGCTTACATGATGATACACATATACTTCTATACAAATCAGAATACTGTAAGCATCTTCTTCCTCCAGTTAGTCTACGAAATGACTTTTTTATTGAATTGGACAAAAATATTGGAATTAGAAGTTGCTAACCAAATTTCATGTGTTAGATTGTTGCATCAATTCCAGCATATGAAGAGCAAAGATAATCAAAAGTTTTCAGATAATTCTGATCAATTATCATATAATAGGAAGTTGTTAATTTAGGTTCATATGGGATTATTAAATCTAAGGACAGAAGCTAAATTAAATGGTAAGTTTCTCATCTATATAATTAAAATAAAATTTACTGAATTACTTATTTTAATTCCAAAATAAAAAGCATCTATTAACAGTTAATATAGGTGTAGGAAAAATTAAAATTAGTGAATACCAGTGCAAAGATACACAAAAAACTGTCCACCTTCAACCTACATTGGATTAGTCATCTATTTTATCTACACTTCTCTTCTAATATCTCTTTGTTTCTTTACCACATAGCTGGGATTTTAGATATCACTGCCTAGGTTCAAAGTGAAAAACATTTCCTTTCACTGATTGCATATTAATTTTTAATTCTGATTATCAATGAAACATCCTCTTTGTGTCCATATTACTGGTACAAACTATATCCGTTTTTCATATTAATATTAACGCTAGGAAAAATTTTTCCAGTATATAGTATATCTGTTTGTTGTTTTAAGGAATAATAAACTTCTTGGTTTACCCTGATAAGCAGGAATTAAGCTTTATATAAATTATAAATAGCAAATCCTTAAAATACTAATAACATCTTGAAAATCACATTGCTAATTCTTTATCCCCAATCTTCATAAAATAAATATAAAAACCACTCTTAAATGAAATATTGTTACTTCACTATGGCTGAAATAATACTTTTCTCTTCAATAACTTAAAGAGAAACCCCATTCAGTATATTCTTAAGCTGTACTACATTATTATTTTATTAGCGTGTCGTCTCAAAGATGAACGTTTAATTTCGACAATATTACGATGAGGGTCATTTCATCTCCAGAATAATTAAACTTTTGTGAAGATAATTGAGGATAATAATTTAAATAAGAAATCATCAGAAGGACCGTTCTCTATTCCACACCTAATTCAAGATATTTAGCAAGTTGAAATAGAACTTCTGTGAGACGGAAATTCTTCAATGCACGTTTTTTTACGGTATAAATTTGATATATATAAAGATAAGGCGGGGAATAAATGGCAAGCAAATAAATGTTCGCTCGCTCTGTATGAGTGAATCTTCGGTAACCATATTTTCATTTACAATTAGAGGTATTTCTTCGTTAAACCAAGATTCAGTTTTCATTGAAAGAAATGAGAGATCAAAGAAATTTTACTTGCCAGCATAATTATTATTATTGATCAGTTTTCATTACACGCACAACCTACATTTTTTAGAAAATATTGCATAAAAATACAAAAAAGTTGTTTTTATTTCCGATAATCCACAGAAAGACGTTGTTCCGTTGAAGCAAAACAATTAAAGAAACACTTTTTAAGACAGAAAGAAAACGACGAAAATAATAGAATTTAAAATTAAATAAGTTATTATAAAAATCAGAAATATAAACCAAATCGTTAAGCAATATTCGCGGAAACACACGACGTTTTGTTTCTTGTTTTGTGGCGACTAGAAATATTTCGGCTTTTTCTAATTAGCAGAATAAGTCACATTTACTTAGAATTATTTAATTCAGAAGAGAATTAGAATTTTTCTTTAGTTAACTCCAATTTAAAGAGCCGCAAAAAACGTTCAGTACCGTCAATTCCTAGAAAACCTCAATAAAATCAATACTTAGCTACTGCCCGGGACCCCTGGGCTCTCTGTATCGATTAGGTGCATCGCAGCTTTCACGCCGATATATCGTCTGCGAGTCACTAGGATTCATGGATGGTAGATGTAAATGTCGTAATGAGGTTAGCTCTCAGATAGTGGGGTTTTCTTCGTTGATTGCTGTCAGTTTTTCTGCCATAGAAGAGCCAAGAATGTATATCACCCCTTTTTTTACGTCGTGGATTTGATAAACGAAGAAAAGGCTCTGAATTCGTGACTTGCATTAAAAGTAACACTAGGACTTAGGTTTTGTGATGTTCTATTGATCGTAATATATACTGTTAGCAATTCTGTATTTTTGTAAAGCTTATTTTTTACGAATGTCAGTAAGAAAATTCGTTCTCAAGGTGGGTAGGGATGGAAATTCAACCATACATTTTAGCAGAACTTGAAGATTTTTCACCATTGTCATCCCCATTGAAATCGTCTCAGCGCATCAAGGTAAATTGTACTGTATTGTTGTCTAATGCAGAACTTGATTACAATCTTTGTTTTGAAAATGAAACACTTATTTTGCGTCTTTGCTTTTTCGCAGTTCACATGCTTCGATGCATCGCAGAACTTCATCGTCATAGGTGCTACCAGTGGTGGAATCTACATTTATCAACGAAAACCATGCGTCTTTTTGCAGCTAATTCCGAATACGGTAATTAAAATTTTAATTATTTTTAATGAACCTTTTTCCTCTTAAATTGCGCATTACCATTTCGCACTATATAAATACTGAATTTGTTTTGTGGTGCTTCATATTTACTTTCTTCTAGTCACTGACTGAAATTTTTGACATTTTTCCAAGACGTTGTCAATTAATTAAATTAATTTTAGCAAATTTTCTTTAGCTTTTTTGGCATTGAAAATTTTTTGCGTATTTTATAACCTTTCAATTTTTATATGAATTATAAAACTTAAGGTTTCGCTATCATTTACTCTTATGAATGAATCGTATTGTTTAGAATTGCTTGCAAGATTAACAAACTTCATTTTTGCTTTTATTTTAGTTCTCTTAGAATATTCTATGATGATTCTAAGAACATGTATTATATAAGACCATATATTATATAACATATGTTCTTAGATGGTGAACATTTTAAAAAATACCAAAATTATTTCAAATTGATGGTATCTGATTATTCCCTTATTAGGAAATGAAATAGAAAAGTTCTTTGGATATAGAGAATACTATAGAAATTGAAAAAAATGCCCAAGACATGAGATTTTAATTCATATAACATTCCAATATTGCATTATTTCTGTATAATATTTTGATATTTCTTTAAATTTCATATGGCTGTCTATCTTTTTGCCATTTTCTTTCAGCCAGTAGTGAAGTTAGATAAGTAGGGGTTGGGTTTCAGGGGTAATTGTAAAAGAAGTTTAACTTCATGGTTGTATAATACATTTCATATTCCTCCTATCACGCCTTTTAATAATGCTTGTCAAGAATATATTCTGGATTTGAAGGATATGTAAGAGAATTTGAATGGGATGATTAGGAATGGGAGACAGGTTAGTCAGACCCTATGGGCCACACCCATGTAAAGTTTCAAGTTCAGTAATGGGTTACTCATTTAAATTGGATTACAAAGTTCGGCCTTTTAGTTTTTATTTAATAAGGATTTTAAATTACTATAATCATCTCTTTAAATGAATTAAGGTTTTGTGAATCTTGGGAATAATAATTGATGTTTTTGGAAATTTAAAAAAATATTTTGACCATATCATTGCAAAGAATTCAAAGAATGTTTCTGGTTGTTTTTTTGCTATAAGTTTTTAAATTATATCGGCTTCAGTAATGATATTCAATTTTCTCAAACTGTATTGTAGTTTATGCATTAATTTTTATAGTAATCTGCGATATCTCTGAAGAAATTAATTTGTAAACGTACCTTAATTAAAATTTTTAAATGAGTTATATGTCAATTGGAGTTCAGAATTAATGATTTTAAGTAACTATAGACCTAGGTATCTTTATTAGCTAAGAATTAATAGTGTACTGCTCTGTATTATAAAAATCTTTGTCCTAATGCGGGTGTTTTTGCAAGATTAGATTCTGTTATGATTCATAATCTTTAAAACCTATGGGAGTAAGGTACATAGGTTCAGGAGGCAAACCTTGGGTGTGGTCAGGGAACACTCCAGATGTTATGTGAAACTGAGTATACAAATTGAGTATGATTAAGTGGATAACATTCCACTTGACAGAGATGAACCTTGTATGTAAATTAATACATTAATTTTGGAAATTAACAATTTAGACTTGAATTTATGATTTTCAGGAAACGAAAAAAATCAGCTCTCTTTAGGATTTATGAAAGAGAATTATTATTTATTCTAAGGTGCTGTGGCTTCACTTATACAAATAATTTACATAGCATATAAATCATATGTCAAAGGAAATAATATCTGGATTAAAAGATGGAAAGTTTTGGTTTGGAAAATTTTCTAATTGGGATTTAATACTACATTACCTGCATAGTCTTTGATTTACCAGTGTTAAGCTGATACTGATAGTTTAAAAAAACATTATTAAGTGTTCTTTTCCTGAGAATAATACTTATCTGGAATTTTTGCAAAAAGTACCAAACATAATTTTTGAATAATAAGTAACATTACATTTGAAAATAGCTCATCTGCAAAAAATAATGTCAGGATTCAATAGATATAAAAATGCCATATGTCTAATGCAAATATTAAGTAAGATATTAATCCTTTTTAAAAAGGGGAATTTTACTCATCAGTCAATTCTCTCAGTTAATATTGTTGCTGAATCTGAAAGTTTCAATAGTAATTTTCCTGTATATGGTTGCAAAAGGGAATGATTTCTCTAGCTGAATTATGAGAAATAAAACATTAAACTAGCTTATCTTAGTTTATATTTATTTCTTCCTAACATATTGTTCTATGTTTGGATTAATTTCCATTTTTAATATGATTATGAATAAATTGTCAAATCAAGCAAGATGACATGTCTATTACCTCTCTGTCGAAGTGAATATGAAGTGTTCTAAAGAGTTCAAGCATTGCATTAGAATATTTAGGTGTAATGTATTGTTAAGAAATCTCCTGTTGCTGATCTTATGAAGTCAAGATAATAAGAAAAAAACAAGGTGAGTATATAAAATTTAAAGTATTGTAATTTTGTCAATTATTTGACGGACATAAATTTTTTCACTCAGCACAGGTCTTGTCTACGCAATTGTGAAGCTGTCACAAGACCCTACGAAATAATATAAAATTTTTGGAAAACTTCATAATTATGCACATTTTCTGATCAAATCTGCAACCAAAGTCTTTTGTGTAGTATCAATTTGAAATTTGAATATACCCCTTAAGTGTTTCATAATCTATTTTCTATTTTTAAAATATGTAAGAGCACATTTTTTCTGACTCTTCAAATCAAAATTTTCCGCTATTAATGTTTAAGATCTTATTTTATCTATTTGTTTCTTTCTCGTTTGTCGTTCTCTCAAGTCGAATTATCCATCTTCATGCTTTCCCTTCGTTGGTCATTACTGTCAATTTTTCCTGTGATATTTTACTTTGGTTGGAACTATTTCTTCATATTTTAAAAATCATAATAGATTTAGTTCCTTTTACGTTTTTGTTTGTTTCTTAACTTTTATTTGTGTGCTAATCCGTAGTGACGAACTTCCTCTCAAAGTAGAAAAACGGAAACAAACAAACATACTGAATATCTCGCGATCGTAAATATTCTAGGAATTGTACCGAAAACAATAAATGCCTATAAAACTAAGAGGAAAGGTTTATTCTTGCGTAGTTATATTTTATAATGTTTTTTTTGTCCTAATAATATATATAAATAAGTAGAGAAAAGGATAATTTTCGACGTTTCCGTTCATTATATTACTTTCATAACATTCGCATTCAATCCATCGATTCCATATCAGCTACGCGCAATCTTCCTGGGAGATCTTTAAAAATCGCAAAATAGTGATTTATTGGCATTTACAAGAGCGCGTGCGCTTAAGTAGTAATAGATTTCGCCTAGGGACTCATAGCCTGGGCAAAGCTGCTTTTCTCACGCGTGGGAGGGGGCTCCAGTCAGGGAATCTGTGCCTCAGTTCGATTAAATTCTCATTAACCTCCATTCCATGCGAACACCTGTCAATATCTGGACCATCGAGCAAGCGACCACCTCTATCGGAAAAATATATATCCCAATTTCTCTGGAGTGAATGAAAACAAGGTAATACGTTTTTCCATGAATATTATAGGTAAAATACGCGATAAATCAGTTATAAAGGTGTCATTTTTAGTATAGACGTTTTGCATCACGCTTTTCATCAATCAAGAATAATTTTAAGGACGGAATAATTCTTTACGGCTTTTTAATTCTTTTATGCGCATACATAATTTAGTTACGTCATCGATGAATGTTTATATTTATTTTTAGAATACTTAATCGAGATTGAATGATTTATGATAAAGGAAACATACGATTGCTATTCTGTTAATGACAGGTATAGTGGAGACTCGTAAGATTGTTTTTGGAGTGAAAGTTTTACGACTTCTATTCCCCAGAAGAAATTTTTACCGTCTGCGATCGAATTGTAGGTAAAATATTCGAAATTTGCCGTTTTGACAACAAAATATATTTTGAATAATCTCTCTTCCCGGAAAAGTTTGATATGAAATAGCTGTCATCACCATTACTCATTGCTTTTTATCTAAACCATAACATCCGCCTTGAACGAGGTTTTCCTTTTAATATTTGGTATTTTTCGTATTTTTCCTACGAAATTTTAAGTTCATTTCCTATGTAACTAAAACGAAAGAAACAATTAATTGTTTACTTACATGAATTTCTTTACTTAAAAAAGAAACAATGATTAAATTTTCAAATGGAATTAGATCATTAATAGTTTGGCAAAACCTGAAGATTATGAATAAACATGATTTGAAATATTCTAGGTTGTCCAAAATTATCATAGTTAGGAAAGTTATATACATATATTTCTGTATGCATTTTTCTCCTCAAATTACCTCTTCCAGAAAGTTCTGCTTTTATTTTTGTCTTTAAAATTAGATCATATCAATTGATCAACTCGTATTTAAATAACGCAAAAATTACAGTACATAGAGGAAAAAAAGAAGTTTCAAATTATAGTATTCATTCATCATGATATGCTTAATTATCAATATTGATGTAAATTTGTGTATGGTTTAAAAATATTTTCATCATGGCACACTAAAGCACAGGACACCTTTTAAATAATTCTTTTGTGAAGTTTATCATGGCAGTAAAACCTCTGGATGAATATATATTCTGTTTCTATATTCTTCATCATCACAGACTTCCATCAAGTTATACCTTTTCTGATTGAGTATTGAATAGAATTTTATTTTGACTTCTCTGTTTCTTTCATAGCATTTATTTTGAAAAAATACTAAGGTCATGTGATGAACTTGCAATTGAATCTTGAAATTTAGCTTCTTTATTTTTTGTTAATACTCAGGTTCTCATTATTTCTCATATTTATAGTATATCTTATGTATCCCTATCATTCCTTATTTTAAAGCCTTTCCTTTTTGAGATGACTATAAATATGTCTCTGCCTTTTTCCCATTTTTTCATCTTTTTTACTTCAAGCTAATTCAAGTAGTATGTTTTAAAGAATCTCATTTTCTTTAAAAGTGTTGTTGGTGTTCAAGGCCAGAAAATCATGCTACTTATTTTGGTCCCCTTGGTTGGGTTGATCTACTTGGCTGACTCGATTGGAATTTTATGGGTTGCTATTAAAAGCTCTAATGTGCCTCCAAATATAGTTCCATTGATAGAGTCATGAACACCTTGTGTTCATGACAAGCTGTTTTAATTAGTTAAGATTTTAAGTATTTGAAATATTTTCCAGTTTAAGGAACATTAATGATTATCTTTAATTGTCAATTAAATTTATTAGAAAAATATTTTCAGTAAAAGTGAATAGGATTAAATATAAATTTCCTTAAAAGTTCAATGTTCATTTTTATTAAAAATTCAAAGAAGAGATACATCTTATTTTAAAGTCATTTAAAAATCACTTGAAATATTTTATTTACTTTCCTTAACTTAAAATAAATTAATTGAGATATTATGGAAGTATCACTTTGCATTTGGAATTATTTGTTAGGCATTCTTGTGTTAATAAATTTGGTGAAATTGATTGTGCATCATGAAGGCATCAAGTACAGTTTGAAGATTTCACGCTATATGATATTATTATAGAGCATCCATCTTAGATTTAGGAAAATCAAAAAGAGAACTCCATGCTCAACAAAATTTTGTTAATTGGTTTTTTGTGTGATAAATCCATTGAAAAAAGCACAGTTTCCATTTTTTGCAGAATAATTTTTTTATCGCACTTAATGAATTGGATGCTTATCGAGTGCCATTAATTCCTCTCAGAAAATTGATCTTATGAATTACCCAATTTTGTACTATTTAACTTTAGTGATGACGCTTAACTGAGTATTTGTCCAGTCTCCAATTCTTGAATAAATTTTCTTATTTCATTGATTCAATTGTTGCTAAAATTTCAACTTCAAAATAAAATATCTAAGTATTAAAAGTGATAAGAGGCTTTATTTTAGTTTCAAACTATGATAGCAAGTATGACATCTTTAATGACCTTCTTTCACACTTCCTATGAATCAATTCAGTCTGATATTTCTTATGTATTCCAAATCCACTGAGGATTACTTTGCTTATTAAGCTCTTTACATGCTCTAGATGCTAAAATTAACTAAATGTTGTTATACTGAAAAAAATAGATTTCATTTGTGTTCTATAATTTCTTATAACCTCTAAGGATATGCTGTTGTCCTTTGATATCTAAATAAAATGACATCCAATCAATTGCTCAAACTTTTATCTTTAATGCATAGAAAGGTATATGTAATTGCTGATAATATTTTCTTCTTTTAAGATGTTAATTTCATATTTTAAATTTCAAATCAGCTCAACTTCTTCGTCATTTACTTTTATCCAGAGGGTAATGAATATTTGTCATATTCTGGCTTAAATCATGTTCCAACTATTATGTAGTATTTATTTGTTTTCTTGATTATTCCCATACGAAATTTTTGTTATATACATTATTCATTAGTCCATTTAATTTTCATATTAACTCACATCTGTTCTCAGTTTTATTTTTAACTCTTCATCCCTGCTCCTTCTTCTTATTGCATAAATATCCTTTGCTCTATTACCATACATCCATAATTATTTTTATTCTCCTATATCAGGTCTAATTCATCACATTTGAACATTATTTTATCAGTCTAAGTACAGAAATATAATATTTTTATTGATAACTATTTGTATCCTATTTTTAATCTTCTGTCAAAACTACAAATTTTTTTCCTTCATATTCTTGAGTTATATTTTTACATTTTTTTACTATACACTTATCCTCGTACGGACATGAATGCTGATAAAGAGTCGGAATAATATTGTATGATTTTTTTTTATATGGTTCTGGTCCAGGAGTTTTTTCTCATACCTTACTCTCCAGAAAAATTGACTTGTTTCAGATTTTAATGTTGAAGCTGGGATTCTACTCAGAATTTTAAATGCTCAAATGGGAGCTTTGGTTATCTTTTGGAATATCATATAGTTTCTATATCCATTCGTGAGCAGTATAGATTACTTATAATAAGAGCAAAGTTTATTATTTTGAGCTATATTACTTTTAGGAGGGAGCAGTCACCAGGGTATCAATATCTCCCAACGAGAACATGATTACCTTTGCTACAGTCAAAGGCATAGTGTTCCTCATAGATCACACTATTGGGCAGAACACCACTGGATCCTTTCGGAAAGTCCAGGTATCAAGTGACCATCGTGGAGCAGAAGTTACAGCTTTTCAGTGGAATCAGAAGAGCAACGATTTGTACATAGGAGATGACAAAGGGAAAATTACTGTTGTCAGTTTTTCTTTTTTCATGGTTAGTAGTGCTTGAAAGTTTAAAAGCTTGTAAAAATAGTTTTTAAGGATTATTATCCCTTATGACATATTTCCTTGTCCATATTTTATACGTCTCCTTAACTTCTTATCTAATTTGTATTATCAACCTCATCTTATGAGCAGTTGATAGTATATGACTGCAAATAGGTATTTTCCCAATAATTTTCTTTTGTAAATTGTTGTTAAACTTGAGTTAGTTAAATGATTTACTAAGAAATTATTAAATAATTCATCTCAGAATAATTTAGCGAGATATATATTTTGTTTTCAGGCAAAAACCATATTCCAGGCTCCATCTTTCACCCTTATGGAGCTGGATTCAAAGATTGTGCAAATGGATCTGTTTGATAATTTTCTCCTGGTGTCAAGTATGACACGCACATATATCTGTGATACAGCACAAGAGCAGTACAGGCGCATAGGCAGTAGACCAAGAGACGGACCTTTTGGAGCTTGCTTCCAGAGGGTCTACAATGAAAATGATAATCCTGTAGATACTTCTTCAACTACTGCCCTCATCAGCAATTGTGACTCACCAAACGTGAGGATATTTTGTGCCAGACCTGGAGCTAGATTGTGGGAGGTTGGGATTGGAGGAGATGTCCTTAGCACCCATAAGTTTGCAGAAGCCCTTGCAGTTCCTCCATCACCTTATATTTCTTTTCATCCATATCAAACATCCCAAGAAAATACAACTTCAACCGGGTTTTCTAAGCTTTATCCAATCAGGGATGAATTTATTTTCACTTATGATCGTCAGTCAGCTTACGTTATTGATCCAGAGTTAGCTCATCTTGTTTTATGGAGCCGGCTGGAAGGAAAGGATGAAATCATTGATGCACGGACGATTGGAAATACAGCTTATCTGTGGTCTGGATCACTTTTTGCTGTTACTTTACTAACAGTAGAAGAGTGTGTACTGGACCTCTTTTCTTTAGGTCGCTATAAAGACTGTACTGATTTATGTTTGAGGCACATGGATTACTTGATTGGACATGCCCAATCAATCCTTCCACTTTCAGGTTTGAGCACAAAACTTGAGTCTGTTCCAGAGGAGCTGACACCTCTTTTGGAAGAGATAACTCGACTTGTTAAAAAAGCTGAGGGGAGGATCCAACCAGTTAGGAAACTAGAATCTGGAATTCATGTGATTGGTGAAGGACGTGATTCCAAGCTTGCTCACAAAGGGATTCGTGATGTGAGGAATAAAATTGCTGCTGTTAGATCCAGAAGTGCCTCTCCAGGTTCTAGTCTAAGGAAATTCAACTCTCCATCGAATTTTTCTATTCTCACAAAGAAGCAAGATGATTCTTTTAGTTCATCTCAATCTTCTGAAGCTCCTTCATCATCTTTGCCTGACCTTGTGGATGTTGGTATTGAACCAAATGGTTCATCCGAAACCAATAATTCTAAACATGAAGTTAGTGAGAAGCCAAATGAAAATCTTCCAACTCAGGTGCAGAAGACTACAGTTGAAGCACTTTCGCTGAAGTCAGCTGAGAAAAAACTTAGGGATAAGTGGCATGAAGTTGAGGATCGTGTGAAATCAGTCACCTGGTATGTCAGCTCTAAAGATGACCAGGAGGCAGGAGTTGATGCAGATAGAGATATCTCTGATCAAGAGGCCATTTACTTTGAAAATGATATTATTGTTCAATCTCGCAATCGTCTTTTGTTACAGAGCAAATCACTTCCTGAAACAAAGCCATTACATCCTCCTTTAGATTTAAATCCTGTGCTTGAATTATGTAAGAAGTTGTCATCCAGTGAAGAATTTGATAAGACTTTATTACCTTCTCTCTTTCAAGCTTTGTTTTTCATCTTCGAATCATTTAATGGGAAGACCAGGGAGGAATCTTTATTAGATGGAGAAGAAGTTAGTCAGGTTGATGAAAAACCAGAGACTGATGCAAAACAGATGAATATTTCAAATCCACTGCCATTTCCTTTTAGATATTATTTTCCTAATGATGTGATAGAAGTAATTAACAAATCCTTTTCTATTTTAATTTTCTCTGATATTTCTCTTGAGTGGTTGGAAGGAAAATTTTTTCAGGAATCAAGTGATAAACAAGTTATTCATCCTTTATCAAAAAGGTGTTATTCAGATAAAGAACTTCAAGATGACATTAATTTATGTGCCTTTTTAGATTTTTTTAAGGATATAATCGATCCTTTAAGGAATTTATCTTTTCTAGGCAATGCTAGTAGCCCATGTCGTTACCTTCTTTGGCAAAAATTGGTAGAAATTTTGATGGCAGAAAATGGTAACTCAAATAATAATGGGTTTAAAAATCTCAGTTTGTCAAGCACTCCATCAGGTCTTGCTTCTTCCTTTCCTATGCTTTTAATGAAACTGAAAAACTTTGCCAAAATAGATCGCTCAAAAGCTTTACAGAAAGCACCCCCAATGCTTTTGAAAGAAAATCTATCACTCAGACATTGTCTCTACATAATTATGTGGCTATGTGCTAATGACAATAGATCAAATTTCCATTCCTCCTTATTGAGGCTTTTACTCCTCAGTGAGAACGATTTTCAAGACAAAATCATTCAAAGATTTGCTTACGAAGCATTTATGGACACAAATAGGGAAATGAGAAAGAAAGTTTTCTGCCGCTGTGGCTTCCCTAGGTTTAATGCTCAAAAATGTTCTCAAGTGCAGTTTGCAAGTGTTGGAATATCTTTGGCACAAAAACTTTGGAAATTGGGAAGGAAAGAGGATTGCTTAAAACTGTTTTGGGATGCAGGACTTTGGCGTTGGTTACTATGGCTGCTTCATTCTATGTGCCTAGTTGAAAAATCTGATGATAGCAAGCCTTTCCAGGTGGTTCTAAATTCTCCTCTGAGGTGGAATAAAAACAGACAATGGTGGGATTTTGGTATTCTCCATCTTTTGGCCACTTTGGATGACAAATGGTGTTTAAAGAAATGGCTTGCAGAAATGGATGAGATAGTATGGAAGAAGTTTATACAGCTAAGAGTGGCAGTTTTGGAGGGAGAATGCTTTGGTTGCAGGGCAAAGGAGTTACAAAATGACAACAGTGAAGTAGAATTGTCAACAGATATTACGTGGACAGAGGTGGGCATTTTTATGATAGAAAGCATAGGACCAGAAGCTTCTAGTCGGCTGCTATTGGAAAGCAGCGCCCTGAATGGGGCTGGCCAATTGGATTCCAGGTAATATACTCTCTTCTTTTAATACATTAAATTCACTTTATTAAAATAAAATAGCACATAAACAAAATTTCGGTAAGAATCTTTTTTATTAGACATGATTAAGTAAGATTAATTAACTAGCATTAATTAACATGGAAGGATTATTTATAGCATTAATCATCACTTAATTTTGAGGTGTTGGAAAGTATTAATAACCCTTTTATCATCATGCACCTGTATTTTTTTATTTATTTTATATCGTATATACTTTCAAATTTTATGTTTGACTTTTTAAATTTGTGTTATAAAATTAAGCTATATTGGAAGGGTCTATCCTACTGTTGGAGTAGAGGTGTAGAGTCTCTCCCTATAATCAAGTAAGATATACAAAACTATCTCAGAATGGAGAGTCTTTTAATGTCTATATAAAAGTCAATGAAAATAGTCTGTAAAAACAACACTAATATAAAACAAATAGTTTTTAACATGTCAATCATAGTCTTCAAGTTCTATTAGCTACTAACTGAAATGTAACATTGTCATTTTTAGTTCAATATTTACTTGAATAGGATCAAAATGAGAGAAGAAAGGAAATCATTATTTATATAAAAGTTAACCTCTAAAATTATTGTTACAAAGAGGCAACCTATCTTAGATGAAAATTGTCTGCAAAATATCTAGATAATTTGTCTGTGTAGGTACAAGTAACATAGAGGAAAGAATACATTTTATCACCTTAAGCTTTGAAGCACTTTGCGAAGAAATGATAAACAATTATCCTCTTAATAAAGACATGCATGCTTGAAATGCTACTCTTGTTTTGAAACAGTTTTTCTGATTAACCTGTAAATTATAATTTACTTCCAGCCTTAAACTTGAATAATGATCTGATAACTAGGTAGAGTAGCACAAACAAATTAAACATGTTAGATTTAATACTAAGCATTGCAGCTACTCTATCGGCAACTGCTGTTAATTGAAGCACTATTATTTTCAGTTTCTACAAGTTGTGTATGCGTGCATCCTTTGCAAATTCTCTTCTTGAAAATAATCCTGGATCAGCTAATGTAATGAGGATGTTCCTACAAAGATTATCATCTGATAAGAAAGTATTCTCCCCCAAGGTATTTTTTAGCATTCTAATTTTCTTTAAGCAATATTATTTTCAGCATTCTAAAAGTTTTGCATGTTTAGTTTTTATACTTTTCAGTATCTATTACATTGTCTGATAGAATCCTGATTACTTGGATAATTTTATAAGTATATTCTTGATTGGTTAGATTATAATCAATTACAATGTTTGTATAGAATATTTTAATTAGGCTTACTTAATATGTTTCACCATCAATGATAAGTTAGCAACAAAACTAGTCTATGTAATGTAGTATATGAATTATTATTTCTATAATTACTCTCTCTCTCTATTACTCTCTGTAAGTAAAAGTCTGAAAGTATTTAAATATTGAAACCTTAAACCAGCAAGATATCAAAAGTTTGATATTTAGAGTGCTATTATTATATTTATGAATGCTAATAAATCTTTGGTACTTACGCCATCCCTTGTTTGCAGGTGTCACAGTTAATTGAAGGTTCAATGGTGAAAGACAGTGCAAGTTGGCAAAACAACCAAAGTTATGTTCCGCTGCCTCCCTCAAAAGATAAAGTCTCTGAACATCATTGGGGATGTTCACTCGCTTTGGGAAAAGATTCATTTTGCATACGGTGCACTCTCCCAATTGCCAGTCAGGTTTTAATATCGGGCATGTCTGGAGGGTTATTGGTACTACCTTGTGGTCACATGATTCACGCAGTCTGTGCCAGGACCTCTGGCTTGCGCTGTCCTCACAGTTGCCCTCCTCCTTCTTCCCTCATGGATAATGTTGATGAAGCAGCAATTCAGTTATGGGAATGATATAAATTTTTTTTTTTCGATAACCTGAGAAAAGGAAGGCATTCCGTTTTTGCTGCCATTTTTGCATTCGGTTTATAGTGCTGGAACTACAAGTCTGTCTATGTGGATCTCATGATTTGTAATTTAACAGAACCAAAAATAACTATACGTTTTATATAAAAAAGATGTATCAGGTGGCAGTAAATATCTGATAGGTCTTGTGATTCAAACCAAAAAGTTCAAGCTGGATCAAATACGTCTGTTCTTTGAAACAAAGAGAGAAATAATCTCTTGAATTGAAACAAAATAAGAATGTAGTTCCGCTATTGGAATATATTTAACCAATTTTTTTAAAGATACCTGTTATTTTATCTCTGTTTTTGGAATTACTTATGGTTGACCAGATTTTCAAACGTAATTTTTTAATTTAGGTAGATAGGGATTGTTAATGTGGGTTTATCAATGGTTGAGTGCTGTGATGATTTATGTTTTTATACTTTTAAGGCATTTTTGCATTGGTTAAGTGTTGAGTTTTGACAAGTTAAACCATGATCTTTATAATTTAACTAGTCAAAATGTATTGATTTTGCAAAAGTAAGTTTGTTTACATCAACTAGTATATTGTAATAATTTAATTCACTAAATTTTCATATAATTCTTGGTAATGTAGAGCTTCTTTAAGATTTTATAGGATCTTTTCTCTAATTAACAGATATAGACACTCTATGTTATTAAATGCAGAACCAAAGTTTTTTACCTTCATGAGTTATATAAAGGTAAACTAGAGTTTTAGATGTGTTAGTGTTTATCGAACACGTCAACATTTGGGTGTACAATTCTTTTCCATTTTCATCGAATAAAATTCTAAATTATTCATAAGATTTTTGTAGGAATATACTGTCTGAACAGACTTACTAGGTTAAGCTTATTGAACAAAACCATCTACAAATATTTCATATAAATGAGGAATTTATTTGCAATTCGTATGAGGATATAGATATATAATATTCTACGAGATTAAATTTTGTCAAATCCTGTCATGGTCACCGTTTGAAAATTCTAATCTCGGTCAAGTTCATTGAAGTAAATGTAAATGTGATTTCTCTGTTAAATTTTATAATAATTAGGTATTTTCAGTCTTCAATAATCAGGGTGAATATTGTGTGAATGGTAGAAAGTTGTTTAGGAAATTAATTTTAAAAAGTAAATTCTCTGTTATCGTGAAAATTAGTGTTGTATTGAATTGCTGCAAACTTTTTATGTGATAATTACCCTATGGATAGTTTCTAGGGGTTTTTATTAGTGGAAAAAGTTTTTATTTACTTAGAAATCTTGGATTAGTATCTGAATAAGCACTGTTTTATACAGTTTTTTGACTTGAATCACGTGGTACTAATATATATATGGTGAGATGTCATTTTGTTGGACCTCAAATTAATTGAAGACAACTGCCCTTTCTACAAGAACACTACCAAATCCTGCTGAGTGCTGTTGTGATGTCTTAAATGTCCATGACTGATCATAACCTTAGTGGATTGGGCGTTTGGTAATTTTTGCAGAACGGCCACCCTCTCAACATATTTTGGTGAGAGCAAACTTTCTAATTATCTTTTCGTAAAGCTCTGATGTTTACATTACATCCCTTTGGTAGAAAACCTATATGGTGCCTGAAATGGTGCTGATGAAATGTTTGTGATGTGTTTGACAGTCTTTAAAAATATACTTCAAAACATTTTGGCCAAATTTGAATTGAACTTAACCCTTCAAAATCTTGACACTGGTATGTGTCAGTTAACTGCTAAGCACATCACAAGAAGTGCATGGATTTACTGATAAAGCTTATAATTGTCATCTGTTTTCCCCTTGAAATGTTTGTTCAGTGGCTTTGCTTTCATTACTGTGATTTGTCATAGAAATTGTAAAAGCTGAATCTATGTTTAGAATTTGGAGATGAGAATACTTCCTGCAAGATATATTCTATATTTAGATTGTTTAAGGAACATTTTTTAAATTTTTTCAAGAAGATCTTTACTGAAGTTATTGAAATTCATCCTCATCTATATTAATTTGTAATCATCTTAAGTACTTAAAGTAGAAATACTAAATCAAGAAGAAGTAAATAAGGAGAGTAAGGTATTACCTAGGGAAGATTTTAGAAGTAAAATGATATTCTGTTTCTGTGAGAGTGAAAATACAGCCATCCTTTTAAGTAAAAATTATTTTAGTATAATTCATGAACTTGGGATATTAATATTGAAATTCAGGTTTAATGTTTAACTTTCCTCAGATATCAGGATACACATGCATTGCATACTCTTAAGTAGTAACAACTACCCATTTTTAAACTGAATGATCATTTATTTTTCAAAGAAAATAATCTTCTACTTCATCATCTTACTATTTATGAGTATTTTTAGAAAAATAACTTTTTAATTAAAATAAGCAATAGCTATTCATTATGAATACATACACACATACGTATTTTTGGTGAAACTTTTGATGTATACAAGTCCTAAATTTACACTCAGGAGAAAATGCCAGGAAATGAGTCAAGTTAAACACTAAATTGAATATTTATTAGCATATCAATTATCTATTGATTAAATGATTCTGGAATGAATTCTTGATGAGATCTACTTACTGTAATTATGTGAAAGTATTGCATAACGAGTGTATTACTTACTATCTTTTAAGCATTGGTATGTGTTCTTTTCTGTGATAATGGTTTTATTTTGCTCTCTACTAACTTTCTATTTGTTAGGATTTTCAAAGTATTTTCTAATTCTATCCATCTTAAATATAATTTACTCTTAAAATCAGTTAGGGTTAATCCAAATTTGAATTTTTTGATAATATTAAAATGCCAAAAACCTACATGGTAATACATTGTTCAAATATTATATCATGAAACAGAAATATTTATTTATTTGCTAGGTTATTGGTATCAGACCATTGAGTTTATTTTTCTAAAAGATTGATTGAGTTTATATAAGAGTCTCTCACTAACACTATAAGGCAAATTACATCATTATTTTGTCAAGAAATTAATTAGAATAGTCTAAGAAGTGCATTTATATACAAGTAACCAATCGGTTAACTTGAGTAATTAGTGTTCATAATTATTTTATAAAAGAAGTTGTCTTGTTTTCAATCTTTAGGTAGACAAGTTGATTCATTTTGAGTGAATTTGTCCTAACCTAGTGATTTTACAAAAAATTGTATATTTCAATATTTCTCTAAAACGATGCCACCTGAAGAATAATGGTACAAATAAGATAAGAGATTTTTAAAGCTGTCTATTAAAAAATCCACGTAGAGAAGAATCTAGGTGAAATATCTGATTGTTCAATTTGGTAGTATTATATTGTAATAATATTACTCAATGTTCTGTATTCTATACCATCTTGGCTGTCTTTGTTACTTTGAAAGCCACAAGAGTGCATTATTAAAAGTTTTAAAAATCATCATAACTCTAGAAAAGACAGTCAGGGTATCAAATAAATAAACGTAACGAATAGTTACCTTTATAAATTCCATTAACTTGCTCACATTTATGGTAAAACTTATTGTGTATTGTTAGGTGTTATGACTGAAAAATTATTAATATCGTCTTATATCATTTCCTTGTACAATACAATGTTTGTGATTAGATTCTTACATTTGCAAAAAGTTAAATTTTATAAATTAATGTAACCACATTATTATGAATGAAAGCCATTGTGTATGAAAAAGAAAACATTCCTGTTTACTGAAATAGTAGTTATGATTATAGTTATAATAAAATGGCTCTAGGTGGTGCTATCTTTTCCAATAATTTTTTAAAGATTCTGGTCACAGAACATTGTATTTTCCTAATCTAATCCATGGATATGATTACCTTGTTAGATTAAGCTTACCATTGTGATTTATATGCACCATTGCAATTTGCATTTCTAAAAATATATTTATGTAATGTAAATCCTCATAATTTTTTAAATTATCCTACGAAATCTTGCAAATTTACAAGTGATAGACTTGGTGTAAATTGTATGGTGCTTCATTGAAAATAGGCTCATATGTAATTACTAGTCAGTTGTGATTTTGTCATAATCACACTGATCTCCACATATATAATAATAATTCACAATCTTTATCTAATATTTATCAGATTATTTTCATACTCATGTATTTTGGGTTCAATTTAAATATTAGATGAAGATTCTTCCTTAAAATCTTCATCTAATTGACATTCAATTCTGTGTCCAACTGATTTTATCGATTTTATTTACAATGAAGAATAACGATATCATCAATTAAATTTATAGTTTGCAATCAGGGTTCATATTTTGAAGCAATTTCAATTTAAATTTCATGGCAATAAAAGCCTCCATTATACTTTCAATGAAGTTGAATCTGTCAAATTCATCATATCTAAACATAATTTATCAGGAAGATAAATTAATTTGTTTATATAGAAATGTAATATAGCCTTAGGCCTGAATTAATAGTCTAAAAACTTTTGTATATTTTGTTGTGAATTATCTCTAAGGGTGACATTTTATAATGTGCCAAAGGAGGATTGTCAAGTAAGGCTCTAAAAATTTGAAAATATGCTGCCACTGTTAGCATTAGAAAAGATAAAGAATCAAATTCAACTAAAATCAAATCATGTTAGAAATTTTTGAATTTCAAAGATTTCTAATATTATTTGGACTTAGTACAATTGTGGCAGTAATGTAAATATTTTATTGGTAATTGGAGGTATTGAATTGAATTTTGATTTCTTGCTATATGCTGTGCCATTGTTGTGATTTAAGAAGCTTTTGGAATGATATGTTATTTTTATTTTGTATCTGATCCTGTGATACTGTTTGGTGCTTAGAACCTTTAGGGCATGAAGCTGCTGCCCTACACATTAAGCCCAAATGTTTTAATTTCATTTGGGAGCCTATATCTTGCATGTAACATATGTATCTGCATAAAAGTTATTTTGCAAATCTGTATTTAATTTTTATTTACTATGGATTCAAAGGATTTATTTTAATTGTTTTATTATTTCTTCAAACATGTTCTTCTCCTCTTCCTGAAAATCAAAGTGTAAAAATTGTTCCTATTTTCTCAAAGAAAATGAAAAATGCTTGTTGAATAAAATTGGAAAAATCATACCCATCACCATAAAACACACTTAAAAAGTACAATGCACTGTACTATGAAATTAATTCCTTTTTTGCTTGATTGCATGTCTATGTGTACTTAGAATATCTTGACATGAACATACCATGGAGGTGAAACTTCTTTACCATATTCAAGATGATAATATCATTGGACTCTATATTTTGCACTTTACTGTAAATGTTACATTTAATTTCTTTATTTATAGTCAGATAATTTTATTCATTCACTGAATAAAATTTGAGGTGAGTAATTTAATTTGCCTCTGATAGATATTGGATATCAAGTGATATTTATTTAAATGCTAATTGACTCGTATATTTGTTTTATCCTTCTCTTCTCATAGCTTACTTTTTCTGCATGAGCTACAAACTTATTTTATCTATAAAGTTATTTATATGTAGATATTGATGATTTGTATTTGATGAACAATCACATCTTGATATTAAAGTTCAAATGTGCTATTATTATAATTGTCATGAAAAGTCATGCTCAAACTTTTTTATTGTCATGTCTTGAAATCAAATGGAACTAAATCAGATAAAGCCATCAATCATATCCTATTCATAATTCTGAATTAAATATTTAATTTGTTTTGTGCTGTTTGAGCTGTTATATATCTTCTCCTTTCAATGGTTGTGAGTGAATAATTGAATCAAAAGAAGTATTGGGTTGATTTTCAAAAAGAAGCTTACTTTCTGGTTCAGAGCATATTCTTATGCTGTTCAGTATGCTGCTGTTTGTCCTTATTTTATGAAATTATGTATCTATGTACCAGAATGAAGTGAAATGAAAAGAGTTTGGTGAGGTAACTGAAGGAACAGCAACAAAAAATCTTTGGAATGAAAAAAAGATGTTTTTAGATGGGAATCAGAATTCCGTTAATCATTTTGGAAGCTTACATATTTATAATTTAGGATAGCAACATATAAATACTTCTACTTTCATCAAATTAAGTGAGGTTTAGATCATTGACATTTACTCTCTGCTCTTAAATATAGGCACATTCTACTCTATGAAACATCAAAATGACTTAGTTACAACATTACATATCAATGCAACTAATTGATGAATTGCATACTTGGCGGAAATTCAATTAGTATTGCTTCTTTCATAATTCATTTAATATTACTTTGTTAGTTTTAATCTCAGTCAAAAAATTCTCCTGAGTATGTTTATTGCTTATAGAAAAATTAAGATAAAGGGAAATATTTGAAAAGGAAAAAGGAATTGAGTGTTGCGCAAAATCCTTCAGCTGAAATGTTTTTGATTTTTTTGAACCATTACAAATATTGAAGAATGTTATGGGTAATATACAAAGTGCTATTAGAAACAAAAATATAACCATATAGTTCATTGTTGGGGAGAGTGAAGGTTGACTGTCGGATTTACTATCAACGAACTCTGGAGTAGGTTGGAATCAGTATAAATTATCCACACATCATACTTTATATACACACAAATATATTTCTAATAAACTTTGATAATATTAGGTTGAAGAATGTATTTCTTGTTTCTTAGCTATCGTTTTGATTCTATTTTCCTTTAATAAGGGAATTTTTAAGAATTAATTACACTATGATTAAAGAAAGCCAAATCCTAACATCTCAAACGATGGTCAGCCTTCTTTCTCCCATCCCTAAATCCCTTACCCTTTGAAATTCCCTATTACCTCTCCTACTCTCATTATTCCTCACTTGACACATCTATCATGAGGGAAAGGTAACAGAATTTACTTTCCTATAATCTCTATTGCTGTAAGGGAAATTTGTGATTATTATGTACAAGTTCGCTACCTTCTCAAAAGTTTAATTTCACTTACATCACTAATTTGCAGGTAAGTTAATATTTTTTTCATGATATCTCTTCTGTTACCTTTCTCTTTTCTGATTGTATATTTGTAAATTATGGCAATGTTTGTTGGAAGATGTTTATAATTAGTCAAAAACAATAATCGGAATGAATTCCTGAAAGATTATTTTCTGAAACTCTCTGTAGATAGAGACGGACATTTTTCTCAATCTTTGGTGATGTACGGCCCTGAATATCATCTGATATATTTTCAGTTCAGATAAATATCCTTACATTGGATTTTTGGAATGAACTCCTTTTTTGTCCTTCTATGATCATTATTCATACTAAAAACTCATTGAGGGAAATTTGAGTAAGGTACCTCTTGGATGATATTATTAATTCTTTTTGTCATCTCAACTTCTATTTTCTTCATTTTTCTGTTCATCAAAGTTCAACTCACTAAATGTGCACCTGTACATATCTCATTCAAGGATGTTTGTGTATGATGATTACTTGCATTGATAATCATACGTATTCTTTCTCTGTGCTCTTCTTCAATATTCATGATTGTTTACAAATATTTAATTTCATCTTCAGTTCTTTCTCATCAAGTCATCAGAATTAATTTAATAAACTTACACCGTTAATGGGAAAGTTGTGATAATGAATTTAATATTCTTCAAATGAAGTGCATGCCTGCTGATCTTCTTTGACCGATGAATTAATTATGTTTTTTAGAATCATTGCATAAATGATTTTTCTAAGAACTGAATTTAAGGTCAATATCAGGTTTTAACTCTTAATCCCAAAATGAGCACATTTCATTGCAGTAATGAGGATCTAACTTTGTTCATGTTCATCCTTATATATAATTTCCATTGTTTGGTTGGCCAATTTGTTAATAATTCATAGTAGCTCTGTTGTCACTTAAGTGACATTTGGTAATTTTTTGCATCATCTTATAAGCTAATATGATTTCTTCAACACTTCTTTTGGTGATGTACATCAACTCAATAGTTATTCTAATTAAGAAGCTCACTTATTATTTTAATGCTCATTAAATGTTATTTAAATTTCATGAAATTTTCTTCATCTCCTCGATCTAAATCTTCACAGTTGATTTATAGAAAAATTGGTTTCTGGTTTGTCATTTATATGCAAAGTTAATGCCATTATATTTGACTAAACAAGGAATTTTATGTTTTGCTTGGTATAAATTGTTTCAACTTATACCCAATAATTTCAATTGTGGATTCTCTCTCATTTCATAACAGTTGCAGATATTTTCATGCAATAATCCTTGTTGCTGCATGGACTATTTATGAATACATATGTGATAGCCTATAAGAAGAACTGGCAAATAATGAAACTATGGGAAACATCACATCTTTGGCATTTTATACTCCCTTTATATTTATGTTGAACATGCTGAGTGGAGTGGTATGGCATGAAGTCACTTTCCTTTTGAAAGGAAATCTTTGCTTTATTTTTAATGTTTAAAATTTATTCATCTAGTTCAGGTGGTTCACTTAGTTATTTATTTTTACTTCTCCATTTTGACTGAGGTTCTAAATAACAACAATATCTTCATTTTTTAGTTTGTTCTCCACATTCGAAGTTAAAAAATTTTAATGACTTGTATTTATTTTAGTTCCTTCTTGTATCGAAATGAAATTTCGACTTACAATTGGAGATATTTTTATTTAAAATTGAAGGACTTTTAATGAACTTCTTATTGGTCATTAACATCCGGGCTAGGAATTATATTTGAACTATAATATTTTGATAAGTACTCTTACATGAAGTTTGAATTGTCTAACAATGCTGACACGTATACAGGGTTTTTTCAGGGTACATACATCTGTGTTCATATTGCTAATATACATCCATGTAAGTAATCGAAACGTACTTATCAAAATAGAATATCGAGATTTTTTCAAATGTATATCACCGAAGTTGTAGAAACTTACCGATCTGACGATTACGCGACGTAAAAATGTTCTGATAGTTTTCGTTAAACCTCTTGAGGAGTGGCTAAACAGTGGTCATGTGGTTTGATGTGATTGAGAGTTGAATTCTCTGTTTTCAGTTTATAAACCACAGTATTATTTACGAAATTTATCGGTAATTCATTTTCAACACAAGATTGATTGAACCAAATCTCACAAGAGTAGAGTGAAATTCGGGCGTACCATCTTTGTCTCGAAAACGATTCCATTATTTGAAAATTTTCTTTTGAATATCACTTATTAATTTAATTTTTGCTATCACATCAAGAAAGAATGGTTAGGATACCGCCTTGGCTGGTTTCTAGCTTCTTTGCAACTCTTGATTTGATGAATAATTTAAGGCGGGAAACTTGTACGAACCATCTCTTGATGAAACGTCAAGACTTAACTAGTTTCAGTGCCTCTTCATCCGTTCGGAAAGAATTCTCCTCCATTACAAGTTTCTTAATTAAGCGTGAACTGAAGACGCGCTGTAAAAACTGTTCCCTTTCTCAAGACATCCTAATCTTCTTCTCTTATCGGAAGAAACCCCGTCTTATGACTTCTTTCGCCCCATTATCACCCACGCAATTTTCTCACCTTTTTCCAATTACGCCCTTCTTATTAACCCCGTCGTGTGGGGACTCAAGCGGAAATGCCAATGTGGCGATTTGACGCCATAAGATTCGGCGTCCATTTCGGACCCCATTCATACTTCTTGGTTGAATGTCAAACTTATTTGTACATTACTCGTTGTCCATTTATTTGAAATAATTTGAGTAATCACTCATTTTGAAAAATAAGAGCGAAACAGAAATAGTACACCTGTGCAGGACATCATGTACTTGAAATAGATAAAATATAAATTTCATAAACTGGTCTCTTCTTAATATATTTTATCTCACAGGACTCCGAACATTCTTTCATTTATATTTCTATATGCAAGAATGTACATACATGAATTTTATTTAATACTAATTCATAACAATGTTTACTTATGTATTATATATATTTTGAATTCATTCTTGCGATTAATCATTAGAACTGTAACTCCATTGTAACTACTGTACATAACTGTAACGAACAATAGGCTGTTCAAGACTTAGAATCGTTTGAATGAATGATTTAGGTATAGTATTTATGGATTTTTAATTCGACAAAAATGTGTCTCACAAGATGTAACGATAATTTTTGGCTTGTAAACTGGAGATGGCTGAAAATTATCATTATTTCCTAAGAGATAATGATGTGGCATGTACCTAAAAGTATTGTCTTCCGAAGTTACCGGAAATTAAACTTGTAACATGAAGAGGTAACCAAATAGTATATTTAAGGAAAGCATGAGGATTTAACTTGGGAACATTTTGAATTAATACTATTTGTCGTGGTTTTGTAATGAACGACTGATTCTGAAAGTTCCTTAATCCTTATTGTCTCCAAAAATGGCTTTTGCGAGTAATGTAGAAACGCAAATCTCCAATGGGATCAAACGGTAGAGTTTAGAGTAATATAAAAAGGTTATACATCCTCAGTTGATCATGCATAAAAATTTATACTTCAGAAAACGTAAAATATTCTTTTAACATTGTTTTACAGTACACCTATCATTTATTTAATTCTTCTTTTTAACTCAATTCAGAGCAGATATCTTAATCTCGATAACATTTTGTTGAAGTATAAATAGTTTAATAGACTATGTTTTTCTCTCTTTTCCTAAATCATCTACTTGTTGTCTAATCCGTAACATACATTACGAGGTCTCGTACAAGGCTTTATTTATATTATTGAAAATTTATGATCTTTTTTGTTCGTAATATTCTTTTCAATATGCATGCGAAAATCCGATTTTTTATTTATGATAGTTTAAATAAAAAAACTCTGTAGAGAGTTTTTGGGTACTGGATGGATCCCCTATGGCAATGTATATTGCGATATAGAATTGAGAAATCAGTATATATATTTAAAATATTTAACATTAGTACTATAATTAATGAAGGTATATCGTTTAAATGCTTATAGTTCTTGAAACTTCAAATATGTATTTTATGAAGATAATGAGTTATATTATATGAATTAGGTTGAAATTCATTTTTACGTTTCATTTAATTTTCAATTTCACCCCAATTAGATTTGGTTGATTATTTTTGGTAATAGTAATTTATTAAACCTTTGGGTTGCACTTCAGGGTTCAGTATTTTATACAATGGCAGTTGTTTGAAATTCATCTTATTTTTCATATCCTCTGTTGATTAAACGATACTGCGTGAAAATATTTTTGTATAAATTTTGTTAGGGATTTTCTTCAATTTTCAAAGATGGTATTATTATAATAGTATATACAGTATAACATTCAGTAACGTTCTATGTGATTTATACTCTTTTACAATTTAAATTTATGTAATTCATTATCACAACAGATATTTTATAGTATTTAAAAGTATTCTAAGTTGTCTCCTTCTTAAAATGTCAGAGATTTTTAGAAGCAAATATTACTTTCGTTAAGGAACTTAAGGGATAATAGGAATTCTTTTTTTTGATGCAACAGTACTGATAACCAGCGCTGATATTTTCTGAGTATAATAGAAAAGAAAAATAATGGATTTGATATTGATTTGCATAATTTATCGGTCAATCACATGTTGATGACATATCTCGTCCTTCATCTTGTCTAGCGTGCCTCGTTGCTCTTACTTAGCTCTTGGTAGCTGAAGGTTATGGGCACCCAGACAGTCTACTGGCTCAATAAATTTAGGGTTGTCGTGTTTAGATAATAGAAGTATGTAAATAAATGACAATATATATCTAATGTTCCTCTAGTTTACCATATACGCTTTTTAATGATAGATGTTTCGTATCTTAATTATTTAAACATTATTGATTGAGTGGAGTTCTGTTGGACAAAATTATAACCTCACTGATTTGAATATTTCAACTGTTTTTAGTTTGCTTGACAGCTCATGTTATTGGCATGTTAATGACAGCTTGTGTTTCCTATGTGCACAGATGACTAGCTACCATCAGAACCATTTCTTCTTTTCAGTTTCATTCAACATTTATTTATTGAACATTATGTGTTCACTGATAGATAAAATGTACATAGATATGTAGATAAAATAGAGGTCTTCCTTGAAGAAGGAAGTCAGTGGAAATGCTTAAAATCTCTCACTTAATGAAAAGATAAACTTTAAAGTTTATCAGAGCTTTAAGAAAAACCTTAGTGATAGGAATAGGTTTTTAGAAGAGTCGTTGTAAATAGAGATCAATCAAAATTTGGTGTTTTCACTTACTTCTTCAATGTATCGTAATAATTTAGTCAGAAGTGACTGTATTAAGAGTTTATCAACAGAGAACACAAGTGTGCCATAATTGTAGGCTTAGTAATATTAAAGATTTTCATTGAAAGGAGATGATGATTTGAGAAAATAACGAGAGAGCTTCATTATATCGCTTAATTCACTTTTATATGTTTTCCTGAGCTGTGTTGAAGTGTATTATGCATGCTTATATGTACTGATTATCAATCGATTCAAATTTACGCATGAGATCTGCATGTAATATTGTATTTACCGATGTAATGGAGACTGGGATGAGTCTCTTTCATCGAGAATAATTACGGCGATTCGTTACCTCGGCAACGAATCGCGAATCTAAGTTCGGAGACATTCAAATGTTTGTTTAGAGGTGTCGCCCTCCGAAAAAGAGGAGAGAGGGCGCAAAGGATTTTCCCGTCGAGTGAATAATGTGACGAGTCGAGAGGCGAAGTGCGTGGATTAGAGAGACCTGAGTCATATGGGTCGCCAATAAGCAGTGGTAACAAGGCTTGTCGCCTCGCATTCTGCCTCAGATCCGCTCGTATGGAAAGGCAGCATCTCTTTCCTACGATACCCATTACGTCATATTTCTCTCATTTATCCGCTTTGCTTTGGCTCTTCACTTCTTCACGCTTCACGCACAGCTTCACTACTTCGACATTTTGACGCAACTCTCAGTTCCTCGTTGCTGTGTTACGTATTAAGTATTGGATAACGTCTCCGTTCCACCGATCCCTTGGTCTTCTTCTCGGTGTCTTCGCATTTATATTCCATTAAGTATTCATGACGTCCGATGTTGTTTCTTCCAGCCTCATGTACCACCAAGTACATCTGACCTTAATTGTCCTTCAAATCTATCATAATCCTCATTCAGGTGATCCGTTCAATGTATCTTCGCATTATTAATAGTAGACGATTAACTTATTGCTTACGTAGATCCACATTCAATACAAACCACAACGTAAACATCGCATTTTCTGGTAACAGATATAAACTTCTTCAAAATTCTCTATTTGCTTGTATCAATTTGTATCTTAAACTATGTCAAGTTAATCCATTCAATTTTAAATGTTTTGTTTTGTCGAATAAGGAGGAGCAATTGGTGTCTTTTTCAAAGCAGTTGATGTGCAAAGGTCTTATGGATTCAACAAAATGTGTGCAAAACCTCATGTGTTGAAAATAATCTGTTTATGTGACAGCTTCTTTTGCAGTTCTCTTCAGGAAGCTCTCTTCGTCACCAATAAATACCTAAAAAAATGAATAAAATTTAACTCAGTTGACATTCTTCAATGTCTAAAGCCACCGGATTCGCCGCTTAAATGTTAGGAAGGGATCATGATTCGGTATGAGATTCAAATGTATAACGATTCCGGGACTATAATATATACTTCCGGGACCCCGGAATTAATAGACGTTACCTTGGATATGGTCTTACTGTACATATTGTGCGAATGTGCATCGACAAACTCAAAATAACACATTTTAGTAATTGGCAGGATGGTGCTACTTATATTTTGATTTCTATTTTGATTGGATTTACCTCACCTATTTACTATATCTTCTAAGGAGGGCCTTTAGCAGTTCTCTGCACACAAATGTATTGGAGTTGTAGCAAGTGATGTATTCACCATCATCGGTTGTGAAAGGTGAATGTAAAAATCTTCCGCCCAGAAGTCACCGCTCTCCAGTGACCTTTCCGGCACTGTTAAAAACACACACTTCCGGATACTTTCATTTTTGTATTTACGAAGAATGTTTTCACGCCTGATCATTCTCCTTTTTCCCTTTTTATCTCTTTATCTTTTGAAACATCTTTTTTTTCTCACCGCGGCGCTCCTTTCTGTGAATTTATCCTTTCTCCGCTGCCGCGACCTCATTCCGAGCCGCACACGCCCTCTTGATGATCTCCCCACCTATCCTTAATCCCTCACCCTCCCTTTCTGTGGCATAAAACCCTCTTAAAGATATTTTTCACCGACGCCCTCGCTCTTCCCACTGCCCACTGGTCCGGCAAACATCGGTTACTGTCCGTCTGCTTGGATTTCTACCGTCCCGTGAAATTTAATCAAGGAACCTCTTTCTATCACACTCCGCTGGATGGGTCGATGGAGGGCGAGGAATATAAAAAAGAACCGTAGAGAGAGAGCGGACGGAAGAGGGAGGAAAAAAGACCAAAATGGAGAGGTGGGTGTGCATCAGGGAACTGTTCTTGGCCCTTTCTTTTTTCTCACAAAATGCTGTGAAAATTCTCTTCGGAACATCACAGGATTTCTGGAGGAGAGTGGTTGGTTACCTCCTGCACTCTTGCAGCGCCCTCCTTTTATCTCCTTCACTCACACATTGTGAAGAGGGATGAGGGGTAGTTGCAAGTCGTTTTGCATGTCCCTTTCCGATTCATTCCCTTTTGCCTTAGGCCTTTTTTAGGTGAGTCTTTCTTAGTAATCGACTCTGGCCAAATAGGATAGGAGTATCTTTAAAGATGCTTTTTTCAGTTTTCGGCATTATTTTGGAATTGTCTGAGAAGAGTTTGTCTTCGGAGACAATGATTACGTGAGGATCGTACCATTGCATTTATCGGTTTTGAGATATAGCGGTTTGCAAAAATTTTTGTAAACTTAATAATGCAAAATATCTTAAAATGCGGCATGAATAGGGATAGTTGTTAGCATCCTAGAAAATAAGCTAGATTCAATTCTGCCGTAGTAATCCGTCATAGGGAATTCAATGATGATTTTTGCTATAATAGTTAAATTATTTATGATCACGAGATAGATGTGTACTTATAGTATTAGGTTATATTGAAACGGATCGATAAAGATTAGAATTATTCAAAAAAGACTGATAAATTAAATTATCCATTAACTCATGTATCACTAAAAAATACTTAAATGAAAACGTTCATTAGGGTTACGTACTTCGGTGACGATGGATTATGTTACGGTTAATCTTCCCTCATAACGATCACGTTTTGAGAGTACTATGGAAGATTTGTGCCATAAGCAGACTAATACAATTTGGTTAGTAAATTTTCGTGAATGTGTAAAATGAAATCTTTGAGATCTCGATATTCCATGATGGTACAGCTAGCCGTGGATGTATCCGTGAACACAGAGCATATGTTTCCTCTAAATCAGCGATATTTAAATTACAACTCTAAGTACAATTATCGAATAACCTTTGATTTTGCTCTGGGAATAATTAACAGAAATTTAATTGATTATATTCACTGTTTCTCGCGAATAAAGAGATGGATGAGTATGGATACATCTATAACTTTTGATTACGACAGTTGACCTAAGTGATAACTCCTGAGTTCCGAATTACGAAGCATCAAGAAAAAAGATTCGTGCAGCATAACTATGATCCAACTCAATATGATAGTTGAACACGTAAATTCTTTGCATCAAATACGATTGCCTTAACCTATTCCACACCCATCACCCAAAATCCTCATATTTTATTTGAGGCCTTTGGACCAAAGGCTAAAGACTGGAATGTTCTCTTCATGGACGTCGAATTATCCATAAGATCATCTGGAATCAGCACTACCATCGAGTGGACCGTTGGTGAAGGGACGCTATTCTGTGAGTTACACTTATTTTCTTTTTTCAACTTAAATTGTTGTAAGTAATCAAACTATTCGGTATATATTTAATTATCATAAACAATGAAATTCACATTGTTTGCTATGTTTGGTTTGTCAAAATCTTCTAAATTGACTTGAATTATTTCCTTTTTATTAATAAAGGAAAAATAAATTAATATTTTATATCTTTCTGCATGATTCTTACGATGTATACGTCTAATTTTGAACTGAATCTATTTATTTAATATTCTTATCTCAGCTTATTCTTTTTGATTCTACTGAATCTGTACATCGCTGACTTTTGATTTGATATTGATGCATGCAACATATTATTTCAGAAATTATCATTCTTATATTTGAAATTTCAGATATTTTCCCGATGGATTCAATTAAAAACTTTCTATGTTATTAATTGTCATTTGTAAAAATGTTTTCCCAGCATATTTAACAGGAATGTTAATTTATGTTATTGTCTCGCTATAAAACTGCTTTTTTCGGTCAATATTATTCTTATTCGAAGTTTGATCGCATCGAAATGTTTGACTTCATAGTAATAAGTATACTCTCTTTAGTTGTCCCCCATTATTCAATATTGTCTTCGTTTAAGTAGAATTGAAGGAATTACATGCAGACGTTAAGTATTTTGGTTGTTTTTAGTCAATTTTATCTGGTTAACTGTCAATTTTAGTAGTTTTTTAACTTATTAACATTATTTTGGTTCCTAATCAATAACTATATTGATAAAGTTTGATGTTTGAGTTCGATTTCAATGATCATGCTGAAGAATAGTTCCTTCCATGTTTATATCGCGTTGATATTTCGTCCTTTTAAAACTCATCACAGTCTCCATTCTGTCCCCCGTCTTACTTACAAGACGTGCGCATTGCATACAATCAAGGATATATCATTTTCAGTCATCCGTCTCCGATATATGACATCATTCAAATGACGTTCCTTTACTTACTGCCACAGCTTCTTTCTTCAAAAGGCTTATTTTAATCGTAACTCATCCTTAAAATCAATAGGATTCAGTCTATTAAAATCACTCCTTAATTGAGAAGTTTCAGGATTTTTAGTATCGTTATCATTAGGTGATGTATTACTGTACACAGAATTTCATTATTTAATGTAGAATGCTGAAATAGACTATTAATATTCGACGCGGGGCAATTCACAGCTATGCGGTACATATAGAAACATCATAGATGATCAAAGTTACATTCACATATATTAGAATAGTATAATCTCTTTATATGTATTACTCTTAGGTTTTAAATCTGTGATTATATGCACAGAATTGGGTGGTGTATTCCGAAAAAGGTTTCAGTGAAACTCATATCGTACCTCTAAACAACGTTGCAATTTAGTCCAAGGACAAGTTGGCAATGTTGATGAAGGATAATGAGAATAAAAAAGTTAGAATTTGTCCGGCATTAGCCCAGAGATGGGAGGCTCGCCTCTCCCATGGACAGCGTTAGTTTGTGTCGTGTCCTTGTGAAAAAGTATCGATGTTGCTTGTTTATATGTTTACTTAGAAAAATTAAGTTATCCCAATCAATTACTGAACATTATGCAAATCAGGTTTCACTTGATACAAGAAGAATAATTAGAGTACACTTAAGAGACATCATAATATTATTCTTAGGTTGCCAACAATTATCTTTATTTTATATTTAAGTAACACTTGCCTATTAAACCCCATTATAGTTCTCCTATACATATTAAGCGATGAATGTACATATGTATTCGTTATATATAGCTGCTTCGGGAGGATATGTATTGTAAATATTATGTACGGATAGAAATTATTAATGGTAGGATATTTAAATATTTTTCTATCCAATTCCTTCAATCTTTTAATTAAAATACGTCAAAAATTTATGTTTAAAGTAAGACTTAAGTAAGAGAGCCATCTGCAAAGATCTTCAGCAATCTATTTGAATTTTGAACTTTCCCTCTTCTTTTATCTTCGTTAAGAGTACGTTAAAGTGATCGCGAGATGGCTCCCAACATTTATTTGCTAAACTTCTACATTTATCACATTTTATTTCGAATCAAGAGAAACATTGCTTCAAAGTATCACCTACATTTGGATAAACTTGGTAAATTTTATCGATTCACCATTCCATAATTTCAAATTTTAGTTTCGTATTCATATTATCTCAAAATAAAACTCTTGGTACCCTCTTAGCGCTATACCTTTACCTCAGCCTCTCTTGATATCTCACATTTACGTGAGAACATCATAGGGTATATAAGGACTTGGAAAAGGCTCCAAGAATTTGGGGGGTCATGGAGGAAATGCTACACCAACTCAGGTCGGTTTACATTTCCTCAACATGACCTCCCTTCCGATCTCGGAACAAGCGTACCAACATCAAAGTTCGAACATAATTTAAGACACCTGGGGAATCACCAATTCATCATAATTTGAAAAACGCAAGATCAGGAAGAATGTATTAAAGACGAATTTTTTCTTAAGAAAACGCGTTTTAAAAATGTAAACGCCCCACCCACAATCCCCTGAAGCCTACGAAAATTTCAAGTACATAACCTTTATCCTCATTATATCATACCGCGATGACTTGAACTTCAATATTACAGAGGCACCTATACAATTTCTTCTCAAAACACTGTATATTTCAAATATTCCCTCTTCAGCACCTACTCATACCTACCTTTCAACTATGATTCTAATCCTTGCCGTTTTGGCGCTGATCACCACCAATTTCATCTTCCATATATTCAGCACCTGCTCATACCTACCTTTCCACTATGATTCCAATCCTTGCCGTTTTGGCGCTGATCTCCACCACTTTCATCTACGATATATTCTTTCTTTTCTGCGTCCATATTTTAACGTCTATTTTCTGCTGTAACACCATTTCATTCCAACCCATTCATTTACAATGCGGGGAGTGATACTATTTAATAAATAAATAAAACTACATACTATGCTTCTAAACTCTTTAATATATCAAAATATTCTACATTACGTACACACATTTCAAATTTTCACTTACTTTGCTTTCTGCTCACAATTTACTTTCCAAACACATCTGCTGGCAATTTCTATAGGAAAATTTAAACCTACGCTATGCAAATCCTCTTTAACTATATATTTATCTCCTTTTCTGTTACACCATACATTCTTAACTTGCAATCAAATTACAGATACGAATTTAAATAATGTAAGAATTGTTCTTATTATATATTGTTGTATTACGTATTGTTCTTATTCATATGAATGAGTACATGTATATCTCCCGGAGCAGCTTGTTCTTTCGTACACAGCGCAAAGGTTAGATAGAGAACAAGCAATCCCCGGAAACTAAACTAAACTTTATTACTAAGCTGTATAAGTCAACCAGAGAAGTTAACAGAAAATGGATTAGACCACGTTGCCACAGTTACTCAAGTAGCGTGTTGGTGTTGACTCGAAGGCGTATGGCGAGGAAGCGGTGTAAAAGAGCGAAGTCTCCTTATCCCGCTAGGGGTCCCGCGAATTCCTTAGCGTCCTTAGCAGACAACTCCAACTTCTGGTTTCGGGTGCAGGCCAGTTATGGTCACCTCAATGTGGTCGGTGCACCTCCAGCTATGGCAATGAGAAAAGAAATGCATTGATTAACATCAAAATCAAGAACATTTTGCGGGAAACTAAATGTAGCCCATTTTGTGCTGCTACGTTAGATCGTATTCAAGGGCTAAAATTTACTCGTACATATTTATAAATAATTGTATTAAGTTTAAGAATTTTTTCATATTGAAATTAGGGTAGTGTTTAAGGGTAGATTATTAAAAACCGATCTCCCGCTTGGGATTTCAATGAAAAAAAGTTGCTCTGTCACTCGAAAAATGTAGACCAATTTTGGCGGACTTGTTACCGAGTTCGCTAATAATTGATAGGAATACTAAGATTAGGCTATAGATTTCTTCAAGTAGGATAGATATTTTACGTCTATTATGTTCTGTTGATCGTTTAAAATGTTGGGCGACCTTCATAAAATGAAGTTCCCAGTCCTGATTCCAAGAAAAGTAGTAGTGTAGACATGAACGGATTCTGCGATTGAGGTCAATCACACATTAATGTGATCTCCTGACTTGTTCATGTTAGTGATAATGTACCTATTGATTTGCAAAAATATTATTCAATTATGAATTTATCTTTTGAAATTGGTCTTATTTTTAAAATGGTCGTACATTATTTCTTTTTTTTTAAATTTATCATCGTAAGATTCGACAATAATTGAACAGCTATTCTCAGTTTTTTTGATTTGCAGAATTTTTATTCATTATAGAAATACATTTTTTCCGTGTTAAGTCGAAGTTATAGTATTTGAAAATAATATTTAAAAAAGGTTGGTGTAAGTTTTCAATGCATAATTAGGTTTCGTTTACATGTATAGCGTGCATTATGATTTATTTAACGATTATCCCCACCCTGTAGACTTTGAGTTAACAAGGATTTGGCCACAACCCTATCAGGCGTACAAGCCATAAGAATCTGTTCGTGTGAAACAATTAGATAGATTGTGTGTTTAATTATAGGATTTAATTAATAGATTATGGAAGTACACATTGCTAGAGTGAAGAAATGGATGGATGTATTTGAATGACTGTTGTATGAATGAAATTACATTATCCTTTAAAACTCCTTACCTCACGAATAGATTATGCATTTTTGTCGAACATTCAACTATATAGTTTACCATGGTTACGAATTAAATTATTTCAAAATTTTTAGCACCCTCGCTTGTTTTCTTCACATCAAATTGTTGTAAGTTTTTCATCGGTTATTGAGTAGTTAAATGTAATGGGTACATCAAGTATCAAAAGGGCGTTGAACATCACGAAAAAATAGCACCATATTTTTGGAAGCGTAGTCTACTAGAGGAAGTGGTCGGTAGAGATGGCGGTTGCATTTATACTCATCCGTGCGTGAGGCCTTTAAGGGATTCGGATACGGCGGGATCTGACTTATTCATCTGTCGCGGTCCAGTCCGGAGGCTGTGCGTCATGTCTTTCCAAATCTCTCGTCACATCCCGCTGCTTTCTGCTTGTTTAATGGCATTCATCCTAAACCCGCGTACTTGTACTATCCACTAATTTTCTTTATTTGTCCCTTTTGATAATCAAGATAGCTTTTTTTATTTAGTACTCATTTCTTCAGAAAGGAATCATAATGAGTTAACAAATTTCATTTACATGTATCTCTGCGATATGAATTAAATTATTCTACGTAATCAAATGAATGATTTTTTCAATTGTTTAATCGAACGGGAATAACGTAACAATATCACTGCAAGAACCCAATTCTTTTTTATAAACCTTCCAATTTGACTACTTACGTGGTCAGTGTAAGTGCAATTATATACTTTGTGTCTGTAAAATCTGTACATAGAAAAATATGCTCTCAAATACCTTTATGATTAGCAATTACGACACTTCATGTATGAAGTAGATGGAAGCACGCGGCATCAAATATTTAGAGAACACGATAGAGAAAAAATTCGCTGTCGGTAATTTTTATCACTTAACGATGATCTCAAATTTCATCTGAACACATCACACGATAAAAATACTAAAAAGCGTTAAAATTTCTCTTCGTTTCTTAGAGTTAAGTGATATTATTAAGGATTATTATCGATGTGTGTATATAAGTTAAGATGTGTAGGCTAAATTAACGTAATGTATTGTACTGTGTATATTAATTTATTGTATACTGCGAAGATAAAAGTAGCAGATGACTTCATGCAACTCTATGAAAATGTTAGTAATGTATTGTACACTGCGACTATAAAAGTAGCAGGTACTTTACGTGAGCACATTATGTAAATATTAAGCTTTAGAACTTGTTTAATATGATAGATCCGGCATAGTGTTTAAGGTAGAATTTTTAAGGTTTTGACTCAGGTAAACTCATATAATGTATTTTAGCAACATTTCAAGTAAACCCCTACTTTAAGAGTACGTGGTCTCCTTTTTTCTTTTTAAATTAACACTCTGAAATATTAGAAAAATTTAAGAGATTTTAATGCCTGGGAACTATATCCAATAGCTTGTTGGCTTCTTTTCTTAAATCCTTTGTTTAGGGGATCGTTAAACTAATTATTACCTCTATTCTGTAGCACATTAATTACAATTCAGATTTTTTTTGAGACCTCACCATATTAAGATCACACCTTAAAGCACTTATCAACGCCACCCCTAAACTTTTCTTGACTCAACTCCAAAAAAGGGAGCTTAAATATTCGCGTATGGAATGGGTTGAGTCGTAAATCTCGTGTGAACCCGAGCGGCCCGAAATCCCGGTGTCGCTTCTTATGAAGGGAGATGGTTTATGGGCGGGAGCCGTACCATTACAATTTCCAAAAGAAATGAGATAAGGCTCGTTATACTTAAACTTGGCATCTTCTTTTAAATTCCTCTGATTGTTTTTTTTTCTCGGAAAGTTTTTTTCGTATCCTGAGATTAACCACTTAACGAAGACTCGATTTGCGACAAAATTGAATTCATTATTCAGAAAAAAGGAAATTTAGCATTTAATCGAACTAAATTGAATTTAATTGAAGTTACTAATCATCCTTATTAGTTTCAGTATAGATATACTAACAATCAACACTTTGATGTCTCTTTAAAAAGAGAATTTTAAAATCGAATTTCAGAATCTACTTACGAAATTATTTCAAGAGTTTTGAAGCTATTTAAAGAGAATGTAGATACGTATGAAAGGTGTGGTGCGTTAGAAATATCCTACGCAGGTTAAGAACATCGTGAGTAGGCTGTTTTCACGAAAATGGAGTCATGACGAATGTTTATACTTTAGTAAGGAAAGGAGTAGGATCAAAGGAATCTTACTGTATAATTTGCGCATTATTTTACAATGCTTTTTCATATGCAGCTCAACTCAATCTTAACGATTTTTCGATTTATTGATATCATACAATCATTATTTATTTATTGTATTTTTATTTATTAAATATCATTGTTTCCAAGATGGAAACAGCTTTACGGAAAGAATAATTTAATTTATTTTTAAAATATTTAATAACAGGCGAATGTATCGTATCTTTGAGTTTTTCTCTATAACATTGCATTGCAACTAACGCATGAGAAGATAGGTTTTCCGAGACTTTGAGTTCTTTGCTTGCTGAATTAAATCTTCATTTCTAATTCTCTTATCAACTAACGTTTAATTATATAAGAGATGCCAGTTAAATTATAACTACGGGGTGTTTTCTAATTTATAGAGTTCAGTTTTGGCTTCCTCAATTTATAGTATGGTTTATAATAGTTCAGTTATAAGTTTGATCAATAACAATGTAATCATAGTTGTGAATATTAAGAGAGGCGAGCTCTGCTTTTAGGAGCACCTACGTTCCCAAAAACTCAAAACACATTGACAATAGATTTAAGTGCTCATCAAGCTATGTTCGAGATAAATGTAAAATTTTACAAAAAGTGTGAATGCATGGGTGTGAGTGACTAAGGTGCGAGTCTGAGGTCTTTGAAACGTAAATGCAAACCTTCTGGCTCATGCTTTTCGAAACGATCTTCTTACGTTTACAGTTATTGTAATTTTATATGCCTAAGGTAAATTATATTTTCGATTTCGTTTTATGTTAACACATTAACGATAAATGTTTACCTACCAACAACCGATGGTTTTATGTTGCTTAAACATTCTAACTTTTAACGAAAAAAAATATTTTAAGTTCCTTTAATCTATTTTATGTCTCTTCCATAGTTTTTTGATCGTCAATAATGAGTGAAGAATAAAATTTACACAGTATATCTTACGCAGGACATATTAGGAATATGATCTAATGATAGCCAACAGAGAGAGGTATTACCAACTATATTCTGTATTACGTCTAGTGTGAATTTTATCCTTCATTCACTTATTATTGACAGTCACAAAAATCACCAATGTGATGAATGGTTATGCGATTTATAAGTAAAATGCGAAAAAATATAAAAATGGAATAGTGTAGAGGAAATTTACCATCAAAATGCCTAAAAGGCTTTTGATCACAGCACTCCAAAACATTCCTTAATTAAATTTAGACGCAGTTCGTCTCATAGTGTTCCGCAATATTCTCTTGGTGTGCCGCAAAACCTACGATAACATAATATCAGCTCATGTTGGAATATGTTCCCTTCAAATTTTGTATTATACTTTCCTATTTAAGAAATTGAGGTTTTTTTCTTTAAGGACAATTCGTTTCTTTCCTCTTAATTATATGATATAAATATAATGTAATATATATTAACTTAACAGCCTTTAACAGGTTTTACTCTCTACCGTGCCTCCAAAAGTAGATTTCAAGTGCAGCATAGAACATGTACATAGAAATATCAACGTTATTTAAGATAGAAACTAAAATTTAAAAATTATACTTAGAGAATCTAGCCTGAGTCTTTCACCTCTACGTTAGATGCATAAATAAATTGAAACTGTTCTTAATATATGCTTACTCTGTTCCACACATTCTCAATACTTCATTTTTAACAGTAATCGGTTCACATTCATGACAAATATTTTTATTTCCTTCCCTTTTGCAGTCAAGTATCTAATGTCATAGCACAATCGTTCTTTATTTGGGTCATCGAATACACGCAATTCCACAATAAATACAATCCGATTATTCGGAAAATTCCGTCAGCGTTCCGCAATCGACCAAAAATTATTCGATCGAAGAACAACGGTTAATGTTTCATCGATTCTAACTGATCCGTTAACAAATGCAGAGTCCGTCGAGTAAATATCGCGAACGGAATATCAGCGAATTAATCCGAATCGACTACTTCCAGGCATTTCCCGCGGACCACTCCATTTGCTCCACCGATGTGCTGCCATAAACAAACTTTCTCCCATCGAACATTCATCAAGTGTAGGTCAGCGGTCCCGATTTCGCTGCGGATGGCGATTCGCTTTTGTCGTTAATATTCGCCGCCATGTGTGCGTTCCCTTCGTCAGCTGTTTTGTCGCCGAAAGTAGAGATGAGTAATTCGACACGCTTCCGTGAATCGGAGCGTTGAATTTATGGACTTTTCGCAGCGTTAATTCCAAAAGACTCAATAATTCGTTTGAGAAACGACGGATGAACTGAAGTTGCAGCAGCGAAAGGTCGGAGGTCAACGGTGTGGAGAATAGCTTACTTTTGGGATTCCGCGAAAGGGTTCTTTAAAGGTTAAATATACTTCGGAACTTGTTCGGTTATGTCGAATGGATTGGGGCTATTGGATATATAAAATAACGTTCTAAAACCCTTAACAGTCCTTTATGAGGCTTACATATCGAGGTAGTATCTTTCCGCGGAATATTTTAAAACTTTCACTACCATTTCATTCTTAACCACGATGATACTTTTGCTTTTTCCAAATGAGTTGAACATTTTGAATGAGTTGCATTTACTATACGTATGAATTAGTTAAACTCATTGAACATCTTTGGTAAAGAAATATTGTTTTGAATAAATTTCTATTCATTCAATTTGCTAACCACTTCTGCTTTAGTTCAATCGTTTCGATAAAAATCTGAGAGTAGAAAATAGAATCAGAAAATGGAATAGTGAAGTAGGAAGCTGATAGAAAAATAATAAATTTTAAAAATTCATAAAAAGTACCCCTAAACAACCAAAGAAGTTTCGCTTTGATTTATTCATGTTGAGGATTATTGAGCAGATCTTATGCAATATATGTCCCGTTTTTGTTATTCAATATTATTATATTTTATTACATAAATTATTCATATCATAATCCAAAAAAGTTCCCCACTCATACATAAACATCTAAACTTCCAAGCCGTACATATTCCGCGTCCCTTTGGGTGAATCTTTCACGATATAGTTACACGTGCCCTTTTTCAAACGAGGTGTGGAAGGGAAGGAGCAAGATAGAAGGAGAAGAATACGGGAGAGAGCAACCTGCCAACGAGGCTGATTACTACTCCCACACACCCCTTTTTAAAGCTTTACCTACGGCCCTTTTCCCTTCGTTCCCTGTGTAGTTAAGCTGGTTTTTTTCTTGTTCGCCTCGTGAGTACTAAATGGGCCGTGCTCAGAATGACGTTGTCGCTGGGAAATGGAACGCCTAAACTGCGCTCATCTTATTCTCTCCCTTTCATTTTTTTCCATCCGGGATAGCCATTACGTAATTTTCCAGCGCTATTACTGTCGCGCTCTCCGGTAGTCAAGGATACCCACTGCAACAATCGCCCACCCAATGAGAAGTAGTTACGTAATCACCTTTGACGTAGCGGTATTGGCATCGGCACAAAATGTCTCTTAAATTTATCTTCGCTCATTACATCCTCAGCTTAAGCATCCATCGTTACGTACTTCACAGCGGTATTCCATTTTTAATATCTCATAATTCAGCTTTCGATATATTCTGAGATCCGTAGCAACCATCCTTCACGTTCATTCAAATCTTCGTTTTCATTGTTTTTATTTAACAGTTTCAAATCGTTATATTTGGAATTTCGTTACATTAATGACACAAATATAGACATGCATTGTTGGTGTACAAAAACGTAATACGTGCACTGAAGCGCGGTTTAGGTGGAGCAATATCTATATTCTAATGATCTGATAAATATTGTTTTGGAAGTGTATGGATCTCGTGCTTATTAAATCGATTTAAATATTCATCACCAAAAGAAATCCTCTCTCTACTAAGGATTTCTTAACCTTTCCGTTATTCATTTTATTTGCAGACGATTCCTTGCGTTTTCTTAGGTTTGCTGCAGTCAGTTAATTTGTTTATTATTCTCCATAGAACGGTAATAATTACGATAAACTAAATTTTCCGTACATACCTTCCTATTAAAATACTTTAATTGAAAATTCTAATAAAAAAGGGAGTCTAACAATTATTTTTTTGCTCTAATGTGTTTCTTCAGTTTGAAGACCATTGTTATCACCACAATATTAGAACCACGACTTTAACATTCGGTTATATGGAGCGCTGTTGGAAAATCGCTCCGAATGCGACAGTAATTTTGAAGTAACGTGGAATGGAGCCACCATCGAAGTATTCGAATCGTCTGAAATGGAAATTTGGGTTCGTAAGAGAGTGCGTCGATGCATTTCCATATGAATGTCCTCATCCGTCAGCTATTCCCAAATGCGTGCTACGGAACGATTTTGGTTTCAGCGCACCTGTTCTTGCTTAAGTTAAATAACATCGGAGAGCCTTTGAGTGAATTGTAGTGGTGGAACAAGTAGCACTAAAGACTTCATCGGCATTCATACGAGCACATTTCTGGACCGTGATTGGCCTGCTGGCCTTACAAACCAATGGATTCCACTTCTATTTTCCGCTCATTAAATTGCTTTTACAAGAGAAAGATCGAGTTTGCGTGTCAATTTGAACCACATCATTACCGCGTCCAACGTACTCGAGATCATTTTAGTTTTTTCAATAATTTTTATTCATAAATGAAGTGTTTAGCCTGGAGACATCAATGCCTGCAATCTGTTTTAAGACTACATAATCATACATAAATCACTTTTTTCTTTTGTCTTTGTTTTTAAAAAATTTCTTCACTGAATTTTATCCTCATCATCATTTTATAGTTATCCACTACATTATTTGAGGTGTTCATCGCTTGGATGGGAGAAAGTTTGATGGCTTAACGGTTCATAAAATTTTTCGTAGCTGATTTCCCGATCGCCCTGGAATGAATAACTCTTCCTAATGAAGATGGTCCTCTAACCACAGTTTTGGTTTCACTCTTTAGTTAAAGCCAACTAACCCAATGACATCCATATCTCTTACACTCATTTTGAAACATCCATGGTTCACCAAGAATAAAAGCTATTTAGTTACACTTAAACTAATCGAAGTAAAAAATCTAACCAAACTCTGGACTCTTTCATATCCATCTAAAGCTTTATGCTACGTATAATTACAAATTCATACACTCTTATGTGGCATTTACTGACTCACTGACACAGTTAAACGATTTATTTTCGTTCCGTTTCCTTGTAATGAGTGAATTTGACGTGAATATCATCCCAAATGGAATATAATGACAAAAGATACGAATTTCACGCATAGAAAGTTATGATGAATACAACCTTATATTAACAATATTTATTTAGATTTCGCCTTCCTTCTCGTATCAGCCGACAAACATTGTAATTACGTAAACTGCAAGAGTTTTAGGAATAATATTTCCGTTAAAATTGTTTTAGTGAGATAATTTAAATTATATGTTTTGAAATAGTATTGTACCAGGTCTTAAATCAGGGTTTTATTATTAAAATAGATAATAGTTGGTGTGTATATGTTCGTGAGTTTTGTTTATGTAAATATTTTAAGGATGTCCTCCAAAGGATATCGTGGTGCCCAAATGCGCGCTATTAATATTAGGAATCCCGTGAGCATAATGCTCAGGGAGTGCTCAAAGGTCCCAAATCATAGATATTTCTTCGATGTAAAATGCTCTTCCATAGAGTATGAGAAAGGTCAATCGGGGAATATCGTGTAAATAATAATTATAATTAGTATGTAAGGAATAAGCGTTAGTGTTTTTTAAAATGGATACTTATGAGCATGATCTCATTACAAGTATTCCATGACTAGGGCTGTCAAATCTATAATTACTAGATAGGGTGTTTATAAAATTAATGCTTATATTCCATAATATTAGAATTAGCTAATAAAATGTTAATTTTAAGTGTTTCGGCGGGTATTCTCAGGAGATTAATTTTAAGAATTATCAAACAACATTAAAAGTTGTGCCTGTACATATAGTTTTGTGCGTGCTAACATATCTCTTACGTCACAACGAATTTATTGCATTGACTATCGATTTAATTTGTATCGTATACTTCTTCCATTTGTTAGTTGATTTTCGACGTCATTTCAGACCATCGATTTAATTACATTAAAAATGCGTTTAGTCAAAATAACAATTTAAGGGTTTGTTAATATAATGTGTTCCCCATAGAGTGTTATTTATAAAGATCTTCATTTATTTTTTAAATATCAACTGACAGAGCCATAGGTGCTATATGAGTTTGTATGCTTAGGTAACTGTTTACAAGTTTGGAGTAAAGACACGTAACCTTGGTAGACCCATTAAACAAATAAGTTGAAGCGTGAATGTATCATACATTGTTGTAAAATTTAATGACTATATAAAATAATTTTTTCCAGCAAAAACTAAAAAAAGGAGTCCTTTAGCGAAAGATTTCTGTTCTTTAATTTGTGAATGCTATACTTATGTTCAACTTCCATCTGCAATAGATCTGTGCAATATAACTTAAATTACCCGAAATTTAGATTTACTCACTGCAACACCATGATAATTATTTCACTCGTCAACTGAAATAAGTAACCGTAGATGTGAACAGGATTCGGAACAGCATATGGGGCAGAAATGATGGAGATTTGAAAGGGGTGAGGATTTGTAGACTGGACCTGTGTGGTTACTATATGAAGAGATCGTCATATGGCGATAAAGGGTTGACTATAGGTTAGGACGAGTTTAAAGGTGGCGAGGAGGGTATATGCCCGCATGAGTTTTCCATATCCCTTTTAAATATATACTTAAGTTACTTCTTGCAGTAAGTGGTGTTTTGAGTAGAATGTTACTGCTGAGGTAGTTTTAGGATGTCCCCACACAAAAATAATTCTCAATTTTATGTGAATATGTAAACTGAGTGAAAATGAAGCTCCAAAATAAATGTTGATTAGAGTTTAATTTAAACATAATAATCAAAAGGTATGAAAGGATTCGGATGAAAAAACTAGTGCGTGAGAAACGACTGAAAGTTGCAAACTATAATAAGTATAGTATTGGACAAGAATAATCTATAGTAGCAATCGAGACTAGGAAGTAGAGAAGTACTGTTCTGGTCTCGAGGTTGTGGTAGTATTACATTTTAAATATATCTAATGATAGAATCTATCATCTCATGATGATCCAAGAGGGGATGAAAGTTACAATATAGTTTAGTATATTGTATACCATATAGTATAATATGTAATATAATATATAGTATAACATGTAAGTATACTGTATAGTATAATATATATTACAATATATAGTATATTAAAATGCAAAGGAAACGAACAAAAACGAATTCAAAAGGTTAGATTAGGTTATTCATTTAAACTTAACGAGAAGAACGATGAAAATCACGTTCTCCAATTAAATTACTGTACATATGGAATCTATCATCTCATGATGATCCAAGAGGGGATGAAAGTTACAATATAGTTTAGTATATTGTATACCATATAGTATAATATGTAATATAATATATAGTATAACATGTAAGTATACTGTATAGTATAATATATATTACAATATATAGTATATTAAAATGCAAAGGAAACGAACAAAAACGAATTCAAAAGGTTAGATTAGGTTATTCATTTAAACTTAACGAGAAGAACGATGAAAATCACGTTCTCCAATTAAATTATTGTACATATGGAATCGATCATCTCATGATGATCCAAAAGGGTATGAAAGTTACAATATAGTTTAGTATATTGTATACCATATAGTATAATATGTAATATAATATATAGTATAACATGTAAGTATACTGTATAGTATAATATATATTACAATATATAGTATATTAAAATGCAAAGGAAACGAACAAAAACGAATTCAAAAGGTTAGATTAGGTTATTCATTTAAACTTAACGAGAAGAACGATGAAAATCACGTTCTCCAATTAAATTATTGTACATATGGAATCGATCATCTCATGATGATCCAAAAGGGTATGAAATGAGAGATAGTTTAGTATATTGTATACCATATAGTATAATATATAATATGATATATAGTATAACATGTATGTATACTGTATAGTATAATATATATTATAATATATAGTATATTTCAAACTCAATTAAAACACGAAGGAAGCGAACAAATACGAATTCAAATGATTAGATTAGGTATCTCATGAAAAAATTAATGGGAATACGATGAAAATCACGTTCTCCATTTAAATTATTGTACATATAACCAACACTCATTCTTACATTCATCAAATCATCATCTTAGCTCACTCATATATATAAATAATCATAACATATACTTCAATAAAAATGTTCATATACTATCTTTGGTATAAAATCTGCCCCGATATTCGGTCTTCTTACAATGTATGGTCATTTTATCTAACCCATTTTTTTCCCCCTGCAGTTATGAAGAACAGGTTCCTCAAACGACGCACGTGTCGTGTCTGCAGCCCTTTCGATATCAAACGCGTGTTTCCATCCAATGCGTGGGGTGGGGGAGTGCCTCAAATCGAACGAAAGGGATATGAGCTTTTATTATTTTCGGAATAGTGTCACGTGACATCAATGAGCGTTTATGAACCCTCTTTCACAGTTTCCGATTTTAATTTTACGGAACTATATTTCTGACGAATTTTTATATTCCGTGACGAGGTGCAGACTTAGCGATTTACCGTCATCTTTTATATCATCAATGTGTATTATAATTGATTTCTTTGGCCATACAGTTTCTCTTGTTTTCATTCTTAAGTATTTATGTTTGTTTTAGTCAAAAATTGTTACGATGATTTACATTCTTTTATTTATTTGGATGGATATTAACTTTGTATTATACATTATATATATTATATTATATAAATCAGATAATCACACAAATGCTAAGAAATCATATAAAGAAACGAAAAGAATAACTATTTTGGCATAATTCGTATTATCTATTTGGTTGAAAGAGTTTAGTTATATCCTCAAAAAAGAGAGCAAAAGATTAACAAAATTATAATTTGGTAACCTGACACTGGTTATCTAAATCATTCATACATTTCTTTTACAGTGAGACCCATATATCTATCTATAAAACCTGAGTTTGCTTACAATGATTAAAAAATTATATTATATTATAAAAATATCAAATTTGTCTAAAAATTCAGAAAAAACGGCTTGTTACAAGTAATATTTGTTTGATAAATGATCTGATTGGTTCGGTGAGGACACGTGACCAATAATGCGATTTCACTCTTTCGTTTTTCATTCGAATAAACTGCTTTCGGCCTGAATTCGCACGTCGGTGACAGCGGAAACCTTTATCATCTTTCATCGAAAAACGAACGATATTAAAAAATCGATGGCGTTGCTGGTTTATGATGACCTTCCCACCGCTCTGCAGGAAAAACTCGCAGATAAATTCGGCATAAAAAAGCCACTGAACATATTTCAAGAAAGATCGTAAATTCCCATATCTTTCGGAATGATTCCCTGAATTTTATTTTTTTTTCACCACCCACTGACTGTCTCCAATCAACTACATTTATTCTCGCTTCTTTCAACATATCGTTATTCAATTTTCATTGTAAAACCTCTTAAGCTATTTATTATCTCTCGTTTGTATTATATTTCTCATTTAATTTCACTGGTTTGTGCTTTTTTATAATGCATGATAATTATATGTATCCTCAGTAGAATCGTGTATAACTTTTCAAGATTTCAAGCAATATATTTATAAATTTCAACATATAAATATGCAGCCTTAACCAAGTGCATTAATCTATTTACCTAATGCATTTAGTTATTCGCGAAAGTGTTTCACCCTCCCCTGTATTTTTTTCAATACGGATACTAAAAATTAGCAACATTCCATATAATGCATATATATTTAAGGTTTCTTCGAATGAAATAATGTCTTTTTATGTTTTATGGTTAATTATTTTAAACTCTGTATTGGGATTGGTCTATTATGTTCCATCTTCCATGAAACCTTTTTCGTAGAGCAAAAGAAAGGATTGAATGGCTAAAGTAAGGATATATATGGACATTATAGAAAAGATATAATACCACGAATGAATAGAAATCAAATAAATTACCTAAATAAACTACCAATAGAAGAAATATCTTGACTGAAAATTTCATCCCGTTTACATAAAAAATTTTCTTAACAAAAAATAAGAGTTATTAGTTATACAGTCACTTATTGGAACTAACAATAATCGTTATATATTGATATTTGACCTTTTTTAAGAGATTTTGTCAACTAAAGGATATTGTTTCCAACAATTTTTAAGTTAAATAATTATATGATGATATTATTAGACTGTGTTTATCGATCTCGACTATTATTTTTAATTCGATGTGCGCCATTGGGTTCTTGGATTATAGTATGGTGGGAAAAAGGAAATTGCAGAAACCGAAGCAAGTATGGAAACAGTGTTTTACAGTCAATGAAAAGAAAGAACTCAGGTCCTTTGGGAATACAAAATGCGTCGATGAGTACAGTGTCGGTGGAGCTGGAGTGAGAGAGTGAAGGAAGTGAGTGTAGAATGGACCAAATCCATATCTGAATAGAACTCACTTATTGCAAAAATTATATGAAGGGAAAGACTCTTGAGTTGTATTTGGAATGTGTTTTGTAGTACGAAGCGATCTGCTAACAATACAGATTGCGAGAACAGTATCAGTGTAACTGCAAATACTTCCAAAGAAGAAGTCCACACGTTTCCACGAGAACTTCTTTACTGTCCCAATTTAGCTGAAATTAACATTATATCGATTTACAACATAAATATCAATTTATATTTTACTTTGGTACAGAATAAAGGCTTTTTAATATTTACTTGAGTAATGGGAACGTGATTGCATCTTACCTTTTTTATTTCAAAAATTTTATTTTATGAACATTAACAAAATATTTTTGTGAGTAAAAGTGTGATCTATCCTTAGTTATGGCAAAAACTATTCTTTATTAATTCTCGTTTTCATTTAACAAAATGATTTTTCATTCACTGAACCTTTGTTTTCTTAAAATATGTCTACTTACGCAGTTGTAAATTAATATTTCAATTTTTTTCACTATAGCTACGGATTTTATTTGAAGAAGTAAACTTGCAAATTCAAATATACTAGATTGCCTTCGTTGCAAATCAATGAAAACTTTAAGTGCGTTTTTTCGCAGCTTAATGGGTTTATTAAGTCTTATTTAAAGCAACTCAAAATTACTTAAAAAACTTCATATCCTTTCCAATAATTAATACCTATTAAGTACCAAATTATAATGTAATTTTTTTACTTACAAACGAAAGAAACATGACAACGCAGTGAAACCATTTGGAAAGGAATTATTTTATGATTGGCTATCAAAAGATTGAACTACTTGGAATGTGATGATAAAATCCTGATGATAAATTTTATACTCATAGCGGTGCATGTGTGTATGATAGAGATCCATAATTCAGGTAACCATGTTTCATCGAAATAAAATAATTCATAGGTATTCGTTGATTTTCTTATATAAACTGATGATGGTAAAGCAATTCTCGAAAATGTGCTTTTAGCACTTTTTCATCGGAATTATTTGCAATTACTTTCCATTTTCATTTTTCATAACCTCGCAATTCGCTTATAATAACACATCACACTATCCACACATTGTATTCTAATACTTTGTAAAATTCATATCATTTCTTTATCTTTGGTTATTTTGATTCTCCCACTTCCTAACACAGCCCGGACTATTTGGCTTCTTATGATTATTTTCACAATTTAAATAATTTGCATAAGTGTGATATTATCTTTTATTTTATGATTTCCTTATTTTTATTTCTTTAAGCAATCTGTAAAGTTAACTCATTGTTTCTCTCTACATTATACCTTTCTAGTACAATCCATTTTCGTCTTCTCTTAATATAATAGATTTACAATTTGTGAGTTAGTGTTCGGTTTGGGTTCAATCTATTCTACTCTTTCTTTTATTTGCTCTCTCTCTTCCGCTACACCGACAGCGTATCCTTCGACGTATTTTGTATTCACGTTGGACCTCCATTGTTCCTTTTCATTGACTGTAAAACACTGTTTCCATACTTTCGAAAAACATTTTGTTCCTTTTGATTAGTTTGTTGTCGTGCAATCAAACATTCACGAATTAATCAGTACAGTTAATTTCAAAATTTAGACAAAGAAGATAAATTCGGTCGGAATAATATGGAACAAGAAACTTTATTTTTTCATTGAACAAATTTCAATCATTATACTCATTCATTTTCCCAGGTTTTAATTTTATTACGTAACTATTCACCCTTCGAAAATTAAGAGGATCAAAGTCTTCCTTCCACAAGAAAGGCGGACCAATATCACCCAAAACACAAATTCAATCGAATACATAAGCTCAGTTTAAAATCAGCATTTACTTCGAACCCTTGTATTCTCTTTTTACTTTTCCTCCATCTGTTCTCTCTTCTCGTTCCTTTATTCCCTCGTAAATCTCCTTTGCCATTAGATACACACCCTTTATTCCTTTAACACCTCAAACCATCCTTATTTCATCTTTCACACGATGCCCTTCTGTATCTCTCCCATCCATAAAACCCTTCACTCATCATTGTCATTCGTTTCTTCATCCACCCACGCTTGTGTACAATCTTTCCACTTGCGAGCACATTCTCTTTCCTTACCCCTCCATTTTAACGCCACATTCACCACCGTCGACGTACTCAGATACAAAAACCCATACGAGCCATAAATTCACGTTGCTATGACGACACGCCTATAACATTAAACGACAATTTTATCTGATGAATGTACGAAAAGTTTCGGCACGCTTAGGTAAAGTAAATCCATGCATAGATGCATGTTACAAAGGGTTGAATGGAAGATCGAACTATTGAGTCCCAGTTCCACCTAATAAAGACTATTTCATTGTATTAGAATTTCATTAGATTTTAGAGTTTGGTTGTCGTATTATGCGAGGAAACCTAAATATATAAACTATGAATGTTGATAAAGTATATTGTCGTTAGAATCATCACAGCTGTTTAGTATAAAGTATAAATATGTATAAAGTAGAATAAAGAGCATAATCTTTGTCATATTGCGTTATATTAATAATTTTTCTTCACCATTTTAGGTTCATATTTATGGTATATTTGTTAATGTGTTGTTTATTTCTTAGACTCAAAAAAATATAAAAAATGCCAAAAAGAAGTAATATCTTAGCTTTAACGGAAACATATAAATACTTATTTACGTTGATCCATAAAAGGAGTGGTTGGTGGATGGAGGGGAGGGATTGGTGTGGTACAGCTGATAACAGCCTCACACCAACTTCTCTTTTGAGAAAGGGGTGACGCTGAAGAGGTTTGGGGAGTTTGGATAAGGGGTTTGTATGGAATCGAAACTCCTACGATTTTAGCCCCAGTAAATCCTTTAAGGTTTCTTAAGCTGCAGGGTAGTTTAGCCTCTTGGGTTATCTCCGGTGATTTTTCAATTCGATGTATTTAAGGGCGGGTGCATGTGAACCTTAAACATTTCTATCCTATGGCTTATTTGTTTGCATTTAAGGGCTATTTCATCGACATACTCCATCACTTCACGAGCATCATATCGTAGCTTAAGATTCTTTGCTTTTGCGTACGTAGATTTTCACGCTTTAGGCATTCCGTCATCGTTCATACGTCATTTCTGAATAGCGTGATACCCTCACACGCTCCTTCACTCATAATACTATTCAGATAACCATAAAAGGTTACAAAATTGTACAATACAATAGGAAAAGGTGTATATTAAACTATTATATTGTATTTTGTAAAGTTTTCTGGTTATTAAACCATTAAACTCCATCAAACACTTATTTAATGCTGTACACACGCGCTGACCGGTAACTTTGTACTCGAGAAGACTGTGATCGACTGATTCTTTCGATCGTATAAGTGAAGAGACACTGTGCGAATCGAAGGAAATAAAACGTACGAAACGTAATAATGTTGGTGAGCCACAAGACAATGCAATGCCTTCCATAATCGCTGTACAAAAATACTGCCATAGCTCATATTTTTGATATTATTGAAATGATATTAACGTCACATGAAACGATGATATTAAAATGCTAGCAGATTGACACATCTGCTGTTTTTAAATACTCATAATCGCATTTTAATCGTGAAGAGGTCGCACTCCACTCTCGCATTTCGTCATGCTTCTGTTTTGTGAACTGTTTTCTTTTACAGCATTAACTTTATTTCCTCTACGTACTATTAACATTATAATTAGCCTCTTTACTTGGTTTTACTAATCCTCAGCTTAGCTAACTGCACTAATCACAGAGTGATTATTATTTACATACTTTTTCTGCGCTTATTCTGTCCATCTACAAATATGAATAATCCACAACGTTCGAAATAAAATTCTCTCTGCTACCATCGGAAAATCTCGCTGCTGGGATCCAAAGCTTCAAGGAACTGGTAAAAGTATATTACCATCTGTACCACTTGGTGCAGATAATGTGGTACAGATGGTAATACATTTTTATCGGCTCAATCTTCACGCTGCTCAAATCCCCTCTCTTCGTAAAAAAATCTCGTAATCAGTTGCACCCATCTAAAGCGGATACTAATTTACAAGCTTTTTATACCCCTAGCCCTCGCCGACGTACGTCCCCTGGGCGTTATTACTCGTTTCCCATTGGCGAATATGTTGCTGTGGTCGCGTGTGCTATTGAAGTTCCTTTGGGGTCCCAGATCCCAATCGGATAGCCCCAGATGACCCACAGATAGACCTCCTTCACGCGTTCGCTGCGGTAAGAGCGTACGCCTCGACTTCGCAGAGGGAACTGCATTTATCCACAACGAAGGTGTCACTTTGTGATAGTCCATCTCAGGAATAAATATCTTCGTAACGAAAACAACTCCATAAGATTTCTTTGAAATAAGTAATCGAGTGACTTTTCCTGGAAGAGTTGTCTCTGGGTTCGAAGCCACAAATATCAATAACAAATAAGTTCATTCATTTAGTATGTAATAAAAGAGGTACACTATCATGCTTTCATCATGTATGCAGTCTGCAATAGTCTGCGCTTACATCCTTTTTCATGTAAGCGTACCCAATTGAAGACTTCGCTAAGGGTTACCAGGTCTTCATTGCTTTCGTCCATCTATTCATCAAGGTCATGTTCATCATGTAGTAGCGTAAAAAACAAATATCGTCCACGAAGTTGATTTCTTCACTTTGTGGACGTATTATGTTTTATTGTAGCAATTACGTATGATATCCAATAGCCATAAGTCATTTTGCTATGTTTGCTTAAAGCAACTTGAACACTATTCTATGTAGATCTAGCCTGTAAATATTTTAATTCCACCAATGGTGTTGTATGATTATTTTGTGCATTATTGAAATCAAACTTTATAGTTTGATTGATCGAGTATCGACATAATTAGATTAGAATGGCTGAAGCGGTCGTTTCAACCCTTTTGACCATAGCTTTCTAAAGCTTTGGAAAGGGAAAACACAAGTAACCAAAAGAGTGGATTGAGATGTTTGGCATGGTTACCCTCCAAATGCCGAACTCCAATCCCTCCTTAGTTTATGTGAGGTATACGGTTATATGAAAACTCCCCCTTTTATATACCCGTATAGCTCATAATTAGGTATGATACATGTATATATTAGATAGTTGGTAAACAATTTTAACCATTAATATTATTGCAGTATCACTCTGTAGGTGGTGATTAAACACAACGACAATATACTTTCGTCAACAGCCAAATTGAATTTTATTTGTATCGCATCCTCTCATTTAATCTCCGGAACTTAAAAAATTAGACGCGCTTCTCCGTCACCAGCTAAATCGAGTGTCCGTTTACGTGTTTATAAACGAGTAACGCTCCATATCCAACCCTTTTTTTTAATGTCAAGTGCTTCGAAAAGGATGATTCGCTCACTCATTCGCTTTTTTGCTCGAAAACGGGCTCTTCTTTAATTGGAGCATAGGAAAATGTTACGGACTTGAATGGAAATGAACAGCGGAAGCCTCACCCTACGCTCCCCATTCATTTCCCATCCAAGTCCCGTTAACAATGGCTCCGCATCCCCATTCTAACGCCCTCTGTTACCAGATATCCTCTTCTTCTCTCTTAACCCCAACTCACTTTAGCACATTCTTTCCTCGCATCTTTTTTATTCGCAACGTTATTCTTTCATAATCGTAACTATTTAAGAATGAATTTCATTGGCTGATCGTCTTTGAAGAAGTGCATCTTGGGATATCGAGCGTTGTTCGTTACAAGTGTTATACTTTCACCGATTAATTTTACTCAGAAGATTTGTTTTTTGTAGATGTTCTTATGCTTTTGCTTCTGGAAATTTACTGTAAAAACACAAATTTCAGCCCATAATTCTAAATTTACTTTAAATAATACTTGCAAAAGAGAAAATATCTATATAATATCTTCTTCCAAACAAAAAAGTTTTGTATAGAATGTAAATTGAATTAATGCATTTCTTTATATGTTGCATCTTAGAAATATTGATTGAAAAAATAACTATTTATGCTCTCCTAAGTTTAAATTTTACCAGTTGGTTGCTGTATTTTTTTTGACTTTTCCACAATTCAGGGCAGATTATTTCTGTTTTTTTTGTAAAGAATGTATTGTTTTCTGTAAAGAATGTCTTGCGACGCGAATAAATTATTATTTTGTTCCCTTCCCCTTCTTTTGCATCCTCAGTCGTAACTCAAACAGTAAAAGCCCTGAATTTGCTTACGCACATCTCTACATTTCCGACCCCAACCAGTTCCCTTCGCATGAATGATCATAATCTCTTCTTTGTGTCCATCCACTGCAAGGATCAACTTTTTCACTCTCCACCCTCAAGAACGAAATACAATTACGTCTTAAATAACTTATCCTCATTTTTTTCTACAATTGGTAACATTGTATGAGGGACTTCCACCCTAAAAATTTATGCATGGATTTAGACAATATTGCTGTCACTTAATCATTCAAAGGATACGGAACTAATTGATGAGCTGCATAATACTTCTCTTATGAATACAGTATCACTCACAGAAATTCTATCAAAAATTCAGTAAAATATCGATCAAAATAACTAGCAAATACGACTAAATTATTAGTTATCTAATTTTTAGTTTTCCTCGTGCAAAAATTTAGTCTTTTGAGTAGCAAATCATATTGGAAAGATTTTTAGTTTATAGTTGGTATTCTCAGGATAAAAAATTCGCGAATTTATAACAATTTCAATCGGTCATTTCTTCACTGCAATGATGAACTATTTCTTTCGAACAGTTTTACTAAGTCAATTTGTTATAAGGTAAGAAACAAAGATACAAGGTATGAGTATATAAATGAAAAATTTGTTGGAAAACAATAGTATCCAAGTGACACAGTGTGCCAATACCAATTGACAGAAAATACACCAATCTGTCGATAAATTTAGGACGAATACCATCTGAGGAAATAGAAGTTATAGGCATCATTTCCTTCGCTACATCCATAAATCAGCACGTCTATCACAATGTCATCAATATCGTTCGTTTTTAATCAATCACAAATACTTCATTCAAACATGAAAAGTTTTCTCTATTATTTCCAATCATTAGTGACCATTGTCTCATCGTATCCAAAGCAACCGGAATCAGGATAAACATCGTTCAATTATGACGCGAATTCCGTGAGAATGTTTTGTTTGCTTTTGCAGTGTACTCAACAGTTTAACCTCCTTAAACACCTTCCCCCTCCGAAGAGCCAAGGGGCGAAACAAACGAGATCTTTCCTCGCCAACATCATTATAACACATTCTCCGCCTTGACTCCCAACCAATAAAGCAACCCCTTGGTAACAGTCCCATTGTCATGTTAATTCGAGCAACCTTGTTATAAATGTCTCCGTGGAATTTCACACGCCTTCATTAGAGCTGGATCAACGAGAGTTTGGATACTTGGAGGGTTAACTTGTTACTCCCAAGTTAAGGGAAGGCAATTCTGGATTATCTTTTAGGTTGACCTATGCATCCCTATGTTTACAGCGTATCCCTTAGCATCTCACGAAATTCTCGTATAGTCACAAGCTATTCATCTTCATCATTCATATTCAGCTTCAACATACAGTCAAAATACATACAAGTACATGCATAGAAAATACATTTAAACGAACCTTCATTACCTCCTTGATTTATATTTGAACGCTAACACTGAAAGTTGGTACTGGTATATAATGGGGGATTCATCAAAAAAGATGTGTACATATTTGTATTATAATTATGATATTAATTCCAATGATGCGCGCAAGAGCGATACACAATTATAATAATCCACTATAACGATTATTTCTTTATAACTCTTCATGTTTCCCAACAGAGTCCCTGTACGTGATTTATTATAATTTAAATAGAATTTAAGTTTCTGCGGGTTATTTACTCTTTAGCCAATTATATTGAAGAGCTTTGTTTACATTGTTGACTACGTGAATAATGAATTAACCGTTTATGTGCATTGATTACGAATATTCCACTACTTATGGATTAAATTATTATTCTGAAAAGCATCTCAAATATATTTATCTTTAGTCATATTTACATTCATAAGTATCACTTTCTGTGCACTCACTACAGGAAAGGATTCCCACGAAGGCGGCTGTGAAATTAAGTAAATAATTTATTCAATTTAATTGTATTCCTACTTCAATTTGAAATTATATTCCTTAATTTCTTGACTAATTATATATTCTGAATTACGTATTTTAGTATCAATATAATAATTGAACACAGGTATTGCGGTACACCAAGAGACGACTTGTGGAATGTCCATTCCATCAAATGGACCAAATGGGAGATCTGAGATGTATATATAGAATTTTAAAAGTAATAACCTAATCTGTAACTATATTGTACTATATCTGTACTATAGTCTGTGTATGCATGCTTAAATTTAGACTGTATATTTTCAATTATTATTATTACTATCATTATCACAAGATCTGTGAAAGATCGTGAAGGTTAAAAGATGACATAAATTTAGCGTTAGGTTTAGGTATAGATTATAAACTTAAGATATTAGCATTATAACTGAATCTCCTATGCATAATTGCAATTTGAGAGGAATTATAGGAATTGAAGATAGATCCGTATTATTTTTTAAACGTTGACGTTCGTTAATTTTATAATTGTCCACTCTTATCACTCAATTTCACCTGTTACATCTCTATCGTGAATAAGTTCTTTATAGTAGTGAACATGTAACTTTCATGGGTTCAATCTTCCAAACAGTGCACAAGCACTGACTTTTGATCATTTCATTAGGTACGTTTCATTTGGTAGACATATTCATTTCCCTTAAAACCCCCTCGATGTAGGTTCCTCTACGCGGTGAGGGGAGGGTTCAGGGAGAGGCCTTCATTCCTCATGTACCATACTTCACGTGCGTCCATTCCTCGTGAGTCATCAGTGAGATACTTGAGGCCGTCGGTCCGAGACGTATCGTCCTTAGAAATTGCGTTTTAGTCTTGAAAAAATTCAAAATTGTACCCTAGAGAAACTTTCACTTGTCTTTGGTTGAAAAAAGGGTTCATTCGGTTGAAATAAAATTCGGTATGTCGAATCGGAGAGCTATTAGCGGTCCCATTCCAGTTTCCTCTTGCGTAGACGGATATTACGAGTTGGTCATTCCTCGATAGAAACCGAGTTCCGGATAGGCGTCAGAAAAGGAAGGGCGATTCAGTTCGTATTAAGATCATAAAAATCAGTTACTCGGAATTTCCGCCTACGCACGTGTGGACTAACTTTCCATCGACGATAAGATCGTCGGGATCGATTTCTTTTCCCTGATTCGACCTTTTTTCCCCAATTTTCATCGCTTGCGTTCATCCGCTCTAAATTGGACATTAACCAGGGGTATTCGGTCATTCTGTATCATAGTCCACATCGTTTTCAGCATTCATTCCCTTATACGTAAGTATAACCGTGCGTGAAGATTGCTTTTACGATCTTTTACAACAGTCTTTGGTTTCGGAAGTCCAAAATTTTGCCGGTTCTTGGTGGTTGGACCGGCAGCTTTATCTTCTTTTCCGGGTTAGGCTCATACGCTAAAAGGGTAGCCTGGGTTTCTCACAGCGCATCCGTAATCACCTTCATTTCACGAGAGCTTTCACCCCTGGACATTGACCCAGGTTGCGCGCATTCACTTCATCCCGCATAACCGTCCTCGTATGTCACGGCCCTCTCTGAACGCAGAACGCCTACCCGCGCGTTTGCCGTGCGTGGATACCCGTACGGGCGAAGGACGGACCTCGTCCGGCCAGTAGGGCTATGTCTGGTCATCGTTAGGGATCCATCCATCGTCCAAAACGGGAGGTCGCGCCCTCCGTGGTGCGTCCAATCGGCTGCTGCATGAAGCATTGGTCCTTGTCTATGCTTTACTGGTAGAAATATCTCTGCTACACTCGGATGAGAGAGCCATTTTATCGATGTATCGGTGTTAAGTGTTGCATGTTCGATGTTAGGTGTCTAATTGAATAATAATAATATCCCCTCGGAGTAGGTTCCTCCACGTGGTGAGGGGGGATCGCAGAGATGGACAACAGCGTATAATGGAGCAAACAACAGCTCCTTCGTCATCTTCAGCGTTGTTTTCATTTTAGCCTTCTCTGCGGGCTGAACACCTACTCGCTTTTCCACCAATAGCTCTCTCACAATTAATCCGTTCGCGACCATCTTAGGCTACAACTGCCTCGAACGGATCTTCCAACGAAAAGTTGTAGGTTTGGTGTACAACTGGTATTAGTTCCCAATAACTCTGGCTTGCATATACACACGCTCAGACACGACCGAAATAAGCGAAGTAGTTGAAGATCGTTTTACTCCTGCCTAGTTCGGATTTGAAGCAGCGTTACTGAAATTTCGTCTATTCCAAAAGCATATCAGTATAAATGCTTTTCATAAGATTTTTTACTCTTTTTATTCCTTTCAAGCTTCGATTCAATCCGTTCACTTACGTTGATAATGTCCGTACAGTTTGCCAGTTTTTACGTGATCCATTTATCTTTAAGTTTCTCATTTAACAAGTCTCGGGAACTTCCCTTGACACCAATCATGTCGCATTCGAAAATGTATATATTTAAAGGCTAATAATATATTTAAAGAGCGATATTTACGCGTTGCAATATCATATAATATAACGCAATCAGCACGGGTAATAGTTGTAGTTTCTTCTGTTTTCAGAAGTGGGATGATGAGGAACAGTAAAATCGATTCGTTTAACATCCAACAGTCTATGTAACTAGAATCGGTAAAACTCTGTTCCATAGTCGACAGTACACGTGGGACCAAACAACTCTGTTTTCCATGTGATTGTTACTAGAGTCATATTGGCACAATTAGAAAGAGAAGCGGACAGTTAACTCTCAAAGAGTTCTACTGTTGTGGGAAAGATCGGTGTGAAGTATTACTAGCGTGCGTTGTTAGGATAATATAGTAGAATAGTTTAACTTTCGTTAGACGCAGTGAGTATTCTTGATTCGGAGCCAGTTACCTGGCGATGAATTCGAGAGGAAAGGTGCCCCTTGGTTTGTTACTATAGTTTAAAACATTAGCTCAAGAATGACGGGGTTCATTCGAGTAAGATGCAAGGCAGTAATTCCTGATTCAGGTCTCGCTTTGAACGAGAAGAGTCGGAATCAAAACAGTAGTTATAGTTAAGTGTTAATTATAATAATGGAACGTGGAATGTCACAACGTAGAGGAAACTCTTGATTCGAAATCAACTCTGAGTTGATAAATCGGAGTGAGCTAGTGATAGTCAGTAGCTTTTAGTCATAGATTTTTGAAATCGTTCATTAGATTAGATTGACAAATGCATAAAAAAGTCTGATTCTGTCGTCGTTCTAAACGAGACGGATCGGAGAAAAAAAAGTAGCAATAGTCATGCCCCCTGTCCCAAAGCCTTATGTCAACATCCAGAGTTTCGACCTCAGAGATTGTCAATCGAGTAGTTGATTAAGCATCTGCAGCTTCTACTTCTCATGCTATAGAAGTGGCTATGCTGGCTCGAAACCGTCAGTGGTACCACTTCTTTCTGAAGGCCGATCTCTGCACACTGAGATCAGCCGGATGACCGTGGTTTACTGACGCGATATCCACCGGAGTGAAAATAATGACGTGTTTAGGACTTGAGCGTAATTTTAACAATAATGGAAACAACCTGTATTCGATATTCGTAAGAGTTTGGACGAGGAATCGAAACTTCGTTGTCTGCTACAGTCAGCAACATTGTCTTATGTAAAATTAAAAAAGATAAGGATGTTTGACAGCGTATATAATTACAAAGGCTAAAACTTCCTAAGGAACAAAGCGAATAAAGTCAAGTCTTTTTCCTTGTTTTGTATTTTTTTTCTTCATATATGACTTCGGAACTTTTCGGAGGATTTTGACATTTTTAATTCAAAATTTTACCTTTCTTTACCTTTTTAGTATGAGTATCAACTATTTTTAAGTTAAATTTTTAAGTAAGTTAAACTATTAAGTATGAGTTCATAATTAGTTACATCCTATTATGGATTACTAATTTTCTTTTTCATACTTAGTGAGAATTATTTTTCAAATTTTTTCACGTTTCCCATTCATTCCTTATTATAATATTTTGATGTTAAACCAATTATTTAGACTTGACTCATCATGTACATACATTAAAATCATCACTTTCTTTTACGCAGCAGTTTGATTATTTAAATTTATACATAAAAGTTATAATTAACCATAATGACACCGACAGGTCGTGAACGCCTTCCGAAAGTCCAAATTAGGTTCTTAATGGAAGTGATTTTTATCCCCTTCCGTATGAAAAAGAAGACCAAAATTAAAGGAAATTAAGGTTTCGTTTCTATTGGAACTAGGCTATGGTTGCCGTTGGTTACGGAATATTGTGGTCATCATGAGTTAAGGCAACAGCAGGACCTGGTTCGCTGAAAACAGTCGTGTCGAAATTCCACCATCGAAAATGGAAAGAATTGCTTCGAATGAGTACGGACTTTAACTTCATCCCAACTTGGACCGAACTGAGAAAATTTTTAAATCAAAATCCATCAAGACGTTATGGAATACATATTCCATTAGGCCAAAGATAAATATTGGTTGCGCGAACGCCGTATACGTCTAGCCACGATCTCACGTCCATGTATGAAAATTTTTAAGACAATAAATGCAATCAGACTTTAAGATTGATTTTGACGCGACAGTTCCTTCATTGTATCTCATAAAAATTTGAGCATTTTCCCCCGAAAGTGACTAAGATAATCTATCGCGACAGAATTTGGAACACTGCGGTGGTGACGGTTTATAGCAGCGGCGGTGAGTAAAGAGTCCTGAATTCACCGCAACGAAACAACTTATTTGAAGAGTAAATTATAAGAAAATAACGAAACGAATGCTGTGAAATTTTTTATTATAGACTTCATCGACAATTGAACGATGAGCCCTGCTTTCCGACTTGAAAGGGAAGCTTCGGATAAGGTTTCTTGAGCTCTGATATTTCCTCTCAGAGGACGTAATTGTGAGTTGGACAAACTGAGTTGAAGAGATAACGGAAAAGTGAGAGGGAACTGCAGAGCCCAAGTGGCCAAAAAGGCACGGAGACCTGACAAAGGTTTCCATTTCAAGGTATCCTGATAGAGAAGTGTCATATTTGTATTGGTGAAATGCCAAGAATCAGGGATGTTATTGCAACTACGTACTTCTTTGTCTCTAGATTGTCTGTGATATCACTTATTTTATATAGATATTTGTATATATTGTACATATGGGACTTTAAGGTCGTCTTCGTTACAGAACTTTTAGAAAGGCGCCAAACTTAAAGTCGGTGGAGGAGCGAGCGTCCAATTTCGTTTGTTTTCTATCTTAAAGGTGCCGTGTCGTTAGACATGCATCTCAGAGGCGTAAATGTCAAATAGTAGACACTTAGACGATGTAAATAATAGAGTTACTTCTCTTCCGATAAGGTTTTCTATATTTTAGTCGTGTAAGGTGCGACTTAATTCGAACTGAATTGGTGAACTGAGTGCTCACTGCCTTTTTCTATTCTTTTGTAAAAGTAACAACATCTCTAACATTCGTTTCGTAAATCATTTTAAATTTCGAACATCAAAAAGCAACAGCCTTCCAAAACTCTCACACGTAAATACTGTGAAGTGCCTATTTTTTATTATCAAGGAACGCAAGTGATGTCTGTACAAATTTATAAACTTTTTTACACGTGTTTTTGGATATGTTTTTTATTTATTGCTGATGCTATATCTGCTCCGCAGGTATGTTTGTAACTTGCATCACAACATAGAAATAGACGATGAAACTCGTTTGATTTGAAGTTTTCTTTGTTTGAACTCGGCTGAATTGAGATCAATTATGCGGTTTCGAAAGGCAACAATACCAAAATTAAAAGAAATTTTTGGAATTATTTTTATATACTTTTCGACTTATTTGAGCCACACCATTCTCGGATCAATTCGGTCAACATTCACTACTTATAATTATTCCTATAATAATATTTGTTAATGTTAGTATTTCAATGTGGTCGAGCCCTCATCTACTTGTACTTTAATGCTTAAACATATTCTAGAATATTAAGCTTGATGTTCATATGTGTTAGGTGTATTATTATATTAAGATATATGTGTCTTAATTGTAGCTTTCGTGTTTTACTATGGGAAGCAATTCAACTGAATTCGGTCCACCCCCTTTCTTAAATATATAATAATAATTCTTTATTGGTGAAGAGATCCATTCCATCTGCAAGTCATATACCGTATTAGACCCATTTACAGAATCAGAGACATCGGTGGTGCTTAAGTATACCTCCTTTGTTGCAAAGAGATCTGCGTCGATTACCGGTGCTCTTTTTAGCGAGCAACTGAACAACTCGAGACATCATTGATTACAGACAAAGACCTCAAGAATATCTACGAGAAGTTTAAAGTTACGACATGTTTATCACTAAATCATACATCACGACATATCATGGAACATCGCTAGAAATTTTTACGACAAAACTTGAAATCGCAAACTCTCGATCTTTCGATTGATCGATCAATCGACCATTTCGATTCCAAATTTTTTAAAACTTATCTAATCGAAAATTTCCAATCTTCTACGCATTATATTTAATTTTATCTTCCACTCATTTTTTCGGGTCTTTCCAAAACAGATCGAGAGTTCTTTCGAATCCTAATAATAATAATTTTCCGCAAAAATTAAGCGAAGTTGTAAAAAAATTCTTAACGACCATCGGCAACAAAAAAGCTAACTATACTCTTCTGTTAGGCGCCAAAATTCCATCGCGGTTGTTCTAAAGCAATCAGATTGGCCTTTCGATTGATAAGCACCATCATTCAACTCATCGGTCGGTCATCTACCGTATAATACCTCCACTTACGTCGGCACCTTCCTTTTTAATAATCTACACAAACAGTAACCTATATCGATTATAACCTTTACGCTATCGAAGTAGATGAAGGAACTTAGAAACATTTCTATGACGAGACAAACCCTTGAAGAGTATAACCCTTTCGTGACTAACTTTCCCGTAACCATCCCATCGAGAGTAGGACGCTAAGTCGAGAGAATAAGACAAGCCAGAGTCTTAGAGGGAACGCTGAGTGTCTTATAGTAGTGTCCATGGCCCCCTCGTAGTAGGTTCCTCCACGTGGTGAGGGGGGAGCGCAGAGCTGGCCTTTTCTTCCAATTGCATTTTCGTGACGGCCCGCCCTGCGTACCGAACGCCTACTTCCCCCGCTTTCTCTATTCAAAATCTAAAGCTGTCGCATCCGCATTGTTCAATGTCTATGTCGTCTTCCTGGAAATTTCTACATGAATTCCAAGCACCCATAACGGCTTTTGAAAGATCATTTCTAAATTACGGTTCATTGCCGTTTATGACACTTTGGTGACGAACTTTTGATACATTTTTGCTCTTTTAGGAAGTGTTTAGGCTCAAGTAACCTTCAAAATTGTCTCTTTGACGGTGATGTTCGAATGTACGATACGCGTGCGTATATTTCGAGCTAAATCCACTGTTTAATAGAAATTCGCTCTTAGTCTATAATATTTTCAACGAGAGCACTTTACGCCTCGAATGAAAATCGTGGCTATAAAATCCTTTACCCAAAAGCTAAACTTTCAAGATCGTTATGGGATTCAGCTACTGCGTTCGATGGGTTTCCTGTATACATTGCTACCACAACCGGGCAATTAGTAAGTACGGTATTAGAAAAAAGGTGTGACATTTTTAATGTTTGTACTTTTTTGATGTTTTACTGTCATTTACGATTGGTGTTAATCTAAATATTTGGTATTTTTAATTAACGTATTCATGTTCTAATAAGGTTTTCCATGTGGATCGTACGTTTAATTGAATGTCCGAATGCATGCTGACTCCTATTTCCTTTCCGTAATATCTTGATACTACTGTCCTTTTAAATCCCCTCTTTGTATCCGAGCATTTTGAAAAAACACAAAAAAATATACGTGGAGAAGCAGCTGCGTCTCCACTTCTGTAAATAGCGACTGATGTATATAATAGTTGCTGAGATTTCTTACATGCGCCCAAACCTCTTCGCGCAACATTCCATAGCAACAGTTTCCTGGGAGTGGTGTCCGTCAGAGTTACATTGTGACGGTTTGATCTTTCGCTGGCGTCTGCGTCGAAGACTGGAGGAGACTCGTGGTAATTCACCCATTTCTCGGTAAGTGATTTTATTTTCATTCATGCGCTTACTATCGGGAGTGGATTCTTGACAGAGAAATCGTTCGTAATTTTTTTTCGCGACCGTATATTTTCTACAGTTTTTCTGAAGAGGACCTTGGACCCCTGTAAAAAATTATGGATCTGCTGAGCAGAAGAAACCCTTTCGATTTAAAAGTCCTCAAAACTTCCTCACATATCTATCCGATTTCACGCATTCCCGAAGATGAAAACAGTTAGAATAATCCATTGCGATTTGTGATAACGCTCAGGTACAAATGGGTAAGAATAGTAGCGTTAGGATTAAAAAAATAACCACATGCTCGCACCAAACGGATCGACCTAATATTACATTTATTAAGCACACGAAAAATACAAAAGGTTCTTGTGAATGTTTTATCAGTGTATAGTTGTAGATCGCACATTTTATGAAAAGGAAAGGAGGTGAACACCGACAAAAAGTACGTGATATTACACAACTCGTTTAGGCAAACATCACCTAGTTTTCGTTGAAAGTAGGTTTCGGAGGAAAAGACTTTAAAATGTACACTTGAATCGAAGCTCACTCTACGATCTGATGCTGATCTGAAACACTAATGATGGAAAAAAGATAGAATTTACGCCGCTTGCGTAGTTTAGGTGTAGGCGAAGTTCTTCCTCGCACCAATTGAACCCAAACATGCACGATGGAAGGACAATTTGCTCTGGCAATCGCAAAATTGTCCTTTGTATTTCAACCATGTTTCCTTAATTGGTCCGCTGATGGACTTCAACCGTTCATCACAGGATCCGAAACGGCACTGATAGCAAATGGTTGTGACATCAGAAGTAGCAGAACAGAGCCGAGTTTAAGTTAACAAAACCCATTGCAATAATGTTGCTCGAATGATTTTTAACACGACACAGCTCAAAGAGTTTTTTCTCAGGTGCAAAGACATAATAGATGGTTTGCACGTTGTATAAAATATAAAAAAGGGCTCTCACGTTGGACCCGCAGAAGTGCAAATAAACTCGAGAGAATTTCTTAATCATCGATAGCTAGGAATATATTTATATTTTCCGAGACTTAGCTGCTCATGGTAGCGGTACGATCTTGGACGTCCGCTCGTAAAACACAAGAAAAGACTGAATAATGACTAAATGAGGAATAAAATATTTTATATTCCAATTTTTTTGATTCCGAGAATTAGGACAAGACAAGATGAAGATATACTGTATATACATTCCTGATGGAATTTTTATAGACCCTGGTATTGATGACCGGTGGGGCACCACACCGCTGCGTGAGAGACGGAATCGCACGCAAACCTGCTGCCCTCGCCACTGTACATAGAAGAAGTTTTGAGACACCTTTACCCGAGGGAATATCCACCCATTCCCAAAAGCTTTGGCATCAACTGAAATTCAACATATGTAGTTAATTTACATCACGCTGCAACTTTAATATAACAACTTTTCGACGACTTTACGTTTCCCGATGACTGAAGGGAAATAAGCCAGGACAGACGAGAGTGGAAGTCGCCTCTTTGACTGTCACAGACGGAGGGGACGTCCACTTTTCAACATTTTTTTGTACCTCAACAGCATGAACGGATTTGACGATTCGCTCATCAGCGTATACGAGCAAACTATTGTTTCCTCGTTATCCAGAATTATCCCGAACTTGAGACAGAACATCGGCGGTGGTCATATAAACCTCCGGCCGTGCAATTTGATCCATTATTACCGAAGTGGAAGAAGCACTCCGCCCACTAGGAAATGCAGCCGGTACGTAATCCGTACCGATCATAGGATATGTTCAACGGATGCCAGCAGTATTTTTTGCAGAAGCGCGAACCACCTGGGTTTGAAGAATTTTTATGAAAAGAATACGTTGGCATAGAAACGAGGGTCGATTGAACAAAAAGGAGTTGGATGATTTGTGGGGCAAACTTGAAGATTTGACTCGAGAGCTGCAATGTCTCTCGGAGATATGATGATCAGAATGTGGACGGGGAGGCGCAAGAGTTGAAGACTCATGGTCGATGGAAGGGTCGTTTCGAAAGCCTGTGGTCCCGCGATTACGGCTCGTTTGCCCTTAATCCTTGGAAGAATGGGGTGAAGGGTTGGAGATGTCAATAAGTATGGGATGAATGGATAGAAGCACGATATCTGTTCATCGCGAAATACTGGGCAAGGAAACCGAGGGGTTACCCCAAGGGATAATTGGAATGGAGTAACAAGAAAAGGAATATATCGGACGCGGATGACCATGGTCAAGGGGAAATCAAGATGTTGACTGAAGTTTTTTAAGAATGGGAACATCTCTAGCTCTCTCTGTGCGCGGATTCGTGGAGGCTGAGTTCAAACGAGTAAGCCTTTAAAAAATTCGAAAAAGAACTTGAACTGGACGCTTTGGAGAGACATACTGTGAAATTATTGGTTAGGAAGGTTCAAAATTTTTAATATATATATCTTGGGAAGAGCGCGTGACAATGTTTTTTCTGTCTCTGGTAATTTCCTCCATGTTTTCACTGTGTATCTGTGTTGTGTCCGAAACAGAAATTGCCACTAGAGCCTTCGGGCTTTAGTTCCACAACCATTCGTTCAAATATTGCAGTAGAATATGTGTTGTTGCATGTTAGTTGTTTGCTTTATAGTCCACCCTTTACATACGTTCGGTGTTAAGCTTTGGTGCTCGTCTATTCATTTGTGTCATTCCTCCAAACACAGTATTCTCTATCCACAGATCGTGGTCCATGTCTCTTATTCTGTAGGTTAAATTCATGTTTGACAATAAATGTTGATAGAACAATAAAGCGAATGAGAGTTTCATAACCATTCCATCAAAAGGTTTTGAGTCAGAGATCAGTGCGAACATCCAAATGAATATAATAACGAGACATACTGCAGTGAGAGTAAATCAACATCAAGGAGAGTACACGGTGAATTCAAGCCATAACCAGATGAAAGCCACTGAGAAAATCTCTTTGGCAACGATCGATCAAATACTAACAGATTTCTCAGGAAGAGATTCGTAGAGTGGGTTTGGAGAAATTTAAATATTTTTATAGAAAAAAATACAAAAATATTAGAATAGCGAGGGAAACCTCTTGATAGTTAGCATATAGGTTTAGAACCTAGAGTCTAGGTAAATTTGGAAGCATGCAAAGCTCCAATGAAGAGATGCGAGCTACAGTTCCATTAGAATATAAGACAAAGTAGATAGTCGACCCAACAGTTTTTGGGTAGTGCTTTCTCTCCATGCAAACTCCTTCCGTTAGCAGTTGAAACATTGGAACTCGCACCCAATATATAAATCGGAGTTTATCACGCACTTGTGCCCGATTGTGGCGGGAACGACGCACGGTTCATTACATTTTAAACAGTTATACGCAATACGAAAAGTATTGATAAAGAAATCGTCCATGTCCGTAATTGCAACCTTTTACACAGAAGAGATTTTATCTGTCCGTTTGTTCACTCGTCCGTCCGAGCACGTTTGCAGCTAAATGGAAAAATGATCTTTTTAAATATATATGCGGGATTATTTGCCGGAAGTAAGTCTTCCGTCGACAGATTTCTTTTTATGTTTCGTCGAAGCGCCATCTTAAGGAGGGAAGATAAAGCTTCGAAGGCGCGCGGACGTTCGGAAACTATTTTTTTCGTTCGCAAGAGTCAGAATGATCTGGGTTTTGTTCCACCGAGTTAGAGCGGCACGAAATCGTAAATTAACGAGAGCATTGTGAATAGCTCTCGTTTTATTTTAGAGCAGGAGCGCTCCCGTGACAGGCTTTGTATCAATCACGTTCGCCGGTCAACGTGTTTCATTTGTTTTACATAGCGCCCAAAAAAGATTCGAATTTGAAGCGAATGTGGTAACCGTCGATAGAGGACCTCTTTAAGGTCCTCAAACCACCGATTTTTGTACCATCTCGAAAGGAGTCCATCCATAGAGTTTGTTTGACTTTTTCGTTGCCGCTATCTGAGCGGTCTTCAACGATAAAAGTGAAAGACATCGCAGAATGGAGTGAGAAAGTTAAAGGGAGGATCCAAGCGGGTAAAGTCAAATAGGAAGCAAGAGAATGAAATGGCGAAAGGAATGGGATACCATCGGTAAATATTGGAAGCTGCGTAAGGGAATAAATTGGAAGAAAGCAGTGGAGGATGAAGGAAAAGGAGTCTAGGTTTCTACCAAGGAAAAAAGGTTAGAATTGAAGATAATTCTAGTTTATAAAGAGTCGAGAAACATCGGCAGTCATTCAAAGGGCATTAAGAAGCAGTCGTAGACTCCGAGGGAAGTCTTCCGACGCATTCGGCCAAAGAAAATTATTCTCTCTTGTTTGGCGCTATTTAGTCATGCGTGTTCTAATATGTCGACAAAACGAGGAGCTCATACGAATCTGGCGAGAAGGAAATATTTCTCACGGATGAGGAGGCATGACTGGAGGAGTGGGGAGTACAATTATGTGAAGGATAAGAATGAACGACGCCGGTGGAGAGGGAAAGAACTTGGTTCGAGAGACATCTATGCGCGTAAATTACCCTCGGACGGCGTGCTGCGAAACTATTAGTTTCATATTCGTACGCAGCCATCAGCGCTTCAATCAGGTACCGCGGTAAGAGGTAAGGAGGGGAAGGGGGCGGCATGGGATAAATGGAAGTAGGAATAAAAAGATTCGCCAAGGTAAAAAAATATGAAAAGAGATGGAAAAGGGCATTTCTTTCTCTTCACTCTATTTTTTTGGAAGACTTCGCTTGATTGGAGGTTAATGTAGACGTCAAAATAGACCGTCAATGCAGAGCGGTTGGTGAAAACAAAAGGGGATCGGCGAGTTCGAAAAGGAGAAAGGGCGAACAAAAGCGAATCGCCGCCCGTGGCATCTCGGGACGGTTCCACTCGCTTTGAACTTCGAAATTATCCATCGTCCATTGCTTTTATATGCTTTAGAGGAGTTCAGCGCCACGAAATTTTTAGCGGTCAATGCATGAAGGCGAGTAATGTATAAGTAGCTGGAGAAAGAGTGGTACCATTCGTAGAGGACACTTATAGAATATTAAAATATATATATATATGTTGCATGATAACAAGCTCGGGCTTCCGCATAAAGTAAACACTGCGTCCGTTTATATTTAAAATAAATATATAACTTTATCCATCCGTACCATTGCCTGTACATATCCTACTCGACAAAAAGATAATTTATCAAGATAATCTTTATTGATATATTATATTGAATAAGCGTTCTTTTTAGTGTACCTTTATGTATAATAAGTCTGGTTAGCAGCATGTTCAGGTGACGACGTATTGATGTAGAAATTGATTTAAAATATATTAAATCAATCCCGGTTATGACCATTTTTTTTTCACTAACGTCCCATGACGTTAGAAATGAATCGGACTTGATTAGTTCATCATTTGAGTTCAAAAAAATCCCTTAATAGGATTACCTTGTTCTCACCCGCATTTCCTTTGTTTAGTATCAATTATATAATCACATAGATAAACCAACAGCTTTGCATGCTGCCCAGTCTATTGAGTGTTGTCCTTTAGTGTTGCTATGATACGTAGTCAGTGTAATCTTCTAGTGCATTCACTATCTCAAAAATTACAAAAAAAACTCAAATGATTTTCTTACAGAATATCATTTCGATCAAATGGAGCGTTCATTCGCACTTGATCCTGATGGAGACATAATGAGTACTTATTGAAACATATTGGTTAATTATTACAAATACCAATTACTTGAATGGTTAACGACATGACATATACGGCATTCGTTCGTAGGACTCAACTCCTTTTCGAATCGTTGCCCGTATTTCATTGCGAAACTGTATCCATATATTACAGTTATTGCATATAATTATTTCAGTGTTTATCATATATTAGTGGTCAGAATTAATTGATGTTTACATTTAATGGTTTCAATTATCTAATATTAATCATACTTAGTAGAGCAAGAAATTATGCTTCTAATAGTAGAATAAATGTCATTAATGTTATATGTGTCATAATTGTAATGTGTGTTCTAAGTGTTATATCGATGTATTTAATGTTGTATGTTTATTCGCTTTATACTTCAATCTCTTTTAATTCATCTTCTGGTCAAGGAAAGACATATGCAACAGTCTAACGTATATTTATCCATGTTATTGTATCGAATAAGTTATTTATCAATTACAGTTTTGAAGGGAAACTAGATTTATTATGAATACCGAGAGAGGATTTTACGTAATTTGACGTAATTATGATATGATTATACCTACCACATAGTTATTTCGAGTAAAACTGAATTGATGGACATTGAGTTGTTTGTCAGATGATTTAAAGGAAGTATTGATCGAGGATGCAAAAGTGCTCCTCGACTCCATAAGAGAATTTGTCGATAAGATTTTCGACCGTTGAGTTCAACTTGAGGATCGTTTCAAATAGAATTAACAGGTCCGGACGACTTAGTTACGATATGAGTTATTTTGATTGAACCATCAGGCTTTTGACTATAAGTGAAGATTAAGTGCTTATCAAGAACGTTTCGCCCAAATCACCGTTTGCATTTTCATCCAGAAAGCTTATATTCCCTTGATTACATTCCTGACTGTCAATGCAAAAATGGCTTGAACCATTTCAAATGCTTTTTCCAACGTTTTTTCAAATTTTCAATTTGGATTTTCGATTGGATATATGTTGCTATCGCTACAACACATTACACGTGAATGATTCCACGACAAAATTCTACCCCTCGTCTAAACCACGAAGGGATTCTAATTGATGTGAATTCCATAAGAATATAAATGTGAGTCCATTTTAATGAATATGAAAGAAGATTTTCTCTATCACTCAGCAATAACGCTCTGACTGTGATCCCAATTCCCATTTCAGCTTCAAAAATCTCCCGTTGATTGAAAATAATACTCCCCTTTCTTCTCTATGGTGTTCTCATCTACCTCATGCATCCTTAAAAAAGCTCACCCGACATATCTCTCTGCGTGAAATATTTGAGCGTTCTTTGTAACAACAAATTTTCGATCCTTTTCAAAAATCTACCTCATCTCGGCAACTTTGAGCGAACGAAAAATTTAAACCTTTTTTTACGACCAATCAAATCTCATATCATCTTCGAAGCGAGTATTATATAATAATACCTTCGAATCGTGTTCGTACTTCAAAATTTGAATCAACTTCTAAAAACTTGCGCAGCACCGAAGTTAGAAGTATAAAATTTTATCCACATGCTTCGGCAGCACATAAATCCAACTCAAAATTGTACAATGACTACCTCATTAATTTTCCCCTCATCAAAATCTAGCAGAATGCGTACAAACGTCTTGATGAGAAAGCAGTTTGGTGTATGCAGAAACCATTTAATAAAGAGCTTTTAAATAAACGCACTGATTTAGTCGAAAGAAATAGCGCTTTGGACACGATAGTTTAATGCAGATTGTACCACCGAACACAGAGCATTGCATTGCTAACATTTTCTATCGATTTAATGGATGGATGATCTCATTTCGCGTAGTAACATTTTTAAGAATTCCTTGTGAACGATAGATTTTGCACCGAGGCCTTCATGGAAGCAGGATATATCGGAATGTTTCAGCTTCTGGAAAAAGCAGAAGAACACAGATGGCGTGTACCGAAGTCATGATAACTAATGAGCGGTAACTTTTATCAAAGGCGATCGATTAATGAATGACATTAGGTGTCGTTGTGAAACACAAGAACAGCTTCTGAGATTTTTGATATCGAATGAGCAATGAACTTCCCTGCCACATATGGGAACATCGCGTTCAACTACTATTACAAAGGGGGTTACAGACGGATTTTGGAGTCGATATAATCTTCGTGGATTTGATTCTGTACATTATTTTCCCAATTCTGAGCCCACACACGTGTGTGGGAATGGTCCACAGCTCACTCACAACCCTTCCTCTCGAGGAGACAGATATTTCTCGATAAACTATTGGGAACTCTATGTAAAAAAGATACTAGTGGTTCATGTCTTCTATCTAAGATTCTCACATGTCTTCCAATCTCATAAGCGTATGCATCGTATGATCTGTTCGGTTGCCGATCGAATTTACGAACCATCTTCTCTGTCAAGGATCGTATGTACCACTATCGATAACTACCGCATGTCCCGAAGGTCATCGAGCCGTCGAGGAGCAGACGAAGTTGTGAGCGGCCGTAACGATAGGCTATGACGTTTCCATCTGTAACATCTGACTGCCGCTTCAACTTCAACAACCGGTTTGCTCATCTTCGGCTCGAGACGTGGAGTAAATGGCTAAATGCACGAGACTAATCTAAGGTTCCTGGTCTCTTGGGCAACCGATTGGTAATCTATATCCCCCTAATACTTTTTTCAATGGGTTATCCAACCACTGGGATCACCTGGCGTTGGAGACGAAGGCGATCACACGAGGGCATGCCGTTGGAGTGTGGCTTTGAGGGATAGGACTCGAAAACCACTAATCACAACATCTAAAGATTCTTCTGCAGAGGAACCAGGTTTTCTTTCCAGGAAACTTCTACTTTCCATGGCACAGTGCATCTCAACAGTACGGCCTACCGAGAACGACATCTCTCCACACCTTTTTGGACATCCTGGACATCGAGAGGATTGCACGCCCGAAGAGATGGATGTACCAAGATGTTTATTAGTTTATATCTCCTGGAACTTTGAGCTGGAAACTTTGGATGCTTTTTTGAAGCTTCAGGATGTGACAGCTGAAAAAAATCCAAAAAAAATCCACGTATTCAAATCTCTTCGTTTGTTGTATTCGTGTTTGTTTCCAAACCATAAGTATTATATGTGTTCTATGTGGCGAATGCTTTTGGACTCCCTTTTCATGTTGTTAGCCTCGCTGTAGACATGAAAAATGGACCTTAGCCCCCAGTTTAGCTGCAGTAGAGTTGAATTTTTGATCATCGTGTTTGAATAACCGTTGTGTTGTGTTCTCACTACTTCTGAATTTTCGTGTATTAGTTACGATGTGTAATACTTAAATATTTAATGGTATAACTTGAATGTTTTATGGTTAGTGTTTAACCCTTCGCACTTCTTCTAACTTTTCATTGCTGTCTTATATTTAACGTAATCATTTTCAATTCTCGTTTGAATTCCATTTGTATACTGTAAAACTTGTAAATGACTAGAAAGAGACAGGAGGATGAGGAACAGATACGCATATCGCTGCATTTAAACTTATTTTTTCATTTACATATTCTTGTAATCGATTGAAAGCATTTTAAATTCGAGGAGACTTTGTAAAATTGAAATATATGCAGCAGCATTTTATTCTTGTATGGTCGTATGAAGAGTCACACCATTTGACTGATGTTACTTTTCTGAGGCAGTCAACACCAGATATGGAAGTTCAAAAAACCCCACTTTCGATTAAATTTCTGAATTACGTTATTTTGAAGACAAACGGCAATGACGTAAACTCTTTGCTTTTTTATTTGTATCGTATGTACTCGAGAGATTCTTTGTATGGAATTCTTGTAAAACCGTATTTTCTGGCATGTGGTATAGTTTACCAAGACCTACATGAGGTTTCATTCTCAGAGAAATGCTCTGTTGAATTCTTACGGATTGTATGGAAGGCGTCCATACATCCAATGATTCGAAATTTTGAATCGATATTAGCAGAATACGTAAGCTAACATTCTCGAAGATACGGTTCATTTTGTGTATGTTACTACGATACGTATAATTACGTTACTATGGAAATAGTCTCTAAGAAAGGCCTAGGTTAGACTTTGAGAGCTTAAAAAATTTACCAGAAATGTTAAGTTAATTAGTCCTCCATTGCTGGTGTGTAACAGACTAATGGATATACATCTCAAATGGTCCTAAGCAAGTGGTTCCGAACAACATGTCCATGAACCGATTCTGGCCATGGAGATATTCTTGGCGGTCCATTGGACACCCAAAATATGTTTTGTATAACAGTTTTGAGGAAAACATAATAACAAAGAATGGATAACCCCTCTTCTGAAATTATTGTAAGAAACGGCCTGCGGGATTGCTGTGCTGGTCTTAAGACCACTGGAGCTCGAACGCCACTGTCCTAAACATTCTCAATTAGGTAATAGAACTAAGAAAGATAAAATCAGTGCGTGTTGATATATTTGGTAAAGAATTTTTCTAAAAATGAAAAAATTTGTACCTATGAAATGTAAGAAAAAGCACGGAATAGCTCACAACATAAATGTCTCATACATACACAAACCATACTTCTTTTTCTTATCCGGAGGAGTGTAGGAAGGAATTTGATTCGCATTTTTCAAATGCAACAGCTATATTTTAACCATGCTCTGTTACAGATATGGATGGGTATTAAACTGAATATTTCTCTGTAATTTTTGTAGCCTTTTGTGGTCGCTTATTTTCGAGTTGTTGTAAAGTGTTCAAACTTATTCTATACCAAAGCAAAAATAAAAAGTATTTGTGGACGATATATGGATGCAAATTATTTTTGTTATAACACCCAAAAGTGTTATTTGAACTCGAAATTGTGATTATATGGAGTTAAACTAATAATAAACCATAAATTAAATCAAATATCATTGAAATATATTTAAATAAAACCTGAATAATAAATGGGTTAGTTATAAATGCGTTTATAAAAATGTAAATATAATATTCAGTTAATGAGATATGTTGAAGTTTTTCTTAAAATAAAACAGACAAGTAGATCAAAAGCAAATGTTGCTTTCTTAATTATCATTTCATCCCGAATCAATCAAACTTATGAATATTTTCAAAGAACTTAAAATAATCCAACAATAATAACTGGAGATTTCATAGCATTCCATTTTGAAGACCATAATGAGAAACTCTTAAATGAGATGTGAGAGATAATCTCATGATAAATGAGAGGTGAGTAAGGCAATATAAGCCTAACATTCATTAAGATTTTCCTTAAAAAATTACTTCAATTATAATTCAGAAAATTTATCCTTAATAATTCAATTAAATGGGCCCAAAATTTTTATTCCACTCTCAAAGTGAATAAGGAATTGGAAAACAAGAGAAAAAACTTTCATTCCAATTCCCTAAAAATTCATACCATTTTGTCGAGTCTTTTCTATTCCGCCTCCAAATTAATTGAAATCGCACTAGAGAAGAGACAACAAGAAGGAGCAAGTTCACCATTGATGGAAAAAAATAATTCTATAAATTCATACTTTAGCGTTGGACGTTTAAAATTAAAATTTCTACCAAAATATTCAATGATTTAATGCAAAAATTGATGCTTTCAATAAAGTTATATTAAATATACATTTAGCGTAGATTAAACATAATTCTTCTGACAACCTATCATTGCCTTCATTTGCATTTCACTAAAAATACAAGAAAAAGAAAGAAACTCCTTCAGTAATTAAAACTCCCAGCGCACCAACCTTAGCATTCGCAGCATCTGTTTCGTTCAAAAAATATTAACGGCCGTCAGCAAAGAAAGTTAAACGAGAAGCTAGTCGAATCGGGTAAAGGCAAATAGAAACGTGGAGAACAAAAGCAAGCATGGGGAACGGAATATGAGAGTTTTCACAGGGTTGCACACGGACACCGCGTCTCGTGAATCTGGGAACGCATTTTAATTGTCAGCCGCAAAAACCTTGTCTATTGACAGAATAGAGGGGAAATATGGAATCGGCTCCATTGATGGAAGTCCATATTGACATGTCAGAGAACAAGAATTGCGTGCGCTGGACTAAAGCGTGACGGGGGTCCCCGTGTGGGAAATTGACTCGAACGAAATGTTTCCAGTGCGTCTCTTGGGGTACAGCGAAGGCACGCAAAAAAGGGGGCGGGTCCCTAGGGCTACGGCCCTTTGTGGACGGCACCCCTACGGAGGCCCAGGGCGTCCTGCGGCGGCGGGCCGTGCAGAAGGGGAGCGGAGGATCTCAATTAGTGTAAGCAGAGCCCTTCATCAGATGTACCTCTACACTGTAATCACGGCGTCTTGAGCGACCCACGTAAATGGGTTCATCCGCGTGTCCGGAGTAAGAGCCGTGTTTTGAATGGAGGCGTCAAAGGATTGGGTGTCCCTGCGCTATTTGTGTCTGCGGTGGCGCACTTCCTTCGGTGGATGTTAGGGGTTGACAATTGGCCGCGTTCACGACATTTTTATTACCGGCGTGCGTCGCTTGTCGTCTCCGATCATTATTGTTTGTTATCATGACGCGATCATAATGAGGGATGTCGATTTCTGTTTGCGAAACACAACTCGGATAAGTGGCCAAATAAATGGGTTTTATAGAGAGGTTTTAAGAAATGACGGAGCTTAAAAGTTTTTTCGGTATTTAAAATCAAAACTCATCCACTTGTTTTTCATAGAAAATGATTAAAAATTAGAATACATTCTTTTAGAAAAATAAGAGTAAGTAAGGTATTATATTTCATACACGATTGTTTTTATGAGAACACCACTCAAATAATTTTCATAAATCAAAAATGTTAAATCGATATAAATATTACGATTTGTTTCTTTAAAATTTTTATTACTGTCTTTTGTATTAACAAAATAAATTATATTTCTCAATTCTTTCACATTTCCGAAAAAAGATATTATTTCCAAGAATAATATTTTTCTGTTTTAATATGTTTTTAAATGGTTCAATATGAATTACCGATAGTTAAAATGTGACCTTTATTGATGTTTATGAATGTTGATAAAAATGTGCACCAATTCCATTTGATTCTTGAAATTATTCTTTGAATTCATTTGAAAATTGAGTTGATTAGTTGAGTAAAAAAAATTGCTTGGATCTTTAAAAATGAACAGAAAAAAACTTCAAAGACATTCCAATAACACTGGGAACAGAAATATTTATGTCTACTTGAACGTATACAATGAATCTACACTATGCAAATATTTTCAAGCTACTTCACAAAGGTTGTTAAAATCAAAGTGCAGGTTACACAAAAATATTACAAAAGTAAGGAAGAAATAGTTCGATGGGGTGTTTGCCTTGAGATTTGGAGGGAAAAGGAATAGAAAGAAATGTGTGCCGAAAGGAAAAGATGAATGGTGAGCTTGGAATTCTCCTTAAGGTAAGCAAACACTTCTCAGGTAAGTTCACAATGGTTTATAATGAGTTACCTGGCTGACTTTATATCTATTAGAAATTGAGAATACTCATATCCTGACGGTTTAAAATAAATACTTTCGAATAAAATTGATAAATGTAGTAAAATGGAAAGTATTTCTGAAATACTTCCTGAGAACATAAAAATATATTCGCGTATGTAAATAAATTGCATCAACAAACTTGAAGCAATAAATTAAATACAACACAAATGAGAAAGAACTAGAATTAAAAAAGTTGAAAAATATACTGTTATTATTTTCTGTACAATCTATAGAATTTTCGTATCTATAGTAATGCAATAAACAAAAAGAAATGCAAGTCAAAACTAATATTTTATATGTACATCAATAAACTTTTATACATTTCTGGAGACAAGTACTAAGCTGAAATTTATTTATAAGATATTTAGTGTCTATATATGAAAGTATTAGAGAAGAAAAATAGGAACATTAAGATATAATACATATTATTGAACTAAAGGATATATTATCTATTTATGAAAATTCATCATCTAGAAAGCAGTAAGGATTATAAGAAGAGAAAAAATTTATGTAATATGTGATCCAATAATAATGTTAGTTCATATATCAAAATCGTAAAAATGTACTTCCTCGGTATTTATAAAACAACAAAAGATTTTTATAAGCGATATAAGTATACCCTCTGGTAAGTATATTTTAATCTATAGTAGGTTCCTGCAATAAGTATTCATCTTACCAGAAAAGCGATTCAAACATCATTTCCCCCGTTTAATTTCTTATCTTCAGCTTTTCATTGGCACGTAAAACGTTTTGGGAGAAAATATTTTGCCAATACTCAAATCCTTCGAACTAGCGAACCTGTCATTATGCTAAGAAAGGGAAAGTAGTGAAAAGGGCCCTCTATTGTTCACCCCGAAGTCGCTTCCGACAAATTGCATCCCCATTCACTCAATCTTAGAGAGAAATGGGAGGATATGCGAAGAAAGTTGAGGGGTGAAATTGGGGAAAGGTGATGCTATGAAAAGATACGCAGGTGGTGGTTCAAATGCATATGGGAAAAGGCGGGAATTCATTGAAAAAGGAAAGGAGAATTTAAAGTGTAGACAATAGGAATCCTCAACGTTGAAATATCCTTGTTTAAGTATTATGAAGAGGGTGATTTTTCTCCAATATAAACGAGAATAGTGTTCAAACACTAGAAATTTCTATACGAATTCATCTTTGGTAGGAGATAGAAATAATTCCTTTTGCTCAACTTAAAAACACCCTTTTGTCCCTCTTATTACAGCGTACTTTATAGGTTCTTTGATAGTGAATGCGTCAACCTTAAGAATAGTACATTCATATTTTGAAATAATATTTTTATTCTTTAAGGAGATAGAAAAAATAATGATTCCTCATTATTAATTATATCATATGGAATTTGAATATTTATTTGATGGTCATCTAAAATATCTAATCTTACGCAATATTTTTTCAATATCTGAATAAATCAATCATAAATAGAAATGAAACAATCGATATTAAATAGAAAAGTTTTATAAATCTTAAATTTTAATGTGAAAAACATAATAATCAAATATATGATTCAATGATGACAAGAGGGAAATTTTCTAAAAGTTTCTACTATAAATTTTCTCACGAATTATTTTTGAACCCCTATTTTTAGTCATTATATATGAGTAAAAATTGAAAATTTATGATTATTAAAGTAATATATATTTAATTCATAAAGGTACATATCAGGTGGTAATATAATTAATCTTATTTTTCATAATGAGTAATCATTATATGCTGTATTTCATGAGGAAAATTTATTTACAGATAAGTCCAAATTCTTCCGAATAAAAATGAAGTAGATATGAAATTATATTAACAAATATATAGCATTAAGAAGTTCAATATTACGGCTGAATTTTTCAGTGACTCGGGTTCATAAAATTTTCCCCTTTCTACATATAAAAATGTACGAAACCTATTGAGAAAATGCATTGTGCTCTGAAAGAAAAGAAAACGGAAAAAATAGTGCTGCAAGATTCCTGCTGTCCCTTTTGGGAATGAGGCGCACAGCATAGCTTAAGGGAATGTTTCCACGTGTTTCTCGTCACTAGAAGAGCAAAAACGCTTTAAATTCTCCTTCCCACGCAGCGGGTGAATGGAGCAGTCGGCGGTAGCAAACTTGCCACTAATAAAAGGTTATCTTTCGAGGGCTCCTGCCGCAAAAGCGGGGCCCTTGTGAATGTACGGGACCCCCGTTGACTTACGGGACTCGGGTTGGGAAGGGTCTGGAATTCGGCGTGTTCGGTCAGAGGACAAAATGAGGGGAAAAAAGAAATTAATGACCGTTTTGTGGGGTGACATTCTCGGACACATAACAAATTTCCTCATAAAGAATGAGTTTTTGGAAGGACAGTTGATTTAAATGGAGCTCCCTTGACCATTCACATCGGATGGACATCCTCTTATGAATGGACTTTCCCGTGTTAGGTGTTGTACACCTATTAGTCCATCGTGTTGGACGTTCAAATAGAATACCTATGCACCTTTGAAGGGGAATTCCAGAATTTCGTTAAATTATCGTTCGATATCCATCAATTGCGTTCTAGCAGGTGTGCAGCGTTGGTGTGTAAAACCTAAGAGCAGCATAAGAGGTATGTATTCATCTTATAATTAAGGTACGGAATCGGTGTTTAACCTTAAAGGTAACCTTTTTATGTGGAGTTCTCTTAAAATAAACAATTTTTTAATTCGCAATTACTTTAATTCGCTATTTATAACTTTAAAGGGTCTATCTATTGTATATATTAAGAGTTTGCAATCTTTTAATTATGAAAATAGAACGTAACGAATTTTGTGTAGATAGATATAATTTTTGAAGAATTTACTCCAAATGAAGATGAAAATCTTAAGTATTCTTCCATCAATTTGTATGAAGTACGAAAACACAGAAATGCAGAAATTTATATAAAGAATAGCCCTTTGAAGGTAACCTTTAGGTAAGCTTTAAATATCTAGTACCTCATATTCAACATATAGCCATGAAAAGTACTCGTTCATTTTACCCTGAACATAGGATGGATTAAAGATATTTAAAAAATCAAATATTAATTTAATTTTTACTTAAACTGCACGTAATACTCGTAGATAGGTACCATTCATCTTAAATGTCAGAATGATAAGTTATACATCACTTCATCGAAGCTATAAGTAATTTTCATTAAAATATTAAAAAATAAATGCGGTTTAGATAGGAAATGATAACATAGTTTAATTATCATTAAGATGAGCTAGCATTGAGATTTTCTGCAGTTTATGTTTTTATTTAACAAAGACCACACAATCATCCACTTTCTGAACAGTTGCAGCGTGATTCACAACTTAACAATGAACGTTCAAAAACATCCAAACGCGAGTTAGATATCTCAGCCAGGATTAGAACCCGGGCATAAGAATGCTAACCACTCCGCCATCCGAGCCTTACACTACTGTAGCTATACTGCTAAAGTAGCAGTACGTAGCATTAAAGTAGCAATACTGCTACTTATATGTAAGGTATATCCAAATTATAGTTAATTGAGTACACTGTGGGAACTATTGAGTCTCCCTCCCTCTTCAAGTATATTCTTAAGCCTATGGTTTGAGGTGTCCCACTGATCTTAGCGATATTCAGACCCCGAGACACACATCACTGAGTGGAATTCTCTCATTGCACCGCTATTTTCTTTCGACCCTCTGATATATCCACGGATTCGGAAGAATGCCTTTCGGATTCTTTAATCTCTGTTTGTGATGAAGAGGCCTCGTGGGCGTCAATGCATAAAGAGGCCAAAGAAAATGGAGGCGCCAGTGCGTGTAAGGAGACATCGGCTCCTTTTCATTCAACGACTAAAGAGTGACCAAACTGAGAAGTACTTCACGAAGAACAAAGGACGGAAGGGGTCTCATTCTCAAAGCGAATGGGAGTAGCTTTTTCGTTTGTGGTTGAGAGTGCAGAAAAAATCGCGTATTCCTTGCGGTCTTCCGCCATGATTGTTAAGGATAAAAGACAAATGAAGATTATCGTTCTTTAAGAGGAAATATATCATTGAAAACTATCAATTACGTATGTACCAAATAATTATAAAAAGCTAATAATTCGAGCTAGGATATCCATATGTACAAGTTCAATAATTTAAACTGAACATCTCTGTTCGCTGCTGATAGAAAAAGAAATGTGTAAATATTTACGAAGAGCAATAGAAATGCTGGTCGATGATGGATTGTGCAAAAGCTGAATATGATTTGAATTGATATGTCGAGGAAAATCTTCTGAAGCAAATAAATATAAAACTGAAGAAAATAAGCCGCGTTAAAATGAATTTCCATCAGATTAGACGCACTGAATGAACCAATGGAAGTGCATTAATCGGGAAGTATGAGAATTTCAGTGGTTCTGAAAGGAAGCAGAAAATTTGGTTCTGTAAATGAGCTATGGGTTAAAATGGATACGATGGATAATGGATATGTACTGGAAGTAAACCAACTTATGTTTCGGAGACATAAATATGAGGAATTGTTGAAAATAAAAATTAATCTATGCAACGATTTTTAGGCTACTAATTGTTTTCCAAAAGAATCTTTCTTACAGAGACTCTATATATATATTCCTTAACTCATAATGTTCTGATGATTGAAAATATACGTCAATTTCATTTGATAACATTAGAAATTAATTTCCAAATATATGGATGGTTATACAATAATGAAAAACTATCGTCAGAAACACTAACAGTATGAATCTTTAAAGGCCTACTTTCATAAAAATCATAATCTATTGGGCATACGTATTTCTATATAAATTCAAAATATTATACATCTCAAATCAAACTTGCATCTGAGCTAACCTACAAACCATTAAAGGAATCGTTAATGTAAATTAAAGTCAAAGTATCATTCACACGCAAAAAATCGTAAAATTTCAACGAATACTTTCAATGTTCATTACGTAACCAAAACGTAATTCAAATGAGTATCTATATATGAAACCACGACACTTCTTCAAGTACTCAACGAACTGTCTGTTGCTACTCAACGGCTACTACTCATTCCACGGCATCGTTTGAATCAACCCCTTAACTCCCGATTTTCGACATCTTCCTTCAGAAATAAAAAACAGACGAGTGAGAAAGCGCGAAGAGCTCTTTTCCCGCGACCAGAAGAACCTTCTCGCGCTTTTCGAGTGCACCGGAGCGCGATGAGGCCGTCGGGGGGCAGTTTCGTAGGGCACACCGCTTGACGTCTCCTTGCAGTTTGTGGGCGTGTCCCGACTCTGTTTGGATGCAAAGGAAAGAGAATGACGTAGGCGGAGATGAAATCGGCGTACAATGGCATCCATGCGATGGAATTGGCCTCACCCCTTCAGGCCCCCCCTCGGGGCCCCAAATATTAATACCCCTCTCGAAGAGTCCACTGAAGGAGTTAAATAATACTGACGTTTGATTGAAAACAAGCGAATGTCGCCGGATGCTGATCGATTACAGAAGAACTCCTTCTCGACAAGATTCCGTCGCTAAGGTGTGGGAAAGTTTTCCCAGATCCTGAAGGTTTTATGGCTTGAGTTCGGAAAGAGCGTTTTGCGTACCTCTATAACTCTTGCGTTTTACAAATCAACGAACGAAGCAAAAACGAAGTACCGATTTAATTGAAATCTGCCAATATCACGTAATTTTATAAATATCTAAAGACGGACCCAGTAAATGTTTTTATCCACGTCTCATGTTCTTTGTGTACCTCTTAACTAGATTAACTCTTATTAAATTGATTACTGTTGACTCGGAGTAATATCTGATCGCTTTACGTCTTTTGTTTTTGGAATTTTGTTTTGTTTCTTTAAAGAAAGACGCTAAGTTAGTGTGTCCATAAAGTACTAAAATATGTAAACTATTTTTTTCGAAAAATTAAACTTTAAACAACAATAGTTTTAAGTTTATTCGAAACTTGTATGGTCAAATTCAAAAATCATTTTTTTCGTTAGAATAAAAATTAGTTTTCTGCTATTATTTTTTGAAACGATTGTAATTTAGGAAAACTTAGTTATTAACTTTGAGTTAAAATCGTTCTAGAATATTACTAAAAATCTATAACAAATAAAAGTTTGAACTTACAATAATAAAGAGAGAAAATTTATTTTCTTTTGTAAAAAAATTTAAATTAATAAGTATCTAAACAATAATAGAAATCCAGTTAACACCGTATATAATAGAGGTGATTCTATTTAATGAAAATTATATAATTTATTTATATTAAACGAACAATATTTATAATTATAAACAACACATTTAAATACTTTAGTAAAAATTTTTCACAACCAACACAACACTTACGAAAATTGCGTGATTTATTTAAGATAAATTCTTGGAATAATTGCCCTACTTCCTGTTCTATTTAAGTAATTATTCCACATGATTCTCCCAGTAAATTCTTTACTTGTAATCCTAATATAATTGTTACATTCAAAATACCTTTAATCCTATAAGACGGAGGGCAAATCTCGTAACAGTGGAGCAATTCCTTGGGGGCATTTAAAAGGCCGACAGTAACGGACCGAATGGAATAAAGGTATTTCGTGTGAATGCAATCCGTAAACCCTTGTTCCCAACCCCCCGTCGCAGTCCCCTTCATCGAGGGCCGTGCATGTGTTTAAGAGGACCAAGGCATTCAGAAGACCGTGTTTGCCAGCGGCCTATTGTTGAGTGCTGGAATGCGCGTGGCATATTGGGCTCTACGGAACCTCTCATTAAAAACTTGAGGACTAAGGTTTTGAAGAGGCTGTTATGCTCGATACTGCACTTGACCCAAAGCGATAATGACTGAGGTCATACACATATATAACATACGGGACCATTGTAAATCATTATTTAGGCATATGAATGTTTGTGGTTGGGCTAGAGAAGTATTTTGTTATAAGTATTGTGAAACATACTCCTCTGGAGTGGTCGAATATGAATAAAAAGAGTGAAGCAATATTTGACTTAAAAATGTATACAGGAGGAATTTTTAATTCTATTTTAAAATTTGAAAGGAAATAATTTTAATCATGTACATTTTACACTCCAATTACGGAGTGTAAAATGTAAATGATATGGTTAATTGTAAAATTATAGTTAAAGTTAATTTTATTACGCTTTTCGTATATTTAATTCGTCACTTATCCAACAGAGCTATTTAATTAAGCGCTTGGTAGTTTATAGATTTACTTCATAAATAGAAATAATTATGCTCCAAACTTATTTATAATTATTATAGTATACACATATGGATCATAACACTTCTTCAAAACCCTTACAAGAATACTCTTATTTTATAAATATCTACAGTGTCACAAATCCGTACAGTTTGAATGAAAATCTTTTACTCAAATCTCTAATCAGAAATTGATCGAAACTTTAACGTATAAGGAATAGCTTCAATAGTTAACCTATGTCTACTCTTCTAGAGTAATCTAGAATCCCGTTCGTGGGAGAATAGACATTTGGGAAATGGACCTCACTTCAGTTCATTGAAGTAATCGGAGAGAGTCAATAAGGTAATATAAGTCATCAAAATGAATCCGTATCAATCACGAATACATGACGGGATTGAAATATATGCTAAATGGATATCTATAATTCATTTCCAGTTAACTAAACTGCTAAAAGTAGATGATCACAACCTAAAGTAATTAATAACTAATCACAAAGAATAAAATGAAGAAAAAAATTATAATCAAAAGTTCATTTTTTAACTTCGAAAATGAAACCAATTTTCACCATTTACTATGTGTGCAAGTGCAATTAGTAACTATATATATTATCACACAAATCAAAAGGTGCAAGTGGATTTTTACGCTAAAGTGACGAATTTTAATTACGTAGAATACACAAAACTAAGATATTAGAATCTTCAAACTCTTTTTCAATCCGTAAAGGTTCAATAAATCATAAGTAAATCGTAAAATCTTGAATACATTTCAAGAAGTCTACAGTCCAAAAACTGCTATTCTGCAACTCTTCAAAATTAATAAAACGATACGAAAAAGATAAAGAATCTAGTTCAATAATTTCTTTCTTTCTATATTCTTATAAACGAAGCAGATAAATAGCGAAAATATATTTTTGGTCGTATAAGTTTGTATTATTTTATCAAAAAAAGTGTCTATAAACATTATAACGTAAAATCGTCAGTAGTAAGAGCCTCCGAAAGATGAATTGGAGCAGTAAGTGCATATAGAAGTAATATTTTCAGAATCATTATGCAAAACTCATTTGGCAGGACCTAGATTACTCGTTTATGCACAAAATCATTCCAGCATGAAATGTCAGTGATTTCAGTTTGATTATTGGATTAGTAAAGTACCATTTGTATCCCTTCTGTACTCGTATGTTGACTACCTCTGTGGATTTGAGATGTGCATGGTCCATTATAACGCTTCTTTGCGGATGAATAGAAATTTCGCGCTCAAATGAGTCAAATCTTCGTCAGTCATCTGTTTCAACCACAGATGCTGTGTTTCTGCTCCTCTTTTGCCTGACTTAAGTGCCATGTCCTCGGAGATTTTAGGATTCGGTGTGCAGTGAATTCAACGCTCGAGGGACCACAGCCTCATCTGCATGGGTCATATGTGCAGTTCCATTGAAACGAAATGAGTCACACACATAATGATTTTAGCATTGGTAATTAATTTATACGGAATGATCTCATCACCAAAGAATAAATAGTCAATACAATGAGTTATGGGATAGCAAAAAGAATTATATTTGTATTATAGAGAAATGATTTTTTGCATAATATTGTATTTGCTTGATTGAAGCTACGGACCTTTTGTTATTACATTATCTACAATCTTATGAAGTTTCATTCGAAATCTTATGAGAAATTTTCTAGTGACTTGAAATTAATAGGAATTGTGTAGTACACAATGATCTAATTTATGGAAACCTCAATAAATATCAACTGAATTCAAATAGAATCCACATTTAGTAATTAATTTAGATTTTGAGAACAATACAACTTTAAAGATTGTTTCTTCTTTCCAATCGTTTACGAGCAGGAAAAGATATCGTAAAAGAAATTTTTGAAAGTATGTTTTGGAAACTCTTAATCTAGGCTACTGAAAAAATATGCATTGATAAAAATGAAAGTTTTGAATTTATAAGTGTGAGTTGTACTGATTTCAGTAGGATTCCACCGTCTAAAATATAACACAGAGTTTAAAAGATTGAAAACCTAATTTTCATACTTAATTTCATCGTTCAACATTCTCCACTAATATCTGATGTTTGTATAAAATTCAGAAAGGATACAGTGTAATGGTGCGTATCCATTATATTTATGAAAACAATTACGTACATTTACTATAGTAGAAGATGTATACAAATAATCTGCACCTTGTTAAATAAACTATTTTAAATGCCTAATTTTACCACCTGTGGAATTAATCCGTCGACAACAGGTTTCCAAAATTTTAAAAATTAATTGCGGCTAGAGAGCGATCAAGGGTACATTAATTTGGTCTTGAGGAATTATTGGCTCAAATGGAATAATGACATCGGAAAACAAGTACCCCATTTTAAAATATACGACATGAATATTATCGAGACTCATATGCGAAATGAATAAAGTCATATTTGGTATACGGAGTCGAATCGATTCCCCATACGAAATGATCGATGCGAGTTAATTCAAAAACTATCGGTTGAAGAAAGTGGAAAACTCGGTACCTCTATTCCATCGAATCCAAATGGATCGAACAACAATACTTACAACACACCAACGATCCAATCGTCGCTTAGGCAACCACGTCCTATCGGTAGGAATAAAACGTTACGACCCCATGAGAACATAGTCCTCGCAAGGAAGTACGTAAGTATAGTCGTAAAAATGGACGGAGAAATAGAGATAGGAAGAAAAAAGACGGAGAAAGGATGAATACGTTGGTGTGAGCGAATAGAGGGCACGTTGTAATGCGGCGATGTCGTGCTGGGAGTCCATTCGCCTACGCTAATGTGATTACCATTCAGCTAGATGGCCTCGGTGGGCAAGTACACTGTGCCCGGAACCAGGAAGTGGAAGAATTTAACGAGGCTTTTGCGAATGCCGTTCGTTGGGGAAAGTGAGGGCTGAAAAATCCGCGATCGACAAAGCTCGCTAAAGAGGCCACGTTGGAAATCTCCTTTCTTTTTTCCCTATGTATGTCATTCGCGTCTGGTTAATACGCCGCGGGGGGGCGTACATTGTTGAGGGGGTGTAGGGCCAAATGTTCTTTGAAAAGAATTAAACGAGGATTTGGTGGAAAGGAGGGTCTGCGTGGAAATGGGGAGGCGACTTCTACTGTTATTGATGTCTCCGGAAGAAAGGAAGTGCCGTAGAAGATGGGGTGGGTTGTGGAGGAAAATCTACGTTTTTTAAGTGTTCCGCAGGGATTCCACGCGCCCGAGGTTTTCCACTTCTAAGAGAGCATTCTCACCATCCACGGCCTCTCGAACCTAATCTCCTCTCCAATGGAGGGCTAAGAGTAGTGCACTACAAGGTCCAAAGGGAATAATGAATCCTCAAAAATGTGTTATTTCGAAGGTTGTGTAAACAGGAAGTCGTGAGCGCCACCGTCCCCTTCTGGCGATTTGAATGTCCTAAAAGGCGACCCTCCATGCATGAAAATCTCCATTGGCCGCATTTGGGATACATTTGTTGGAAAGAATCCGTAATAATTCCCAAAGATGACCTCTCTTATCCTTTGAGCTTGAAATTCTTTTGGAAAAATGCATCAAGATGTGGTTGCTTTTACTGGTTCTGTGAATGGTGAATATTGAACAAGTTCTACACTAAGTTTGGCGTAAAATTTATCTGGTAAAAGGTATGGGTGGAAACTAATTCGATTTATATAGTCCTATGGTATTACTTAAAAATTGAGGATCTCAAGTAAAATGGTCTGTTTCAATATTGTTGTATTTTTATAATAAGCCTTAGATAAAAAAATTTACTCTATCACGATCAAGGCTTATCCCACAAAAATAATTGAAGCAGCACTTTTTTAGAATTATCTTTCTTTTTTTAAAAGTTATCAATGTTACGCCTCAACATATAACTTTTTAAAAGTTATCAATTATTTAAACAAAAGAGAGAAGTTTATGAAGAGTGTAAAGTTATGAGTATATTATTAACATAAAAAGAGCAGAACAAAATACTTTAAGGATTTGAAGAAAACTGTCATTATAAATAAATTAATGTAATACAAGCTTCATGCTCAAGAAAACTCTTTAAAGTTTGTTATTTTATTTCTATTAATGAACCCTACGAGCCGCCTGTCGGCGTATGGCATGGGATACATGCACCGTGATAATACTTTCCTTACTGATTATATTCCCGCATCGTTCGCGGATATAGCAAAATTTTACGACTAGTTCAGTCATCCGTTTCTTTAATCCTTCTAAAGTTCTCTGAACGGCCCAATTTTTAAGTATGCAGATTTTCAATACGTACGATTGTTTCCATTACCTAGAATAGTAGTATTATTTGTAAAACCATTTTCCTTATATTAGAGGTAGTAAATAGTAAATTCATAATACTGAATAAGTAAGAATTATATCGAACTATCGTAAAATATTGTATTTGCTTACCATTTACTAAATTAGAGTACAATTCATACAATAACCATACTATAAAATTGTTCTGCCAAACGTGCTTTTCTCTGATTTTATAAATTCTTTAAAGTATCCGTAGGATAAACAGAATTAGCAAAAATCAATGTTATAAAAAATATGTAAGTAATGGTAATTAATCATAATACTAATGATAATAATTATTTATAAAAAATTGACGATTAAAATACTATAAAATGATTTAATAATATTAAAATAGATTAATAATTAAATTTTCAATTAATTAATTGCTTTAATTTGTGACTAATTATTGGTGGTAAATCTATCGATACGTATACAGACAATAACGTATTTCAAACAACTGTACTTGAAAATTATGTACGTCCAATCTTAATCATGTTCCACTGCATATCATGGTGTCACTCGTTTATATAATTTATATTCCTAAACACTCATTCATAATAAAGTCCATTATATCTGTAGCAAATTACTTTTGTTTGGAAACACATTAAATTCTAGAGTTGGTCACTACAACAAATACGAGGGAGTAAAGAGTTAAGGAAACACGAATCTCCGGTCAAACGGACGAAAGAATATTGGTGCGGAAAGAAACCTATAAATAACTTCTGTACCCTCGGATGGGCAAGGACATAAGTTTTTTGTAATATAATTCCAGGAGCTGAATCTATGGAGTGGAAACTGGTTGCTAAGGACAACATTCTTCCACCCTTTCGCTGTCACAGGATGTGCTCGCTCCGGTGACTTCAAGGAACGGATCTTCGCTAAATATATGCCTTCCCTACAAATGTCTTAATGTTGTTTGTCTACCAAATTGATGATGAGGAAGACCTCAGCAGTTAACACCGAACCTTTGGTTAACCGTTCAATTGCTGTGGCTAATTGAACACGAAAACCCATCCGTTTATGCCTTATTAAGTCCCGCATCAAACTTTTAGCGTGGCTGATTCCTCCGTGGGCAATTATTTCCAGCAATCTTTCGTTGCACCTTGAAATCATGCGAACTCAAACAGAAAGATTCAAACTAAGAAGGGAATGATGAGTATCATGAACTGTTGCGCGATAAAATTAAACGTCAATCTCAAAACGATTCTAAATTGGTGCTCTCATTATTTTATAAAATATGACCTTTGGCTCGCTTCACTGCCACTCGCCGTATGGACTTCATTTTCTTGAAATCGTTGAGCGAATTTTGAAGTCAATAAATCTCGACAGAGAGGAAGTAAGTCGGGACAATGGTGGTTCGCTGATTCGGAAACGACAAAATATTTAACGGTCGTCCTACCGTTTACTTCCGTTTGACGTCATTCCTGGCGGGACATTCGAATCTGATTTCGAAAGCGAGAGACTTCCTCCAGTCACTCAAGAAGAAACATTCATTATATTGAGTTTTATTCCTCATTCCGATGTTCATTCTGTTTTTAGAAAAGCAACAGATTATTAAGTTTTGCTTATTGGCTTATTGTTTACACCTCCGGTCCATAAATAGACAACAGATAGAGGTTTAATTTTGAATCATCTCAGCATCTTTATAAGGCTTGAATATTTTTGGCATCAGGAAAGAAGGAAGATTAAAGATACAACGTAAAGGAACTATAAAATATGAATAATAAAAAAATTGATAAAAAGTACACTACTGTATTCCTTATAAGTTATTGCTGTGATTTCGTGTAAACATAATTTTATTTTAAACATAATCAAATTAATAGTTGAGGTTTAAGCACTCTTTATCTTTAACTTCCATTTCTATACCATGCATATTTCTAAGGAGAATTGTAAAATAATAATAGATAAAATTTATCTTTTTTAAAGAAAAAATTTATAACTTTAATGCCGGTTAACACTATTTATGCTAAATTTTCTATGATATAATGGAAAGTAAAAGTTTATGATTTTCAACTTAATGAATGCACTAAAATATTATTCTCTTTCTCCAATAGAGATACTGTCATTAATTTAACTTATACCTGAATAATATCGATCCAACATTTTCGGTAGAAATATGAAGATATGAGAGATCGAAAGATAAAAAAAAAATATCGAGAGTAATAAATTTAGAATCTTGTGATATTTATTCTTCTTGAATATGAAAAACTATATTTTAGAAAGAAAAACTATTTTTAACTTTCAAAAAGCTTAATCGTCCAAATCTATTTATTACTGCCTTCTGTATATAGTAAACGTTTATCTAATTATTGATCAACATATACCTTTAACAAATTACCCCTCCACCAAGTTCAATTTTAATATATGAAGCTGCTGGATTTTAATTAATAGGATTTGCTCCAAAGTTCTCATAATATTTTTGGGATCATCACAGAAATGAAGTAATTCATGTCATTGCCACATCCGAATTCAAATCTGGACCAATTGTAATCTTCTCGGCCTAACCGACGACTGCTTCGTAAGTTTTTCGTTATATCCTTACAACGTATTCTCCTCTGACTCTTAGTTCGTTAGCAGAATGCTGTTCGTAAGGCGTTTTTCATTCGATGGGAATAATGGAGAGAACATTTCACTCTACACTTCCCATCAATGAACACACCACTGGACTCCGCCCCAACCAAACCGTCTTCTTCCCCTTCTTCAATAACGATCTCCGAACTTCTCCTTTTTTCATATCTCCTTTTTAACCTAATTCCTTCATATACGGCTTTACCAAAAGTTCCCGGTTGGTACCGTGTTTTATTTGTCAAATTCCAAGTCTCTATTAAGCTACCAAGCCAACAACTACGTGATTTCAGAGAAAATTATGGGAAACACTCAGTGCTAAAAGCATATTTCAGGTATAAAGTTTTTGGAATAGTTCTTTTAGATTTTTCATAAATGCCCGATAAGTCTACCTATTTTTTTAATGATATTATAACACTGTCAATATAAAGTCCTTTGTTTGAAATTAATAATAATTGTTTCTAAGATTTATCGTCGGACGTCTAGATTATTGCACGATATTCTATAAATGTAAAAATTAAAAGGGATTAATAGAGTTGAATTCTGTTCTCTATGATTATTATAATGTGACTATTATATCCTGTAAAACAAATTTACAGACGATATCATTTATTAATTATGAAAATGAACCACTTCGTTAAAAAAATTACCTTTCTTTAATGTACAAGATTATAAGAACAAATTGAAATTGTAATTAAAAATTGAATAGCTCATTGAAAGTTTATTACGAGTGGCTAAAGAGAAAAAATGTATATAAACAAATTCAAATGTTGTTATTTATTACAACAGCTATGATTCTTTTTAATTCCATCCCCAAATTTCCCGCTGTCGATAGTGTCACGTGTAGAGTTTTTTGAAGAGCACTTCCTTCCGTATGTTTTTTTCCTGATAAATTCGAGTGTCATCCATTTTTTCCGTTTTGTCGATCTTCATTTGTTCGGAAGGACTCCTCGAACGCGTGCTTTGCTCGCGCCGAGTGCATTATGGGATTGAATGAAGACTCAAGTGAGAAGAAATGATCCATCTTCATTTGGGTGAAAGCAGTCGCGGGTCGTTGAAAGACTTTAAGTGGTTCGATTTTACGCTTTCTGAACTTAATCTGGCTCAAGGGCACTACATAATGAATCCGATAAATTTATTAAGCACCCTCTTAATAATAAAGTTTTCGTACACTGCTACACCTGACGGCTTTTGTTGACGATTCAATTGCTTTATCTTTCATAGAACGAAAATAGAATTGGATTCATTAATTCTATGATTGTAAATACTTTATATGACAATATTTTGATGATATGATATTTGATGGTTGACAATTGCACACGAACATAAATGTCAACACCGATTTCAGAGACCTCTTAAGTTGTTGATTTCAACACTAATAATATAGTTTTTATTGAACGTAAGCAAAATTCAATCTAAATAAAATTTGTAATATTTTCATTGGAATAACCATAAGCAAATCTTCTCTTTTTTCAATTAAATTAATGCGCAATTATTGAAAAAAGGATAAAAAGATATTGGTATAGATATTGATTGTATATTTTAGTTTTGAAATGTAATTTATTTTCGTAAATTTAAAACTGATAGGAAACATTTTAATTAATATAGGAGCGAAGAAAATTTTCGAACTCTTCGACCACAAGGCTTTATTTTTGTTTACGATTAATGAATGCTTCTTTTATATAACCTTTGAAGTTACTAAACTGCTAAAAATCTCCTTCATACACAGCTCATACTTCCTATAAACTTTCCCATCAAATTAGAAAAAACCCAGCCTCTTCTACCTCAATCCCATCCGAGCCCATTTCGTTACGTAAGCAACCTTTCCTCGCACCGCAACGCACATGTTTTGACTGAACTCCTTCGTAAACAGATCGGGCTATTTGCGCAACATTATCCCACACCTCATCACCGTTTAAAAACCTCCGATTCATAAAAGCCGGACTATTATCTTATATCCGATGACGTCATGCGGGCGAATTACGTGCCGGATGGATGAAAATTTTTCGGCCGCAATTTTCCGAACAGTAATTTTCCTTCCGATGAATTTCAGTCGCGGATAAAGTCAATCTCAATTCCAGCCACACGCGTGCACACGCTCCGTTTTGCTCGCAGAGAACGTTAACAGAATTATTGAAAAAAGCGTGGAGTGGGGACTCACCTATCTGGCGGGGGAGGCCCCTAGGGCGCCTTTCATCAAAAGCATTAACCCCCGTCGGCGGTTATACCCTAAAAAGAGGGAGGGTACACCTCTCGCCCGATTAGGTGCCCATCGTACTTGGGTACGTGGTTAAAGCCTCACCGAGCACACCCCCTCCTCACGGGCCGCTACACACCCAGGGACCATCTGTGTCCGAGTGTTAATCAGGCATGAGGGTAGGTCTCAAAGGATTACCAGGAGAAAGGTGTTGAGGCCGTCTCCGACAATCGATGCTGTTTCTTCGCCCGCTTGGATTCCAGGTGTATTGCACCTTTCCGAACGCATTTTACGGACTAACGAGTGGTTGAACGTTCTTTTATTGATGGGATTTTTTTACGGGTGCCCTACTTAAATGGAATTCTTCGGTATCGATTTTGACCTGGTACTTAAATTCTGATTTTCAAGGTGAATTTTCTAACGCGAATTTTCCGTATGATTGTACGAAACAAAGCTAGGTTTTGAATCATTCTGAAATAGAAGCTTTGGTAACGTGTCTCTAATTGTTTAAATATTGCGATGTATTAATTGATGTTTGGGAATGTACGTCAGAAGATGGTTATTGTCGAACATTTTCAAAAATTATGAGAAATCACATACTCAAATATTTATAAAATCCTCATGTAGATTTAAAAATCATTTTCCAATTTTCCAGTGTAGGATATTGTATATGTGGTATCGATTTTTCCTGAGCGACTGAATCTACTTGAAAAAATGTAGGTATAAAGTTCTTGATGGGTATAATTTTCGATAACATGTTTGGGTCACTTTTACCATTATCATATATTAATTTGTTTTGCTGTAAGTTTCTTGCGGTTTTTAATATCACATTATGTATATTACGTTAGTGATTAATGTTTTCTATAAATAAGAACAATTCCTGGGGAACCGAAGAATAATGTCTCATTTATTATTTCATTTCCTTAACATTAGATACGCTTGGCATTCCTGAATCTTCTGAAAGTTTAATATTTTTGTTATAAGACCAAAACTGGCTATATAAGTAAAAAAGGAATTTCTTACAATAGTTTTTCATCGAAAATATTTTCATTTAGAACAGAAAAGTCCTAAAAAAGGTTTTTCTCAGATTAAAGCTGAAAATTATGATCATTTGTCATATTCATTATGAAAAATAGCCAAACATCTTTGCCTTATTGAAAATTCAACTCTTACATATCTGATTCAGCAAAATCAATATATTTCGTTAATCCGCGAAACTCCGGGATATGACGGCGCTGCATTACGCATAATGCAGGCAATTTAGAATGAAATGAAGCTTTCATATCAGATACACAACGATTCCGCATTATAATTTGATGACTAATTATACAAATTAATCAACCGGTGTTGAGGACATTCATTTGTGAATGATTGCATGTTTAATGGGCCCTGCCAATGAGCGAATGTTTAAATGGTCAGAGGAACGTCAGAGGTTCCAATCGATGATCAGGTTTTGAATGTGCTTTTCTCATTAATTAATGACATCGAGATTAACTCATGACTTATGCATCATTTTCACTCTCTCCTAACAAAAGTGTATTGCATTTCCTTGTCTCTTTTTTCAAAGCTATTATTGAGTATAAGTTTCAGAATAAGTTTAAACTGAAAATAAAATACAATATTGTTCTCAAGAAAATTTTGGAAAAACTTAAAGTTAAAACTCAAGCCTTAGATTTCTTTAATTATTTGAGTAAATAAAAATCTATAAAAGATAACAATAACAGGGATACATCACTTAAACAGTTAGGCTCATTATTAGATATATTGTTTAAAAATATAGTTATCATGCTCCTTGTGTTGAATAAATCTATTTTCGTAGTATTCATTAACTTAGATAACTCAAAAAAGCAAAATGTTCGTCAAAAAAGGAAAAATGTTATTAAAATTTTAATCATTACATTATGTACGTTAAAAAACGTAAAATGACTTCAAACGAGCCAAGACTTAAAAACGGAATATAAAACTTAAAATTTAAGAGTATGAGATGTCGAAGAATATCTAAAAACGATCGCATAGAACATAAGAAAAGTTATAGACATCATAGAATAAAGGAATAGTAGAGTAAAATCATGTACAATTTCTTTTAAAATCTACTATTATGATACCAAGAAATGGGAGAAAGGAATATATAGATAACCAGACAAGGATATATATGCCTAGAGGGTTTAAGCCATACTACACTCGAGTAGGTTAGTTAAGGGAATTCCCATAGCGACCGATGCCCCTGAGTTTGTGGAGGAGAACGTGTTGTGGATCCGATATTACTTATATCGGATGCCGCGAGCGTAGGAATGGATTCCAAAAACATGAGGAGGAATTATTTGGATAGGAAGATAAACTCCAATACACTGGCTACTGAGGGAGAATAACTCTTTGCGAAACTAAACTAGCTTCACAAAGTTTGAGCAAACTTAGGAGCTAAAGATATTTTTTGGAATCCTCCAAAATGGATATGAAATTTAAATATAAATTTTCTATGAGAACCCGATTACTTTTCTCCGATGACAAAATATAGAATTAAAGGTTTAAATGAAAATACTTATTTCTAATAATATGGTCGAGTGTAATGCTTTGGTCATATTTCATATTGATTGTTGTCCAGATCTTTAACTCTACATAAACTATACTGTATTAATTCATGAGAAAATGTATAACTTTATGATCCACAGATTTGATGTAAAACTGCTAATTGAAATTATCTTTTACTTACATTTAATTGAAAACTATAAAAACCAGATATTTTATTTATGCCGAATTACTTAACGAGAGCCTTTAATTTAGCACATTCTTTTGCATTTCATTACTAATGTTAAAAATAATATTGTATAACCAAAAAAAAATACAAAATTATCAATCGAAAACGGTTAATACCTATCTTCTGCATACCTACCTTCTATATCATAACGTAATGTATTGAAGAGTAAAGAGTTACAGAATTATTGCACTCCATATAAATTTCATAACACATCGATGTAAAAATTCCATAAGTTAACTGATCGACTACTCAATGGAAAATTTTGCTTTGTGACCATTACTTTTCCGAGTAACCTCCACTTAAAATTTCGTTTCAATATACAGGGTCTCTATATTAAACGGAAAATTGATTTTAAAGGAGTGCAGCATAAATTTTGTATATTTATTATCTGCAAGAAGAGTCACGATGTATTGTAACATATGAAGTTATAAAATAGCAACTAAGATTTTAATTTAATTTAATTTAATATGACCACTGCAATTTGATCATTCGACCAGGTGGCAGCGGCAGATATCGGATTTCCACAACTAAATGCACTGTCCCTGAATGTTAGAGAATGTAAAATTCCTTATTCTATATCAATAGAGGACATAATCTTTCTATTTGATCATAATATCGTATCTTATACTATTGTATATAATTTCTGGTGTGATTTATAATTTTATTTACACCAAATGAGTGTTAAGTAGATAATATAAATAAATAATAAAGGAATAATATATTATATTATTAGGAATATATATTGCAACCTTTTTGTTCATAAATGGTGGTAGCATAAGCCCTGGAAGAAGGCCGAGGGCGTTACGGATACAGTCGAATACATGAAATCAAGAGAAGACATGGAAGTGAAACTTGTGGGAATTAAAGGCGGTAAGACCTTAAGAAACGAGAATCGGTTTGAAAATGGAAGGAGGAGAAAGTAGAGGCAGTGGAGAGGAAGGGAGGAAACGACGTAAGAAGGGAAAAAGGAGGAGACGATACGAGCGGAATAATCGTCGAAGTAAAAAAGGAGAGGAAATTCGGCAATCGGGGAGAAATCGCATGAGGGGATGTAAGAATATTGGGCGGTAAAAAATGAAGGGGTTTGGAGCGATGGAGCATGAAGAAAGGTTCAAGGGAGGCTAAGAAGCTTTTCCCCGACCCACCGCGGCCCTGCAAACCCCCCGGTGGACTTCCCACGCCTTTGTGAGCGATGGAGAACGGATGCTTTGAGGCGGAATCTTCCCGAAGTCTGATTGGTTGCGACGGAAAAGTGAAGGTCGTAAGGAAAAACAATAGAAAGACGAATTTCCCCGTCTCGTACGCTCGATAAATCACGGAGGATTAAACGGTCGGATGGAAGGTTGGTACGGAATTCTATATAAAATATGATTCCGAATTAGGGAGATATGCTTTTCCACGCGGCTAAGAAAGATTGGATCTCCGCGGAATTTTAATTTTCCCGCAGTATCGGAATTAAGACAATATGAAGACGATCTCTGTGAGTTTCGCGCTCCGTCGAGCCATCGAATCTATTTTGGGTTTGTTGTGGAAATGCGGTGTCCCGAACTAGATCAAGTTCTACCGATCGGGATTTTTAGTTTGTCGATAAGTAATAGAGAGATGCTGTATGGAGCAAAACTATGAGTAGGAATCATTCTAAGCCCAAGTAATTTATCAATCAGTTAGCGGTAATGCCATGTTTATGTGGTGGTTAACGTACTATGACTACAAAATATCGAGTCCAAAACTTGGTTAATGCGTATTTTTCGATTACCGAATGATTACATGAGCCAGAGCGTAATTTAAATTAGTTTCTTCTTAATGATTACCAAAATAATGTTGACCGTAGACTTGATGCATGTAATTTTTAATGTTAACATGATAAAAAATTTCATGGGAAAATTTTACTCAATAAAGCTTCTAATTTACAACGGAAAAGTGTAGATATTATCTTTCTACTACCTAAATACATCATTTTTATTTGTCAAGAATCACTATGCAAATGTATTCAAATATATATTTAATAACCTACAAAAAAATTCTATAAATTTCCACAAGAAATTCCTTGCATACAAAAAACTGTTTATTAAGTAATTTAGATGATTCATTAAGTATGTCAAAATTATTTTTTCTCCATTTTGGCTGAAAACCTTGAAAGAAAAAATAACTCATGATGGATGAAAACAAAGCTCTTTATATAGAATATAATATATGGTATTTTTAACTTTCCAAAGCATATTAATCGATAAAGATTAGATAATAAATCAGTTGTTTCTAAGTAAATAAAAGCAGATATTTGAGGAATGATGATCAAAAATTCATTTCTCATTGCAATCATCGATGTAATACATTTTTAAAACTACACAACACTCGTAACGTTATGGTATATAATTTATGGTTATAGAAAATATACTGTTTATTTACCATTTACTAATACAGCTCTCTGCTAAACATGACAGGAAGAGAAGAGAGAACGCGTGGTTGAACTACTTAAAAATAAATTCGCATCCTTTGTTATTTTTCATCCATTCTGGAGGGCAGCCGCAGGGCGCGTATATTTTAGGCATTGCTCTACAAGCGCACTCTGTTGGAAACGCAGATGTCAGATGACCGTCTGGCATCTATTATCAGCATCCGACGCATTATCGGATTCTTTTAAGCGACTCCCTGCCGATTATCCGTTATCCCCTCCACAGTATACATTCGCTGCCACTGAGTGACTATTCCATTCAACGTAATTTCGAGCGAAATGCGATTTCAGATCCTGCGGTGTTAAAGCTTACCTCTCTCACGCTGAAATGCCTCGCAAAGCCGAATAATTATCATAGAAAAGCGTTGAAGATTCTGATGTTTTTGTTACGTACGGGCGTTGTCTCACCTGCTCTTGTCGCACTCCTACATTAAATGTTTGTTGAATGTTCCATCCCTAAGCTACGGATTATCATATCAAAACGAATCAAATTCACACTTTTTATACTTCTGAAGGAAAATTTTGGCATTCTTAGTCCTAATAATTACTCAAAGCTAGAGAAAGATTACATTCAATTTAATATCTTCTCATTCTTATGTATCCCACACAAACAGGAGAAATTTTTACTGCGTTATTTTTCATTGTTCCTGCTGAACGTGAAATCAAAATGGAGAACATTTAGCTGAACAATTATAAGTTGCTTTTATGATAAAAAAATTATGATTTCTCGTCAAATCTGTATAAAAAGAATATTTTAGTTATGAAAATAGAGTTAAGGGCTGGATAGACTAAGTCAAAGCGAATTTTAGCCAGTATGAATGTTAAGGCTACCGAAGCAAGACTTTCGGAAATTCATTAATTTCACTTAAATGAAAGAAATTAATCGCTAAAATATAGGATGAAATCTGTTCCATCTCATTATTGTTAATCGATATACTTATAATCATAACTATTTACATTATGATTGAAATATCACTTTAACTTTCATAATAGTGTTAATTGTAATCTAATTAACTTCTGTTTAACTTTAATTTACGAAAACTTAACCATTCCATTGGATTTTATCTTATAATCAATGATGAAAAACGCTGTATCATATATATCTCTATGTGATGTGATAAAGCATGTTTTTACGTTATTGACCTAAAGATCGAAAATATTTCAGAAGAAGGACACGTGTATATGGTTAATGGCGAAGGGACGACAAGAACATTATTAACACTCATTTAATCCTTAACTGGAAGCCGCAAATGTACTTCCACAAACCATTGCAATCTTCACACCTGTCTCAAGAGAACTCCGCTCATTCACCCTTTGCCACGCTCGCCTAAGAAGGAAGCCTTTTTCCCGAATATACGAATCCCTTTTGGTCTCCACTTCAGGGGGAGATTACCTCCCATTGAACGCCGTAGACAAAGCGGTACCCGAAAAGGGTATTAACAGGGTATTGAAATAACGAGCCGCACTTCAAACCGGAAACTCGGGATCAGAATTTGTGGACGCCTCACAAAGTGTGCTTTCCGAAGGTGGGAAATATTCGATGTTGCAAAAGGGTGATACCGTCTTCATAAACATCCAACAACTGCCGCCAAAAATAAGGGACACTTAGAGGTACTTTAAAAGACATCTCCACCTGTGAGGTGAGAGCGAAAAGAATGTCGTCAACAGCACTTTCTTTGAAGAGGATGCTTGAATGCATACCTTTCATAAATATCTAATATAAATCACTAAAAAAACCTTTATATTTAACTTCAACTTGCGGAATAGCATATTTTGAATGCTAATTTTGAAGACTATCACAAATAAGCGCAAAGATGATAATTGTTAAAAAATATCTGCATCCTTTTCATTTATCAGGAATTCTCTAAAGACAATTTAGACTAATGATTGCAAAGAGGGCTATGTGATTATATACACTGGACTAATAACTAAATTCAATCCAATCACTGCAATAGATTTTATTTGATTTTGATGATATACGAGCAAAAATAACAAGTAAGATTTAAGCTCTTGCAAACGTTTCTGTCCTAGATATTCTTAGGGATATTTAGAGCCTAAAGATGAGCTGATTAAATACTAAAAATATTTTTATGAGTAAATTTAAGAGATATATCCTAAAAGAATCACAAACAACTTAGTAAAGATTGAGTAAATTGTTTAAATGATAAAAAATCTATCGACAATTTTATCACCAGATTAATAAAAAGCGAAATAACTTACTTTACTATTATTTCAATATATAACATAATTCCATAAGAACTCTTGTTACAAAAGAATGTCATAAGAAGCAGGTTAAGGCCATTGGAAAATTGGATTTCTATGTTAGGAATTCAATCCACAGAATTTTCCAATGCTCTGAATCGTTTTCTTAATTCATTAACGGTACATTACTATTGAAATTAGTATTCCCACGGATTTTTCAAAGGACATAAATATAACTGCATTGATTTAAAATCCAGAATTATTATTATATCCAGTTTATGCATTAGCAGAGAGTACTTCAAACAATACTACCGAGAACCCATAAGCTACAACGTACCTACCACTCAAAAAAATCCAACGTCCATGGAAGTTGATGTAAAGAAACCCTACGCATCCCTTTTATTAACAGAAACTCGATAAAAACGGTGCGGAATGAAAGAAGGTTCGCGAACAGAAAGAACTTCATCCCTCCAAGGGAGAGGAGCAGCGGGATTCTAAGAAATAAGAAGCACCGAATTACTTGGGCTTGGAGGGACTTCAATGAGCGCATCACAAAGGAACCTGCATCTCTCTTAGAGAATAGCCTTCTGCGATTAATGAAGAGGGTCATCGGGATAGCCGATCTGTCACGATTACAATGACCTATTTCAACGAGAAAAATGTTAATATTCCTCTCAATAATGTATTACTGGATTGACCACGATGGATAAACTCCAGGAGTCATAAAACCCAGGAGTATCTTCTGACTTATTTATTCATTTTTCCAGCGTTTTGAGGAAGCATAGGTTAAATATGTCCATAATGGAATTTCAAATTTATCTAAATGAATCACAACGAATATTAGTTAAATAATAACAAACCTAAAAAATTTACTATAAATTTATACAGAAAAAGTCACGATAAACGATGGTCAACTTTCCGTCCTATCAAAATGCGTTTATAGATGGATCTATATTTAGCATATGGAATATTTTATTTATTTTGAACAATTTTTCAATATAAAATTTCACGAGACTTAAAATAAATATATTTCCCAAATATTGAATGATTATTTTGCTAGTTTATGATATGAAACGTACGATAAATATTTGCTAAGAGAGCCTTGAGCTAAATAGCTTGCAATTTTTGTAAATCGGATGTTCCAAAGTATAAGTTTCAAAAGCTATATTTATCTCTTGACTGAATAGTAGAAAGTATGAAAAAATTAATTTAATTTATTTTAATTTTCTCAAAATTTTCACTCAAATTTCAATGAAGCATTATTAAATACATTTTAATTTTTTAAGTGGAATAAGCAATCATTAAAGCTTCTTTAAAATAGAAAACGTGCACCACGATTAAATTTATTCATCAAGGAAAACATTTTAAATATTTAAATGTTTTATCACTAAGAACTTTCAACATTAATATCCAAGAATATTTTAAATGAACGAGGGGTAAATATAAAATTTCAGTAAGCATTACTACATTTGCTTCAACATATGAAATGTAGTCGTTAGCTTTTATCATCACGATGAGCCACAACTACATCTGAGACCCTGAATACATCTTCTGATAGACATGGAGGCCACGGGACCCATCCGAACCCATTTCGCAGCGGAAAAACCTAAAAACCTGGAGAGCGACGGAAAATGGCAATCTGCGTATCTCGCGGTCTCGCTTATTCACCGAGACGTGTTGCATATATGGACACCTGGTCATCAAACGGCCTCCGTAAATCCCTAGAGCAATGTATCTCCCCACCCATTCTCCCCGCAGATTTGAATTTATACGAGGCTGTCTTGTCCCCTGATTGGCGGATTCGTCGATTGCGTCAGACGTGACGTGGGTGACGCGTAAGAGGGACCGTAGCATTTCCATATGGGGGTGACCCATCCTATTTTGCTGGGCCGGACGAGCGGAGTGGGGATTTCCCCGGAGGATCTGAAAATGGGGAACGACAGTCACTTTTTGAATGGAAAATATGACGAGAGAAGTTCGCGGTTGATGTAGGACATTTTCCTAGGAAATATTATCCTAGCGTGTCCTAATCAGAGGGACTGTATTAATCATGTCGTAGGACCACTACATCTTAGGTGGTTGTTCTGATATCGTATTTTGCGATAAAAATGGATTCATTCGGTCAAACACTCTGAAGAAAGTATTCTAATATGCCATTAAATTTAAAATCTATTACTGCTCACCGAAGATATATAATCTACATTGTTTTAATCCTCGAAAAGGTTCTTTAATGAAATTTTCGTCTGTTTCTTTAGATTATAGTAATTTCTTAAAAATAATTTCTGGATTTTGTTGATCACCGATAAAACCGATCTCCTACAATTTAAACTACAAAATATTTCAGAATATGTTAGTATATAATTCTCTCTTAATCGATGCAATTTTATTTTTCATCATTCTGGAGGTTGACTTGAAATGAAAAGTTTCATACTCGATACAGTTTTTATAATATTCCGACATCTAATGATTAAAAGTTACCCTAAATTGAAATTAAGGAAATGGGAAGAAAACAGTTAAGAAATATAATTAGAAAATATATCAAAATATTGCACTACATCATGAATATGCACAACTCTTTTTAAACAGAATACAGTGGTTGATGAAAACACTAAATAAGAGTAATAAAGATGAAAAGAGCGCAATTCAATCTTAAAGTTTGTTCTAGGTACTTAAACTTCAAGAGATAAGAAAATGAACTCAGAACTTTGGAAATTATTCAATAAATAACACGAAAATTCATTCTTTAATCAATATTTAGCCAAGCAATCGATTTATACTATAAATTGAAGCAGAACGTTTTCTTCAATCATCAAAAAACAAATATATAGTAGGATTTAACGATTAATTTTTTCTACGGGAAGAAATAAATACATAATAAATTCAAACTATAGAAGCGATTGTATTTGCGGGAAGTTTACCAAATCATACGGCGTTCTACAATCAATTTTATATCTTCCTAAAAAAATTCTCTTCCCATATGGGCTCATCTCCTGACAATTGCATCATAAATATATTCCACCGATTAGGTTCCGCGGCTCTACTATTTTACATCCGAACAAATGTTTGACAAACGATTGGAGCATCTGCTACACCGAATTTATTTGCTCCCAAAATTCCATCGTCTGACCGTTCCCGGAAATACATGATTTACGAAGACGCCAACACAAACAGAAATAAATCCAAGCGAAAGGGGTGACAGCAAACGAATTCGAGAGATTTCCTTCCACAGCCAATTTTCCACATTTGTTCAGCGTTACTGATTGACTTCTGGAATAACTGAGCCCCGCAGTTTCCCACAATGCTCCTCTCTTAATTGGCCCGTTCTCGCCTTGTTATTGCCAACCTTTAAACGCCCATTTCTCCTTATCTCTTGATATTTTCCTCTTCGCATTCCTTCCGAAACATCAATGCTTTAATTCAGGGTCTCCCTTCACATTCACGACCGAATCTAGTCAATCGTTCCACGTCAATACAATTCCGAACGGAAAATTCCGTTCCAAAATTCGCGATGAAACCTCTAGGCTTCGTATAACCTAATATGCGATTCAATGCCAAATTTTTTGAGTGAAGAGTCCTACTTAGAATCAAAAGTACTTGGTTGTTTCGGATATTCGTTTGGAATAATTTTATAAACTTTATAACTGGCTCAATATAAGTGTTAATCAAATTCATTCTCTTTAAACTTACACTATTAGACTTCAGTATTTATCTAAAGGTAATTATAACTTATTTTGTTTTTTATTTCAAAGTTTTATTGTATATATTCGTCAAAAATAAGTCTTAAATAGATCATTAAGAAGTTATGAGTTTATAACATTAATCATTGCTTTTTTATGGTAAAATCTAATTGAGGATACTAATAAGTATTGTACTGTCTTTAACTGAAACCTTTACTGAACAATAACGAATGAACAATTCAAAAAGAGAACGTGATTTTTTCTACTGATTACTGATGGTAAAATTGATAGACTGAAACAATAAAACACGTAATAAAATCTAATTTCGCTTAATTTCTACATTAAAGACAGTCAGAAGACAAATATCTCAAAAATATTAATGGGATTTAAAGGGGTTTTTAGATTATAATCCTTGTAAATCAAAGCTAAAATCCTCGTTTCTTCAGCAATAAAAAATATGAATCAATCTACTGAAAATACAGCAAATGTAAACTGTTCACTCACAATGATTATAATTTCCAGAGAAGACAATCTTATTTCAGCATGCGAGTTCTACCAATAATAATTTAGGAAAGGCAGTTTGATTCGTACTCAATCCTCCCTAGAACACCACCACGCAGAATTAATGACTTTGATTTAATGACATAAATATCATCATTCTCTCACTCATTATATTACTATGCAGCAAATCCATTTTTGTGTTAATGGGATAAACTCGAATGTCAACTTGGCATTCTTCCATTCTCCAGATATCCAACCTTTCCTCAGAACGCACTGCATCCACCCAATTAAGGGGTAATCGGATCAGAAGGGGTATTCTCTTCGTCTTGGGAGCATTTCAATCCAACCTCACGTTTCTTGACACCTCATCTCAGCACCTATTTTCAACTTCGGAACCTTCTTTCCTCTCCTTAATCTTATCATCATCATCTTGCGTTAATTTCTGGAGCTGATTGATCCTCTGCAGTGGTTCCTCTTTCTCTTCCATGTTTACCCTCTGCCATTTACCCAACAAACACACCCCTCCTCCTCTATAACCCATCCTCTGCTCTCGAGATGAAATTTTGGATCGATTCCTACTGATTTCCTATAAGCCTATATTAGTATATTACTAAATTAGTCGATGATACATCATTTGCAATTTACTCTTATTTGAGATTTTTAAATCATTGCCTCATAATAACTGAGTTCAATTTTATTGAAATTCTGAAATTATGTAATGAATCGTAAGTATGGTTTTCATGAAATGCAATGAATATAATGCCTTTTTAGAAATAAATTATAATATATCATGAAAATTACCAATGAGGAAATGAATGAACCATTTTATTGACGAATCACGAAAGCAATCACATTAAGGTAGATTTAAGAGCTTTATTGACTTGTTTATTATAACTAAGTACCCATAGAAACAAACTATCAATGGTTAATTTCCAATGTATTACTGTCCTTAAACGTTATAAATATCCTTGAAATTTTAGATATGAGGAAATACAGCATACTGAAATCCTTTCTTGTTGTGCTCTATTACTAATTACCTCCTTATAGCAGCTTTATCAAGAAAGTATAATTTGTATATGGAAATACTTTCCTTATTTTAATTATATTTATTTTCTTTGACCTAAAATTTTTACTTCATTATTTTGACATTTCTGACATTTAATCTGATCAAGGTCGCGGTAATAAATAGCTTTTGATATTAAAATCAATTATGAAGAGATAAATTATAAAAATAAACTTTTTAAGGGTTATTGTAATTTAAAAAGGAAGAATATTTTAATGTGTTAAGAGACTTAATCATGCGGTGAAAACAAGGGGTATCTAAGGCAACAATAATCGACAAATTATTCTTCCGATACAAGTCAAACACATCGATTTTGTTTTTTCCCAATAAATCGAGAACAATAATCGAATTTTAAACTTGATCAGGCGTTAAATTAGCCCCTTTCTTAATTCCTCAATGTAAAGAACGAGGCAAAAGTGCCAGTAATGGTGGCTCCTCATTCATCATGGAGCAGCCAAACGTCGGAGCATCTTCGCAACACGCCGTCTTCCAATTCCTTCCGAAAACCAAACACCCTTTCAGCGACACCCCCGCTCTCCTAAATTAACTCTGGAAATTCATTTTCCGCTTGTTTGGCGAACCCACTCGCCTGTATAGAGAGGTGTGGACTGGAGAGAGTGTGTGAAGTCGGGAAAAGGGATGATAACAAAGGAAGTCCTGGAGGGTACGCCACTGGAAGATGAGAAATAGACAAAGCACTTGGCTGGAGTGGGGATATTTATCAGCCAACTCTTTTAAGTTTTTGGGGAACAGGTAAAAAGAGTTTACGTTTGGAAAAATTTGTATGTCGCGCTTTAAAAAAGCGGAAGTTTTGAATAAAGATTCCTCCGTCTCCATGAAAAAATTAAAGAGCATAATATCTGTAATTATTTTAGAATATTATAATAAAATTCAGCAAAAATAATTAATTGTATCAAATTTATTCCTGGAGTACGTATATGAAAAAAGGGAATTCATTCCTCACATATTATTTACCGTAAGTTATCAATCCCGAGAGCTAACTATTAAAGTAGTACGTAATTACAGATATTCACTCAAATAAATGCATCTGTTATATATTTCAGGAAATATTACTTAAAACCTATCCTCATAGGTGTCGTATTCATTAACTGAGCATACTAAAGTAAAATCTTAAATCTATTAACTACAATTCGACTGTGCGGGTTATAGTATGTTACATACTACCAACATATGGACAAATTTATAAATGTATATTTTTGCAAACAGACTGAAAATAGTTAAAAAATTGAAATTCCCGAAATTTTTTCTAAATAAAGCGTATAATTAAAGAGAAAAAATCTATTGCATTTAATATATAATTAAGATGTTTCAGAGTAAAGGAAGAGGCTATTTGGTCAAGTAAAATCTAATCCATAAATTGAATTATATAGTACAGAGGATCAGGGAGGGTGGTCCTATTTCACATCTCACGTGATTTCATAAACACCATAGATAGCAGCATAAACATGAATCGAAAATTAAAGTACAAAACCGGAATCTAGAAGACGTCGTTGAATGTTTAACCCTTCGAAATTGCACGTCGAATGAGAAGAAATTGACTCAAAAGCGCTGATTTTAGTGGAAATACAGGAAAACGTGTCAAAAATCTCAGACTTTTGCGAGTAACATAAAATAATAAACTGGAAAATTCGTCGCCATTTCCAATTTTATGCAAATTACCTCCTTTTAGATCATCTAAACTTCTAACTATTTCATGAAATATAAAGGTTTTGGGTGCTGAAATTTAATCAAGATTAATTGATTAATAATTCATTTCTAACTAAATCCTACCTTTAAATGTAAATATAGGTAATGAAGTATGTTGATAGATATTTTCATATTCCTCTATAATATCTAAATATAAATATGAATGATCATTGCATCGAATTAATTTTATCAAATAATGTTCATATTTATTTATATATATTGATATAAATATGTCTATTTAAAAAATCCGTCGTTTATTAGTGGCATACTAATAATAACATTATCCATTCCCGTCTTTGTGAATTGCAATATAGTTTCGACATTCCACCTTTATAAAAAATGTCCAGAGGAATTTTAATTTTGTAATAATTATATGAAAATTTAGTTATCAATACTTGACATTATTCCCATCGCAGTACGTACTTTTCATTCTCCTATATCATGAATAAAATTCCCATTTTTGATATGCTCAGAAAGGAATGCTCCCTTCTGGACACAGTAATTATTTCGTTAGAGAATTGAAAACATTATTAATTAACTCTTAATCTCTTTTGAAGGCTAATTAAGGGGGGATTTTCAAACAACACTTATTTAATTTCTAAGCGAATGCTTACTCGATACTTCGCCTTCAGTACATCTCACAGTTTGCTCCGGGGGCTTGCTGCTTTACAAAGAGTCCATATCCATGCGTAAGTTCACTTGCTTTGGACATCCAAATTTTCTTCCCAAATTAACGAAACTCCTTTAGTGAGCAACAATACAAAGTAGCATCCACTCGAGCGTAGATTCTCATTGAATCTGAACGATTAGCACAACTAATTTACTGTCGGAGTTCATATCAGAAGAGAGGCAAAATTCCTCAAAGGTAGGGCAAAGAAAAAACTGAATCCTTTACATCCGACAATTGTACTCAAAAAGGATAAGAAATTATAATGCGGACTCTGAAGAGTATAAACACAAAGAGAGCATCAATGGACCGCATCATGGGAAGGGGAGCCAGGAGCAGTATTCGCATCGTGTTCATGACAGGAGCAGACAGCATCCATTGGAAGAGAGAGGAGCATATCATCCATCACTGCCAACATGAACCCACTTCCGTTTCTTTCCTTCTTTGGCTGGGGGTTGAATTTCGATTGATATTACGGAGAAGTTGGATGCCACGAGAGAACTAAATAAGGGCATCATCCCAATTAACACGATGTTTAAAAAGGTTCGTTATAGAAAAGATACGATGAAATTAATATCGTTAACAATCCACAGAATTAATTTGATTAAAATGAACTGCTCTTAGTTATACTTATAGATACAGAAGTGAGCTCAAATTGGAATTGTTAATTTTAAGAAAATTTCAAGGAAAAATTAGCAATTATTGAACATTAATTAATTAAATTAATTATTAATTTAATCAACAACATTCTAGGGTAGAAATAACTGTATATTTTTATAATAAATTGCAAAATTGCGTTTTAATAAGGCTTCAATTGCCATCAATTTAGAATATAGCTTCTTCCTCCATAACTTTAAATATTATCTATAAACCTAGTATCGATTTCATAAGGAAGAACAAGAAGCGTTATTAACTAGAACGGTATAATACATTTCAGTCCTTTTTAACAGATATATACACATATATATCTATGGATACTGAACTTAAACGATTATATTCCACTTAAGGAATCATAAAGAAGAAAGAGTAAAAAAGGTAATTCACTTCTTATTTGTTATATCTACAAGTCCATCGTCTAAAAGGCTTCCAACAACTTATCAACGCAATAAAGAATTATTGGTAATGATATCCTATTAAGAACAGTTTACTTTCCGCAATTCTTCCGCATCTCACATAACTCATTTCTTTGGGCACATAAATTTCCTTAAATAGTCCCCTCTTTGATACGGATTCCTTCGTCGAAGCCGAGAAAAGAGCAATATTTCCCTCTTACAATCCTATTTTCTCCATCTTACGAATTAAATACGCACAGCCGTGGAAAGGCAATCGGAGCGAAAGAGCGACTTTGGAAAGTGGTCGGGGAATATAAGGAAAGATTATTTGGAAGATAAGGTGGGGGAGAGATAACGCTGTTTCTCCCTTCGCCACTTTTGTGAAGAGTTTAAGATCCTCCGAAAAGGTGCTTTCCGCTCGAAACTCACCTCCGCGAATGAATTCGGAGTAATTTTCCTTGTTGCAAATTTCCTCTTTTTACGTATTAAACGACGACTCATTCCCGTGGATACGAGGCGAGGAATAGGTTACCATGGTGAGGTACGATTCGGAATTAGAACACTATTTTAAGTCTTAAGAAAATAACAAAAAACACTGAATACGAAAATATCATATCTAAATTAACATGTGCTGAATTCGCGTTTGAATTGAAATAATTGTGCTTATAATATCATTAATATCTTCATCGGACTTGAAATTTAAAATGTATGTAAAATAAAAAATATGTATATTATTTTAAATATTGTTGCTTTAATTTTTTACTTTACTATCTAATTTATTGCTATTTTTCTTCGAACTACATGAGAAAACTGAAAACGTCTACTAATAAAAATGCGAGCTATTTATTCTTAGAGTTGGTGTTGCTATTCTGATATTGAAAATATTATATATGGGAAGATAAAAGTAATAAGGTATAAATATATTGTATGCATAAAATATTTACTTTAATAATGAAGGTCATGTATGCTATATTGCAGAAACGTTTCTTGAGTGCTAAAAATACATTTTAACTTCCAAATTGGAGAACGTTAAAAAGACTATCAATAAATATATTACTATAGAAGAATGAAATTAAAAGAGAAAATTTATCTATTACTCAGAATTGTTACTTTATTGGTTAAATTAGTGATGAAGTGCCCTCAACGTTTAACACATTGAAAATGGTACGGGTGGGGAATAAAGTTGGCTGAAGAATCATATTTAATTTAAATTCTACCCTTTCAATTTTTATAGGACATAGTTACACTCAAGCTACCACCTTTCATTTTATTTTACATCGGCATTCACTCCAAATTCAAGCCACGAGTGCAGAAAATCTAGGCAAAGCATTCTTTGTAGTCGAATTACAAGTCTCTACGTCATAAAAAGCGTTGTAACCCCAGGCGTTTAATATATATTGGCCATCAAGAGCAATACGCTAATAAAACACTCCCGAAAAGCCACGCACTCATCGCACGCATTATAGACTTCAAAAAGGCACGTGAAAATAAAACCCTCAATAGCAGCGATCGAAAAAAAAGACCCGCAATTAAAAAGCCGGAAATGTTTGATCTCGGAAGACAAGACAAAGTATTAGCAAGTAATTGTCGGAGAGCGGCGCCTTTCGTGACCGACAAAAAAAGCACGCCGGCACGCGCAAATACGCACGCGTTCACGAAATTAAAGCACCGCAATCGACAGCGCCATCTATAGAGGGCGCGCAGTCCGCGTCGTTCCTTTCACTACCACCGTCGATGCCGTTTCACTTATCGCCTTGCCCCCCTCTCCTTTCGGCGAAAGCGTCGGTAGAACGATGAGACAATACCTTCCCCTTTTTCTCCTTTTTCGGCAGTCTGCAGATTGCAGTCGCGCACAAAAGACTTCGGCGAGACAGTTGTAAGGTGCGCGCGCACGAACAAAAAACGATCTAGCGCGAATCGCTAAGGGAATTAGCGCGAACGTACTGAAGGGATCGCGTCACAATGGTCGCGTCGGCATTATTGCGTCTTTGGGCCATTGTTGGGCAGAGAAAGACCGGGATCGGGTTGGAGGGGGGGGGGGGTGGGAATGATTAAGAGCGAATTTTCGAATGCTCTCTTCCTGTTAATCTTCTATTAGAGTCAACCGACGAGGGTCCGTAGCATCGCACTTCCTGCACGTTAAACACCACTCGAGCCATCGAGGATTTGATAGTGGATTCATGCCCTCTTTTTCGATTGTGATAGTACTTCGGAATCGTAGCAATTTTTCACGAATCTATCCTCGTGTATGCCTCGCAAAAATTGATGAAGAGAATGTAAGATCTCTTGAAATAAATTTAAGTAATTCATTTCAAAAATTAGCGATGACATGAGTACATAATTACTTAATTTTACTTAAAATTACTTTTAATAAACATACAAGTATATGTTTATAATAGTATTTGTGGATTTGAAGCAAACAAAAAACAAGTACTGCTCTTAATTCCTTATTATGCTGAAAAACATTAAAGTAGTGGAATTCAATTCTATGTTAATGTATGTATGTAAACTAGTTGCTTCTATTCCATGATAAAGTAAATAAGGTATTAAAATAAATATTATTTTAACTGCATCACAAACATTATATAAAATACTATGCATTAGACTAAGTTTTTAGACCACTATGAGGCTAGATGACGCAAAATGTATAGAGTACACATATTCCTTTAAAAGTATAAAAATTATAAGAAACAAATTTCACATGAAAGAGAAAGTACAGTATGAAGAAGTAAGGCTAAGGAATAATAACTTTCCATATACAACCTGAGGTAAGATAAACTCAGAAGGTGAAGGGAAAGGAAACCTCCCGTAACTTGGTAAATATTTGAGGGACGTAGCTGATTTTAAATTTATGGGTGGATGAGTTTCATTAGAACACAAAGCTACTATTAGGAACTATTAAATATAATCGATAAATAATATTATAAAGTCGAAGAAACCCTAACAAAATTGTTCTATATCCTTATTAGCCTTGATTTCAAATTCTTTTTGAATAATTTAAAAATATTCTCTTAGTTTATAAATATTACACTTTTAAATATTCCTATTGTGCATAAAAACATCAAACTATAATCATAAATAAAGAATATTACTATGTTGAAATAATAATTTCAGCTTTTAAATATGGTAATAACTTAATTATAAAGTACATTATTACCTTCAAATTGCTAACTTAACCAAGGAAGCTTCAAATTTCAAATGCTCGGCATATCAAATTGGATTTCATATTTACCTGACTATATATATGTATATTAGTTTCAGGGAATAAATATATTATTTTATCGCATAACATGAATCGCCAGTAAAATTTATATTACTAAATATTTATGGAATCAATTTTGATAAATAAGGAATGGGATAAAGTCTATATAGTCTACTATTAATTTATTAACCTAATTGAACAAAACAACAATATTTAAGTTTCCGTAACCTTTCAACATCTTTGTGTTACTCCGTATCCAAGGTGAATAAAGGTGGATGGGGGAAGTTGGCAACAGAAAGAGGATGTTGTGGAAGAACTGTCAACAGGGACACTCTCAGATGTTAAACTGTCGAGATAAATTCCCTTTAAATTTAAAACTAATTTGATAAGGGCTGTTAGTCCAAGTGTGAGCTGGTGCTGTTTCCGAAGGTATGCAAGGGGTGTCGAGGGTGCTCATTGGTGCGTGGTGCCATTTGCAGTAGACGCATTCAGAAGGGAGATGGTGCCCAGATAAAAGAAAGAATGGGGAATGCAAAAACCCCTGATTCACCTGTGAAATACAGATTATTATATTATCGGAATAGGTTCAGAAATGATTTAACTCAGTATTACAGAAAGGGTTATAAATTTATCTAAAGTGTTTTTTAAGAAAGTGAAGAAAGGAGTAATAAACATTTATTTTCTGGTTGTGATAATTTATCAAACAAAAATCGAGCAATTAATTTTCTTTTGTAATTTAAATCAGATTTCTTTCATTCTATGATTCCTTAAAAAAACACAGAATTATATAAATACAATATTCTAACCATAATTAAGTTTATATTCAAGCAAATAATGCAAAAAGAGAGCCAGAAAAATTAGTTACTATTTTCTATTCAAGCAAAATAATTCAATTGATAAATTAGTGACCATTTTTCTGGCTAATCAACAATAAAATTGTTCATTCATTTCCATTTAGATCGACATCCCTTTATAAATCTAATTATTATCAGATGCTTTTCTGCTTTTTATTCTTGTTATCCAATTCAGAATATAAATCAATAATATCGGCAAATTATTTTTGCGCTATTGATTTTATACACGTTCCTTCTCGCTTCTGCTACGTAAGAAAAATTCCAAATTATCCTAAAGATTATGCAACACGCAACTCTCCCTCATTACTCATATACGAGGAGAGGGAAATTTACCCAAGTAATATAGAAATGAATATAGTTTTACAATTCTATCACAGTAGTATTTTCATAATTTCCTATTTTGAAATGAGTAATTTTCTATCTCTTGTAAAGAATAAAGAGAAAAGCAGTAAAAGGGAAGTAAATGGGAGAATCGAAGGAAAGGGGGGAAGGGAAGAATTGAGGGGGAGGCAAAGTAAGAAGAGGAAATGACGTAAGAGATGGAAAATGTCTCCGAGGAAGTTCCGACTAAACGGAATAATGTGAAACATTTCTTCCTCCTTTTACACTCGGTTGCTTATTCTAACTTTGCGTCTACAGAACTTTTCGAAATTAATTATGGGAACATTAGGTGGAATGACGATCCCAAACAGAGGCTTTCGAAGCAATTTCGACAACGGAGATTTTTGAAAACAAACTCTCACCTTGTTCAAAGACAACGGTGCTTAAGCAATTTGGAATTAAAGAGACACTCGAATCTGCAACTGTTTATGTTCCTTTAGTTTGCACTAGAATTTTGCTGTGCTATTTTTATTAAGGCTGTAATGTTGCTTCCCGTACAGATTGATTCACGTTTTCTACAAGATTAAAAAGTTAATAAATATTTTAAAGTATTGTTTTTTAGAAATATAATCTACTTTCATTATTTGTAACTTGTTTACTTTAAACATAGCTTCGACTTTGGATGTTTATAAAATATTTTTATGAGTTTAGATTCATTTTGCTTATATTCAATGGGAATTCTTTTGTATTTCTAAAAGTATCGTTCATCATAAAAGCAATAATGTTGACAAGAAACGAAGATAACGGTTTAATAAAGATTCACAAAATTTTCTATCAACCTAATTTCTTCAGCTTAATTTATCTGTATAACAGTCTAAAATCGAAAAAGAGAATAAATTTATATTACTTCTCATGTGAGACAACTAATTCACTCATCCAATAAGTCTGGTAGTATTGTAATTTTGATAAACAGACGGTGTTAGTACACAACCTAGCGTACCATTATTACAAATGGAAGCATGGTTCTGCTCATATAGAAGACCTCAAACAATAATATATTATTTACTTACTTATTCCGATACATAAACAATTTAAATTTATAATATATATCAAATGATGGATGAGAAAGTAATTTTGATTGAAGAAATACATAGTTCTGAACAATGTACAAAATCATTATCTATGAAACTATAAATATATTGAAATTAATAATTATCTTTCACTCCCTTATGACTAACCTCTAAAGGAAACAAGAAACAGCTACCAAATTGTACTCACATATTTCAATCGAAAATTTTCACTTTGAATGAAATTTGTTGAAAATATATAATTGCTGATTAGAGCAATATCGCACTAAACTTTCCAGGGATTCAGAATTCCTGCATCTCCAAGAAACGCACTCAAGTAAAGAACTTATTATGATTCAGTAACTAAGACGGAAAATGTATCCAAGTTTCTTGCATACCATTCCGTTGACGCCATTTAAAGTGTGTTGGAAAGATACAAACTGTATCTCGACTCAGACTGATATATTGAAGAAAAGGGAAGATTTCCGACAACATCCAGATTCGAAGACACATTCTGAATTCGCATCGTTCGTATGAATCTCTTTTGAAGTTACGGTAATACGATTAAATGAGAAATGAAGAGGAAATGAGGCGAACATCAGAAGATGACGGTTTTTGTACTAATTATTTCATGCGGTAATCAAGGGAGACATCTCTAGGAGAAGATCATATGCTCGTTTCAGTTATTGATCTCGAACTCTGTAAAATACGTCTTCAAAATGAGTAAGGGGGCGAGTGAATGTGTGTACTGTATATCTTCATGCTAACTTTTAAAGGATAGTCATCCAATTTAATACGTACGAATGATTCCTCTAATTATGGGTAAGCATGTTCAAACTTCTTAAACAAAATGGTTAAACTGAAGTTTCTGTTGCACTCTGTTACTTGCATTTATTTCAGGTTAAAAATAAATAATATTAATTCACGCGTATGATCTTGAATAAAATTCGATTCTTTTAGCTGAGAGTAAATACACTTTTTAACATTTAAATGAAAGTAATTAGAGGTTAATCAAGCACGAAAGATCCAAGTAAATAGACGAAAAATTAATCAATGATCTTGGAAATTAAAACCATTAAAGCAAGGAATCCATACTTAGCTTTACCGTTTCATAATGTATTAAAAATGGTACTAATGAGATAATGAATTTCTCCCTATAATACATAAATAAATTTATATATATCATAAATAAACATTATTATTTACAGTGCAGTGATTTGATTTATCGAATTGATTCTTAACATGAACATTTAAAGTGGAAAAAAATACCTCTTTATTACTGAGAAAGGGAAATATGAGCAAATCTTAAGACGTACGTTTTTCATGGACCAAGACTTGAACCATTTGATTAGAAATGGTAATTCAAGAAGTATTAATTTTGATACAAGATGAATTATTGATTTTCGGATACTTTAACAAGCTGCGTAGTACTCATAGAAGGAAGTGGCGGAGTATTTTAGTATATGTAAACGATATGGAATTAGAAAAAGGGACATATGACTTCTGTCAGCATTAAGAAAACCTCTGGATTATAACAAACGAGAATTTAACGGTTGTAAAAAGGAATCGAACCCAGGTCTTTACCTTTCTTAAACCACATAATTGAGCAACGAAAACATACCATCAGTTGGGTTTCTTGCAGGGGTGGTAAAAATGATAAGCTGATGTAACACCTACCATCTCTCCCTTGACAACCCTTTTACACTCCAAACAAGTAATTTCAGAGACGCCTTTATCCAATTTGGTTGGAAGTTTGCAACTTCGAGACTCCTGATTATGAAGGGGAAGGTCACCGGAGCATCTTGATACTTGATGGGAGCTCAAAGACACGACGAACTTTTGTTTAAATGAAAGGTTAAACTGGTACTCCGCGGTTTGAACTTTCAGAGTGCCTTTCACAAGCAAACCATGTTGTTTGTCTCTTTCCATGTCAACCGGAGACATTTAATTATTTCTCTCTTTCAACTCTTTTAATGAACACCTGTCACGTTTCGGGTGAATGGAAGGATTCGTTTATTTCCAAAGGAGCTTTCTTTCTGCGGAATTAATTCGTTCTTTACGCCACCGAGTTTTTGTGGAATTGTGAATGGATACTTAGTCTGTTTTTGAAAGCATTGCGTGAGATCAGTATTTCACTCGATTCAATTTAAAATTTGAAGTGAATTTTTACGAAACACTAAGAATACTACTTATAAAAATGTACCGAGGGACAATTTTCAAATTCTGGTTTAATAAAACGATTTTAAAATGAACATGAAAAGAATTTTGTCTTGACAAAAAGTCTCCATATATTATTCAACGTTACCTGAAAGAGTTCTGTTTAAATTATTTTAACACAAAACACAACTATTTGAACACAAAAAGAATTTTGTCTTGGCAAAAAGTCTCAATATATTATTCAACGATAACGGAAAGATTTCTGTTAAATTATTTTAAAAAATTAAAAACTTATTATAGAATACAATTACAGAAATTAGACACATTATAAAATTATATTTAGAGTACAAAATTACGATTATTTAGATGAAAATTAAAGGGACATATTAATGGTAAAAAACAGCAAAAAAGAATATAAATTGTTTGACAGTGGATTATCTAAATATTACCCAATGAAAATGTAGTAATGTAAATATATTATATAGATGAAGGCATTCTAGTATTAAGACATAATATCATTAGGCACGCTCAAATAGTTGGTAATGAGAGATAGTTCCATGATTAATATAGTAAAGACTGGAGTAATTATTAATTGTAATTAACATTGGAGTAAATTATAATAAGTATCAGTCAAAACTATAAGCAATAACTAAGAATTTCTCGTTATTCTTTTTCGTATTTTCTTTACATAAGAATTTAATTCCGAACACCTTTTGAAATTACTTTAATAAAACGTACGACACCCACTTGCTATACATAAAAAACTATGTGAAAAGGGATGAATGTTAAAATCAAAAACATACAAGAACTCTTCCCTGATAATGTTCCCGTACCTATCAAAGATATCCGCGGAAATATCCGTCGAATAAAAGGACAAAAGGGAGACAGAAGAAGTCTAAGGAATTCCCAGTGAGAGTAGAAATCACTCTGTCGAAGAAGATAAAAATTAAAATGAATAATGGGCGGTTTGCGGGGTCTTTCAGAGGATAAGAAATAAAACGAAATATATATTCAGGTCAAGGCGCTCTGCAGAGGAACGGTTCCATCCTCCAGAAGAAGGGATGCGGAAAAAGGGAGAGAGATTATAGAGGGGAAATAAGTGTATCGAATAACGAATGAAAGCTCTGGATGCTTCCTTTGGATTCCTTAAACGAATGAGCAGAGACATCTACAGCGAGCATGCCGCTTTTCGTAACTAGGGCTCTCGAATTACGTAACAAATGAATATTTATTTATCGTACACGATTTTATGCTGAAACTATGTAAAGTAAAACCTTAACTCGAGTAAAATAATTAATTAACTTTATAAAAGAAAAAACCATGTTCAAAGAAAACTGAAATTATTTCTTACAATCTTCTACATTATTGATAATTAATGGAGGCAATAATACAGGTAAATTTAACGTTCCTTTCAATAATTTTTAAATAGGTAATATTTAACATATCTTTCGAAAAATAAATAAAATTATTACCTGTATTTTAGTCATTCATTTATAAAATGAATCTTTGTGATGTTACTGATACTATTGGAGTATTAGATATGCTAAAATATTTTTGATTAACTTACTAAATGAATTAATATTGAATTAATTGATATTATCTTCCCGCAAACAATTGCAAATATTACCAAACGACGAGTTCCATGAAAATATATTTTCTCATTTATTTCGCTTAAATAAACTATTTATAGCTGGATTAAGCTCCCTCACCTCAAAGATTACTTCTATTTACCTATTAAATCTCATTTTCATCTCCGATGCTAGATTAAAGTTTCCAAAAGCATTCGGAACTGATAGAATTCATGCATTAATTAGTCATTTATTCAGTATTTCGGTGTCATCAGTGTAATCATCTACATAGATTTAGTTTACGAAGTTATACGTAATAAGACGAGATTTACATATCCAAAACCTCTATTCCCCCTTTGTGAGTATGATCTGCATGTTGCCCACTCTCTACGGATATAATCCTTCTTATTATATTAACTGCACCGAAATCTCTCTTAGAATAAATGTACGATACGATGCATGCACTCCCTGTACTTACACAAACAAACGTATGGGGATTTGTGAGCGAAATATACGGGTCACGACGGCCATAGTGGGGGGGAGAAGTGCGGGGGAGCAAGATAAGGGGGACTTTTTAATGGAATTTAGGGCCGACGAGGAAGATACTAAAAAGGCGAGCGTGTAACGCATTGTTGATTTAAAAGGAGGGTTTAGATACATACATGATTGATTTTTATGGGGGAGAGTCCATTATTCCTGTTCTTGTTACCTTAGATAAGCGAGCATTTTAGAAGCCATTTATGGGAATAATGCTGACTGTGATTTCTGATGCTTTTCGTATCTGAAAGAATGTTTCCCATTTTTTCAACACAATGGCACTCGAAAAATAGCTTCTCAAGAATTCGAAATACTCATTGCTATATATATTACTATTAGATAAAATGTGTTAAGAGGATAATTTTTCCTTTTGAACATTTTTAGTTATGAAATCGAATTCGTCCTCGAGTATCGTTTGATGACACGATAAAACATGTGCGTTAATGTCTATCGTACTGTAAAATTCATGAATAACTCTACTTTGTAAAAGGGTTTATTTTGGAAGCTATGAATTCCTGTAACTGTAGAGTATGTTCAGAATATATACAATATGCAGTTTAATCATTGAATCAGTCTTACTTTGCAAAACGCTTGTAGTTATCGTTTAGCGTAATGTATTTCACTACGGCGAAGCATTGTCCAAAGTTTATTTAAGTAGAACATAAACAAGTGTATTAGAGCATACATCAAGTAAACTGATTCTATTACACTCACGTTATTCTATACTGCAAAAGAATGAATATCGTAACACGCCTTTTTAAATGTAATTGGTACCTTATAATATTATAAATTAGTATTCAATTTTTTGCAGTAGAGAAACTCCAATCTGTTCTAATCTTAATAATTTTAAAGGTAAAATTTAGGGTAAAAATGTTCCGACAAAGAAAAAAATTCTAATATCTTAAAGTTACTAGAATTTGATCGGTAGAAAGGGGTTATGGGAAAAAGTTGTTACGCATTGTAATTTTTATAAAATATGAGAAGTCCAATAGTAATTTTATATTGAGAACAATCATGAATCAATATTTATCACTATTTCCTCAGTTTGGAATCGAACCTAGTCCCATTCAGTCTTAAGGGACTTCTATGATCGCAAGTGCATTATTAAATAGAATCTCCTCTCCTCACTATTGCAGGTACAGAGCAAGACATTCCCGAAAGACGATAACGATGGTCCCTTTAAGGCATCTTAACGAAGAGTTTATTCCCAGCGAACTCTTAGGAAGAGAACTCCCCTATACTCCTCACATTTCGCGATCTCCCTACAAAACCCATCCAAAAATGTCCCTTTTCCCATCTTCCTATTCTCTCCCACACCCCATTTTCATTATCCACGCTTCGCGAATCACGTGATTTCATTATAAACGTCACGCGTTTTCACCGTTTTGATTGGATGCAAAGTTATCTCTCGCGCGGCGCGGTCACGCTTGATTGGTCGTCGCCATGGCGACAGGAAATAAACGCCGTCTGAGGAAAGGGGGATGTAGCTAGGGTGTGGGAGAAGGGAAGAACCCAATGAGATCAGTTTTACGGTTGAGATGAGACCCTCTTTAGCGATACTCTATCTCTCCCACTCTCTTCTAATTCCCGTCATTCTTTTTATCTCTCGGTTGCGTGCATCCACTCGCGAGCACGCTCGTGTACAGCCACCTTCGAGTGCTTTAATTGGCCTACACGTGTTACACTCGGTAAGGCGAAAAAAGGTGAAAAGTGCTATTTACTGCTCCAAAAGGACTTCTCTCGCCTCGAAAAGTTCCTTGCTCTCTCTACTTGCGAACACTTGTACGACGTAGCGAATATTAAGAGGCCCAGATTTCGCTTTATTCCGTACACTACTACTTATCAGCCAAAAACTCTTCAAAATCTCTTAATTGGACTAAAATAGGTCATGCATACATGAGCTATATTCGTATATAAAATGGATTTGCTAGTATTTATGTATGTATGGGAAATAAGAGAATCAGTGGAGAATAAATAACGTTTAATTTACGCTATTTCAATGCAGGGTGTTTATTGATGAAGTATATGGGAATTCATCTGACGCTCATGCTTGATAACATTTTACTTTAACTTTACTTTAAATATAGAATTTCTATTAAGCTTTATGCTTGTAGAAAAGATATCCCATGAATGTTAATTTGTCCCTTACATTTCTATGATTAATCTCCAATATTATACAATCTTCTATAAAAGTGGTTCAATGCCTTCGCATAAAATCAAAACTATTATCTCTGTAAGGCTAAAACTCGAATATTTTAAAGGTAATCTTTTTGAACTGGAACAATAAACATTCATTCATTTCTACCTGAATCGATAATATTAAGTAAATAGTATAGCATATTAAATTCAGTAGTATTTCATTAATACATGAACATTTATATGGAAAATAACCAAGGGTAAGCTACTTATCTTCAAAAATAAGAAAATAATGACCGCATCAAAATAAATCAATAAGTAACATTATATTAGCTGTAAAACGTAATCATGAGTATAGCTAATTCCAGCTAATTCCAAGGGTTGTTTGAATAAAGAATCTGGAAATTAACAATAAAAGTAGGCGCTTAAATTCTTTAGTTCCTCGTGCTTCGCTCTTCGTACCAAAACGGAAGTGGAGACGATAATATTCGGGGGGTCATCCGCTCTCCGTACGCATCATAAAGCGATTTAAAACAAGTTGGGGATGCGAACCCCTAAAATGCAAGGGATTGTATGATGTACGGACGGGCATAAGCGGGGATAAAGGGAGAATGTGTGAAAGGCTTCTTCAGATGGTCCACGAACGACCGGAAGAGGGAAAAAAATGATGAACAATATCCGAATCCCATTACCTCATCTCCTCCTTGGCTGCATTCCTACCAGCAGATGACAAATCGAGGAACACCGGACGGTGTTCGTTGCCGCATTCGATTAACGCGTTAAATCCGATTTTGGATATCTTCCACATCAAATCCGTTCATTATGTCTGCACTCCCTCGTAACGCGTCCAAGATGCTCCGGAACCAACCGATACTTTGGATTCTTTTTTGTTTCCGAAAGGTCCTTCCACGCCCTCCTTCCAGCAATCCCAAATGGAGCGTGCGAGGAATTACTTGTCAGGAGAATGATCGAGTGCCTTTTCCGTCAATTAACTGCGATTCCGATCCTTAATTCGCTTTCTTATATAAAAAAGGAATAAATAGTCGAAGATGGAGTGGCTGCTAAGTGGTTTCGTTTTCTCATTTTTCATTCATGGAATTCGAAACGTGTTTTGACGGATCCGTTTCATTTAAGGGTCGAGTAATGAAGAGATGACGCAGCTATTATCACCATAGCTCCGTATTAAGTATGGAAATGTACGTATGGTACTTAAAAGTACACAATATTATTTATTTCTTCATATATTCTGGTTGGATCAAAAGATAAGAAAGCATTATCAAATCATAGATAATCGAAAATTCAATATAGTAATAAGAATTTGAGAAGAACTTTTAGAAATATTATTATGATCTACGTAAGCGAATTTGTATATACAGTTCACTGACTAAGGGCACAGAATACCATAAGAGCTCTGCGCTCCCAAATAACTCACTACGTAGCTCAAAATAAATCTGTGGATGCAAATGTAGTTATAACGTCCCTCCAAAACGAGCAACCGTTACGAACGTCGAGGGATGAAATCAGAGGGCAGCACCTTCGTCGTCGGTGACCATACTCGCGTAATTCAAAGTCAAACTGGAAATTCAAACAAAGGAATAACCGTATTCAGAGAGACGGCAACATTTTAGGAGTCTGCAAACAGAGCGTGGAAAGACCAGCGAGGAAAATCATCGTCTAAAACTCCTCGGGAATCGAACCCATATTCCACTGGGTTAATGGATCAACCATTGGGAGCTTCTATTACTTTATTCGCTCGACATGGAAGTAACGCTATTTTAAGGAAGATATTTCGCCCACATATTACTCGTTTACATTAAGTTATATTCTATACTACTTACGCATCACACTATCTATGGAAAGGAAATAAATCGTTGTAAATATTTAGAAGCCTACTCTATAAATAGGATTAGAGTAATCTCGATATGTTCTGTACTGACATTGTGGAAAGTCATCTTAAATAAAGTATAAGAGGTTATTTAAGATATGATGATAACCTCAGGGTCTAAACCGGTCGTGCGACTTATACATACCAGACTAGTACGAAATCTTTAATGTTAAAAGATACAAGATCGAGCATATGATATTCAATCTTTTACGAGTTGTTTATCATTTCATGGTTACTCTGGTTGATGGAATTAGGGGCTTTGAAACTACGTAATAACGTAATATGATTATACGCAATAATCTATTTTATAATAGAATAATAACTGCGAGTTTTTTTTAACATACAATACTCCCTTATAGAGTTTCCTCTTAGATACACAACCATGAAAGAGTATATTTAAAAAAATACAAAGAATAAAACAATTCACAAACTAAAAAAAAATAATTTGTGCAATAAAATACCCCTAACATTAAGAATAGTGATTATAAAATACGTGGATAATTTACTTTGTGATATTTAATGTACTGTTCAACTTTGAAATAGATTCAGATTCGGAAGCCATAAGTTTTATTCTTATTAATCAAAAGTAAATTCGGATAAAGCTAAAACAGCTTTAAGAGAATAAAGGAAATGCTGACTTTAGAGTGATATCATTTGATATATATCTTTTGTTCTGGAAAAATACCAATTCCAGCTTTAAAATTTTTCGATAGTTCATCCCTTTATTTATACGCATATACAGGCATAAATAATGCATAGCTAAAATATATATAATTATTCCATCACAATTAGGCATTTCTTATCCTCACTTATTCATCGCTCCAGTGGCGCAATTGGTTAGCGCACGGTACTTATAAGACAGTGTCCGAGCTATGCCGGGGTTGTGAGTTCGAGCCTCACCTGGAGCATATCTTTTGCGAAGGAATTAGTAAAAGTTCTGAATATAATAGGTTACTTAAATATAAATATATATTATTAACAGCGACGTTCTATTATAAATACATTGCATTTTATCCGTCAGAAAATTCTAATCATATGCACAATTCAAAAAATGCTTACCATCGATATTAAAGTCTCTAGTTGCTTATTGCTACGCAATATAGAAATATTATAGTTAAGGATTTAATTCTTTGAGAAATATCAATGTAGCGTTTTCCTTTAATAAGGACAAAATAGCACATAATATCTAAAACGATTTATATTTGGACTTTTAGATTTGAATTTTTCTACCTAATCGAAAAAGTAAAACCTTATTCTTCATTATGAATACGCTACTTTATAGTACTTCTACAGGTCAAAAGAGTATATCCTGCAGATCCACAATATTTATCTACCACTATTCTCACGCATCCCAAATCGGTTACGACACTAAATTTCCCGGATAAACCCGGAGGGCCGAACAAAATCAAAAACTTTTCCCTTTTTTCTAAAAACGGCCGCTTCAAAAACGTGCAATTTATGGAACCGTATCTCTTTTGAACAAAACAAAACTCCGGAGTCGGCGGCTCGCATAAACGTCTTTTTTTCCCCTCTCCCATAACCCATTCCCAAAAACACATCCAAAGAGAGGTGTGATATGGGAAGGAGGGGAGTAAGTCGTTGACTCCTCCCCCCGCAGCCTCCAAAAACTCACCCCCCAAAACCCATGCGGACCAGTCGCAATTCGTACCCGCGCCGACAGATCGCGCTGGCGCGTCCCTCCACGTCTATCCATTGCTTCCTTTCAAATCCTTCGCATTAACTCCGGCATTATCGGCGAGAGACTCGCGGGAGAGAAAGTTGGCATAACAACTACCTCCCGAGAGGTCCTCTTACACATTACCCCCCGCGACCACCCCGCCCACGTTCCTTCCGCCCCAGAGACCACGCCTAACGCACCCCACCCCACCTTTTACCAACATCATCAAACCACTCGGGTGAACTGAGTCGCAACACTCACCGTGAAGGCCTACGCACCGCCGCCCAGCACGCGATCTGATCGTCAGCTGTTTCGTCGTGGGGGGGGATAGGAGGTGTCCCTTCACCAACTCTTAAGGTAAGTCATCCGGTTTTCGCTCATGATGTCCTCAACCCCTCCCCATGATTCCTTGCGTCCTTCCACTTCGATGACCCCTTGGGCCCTCCTTCGAGATCTCTTTTTCCCGCCCTCAAGAAGGCCACGCGCCAGTAGCTGTCGTGTCAAGTGGTCGGCGTTTGTCTTCAGGCGGCACAGCCGACCGGTAACCAGTGGTGTCCATCGTGCAGAACGGTTACTCGAAGTTCCTCTCTTCCCGCGGTGTCTCTAGAGTCCAACCGTTCCTTGAGTAGTGCGGATTAACACGGCGACCCTACCACGGAGGATTTCTTCGTAGAGATATCAGCGCGTTTTAATACAGTGTTGGTTATTGATAACTGCGTACCTACCGATAAACCGGAAGGCCCTTTTTTACGTCTCAAGGTACCGGCAAGTTATGCTCGATTTTTTTATTTCCGGTAAAAATGTACGAAAAGAATATCATAGAGATCTTTCGTGTGTTTGAGTTCAGATTTATCCTAGTTTTCCTCATGTGTATCCACTCTCTTTACTTAGCATTAGAGGCATTCAATACTAGAAGTCTATCTTATACTTTTAGTTAATACATTCGTTAGTTAAAGCTATCAATATTTGGTGAATTAGTACATTTTATAAGCTCTGAAGTTCTTTATTTTCTGTCGAACTGCACATAGAACAAAAACAGACTCCAACGCGAAATTTTAGATATCTGGATGACGGAAAGATTTAAGCCGCGCGATTCTATAAATTGAGGTGATTTTCATATGTGAGCGTGTAGGAAATAAGATAAACCTCATGAATCACACACTGGAATTTTGGCAATGATTGTTTGTCTATGGAAAAAGTATTAAAGTACTTTGTAGATTATAGATGAGTAGGATTCGCGTACATTCACTTTAAGCAAAAGTTATCTAACTTCCATTTTCATTAAATTTGTCCCTTTTTAAAATTAGCCAAAAGAAAATGATTTAAGCCATCGAATGATTTCGGAGTGCCCGGAGAATGCAGATGACTTTTTGGAAGTGAATAATAATGAATAATGAATGAATAGCCGTACTACGTAATGGAAGCTTACAAATAATAGGGTAAGACGATGAAATTAAGATGCATTATACCCTTAAAACTTTAACATATTTTGCCGAATTATTCTGTAAATAGTATAGTTGAAGCGATTTTTGTTGGCATATGTAAAGTTCCGAGTGACCAAATCTCCAAAGCGTTTCGTAATGAAACATACTACCAGAAAAGGCTAATTTACGAATTTGGATTTTACCTTGACGGTGATAATTATGAGATTTTTGAAGTTTAAGAAATAAATTAAGATTTGAACGCGTGATTCATACTTTTGCGGCCGCGCACATAAATGCAATCGGAGAATTGGAAGGTGAGATTTTTGAATGTAAAAGTTAATGATTGAATATTTAAGCCAAATGGTTTAAAATTCTATGAACGCATAGTAAATTCCCTAGAGTTACTTTTATTTGCTCTATACTTATCGTACAGCAAACTAAAGAAGTTAATACTGCTTATGTTCATCATGTAGTTTTGAAAATAAAAATACCATATAAAATAAATGTAAATACCAATCTTTATTCGAATCTGATTAGATTTAAAACACTTTGAAATTAAATTCAACCGATGTCTATCGTTAGAAAATTCTGGGAAGAAAAGATTTCAACGGAAGCTATCAATCCGCTATTGGGTGATATTCGATATCAGATTTGTTTTATGAAAATATTAAAGAATTGAACTTTTAGACTGTATGTGCTCAGATAACTAGATATAATAACGAACATAGAATATATAGTAGATATACATTAATCCATATCTAAGTATGGTACGCATTTGTTAGCGTTAAAAGGTACTTTTATAAAATCGCTATAACCTATACGTTAAGTTTTTCTTTTATGATTTAGTTAAGGTTGATATTATAGACAAGGAAATTGGTGAAAATGTGGCATGTGAATTTATTGTAAAATGTAACTTAATTTGAATTCATTATAACAAGAATACATACATATAGATATTGGTAATCGGAAACTGAAAATTGATTCGGAACCTCTCCCGTGTCCTTCAATAATAAATTCTCAGAATGTGTTAACATAGTGTTCACAGTTAATATTATTGCAGAACGCGCAAATAGTTCGTACACCGAAAAATATCTGCGTGTAGGAACTGTAATCCCGAAACTCATTATACGATCGCTTTAAATGATTATCTCTGGTGTAATAGGAGCAGCGCTTACTGTTCTCAAATCTCCGTAGGCGAACACTGAAATTGAGCAGATGTTACACGAGTTGGATACCGCGATCAGATGCCCTCTCAGATTGACCTTTTCTCATATCCTCTTAATGGTCAATATTTCCCTAGATTTACGACTCAGTTTGCATTATGTTTAGTATTGTAGTTGGGTATTATATTTTTAGAACAGAATAAATATCTATCGTCCAATACAGCACGGGAATAACAAATTTATTTCCGCTCCTTATTATCAACACTTAAACAAAAATCGCACATTCTTTCGCAAATTAAGACAACCATGTGCATTACAAGAGTTCGCAGAAACCATGTAAATAGGTTTGGAAATTGCGAAAGGAGAGGTGGGGTGGGCGTAATCCGCCTGAAATGATCTTTGGCGTAGCGATTCTGTGAGAGGTAATCTTCCACGCCATGCCCTCCTTCAAATCCAATTAGCCACATCTTCTTGATTTGTGCTATCCTCCGTTCCATCCTCTTTCCTCCTATTCAAATACACTTCCTCTTCATTTTTACACGCGCACGGTAACAATTTAAACGCGATCCTTAATGAATGCAGCGGTAATTAATATTACACGCTATTTGGTCATTTAGAGAGCTTAAAGATTACCTAAAAATTGGGACGATTTTTTTGGGATTTTTTTAAAACTAAAATTGACTTTGAATGAAGGGATTAAATATGTTGGAGTCGCCTTAAAACTCTTCTTTATCTAATCCGAATGATTTTCTAAAAAATACAATCAAAATTTTCTTTCCAGATGGTTTTCAATTAAGACTGAGTAGATATGAGCAAGGATATGAATGAGATCCTAATTCTATTAAATTGATGGGATGAGAGATTCGGGCATTCAATATTTATAATCCTACCTAATAAAGAAATATAATATAGCTCATGCTAAGATAGCTAACTTAAAGTGATGTATAATAATAGAATAATTTTTAGTTCATATGAAAAGCTATAGTTAAAACAGCTAATCAAGATGATATCAACTTTCCGGATTTGATAGGATTGAATCGCCAATTTAATTCCTTTTCGTAACTTATAGTACAAGTTGTAGTGAAGCAAAAACTTAAAATATGAAGATATTAATTTCCTTAACCTTATGAATACAATAAATCGATCAATGATATAATACCACAAACATTCCAAACATTTCTTTCGAGAAAATAAAATTACTTCCGAATAAAAAGTGAAGATCCTCATCCTCAAATTTCTCCAAAAACTTGGACAAAATATTATGCACATTTTTGCCCCATAACTTTTTCTAAAACGCAATAGAACTGATGAAATAGAATGACCTCAAATGTATACAAAAATGAAGGCGAATAATTCTTAATAAAAATAGTATAAATACGTTATTATACCATAAATATTTCAATCATATCAAGGGTGGTGGACAGAGGGTAAACATCACTAATGAATTCATAGCAAAGGGAGAACGATAAGGACTTCGTGCGCCATATATCTCAAAGTACAGCGCTAAATGTAAAGTGGAAAGTGAGAGGGGAGAATTTTAGCTGCGAAATGAACGATACTTTCGAGTAAAGAAGTCAATGTCCACGCATCGGCACCTGCTTTCGGACCATTGATATAAAAATAAATCGCGTAAAAAGAGCCTTGAAAAGGGAAGTGGTCACTCATTCGGACAAAAAGGTATTGAAGGAAGGAGACCACGAGATAAATTCCCTTTTTACCAACGGACCTTTCAGAGGAAATAAAAAGCGAATAAACAAGAAGGGTCCTTCATTGGAGAGGTCCAATCGGGAGGACGGTTCTTTCACAAGGAAATGGACAATTTGGACGCACTTTTAAGAGAAATAGAAAAAATAAACAGGTAATGTAAACGATGGGGAAGTGTGTAAAGGGGAGAAATCTCGCATTGGAAGGCGTGCTTGTCGGGTAGTAAATTGGTGCGGAATAAGTTGGGCTGTGTAAAGAGGAAATCCATGGAAACGAGAGGTCATGTAGAGACGTGAAAACACAAACACGCAAACAATGTCTCACTCGTTAATGGATTAATTAGCGAGGGTATTAATGCGTTTAAAGGGGCGATATTTCTTATTTTCCCCTTCCTTTCGTTCTTATTTCCCCCATCATCCTCGTTAGAGTAGCTCCCAACCCATTCTTCTTTGCCTTTCGGATTGTGAGGGCGGAGGGTATTCATCCTTCTACTCTTCGCCTCCCATTTGACGTGTCATTCAATTTTCTAATCATTCTCCTTCCCTATTTGATTCGTTCCGCCCACGTCCTCTCTTTGCTCTAGTCTCAGTGTATATTCTGCTCCGAATTACCGACTCTTCAAACTATGGATGTTCCATATCATTGAATCCGAGTCGAAGCGATGGAGGCGTACGTGGGAAGGGAGCTCTTAATTCAGTTTCATTCGCTGACATATTTGAAATTAATTAATATCATCGTAAGAAATTCTGAAGTCGAACAAAAAATCTAGGACATGTCATATTTTTCAATCCTTAAAAGGAAGGATAATCTATACTCGAGAAACTAAATAATTTCTTGATAATGTTACGTTACAAACATACTGCTAACATCATTACTAATTTATGCACAAATTAGCGGCAATAATGTGTTATATTTTACATGAAGATAACTATGAAAGATTAATTTAAACATTTAAAACGTTTCGTTTAAGAAATATCTAATTTATATGGGCCATTGATAAATTGTATGGAATTATAACTCAAATTGTTTTGCTGAAATAAAATAACAATATTCTTAGATGATTAAAAAATTTCCGCACCATTATAAAACAGCCTTTTTAAGCTAAATTTGAATATATTCGAAATAACGAATAATACCATTCGATTTCTAGGAAAGAAAGATGAAAGCTAAGAAACTATGTCGTAATAATAAATATTGTTAAATCGTAAATTTCCTTTATTCATAAGTTTTTCTAACATCAATATCCTTCATCTAATAGCTAATGAGCAATTAAAACGTGTATTTAGAGATCTACCTTCACTTCCTTTTAAATTTTATTCCATTCATCAGTTTGCATTCAAACCAATTCAATGAAGGAGTAAATCTCATTCAATTGTGAGTTCTTTCAAAAAATAATTACGATGAATTTATAAATAATTGAAGCCTTTAATTGTATAATTATATTAAAATATACAAACTGTAGATAGATATATTACGGATGGTATTACTAGCCTATCATTGTTTATGTATATTATAATATAAATACTATAGATAGATATATTACGGATGGTAGTATTACTATGCGTTATTACTTCAAAAATTTATCCTCTACATGATATGCTATTAATAGCACTTGATATTACATAATCCTATTAATCATTCAATAACCCAACTGACATAGAAGAGCATTAACACCACCCTTTCCCATGATGCATCCGTTTATAAGAGGCAATCAAAATTTAACCCATTCCTCTTTCCTACACTTTCTCCTCACACCGCTAGATAAATACTTTTTCAGCTTTTCTTACCCCATTTTCTCCCTTCACCGCCAGAGGCCCTTTTTATCAGCTCAAACGCACCCTTCCGCTTTTCATCACCCCACACAACGGACACTGCTTGTTTCCCTTCTTCCCCCCTTATAACCCTGACCCCGCATTTATGTATTTTTTCTCAATAACTTCCTTCCCCGGATTAAAAGAGAAAATTTTTCGAGATTACGGGAACTCAATTTCCTTCTCGCAAAAGGGTTCGTATTTATATATCGCCGACAAAGTCTTTCTCATGTGAGTGCGTGTTTGCCGATATTTAAGGATACGCGTATGAAAAAATCCCTTTTCCCAAAACGGACCTTTTGAAGATGAATGGAAACTTTGATGAAAACCTCTGACGGCACACGTTGTCGTGGATGGTTTTTTGAAAGGGTATGGGATGGATTAATGTACGGCATATATTATCTTTGTTTTCTCCCTTGAATTATTTTTGGAGGCTATTGAACTCTCCCACTAACTTAAATATAATATATATAAAAAATATTTGAAAAATAAGTAAAGGCAAGCGTTCTTTGTTAATTAATTTATGAATTTGTAAAAGTTTTAAATAACAGTGTGGAACTCAGAACTTGAGATTTAATAGAACAAATTAAGGTTAATTAAATACTGCTTTATTCCAACGCTCATTGCTGCATTTCGATATTTGTTCAAAGAGTATAATAAGAAAGAAGAAATTGAAAAATGTCTGCCGATGATGTTCCAGTAGCTCAAAGGAATATACATACTTCAGCATATAAATTTAAGGGTTTATTCTTGTTATATCCATAATTATACATTAATAAGGAATTAATTCACGAAAATATTTTGGTTAACAATTAATTCAGGCTGCAGAGTTCAAAAACAATATATTAGAATAAGGTAGGCAATATTTGTTCGTTATCAGTTGCTAGAAATACTTTGATCGTGTAAGATGACAAGATATTGTATAGAATCCAATCAACACATTGCTATAAAATCTTGTTGAATAGAGAATGGTGCATTTAGTTTTGAGGTTAAATTAAATTAATGGGGATTTATCTATAGAAAATATAAGAATTGGAGCATGTAGAAATGATTCTATCGCCAGAATATACTCATCGTCATATATATCCAGAACTTATAAGAGTACTAGATGAACCCTAAGGGTCTTCTTTAGGGGAATCACAATCACAAACACCCCGAAGTACAAAACTGAAATAAACCGCCGCCCTCATAAAAAGATCATGTGAATAAGGAATGCATCTCCGTCACTGTACTTGGGCGTGGAAAAATATGGGTCTTGGGGTGGTATGAATAGGGTCAAAGCATCCTCCCCATCGGAAGACATTTAAGGGCGAAACTGGGGGCGGGAAAAGGGCATAAAAGAAAGGGAATGTGACCCTAATCCGCGACGCTCCCGAGGGATACAAGGGGGCAGATGCAAGGGGTAGCGAATTATGACAACTCAATTCCATTAATTGATGTCCCCTTCAGGAGGGAATGTTGAGTGTTGAGCAAACAAGGGAAGGAGAACATCCCTTAGTGGAACGAATCGTGTCCATTCCACCGATGTGCCTCCTCGAGAATCAAACACCATGGAGAATAATGACAAATCGGAGGGGGCCGTTTGACGTACTTATTCCGTCCATTACAGGAGATGGCCCAAAGTGTCTTATTTAATGGGCACGGATTCAGTATTTTCCGCTTTTATACCCCCAGAGCGCGACGAATGATTTTAAAACATTAGACGTGGGAGAGCGGTCGTCCATTGTGTACTTCGTTTGATGCCGTAGCGCAAGAATTAGATTTATGAAATCGCAGAATTATATTAAATACATACCCTGAAGCAAACGGATTTCAATAAAATGAGGATTTATGGAATTAGACGAAGAAAGATTTTTGCCATAATAAAATCCGGTAAATATTAAATTTGCAGAATTTGAATGCAGAATTAATTTATTATTGCTGCAGGAATTAATGCAATAACAGACCATTTGAAATACAGATCCAGATACATTTTATGACAGATTTTAATAATTGAGATTTCATCCTAAGATTTCTCTTAGTGGATAAATTTCGTTTACCTAAGATACTAATTTTAACTTTACATGGACACATTGGGAATACGTTGTATAAATCAAACTTAATAATATGAAAGCAATAATAACTACAATAAAATATGAATATTTGTATTAAAGAGGATACTATTAGCTGATACTTGTAGAATGAATAAACTACCTGTGAAATACTTTGAATTCACGATTCATTATACCTTAATTGCTTTAGTTAATAACATTTATTAAACTTAACGCATATTCATGAATTTGATCAAATTTTCTATTTAAATCAAATGAAGAAAATATCAAATACTCTCGATAATTTTTTAAAGAATATTTCGTAATTTTGCTTATTTTAAACATGGTTTTTGTTATCCATAATTATTTTTATTCTTAGGCTGCTTTACTTTACAACCTTAATAAGATGTGAGGTAGTCATAAGTGACGTATGCCCATTCATTTAAAAGTCTTAGAAGAAAGTGTGCGTTTAAAATATCAAAGAGAATGCATAAAACCATCCAGAAAAGTATCTGTATACTTCCAATGGAACCCTTTTGGATGGGAAATTGATAGACGAAGCCAATAAAATCCTAATAGAGTGAGAAAATAGTATCAGTTTCCTACGTAAACATACGGGGAGCATACTCGAAGCCACAAATATATGTATAAGATGGGAACGCGACTTTTTCGGGCAAGGGAATCCTTTCAAGGGCTCCCAAAATAAATATCAAATGCATCCCTTTCCCTCGCCGGTCATCGTCGCCTTTCAACCTCACAAAAGAGTCCGCTCTAACCTGAAGAGCTGTCGAGAGAGGGTTGGACGGAGGGCCAAGCAAAGGGGAGGAGCCAAAGATGTTGGAGAGCGCTAATATCCCCGTGTAACCTCGAGAGTTACAAGCTCTCCAAAAAGGGCAGAATGCATCCCCTGCCGTACACCCCCGTCCGCTTCTCATCGTTCCTCTCTTTGGATATATTTGACATGGTCTGTAGAGAAGACCCGACGCCACTCTTACCTGCCCTTGCCTTTTACCTGGTCCTCCGAAGAGATGAAAGGAACCCTTGAAGGGGTGGGGCGCGAGACCCCTTAGCAGCTGGGGACTCTTTTTTCGCTACTTTCGAAAATTTTACGGGAGTTTTCCGCATTGTCGCCTAATAATGGGATAAAGGAGTTGAGGTACTGCCGCGATCCTTGCTAGGAGACGGGAGGTTTGGAGGACTGGCTTTTAAAAAGAGTCGGAAAGCGAGAAAAGAAAGGTGGTCCTAGAATGATTCCGTGCGCGACACCTTTGAGGTAGCACCATCTCAAAAGGAGACCGATTTCTCCTGCCGTGGAAGGAATTTCACACGATTAGCAGGCACCCGTGCATGCGGCGGCCGACGATTGAGAAGTACACTTTGGCTGGAGGAAAGCGGCGGTCCCAAATCTCAAAGGAAATCAAACATAGTTTCGCGTCTCGTTTACTCAGCACGTCTTCGACAACGAAAGAGGTGTTTAAAATTGAGACCTACGGCTACTTTTGTCGCAAACATCTGAATGTTTTGATTCCGGAAAGTGTGGAAGTAATTGAAAAGGTCAAATCTACAAACATAAAGATTTACAGAAAATGTAGGCTTGTCTTAATTTAAAGTCTATCTGAGGAAAACTTCATAGACTAAATGGAGCAATGATCTTCTTAATTTAATAAAGAAATTTTGATACTCATTGGCGTATTTCAGCACACTTGATCATAAAATAGAACTGGGAGATTATGAGCTTAATATTTTACCTATTACTGTTATGTTCATTGCTCATACGCAACGTAATTGATTCTTGAATTCATCAGTTCAAACCTCGTATCATTTTATTTCAAAAGAAAATTGAATTCAATGTTAGTCAACTGAAGTTCTTAAAACGTATACTTATTCATGATCATTCATCATATTCATTTATAAAATGTAGTGGATATATTCATGCTATTTTCAGTGGATACGTCTATTTACCACTTGGTAAACGTAATCTCTTTTTTCCATATTATTTCGCGATTTGTGTTTAATAAAAAATGACTAATAGAATATTATATGCCAAAAAGTTTCCGAAAAATCTGGGTATACTTTTACTTCTGGATCACTTAACTCTTCTCTTTTAGCGACTAAAAATTTGCATTTAATTCGAAATGGGATCTGATATAAGAGAAGATTTTAAGCATCATAACGTTAATATATAACTAAAATTTTGGGAGAGATTTAAATGTTGCGAATGCTGTTCTTATTTATTTAAGTTTTCTTCAATGATTAAATTATTAATCTTTTAAATTATGAGAAATTAGTAATTTTTAAACAAACTTTTAGAGGATACTATCGAGCAAGGTAAAATGAAGAACATTATTTTCTGAATAAAATTTTGCAGCCTAAAGTGTAAGTCTAAAATAGTGAAAAAAGCATTTAAAAATTTAAGTGAATCCCATTTACTTCTATATTATAAAACTGGACACGAATTAAATATCCCAATGATTTCGCAGTTATGGCTCATATAATATAAAGTTGCAGGATTTAACGTGAGATAGGGTCAGATTATTAAAGCTTCTGTAGCAAAAATTGATTCCTTAGGAGGAAATATCGATAGAACTAACTCACTTACTTATACTTTTGAATTTACTTCATGTGGTTTTAATTTTAATTCAAGTCCATCGCTTACGATAAATATTTCCAATACCTTTGAGGCTGGTAGTAAAATGTCACGTGCGTGAAATTGGTGTAGCGGAAGAAACGATGAGATGCCCATATTTTCGCGACTTATACCATACATACATGATAAAGGGAACACGACGCTTCGCAGAGAAGAACCTCCTAAAATTTCACTATCGAAGACACCTAAAATATATGTGAAATCCCATTTAGTCGACTTCCTTTTTCACTATTCTGAATTCGGTATTCTCAGCTGCGCACGCTAACGAATAAATTACCGTGGAAATATAATAAAGAATCATTTTTCTTCGATAGTGAAGGATATACAGAATCGGAACACGGGTCTATTTTCCATTCATCCCATTAAGGTACGTGCCATCTTCCTCCTATTGATTCCAATGAACGACCAGGGCTAAAGTCGTGTTGACCTTTTGTCAGCAGCAACAGACAAAATGGCTAACACGGAAAAACACCACTTTTTCTGGAGGAATAACAGATGACCGTTGGCTATCTCCCAAACTCCTTCTGTAGCGTGAGGCCAAGAGACAGAGGTAGACAAAGTGACTCCCAGTTCTTCGCTTTTCAGCGCTATAATGGGAAACCTTTCCCAATCGTAAATCATTCGCGTTGGACAAGAGTCTTGTGTCGGTTCTCCTTCAAGTACCGATAGTAAGGATCCGTATGTTGATGGACGATCTGCACTGCAGTTGGGGGATAGGGGCGCCCTCTCACCCCCAAAAGATTCCTTTATAATAAACCAGAAGTAGTCGGGATAAGTTTTGGACATTCTTGAGAACGGTCTCCAGAGGTTTGGATCTGAGGATCAAAGACCTATTCTGCAAACCTTTGGAATGCGTTTGGAAGATGAATGGAAGAAAAGAATCCAAGAAGGAGTAGAGGGCCAAGAAGGGAATATTGGAGAGTAAAAAGAGGCTACAGGTGTGAATGCATTCGTTTATAAATGAAAAACTTTTTTGTGTCCCCACCGGGTTGGCTACATTAAGTCTATTCTCCGAAGAAGCGGATTTACTTGAAGTGTGTTTTCACCGCGGATTTGAAGGGATGAAATATTGCAAAGGAATAAGAATCTGCTGACAAAGAAGCAACAGGGTGAATCCCTTCATAATTCTTTCGTTTGAGAGGTTTTCCGAATGTCGAAATTTATCCTTTGAATGTTTACACAGATTTTCCACATAATTCGTGTATTTGAAGATGCATAATGGTGATCAGGTTGAGTGTGAACTTTTAATCTTCAAAATAAATATTTGAATTTGGAAGTGTAATTCGTTTTGAGAAGGATTACTCATGTGATACATTGTATTGATGAAGTATCCGCACACAACACACAATTGCACTTGAGGAAGGCGTTGTTTGAGTTTACTTTTTAGATTTTGGTGCGTTTAAAACCTCAAATCATATTATATATGACATTAAGCAACCTAAAACTAAATAATTACTTTACCGCCATCGAGAATAGAATTCCTTTTGTAGGAGACATGAAAACATACTTTGATCGATCCTCATAACAGATTGTTTTTACTCAATTTCAGCTGATATTTTTAATAAGTAAAGTTATCTACAACATACAGTAAATCATGTTCTGGGAAGTTAACTATATACTGTTTAAATCTAAAAATTGAGGTAATACAAATGCAGCGTATTTAAGGAGTAAAGATGAGAGTGAAGATGTGAGTTAAGGGAGTAAATTGTAGGAACTGTGAATAGAGTATCACAAGGAGAATATTCTGAAACAATACAGATAGGAGTAATGAATATAACCTTCAGATAAAGGAATTGCTTGTCATAAGATATGCTTAAGATGATCAAGAGCATTTTTACATAATTAAATGAAATTTACCTCTACATTATATAAAATCAAGAATTAAATCCACTAGATTTCCTATCAATGGTTGGAATGTAAGCATCTGCAATTTTGGACATATCCTTTTCGAAATAATCCATTTTCACGGCCATTTTCCTACCTAATGATACATTTTTAAATATAGAATAAAAATATCCACAACTATTAAATTAATAATAATCATACAAATAATAATTTTCTTAAAAAAATGTATTGCATATAATTTAATATATATCTCGGAATATATGATATGATATGATAAAATATATTTCCGATCACTTTAACATCCAAGCACTTTTCATATCTGACCAGCCAACCACTAGTGATTGATAGTAAAACAAAATCAATACGAAAACATATGGCGTGTATATATACATATGCTTATCGAAATAGGTTGTCAGATCCTTCAAGGCAAACACAAAGCCTTCGTAAGATCTTTAGCCAAAATTATCTCCAAAGGGTTGGCGATGTAATCGGGCGTTGAAATCTCTACTCCCGGAGAACAGACGAACGATCCAAGGAGAGAAAAAGGGTAAAGGAGGTAAGGAGGAGGGGTTTGTGGAGAAAGAGGATGATGAGTGAAGAAGATATGACGGTTTTTAACTGGTGAAGGCCCCAACTCATCAGTTGGTTAAATAGATAGGAGCCGATTGGTCCCTACGGTGGGAGGGACCTATAGGGTCCCTTTTTGCTGTACCTCCCGGAGGAGGTGGCCACAAGGTAATTAAGGACAGATGTTAAGGACGGTATAAAAAGGGGTTGCAGTCAAGCCTATCTGACCGATCCACCTCTTACCCTTAAAGCTCTTTATCTCCTCCCATAAACCCTCCCCACCGACCCTCAACCGCCCCTAACCAATCCCATCTCATCGCCAGACTAAGCTTTCGCTACCGCATTTGGCGCTACTCAGGTTACACTCGCAGATTTCATCTTTCTGAGGTGTCCGCTAATCAAAGATTCTGCCCAATATAGATGCGTTGTTAAGATAATGGGCGACGTAGAAGAATAATTTTTAATTATATATAATCATATTTCAATGTCTGATACTCTAATATGTTCAGTTTCGATGTAAATGTTGGAAATATCGTATTTTACTGTACAGTCTAATATTTAAAATATATACCTCTTTTTGCCTTGTTATGAATTCATTCTTGATGAAATTTGATAACTACTACGGAACAATACGGTGACAAATACTACAGAAATACGCACATTTTATATCCTTTAACTGTAAAAACCATTCAATCAACTATTGAAAAGGTTTGCGTTGAATTTTGATAAAATATACATCTTCGTCACCTTTATATAAATTACTTTTATGTGTAGGATATAAATTTTTCGAAATTACATTCTTCCTTCTAATTTCATTTTCGCATATAGACTTATACGTAAGTACGATATATTTAAGTACAAATAGTATTTACAATTTTTTATTAAAATGAGATTGAATAGGGAAAGAAAATAGTAGCAAAATAGATTAATAGGATTCATTACTAACTATACTCCCTCCTTAATATGATCTTATTATATATAATGTGTTTTGTAAAGTTAAAAATTCCTCTTTAAAGGCTACCGTAAGTTTCCTTTTAATTCTTTATCTCTTACATTTATTTACTCTCTGTTTCGATACTTACATTCATTTAAAATTCTTGAAATCAAGCAACGGATACTGTTCCCTCCCATCAATAATAGCCGAATATTTTATATTTTTCACGTGAAGCTTATTGTGAGTGCATGTATTTTTCCGATTTAGTGCTTCTTGACAGAAATTTTATCTAAAATATTATTATATTGTTTATCTTTTCATTTAAAATTTACTGCAAGATACGAAACGTTGTTTATAGTTGTTAATATGTAGATTAAGTTTATATTGATTATCTTGCACGATTACTGATTTCTATTAGCTATGTATTATGTCAAAATATTGAGTGAGTGATGCATTTTTTGGGAGAACCCCGTGCTTGGCTCCTAATGAGAAATTATTTACATTTTTATGTAAATAGTATAGGTACTTATTATATTTGTGCCCTACGTATCTGTTCATTGTATCAGAGTTACTCATCTATTCTGCATCGCATTTCAACTGTGATAGAGTGATTTTTAAAAGATCGCTTTTGACGAAGATGTCTATTTCAGTACGATTATGGAGTCGTTCCGACCACTACATCTCTATTGCTCACAAACACGGAACGAAAATGTTGGTGAATCCGAAAAAAACCTTTGTCCACACATCGATACTCAGTTTACTTAGTCAATTTAACTCGCCCTTCATTAGTATTGTCCTTTAGGAGTCTACGGATCTCCAGCGCGTTCCCCCGCACCTCCCTTCATTGCAGAGCCACTGGACATCATTAAGCGAGCACCCATCTGCACCGCTGCGCACCATTGCACCCGTAACCCCATCTACACGAGCGGATAGGGTGAGTGCAGTTACTAGAACAGTCCCCCGTTCTTCATAACCCTTTATCAAGGCACCCTTCCATAAATCTCCTCGTAGGGTGTCGCCTACTGCCATCCAATCTGTTTCCTCCTTCCATAACTGTCGCTTGGGACCATTTATCGCTGCGGCGGCCATGTTTTCTCTCCTCAAATAAAGAGGTGAAAATTGGAATGCGACGGTGGTGTGTCTGTACGGCTGCTCTGTTCGCAGCATCGTTTTTAAGCACTGTGGGCTCCCTGCCTCGTGGAATATTCTGTACTTTAGGTTAATGTATGCTTGTGGAATTTCTATTGGCGGTGGCTTATTATTTATAACTTAAAATACTTATTCCGCTTAGAACTACGAGAACTCATCATTTATATATTATATATAATTCCTTATAATAATGCTATCCTCTTCATTTATTCTATGCGCTAGAAGGTAAAATGTATAGTAATATAACAGAACTTTTAAGAATACCTATCAGAATGTTCATGAGTTTTGATATTAAATCCTCACAGCTGATATGGCCTATCTACGTGTGTGTAATTAAATAAAATCAACACCCGTGCTCATGATATTTTATTAATATCCGACTCGTTCAAATTATATGCCATTCAACATATAAAGACCTAGAACAAAGTGCGTGAGATATTATCTATCCTTGGCATTAGACTAAATTTCTTAAGGAGGAGCTTCACAATTAGGTACGGCAATCTCTCATAAAATATTCTAAATATGTTGATAACGTCTGTGGAATTTCTTATTTAATTTCTTTTGTTACTACCCTAATTTTCCTTACGATATGTTGATTGGTCATATTTTTCATGATTAAACAAGCTCTAGGGGAAGAAAAATTGTAAAGAATCCAAAACCATTTCAAATGAAATTACTCATTAGCTTAATATCCGTAAAAGAGAGATAAAACTTTCGCCACACATTGAAATTTTTAGCCGATCAAACTACCTAAATCAAGATTATTTCCGCTCATACCAATTCGTAGGAACTTTTCGATAAAATAACTTTAAAGTTTCATGGATTACCTTTACAGGTCTTTAATGATTTTAGAACATGAAATTTATACTTCCAGATAGTAAGTAGAGAATAATTTTTGAAACATATTTAATGTGAACTATAAAAGAATTATAATATGAGTGTTCTTTTACTTTATTAAACATTAAAATAAGCTCATTATCTTTTGTTTAAAAACATAGAATTACTCCTAACATAATCAAATCAAAAATAGAACTCCGTTATTCGATAATATCAACATTGCGCTGTTAAATCCTAACTATATTAATTTTCCTTGCAGTTATTTCATTTTCTGATATTTGCAATTCGATTTCACGTTATGTAATTGCGTCTGTACTATTTTTATATTTTTTAACCTGAATGAAATAAAATCGATCGAATAAAACATACAAACTTTTTCTAAAGGAACATTTTGATTTTTTAACACTGAAATTAAGATGAATATTATTTCATAAAGCATTAAATTCATTCACTATTATTATAAAATGGATTGTTCATTTGACATAGACTTCTATCCGCTTATAATACTATGTACGAGAAGAATACAAAAATTCCTTTAAATTAGTCATTTACAGTTCTTCAGTTAATCCGGACCTCATAACAAAATTGCCAACCTCTGTGGAAACAGTTTCTGATTAAGGTTTGTCAATTCGCTTCCATTTCAACGTATGAATTTCAACTGTACAAATGAGAATGTGGACGGCGTTCGGTGTGGATTCACACAAGGAAAAGGTCCCTTTGTAATGCGGGCTGTGCCATTTGTCCTCTGCATTGGGAATTTGACACGAGGGGATGGAGTGGCCGTATAATAGTTGCGTCCTGTGAAGTTGACACGACTTTCTGGAATATAACTTGAGGGGATAAGCGAGTGCGTGTTAATTCGATGACTCTACCGCTTCAGGCCAACGGATTCAGTTTTCGCAGACCAAACGAAAATCAGTGGAGTTTAAAATCGCTCCCGATCACTCGATGTAATTGATTGAACTGATGAGTGCATTAAATTATCGCTTGCTACACGATTATTTGTTCGAAAGATGCTGAATTTCTAGGTTTATCTTGTCTCCTGCATGAATTTGTCCTCTGGGTCAACTCGGGGTTATTTTAAGTTTGATTTTGAGAGAAAATAACGATGCAAAGAGCCTCATAATTCTTCTATAAGTTTAGTTAAATATTTATCGAATTCAGAAATATTTTGGGCTGCAACTTGGAAGTAAACTACGCACCAGAAGACAATATACATTCTTTATACCTAACTTATGATTACACTACTATATATCGTATTAATACAATAAGTATTACCGATATTTTGTAGGGATATATGTAAATAAGTTCGATTCTTCTTGATTCAATACGTAATACGAGAATTTTCGAAGTGGAAGATGAGTTTGTCTCTATGAAAGCGATACCTATCCTTATTACGATATATAAATTAAAAAAATTAGGATAAGTGAAAGAAATAATGTGAAAGTGGAGAGATTTGATAATAAGAGTGTTTTAACTGAGGAAGAATATGTTTCCTGAAGGAAAAATTTATGTGGAGGATGACTTAGGATTTTTTCCTCTCCATTCTTGATTTTAAAGTAGCATACATAGCAAGTAGATACATTTAGTTAACACGGTGAACAAATGAAACTTTTTTGGCAATGAATTAGAAATTTATACAGATAGATTAAATCATCAAATCATCGAATAAACTAAGCTATCTTTCATTACTCCAAGCAATCATACGAATTGATTCGTTTCACACTAAATTGAAATTAAAATGAAGAAATATGTCAGATTGACTCACCATTTAAAGAAGCCTTGCAGTAATTGATGATGTGTGATGATCTGAGAAAATAGAAGAAATCGAATATTAAAATGTTATATTATAAAATCAAAGTTTTCTTAGAACAATTTTTTGTACTGAGTGCACAACATCAACAATCAAATATCAAACCAATACATACTTGTACATACATACATACATGGGTCTTTATTACAATGAATTTAGATAATATTTAAATACACAGAATTTTAAAATCTACGCTACAACAAGTTACGTTGAATAAATATTCAGAGTTGAAGTAATGCGTGTACAGTTACAATTATACAAGTCTCATTCTACCCAGCCTTAAGAGAGGCAAGTAAGCCAATATTCATTTAACACACTTCTCTTATAACACGATCATATTAGAAGGGGTGAATAATTACACCGGAAGAATTATTTAATTCATTGAATGAAATGAAGAATATTTTACAGCATATATAAAATGCACAAGCATAGGAATATCTACCTTAAAGGGACAAAATATACAACTTTACGTACCAAAATACCCATCTTAAGCTTCACTAACCTTTCAACCATATCTGTTTTGAACATTTGGAGACAGACATATTATAAAATTAATAATGATAGCATTTTTGCTAAAAATTTGCATTTAAAAATTGTATTTATTTTTCACCTGCAATCTATTATTATATTTATTTAGCCTGTTATTATTTTTTTATATAGTTCGATGAGTGCGTAAAAGTTATTCTTCACATGGATTATTCAAATATAGATACTTCTTTTTCGATATCTTTCTGTTGTTTCCTGTTATTTAATATTGAATTTTAAGTATTCTTGTTTCCGTTTCCTCATTTAAGTCCTCAACATAAAAAGCTCTCATATTTTCCCTTGCTTCAATAGTCACGTAAGTGCATGTTGAACGAAAATTCGTAATCTCAGAGTAATATTTTAAATAGTATAAAATGTAATGATTTAAGACAACAAAATTCAGCAAGAACTACACATAACGGTGTAAAATCTTTATGATAAAAAGCGGAGAACCCGTTCATTTAGTTTTCCAGAGTCAATCCATGTAGAGTCGCCCTTCAGCGGTACAATTCTCCATCGAAACGTAAGAATCGAAAAGATGGACGGAAGGACGGGGAAATAAAGAGCCCTGAAAATAAAAATCAAAAAACCCGCTTTGGTCCGTCACTCAGCACTCTTTTATTTGTCGGCTAAAAGAAGAATCGGGAGAAGTGCAGTGACCCGTGGCGCACAAAAAACCAACTCAGCGTTTCTGAGGAACAGCGGCTTTTTTTTGGGGTTTTTCAATGGAAGTGAACAGTGGACACGTGGAGTATAACTTGCACAAAACCTTTTCACCTATATTTGTTCAGTAAAACTAAGCAGCTACACATACAACTTGATCATATTCGACTATATATATACAGTGCTGTACTTTACGAAGTATAAAAGCTCTTTCTGTGAACTCTTTAACCCACGAACTATTTCAATTCTAGTTATAAAAGGTAAAGCTTAAAGGAAAACTTGGAGAAATGACCAAAGGATAGCAAATATCGTGATAAATACCCTATTTTTGAATTGTTTTAGTACTTACTTAATATCTATTCTAATTCGAAGTCTGGAAAGCTGACATATTAAAAAATAAAGACTTTGAACTAAAAATTACTGCAAGATATCTTTTCGGACGGTACATTTTTATATCAACTAAAGGAAATCGATAGCATAAACGGGCGTTTTTATATCAATTCCTTAAATACCAATCCTATGTATGGACGTTGAATAGGGACAGAAATAAAATTATTTATATTTTATTAAGGTGAATTTCTAAATCTTTGTTCATTCTATTACGTATTAAATGGTATATATATATATATATATATATATATATATATATATATATATATGATTTATGTTGCAATTACTTTAAAATCACAGTATATTTGATGGATGTGATCACTTGTACGAGAGATGCTTTGCAAGAGGAAGTAGATTCGGCCAAAGAAATTGATTTGGCAATAACATCGCTATACAAGTATAAAAATAAAACTTAAAATAAGGAGATGAAGACATTAAATTTAGGATGTTTAATAGGAGTCGTTGAATTCATGAGTTTAAGTAGCGTGAAACCAAAAAAGTGACTATTCAGTAAGTCGATAGCATTTTAAAGAATTTTGACTATATTCAACGAATGGAATAACTCATCATGTACTTGAAACAAGGATCGTATATACAAAATATATGAAAAAGCTGTTAAAGGATAGTTGGAGAAATAGAATATTAGGATGCAAATTGGGATGAATTATAAAGTATCAACGACGACAATAAATTTTCAGATGATATTAATTCAGATTATCCATTGACCGTATGTATCGTTAGATTCATTCACAAATTAAATGCCGCTTTTATTGATTCAGTTACGCTAAGGACCCGATTCTATTCTTTAAAAAATTCGAAACATTTTCCGTATTAAACCCCTCCTTGTAAATCACTCGTGTTTACGCAAACGCACACTTCTTCCGCTACCGAAATAAAAAAAATTAATGCAAAAAGTTTCGCAAATTCGTGAGGTGAATCTCCTGGAGAAGGGGAAAAATGAAGGAGGCGGACTGAAGAGTAAAGTGCTCGCGATAAGAGGAAACGGTTGGGCGTGACTCGGGAGCATCCAATAGGAAGAATCGCTCCTCTTAAAAAAAAATTAGAAGACGACACCATCCACTCTACTCCTTAAGTCCTCCTCTTTCGTTCCCTCCACTGAAAGCGCTCCTTTTCCACGGAGGAAGGGGGCGTGTCCGCGCCGGCGTCTCCTGGCGCCACCCCCGCCAATGGGCGTGGCCCTCTGCCGGACACACCCACCTGCCACGCCCACGCATCTATCACCCTGCTTCGAGTTTTTTAAATCAAGGTGCCACTTCACCTCCTTTCCACTTTGGTCCATTTGCGATAGCCTAAGCAGATGACCGCTTCCCCACCCCTCCCTACAATGACCCCCTTTCCCGTTGTGCCAAGAAAGCGATTCTTCGGAGATTTATTGTTCGTTAATTCCACTCTTTTATTTCGAGATTGGCTTGCTAAGCTAAACGGTGGAGAGATTACGTGGATTTGCGTTCGTCTGGTCCTTCGCGTAAGCATTCACACGGGAATGCGGAGAGATATCTTCCTTTTGACGCGAGATTTATGGAAGCATAAATCATACGTCTTTGAGATCGAGATGGTTCCTGAATCCTGAATTTTTGCTTCGATTGTTTCATTAACGGGATTTGAAAATGATTCAAAAGTAAGTTTGGGAATTAATGGCGCTTTTGATTATCATGAAGCACGTTGGAAATATATTTTACATTCCATTCTCTTTATAGCTATAAAATTGTCTACACTAAAGAACAATAAATTCGTCACATCATTAGAACATTAAGGCCTTCACCAGGAATTTAACGAATCAAAAGATACAACAAGTTCTTTTAATAATTAAGTTCAATTGAAATTTTCCAAGGCTTGGCTAAATATAATTCGAAACCCATTGAGGTAATTTTTACTGCACAGAGATATTATGAAAATAAACTGCTTTAATATTCATTAAGGCATTTTAAAATTTCAAGAAAAGTTTTCTTTTGCTGAGAAATATTCTTTAGGAGTTATGAAACCCAAAAAATCTTTTCTTAAAACAGGAAAATGATTAGACTACTTCTGCTGTACTTAATTATTTAAAATAAGAATATATAACTGATAAAGAACAAGGTAGGGTGTTGCACTGATAAGCTGTCCGCTAAGGATAAATCTCATGGTAAAATGGACTTAAAAAATTTCTAACAGTCCCGGTCCCGTCAGACTTTTTTCAAGTCCATTCTTCTTAAGAGTATAACTTATTAATCACGTTTTTCCATTCCAATTCATTTTCATACCTCTTGAATTTATAATTATAAAACTCTTTTTCATTAAGGTTTAAGCAAAATAAAAGATAACTGACATATGTGTAGTTGAACATAATAATAATTTTAATTTAAAATTAAGCTTGAGCTGAGCCGCCGATATGTTCATATAAAAGGTACTTCTTAAATCATTTTGCTGATAAAATTTATAAACGGATAAGTTCAAATTTTTTATCATTATGTAAAAGAGAGAAGATAACCAAGTAAAACTATGGCAACCTAAAAACGGTCAATAGCATTCGTTATTTCCTTGTAATTCATTGCCCGAATGTACATATGAACATGAAAATGAGACCAAATGGATTAATAAAATCTACGAAATATTTATACAAGAGCTTAATAAATATTTGAAAGATGTACATGAATAGAAAATAAATTTGTGTAAATCTTAGTTTGTGTGCAAAATGCAACGTATTACCTTAGGAAATATTTCAGTTTGTACTTCCTGAGTAAAGACTCTGGAATGTTAAACTGTCATTAGAAACTAATAGTTTAAATTCTATTTAATTTTACATATTTTAATTTCTATTCGTCTCATTTTCATGTTCATATGAACATATATTATAAAGGAGTGAATAATATTTGATATGATAGTAATAGAAACTAATAGTTTATAATAAAAACTCTACGTTTCGACTATAACTTGGTTTCATTCTAAATCGCTGGCTAGAGTTTTTCATTTTCATTCGCAATTCATTGACATATTAAGTGGGATTTGAGAGTTTAGCTCTTAAGTTGACAGATTCACAGGTTACTTAATTTATTCTTAAATAATATTTCATATAACTCAAATTCAAATGTTTTTATTTTTCATATTAAACATATTTTAAATTGTGATTCTAATAACTATTCAATTATTAGTAATGTTTCATAATTATCATATTATCGTTAAAGAACTAGCGATGCAGGGACTGTTATGAGCAGAACTCTGCTAAATACATATCTGTTTCATATCATCGAATATGAATTTAAGTTATAGGATCACAATATAATTAAATTGAAACGAACGCAGATACTACGATAGAAATATAAATTAATATACAGTCTTTTCAAGTTAAAGAAATGTGCCTCTAAAGTGTATAGAAGATTAAGGATCAATCCAACTGACTAATTACATACGATACCATATCGCTCCAAGTTCTAAATAATATCCTTAATTTGCGTCTACATTATGTACATTTGTATGGGTCCTATACATGGTTAGATAAAAAAAGTGGAAATTATGAATTTTGTGCGTTTGGAGTGTCGATATTCCCAAAAAAATTTAAATGTTGGTACATATTTCCCTAGTTTATGGTAAAATTTTCACAAGGTACTTTAATTGTACGTCTTACCTTAGCAGCCGCTAAAGTAAGACGTGTTCCTATGAGCTCGTACGCATTATATTTTTAGGGGTGATATATTCTCAAAAATCAGCAAATATTATTCTTTTGACACATACTTATTAACTGGAAAAATTTGTACAAATATGATTTTTCATTAAGTTGCAGATTAATTATCTATAATGAAAAATATGCGTCAAACTTTTGATAAAATTTTCTTTTAATTTTTGTACCTATTTTATAGTCCCAGTCAACGAATGAAGCAAAAGAAAATTTTATTGTTAAAGTTCAAACTTAAAATTTATATCGAGTTTATTCGACTATCAGGAACTTAGTTCCTCTTCAATACGATTTATATTTCATTATTTGCAAGAAAAAGTTTTAAATATATCCTTTAGCCTAAAAATTTGAAGATAGGTTTCTACTTTAAGTTTTTTTGAAGTACTGATTCGCAAACTGTTTCAGTTTTTCAATCTTTAACTTATAATTTGTAGGGTCTTAGGTTATATTTATCAAAAAAATATTCAAAGTGATAAAATCAACAGATTACTAGCATACAGATTGTACTAATGCTGTGCGATGTCAAGTGTATGAGGCGATTATATATTTGTCTCTGTCAAATATGTTATTTTTAACGTTATTTATATATTACATTAATAAATAAAATGCTAAAATTTACAAAATATGTAAATATTGTATAATTCCTCATTCGAAAGTTGAAACAAATTTTATAATGAGGTAATGAAATAAATACTAATTGTACACGAGAAAGCATAACTGCTTCATCATAATTCAGTTAATTCTTAATTTCAGAAAATATATCAAACATTTTAGTGATGAAACGAGAGTTCGAAAAATTTTTTTCTAATTCCTTTGATTTTTAAATTATTTGTTTCTGTAACCTTTACACTTTAATTCATCTGCAGCCGATCAAATATTAATTAGTTAAATTTTCTTGAAAAATGGAATCCTCTACAGTAGTTTTTATTTGAAATAATTAAACATACGAATGAAACCTACATAAAATGCATCACCACTTGTATTATTAAATTTCTCTCGTATTTCATAAACGCTAATAATTATAAATAAATAGACGAAATCAAAATTGTACTTAACTGATCTAATAATTGTTGCCAATGTCCCTTATAATCAAATAATATACCTTTAAATTGATAATCCGTACAATCCATAATTTCTTTATACATTAAGAAGTCGTTAAATGTGAAAATGTCACTTCATAATTTCGCATAACAATCTAATCTTAAATTTTAGTTACAATTCAAAGAAATTTTATTATATTAATACTTTAGATTTGGATATCGGATTGGATCGTAATGTATTTTAAGTTCCATTATTAAAACAAACTTATTTTTAATTAAATAGAAGTATTATTTCGAATTCGATGAGTTAAAAGCAAAAATAGATTCAAAGTGCTAAATTTTGAATTCCAAAATACAGACACTGATTAAAAATTAAGTTTAAGCACTTGAAAAATGTCTAGTGTACGACGTAAGGAGATTTACATTTTGAATTTACTGCAATATCACATACATGTATTATTTAACGATTACTGCTATAATATCTTTTCCTGAAAATTTTCCTAAAAGCTAAATAATATATATAGGAAGAATTTTAAATTTTAAGCTTATGAAGAATTAAATACGCATTTATCTTGGAATATTGAATTTGATAATTGTTGGATGATTATTCGAAATTCCATTTGCTACTCCGCTACACCATATTAAATAATTCATTTTTTGGTTTGAATTCAATAGTTTGCTAAAACTCAATATCTGGATTTTAGAAACCTTCAAATTTTCATGAATATTTAGAATCTATATTTTTTGTTTCTCGTGTTAGGCACAAGTCTTCTGAGCCACACAAACAATAAATTTTCAACCTTTTTATATACTTAAGCGTTTATCGGAAAATAATTAATATCTAAGGAAATTACCTTTCCACATATACTTTAAAATCATGAATATTCATGTATAAAAAACTTCAGTTATAAACAGTTGAAAGAAAAATTGCGTCATGTACCAATACTTTTATTTTCCTTCTATTTTGTCATCAAATACATTCCTAACAAAGCCATTACGTACATATCAACTGCGATAAATTATAATAAATAGAAAAGCTTAAGTCCTACAGATGCATTCATGAGGAAGAGGCAACGAATACACTGATAGAATCTTCGTAATGGTTGTTGTTGTACAAAAGTTGTAGTCATGGAAACAATACCTAAAAACATTCATTTTGAGTGTGGCACTTATTGAATGGGAGGCATAGACTTTAGAAAAGTGGACCCGAGAAGAAAACTTTTGAAGTATGTTGCTGGAGGAGAATGTTACTTATATTTTATTTAATAGCAAGTTTTCTAACCATGTACATGCAGCGAATAACACGCTAATAAAATAATAATATAGTACTCAAAATAGAGATTTCATGATAGATATATAGTACTCGTTACATATCCAAGTTATCTTTTTTAATGCGTCCAATTAAAACATAAATGTTTTCATATATTTTAGGGAATTAAAAAAATTTCATGACCTTTTTCAATCAATTAAAATTCCATTAAGTTACAAATATATATGATAAATATTGATTACGCACTGAGGACTTTTACGGTATATTTAGTGCACAATGAATGATATGTGATTGGGCAGTTAAGAGTTATAAATCGCGAACCGTGACCATGATAGATTTATTATATTACATAAAAACTGTATTGAAGTACAGGCTTGCATATATTGAAAACATTGTCTCGCTTAAATAATGTAGTGCATAAATATAATATGAGATACTCATGCAAAAATGAGGCCCTCGGATACTGTACTTGGTATCATTTCACTATACATCACACTCCAATGAAGAAAGCCTTTAAAATTAATTAAGTTTATATTAAATGAATAATATTAATTAATTGTTATAGAATGTTACCATAATATCCCCTTTATGCAATATATGGTTTCAATTTGTTATTTAACGTAACTTACTTAAATTAAATCTTAAAATACTTTTATGTTGCCATGCAGCTATTGTTAACATATCACCATTCATAAAAAAGCTCTTGCTAGTGGTTTGGTTTCATATAACGACGATTAATGTATAAACCAAAATTTTACGAAAAAGGAATATAAAAACTCCCTCGGAAATCGGAATCGAATCGACGGCTGAATGAGAGCGGGCGAAAAAGTTCGACGCGCATTCAACGGATGGCAGCACTAGAACGTTTCTCGAAAATCTATCCCCCTGCAACGCAGCATCCCTGGAGCAGGATTCAGCGCTCCTCACCGCTCAACTTGATTCAAAGTATTAGAATTCCTTTCAAGAAAGAAAAATTGCGAAAAAATATAAAACATACGATCCTCAATACGTATACTAACAACTCGTATCCATAGCAACTTAAACGAGTAAATAAAAATTGAAAACCCAACTAAACTTATCGCTCTGAACTGTATTTAATTTTATCCCACTGTTACCAATGATTTCATTTGAGTAAGTATACTGAAGGTTTGTGAATAATAATTAAAGGAAATAATTTGATATTCCACAAAATTTAAAGATAGCAATATTATCATATTTCGACGATATTCCGTCAATTTTTAATATATAGATAAGTAAAATTTCATTATAATATATACTCGTTAAGTATCAGGAAACAGCAAATAATTAACATTTTTAAATTCGTACAATATAAGTGCCATTATTCTATTCAGAAGATTCATTTGTTATGCAGAACTGTTTGTAAAGTTAAGTATTGTACTATAATGGATGAATAGTATCAAATGTTAAATAGAACTATAAATAAGATTAACGAGTGCGTGTCATAAAAATAGCCCAATTTCCACCCCCTCTTCTCTCTAAAGGGTGAAACTAATCTACGCGTCCCATATTTCCCTGTGACGAGGGGAAGTGCAGACCGTATAAGGACTGAGGCCATCGAAGCGAAGGTAACTCGCTGGAGGAGGGAGATATGGGGTTCCTTAGATAGGCTGCGGAATAGATGAACCACTGGAGCCATAAAAGGAATCTACAGACTTAAAGCTGCAAAGGAAAGATTATGGTGCTACCAATAATAGCGATTATGTTTTAGGGAAAGTTTTAAACGATTGAGGCAGAAAACGTAAAAGATTGCGATTTTGAGAAATAGAAAGATATATTCAAATGTTTGACAGACCTTGACGATGGTGTTGTTTACATATTAACCTTCAATTGTCCCTAGTTCGAGTCCCGGCTTATAATTAAATTTTTTTTCGGTGTTATCTTTTAGTAATCGTCTATTAATGCAATCAATATCACCTTAAACGGATATATGATAGATGATCCAAGGAAAATAAAAGTAACTAACTTTAAAAGGAAATAAAACTCTTTACTGCTTCAAAAAAATATATGTTTAAGGCGATTAGCATACTAGGATTAGATACCAGATGATTGAGTGATCGATAAAACTATTCGCATGCAATATAAAGCGTCTAAGTTACGAAGTGAGTTTCATTTTCTTTAAATTATAGCTCCAATGCATAAAAGTTATACTTTACCATACTTTACCCCTAGCTTATTTGGGAATTTTGTTAAGAAATACTCCAAAGAGAACCAAAAATACGTACACAGCTTTTGGCAACAATCGATACGCAATAATTGCAAGTAAACACGAAAATCTGGTTTCGAGACTAGATGTTTGATCTTTGTATTCCGGAGGTAAAGTTCTTATCCAAGTCAACCTATTATAAATATATTATAATATAATTAATGAATAAAGGGCCTTAATGTATTCTTATACTAAACAATGATCATGATCGTGCAAGATTAGGTTACGTGTTTTTGACTTAAGGATACAGTCTATGTAAGCTGATACAAAAATGACTGTTAAACGCTATGTACAGAGATGGTGAGGGGTCCTTCTGGAGAAGTTGAGGGAAACGGTCGAAAAGTGCAGAGAAGGGAGTGAAAGTGGGGGAAATAGAAGAATGAATCAGCGGTGAACGTCGTGTTCATTGTCTATCTCTTAGGAGCAACGGCTATGGAGGGGAAAGAGGTTTATGGAATATGTGGAAGAGATGGAACGTTGAGGGGAAAGGAAAAGTTGGCGAGATATGTTAAAAGTAAAGTTCACATTGAAAACAAACTGTGCCATAATTAATGAATGAATAATTTTTAGTTAGAAAATAATATAAATTATTAAGATATTTTCCACACGGTCTGTACACAGCTGTGTTTTCTTCCTTCTGTCCACAAACTATATTTAACAGTATAACGATGCAGACTTCCAGAACATCTATTTTAAAAGTCGAAATAAATTCTTCTAGATGGAATTATATGGAAATATATTCTATACACTAATATCAATTCATTTATAACTTTGATTGTTACCGCCTATTCATGGTCTTTATTTCTTAGTTAGTACAATTATTTCAACATAAATTAAAGGCAAAATATCGCAGCAAATTACCGGTGATGTCGAAATGGATTTATTCGAACGAGTTTTCCGTACATCTACATTTTATGCAACATAGAAATAAACGCAAAAACCTAGTATTACTCATTTCACAATATGAGCAACGAGTAATGAATTATAACTGGCGAGCGAGTAAACATCACGGATAATCTATTCACATATTGGTTTTTAGGTCATTGAAAACACTTATAATACGTCAATATTTCCCATTAAAATATGCTGAATACTGAATAGTAGCTTAGATTTCAGAATTCGGAACAACATTTATAAAGACCTAATTTCTCTTAGAGGACAATAGAAAGAAAAGAGACAAGCGAATGTTTAACATAATCCATATCTTGATGGTAGTAACACGAGTAGGAAGTAAATATGTTACAGATTGGTTTGTGGGTGGGGGTACACGCATGTACCCTAGGGAGCGATGAGCACAGGGGGATTTCGATTAACAGATTGATGGGTGAGATAAGTTAGCATTGAGATTAAAGGACGTCATTATAATCGCATATAAATTGAAGCCCTCTTATCAGCATCTCAACACGTTGTCCAAAAAGGGTGCAACTGTGACGAGATATCCAAAAGGCTGCGGTTGACGATTTCATTATGTTGTCAGATCGTGTTTTCGCTCGGCTTTTATTTGCGACAAATAAAGAAGCGTGTTCCCCCTTGACGCGTTGTCACGTGATTCGGGAAGATAAAAGAACACGATACAAGGATTAGAAGTGCGAACATATATATATTTTAAAACCTTAAATTATAAATAATAGTATATCTGAAAGACACGTATTCGTAATGTAGTCAATTTTCAAAGCTACTCATCTTATTGGAAAAGTAAGTGAATCAATGTTCTCGGATTGAAATATTTTGAACGAACTGGGAATCGAACATTGATATTCAAATGAAGGGATTTTTTCATTCATTCATCTTCTTGGTTCGATTTTATCGCATGAAATAACTCATAGGAAAGTGAAACATTCTGGTTCAAATCCTAGTAGAATCCATAGATTTTCAACTATGCGCCCAATTTCTTTCACCTTATACTTATCCAACAGAGTTTTAACATTCAATCTACTTCTCCGATACTTGCACATCATAATATAATATCGTGTTTCATGTCCCTATTGATTAAACATAAAAATTAAAGTTTTGAAATTTTTCCATCTAAAAGTTCTCATCTCATTTCAAAATTTACATTATTATTTGATTAATTATCTAAAGATCCAAAGTTCCTTCCGAGGAATATGTTTAAATTAAAATTACTATTTTTACTTAACGAGTAATTATTATTTACCTTTGAATTTTAATTAAATTTTATTTTAAACCCATGGTCATTTTCAAACTTATAATATATAAATTTCCTTTCTTAAATATTATATTTTAGTTACATTAAAATATTCAGTTCAGCATTACCCTGGTATTTTAATTTATGTATTCGACTCTTCTGATGTTTCCCCTATTATACACTAGACATTTTTTGAGATTCGAATGTGTTCAGTGTTTATATTAGGTATAAATTACCTCAACTCTTTTATCCAACTAAGACCTTATACTATAATCGATTTAGTACATACATTCATGACAGATTTTCTTCAATGATTCACGTAAGTAACTTTAAATTTTGGTGCAATTCAATGTCAAAACCTTATTCTACTATTCGTCTCTTTATGTTTGAGTATATACATACAGAAACGATAACATACCAACAATTTGAAACTTGTATTTAACGCAAGATTATTGAACTAGATCGATGTAAGTGTGACATGAATACGATGGGAATACAAACAACTCTAATCCAACAAAGGAACCACCGATGTCTTTTGAATGGACACATTTTGAAGGGTGATTGCACATGTGGAAAGAGCAAGGAAGTAATTTCCGACGGAGTGTGGGTTGACTTGGGCGTAACTTATAAAGAGGGATGCATTGATTCTCCGAATGCACTTAAGATGGGGATGAAAAGGATTAGAAGGAGGGTCGGTAATGTAAGTTCGTTCCGGGGCAGAGTGCACCTAGTTAACTGACCTCCCTTCTCAATGGGACAGTCATCGGAAGTAGAACCATTGAAAAATGAAGTGAATGAAGACTCTAAGATTAATGGGAGATTCAGAAGTAAACACTCTTTGCGATTTATTCAGTACGATTCTAAAGCAATCGTCAATCATTCCGATTGTTATATAATTTCATGAATTCAAGCGAACAATTCCTTAGTTAGTGTTCAATTTAAATAGGGCAGTTATGATATTAACCTCCACTACCTTTGTATGACTTACAGAAGCAAGCCTGTACGTAAATTACACACAAATTTATAATATACATTTACAAGTTGGTTATAAATTCAGTAACCATAGCAACTAAATCATACATATTCCATTGAAGATTTCAATCTGCTAGAAATTTTAAATTGACAGAATAATTGCAATCATTAGGTATACTTATGGTTCAATGAGATACGCAAATATACGTAAATAATAAATATGCGTAAATATAATAGGAAAGAAGAGTTAAAAGAAAGTAGACCTTTGCCATTAAATATTCTGAATAAGTTCAATTAATATTAATCAATAAATATTCCGCAAAATAAGGATATTATAATATTTTAAACTAAATCCTAAGTACCTGCGTTCGTCAATTTAAAGTTTATAATCTGAATTATTGGTTATTTATTTATATATATCCTTGCAACCGTGAATAATCTTTCAGATATCTATGGGAATTGTTACTTATGTAGAAAAATGGAAGCTATATAAGATTGAATTAGTTTTAACCCTTGACATGAAAAAAACGATAGTATTCTACCAATAAATACCAACTGAATTGTGAATAATAAGAAGAATATAGCGTAGATGTTAACCATTCAGTCACTAGCCAATTAGTCAAGCAACTTCACAAGATTGCGAGGATCCTATTTCCTCAATCCTTAGTAGTGGAGACTTCCAAAAGAGCTTAACTAAGTCGGTCGGGTTAGCGCCCACTTCAAATTCGACAAAAAAGTTCTTAAACTAAATCATGCGAATCACTCTGTTCTCTTTTTTTCATCATTGACCTTCCTTACAGCCTCTTCCCTGCGTAAGGTCAGTTTTTCTCAATGAATTCCTGATGGCCTCGGATCAATGACTAAGCTCTCTCGTTAAACCGAAAAGACTTAACATGAGTCCACGTCGATTGCTAATCGAACACCCTTTTTCCATCGCTCCGTCCGGGCGCTGGTGTCGGGGCGCAGCGCCGTGCCGCGGCAGGATGCCGAAGCAAGAGAAAAAAAGGGAACTGAATATTGAAGCCGATTAGCAGCTGTTTTCCTTCTTTCGGGTCGACAACCAGCAATGCCCAGAGTCACGGAAGAACAGTCTAGCAACAGCGACACTTTTACGGATTACAATTAGGGTCGATTTTCAAGTGGCACTTGAAGCTGTCTATCGCCACACATTGCCACCAGTGATACCTCTTTTTATGGAGAAGAAGAATATTCAACACTGGATACGTTAGGATAATGATATGGTGGTATTACAGTATTAAATACCCCATCGGTACTCAGTGAGTTATTCTATCAAGAACTTAGAAACCTCAGGAGCAATATCTCTGTTGTGAAGTCATTATAAAGTCAGTTTAATCCTATGTGAATTTCACGTTTTTGATTTCTTTCAACAAATTGGGAAAAAGTGAATGGTAGGGACTCTAATCTAATCGATTTAATTAAAGTCATTTTCTATAATTATTATTCAATCCCACAATGTTGAGCTAGTTTATATGAGGTCTAATTGGTTCCAGTAGCCTCACCTTATTTACTTATTTAATAAGGTTCCTTCGCAAAGAGATCGCGTGACCTAGCAACGGTTGTGGGGCCGAAAATATTTACACTGCCCTACAAAGTCGGAAAGAAATCCCCCAAAAACCTACAGCAGACAGTACAAATTCTATTATGGTATACTACAATTGCATGGCATGATATAGACATTGAATCGCGTTGAAAATCACCATTAAAATTGTGGTTATGTATGAAGTTACGGTAAGATTTAGGAGAAGATTAGGAATACTAATTAGGTTAAATTAAATGGTATTCATTATAGAGGGTTGGTATAACACAACATTATTTAATCTCTAAATAGTTGTGAATTATGATGCCTATTACATTGAATCTAGAAGAATATTGAAAATACATATTCTCAAAAAATTTATATGATGAAAAATATACAATTCAAGGATAAAAGCGCTGGAATGATTGCTCAAAAATACATGCATTTTTAAAGTTCATTTGCAAAAGCTATTTCCACTCTTAGGTAATTGATGATTAGTATTTTAAGCTTGAATCAGTCACTCGTTTGGGTTTTATGCTTACTATTATTCACCAGATACTACTGTTATTAAATAGAATAATCTGATTATATCACAAGAATTAGAACATTGCTCTTCACAGAGGTTCCCTCTCTCGTTAATATTAAATAGTATCAGATAACTTGGTTAAATTCTTTCTACTAATCTTGGATTGTGATGAAATGAAAGCCAAAGTTAAACGTGTTTATGAAATCGTGAATTATAGAAGAAAAGTGCTTGTGTTGTGAGAATAACTATTGTACGTTCAAAACTAGTCTCAAATACCTTATAAAAAAGAGTAGAAATAAAATTGCACGTTTAGATTTTATGAGGTAAGCAGAGTATGAAGAGGTGCTAATAAAACAATATCCTTTATAGTACTCAAACAGAAGAATTCGAACAGAGAAATTAGAAATTAAAGTTTAAAGCATCGCTGCTTCTCTAATACAAATGAATAGATAACAAAAATAAAATCCAAAGGCGTTATAAGATTTTTCCATTCCGTCTACTGAAACTTTTCCTGCTTTATATCACATCCGAATTATATCACCAAGAGGAATTTTTGTTTCAAATATCTCATATAGACCTATATAAGCCCTCGTTCTTCAATGTTATTAATAATGTACAGCTTCAAATCCATAAAAAATATTAAAAACATACTCAAGAAGAATTCCCTAACATCTTCGTTTCTCATAAGATTCGCATGAATCAAATTTAAAAGAAATTCGCTATCAGACTATAACTTTGAAAATATTCAGCATAGGAAATTACTAATTAATCACGAATTAATCAATACTTTTGTCACAGTTTTTATTTGTGGATCGTAATAAAATTTAAAAGAGGAATTCGAATCTGCTTGACCTAAATAAAACCATTATAAAATAACCACATCCAAAATCTGGCGGCCTGCGATGCATCATGGCGTGTGTACTTAATTCACTTGCAGCATCCCTGGTCCAGATACCACCGTCTTGGGCAAACCGCACATCTATTCGAGCCATCCACTCGATCGGCATTCCCGATTCCTCCCAAAAGGTCTTCTACGTCCTCCCTGCTCGGATGCCAAAATCTCATCTGCCGTGGACCTTCCCGCATTACATAAAACCCTGCGCGCGCACTCCCCTCCCACCGATTCCAACGTATCTGCTTCCACACGAATGAACACGCGGCATTTAAGAATCGATGATGTCATCTAATTTCCACGCCCATATCACCCCGCGGGAGTCAGACCTGCCTCCCACCGCCTCTCCCATTGGTACGTCCACTTACTACGGCCCGCTCCATTGGTTCTACTTCCCCTCCTTTCCCGCTCTCCCCATCCCCGCGTTTTCCCGCCTGGACCGTGTGTTTGGACCCGTCCCACTTCTCCCGGGCCCCTCTATCCCTCCCCGCCGGCTCCCGGAAGGGGACTTCAGTTTCCATTTGGTCGGGGAGTCGTACGAGGCGCTCTTGCGCGTATCCTCCGAGGGCAATAGCTGCGGCCACGGCCGCCTGGACGAGCGTTCAAATCCCCAAAGAAAGAGGACTTTTACCCCGGAGCATTTATATCCTCTGGTTCGCCCCGCTCTGTGGACAGTGGTTGTGCGTGGTTTATTTCTCTCTTCTGGTGGACAAGGAAGAACAGTGCCGGAGAAGAACGTCTTGGACGATTTAAATAAAAGTGCGATTGGAAAAGGTGAGTGTTTCCTAGGAAATGGATTCGATAAGAGACGAGATAAGGAAGCGTAGGGTTAAGAACCGATTATGGTGTTTTCTGGGACAGTGGGGTTGTATGATCAGAGAGTACATGGATGACTTCCGGTGGGAGAACAGGGTGGTTATTGTGGGAAGGTGTCAGTAGTACTAGCAATTGTGGGTCTATCGTAGCGGACGTCTAGCATTTGTTTGTGTACCTTACCGGATAGACTGATAAGGTGTGAGAATTTCGGTGTACTTGCCTGTTTGTTTAATAGTCGTGCGTCATAAGTCGTAGGAGACCGGTAGAATGTAATGTCTTGGATGAGAGCTACGATAGATCGCCATGGGAATGCGATATAAAGCATTACGCTAAGGAGGGTTATAGAAAGAATGTTGAGTTCTCTGAAATGATGTAGTATGATTTGTTTCAATTAGACCGTCAATGTAAGCTAAGAAAACATTGTGGTAACATTAACATAACTTAAACTTATAAATTATACGCAATCGAAGGAAGGAATAATATAATAGCATCGTTAAATTAATTTATTTCAATACGATTGCTTATGCTAATGCTACATACAATCTACCGGTATACTTATAGCTAAAAATATTAAACTTTTCACAGTGACTTTATGAATGTTCTTCATTCAATCTAATGCTATATATTAAATACTGAACGGAAGAATATTTGTCAGATAAATCATTTACTCTTCTAGTTTAGGCGTTGCATTTACATAAATGAAATGCCTTAACAACAGATCATGTGTGCATTTTTCACAATGGAAATTGATATTTCATTCTGCAATTTTATTTCTCAAAAATTTCTGCCATACATCCATAGCTTATGTTTAAAAATGTAATTGTTTTCGGCTAACTTTTCACTCCGACAATGGCTTCAAACGATAAAGTTGATCTCTCAATTACACCGTACATTGCTAACATATAACTAACGATATTGGCTTTCGGAGTTAAAACCAAGCAGCATAGTGCATCGAACACTGTCCGCCGAATAGAAGGGACACCCCATTAGGCCACCGACAACCGAATCCTCCGGCGAAAATGGACGCGACATCCGTAGACAATGGCACACTACCATCGAAGCCTCTTGTTCTATTATTTCATTGCTGCAGAGAAAACCTCCGGGGATCGTGCTAATAATAAGGCCGCTCTCCCCCAAAAAGGGCCACTTGGGATTAATTGTATAGAAGTGCGATTCTTTCGCGTCTAGAAAAGAACAAGAGCCGTAGCAGTCCATTGTTTCCACATCTGATAGCACCAGCCTTTTCTCCGATTATTAGTAATTTATGGAAGTTGATTGAATCTCACGGAGTAAAGCGCACAGCGCCTCCCGAACTGAATGGGAGAGGAGCTGAGGGCTTTCACGGCCGATTTGCCTCCGACTAAAGCAAGCAATCTCCCGAACGCTGAGATCCTTAGCATAGAAACCCATCGGGATGATGCAAGATGAAGGATCGCTTAGGGAAGCTGGCTCTAGAGGATACTGCGCTCCTTACCGGCTCACGTCCCTTGCCATAAAAGCCCTCCGGAATGAATTTCAAAATTGCTTTTGAACCGTCGGCTGAAAATTTTTCCAACAGGCTCTACGTACGTATTTTTGCGTAGCAAAATTCTATTCTATTAACTTAGGTGATGTGGAAGGATTTGGAATAGAGCAGAGCTGAATTTGGGCTCTAGGTTAATCGTTTTTAAAACCATCCACTTTTATAGCGGTTTGAGTAAACTATGTCCATCATACTTCAGTGAGTAGAATAGCAGAAAAATTGCGTGAGGAAGTTTTTACTATAAATCTACCACGGGTTTCTCTATCCGTTTAACGTATAATTTTCATTATTGATCAAACATATTATACATAAATATTGAGATAATCGCTTCTGCATGAAAAGTGTTATTTTAATTTAACTAAGTTTCGTCGAAGAAAGGAACACGAATAAAAGAAGTAGAAGAAGCAGATTTTAGAAATAATTTTCCGTAACTAAGATTAGTTTAGTCCTATATATGTCGCTGTTTTTAACTTCTGGTTAACAATTAGTAGTTAAGGAATTTAGGTTAAGATAAATATCGTTGCTTCAATGTGTTAAAATTGCAAAACGAATATAATAAACGGTATATTACACCTATCCATTTATGATGATCTAGCTCAATATATTCTTAGATAACCGTACGTACCTATGGGGACTATGGGAACTAATTCACGAATAACTTTCTCATTGAATATACAATACTTAAGTGCGATTAATAGGCGTGAATACGAGAGACGCGCTTTCCCAATATGTCTCGTACGATTAATATATATTCATCACTTCATATTCGTTAATTTCGCTAAAAGCATTCGCAGAAATCTATCCGAATACCGTCTGAGGGTATTTCCGTAGACAATTGGCACTCTTTATTCCTTTAGCCCCTTTTCCCCCACTGAGCCGGTGAAAAGACTTTTTCGCCGCCACCGGGACTTGGGCTTCCCGGGCGGTCTCCCATCCCTTCGCCGGTGCGCCCACTCCACGCTACTCTTCCTTCGACACGCCGACTTCACCTCCATGCCCTTTCAACAGATGAGATGAATTACTCATTCTGTGCTTAACTACAGATTGATTTATTCTTTCAGACGAGGCTCATATGTTCTATTTTGGGTTTTCGACAGCTACCGGATAAATAATCACGAAATATTCGCAATACGTGTTAAAAACGGCCACGAATGAAGTGATATAATCATTGTAAATAACTGTTTTGTTAAGCTAGGATATAATATTGATGTTACGATTGTTACAATCGGTGTAAATCTTAACGAGGTTCCACTTTATAATTATAGCATACAATATTCTTTATAATTACACTACTGAAACAAAAATTTACTTTTACAACGTGTAACTATATTTCTTATTTATTATTAAAAGCGTTATTTTTTCCGTTATATATTGTTGCCATTGTCGTGATATAATTTTCTGTAACAAAGCTTCCGTTTCTGTCTTATTGTTATGCACATTTTCCCAACATTATACCAATATCTCCGTCGCCCTCCCTACCAGGTGTTTCCAAAGAAAAACACTCTTACGACAAAAATCAAGTGTTGACTCGTGGATCATTTTCTACGGGCGTGTTTACCCGCATAATCTTGAGCGATGCTTTCTCAATGTTACTTGAGATTCTTTCATTGGAACACTTCACCGACCTCAAGTGTTATAGCCATCATCGGAAAGGTGTTTATAAACATATCCCCAAAGTAGTAGTCTCCTATACAAACAGCCGCTCCTAACACAACATTGGCCTCCTCAAGGATAAGCAGAACTCGACAGGCCAATTATCTATCGATACAACCAAAACGTGTTCACTCAACACGCTTTTGCTTGCGAGTGGAATCCTCAAACCAAAGAAAACTAAATCAGGACCTTTGCAAACATTCGGAAGATGTTCTTCTAACTCAGGTCTTCCAAAGCACATAGGGAAAATATGTGGATTTCAGCTGCGTCTGTTTTGATTTCTTTGTGGTTTCCGTATAGGACATTATAATTTTAATGTTAACACTCACCTGCAATACTTTTCTTTATCCGTTCATGATAGAATTAGCAAGTAAAAACCATCCGTTACAGGGAAACGTTAGAGTAAATAAGTAGTGGCGCGAAAGGTTGGAGAAAGAAAAATATTTCTTTTTAATCCGTTATATTGTAAAAAAGAAAAAATATTTTTAACCAATTGGCCAGTCTATTACATAAGTGAATAAAAATAGGAATGGAGATTAAACTCATATTTATAAAAGTAGTTTGACTATTGATTAAAATTGTAATAGAATAGCTCGGATATCATTTTCATCAAAGCAATATATAAGCAAAGAATTTCATCTAAATTTCATAACTAACGGTATTCAACAAAGGTTAACGTACAAAAAAATAGTTTTCAAGTTAACAAAGTAAAATCCATATTTTGAAATCCTTAGTTTATTCATTTTCCTTTCCTCGATTTCATCACGAATTGGATTGTATAATATGAAACTTTTGTTGTACTACATTTGATAGTTGGCTCTCTATTTAAGGACGTAATAAAATTATAGGATTTATCGAATTCAATTTTGAATCAGTTAACTAGATTTTGCAAAGAAGATTAGGTTAGCTTAGACTTATGCTCAATTTATCATTCGACAAAGGTTTAGGAAGCAAGATGTCCTCATGAATTGCATTGACGAGCCTGTTCAGGTCGTTTCGTTGGGTCAGTACAACTTTAACACAGTATCCCATATCAAACTGGAAAATACTGCCACCTGGAGGGGATCAAGCAGCGTGGGGGAGATGCAAAATACAAAAGGGATATCAGAGTGTAAATGGAGACGTAGAGCGTTCAGCTTGGCCCCGGGGAGGCGTTCCGGGAGTTTTAGGACTAATTGACCCGATGACGCCTTGATTTACCACCGAGTTAATGACGAGGAACGCTTTCTCCTTGATTCGAAGATACGAAGTCTAGCGATTTTACGAACTCTAAAATTAAGCGGTAATTGGAAATAGCGCATCTTATTTTACGTTGTGACACAATTCCATTTATGATGATCATTCGACGACACCCATATCAGAACAGCATAAAATTATTTCTCTGCATTCGATTCAAAATTGAGACGATATAGTAACTAGTATATAGCCTACATTATTATTGATCGAGTATAGGAAAATTAACGAGCTTAATTCTGAATTATGAAACAATTACTATATAAGATATTTTGTGGACTACCTATTATGACTGATCGAATTTAGTCGCCATTATTTTGTAACACTTATCGAATACGTATAACGGTATAAAATGATAATAAGCATAATCATGTGAATTTAGTTTGAAAAATGTCTGTAATACGTAAGTGTTTCATTACATGTATTCATTGAACTCACACTTATCTAGATATTTTAGAGTATGTACCTAAATATATTAGGAAATAAGACGATCAAAAGAAATGTAAAGAAGAATTAAAGTAATCAATATGCATTGACGAATGTCGTGTAACAAAATTCTCACTTCTGTACAGCTGCGTTAATTCATGGCTACAAAATTTTTCATCCTGTTATCCATCTCATGGTATACGTTTTTTAATAACACGTTTCAATTGAATACAGTTTATCAATATGTTGTCATGAGTGGATATCATAGCTATAGTTAGTAATATGTTCCGTTGATTAATGAATCGATTTTACTACAGCTTTATGTCCGATTACTAGTACGCTAAAACATACATCGCCTAATACATATCCAAAAACAGCAAAAAAAAGGATAAATAACGTCCAATTTCAACAGGAACACGAGATGTGACATACAAAAAGAAACGTGCTTCACACACACACGCAGGTGAAACAATTCACATTTCCCCACCCTGTCACGAATGCCCAACTGAAATACATAAATCCCTCCAAAAAAGAAAAACTTCCGTTTGGAATCGTTTTAAAAGCCTTTGACGATCCTTTGTCCGAAACCCGAATAAAGGCAACGAAATTTTTTAATTCGGCTTCATTAACATTTTGCTGCGAACGCCAAAAATCAAATAATCCTTTTGATGCAATTCTGTTCTTTGCCTCTCAATCGTTCGTCAAAGTCGGAAAAATAACGCTCGCAAAAATAACCGCGCGAAACGATACGGTTCCACTCGCATAAAATCCGCGAAATGATTAATTTAAGTGCAAAACCATTTGCGAAAAACTCGATTTCGATGAGAAACTGATTACATCGCACGGAATTGGAAAACAGAAAAAAGTCGCGAAAAAAAGGGGAAAACAAAAGAGGGACGAAAATCGGCGAAACGAGCAAACATCGCGAGGAATCGGCGAAGACGGAATTGCGAAAATGAACACGGGCGTTTATGCAAATGCGAGATTACTTACGACTTTCATCATTCGGAGTGGATCCCACCCACGCTACATAAATAAAAAGAGTTTGACGTTTTTAATCCGTCTCGCGTAACGCATTCAGAGGCTCGAAAACAGCTCATCAAAACGTTCTGTAAAACGGATAGCTTCGTAAGGGAAAACAAATCGTCCTGAATTTCAAATGCGTTTTTCGATGGGAAAAATGATAAGCGAGCTTTTACACGGATTCCTTCCGGGACGTTGGCGACGTAAGCTAATGTGAGCACGAGCGTGCGCGCGTTGAATACGGATTAAAAGAGGGATGCGTGCAATTGTTTGGCCATAGAAGTCCGTTATTAAATGAGGGAAAGAGGAAAAAAATGATTGAGGAATGAATGGGATTAAATGGAATGAGGAATAACTTCGGAGATTCTGAGATTTGGGAAAAGAGATTTAACTTTTATGTATGAATCTTCTACATGTGTTAGAACTATAGAGATGGTGAGTTGCGAGATTGATATTTGCGAAAAGGAATAGTAAAGTAATCTCCCTAAGAATGCGTCGATATTGTTATTATAAAATTATTGGGACCGTGTTCATGAATTAATGAAGAACTAATTATGAAAATAACACCTAAGGAGTTAAGATACGATCTAAACCAAACTTTTCCTAAATCGGTTACCTATACATTATTTTCGAATTATTCTTTGTTAATAAACAATAACCACATAACTTGACTTTAGTTAATATTGACTCATCATAAAAGAACATATGAGCTCTGAACTTCTATTAAGCATCTGATTGATTATTGGAAGACTAATCAAACTTCACATCTATTCTATTTCAGAAACTGAAACAATACTCATTTAAATAAAATAGTGAATATTGAAATTTATTTAACATTCATAGAATATTTCTTTCGAATTACACTGAAGACACGAATCAAAAAATTAATCCCTGAGCGCGAAAAATTCCAACATCGATCATAAAATAAAATATTCTATTGTTCCTCTGAATAAAAAGAAAAGAACCGGAAACATAAATTGAATTTACACGCTAATTTTATAAAATATTACAAAGTCATTCTAAACAGCTCTATTGGTTCATAGATATCACCCCTTTGTTTCTAACTAAGAGTCCAACAAAGCTACCAGTGGACGCTACCATTGCCTCCTAATCACTGTTTTTCGCATAGCAACACAAATAAGACCACGAGAAAACAAAAAAGAAACGCACTCCGAGTACACGACCGGACAAAGGTGCATATACACCTTTGACTCCAAAGCACACATTTTCTACTTTGATTCCCCGGAAACTTGTCCGCGACCTTTGACATACGCCGCGACCACAAAACTGCATCATACCCATAATTCCGCAAAATCGCTATTTCGTTCCGTCAATTACGACCCTCGGAGTGATTATAACGTTTGAAATTCGGTTGCGGAAACATCGCGACGTAGAGATTATGGATGAACGCAGGGGTATGAAGAATAGCCATTCGCACCCACGATAGCATTTGTTCCTCAAAAGGAACGTTCCATAGAACAAATGAAGTTCGTAAAAAGAAAGAAGAGGAAGCGAAGTCTTTTATTAGCATTTCGTTTGGATTGAAGTGGGAATAGGTAATTAACCGTCGTAAGAAACGAGGATTCACGTGGATAATTCCCCTATTGAAGACAGGATCATAAGAATGTGGAAAATGACGAGAAATCGATGAATGCAGTTTCATATACCTCTCCTGTTTAAATGAGCATACTTCTACGATACGAAAAACTTAAAACTTAATACAAAAGCTAAATAAATTCAGTTCATAAACAGTTCATCTTCATTAAAATCTCGATATCTATAATGACATCACCTGAAATAAATGAAGGCTCAAACTATCAAAAGACATTTCTTTCAACCTTTACTGTAGAGAAATACCTACTTACAATCAGGTTTAATTATTATATTAAAATTATGAATGATTCGTTGATTGAAATAACTTATGTTCTATCTTCTAGATAACTCGTTTTCAGACTGAATAATCTAACGAATACAACCCTCGAGAAATCATATTTGTTCAATAAATATATTTCGGCATTAAATATGATGAACAAAATCAAACGATTTTCACATCTCTTCCGATATCAGTTATATTTAGAGTGATTCATTTTCTTCCTCATACCAAAGGCTTTGTTCACCTCCCTTCTCATTATTCTACAAAATCGCTTCTCCACAACACATTTCCACTTTCATTCTGCTTCTCTCTTTTTAATCCTTCGGAGTACAGATTTCCTCCACATCTCGCTAAAGGACGGAGAAAATCGGAGAGAGAATAGCGTATATCATATATAATGAAGATAATTGCAAAGATGACTGCCCTACTTCCAGTGTCCGGAGCTATTTTCCGGTGTCGGTGTGGCGGTGAAGTGAGGGATTCATTCCTATTAATTCTATGATACCGCTGTCATGGGAAATAGAGTTCTTAACTGTAGGATATCGCTTATGGGAAATATAAGTCTAAAAACTGAATCCAAAAGTTAACAGGAAAGAATATTAACATTATATTTCATATATTTAAAAAAGGCATTGTTTTTTAATGTGCGGGTTCTTGCTTCGAGTCCCAGACACTTATAATACTTCAATTCGTAATATATCACGCGATTGATTCGTAGTAATGTAGTTCGGTTTAAACACAATGGCCATATAATTTACGAAAGTTTGAATTTATGAAATTCGCGCTCAAATTAAATAATAAATACTCTAAATACTCTCGCTCCAACAGAACTTCAGTTACTCAACTCTCATGCGGTTATCCATGACTGATTGTTCATCAAACGAAAGAACAACCTCCTTTACTAAGGACCCCACCCTGATAGCTAACTTTTGACGATATCGTTACATCAATTGAAGCTTTCTCAACCGTTTCATATCAATCTGAAGACGCATCTTCCGCGTGGAAGAGAATTGTAAAAAGGTCAGCGGGACAACGCCAACTGGTATCGCAAGTGGAGATAAGGCGCGATCCAGTGAGGAAGGGCAACGCACCTATCAAAGGGGCTGCAATGCGGGAATCCTCTCGTATACTTGCGGAATTATCTAAGGGGAGCAGATTATACGCGTCTTGTAGGAAGCGATTTGTCGATTACACAACCGCGGATCGATTACGCGGCATTTCGAGTCTCAAAGAACTTCGTAAGCGATCCGTAGTATAGAGAAGAGAAAAGCTATACAAATAAATGTGTGTAAATCACAAACCTTCGTCTATTAATCCTTCACTATTAAAACTATCCCATTAAAACCGAAATCAATATATCCAAGAACAAATTCATAATAATAAATTATAAAATAAAGAACTGCATTCTGATTCGGATTCTGCAATCGTGAACGTAAATATTAATGCTCTATTGAGACGTGAAAACTGAGTTCTAAGAATAGTATAAAATCTGCAATAAGTGAAAAAGCGCTATTAAGACATTTCACTATCGATTCACCATTCTAAGAGGTAACCAGCGATTCGTGAAGGAGATTATTATCCCTTATCACTTGATAAGGTGACACACTTGAAGTAGCTAGATATTCTTCATTTTGCCATTACTCACCGAAAATGGCAATGAGTAAATACGGAATAGCGTTAATAAAAATTAATATTGCAGTTAAAGAAGAAAACTGAGCGTATTGTATAAAATGAGACTCTTAAGTATTTAAGTATCACTGGATAGTATATTTAACATTAATATTTTACGGTTTTTAGATTATCTTTTGGTAAATATTGTTGTTTTCCTGGTTTTTAGGAATATTAATGGCCATAAGAAAGTATACAGGAGAAAAAAGTGGAAATTTCAATGACCGAAGACAAAGATCCAACTTAATATCGTATTCTATTGGCAGTTAGAACATTAAAGCCCAAATGCGTGAACATGCAAGCCATGAATGGAGTCAATTGTCAATGGTCCAATTGGAATCTACTCTATGCAATACTGATAAATCCAATTGCTATAATCACAAGTATCTGAACAAAGGCTTCCGGAAATGGACACGACTGATTGATGGGTTTTAGAGCAATTAAAAGCAGAAGAGTATCTTCCGCGTTATCGTACGATCTTTATCTTCTATCGAAAGCTGCGCCCTCGCGTTGCCTCTGGAAGAAATACGGTTGATAAGAAACGAATGGCCGTTCGATAGTTTGGAATTGGATTTCAAAGTTCGTAAAGAGCTATCTAAAATTGGAGGATCATTTTCGTAAAGGAAACTTTATTTATGCCGCTCTCTGAAAATGGATAAATCAAGAATAAATCGATACTATTTAATCCAAAATTACGGTGCATAGTCTACGTCTATACAGGAACCTGAAATGAAAATGGAGTTTACAATTCAACCAGAAATGGTTATAAAACCAACAGAATCATTAAATAAGTTCCCTATTTCATCTCCTCCTTTTCACTAATTATGTGTGTCCTAAAGTAATTCATTATGTAATTTTTAAATAATATAATCTCTATCGTTGCTAAAATCTTATACAAGAATTCCCAACGGTGAAGATTCTTTCATTGTACCATAAGCTTCCGCCATATATCTGTATATTTAGATTACTCTCATTTACATTAATACGTAAAATTTATTACTAAAAATACCTCTTTAATATTCATAGTATAAATCATTACATAAAAACCTTGAAATGTGTTAACTCTGCTACGAAACAATATAAAAAAATATTAGGATACTTCGAATATTGGCTACTCCCCTGTTTTCTGTGTCCAAATGCGGCTGTGTGTTATCTCCTATTAATACCTTTTCAATAAATCTACGAATCATCGTTAGGAAATAGGAGATAAACTAAATACATTCCCATACTCGATGTTTACTTAATTAACTGATTCCGTAACCATGAAGTGATTGCATTATTGCAGTGGGGTAGAGCCATGTATCATAAATCCGTTCGGCAGTCACAATGGGCCCTTTCATCCAAAACTCCTCTAATTATCATTATCAACACGGGAGAGCACCGCAGGCGCCCTGTAATTAGTACCCTTAAAATACCCACACCTCTCTTAATCCAATCCCCCTTAGAAATCGTACAATCTTCGCTCTTTGAGAGGCTTTTGGACAGTTTATATCCATCGCCCCTTTTTTTGCATCTTGTGTCGAGAGGCCCAATTTGTCTCCCCCCTGAGGACGTGTTTCCAGGGATTCCACGATGTCACGTCTCTGGAGGTGTATTGTGGATTGAAAGAGTAACAGAGAAGGGTTCTATCTGCGGGAGATAAGTAGCTAATTTAATTTGAAGTATACGGAAGTTCTAAGCCAAACGATTCCCATTGATATGGGTGTCTTTATTTTACGCTTACTTATATCGAAGTCAAGATTTTTCACCCTAATGAATGAAGTGCAACCAATTCTTAGGGGAAAGGATATCATTGATTGGTTTTTCTGAAGTTAGAATATGAATGATATGAAACTATTATTATATGCTATGCCATAGAATAAGAGCCCACAGTTAATATTCAAATTCCCATATATTTTATGCTAGTATAAATACGTAGGTTGATCTACTACTGAAAAAGGAATAAAGTAAAAATATTGCATTAATTGTTAGCATATAGTTATTATATGTTTTCTATATGTAAAGACATTGAAATTTTTCTTTTAAAATTGCTTCTAGGGAGAAAATAACCGCTATATAAAACGCAATGAACATTTAAGTGAAAATTTAAATCTAACGAGGAAGTACAATTATGAATATGACTCAAGACAAATTCAACTCTAAATAAAACAAAAGTAGCTAAAGCTTATATATGGAAAGCTGAGTTTTCTTATCCATACCTAAATCTTGAAGGGGAAAATCAATAACCTATAGAACATAACGAGAGTCAACATATAATCTGAAGCCAATATTGGTTAAAAAATATTTCCCACTCAGCATAGAAAAATCTATGATTCACTGTTTAACAAATACCTCATACTTACTACACTATCAGGCCGAAATTAACATTTATCATACTGCCACGAAAGACGTTAACGTATCCTTTTAAAATCGATCGAAGTTGGCGCTATCAGTTAGACAAGGCAGTGCAGATTAATTTGAGAGTCGACCGAATGCACCCCATGGGAACTAAATCAAAGGGATGGGGTAGAAGGGAAGGAAGGGTAGATGGGAAGGGGGTGAGATAAATGACAAGGTAATTAAGGCGGAAAAGCCTTGGACAAAAAGGGAGAGAGGGAAGAAATATCCGAGGCGCGAATTTTAACAATGGCAGGGGAGGAAAAGAATAATTGGTCCATAGTGGGGGAGGGTGGATGCTGGAATGAGCGGAAGGAAGACGCGACCTAAGGTACACGTACTGGAGGGGAAGATCCCATCGTAGGAGGGTTTATTATAGAAGATCGTACTTATTATTAACACATTATTGTTGCGATTGAGATTTGTATCTATGAGTTGAATGAAGAAAGAGCTGGTATCGTTTTTGTTTCCTTGGTTACGAATTTACGTAGCGACTCGAGAATTTTATTACTGATTACTATGTTTATTTTTTCTTAATATTTTTGAATATTGCTAATGATGAAAGATTTATTCTTTATAAATTCATTTTCATGTTGATCCCTTCGTGGAATTATGATAAAAACATGAAACACACATTTAGTATCTCATCCATTAACATCTTCCGGCCAAAATATTTTAATACGTTAAGGAAACCCAAGATGGCTAGATGTATGTAGGGTTTGTTCATGATCAGATTTATAAATATAAATTAAATATTAATATATAATATCCCGAGTCGTAGAGTCAAGGAAGCACATAAAATACGAAAAGTAACAATTTAAAGGTTATAAACAATAACTATTCGTTAATCTCTACGTTGAAAAACTATATCATTTCGATCACTATTTTTTCTTGGAGATAACATCGCTTTGTGTCGTCACCTAATTTTCTATACAACCTCAAGTTTCCGACATTGGTACACAGGTCGACCATATATCACACAGATCTCATAAAAACAGAATCTCATCGAGTGACACATTGACAAGTGTATGGCTTCCGAAAAAAAGTCCACTTTGTTCAAAGCGCTGATTAATGCCCACCTTTCGTTGCAGAGGGGAAGGAGTGCCTGGAAGTGGGAGGAGGTGGATCTCGCCCCTAGGGGCGGTTTATGTCTCACACGGAAGTGCGTGGGCGTCCCGACGCTCGCCGTCGTCTGCCGTCGCCATTCTGCCCTCTCAGCACGCCACCTGGCCCTGCGCCTCTGCAGGGCCGCTAGCGGATGACATGCCTCACAAAGGTAAGCAGCGGATGCAGTTGTTACGAACGGAGAAACTTTTATTTACGATCTATTTATTCAAACTCACATCAATTTTATATATAATTTAATTTTTATTTCGTTAAAAAATATTCGGACAAAATATGTCGCGTCCGAGATGAGGGAATGTGATTGAGATGAAAAATCCGAAAATTATTACGTTATATTGTGACAAAGGATATTAAAGAAAAAAACGACTTCATTAAAAATTATACCTTACGAAATAAAAAATATTTAACATAAAGTAAAAAATACAGTGTGATTAATTTAATTCAGCTTGAAGCTTAAATTATACATACATTATGTATTTGAAGATATCAAAGAAAGTAAAACAATATTAAAATTCAATTTCCGTTACGAGATATAAATCAACATTGATAATGAACAATCACCAAGGTAACTTGTTTACTTCAGATATTAGAAGAAACTAGTGAATCCTATGTGAAGCTTTTTAACTATTTAAACTCAAAAATACCGGCTATAATCACATCCTCTCATCTCACAACGCGAAAGTTTCCACGGGCGTTAAAAAAAGAACCCTAAGGGTTATTTACATACGGGTAAAATGGCAACAAACACGAAATATACGTGACGATGAGGGTTATGAGTGAGCTATTTTTGAGCTCTTTTATAATATCCCGCATGTTTCCGCAACGACACGAGAAAGTCCTCGAGATTTTCAATGTTATAGCGTCATATAATAAACTCCGATTCGAAAACACTTCCTCACGCAAGAGTCCTTTTGAATGAGTAACAGTTGTACCGAAAGACGAGTGGACACTCGAAAGAAAGACGTCGAGTGTCTCCACCTTTCCGCAATCGATCGAAATAAAAAACACGATGCCACTTCCGCCAGAGTCTTTATAAAAACCCTTCGGATATGGACACCGAAAGCGGGGCACTTTTGGAGGCACTTGACCGAAGGCCAATTTGCAGAGGCGACCATGGAGGAACGCGCGGAAAAAAGTGCTTCCGTGAAAAAGTGGATTCCGGAACATTTGTAGAGGTTTTAATAAGGAGGGAAGGGAAGCTGGGAGCATGACTCAACGCTTTGGGAGGATCTCATGCTTGATGGAGCACCACCCTCCTGCAAATCCCCTCAGCTGCTACAGTTGGATACGTCGAGGGAGCGTGGATATACTGTCTGTCTTTCCCGCGCTACTAAAAAAGTGAAAGGGGATGATGAAAGGGTATGATGATGTCATCTTAAATATGACGAAGGGAATTTTTGGGAAACTGTTCTGGTCGTGTGCCGAAGGGATGCTGATATGAATCTGCGTTGTGTGGGAAACGAGAGCACGGATGTGCAACATGGCTTAGAATGGTGTATTTGATCAATACAAAGATAGCTCTAAAGATATAAGTACTAAACACACACAGCACTGAATCTAAGGACCCCTTATTTTCGAAATAAAGAGTGCCTAGCTACGAAGTGATAGCGTAAAGAAGTACGAGTAAATTATTTTTAACAATTTTTCTTTGTCCCAAACAGGATGAGAATTAAGATTTTAAGTTCTAAAGAATCGTTCACATAGTCTTTGTGGTCAATATAAATTCAATAAGTGTTTTAAGTATCAAGTGATGCTCAAGGAATATTTAGCATAGAAATATATATAATTGATTGATTTAAAAAGTTTGAATGTTTGATTCAGGGAAAAAGGTACTGAGTAACTTTGACCCTTTCGTATTTAAGTAGCACATAAATTAGAATTTTCATATCACCTTTCTATTCAATAAATAAATTTAAAACTATTAGAGATCAGTTCGTGGATTCTCTTCTACTTTCCTCGCTATCCCATTTCATGTTTTTTCAATATTTATTAAAACATTTTTCTCGTACCTCACGATCTAAGACACACATCTATAACTAATGGCTGAACAACTGGACATCTTCCAATCTATCTAATGATTGGTACTTTCAATTCCCTGCTAATAATCAAAGCTCACCTGCCTAACCCCTTTTTAAGACCCCCCAATCTACCCATTCCGTTCGAACCCGTTTCGAAATGAATCCTATATAATACGCAGAAACCGAATCTTGGGACATTCCACGGAAAAAACGACTCTTACCGCATCCCGTCGATGCATTCCATGGGGTCACCATTTCCCAGAAACGAGGGGACACCCGATTCCAACCGGGACACTGCCCCGATAGAGGTGTCGGGTTGCTCCTCCGACGACCACCTACTCGCAGCCACGAGCCGGATTCCACCCGAAACCGAGTTGAGAAAAAAAGCGAAATAACTTCCCCTTTGTTTTGGCACATTAATATGGTGTGCCTGTGATAGCACTTCCTTGGCTTCTTCTGTCCTTGAAGACTGAGGCGGTGCATTTGGAGAACGGGGTGGCCAAGAATGAGGAGAATGGGTTGGAAAGTTAAGAAGAATTATTCGGTCACTAACGAATTAACACGCTGACATTATCGCTGAAGAATTGTTTCGGTCGTTGGAATTACCTTCTTAAGTATCCGTGTCCTACTGAAAAACGTGAGGGTTGATTTTGTTCTTATCGTGTTAACATTGACGTATATAAAACCTCTTCAGATTGATTTTAACAGGGCAACTGTGAATCTAGAATGTCTACGATGAAAAGTATGAAAAAAATAACTTCTACAGATGTATTGCATTGTGTCACAGTATCTGATATAACCAATTGATGGCTAACTTATGCAGGAACGGGTAACAGTCTCAATATATACGTGGAGAATAGTTATTTAATTTTTCTCATCTTAGAGATGTGGATTTCCACACAGTAAAGCTTACTTTTATAAATTGTAAAATCTGAAATACCTTTTTAATGAGATAAATATGTTGGCATTAGCTAGAATAGTAACCATTCTTAGGTCACAAACCACATAGGAGGTGTAGAGACTTGAGGTATGAATGTAGACATAAATATTTAAAAACATTCATATATAATTGTAGCTATCAATATTATCAACTTTTTTAATTATGGTAAACCGAGAAAGTATTACGTGTTATTGCGAAGAAAGGAATGTAGTAAGTCACAAAGTTATTACCTCTTTGCTCACCAGGATTTTTCACCAGTAAAACCGTCTCATTTAACAAGCAGACTTTTCCAAAGAAAACGATCAAAAACACGAGAGAGTGGGGTTCGGTCAACGAGACACGATGAAGACCTAGCAGTTTCAGTGGAAGGAAGCAGGTGGATTCGGGAGGGAAAAGAAGACTGAATATAATGGAGATAAGAAAGTTTAACCTCTCAAAGACCTACGATAAATTGACAGTTCACTACGAAAACATGATCAATATTTTCCACCTATTTTATGCATACGTTCATGCAGGGAAATTTACTAGAAATACATCCGAACTTCGATTGGAAAATAGAATTAGAGCTGACAGACGAGTTTCATGACCCAAATTTGATGAGTAAAATGTTAAAAACGAGCAAATTTGTATTAACGCTCATGTATAACAATTTCATATCGATAAAGAAAACTCTCGAAGATTCTACTTTTATGTGACAACTCGTTTAACTGTAATAACTAATATATAAGTACATAATATTAATAAAAAAATGCTTTTCATAAAATTTGCTAATACGAAATGTGGTCAGTGGGTTTTAATTCAAATAAATCTGTTTATATTTTCTTTGATAAATAAATTTCACTAGCGTATAGACTTACACTTAATTTAGCCTTACGATTTCTTTCTTACTTACTTACTCTTACGATACCTTACTATTTCTTCTTATGAATCAATTATTATATAGCGTCATATATTATAAAGCGTTGGTAAATAGCTTATAAACTGTAATTTATTTATTTATAATTCCTCCGATGTAACGCATGATGTTCCTACAATTGTTACAAGTCTCCTCCATTGATAAAATAGTTTCGCATAGAAGCAATAGCACCTCGCAAACGCACCTATATTCCTTTGGTGACTCCGCTATCGGACACCCTAGACCGTAGACGTGTTTACCCTTTATCTGGTGTTTGCCCGGCGTCTGCGGGGGCGGGCATTTGGCGCCCTCTCGCTTCACTGGAGGAAGGTTTGTCGCCCTGCGGTCCGAAAGGGGGGCGACGCGGAAGTAAACCTCCAATTGGGTGATATGGATGGGTTATCTAGTGACACACTGGGACTCGATGCTGACCCAATTTTTAATCGTAAGAAATCCAGGTGCGCTTCCTCATATGAATCCGTATCTCTTGAAGGCTTAAGAGAGATTTTTTCGGAATTCGATATATAGGCCGAATTCAATTTGAGCTTTTTCCTGCGAAAATAGTGTTAAATATAAACCACGAATATCTCGTGTTGTCCAGTTTGCGAGAGTGACCGTGCGGTAAACCAGATGGTGAAAATTTTCAAGGGAAGGAAGGCTTTAGAAATAACTTAAGAATCCTCCATCTAGTTAGCGTTAATGGATAAATTATTTTATTGGGAACTCGTTGCTTTTATTCAATCGATGAAATGAACATTTATAAAATATATTAGTTTAAAAATTCATAGAAAACATTATATATTTCTCGTTTGTAAGTAAAAAGAACAACTACGAAGAATTACGAGTAAACGTAGTATACTCATATATGAATTAAGATCATAAGCTGGAAACCTTTACAGAAAGGTATCTATACAAATAATAATATCTAAAGTCAATGTATTTTTTAAAAAGCCTATATTCGAAGTAATTTTCACTACTAAACGGAGAATTTTTCAGTTCTACTAGGCTCTACACAAAACGATATCAAACCACGCTATGTAAAACATTCTCAAATTATTTCTTATCATAAACCCTATAGCAAGATTCAAAATGAGATATAAGGGATGAATTTCACATCTCTTCATCTCGTTGAACGTGTTCCATTCTTCATAGAACGCGCAGGACCATCCCTTACGTTCCGGAAAGAGGAAGCTGCGGTGTCATGGTCCGTATCCTTTTTTATCATATAAGATCGCGTCGTCATGGGGAACTTCCCTCCGAGCAAATGGGAGAGGAACAGCTATTTTGACTTAGCGCTTCCTCAGGATAATGTAAGCAAAGGGATTCGGAAATGCGTTTCCATAGAGATGTCTCCGAGAAGTGATCTCATCTGCTGTGACAAGCCGAAGGGGTGAACTCGGATTCTGGCTGGACCACGCTGTGATAAACCCCCTGACGTCAATGCTTTATGAAGGATTTGTAACATAATTAATATGTAGAAAAATGGGGATTTATTTGTTATAGGGAATTAAGGAATAATTTTATAATCTCGAACATTATATTGAGAGAAGGAAAAGAGAAATAAATTAAAAGATGATACACATCATCTTGTAACGGAAAGAATTTGTAATCGGTACTTAAAATTGGATTCCTATAAATTATCTCAAAAGCATTATCAGTATTTTTTTAATCTCTGAACAATATTTGAACTTTTTATATTAAACTATGCGGTATTATAACCCAATCAGGGATTCGGAATGAGCTATATTATAAGTATTGGTGATACGAGATTAGAAAAACATTAAAAATTAAAAAACTGCTTCTGAAAATTTTTCTAGTAGCTTCTATGATTTATATTCGATGATATTAATTATCCCCTTATAGCTGTGAGTAAAAATTCAATAAAAATAATTATGCAAAATTGCAAAAATTAGCATGAAATCCATGTGCTAAGAATCGGTACAAGATGGTTGAAATTGCAGCGGTGGAGGAACTGTGAGTGGAAGTTCGGAAAAGTTTTGATCCGGAAAAATATGTGGTTTGTGATTCAGTTGACAGGTGAGCGGTGTTCGACAGCCGAATAACGGGACGCGTTATAAATCGTCGCTTGAAAAAGGCTGACCAGTATTCTCCATAAACCATCAATAATCCACTCTCGAAAATCTTTCGTAGGAGATGCGGTTCGCGAGATCTCGTACAAAAACCCAAAGTGCTTTTTTATCCTATTTTGCATCTTTTTCGGACATAATCCCTTTGGGACATTTGCATTAGAAGAAGACATTCACACATATGTGTCCACACCCTATAGACTTTTCAGATGCGAGTCAAAATATCTCCGACTGCTTCGAAATGGTTTGTGAGACACGAACTGACCTTTAGTTTGTTTTTCCTTTCATCAAATTTAGCCTTGTAACCTTCGATCGTCTATATTATAGAAGGAGTTTGAAGGTCCTTTTGAGATATCATCTTTCGAATTTGTATTAACCCCAATCAACCTTCAAATTCGTTCTGAATTTTATAACAGTTCAGCGTGCTAATGATTCTGTCCGATGAAAATTTCCCCTGTTTTCGGGGAACTTGTAATAAAATTCATAGTTTTTTTTTTACTTTTAACTCATCTATGAAAATTAAAATAGCCTTGAATTAGGATGCAATCATTCAGATTCGATCAGCAGAATATAAACATGGATAGGTATCTAAAAAATTGGAGTCAATCAGTTCAATTTTAGCTAATCATTAAGGGAAATTCATCATCAAGCAGAAAAGAAATTACCCTCCATTTTTATCCTAAACTATTTCTATTTACGATAAAGCTACGATTAAAAAAACTCATAAAATGCAAAATTAACAACGTCTATATAGAAAACTTATGACTGTACCCCAATAACAAAGACATTTAAAATAAAAAGTATGAAGCGATTAATCGAACGAGATGACTACTTGTACATAATAATGCAAGAATAAGAGACAAATACATTCTACTATACTGTATACGAATAATGTTCATTAAGTTTATTATACAGGATTTAAAATTGAATTCTATCTAATTGAATTTGAATATCTATCCGGCATTAACGCGGTTCAATTCCAACTAAAGTCAAATCAATTCCTAAGTTTTCTTTCGCATCGAAATGGGTGCGGAAGTCGGTCTGATAAAACCTCTGAACGAACGACACCCGACTGGAATAGTCCTCCAATAGAGCAACGTGTGCGCAACAATGGATAGAAAAGGCGAAATGCCGAATGGTTGCTAAGTTGACAGGGAAATGGTAACCCCTTAATATAACCTTCACGGCCCCCATAAAAGATACAGCCGGTGGGGCCAATAGCCACCAAGTGGGGAGGGGATTAAATGAATCCAACGCTCCAACAGCAAAGCACTTTTATGCAGAGATGGGATGGGAGTGGTCTAAGGGTGAAGGAGCACTGGGAAGGTAATGAAGATACAAAAAGTAACCGTTGGAAAATGTTTCCCTTCGAAAGTATGGGAATCGTATTTGAAACGATCGGAAAATAGTAACAGGAACTTCTCCATGCGTGTTTGAAATATAGAAAATTTTATACATTCGATGCTCTAACCAATAGTACATTCGTTCCACAAAATGGACTTTCCTATTAGTGATATCTAAATATGAATGTCGCTTACCCATTCACGTATATAAGAATGAGAAAATTTCTTGATTTCGTCCATAATTAAACAGTAAGATACGTTGTTAATGGATAGGAAATTATAAAAGTATTTACGAAGTTATATTTTCGACATTAACTCTACTTTTTCTTTCATTTTCAAAGATGATACTTTTAAGATAGCGACAATAGTAATCCATTCAAAACGTATTTTTGTAATATAAGAAGCTGGTAAATTTGTAGCAGTTTAAATAAGTATGGCTTAAGTTTCTGTAATCTGTGAAGAAGTAGAAAAAAAAGGACTTTGAATCAATTTTGGAGCAATCATATTTGGAGATGAAGAACCATTATTATTTCGCATCGTAATTGAATACAGTATAATGCACAATTCAGGCAATTATTTCTCAAAGCAAACGGAGTTTACTTAACCAATTGCAGAACCTATTATTAAGAACACTCACTTTTACTCATCTATTTTTCACGCAACAATAGCTACAAACAGACTGCATAATCTGAATCTTTACATATTAAAAGAGAAGGAATTCGACTAGAAATATTAGAGTCGATGGAAGTTAGCAGGTCCATGAGGCATCTGTGTTCGCAAACAAGGTCTTCCTATATTTTTATTCCGCCGAAAGAAGATGAAATATGGTTCGAAGGGGAGAAATAGATTGGATAAGATGGAAAGATCTTGCGAGGGATGCTGTAGGCGCTGGACCAAGCTGAGAATGATCGACAGGAGAAGAAAAATGGGAGATGACGGCGTAACTGTTTGCGATAATATAGGGAAAATGCTGATTCGGAAAATATCCATGTATCATCAAGAAGAGGTTAGACGTAACATATTTAGGCATATCCATTACATTTACAGAAGACTGTTATTGTTTTCATTTTCATTTCTTCAATAACTCTGCATAATTTTTACATATTTAGGACTTTTTTACTTTATTCCACACATTTAAGACAATATTAAACGTTTAGCCTTGTTTTAAAGCATAAATCATAATAATCATAAATCATAATAATTGTACTATACTTAATGAGAAGGAAAATGTATTCTCTTGCTTTCCAACTATTAATTCCAACCATCCGCAAATGCCCAATTCTGACTATAATATAAATAAAAAGACTAGGAGAATGAATACGTATCAAATACCGCCATATGTTAGTTCCGAACTATCAAATAAAGTCATCCGCTGTACATAACAAGAAGTCATGGCAACCGATTTCATTCAACGAACTGTTCCGAGACAATGGCGGACTTGTTAAGGAACGTATTTCATGAATATTATAATAAGTAAACAAAAGAAACAGTTGAAGATGCATATTCCAAACGGGAATCGGCAAAGGTGTTACGTGAGCAATCGAGTTTCACAATGGCTCATTTTGAATCACTTTGGTGAAGGATCGCCATGAATCCACACCTCATTTACTTTCGACATTTAACTTCACGCATCTGCAAACGTGAGGTAAACCACTGCCGTTTCTTCTTCTTAATCTAACATGACGAGCGATGTGAAAAAAAGCTTATTTACATTCGAGGAGCACGCGTGAGAAATGCGTCAACTGTAGCTGAAAATGGTTGAGTGGAGTGGCAGAGAGCGTGAGACGAAGAGGATGAACTCCTATAGACCGAACGTATAAAACTGAAACCTATTATCGAAACGGTAACCATGTTAAATAAACAAAGAAATTTGAGATACCAAATGAGTAGCAACACGGTAGGATGAAGAATTTCTTAATAGCAGCTACACAGTTTATGGTAGATCCTGGTTTGTTCTTAAGTAGATTCTTTTGGAATATAACTCATTTTCATTAAAATCCTACCTTGATCTTGTTGAGACTTTTCAATTATCTTTCTAAATGCGTCTTTCATTAACTTAACGTAACAGAGGGACTAAACAAATAGTATCAGGATAATGTTATTTGTCGTATAATAGTCATGATTTGACATTAAACGAAGTTCCTGGATAGCAACTGCTTTAGAAGATTCAATTGCTATAAAATGTTCATAAATGTGCTACATAACGTTATATAACAATATTAATTTAACTATACTACTAGTGAACAGTAAAACTTCACCTCCATCTACCAATCTATATCTTGTATTTAGCTTCATTAAAACAGTAAGGTAAGGAGCAACAAACTGCAACAAACAATAGAATCAAACGGAAGGAAAAAGCAACATGGCCGTCTCTTAGGAGACACCCAAAACGGGGCGAATTTGTAATTGTTGCAGCAACGGAAGGGTCGAGGGAGAAAAAAGGGAGCCTTTCACCTCCGCCAGTGCACATGCGGTCGAAGAGGGAGACGATGTTGAGGAAACCGCATCTCTTGGACGTGGTCTTCATCACACCGTTGTCTTGAGGATAAAAACAGCCCATTGCCCACATTTATAAAGAGAGGGCACACAACGCCACAAGGAAGTCGATTACGACAATTTAACACACTTCAAGGACCTAGATTCGTATTCTTAGATATTTATCGAAGCGTTAATGAAGTGTTGCTATTCTACGTTAAATGCTTTTTCCATATTACCACACCAAAATTGTTAAACTCGACTAATTTTTATGCTATCATTCGATTGATGTAAGCCATTTATAAGCACAAATAACAATAATTCGTATGAAAGATAGATAAGGATAGCTTTTGGATTTTAATGTTCCTTATAAAACAGTAATTAGCACCTTTTGGACAACATAGATGATTAAAATATTAGATATATTATATTATATAATATATATATATATAATATATCTTACCAAAATGTCGTATCGCAGAACTAAAAGTGTATTCCAAATTTTAATTACGAAATTTCCCCATTTAAATTTATAGGACCAGATTCCCCATTTATATTTAAATATATATATATATATATAATACGCACGAACGAAAGAAGTAAGAAGAGAGTAAAAGAATAAGTTCAAAACTAAGATAAAGATCTACTCAAGTACGAGGTTTATTTACACAGCGTATTAGTATACGAGAAGATGCAGACCTATCTCAAATTTAACTCGTAAATGCATTCGGATTCAGCGATATAAAAAACAGTCTCCAATGCTTTGGAAGTCTCTTGTTTTGTTACCTGGCTATCCTTGACGTCGAGAAACAGCATCAGATTCGAATGTGGTTGGTTAAACACAATCTCCAAGCTGTCAAGATCGTTTTTTTAGTTTAGCTAAAAAAGGAGCGCGGATACATTTTTATCCGGTTAATTAAATCTCTAATGGTTCAGCCGAATCGATTCAGATCGGTTTACGGCGAATCCAGACGTATTTTTTTATATGGATTTCCTCTTGTGATGTGGAGGTGAAGTTATTCCCGAATGAGTTTTATGTTTGATAATTTCAAGTTGAAAAGGAAGAGATAAATTATTATTTCGAACGGATTAAAAATCTGATTTGAAAGCAGACTTTTCGTAAATTAAATATACGCATCTCTAAAACTATAGTATTGACAAGTGCACCAAGAATACAATAATGTTTTTTGATTGCGGAAAGTAAAATTGTAACATAAAGCTTACCAAAGAGTATTTATTTATAGCTCTAAATCTTGGTGATCACTAATGCTGAATATCAAAATAGTGTCTCTGGATTCGAAAATGTACGTAGACAATAATTTCTATACAACATTAATTCATAAAATTCATTCCATATTAATAAGGATCTAGGAAAGGATAGAACATATCGCAGGCTTGCGATAGAACTTTACGTTATACATAACGATTGCTACATAAGCGAACAGCCAGTTCCGCAATCCAAACTCCACGAAAGAACAATAAAAATCCACATTAAACTAATAGAATATTCCGTTCATTTTCTCCAAAATACGCCACTTCTGGTCCTTTAAGAAATGAGACGCCAACTCGGTAATAAGAAAAACTCTGTGGGCGAAACAAAACCCGGAATCCTTTGGAAATAAAGACCTAACTAATTCCATATATTCCCATCTCCCAGTGACTGCTTCCATCACAGCCTCCCCTCCTCAACCTCAAAGCCCCCCTTTCCAGGTGTCAGCATCAGGTTCACGCTACACTGAACAGCGTTAAACAGCCTCCGAGATGAAAGGCGATGGATGCTGGGGAAAAGGGTTCTCCTGCAAGGGGGAGATGCATCCAAGATGAAAAAAGAAAAGATACATGAAAGAGATTTAATCGGGCGAGGAAATCAACCAATAAATTCGGCTCGCTCTTTTATTTTTGTCAATCTCCCATCTAAATGCTGTTATTTTTATCTCTTTCGGGACTTTTTACGGAATTTCTTCTCCAGAGGGCGTTGCGATCTCTTTTTGGGGAGGATTGAGCATTATTTAGTTTCGAAATCTAATAAACTTATCAACGTCTTCTTTCGTACTTTTCGTTAGGTTAATATATTCCGTGGAAAAATCGCTCCCGGAACTAAATACATAATGAAACTCATTTTTTATGGTTGGAACTAATTAATACTAATCTTATGAAAGACTAGTATTTTCAAATCTTCTAAGCTTTAAACTAAAATATCTTCGAAATAATACTCAATTACTTTAGAGATCCTCTGAAATTTAATGGATAAAAGGAATATATATAAGCCTAGGATTTATACATTTATAAAGATGTTGATCGAACAGTTCTTGGCATTAATTTTTGATCAAGTTATATTCGATTTCTCATCTAAAAATTTGTTGTAAAGCATACAGCAAATAAGTGACATCGAATTAGTAGAATGTAGACTTTGACAGTTTAGTAACTACATTTTATTTCTAAAAGGAAATCCAATTATTTCCTGAGACATATGTTTTTTAATTGTTTAAATAGATGTCTTGCAGAATTACCAAGAGCAGTATTTAATATTTAGCACGAAATTTTTTCGTATTGGTACATAAATCAGAAAACAAACTTTTCATTATCTCTTAGAATACTGTTTCTCGATGCAACGAAATTTGATTGCAATCATTTATTGGGGGGTTTGAATTACTTCTTTATGATATCAGATGAATTAAAATTTCTAAACTTTTAAGGAATATTTAGATATTGCTACTCAACGTATCTTTTCTATTATTTTCAATCGATATTTAATTCAATAAGCAATTGAAACCTCGAATAAAACGCACTACTACTGCAATCAATACAAAATGAAGATTAGGAATGCATTTTTTTATCTTTCTTTCCAATCACCTTCTAAAAAATAGAATTTTGAAAAGGAAATTTTATTCTAAACAGAAGCACATCGTCCGAAAGTCAATTACATCGGCAATCTCTTTTTATCGAAAACAAATCCTTAATTTCGAAGATTTTAAGAGTCTCTTTTGGACGAGAATTAACTGCGTTCTCTTTGCGATATTTTGATCTCGTGAGAAGACGCGTTCGGGAGCACGGCTGCAAAAACACACTTCTTTTGAGGGCCTTTTGGTGATCGGCGCAGCGGAAAATCCGGGAGAAGGCCTTCCGCCACAAACACACGCTAACCCACTCAATGCAATCGGAAAATACAAAAACAAACGATAGTTTCCTTTCACGATATCGCTAGTCGATAATTTTTGGGCATTTTAATTATCCCTCTTTCGCTCAGAATAGATTGAATCCTTTAAATTACCATTGACAAATACCTTTCAAACTGTTTACGTACGGTGCAAATCTCTTTCGAGGCAAGTAATAGAATCCTTTACGAAACGAATTAGACTTTTGAGTTGCTTTTTTTGATTGGATTTCAAATCCCTTCAGAAGCCATTCAAGAATTATTTCCGAAACATTTTTACGTAATTATTTTCGTATTTATAGTGGCTAATATTCTTGATAATTTTTAATATAGTAAAAATGATATAATTTTATTAAAATGTAAACAACTATATTAGTGTTATATAAGGAAATTAACCAAAATATAATAGCAGAATTGTTTACCTTATAATGATTCATCATTGTAGTTGTATCCAAATTCGTTTAATACTTAAAATATGGGAAAAATTACTGTAATCAGTTACAAATAAAATCATAAACATGAATCTTTTAGGAATACAGTTTCATTAACAGAAACGATAAATACCACTTAAAAATTTTTTTTAGCTTTTTGAATCACTAGAAGTAAACTTGAGCTTCGTTCGTCGTTCATATCATATGATCAACCAATCTTTTTACCTTATTCCTTCATCCTTTTACCACCCTCATCATATTTACCCTTCAATGATCCATTATTTGCGTCAATACCATTTTAATCCCAACAATTCCTGCATTTGTTCCTCTTTAAGTCACCTAATCCAATTTGCCCTTAGAGAAGATGGGAGGGCAACTGTAAGGTGGCAATGGTTCATGAAAAGGGTTTTTTTCCTAAACTCTCCCACCTCAACCCAAGCGGAAAATTCCCTCAAGAACCGTCTATTTTATTATTTTTTTTACTTTCCCTCCGTAAAATCTCGTATCCCCTCTTAAGTAAGGACCTCTCTGAAGCAGATTTTCCCTTCTGAAGGAGAGATCAACTCATAACTCAAAAACTTGTTCGAATAAAGAGTGCGCTAAAGAATCGGAGTTGCAGATGAAAGATCGCCATCTTCGGCGGAGAAATGAAATGCGTAACATCGGAAAGTATTCTCTGTATCGGGTTTGATACTCCTATAATGGTGTCTATGGCAACAAGCGATATTTAGATTACAGGAAGCGGAATTTAAACTGTATTGTAGGCTTTTATTATTTTCGACTTTTCGAGATCTTTATTTACGTAATAATTGCGTAATTACTAAAGTATCCATTGCAGCAAAAGAGAATAAATCACATGACGTGAATTTTAAACTACATAGAAGGTTCTTGTGATTTTTCATGACTTAGAAAACTATGTTTATAACAATATTATAACAATAAACCCTTTTTTGCCTATTATTTTCATCATAACAGTTCATTTACATGCCTCGATTTCTTAAGCACAGTGAGGAATGTCATTTATAAAGAGCGATTGAAAGTAAATGACCATAGCAACATCCATACTACTCGTCAACATAACATAAAAATACAATACTAAATATCAGGAACTACTCGTTCGTGATTCAAAATTCTTTCAAATTTCTATTTTATTGCCTTTGCATACGAATTTTCCTCATTCGTTCTATGATTAATGGGTCGTATTCTTTATAATCTTGGCGAAATTTATTGCTGTTATAAACATCGATGCGTTAAATAATATTTTGGTGTGAGTGAGATGTAGTTCTGTTTTCTGTTGGTTTCAAACCATATTTGATTAAACCTGGAAGATCGATAAAAACAATACCGTATCGAAATGAAGAACTAAAATATGACATCCAAATAATACGTATCAGAAATGAGTTAAATAACATTTATTTCCGATTCAATCAATCGCTCAAATGCACATAATTCCTGAACAAGGAAGAAATGAAAGCGATGGATTCATACACGCCGTGAAAGGATGATTGCGTGCGAATAATAGGAAATTTTCCCGCCATTTTAAATGTCCAATACATGAACGTAAGAATCGTTAAAACTCGCCTCTCTCGGTAGCATATTTTTAATCTAATTTTGAAAACCGGCATTCTGTCCAAAATCTACGAAGAATCGCCAACACCGTGATTTTTGCTGCCAATTCCACAGCGTTATTTTCGCCCGAAATTCGTTTCCATTTAATTATAAGTTTTTGCGCAGAATTCCACGAATTTTAACCTTCGGTCGGACACGCGTAAATGTTAAATGATCGCAGAATTATTATTATTTAAAATTCTCGAAATCGCCAATTTCATCTGCTCAGACGTGATTTCCGACGCAAATTCGGTTCGCTATAAATTAATTTTATTCGCAAATTTGAGAATTTGGCGGAGCGAGGAAAAAATGCGAACTTTTAATTATATGCGGAGCCTACCGGATAAAAAATAAAAGAACGAGATGCTAATTTACCTGGTTGCCAACGGATATTTTCCTTTGTTTCGTAATTCGGCGAAATTTTCGAAATCTCCGCATTTTTCCACTGCAGGCCAACGTGTGGGAATTTTTAATTCGTTATTATGCTGTAAAAATAAGCTGTCATGTCATCCCGAAAGATGCGATCCCAGGAAAAACAGTCGGACGTTAATAATCCAGAGCAATTATTTTATTGAAGCGGAATAATCGTTGGAAATATTCTTCTTTGGTAGTCACCGCGCATTTCCGCGAATTCTAATTACCTGCAGAGAAAAATGCTTGGACATATTCACTCAATATTGGCGAGAATTTGATTTATAAAAATTTATTTGGAATCGAGTGAAAGAAAGATATTTGAATGAAATCCTTCTGTTTTAGCTGAATGAAGAGCTATGCACATTCTGTGGCACATTTTAGAACAATGAATTTATTTCTGGAACTTTTTGAAACTATCGTCACTTTTAAGGTAATAGGACTAGATCTAAATATATTAATTTACTGGAATGTTAATCATAGTATTTGTGGCGAGTAAGAGTATAGGAAAATATATTGCGTACCTTACTCTATAATTATAATATGTATAGATATATTCAACGAATTTCTTAATCTTTGACCAATCATCAAGTTAGGAATTCCACTTTGGAATATATTTTTCCTTGCGATTATCAAAGAATCCCATGGAAAAATCAAAAAAATAAAACGATACGTGTATACATACATTCACGATGTTTAAAACAATAGCGATACATTTTTCCAACTTCTAATATTTTCTGTACTATAATACATTAAACGAATTATACAACTAAAGCGAACAATTTTGAGAGAATTTTAACGTTGGATACTGAAATCTTGTTTCACCACTTTTTTGGGAAAACCCTTTCTGTTATCGAATATTGTTTCTTCGCTGTATCAGTTCAACTTCTTACCCTCTGCGGGATTTTGAAACTTCCCTCAAAATATGCAAACATGGGCTCTCCTACCAACTGCCTCTTAACTAATTGTTTCCCCCCTCCTTGAAACCTCGAAACTTTTCTTCCCCAGCCTCCGTCCATCTTTTCCAGGCGCGTCTTCTTAATTTCGTTTCCGCATTTTGTGGGTCTTTAAAAGTCTAATTTGCAAAACAATGATTCATCGTAAAGTTCCGGAGTGTAACGGAGGTTTGAGGGGGTTTATCAGGGAAAGGATATTTGGGAAGGATTTGTGAAAATGGAGGTTTTTAGGAAGGGAATTTCAGTTGGAAGAGAAATTTTTGGGAATTGGAAGGAAAATTTTTAGAAGGGAAAATAGAAGAGAAGGGAAGTAGAGGGGTTTTAACGGAGAAGATGTAGATTTCTTTCTTTAAAAAAGAGTTCGTTCTTAAAAGGGTAGAGGAGAACTTAAAGGAAAATTAATAGAATCGATAAAATTATGTATATAATATAAAGCAATATTACCGAAAAAAGGCGAAAAGTGAGTAGTTGTCGATAGGATACATATCTTGTAATAATAGATCCTATTAAGTTCTGATAGATGTAGGTAAAGAAAGGTTTACAACATAAGAGTTATATACCTAATTACTAGTATTCCAATACGTCATTCTGCAGAAAATTTACGTCAATTTTAAGGTAAAATCTCGAAAAACATTTCGTTGATAATATGAATAAATAAAAGTAAGGAAATAAATGGAATACGTGCTGATAAAGTTTTACCGAAAGGGCAACTTTTCATAGAATTTCTAACTAAAATTTCAGCAATTTTTTCCAAAACGAGAAGTTTCACTTGCAGGCTTGGAAATTATTTTAATTTTTGGTTCTTTAGCATCGGTTCATTGATATTTATGACTGTATAATTTATTAACGATACATTAAGTACCCAAAAGGTTCGGAATGTAATGAAAGAATCAAACTTGTATGAACCATACGCTGTTGCCTCAATTCTTTTTAAGCATTTAACTTTCCTTTTCAGAGCCCTTCCAATTTATTTATTCCAATGTAATAATTGTTGAATATTGGTTTAATGATAAGTTTTATTCCTCCAATCATATATACAATTATATCCGAGTTTCTTAAAAGTAAAAAAATCGTGTTACTCATTGTAATTAATTAAAAAAATAACCGTTTAAAATGAACAAAATAAATCCAACTCGAATAAAGTAATCGAATTAGACTTGAATAGACTAAGCCCTTGAAAAATACGGTGGAGAGTCTTGCAAGAGTTCATTTTAGGTGTCAAGGGAAGAGGTTTGCGACAGAGTAAATATATGGGAGTACATCTTAGCTGAATGGAGTAGGGATCTCTAAGAAGAAGACTGTTATGAGACTCAGGGGGTGGACTGGATGATGAGGGAAGAGAGTCTACTTGTTTTGGGATGAAAAAGGATTAGTCTTCTGCCGTAATGGGTAAGAATTAACGGGGCTAAAGGAATATGCAGGAGGTCCCCTTGGAGATACAATGGAATAAAACTACGTGGATTATTGAACATTTACTAATAAAAGGAAGTTATCTTATAGTAATACGAAAGCCTGAACTACACGTTACGTTTAATCTGAATATTATACTTATAAGTAAATATATACGTAATATGTGAATTAATTTTACAATGTTAGTTTTACATATTTCAATCAGTTATCAGTAATTGCACGTTAGCATGGATGAGTCTTTCGTATGATGAATATGGACGGTGGAATGGAAAGAAGATTAAAAGACCTGTATTAACTAGACTTACTTAGTTACAAGGATGCTTGGGTTGAACGTTTTCTTTGATCTACAAAAAGGTTGAAGGCATACAGCTAAAAAAGACTCACTTAGGAAATTTTAACTTTCGTTAGATAATAGTTTTGACGAGGTTTTACTAGATAATGAAAAGTATAGAATTTGGTAGAAATGAGAATAATAATATGTGTCTTTAATCTTTTATATATCTTCAAAATTTGGATAGTAATTTTTCGATCGTAAACTCCAAGCCAAAAAAACCTCTCACGATTTTTTGTCAAATAAATCTTTTTTTTATATTTCGTTCGAACGAATGCATGAGTTCGAATAGGAAACTGTCTTGGTTCGCGCTGCCATTACTTATTAGAACCCAATAACGATGCAGAATTATTTATCACGACTTCCCTTCCCCGCGTCTGGAAAAAGTCTCGAACCCAGAAGAGAAAAAAAAAACTTCGAAAGAGAGACGAAAATAGAGCAAATTTACATTCGGAGGAAACATTAAAAAATTAAAACATCCGAAGGAGACGTCTTCTCCTTCCGAAACGGCTTCTTTATCTGGTGCTTGGTAATGGAATCGCGGAGGAAGTAAGACGGAGGGAGGCAGTGCAGATAATGGCTGGAAGAGACATTAAGGCAAAGTGTAGGAGACGGAGGGTGATTTGGTAGGGTTCGCAAAGAGAGAGGCCATCCGCCTCTCCATCATGCCTCTGCAAAGTACAGCCATAAAAAATTATAAAGAAGGGGGGCTATCTGCTGGTGAGAAAGAAATATGGCGGAGGGATGAATTTCTGGGGAAAAAGGCATTCCCACCACTCCCTTAAGGAGCTCTTTTTATTCGAGCCAAGTGGCCTTATTCGCACGGAATATTTAAAACGAGACTTAATTTAAAAATATTCCGATTCGCTCATATAACGTCTAGAAGCGGCTGATTCGGGAACTTTTTATACGCTTTCTTTTTTTAAAAAGGCAGCTGCTCTCGGAGATACCTGTGAAGAGGAAAAGTTCGGCTTTTTATCGAACTGGAATGGACGTGAGATTGTTGGGTTAAATTACTCTGTCGGACGCGTGGAGAATAAATTTGTCTCGCGAACTGTTTGAGGGTTTTGGAAAGAAAGGACCTATTTCGATTGAAATTGGATATAAATTCAGATTGGGGTTTTTATATCGAAATAGCAAACACGTAAAGCTCTTCAAATCGCTATACAATATAGATTGCTAAAATGATAACAAAAATAATAAATATTTAATATATTAGCGGCAAAATCTATTTCTTTACCTATTTTATAATTTTCAACTTACAATTTTCGTATGAAAATAAACCTGTATACGTAATTAATATCGAGAAAACGTTTCAATTAAATTGCAAACACAATAACAATAATAAAAGACATCGAATAAAATAATTCATAAAATATATTCCTTTCCGTATGTTGCAATTTTGAGGTCACGATTTATTGTAGCAAAACTCAGTACTGTCTCCTTGTACTTAACTAATATCGATATGACATATTATTTAACGTAATCCCACCATTCTACATTGAATATTAACAGTACTAAATATTCGAGATACCCTTCTCCTTTCCTCACCTACTTGAGGCTGGGCTTTAACCGATGGATACACACACTGGACCAATCAGCAAGGGATCTGCCGGGTCTAAAAAAGGGGTGGACCTCTGAACCCGTTGGAAAATCCTCTCCCCTTCCGTGGCCTCCTTTCCGCTCTAGTTACCAACCATGGCTCTGCCAGTGGCCCAAGGCCAAGGGAAATTTACCATTCACACCGCCTGTGCACACACCCTCCTGTTGAGGAGTTGTAGCAATTCACCAGACCGAAAGCTTCTTCCCCTACACTAATAGTATGTCTAGATGCGCTTTCCTGCAACGCAGTCAACTCTGCAGTCATGTACGAGTGTAATTTCGCTTGAGAGGAATACTGTCCTATGATACTCACTCTCCCTTGAATACGTAATAACACACGCAAATACGTATATGATACGTAATATTGATTTTTATTCAGTTTTTTTATTTATTATTACGAGTAGCCAGGAAGTTACCATAGTGATAGACAGCTTGTAAGATTACAGGGGTGATATACTCACGTGCAAAGAAAAACTGCCAACGAATAACGTTTGAGTACATGATTACGACCTGAAGTTTCAACTAATTATAAGTAAGGCTGTTTTTAGACTTTGATTAAAGTAGAGTAATAAACTTTTTCTGTTTTCCACAATAATGTTTGGAAGAATTATTATTCCGCAATGGCTTTCCACGAAATCACGCCTTCCGACGTTGATATTAATCAATAAAAGTTGTTAAATTTCTGATAGAAGAAGCCTTTATAAATACTCTAATGATAAGGAATCTACATCGACGGGATAGTATATTCTTACGTAATTATTACGAAATTCTCTTTCTTTCTTTTACGTCTACGAAAAACTTAAATGATTTAGTTTTTATAACCAGCATATCTTAAATACAATATCTTAATATCAGTAATATTATTACTAATTATCAGTACTATCTTAATAATATATGTTATACGTACCCTACAACCTCTTCTTCAATATATGCTACTGAATCCATAGACTCGAAGGAAGGGAACATGTGTATTTCTCAGCGGAGCATTTCCGAGAAAGGGAATGCTTGAAGGGAACACGTCCTGGAGATTCCCCCGCATCTCTCCATCAGCATCGATCTCCAAGGGAATGGACCACAGCATCACCCACACCTCATCAAAGAGGGGATTAAACCGCTTGGGATACGTGTCACAGATGAGACAAAAAACGAGGGGTCAGCGGAAGATGACAGTGCGTCCAGTCAAGAGACAGAAGGGAGGGCCATTCGATGAGGCTGGGATTGTTAGACAGATTATTCTCAGGCGACCTTATTAGCTGGCGCAAGAAATGTCTGGAATGGATTATGATTAAAGTCCATTTTAATGATCCAAATGCGCGTAATAAACTCGCTTCTCTGTTCTTACGTTATTTCCGCAATATAATCTACTGTAATATAACACTGAATTTAAACAAGGATTTTTGCCAACTGTTTTCCTTTCTATTACTATCCGATGCATCAAATTCGATAGATAAATAAACTATTTACCATTAGAAGTAAGAAAGAGTTAAAATACTCTAATAAAGAAACGTCGTGGAAAATATTTGACTGCGGCTAAACATACGTACGAACGAATTTCTAATCTATATCTTACTGTAGAATTTGTACTCGCAAAACTAACGGGCATAAGTTAAAGGTTAATCCGCTATCGGCATGTAGGATTTCCGATAACAAATCGTGAACTTAATATATTGATCGATATTTCCAGCATTTACAACAACTGAAAACACTTTTCAAGTCGCAATAATTCCCTTATAATCTCATTTTTGGCGAACTTTTGTTAACAAAGGCGCTAACCAATTTAGAAACGTATCTATCTGTTTACTAACACAAAAATAGTTTGCGATAAAATCTATTAGCAGCAATTATAAAACTCGATTTTTAATATGAACGATGGCGTGCGAATATTAAGAGAGCACATACGTTTCACGGGAAGCTTTCGTTAAAAGTTTTCGTAAATTGGTATGATCTGAGGATCCCTTTCTTCTAAGTTATTTTACTATGAGTCTTAGGAGTATTTCTCTACGTTCACCTGCTCCCTCATTTATCGCTGCATCACCCACTCCGCACATCTCGACTTTGATTCCGGTAACACCTCAGGTGGAGAAGTACGCCGTCGCGTGGGATCACCGCTTCTTGCATCCTGTTACACGGATGGCCGTGTTAGGGGTGATTGATTCGCTGAGAGATACGTCACTCGAGTTTGGAAACTTGTCGATAAGAGGAATCGAAATTTTGACATCGTTTAATCTGTTTTTAAATTATTAAGGTGTGCCATATATTAACCAGGGGTGGAGTGAAAATCTTTTTTCAATAAATTTCAATCGAGAGATAAAGATAGTGAAATATGACTTTATCTAAAATTACGCGGTGGTGGTATACGCGTAACGATACCATTATAACTTTTGTAATATTTATATGATAACTTTGTGGAACTTTGTAAGAATATGAATAATATACGAACGAATTACTACATTAATAACAGGATATTGAAGATTATTATTGATCAAACTTGCGCTACATTCAAAGGATTAACCCAGCCTATTAAGCTATCAATATTATAACACTTGCATCACATTGAGTAGAATAATTTATAATTGTTTACATACTGTAATTTATCGAGGAATAATGGATGTTATGTTATCCTATTCATCTATATATTATAGTTACATCGTTTTTACTACTTTAATCTATGATGAGTTATTTTTTCCACAATAAGATAGCGCAATTTGGGAGTCTCTCTTCTTAAAGCCAAGCATCCCCTTCGCCTCATCTGTATTCATGGACCCACGCGTGTGATCTCTTTCTGATTAAAGAAGAGATTCCGGAGAATGAAAAAAATAAGCTTCGGCGCAATTCTCTTCTTCAGATTTCGTCCAATCGATGGCAAACTCTTTGTTGGGAAAACAGGCGTTGAATTTTACGAAGCATTTTTACAGAGACTTTCACTCAATACAATTTACACTTCCGTCGTACGGACAGTGGCGTTCAATATTGGGTATATTATTTCGACTTCAATAGAAACATTTTTTTCTTTTTCTAAAAGATTTTCATTTCTTTAATTTCTAATTGGTTCAATCATCATTCAAACATCCTTATATCCTAATTACTATGAGTATAACTCTGTATTTTTTTAAATAGGAAAAGATTTAAACGTTAATATCTACCGAATATTTCCTATGAAACGAAGATTAACTTTAAAATGAGTACAATTTATTGTTATGAACACTTATGATTACAACACCATTACTTGTATAAGTGGTTAATGTAAAGATTCGCCTAAATTTTAGCGAAATACATTTATATTTTATAGATTCGGAATTGATCAATATTTTGAAAGATATTATAAGAAATTAGAAATTTGCTTGCACTAAAAAATGCCCCAGCACGCGACATTTACCTATAGATTATTATCTACATTACGGTAATATTAGTGAAATTATAGTATGGATTAATGGTAATTTACCTAAGATTATTTCTCAATATATTTTACATCCATACGAAGCGAATACAAAAAAATAACGAAAAGGTGGACATACATTGAATCAGTTAAACCGAGATAAAATACACTTTACAATCCTTTGTTAGGTAAACGCCAATTATGAGCATTCCATCCCCTTAGCTCAGAACCCATAGCAACAAGGGAACGGTGATCTCTTTTAACCGAGTATCATTTCGGAAATCCACCAGTTTGAATCCTATCTTCTTTGGCGGAATCACTTAATACGGTAGCGAAATGAGTGTTTTAAAGTGTGGCTTGGATCTAGCCATCCGGGGCTGCCACAGGGCAACCGTTATTACAGCTTAGGACGTATGGGGGAGCCGGAAAGGGGCGGATTGGGCCCTCGGGGGAAAGTAGGGGGCGGTTAAGATAGGTGGGTTTCGCGGGTCGCCGCAAGAGGGCTTTTGGGACGTGTACGTGTGATACTGTAAATAGAAGGGGGAATATAAAAGTGACGAATTTAATGGGTTTCCGTTTAAACGATGCCCAGGGAATTGCTATTATAGCTGTTTCCATTTCGTTAACTGAATGAATGAATACACCATTAATATGAATTAGAATGAGTGTAACCAAATACTCTTTTTATACGCGATCCTATGCATATTGTCAGTTAGACGCCATATCCATTTCAGCATTCTATTATAGAATTATAATACCAAAATGGTGTGTTCAGCTCTGACTTTGAGAAGTACGAAAAAGACAATTATCGCTTGGTCCCTTTAATTAAAATCGATGGCGAAGACCTGATTTCGAAAAAAAATTTTATCCGTCAATATCTTATTAAATACGATGTCAATCTTACCGTTAAAGAAGAGCGTATTGGAAAGAGAATTTTTAAATTGGTAAATAATTGGTTTAGCTTCATCGATGAAATAATCTCGAATGTTAATGAAGTTTTCCGTCATAATTAAATTTATTCTTCCACTTCTTTATTTATATCGATGAGGTGTGATAAACCTTTTGTCAACAGACCTACGGGTGATTATTTCTTTAAAAGTAGAATTATGGGTTCTTCATTTACTCCGAAAAATAGATGCGAGAATATGAATAGACCAATATCACTATACAATGATGAAAAAAGAAGACATTAACTTTGCAGGAAGAGTAGTGCAACTTGTTCAACTTATATGTACACCGCTAAAATACCTAATTAAGGGACCTGGGTTCGAGTTCCAGTAATTTCTCCATTTTTATCTTGATCTAAATTTTGTTTAATGTATAAATAAACAGGAGAACACAATAAAAGTTCACCTAATTGTCGAAATAATTTCATCATTAATAACTTTCATAACCTTATACCAAAGCGAAGAACAAACAAACACCCAGACCTCTAGGATCGAATCGTACGCGAACTTTCACCACTTTCTCCAACGCAATTTTAATACATATTATCTCATTTATTCCTTTCTCACTCTTCTCCTGTGCATTCCTCCCACGTAACCCCATCTCTCTCTTTGCGGTCTATCTTCTTGGACCCTTGCACGCCCACTGACCTTCGAAGTCTCATCCCCTCCCTCTCTCACAGGGCTGCAAACATACAAACGACGAACTTTTACGGAGAGTGGACACCGATTAAATCACGTGCGTAAATGGGGCGAATTATATCAGTGCAAAAAATCAAACAAAAGACTAACAATACAACCTCAAAATTAGAAATAAAACCTACGTATTTAGAGTAAATGCCAGTACAGTGCTATTCCACAACGTGTCGCAGAATATGAAACTTTCATCGCCATAAAAAGTAAATTATATTTGGCTGAAAATGTATCCTAGATACAGATACATAAACAGCTAAATGGCAGGTATCAGTTTAAAAATACTTCCATAGCAACAGCTCGTAGGACACCAATCTACCAAGAAGATACGAACTCTCATCTGCCAATTATATGATTTACAATCGGATTGTAGATATTCGAGGATGAAATACGTCCACCATTTTTGCTGTGTATTCTCTACTCGTAGAGGCTGTACTCAATCAACGTTTGAACTTTCGATGCTGTCATATCAAAGCGTTTGTAGTAATTCCAATTCACTAGTTTCGATATCTGTTGAGTGGAATTTATGGCGAAAATACACCGTTGAATGGAGAACATTATCTCTGTTTGTTATCTCTAGAGGGAGCAATCGAAGGAATAGAAGGCACTCGATACGTTTATCTCGGAGCAAAAATACCTCCTTATCCACCTTTTTTCCTACGAAAGGAATCTTACGAAATTTCTAGCAGATATCCTGATAAAAAGAGCAATTGCTTGAAGAAGATTCCTACTTTCATAAATGTAATATTTTACATGTACCATTCCGTGAGGAGTTTTCTTAATTTTAGAGGATAGCACATTAAAAAATTTACTGAGAAATATGCTACTGTATCAATATTTAACCGATATTGTTTGTTTACCTTTCTGTGAAAAATAATTCGTTCGTGAATCTATGGAAAAGACCAAAAGTTTTCTTAAGATATGGGGTTCGATTACATCCCTGGTACGTGTAAAATAACCTTCTTTCAAAAGCACTTCAACAAACAAACAAACAATTCGACAAAACTTCATATGATTCAATTGCAACTAAAAGTTAAAGGATGCACTTATATACTGGTAATACCATATAAAGCATTTGATGAAGAGCGAATGCAGCTGTGATGTCTTAAATGCAAACAATCCATTGCATAACAAATATTTAATTCCTTTATAACTTCCTAAAGGATACCTTTACTCCATTTAAAGTCCCATTGTAGCTTGTTCTCATCGCTGATTTATCACCCCATATATCATCATTCTAAACTCGCGTTCACTATCCTAGCGACTGAATCCGGGAATCAAAACTGTATCACGGACGACGACCTTCACTGCCGTCCATCACCATGGGGACGACTTAATGAGAAGGGATGATATGTATTTTAAAAAGGGGGGGCTGAATGGAGCGCCCCGTGGGGACAATCTCCATCCCCATTTTCACGGGGGTCGGACCTGCGATAAATGGAAGAGTAAATTAGGAAAATGAGTCGCAGTCCAAAGAGTGAAAGGGGAGTAGAGGGAGACAAAGCGGAGAGAAAAAACAAAAGAGGAGCGGGAAAGCGTACTGCTCCTCCGGTGGCATTCTTTCCGGTCTCTTTTCTTCCCTCGTTATCTCTTATTCTGTTCCCTTTCTTCGCCTCCCCTTTATATATATGGAGCCCCTCACGTGATGCTACTAGGCCCTCTTCTTTTGTGCCGACGTTTTTTATCACCACCTCGGAAGGAGTGAATGAGACACGTGGAAGACGGGGGCGGACACTATCTTACTTGGGTTACTTTTTAAAATATGCGTCCGATTTTCCCCACTGTTTTCCTCGTGAGTGAGTCCGGAGACCGGAAGAGTAAAAAAACTGCGACGGCTGATTGAAATTCCCGTATTTGTAAACAAACGGTGCTCTAGTACGAACATCAGCACATAAAAGCTATTTTAAAATTTGAGAAACTTATTACAGGTGCCAGCTGACTACTTTATTTAGGAAGGATTATTGTATCCAACGGCTTGTGCAAGAGAACTCAACTTTATAATTTTTTGTACCCAAGTGCTCTAACGATATTTTCTGTTAGTTTTTTTTAATGTTTACGTAAAGTTAAGAATGACAATGATATTATATGGAATTATGCTGAGGCGTTAATATAGCATTGATAGAGAAATAGGAGGTGTAACTATAAGTATCAGATCTCATTATTTTTATCGTATTGGTAATTACTCTAATAGGAACAAAGTTTCCCTTGAATATCATTAATATCAGTAATTGTAATATGAAGACTCCTGAACGAAAAACTGAATTAACTTGCCGCATTTTAAAAATACATTCAGCATACATTTACAAGGGGAGCTGGAGAGTGTAAGACAATACCTAAGATATGAAAATCTTTCAAAGTGCGTAAGCATTAAAGGTAACTGAATTAGATAGACAGAAAGCGTATTACGTACGGTATAAGTTTTAAACAATGCGCAAAATCATACTTTCATTCATAAAAATTACTGAGAACTCTATTTAAGGAACAGATTTCATCATTTGATTTTTTATTTCAACTATTATTCTTCTGTAGAATCAACCTCAACGATCAATTATCGTTCACCAATGCCTACGAGAATTGTAATATTTTTGAGGAAAACAAAATGATTGATTCGAAACGGATTCCCTTCAACTGCAAGCTCCGTTCTCCACGTGTTTATATTTCCAAATAACACTGCAACCGCTAATTTGCTCGAGTACCTCAAACTCTGGATGAATTACAGACTCTGCGTTGCGATTCCATCATATATTTGCCCTCCACTCCATTCTCTCGATTCCGTTTTGGATTTGATTTCCCTTTGCTAATCTTTTATGATAGGATAGAATCAGGATATTTTTCAATCACGTCACTGAACTAATAGGAACCAGATATCCATGATTTATATAAAATGTACAATAGGTCACTACAATTGCGTTAGCTTTTATAGAAAGATTTAATTTTGAGTCTTCAAAAGTATTTTTCCAACTCGACACTATACGATATTTAAGAGGAATTAGGTCTTCTAATGATTATTAAACAACAGCTTATCAGAGATCAGAATTTCCATTTTTCTCTTGGATTTAATTCTTTTGTTATTAATCGGTAATACATAAGCTCTTCTTATATACAACTCTCATACTTTCTTCTAAAGCGAGAACTAAGTTAACACAATTCAGAGCTCAGAATTGATATCCTCTAATACAACAGTGCTACTTTTTCAAGGTCTGATTTCATAGGAAAGGCTGAAAATTTTTTAAAGAGAAAAGTTTAACTCTAACCTTGATTTCCTCAAATAAAGCTCTCATCCTACTTTCTGATCATACTAAAATTACATCAATTCGCAAAGTCTCGCCTTTTATAATCTGTCCGTTAAGATTATGGGATTTAGACATCGAATCTAGGTTCTTCTTCGAGCTTTGAAACATTATGTTCCGTTCTAAATATAGACATCGAGCAACTCTTTTGAAGTCAGAGCTGTACTACACGTGCGCATCAGAACTTATTGTCCGTCGCTAAATCATCCTCCGTAACGAGATTCTTTTCGCAACAAATTTTAACAACGGCAACGAGTTTGTCACACTCGACTCTCTCCGCAAGGACTCCCACTCTTGATAATCTTACGGAAAATTTTCCGCGATTCAGTTCCGTAATAATGGAAAGTAATGCACTCACGGGAGCTGCAAATTAGTCCAACAGCTCCGCTTCAGGCAGTTATGAAACGTTTCAGAAAAAATCCCTTTTAGCGAGGAAAAAAACAGTCCAATTAAATCAGAATCCTCGAGAGAGTTCCATTCCGAAGTCATTGAGAGGGTAAACAAACGCCATCCTTCCCGCAATTGGGTTAAAGAGTGCGGAAGGACTAAATAAACGCGAGACGTAAACAGGCGAATCCACGGAGGAATCCCTTTTCTTCGGAGACAAAGGTGCGGATAATGGGTCCGGAAAAATAATAATCCAATCGAGGCGGGAGAGATAATTACGAGATGAGTGCCTCGCCCAAAGAGGATTTTTCGAGCAACAAATGCATACGCGGGACAATCGACATAGTGCACCCTCCTCCGAAACTCGTATCTTTGCTTCCTTTTGTCATTTCACGTTCCAATCCATCCACTATCCCTCCCGAGCGCATTTCAATACCCTCCCTCGACTCCGCACACCTTTCTAAACCAGTTTCACGCTCCGCCGACCCCTTGCTTGGATGTGTCGTGCAAGCAGATGCAATTACATTTCATCACGCCTACCCAAAATGCTTGCCAACGCACCGTCAAAATGATGGAGTGTCATTCAGCTTGAAATGCTACGTCGACTGATTATCTTTCCATATATCTCTATAATTCATTCATTACCCTCCCTTGGGTTTGTCTGCCTTTTTCCGAACGATGTCTTCTTCGCACAATCGGATTCCACGACTGCCAATTACGCAGATTGTTTTTGTGTCTTTCAATGGAAGGATTTTTATCCAACGAGTTTTTAACTCGATCAAACTCGACGATTTGTCTTTTTCCAAGTTTGGGACAAGCGAGTGGAAGGGAATCTGAAAAAAACTGTGGTCCAAAAGAGAATATCACTCGGAAGCAATTGTTCTCTTACTTACGCGTTCTAATCAAAGGTTTTTAACACGAAATGTGCAAATAACATTAAAAGTGAAAAGCTGTGCTTGGAATTCTATTCTTCTTCACTTTCACGTGCCTCATTGTTCTTTTAATTTATGTCCACATAATCCCGTGTATATAACTGGACTTTTGTTAAATTTGATTCATACAACGATGGACAAATAATCATCTTCATTGATTCCAATTATCACACCCCACACGACATTTTACACCACGCATCACTAACTTCATAAATGCTTGTTACAAGTTAGTCATATTGTTAGAATATATCCCAGATTTATGAAATCACACTCAGGAATAAATAGCCATGGCAAAATTTTTTACTTCACTCTTAAGAATTCATACGTATAAGGGCATCGAGTTCTTTTGGGGTGTATCGAATGCACAAAGACGGCCTTCTGTAGCATTGACTCATACGTAAGTTCTTTTGTAGTCTATGAGCAGCGGCAGATAGTAAATGCCAGAGCTGTTTTCCGTAGAAGACAGCAGTACTTACTTCCTGATATCTACAGGTGCTTACAATTATACCTTAAATATCCAAACGATCTTCAAATGCAGAACTTCAAAATCCTCTTCCATTCTTTAATTAATTACTTTCGTCAGAGTCTTGCTGTCATCAGACATCGAAAATCCTAAAATATTTTCGCATTATGTATCGAATGGAGTATTCATCATCGAAAAAACTTTCGTGCGACCATGTTAAACTGGTAAAATTAATTCTATGTAGTATTTTTCTATTTGAACCTAAAGAAACACTGAAATGAAATTATCAGCAATAGAAAATGGAAGAATTAATAAGGTATCGGAGACAATCACTTTTGACAACTGAAATCTTAAAAGAAGCACGCTAAAAAGAGTAAAAATCCTACGATACGTGTGAGCTAACTCGGATCGCTCATAGGAATTCTTTTCCCAGTTCAGAAGGTGCGATTTGCATTCCATGTATCCCGCATCACTTCCTATACTCCTTCACACCACACCTGGAAGAACCATTGCGTGCGTCTTCATTCGATTCCTTTATTCTCTTTTCCCGTCCCGAGATGCATTTCGCTCCCCATCCATCGCTGTATCCAGTCTCCGACATAAAAAATTCCTCTTTTTTTGCATCAGTTTGAATTTCCCCCCTTCCACTCCATTTCCATGCAATCTTCCATCCAATTGCACAAGCAGCCTTAATCCAGCGACAAATGTTTCTTCAGCGTCTCGAGAATCCGCTCTTCGGAGGTAAGAATGCTAATTCTTATCCATCTCACAAAAGAAACGTATGCGAAGGAATTCATTGTCTCGGAAGCATTCGCTGTATCATTTTGCTCATTTGTTCTCCATTCAATGGGGACATTTTATTACCCATTTGGATTCAAGAAGTCGAACGGATAGAATGAAGGGATAATAAAAACTCGCTGATTGGTTTAACCGAATGGGAAAAATGCAGCGGAAATAATGAATAAAATTCTGCATTGGCAATGAGTGAATTAAGGTGAAGGAATCGAAAGACTTTTGTGGAGAATGCGTTAATTAATAAAGCGTGATTAGGCGTTAATCGCAGTTTTTTTCATTTTAAATACTGGGGGAACGAATAGATTTTGGAATTAATTTAGCGCTTTCTATCTATCGTAGCCTTCCCTAAAGAAATCAAATTATGAATCATGTCATGCTGTAATTGTCTGAATCATTAACGGATATTTAAAGGTCATTGAATCAAAGAGTTATCTTTTAATGTGTTAATTACTATCATGAAATTTAGCGATTATATAAAATAATTATAAAATCTTCTTCTCAATACGGGTATAACAATATTCAGATTTACAAAATATAGAATATAATTAGTATACGAATCCGAATGCAACGTTTGTCTATCGTATTAATATACAGAAAATATTTTTGAATTCGTCGTTAATAATCCATTTGCCATTTAGTTGAGTTATAACATCGAGAATAGCTTTATTGTTAGACTAAATGCAGTTAATGAAAGCTCGCTTAATCGTACTTCCCACAGTTGAAAAGAAGTACTATGTTTCTTATTTTTTCCCGTTGCTTATTTTTTATTATCGGGATTATCCTTCTCTAAATTATTTATTGGCGAAAGATGACACTCGAATCACCAACAAAATACTGTTGATACTCAACGTGATCATGAGATCATGGGATAAGAGCACCAGCATCCATTCAACTCGCAAAAGAGAATTTCACTACACGAATATCCCCGGATGAGGACGGATTAAATTCGCACGGGAGCCACAGCGATATATATGTTTTCACATGGCATTCAACATCTCCCGAGGCATAAAGAAAGAATCATGCGGTCTACAATAAAGCCAAGGGAGAGAGGTTGTTGAATAGCCACAGGATATGTGTAAGAGCCCTGCGAAAAAAATAAGACGAGTGCTGGAGAAAAAATAAATAAAGAGATGGGAGAAGGTAACTAGCCTCTCTCCAGGGGTCAGGGATCTACGAGAGCGCGTTCGAGCACCTTATCCTTTCATGGAGAGTTTTTTAAAAGGTGGGCGAAGGGACCGTGGGAGGATGTGTGGGAGAAGTTTGAAGAGAAGGGAAAACACTCATTGTCCGGAGCGTTGACCCTCCTCCGTCATCGGGGGTATCTGGAGATTTCAACGGCCGACGGGGAATTCTCTCACGCCATGCGGGTGCGCCTTGCGATCGCTAACCATTCGGATTACTGTTCAATGATGCGATCTCGTTTGTATAGGAATATATTATTCAAAGTGGGAAACTGGAAGTTGTGTTTATAAACCGCGAGGTCGTCTTCCGAGTGACGCCTTCCCTTTCTAGCACGCGAGGGAAAGTGCACGGTGACGTGAATTGCACGAGAGGACGGGTCTCAATGGGTATCGGTTTAGAATCGATCGTATCTTAAACTACTGATGAATAATTAAGAGCTTAATCATGATTTAAAAGTATATCCCGGTTAAAGCATCCATTCTTAATTACATATTTTGCAATACTATTTAATCTCTAAATAGATAAAAGTAAAAGTTTTCATTAGCCTGGAATCAAACATAAACCTACTCAAAGTTTTTTCACCGAGCTGAAACAGCTAACTAAATTATATGTAACTAAATTTATTCCTTTTTGATGCATTATCATATTTTAATCACGATATATCAATATTATTCAATATATACGAGGAACCTGGTATGAAGGTGGAACGTAGGGCAATGAACGGTTTTGTACATGAATTATATGTATAGTGTTGGACCAGGGCTATTGGTGAATATATACGATCAACAGCTCAAGATATAATGTATTGTAACTCAAGAGGATTAAACGTTATCTGCTACTTTATCCCTTGTTTATTTATATATTCAAATCAAGAGTAAACCAACGCACCAGTGAGAGTAACTCCTCTTGAGATAGCTGATCATAGCATAAATTCATTACATTAACGCTGAATTGAACGCTTTCAATTCGTCAACCAATTTTCCGATTGATAGATTTCAAATGAAAGCCTTCGAAGAATCCGCAGCGGTCAGTTTAGAAGGGTCTGTTTGGCGGCAAGGGAAGAGAGAGAGTAAGGTTGAAGAGAAGTGCACCGTTGCGATGAAAAAAGTATCACTAACAGGGGACAGTTTGAGGTAGGAATGTTGAAAATAACTACCACCACAGAACCGATTTCTCTTTCACGATAATTTAATTTAAAACGTATTATGTATAAATTGGAAGAGTATTTTAACTGAAGATCTTAAAGCCCTCTCTACAATAGAATTATATCCTTCGGTTAACGTTAAATTCCGCAGTTTTGCAATTTCAATCATTATTTAGATGGAATAGTATATTATGTTCATGCTTCACTAAATTTTCTTATTTCTTCCAATTTTGTCATCGCAATTATATTTTAACGGTAAAATCGTTCAGTTACAAATGGAAAAAACGAAGCATAATGTTCAACGTGAAGTAGTCAGTAGAAAACAACTTCATCTGCTTTAACTACCGATGAATGAACCCCGGAACTTTTCCAGAACGAAGCCGTGAGAGTAAAAGCTCTATCGATACAATAGGTAATTGGTCATCTCTTTCAAATAGACTACCTCATACGAGACAAAGTCAATGCCAAACTTCAAAGCCATACCGTCATAGCGCACCTGCATTCCTTCGGTAGCCCTTGAGAAGTGAAAAAAACCGATGCTAATTGTCATCACTCAATTATCCACCTCCGGTCCCACCTGTATTCCTCAGCGGGAGAGAGCGCTTTGAAACGAGCGGCCATTCACTCGGTTTGTGAACTCCCGCTGAAACGGCTATTTACAAAACGACGCTGGATGTAAGAGTCCCAAAAGTGTGTCAATAGAAAAAAGATACAGGAGGATTCCTGAAAGAGGTCGGGGAGAGCAAAGGCTGTGGTTGGAATAAAGAAGGGACGGTTAAAAGACTCCCCAAAAGATAAGGAGCGTGAAGGATGAGGAAAGTGACGGAAAATGGGTGAGTCTTTCTCGGAGGATGCCAGGTCCGCAATTTTCACGCCCAGTTGGTCACCTTAAAGGGTCAGAGGAGGGTCTACGATGGACACGGCGATCGGGTGCGGATGGGAATAGAGGGGGAGAGGCGGTTAATGAATGTGCAGCAATGAGAATAGATGCTTTTTTCGATGTAAAAATCACTAATACAGAGAATGGGTAGAATAAGAATGGTTAAAAATGGAAAAGAAAGATCGATGTAAACCTTGTACTTTGATTGCGAAGAGAAAATATAAATCTAGATCAAATAAACGTTTTATCAAACTTCCGCCCATCTTAATCATTTCCATATTTTTTGATTTCGGTAGAACTCAAGCATTATTTACGAGATTAACGGCCAGTGGTTAATGAGTTTTTATAATAATTATAATTTTATAAGATGATATTTTCATCGCTTATAGAAAGATAGTGATGTTAAAATGCCAATGAAGATATCCTGAAAAGTCAATCTTACTGCAAATATATACTATCCTGAACACCAATCATATAGAACTTAAATTGTAAATATTTGAAAATTATTTGTAATATACATTGTAATTTATTCTTCAAAGTAGCAATCTACTCGTAAGCTGTTACTCCATCTTTAACAATTTAATACGATCTTGCTCATAATTCACTTACGTTTTCTAAATAAATTCTCGGTTTTTCACCCTTATAGAATTCATCTTTGAGAGAGTATCTGCGTATTTAAATGTACTATATAGTTTTTGAATTGTATCATAATGATGATAATAGTAAAAAGGAAAATATTAAAATAAAAATAATGATTAAATTTACATACGCTGTTTCCCGCGTAGAGGACTTTCGAACTGGGTTAACAAAAAAGTATGATATTAATATTTGTAACGTATCAATACGCAGTCATTCATCTCTGGTCGCACATCAAAGGCAGTAACCATGCAAATCAAACAAAAGCTATCAATAACGAAATATGAATAACGAAACACAAATGAGAATGAACAATGAAAGTTGCTTGGTGTATAGAGGAGGAAAGTGAAAGAGGGCAAAATTGATGATCTGTGAAGATCCTTTGACGAAGGACAGTGGCAATGGGAATAGCGAAGGAAAAAGTGTGGAATGCAGCGGTGGCATGTTAAAGCGGAGGGATGGGTTGGATGTCACACTCATTTTGGCGTCGTAGAAGACGTAGGCATGCGTAGGGATAACCAACAAACCTCTCATTGTATCTCTTCCTACCTGTTCCGTGTGCTCGGCGAGGAGTGGTCGGGAAAGATCAAAGGAGATATGCGCATGCGTGCATAGGACTGGTTGCCGCCTTCCCCTTTTACCAATCAAATGCGGATTCTTCACAAATATCTCCAACGCTTAATCTCTTCCTGTTGTGTAAATGTTTACATCTCCGCCAATTGCCAATCATATCCTTAATCTCTATCTCTGGACCATGGACTATATCTATATAACTCTGGAACAATACCATAACTCCTCTTCGAACGTTTGATGTCCATCTTTAGTTTCGTTTTTAGCCCGTTTGAAATTTACGACTGTTCAAAAGTTCCGTGCACACTTATGAGTCTGGGAATATCTAAATTTCGTAATCTTAGGATCATTTGTTCAATAAAAATCTTCTTTAGATGAGTCAGTGTAACGATAAATATATGAAGCACTATGCATAAACCATAACAGTATTTGTTAAAGTAAAAAAAAGATCTCGTATATATCTGGCAATATAAAAAGTGTGCTATAAGGTTAAACTTCATTATTTTGCAACTAGAAAAACATTTTTCCCGATACTATTTGAACAATTTCACGATTTAAATAGATATTTTATCCAAATGAAGCATTGAAAATTCATATTTATAGGAGTAGATAGTTTAAAGATGTAACTTATTTCGTGAATGATATTTTATATAGTCATTTTTCATATAATACCTTTAGAATATCGATATTTGACAAAGTTTAGTGGCTCTTTATAATGAGAAAACTCAGCCGCATATTAAAATCGTACGATCTTTGTCTAGAATAAAATAAGAATAAAATCGATCAAATATACAAAATATATAGAAATCCGATAAAATGATCAATCAGAAGAACATAATGAACCCATAAGCGTATTGAAAAGTAAAATAAAAACTATTGTGTGAGCGGATTATATCATTGTACATACGATTAAAACGAAAAAGAAATACCTCGTCGTGGGAGAGCATTTTCACAAAATACTAATAAGAAAAATTCACGGATGCTTGATGAATCGGATAAATCATCCACGTGCTGGATAAATGCTTCCATCCGAATGGATCGAAAAAGAAACATTACAAAGAAAGGAGGGAGAGACAGTGACGTGAGAGGGAAAAAGTTGAAATCTGGTTGCGGACGGATTAAGTTCCTGACAATGTTCCAATGCGTAGTTTAGTCATCGGCAGCGATGCATTGAGTCGGAAAACGCAGATTCAGTGCGAGTGTCTCCTTAGGTTCTTCTCTTTCTGCTTTTCGTCACCTTTCATCCACCGACGACTGACTCGAGATCTTGAGGGTTTTATATCGGAAGAGAGTTTTCATAACCTCAAAGGGACGACGATAAGAAGAAGAACATAATGAACCCATAAGCGTATTGAAAAGTAAAATAAAAACTATTGTGTGAGCGGATTATATCATTGTACATACGATTAAAACGAAAAAGAAATACCTCGTCGTGGGAGAGCATTTTCACAAAATACTAATAAGAAAAATTCACGGATGCTTGATGAATCGGATAAATCATCCACGTGCTGGATAAATGCTTCCATCCGAATGGATCGAAAAAGAAACATTACAAAGAAAGGAGGGAGAGACAGTGACGTAAGAGGGAAAAAGTTGAAATCTGGTTGCGGACGGATTAAGTTCCTGACAATGTTCCAATGCGTAGTTTAGTCATCGGCAGCGATGCATTGAGTCGGAAAACGCAGATTCAGTGCGAGTGTCTCCTTAGGTTCTTCTCTTTCTGCTTTTCGTCACCTTTCATCCACCGACGACTGACTCGAGATCTTGAGGGTTTTATATCGGAAGAGAGTTTTCATAACCTCAAAGGGACGACGATGCAGATTACGGACATTTAAAACAACAATTGTATCTGCACTCTAACTACAATTCGGAAGGTACGGGTGCTATAGATATAAGGTATTACTGAGGCATACAAACCACATTTGTCAAGAACAGATCTATGATACACAATCTCCTTGATATAATTAATGTTTGCATTGTTAATAGATGTATTTGAGAATACAACATATAGTTTATTATAATACCAAATCAGTATTAATTTAAATACTCTATATGTACTATTCATAACTATTTCAAAATATTTATAAGATTTCTTTTTTAAACTAATTCTAGAAAAATCCATGTGGTTTATTATCTGATTTTTATAATTAAATAAGAAAGATTCTGTCCCTTATGTCTGTATCAAGTTCAACTCACCAACTATATTTGAAATTAATCATTAAATTTTATTTCTATTCAATGTAACTATCTAACGAGTTTGATATATTTATAAAGTAGTTACGATCAACAGATATACGATATAGATACCTTAAGTAGATGTTCAGCGTCCAATAGTAAGTTATCAGTTTTAACATTAACCTTACAAAGTTTCTTTCGCAAACACCAGAGGCGTAGTAGAAGCATCATTTTCTCCCTGATTTTTAATCTCCGAAGTACTTGAATATATCGCTTCAACTCGCGTACGAGAAAGTTTTTTTCGCAATTTATGTAATATTTCCGAGCGACGCTCTCGAGGCCTCTTTTCAAAGTGCATAAAAGACATCTCTTCAAACGAAGCAACGGACACTCGAAAACAATTGAAGAGTTTTATTTATTCCGAATCTCGCTCTTTAGCGAAGTCCGCCGTCACGTACAATGCGCTCTTTAAGTTCTACTCATTTCAAATACATCTGCGACTTCTCGACTTTACTCTCGCATTCTATGAATATTTTGATCTAAGAAACGCTAAAATGTTTCCAACTTTTAAATAGAAGCTTCGACGCCATATTCCGTTGCTAAGTAAATAAAATTTCCCAGGTTACAATCTTAATTCTTGTAGAACATATGTTATAGAACGTGCATACCTTTAAGTTAATGAAGAAGAACAGCGAGAGAAATCAGAGAAAGGGATGTTTAGAATGTCAGCTTTAAGATTTGCTTTTTCCTCGAAGCTACATTGAAAATATTTTGCCATGAAAATAAAGATTATAGAGCTGTTGGTATTCCGTCGCATAAATAAACGTGAGTCGTAAGCGAAATGACAACAAAATACAGAAAATAACCAACAAAACAGTTGTTAATGAATTCCCATTCATTATAGTATTTTATCGAGACGTTACTCTTCGATAATCTTTACCATAATAACCTGAAATATATTCATAGAAGATCCCACTTGAATTATAATTGAAAACCAAAAGTTAAAATCAGAAAAACGTAGGATACTGCATGATAGTAATTACATTATTTACTGAGGAATTCCAATTTATATTGCCCATATGTTCCAATCCATTACAAATTAACAAACGTAACCATAACAACTGTCACAAAAACATATATTTTCATGGGTGAGTTTAAACTTAGATTCGGCACCCCTATTCTAGACCATCCTTTAAATACAGACGATCATACTTTCTTAAAAAGTCCTTTATCTAGACACGTTCTGGCTCCTTTATAATTCGTCCCTGGACACCTCCCCTCCTTCACCTTACGCTTCAATCCTTGCTCCACCTTTTAAACCTCCCCTTCCAACCTTTTCACAGGCAAACAATAAAGGAAAGACTCCCCGTGGACCCATCACCGAGATTGCAAGCCTCCTGATATCCAACCTCTGACACTCTATATACCGATTTTCATATTTCCCCCGTTTTTGTTGTCTGCATCCGTTTGTCCTCTCGCCATCAGACGTCCATTTTTTAAGATTTGATTGCATACGCTACTGCGCGTTCCTCTTTGTCCGCAAGAGAGAACGTAATATATTACGCGAATATATTTAAGTAAGTTTCACTCATCGGTGCGGACACTTCGAGATGCGTCGTCCATTCTCTTTGACGAGTTCGTCTCCGAAGGGGTTTCATTTAATCAGAATTATTTCCCGTATCCAGCTCTGCTTTCGCGAATATTTTTTAATTTCGAGGAATTGAGAAATTAATTTTGCGAGATAACGTTTCGACGTACAATATCTTTAATGTGTTTCTTCTCGTTCTTTAATGGTGACGATCCAGCAGCAGATTCTTATGCATCGAGATGCGCGAATGAAAGCGTTCTGCAGAATGTCTCAACTCGCGTGGTAAAGCAATCTCTTACCTTTAATAGCAATGGGGTAGTGGGCATAGCGAAAGCTGGATTTAAAGGTTCTGAAATTAAAATTCCTCCAAAATGAAGTTATGAATACGAGGAATACGTAAGAAATTATATTCTTCAAATTAATATGATTTATTTTGATTCTAATCTAACTTTTAATTCTGTTAATCGTAGATGATTCTCTATATTTCTAATACCGATTATCACCGTTTAAATTATCGGAAATACTATTCACTATATTTCAATCACATAAATTCCCTATGAGTAATCTTTTAAAAAACTGTACGATGTTCCGCAGAGAAATCTCTTACGAAAGTCTCAGACAATTACGAAAAATATGAAGTCTACTGAAAACATCGTACCGATCATATTCCTCTCGCTACAAATATCCCACCGAGTTTTCCTCTTTAGCGGGGAACTAATCGCTCTCCCCTCATATAAAAAATATTACGAATTAGAAACTTCGACGAATTACTACCTTCCAAAGATTAATAAATTTCTTCTAAAAATCGAATAGAACATCATTTTCGACAGGTTATTTAATCATTGCCGCACGCCAATCCAAATTGAGATACCATAATTTCTAGCATTTCATTTCAATTATAACCATATCGCATATTTAAACGAAATTATAAAGTGACTAACGTACCCTCAGATGACACAATTAATTTGCTGGAAGTACTGAAAATCGCTCTCAATTCCCTTTCGTATCACGATCCCCTCAAAACAGCAGCTGCCAAAGCTCTTCAGAGCAGATTAAAGACCGGGGATTTAAATTCATCGCTGAAAGATTCTCCTCACACATCCAACGTTTTGATTCCAATCTTCAATGAAAGAGATGGGGAGTGCGTGTGGAGGCAAGTGAATCGACCTGCTTTAATTGGCAATGACAATGCAAATGCGGGAGATTGTGGTAAAGAAAGGGGAGATATCGACTCGATCGCTATAATTGATTTTTATCACAAGATTCTGCTCTTTTTTGCGTGCCACTGAAACAGGTAGTGTAGTGAAGAACATTGCATGGTAATTATGCCTACATATAAAGCATATTTCATCTAGAGCTAAAGAGAGTTATTCTGACTCTAACTAAACTCATTCATAGAGAATTTAAAAGTTTGTATTTATTGAAAAATAGTATTATAATTAAAAATATTGTACCAATATTTTGAACATGAAAAATATAAGTAGTCATTCCCGCAAGTAAATAAATGAAGGTATCGATTTGAGATAGTAGAATAGAGCGTATTTATTAGTACATTATGATTAAAATACATTAAAAGTTGAGGTATCGTAAAAAATATGCGTGAATTCTAGAGATGATATAAGAAAGACTTCAATCATAGTCAGAGCGAGATAATACAAACTGAAATCCATGGCTTAGAAAGGTGTTATTCTCTCTCTAACAGAGTAAAATATCAACTTTAGACAATAAATTCCATCCTTCAACTACCGGCGAAGCCTTCAATAATAAAATCTCTTTAAGTATTCTTCTATTCTATATTAATATAGTATTAAGTTAAGTAAGAGTAGATTTAAATCTTATAAAACCACTATAGTAACCAGGACAGGAATACGCTAACTTCGTATCACGTCGACTTCCCGGAAGGGAACAGTAATCTTGGTGTATTACCACGAGTGAGGGACCCTTCTTTCGCGAAATAACCAATCAAGGTCCTCGACATTAGAAATGTGCTCTTGGGCCTTCGCAGACGCCTCTTCAATCCCCACACCACTTCGCATCTCCATTCAAAGCATCTTCAACCGGATCGATCGAAGGGGGGTGTTGAGAAATATGGAATAATAGGAAAGTGTGCACAAAGAATATTATTGAATATTTTCCATATCCCCTTCAATAATACGATCACATTGGGTGTGAGCAATGAGTAGATATGAAGTAGCGTCAACTAAGCAAATAGGATTCGGTACAGAAACCTTTAAACATCAAATTCGCCGAAAGAGATTCGATAAATTCGATTCATATATTGTGTAGTGTAAGCTTTTTTAAATAGCGTTAATATATCGACTATTATCTGTTATACTATTTCGAATTATAAGGGACTTAAAAGCTAGAAAATTCTTTAATTTCTAACAAATTTGTACGTAGTGTTGTAGTTAGTTGAAACTCGAAATTATTTTCCTTTATTTCACGTACGTTTAGAACACAAGTTCTTGTTTCATTTCTCAAGAATAAAAGACTACCACAAAGTTGAGCCCAGATATGTACAGATTAGAAGCTCTACGAGAACAATTAAAGAGCTAAGCTTTCCCATTGTAAATTATTCTTAAAGCAAAAAGTATCTGTTTGTCAATCCCCGATCATTATTCGTTTGGTAACACCCAACGAGTGAATCTGCCGTCAACAATCGTGGATCAAAATGTTCGCTTATTTACTCGGGGTGAAAGTGAACAAAAGGCAGGCGATGGGGGCACAACAGCGGGAGATTCCGGAAGAGGGGGGAAATGAGTGCTAGAGGGGGAATATGGGAAGGCGATAATGAACGGTGAGTTATCCTTCCTGCTATCGTAAGAGAGGGGGGGAGGGATAACGCGCTTTTGGGAGACACTGCCTTCGGAAGCTGCTTCCGAAAAATCGATTTTGCTTCGCTCGGCAGAATGCGTCTATGAGACATCTTTTCTGTGTACTTAGTTCTTTGATACTTCGATGATACTTCTCCGAAAGATACGTCATTAATCACTCGAATGGAAAACTCGCCTTTGGTGTTTTTGGACACGTAATCTGACAAACATCGTCAAAATAAGGCGAATTCATCGCTAAATCGACTCCTTAAATGCAAAAAAGCTACGGTGGAGATTCAATGACTAAAAGACACATTTTAATTCTTATTACTATAGCATCTCTTTCCAAGAATCACAACACTCGTAGCAACAGTTTAAAACAAACGAAAGATATAATAAATATTCGATTTTGATACTTTAAATTGAAGCCAATGAATATGGTGATATTAACAGAAAAAAGGATTGATATTAATACACTTTCAACAAATATCTGAAGGGTGATACATCAGAAATCATCATGCTAAGAGATCTCCATCAAAATCGGCATTATTCTTACATTTAGAAACACACTTCCGCGTATTGGGGGGAGTGACACAATGGTGAGGCCAAGGCAGTTGGTTTCTATAGTAACAATAAACATATCCTCCTTATTGAAATTGGAAATGAGAGATATCAGTCATTCAGACGACTCTAGTTTTGAAAGAGGATAAAAAGATGTTCGTGCTCTTCGAATATCCCGTATCGAGAATGTCTAGACACTTTCACTTGTAACAGAACTCGTAGGGTGTGGAAGTGGCGATAAGAAAGTTGTTATTATTAAACGGTAAAAGTCCCAAAAAATATCTCGTTTTCGTTTACAAGATTAATTTAGGCGGAAGAGAGCATTTCCTGGAATCGCCTTAATCATCATCCATTCGCTATATTTTGGAATTTGCTGATTGAACCACATTGATATCCTGTGTGGAGTGCAGCGCTCATAAATCGGATATGGCAGAGACGGGGGAAAAGGGAGAGTTTTGTCACGCAACGGGGCCGGCAAATCTCGTTAGCTGTAAATGCAGAGAAGTCTATCAGCAAAACCTGTCGCCCTGGTCTTCCTACTTCACAAATACTTAGCCCCTTTAGAGAAAAAAAGAAGAAAACAAAAGGAAAACATTGGAGTCAAACGGGTGAGGAAAGCTACAAGCCCTGATCCTTGATTTCCGTATACACGGTCTTCGTTTACGTGCCCATAGCAACGTAGGTATTTCAAAGTAAATATCTCCCACTTTACGTATTATCTACTCAATTCTAATTAAAGAGCAAATTAGATTAAATGAGGGGTTTTATATAGAATGTTAAGAAACTCTAACTTTTTCAGCTTCAAAAACAATATAGTTACACTCGATTTTACCTTGTTGTAGTATTTATCCTTTTAAAACTAATATATTTCACAAATATTCGTATCCAATAGCTATTATTTCGTAATGACTTGGTTATCGTGACTCTAATTAATTTAGCAAGAAATTAAATAATTAGATTCTAAATATTCACTCTCTCTTGACCACTTATTGTCAGACATTCTGAAAAATCCATAGGGATTGCGAAATTAGATTCGCAAACTCCCTTTTCTTGTGAATGTTTGGAGAGCACGAATCCCTCCCTCACGCACGCTAGATTAATCCCTAAATTGCAACGACGCGTGATGATAAAAGGACCTGGAACTGTGATCTTCACATTGTCCCTTCAAAAATCGCTCCTCTTTCCTTAATTCATATCCCTCATCCTCTTGAGATCTCTTCTTTAATAATAACACCTCCTTTTTGACGCGTGAAGACTAATTTCTTTCGATAATTTTGTATTTCATTTGTTAGTTTCTTATATCTACTTTTATATTGAAGACTGAACTACCATTTACCATCTAAGATTTTAAATTCACGACATATATATTTTATCATCCAAGTTAATTAAAAAGCTTTATAAAGCGGAAGATTTGTGAGAAGAGAAGGAAATAAAATAACGTAAATATATCGATTCCTTCAAATTTTCATCCATTTTATATCAGACTAATAGTACATTATCAGCTATTTACTTAGTCACAAAAGAATTCAAAAAAACGATACCAAGGCGATAAAATAGTGGTTTAAACATCATGCTTCGATAAATTGCATTTGTTGAAGAACAAAAAGAAATCAGAGGTTCAATTGCTGTGTTGAAACCTGTTTATTCTTAGGACACTCATAAATGAATCATGACGGAGATTGACGCATCGGTACACTAACTTCGATATAACGTGAGAAATTATATGCATAAACTAACATTGAACCGACAAAAGAAAACAAGTAATGTAAATCGAAATTACATTACTTCAAAAACCGTCAGAAAAAAGTAAGCTTACGATTCGAAACCTGTGAATACGCTCTGTTCGAAAGCGATGAAAGAGTGAGTCCATTGAAAGGCCATTTTCGCCCGTCAATCCCCAATCTAAAGATGCTTTATCAAATGCCGCTATTAATGCCCCATTCGATCAGTGTATCGCCTTGTTCCCGTGCGGATTATAAGGGAATAGCACGCGTCTCTCTCTTTCCGGCGTGCGAACTAAGCAGAGTGGAATTAATTCACTCCCTGGCAAATCGATAGGAATTGGACTGTACGTAATTCGGTTGACCTTGTTCCTTCTCTCCTCCTTCTACATCATTAAGCCACGATTTTTTTTCGCACACTGCGTGCATTCCTTCTGGGAGGTTTACCTTTTTGATACCACTCAACCCTTTCTCCGCTTCAAACGAATCTCTTAAGGTTGTTAACGGATGCCTTCTTCATTTCCGGAAAGACCTCTTATCCAAATAAGATCGGAAAGTATAAAGCGATATCGCAATGAATAATAATACGATCTCTGAAAGTTTGGTTTTATATGTTAGCTGTTCATTCTCGCTTCCTCAAGAGGGCATTTAAATCTAAAGTTTACGATTCGTGGTAGATAACTCGGCTAACACAGGGTTCCAGATATTTAATGATTTTTTAGGTTCTACATAAGTAAATAAAGCAGCCTTAAAAGTACACCTATTATTCCTCTTCACTATTAAAAACTTTTTTCTATAGACTGTCTCTCGTGTATTTAGTTAGCTTATAGAATTTTAGGTTCTAAATACTTAAAATAATGTTCATTCATAACTGCTAAAATAGCTCGTCGTCATTTATAACCATTATAGTGATGAAGTTTACGATAATTATTTATCTAAGAGTATATAATAATTGAAAATTAATAACAAAAACTGAAACAGTTATTGCTTAAATAAGATACATTATTATAAATTTTAAATGAGAAGAGCTTCCAAGTTAGGAGAAGACAATGAATGCAAAACAGAAAATAGTAACAGATAGTAATGGACCATTAAATAAAGTTTTTTCCTAATATATGGCATAGAAACTTTAAAAGACCCCTATAAATCTCTCCACTCTACACGAACGTCCTTTCTCTTAAACAAACAAACACCGTGGTAACTACGCTGTGAGGCCCTTTTATCTGCCATCTCCTGCAACACAGGATCAAATAATTCCGAGATGTAAGGAGCCGAATGTAGCCACTGGATCGCTCTTTATATCTTCGTAAGGAGACATCAGCAGGCTCCATTGGAAGTGGCCAGATGCCATTCGATCCCACGACACCTGTCTCCAAGTGCGTCAGAAAGGTTCCCTCTCTTTTTTTATTATATTCTGAGCCAGATTCTCATTCTCTGCCCTTCTTTCTTTATCTTCTTTCGTCTCTTCCAAGGGAACGTAACACTTACGACAAGTTTGCTTATCTGCTGATTTCGGAAGTTGTCGAGGTTCTATAGTACTTGTGTTTTGCGCTTATTTAAATCCAACGATAGGATAGGAAAGAGTATTTCGCACGTAGAATACATGCCGACGGAATTCAAAAAGATAATATATAAAGAGGTAAAGAGACGGGAGACAAAATCTGTAATACGAAATATTATAAATTTCTATGTTAAAATGGAAGCAGATTTGCATAAAATGAATGGAGTTATTGATTAGTATCGAACTAACTAATTCAATTTCACAAATAAATAATTCAAGTGTTTATCGTGAAGGATGATAGATGTTTATATATTCCTTTACCCGAAAGAAGATTGCAATGAAATGTGAAACTAATTCAATTTATCGATTAAGATTTTTTCTAAAGATTTTACGAGAGCTTCCATAGCTATTATAACGTCTTAAAAGTGAATGATAGGCTGCCAAGTAATCGTGAGGTACGAAGCAATACGGCAGTAAAACCTCTGCAAAAGATTGGATCGTTAGTTCAGAGAGTTTCCTACGTAATGCTTTCTTGCCATCAATATTGCCGTAAAATAACCACCTACAATAGCGACGATAAATAAGTTATCAGATTGGGAAAAGTCTATAAAAGAAAACGATAAAATTGAGCTCTTAACGATCAAGATGCAGTTAGTACAAGAAAGAAAACTCGATAAATATCACTATAGGCAACTGAGGAAATTTAGTATCGATTGAATGACAAAGTGTTGCAAGTAATAACGGTTTGGGAGAACTTTATGAGAGAAGAAATTTCGCCAAGAAAGCACTTCTTCTATTGTGAAAGTACCTTTCGTTTGATACTTTAAAAGGTAGTATAAACGTTGCTTAATGGTAGGATTTATAGACGACAATTATAAACATATTACTATACACTATTCGGGGCTATTTTCATAATTGTTACGGCTTTATCTTATTCGCATTAAACGAACTTGAAAAAGTTTAAAATATATCATGATATCGAATCAACAACTTTAAATATTTTGAGCAATAATCATAACAAAATTGCCCAATATATTTATATCGCTACATTCCTAGATATTGTTGAAATTCACGTACATCGCTCCAGTACTTACATTCCAATTTATTAGTACGCTGCTAGAGAAGAAAACTTTTCCCTGAGCCTGTGCAGAATGAGCCTCGATATTCTTAAGAGTACCTTCCTTAAAGCACTCACATCCATATATCCCGCCTCCTCCCATACTTACTCCTCGCTAATGGCCACGAGGAAAAGGAGTGCTGAAATTGTGTGCGGTATATGGGCCATGAAAGAACGGGGGACGCAATGGGACTTCCCCTTCCATTCCTCCCCATCTGTCGTCGCCGAAGGTGGCTCCTTCCGTACGCCATCCCAAGGCATCTGTTCCCTCGAAAGGGGGATATCTGATTCCGGACACGTCCTGCTAATTCTTGGCCACACCGACTCACAGATTAAGTTCGGACCCAAGATTCGAAAGAATTAAATTGATATCTTACGAGGAAAGTTTATGGGCGCATCAAGAGTCATCAAGTCACCAAGTCAATACCCTCTAAAGAACAATATCTCATAATGCATTCGAAGATGATATGTGTTGCTGCCGTGTGTGGATAAATCTTTCTGCAGATTCCGGATGATTAAAGAGGCGAATGCGTGGAAAATCAAAGAGACGACTAGGAAGTGGGGAAGAAAGAAAATCGTGTCTGATAAAGACCTGAAACGGAGATAAAAGAAATGGGGACGTTGAGGTGGATGTTCGCGAAAAGGATAAGTCGAGGACATTCTCTGAGATAGAGGAAGTTAAGTTACGATAGTGAAAAGAGTGTCTTGGAGCGTTTCTTACTGAAAGAAAGGATGGAAGTGAAGAAATGTTTTGGTTCGTCGTACCATTGAGTTGAATATTTGCAATACATTATCGTAGAATTAAAGGAAACCCTAAAGTCAAGGAGTGTCATTCATTACAGTTAGAAAAATCTGAAATGTAAGCATTATCAAAGAGATTTTTATTAATGATGTATTATTTCTGAAATAAGTAAATAAAAATCACCTACATACAAAGTATTTTCAGAAAGTTTTTGAGCTCACTATTTGACCTATAGTTCTTTTTATCTTTCGCTACAATCCGTTCTACATTCTTGCTAAGTGTTGTTGTACTAACCTCATTAATTTTTTTTCAAGATCACTAAGGATGATAAAGTTGCTGTATTTCACATTTTGATTTAATTATGTTTTATTTATTTATGAAGAGTGTTGTGATATTTCGCTTGTCTGTTGCCATTTTACCTCAATATTAACACATAAATTTTTCAGATATATATAATAAAAATTCATCGAAAATTATGGTTTCAAAGTATATACAAAAGTTCCACTGTTGACATGATTACTATGTTTATGTGCGAACTAATATACTCTACTTTTTCTCCCCTAAGTGAGAATTTCTCCTTTTCAGCATATCTCATCGACAAGATATCCGACTATTCTTCGACTGGTAATACCTTAGTTTAAAAAAAAAACACCCGATCAATCAAAAAACTATGAAAGTCTTAAACTTAAATTTAACTTAAACTCATCATCATTCTCTTTTGATGGACCTATTATCTTATCTGAACCGTTCCGTACTCTTAAACGCGGGACATTGATGAATTAAATTAGTAATAAATCAAAATTCAAAACACCCCAAAGTTTTGCGGTCTGTGGACCAATTGAAATCGCATGCATGAAGTAATTCTGTGACGCTCTCGATCTGCAAAAGAGAGAATTCAAGTGTTGTTTTTGCATTCAGTTGAGGTGACAAGTGAACCTTCCGAGGTCACCGAGTCACCTGGAACCAGTTCGCACCCGCTGGGTGATCCCGGCGTTGGGCGCGCGTGCTCGCCGCCTTCCCCTCCACTGAAGCGCACGCATCTTCACTCGGAGAGATCATAGCCCTCGACCAATCAGCCGGAAGAAATGGCACGGCTCTGAGGGAGACGCCCCGCCGCTAATTAATTTCTTTCCCTCACCGCCTTTGTTCGATAAACGTATTCCGCATTAACGTATTAATGCGTCCGAAGGAATGCCGAACGCGTCAGTATGCTCTTATTTAGTAAAGATGTCCTTTCACTAACTCTGATAAGTAAGACGGAATGAATATCTTTGAATATTGCTCATGTACAATTAAGAAATAATATAAATAGAAATGCTACTATCCCTTTGTAAATTGATTAATCTATTTACATGGATTGGTATAAAGGAAGATAATGTAGAAGATTTGTAAATTTATCGAAAAACAATTCCGCGTCAATCTGTAATATTGTTTTGTTCTCGATTTTATAAACGTACCTATAAAAACTCGATATCTTCTACCAGAGCTATACGTCTAATCTATGTTGGATTTTTAATTGGCTGAACTATGTTTTACAAAAGAAAACTTCAAGCCTTGTGTAAAAAATCTGTTCAATGCTTGAAACGTTTTAAACCTATCAAATTATAAGATATTCTTTTTTAAACTTAATTGTGGACATAATCAAATAGTTTAAACCAAGTAAACTATCGATAAATATTTCTTCAAAATATAATCCAACAATGCGCACACATCATTGTCAATATAAAAATATTTCAATCCATGCCAAATAAATCGTTAAAATCTCAAATTATATTGAAATGATTTAAGAAACAATTATATCAGATATTGCTGTTTATATTCCTATATAATCTGTCTGCTACCCTTTCCGATAATGAATCCATTTAAAATATCCCAATAATTATAAGCGACCCTTTGTTACGAAATGGCTCTCTCAGTGTGTGAGTGGTGCTTCGGATGGAGGGAGATACAGGTGAGCACGCATCGGCCCATCGCCGGGCCCACCAAATCAACAGCCGCGGGGTAAGGCGCCGACGAGGTCATTTCTTAGCTCGTCTTTCACACCGCTCTGACCCCCGCCGCCCCCACATGCCCGAGGGGGCGGAATCTGCCTCTATTTTACCCCTTCTACCACTCACCACCCACGCATCTATACACTGACCGCAACTTTTCAATATTCAACACTTTTGACTGTATGGGAAGTATTTGTTCCATTGGAGAATATAATCCAAAATAAACAAAAGTTTGACTTCAAAATTGTTGAGTTTTAAATTTTAAAGTCCTCAACTATAGGATAGTAATATAAATGGGTAAAAAATCAGGAAATATTTATCTCGATTAATCTCTTGTTTTGCTCATGTAACATAATCACAAAACCACAAATGTTATTTTATATTATTTATCCATACATCAATATTAGTTAAATTAGATTCGGTTTGTATGAGAAACTATTGGTGTTTGAATGAAGTCTTGATGAAAATGTATTTGTAAGGGGAGATTTAATTGGTTACAACATTACATGTTCTATCACAATTCGGATAAAACAAGATTAATTCAAGAGTTACTATAAAACTTTGAAATCTATGTTTTTAGTACCAGTATACTCATACTAGTATAGTATAAACACATAGGCAGCATGACATTCCAGCAACCCGAGCCTATGGCTGACACAACCTACCCGTATACATTTCATATAACCCTAGTTGTGACCTCATGTAGTCAGGAGGCGGGACACTTATGGAAGAGCTATATAATTTGGGTGTCCCGCCCGAAGACTCTACCACCTGTCAATATCCGATGGCATCCTCCCTAGGTCACAGCGGTGTGAACCAGCTAGGAGGCGTGTTCGTCAGCGGCCGACCCCTACCGGATTCCACGCGTCAGAAAATAGTAGAGCTCGCACACTCAGGCGCGAGGCCTTGTGATATATCACGCATCCTTCAGGTTTCCAACGGATGTGTTTCCAAAATATTAGGAAGGTAAGGAAGAATCCCTCCTATAAGGGTTGTGAAGTATTCTGTGCATTCACTACGCCTTTCATCATCTCATAGACCGGGATTTCCAAATGTGAACGTTCTGTTTTCGGAGGTGAATGATGTGCTGTTCTTTTTTAGTTTACGGTGTCTTGTTGCTGTTTTCTTCTAGGATTGGTTTCTTTTGTTTCCTGCTTTTTAAAGCTATCGCGGATGCACTAGGCTCGTCTGCATTATAAACCTACAACAACATGTAAGGGTACTAAAATCGCGATTCATGTTTTGATTGCTTAACAATTTAATAAGTCTTATAGGTTTCAGTAATTGTACAGTGATTTCTTACAAAATGTAGTGGTTAAAAACGTAACATCAACTAACTTATATCGATATGAAACTCACAGCAATAATAATCTGGAATATTTTTCACATACTATACTTCATACCAAATTTACCCCAACGAATTAATCAAACATGTAAATTAAATTTGCTATTCAATTAATTTATTCAAGAAATATGAACTATTAAAAGCTCCTATAGCCTTCTGAGAATTTACTTTGCAGTATTACAAGATTTACAAGCTATTTCTCAAATTCCTATATCAGTAAATATTTACGGAACGGAAAACTAAATTTATTCACAGTCAAAATTAATATAAATGCTAAAAAATTTCATTAGAAAAAATCTGCGAAAATTTCTTTTATGTAAAATACTGAGCTAAAACGTCACAATTTTTACGTAAATTCAAGACAGCATCTTTGCATACTTTCCCTCATCATAAATTCGATGAAGAAGTTACCCTCCCAGGAGTTCCTTCGGATGGATACTTAAAGGCCACTCTGCTAAGTAATCTAATCTGCACATGAGTACCTCCAGAGATCTGCAAATGCCTGAAACCTGTTCAAGTGCTAATCATGAGGAAAACTTTCCAGAAACCATACCTTAGACTGAAAACTAGCAGGAAGACAGAATAGCACGGCATCGAGGATTACCTTCTCGAAAACAAGGCGATTATATTTGGAACGTCCTTCGTATGAAGTTTAGAAGTAGATTTTCCATGAGTTTGAAAGTGGTGTATCCTTTAGAAACTGCAATGGTGACGGTTTTAGCACATCCTTTCACACAGTGGAGGACAAGGTAGAATTGTTGTTGTCAATCCTTTGTATGTGTCTGTGTTAGTGATGCTTGCCTTGTGTGTTGGTATGGCATGAACCAAAGTTTGATCGTAGACGTGGTTGGTAGTCGTGGGAAGGTTTAATAGAGATCTGAAGCATACCACAAAGTATGTTAGTAAACAAATTAGTTGTTGCGAAATTGTAGTATCGCAAAAGTAGTCTGTATACCATATAGGTGTTAAAAATGAAAAAATATACGTATCGAAAAATGCCCTATCTACGGTTGCTAGGGGAAAAACATAATATTATTACGATTATAAGTTATTGATTCGTTTTGAAGACTAAACTATATCGACAGGTATACGTAAAGTGGAGCTTAAGAACAAAAAGCTTTGGTTAGATTTTACGTAAACCAACAGTGTCAACTTTACGAATAAAAGTGCTTTGTTTGACAAATGAACAACGTATTGCGTTACGGTGATTTTAATAGCGTATTTTCAAATCGAAATCCAACTCGTTTCGGATGATTCTCCATAGTATCCGTCCCTTATTTTAAGCACTTAAACGCCGAGAAAAACAAGAGTGAAGCCTAGAATAAGATCCGATTTCGTTTATTCGAGGATCCGTGGAATAAAAAGGCTTCTCTATCTGGCGTATCGATCGAGATGAGAGGGAGAAGCCAACTCAAAGCGATCGAGCACTTCTCGGTAATGGGCAAATCACGGCATTGAAAAACAAGCGACGGCGTAATAAATAAAGTGCTTCCATACGAGCATTGGGAGAAAAGCCGTACCTAAAAAGTATGAGGATAATTAATTCCGGAAATAATTTAAGAATCTTCTTTGATGAAATTTAGAAGCCTTAGGCCGAGAATAAGGTAGATATATAAAAAATAATCCACTCCGATATATGAAACTCTCAACTCAACTATCATTAGAAAGAATATATAAAATATCAATCAATATTCTCTTTCTACTTAGCTCCTAAATAAATAATATTTCCCTTAATATTCACGCAGCGCGGTAATATAACGATATAGCTAAAAGAACTGAAATATCTCTTTCATATTTGCACATAAGTATTCCAAACGGAAATTTTGATTGGAATTTCTAGATAGCGTCAATAATTAGTAAGGAATTCTTTCACTGAATTCTAATGAAAGAAATATTCCCCCAGCTCGTTTTATAAGCTACCTCAAACGAGAAGTATTATTTATTCTTATTGTTCTCACGTAAGTAAAGCTATTTAATATTAATCAATATTAGAAATGACTTATTATTACGAGAAAGCACTTATATTATGCACATCGTATTACAAAATATTCATCCTAGATAAAGGTATTAAGATTGGGTAAACATGTTTGCGGAACATAAAAATTCACAGACGAAAAGAATCAAGGAAAACGACATATTATAATGTAGGGAATAGGGTAAAGAAAACTATCGCTAAAGATTGGAGAAATAATGGATATGAAGAGGCGATGGAAGGAATGTCACACGAGAGACTCTGACTGTTTTCGAAGAATACCTTTTGTAAGGGCCGTTAGTCGTCTCCTTCCATCCAAAGGAAGCAAATGGGGCGTCAAAGAAGTCTGCGAACATCTTTCCTTTTGCGCAGTTGCTTTCATCTCCTATGTTCCATTGATTCCGAATTCCCTTTCGGTGAAGAATGGAGCCCTAAACTATGTCATCACGTTTCACGCATTTACCCTTGATTTTCTCATCTCGGAATCGCGGGAATGTTTGATGATTCTGCGATTAACAATTACTCGTAACTATTTATAATTGAAATTTGCATTATCTTTCGGGAAACACCCGAAATAAATAAATATCTTGTGCCGATAAAAATAAAAACGCTACGTATACGTATCGAAAAATGTCCTGTATACCGTTGTTAGGGAAACACGATAATATTATTATAATAAAAAGTTATTGATTCGTTTTGAAGAATTAAATATATCGATAGTCTACTTATAATTGACTGTTTGAATGAAAATAGAACTAAGATATTTTCACGCTAAACAATATCAAAATTGTAATAATTATAAAAAATACAAAGCAATAAAGAAAATAGCTGAGTATGATAACAGAAATATAGATAATAATGATGATGCTTGAGTTTTAAAGTTAATACGCCCAGACCAGAGTACTAATTTACAGGGTTCATAAAGGATATTCATTCGATGTTTATAGTCAAATATTTTCAGGTTCCAGAAGTATATAATTAATTATTTATTATAATTAACCAATATTTTTCGTTTAACTAAAAACATAACTTCCTCTCTTCGTTATACGAGCTATTATGCACGTTTACCCTAAATCTCAGACTACGTTTTGAAATAAATATTTCGAGTTAAAATCCATTTAAAATAAACGAATCAAATAATACCGAAATTCAAACTATTGAGTAATTAACTATTAAGGTAATTTTTAAATATAAAAATTATTTAATCCAAAAACTGACTCGAATTTTTCTTTCTTTGTATTGTAAAGAACACTATTTTCAGAGATAAATTCTTTCGAATTTATCGCTTACGTACAAAAATGAAGTCGTAAAAGACGAGGTGTTTTGTTTCCATAACTCTACCGCCATGATACATTCCCTAATGCGTGTAGACTTGCTCACGACGGACGGCAATTTATAACCCCACTAATTTCCAGGGCACCGCCTTACATCATCCGAGAGACAAAAAAAGAAACACTGACCCAGAAGTGTATCCGCCAAAAAGACTGCACTTGTCCGATGAATGGTAGGCGTCATGACTCATGGCGACCATTTTGTCGCACCGGAGTGCATCTGCCATATCCCATATGATACACTTGTTGTCTCCACTTGAATTTACCGCTTTCCGAACTTTCGCCTAATGGAGTTATGGAGGTTCCCCTTCGCGAGCGTTAAATCATTCTCCCAATGGGACCGGAAACGGGGGGCAAACAGCACGGAGATCCGGATCTTTTTAGGATTTACGAAACGGAAGAGTCTGATCGGTTCGGTATCAATACAGAGGACCCCCACTTGTGCGAGGAAGATACTTGAGTCAATGGCCGGATATCCTCTCCTTTGAATTGCTACTTTTCCTATACAATACTCAAAAGAGCCCAACAACTGAGTACAGCTTCTCGAAGTCGAACTTTAGTTTAAAATAGGTTAAAGGGTTTTTGTTCGGATGATAGAGCTCTTGAGGTATCGCGGCATTAATAACAGAGTGAACCAGAGTATGTTCAAGAGTTGGAGGGATATTCAATAAAGTAACCTCCTAAGATAGAGGATTGTACAAACTGATAAATATCCTGAGAAAGTATCTGTCCTTTTGTATTAGGATAATCCACCATTCGGAAAGAGACGTAATGCACTTTCTCAACGATTCCAAATATATATCTTTTGTGACATTATCACCAAAAAATTCAATTATTAATATAAACACTTCGAGAATTTAATATTAGTTAAATACATTCGGAATCATACGAAAATAAAATCGTGTTCCCAAACTAAAAATATGAGCATTTCATCAGTAAAATAAAAATAATAGAGTGATAAAATTACGTAAAAAATACTATGATAAAAGTTTTGATTACAAAAATTGTAATTTAAATGTTTGAAATATGGGATTTATATCATTGAAAGAGATATTGATTGATATTTTTGAAATACAAGAATTTTCGTCCATCCCAAAGTTTATCTATACATTTCGAAAAGAATGCGATTGAAATTTGAGCTTCAAATTATCGTAAACAAATCCAAATATTCATGGCAACGATATAAACAAAATGCCTGATCCCCTAATGTTTAGTAACACATGTATCTAAATTAAAAAGGAGTGACTTCGGAGTTACATACATCTTTCTGGAATGAACCGAGAGGAGATTTTTCACACACACATATTTTCTCATAGCTTTAGATGTAATCATCTGAGCAACATATTTGTGCACAACGAAAGGAAAAAAGGAACGGAATGACCAAGAAAAGAAGGGGAAAAGATATCTCTTTTGTCTTTCGCTCCGAAGAAGTTCAACGATGGGAAGGGTCAGAACATCCCGTGAAAGATATGCGAACGCTGGGGTGGGTTTTAGGGGAGTAAGAAATGGCTAGCAAAATATAGCGAGACGCTTTGAGGGGCGAAAGAGTGGCAAAAATAGTTCCTTCTCCTCTCCAAAGTACAGAAACGTCTTCATTTCTTTCGAGATTATGAATTAAAGGTCTCATTTCTGAGGATTTGTTGCCTTGGGAACCATAAAAGGATATGATAGTCGTGAGGCGTGGCTAAAGAGAAGCAGTAAACAAACCTTTTATACCCTTTTGGGGAGGAATTTATCCTCCTCCTTATGTGAGTCCAAGTAAAGAATGTCACTTCGTATTTAGAAAGACTGTTCTTCAGCGACCCTCTCCGATTAAATAAGATGGGCGGTGAGAATTAATTGCTGCCATGGAAACGCGACGGTTATTTCGTAAATTCTCCAGAAGTTTTAGAAGCCCTAGAGCGAAGATTTCTCTCAATTTGCACAATTTTAATCAAATTAAGATAAAGAGCCGAGAGAAATTGTTTTCTATTGCGACTGAGAACATGAACGTATAATAAACTGAATAGACGTGAATTATTTTAAACTTGTTTTCAAGCTATGAGTGTCAAACTTTTCGTAAGAATCGTCAATTATTAATTCTTCTTTAGTCCCATAACTCGTAAAATATTGCGCATTTCATCGTATAATTACTAAACCAAATATCTTCATATTTACTATGAAAACGGAAAACAACTAAGTAATCATCCTGATAATCGTTAGATTAGTTAATTTTCGATGAAAAACCGGCCTTTCTAACCATTGCAGTGATAGTATCATTAGAGAACTTAGCTAGATATCTTAACGTAGATAAAAATTTTGAATGGATTGCATGCTTTCTGGGGGTGAACGTTTAATAGGAGTAGGTATTTGTGACATAGATAAAAACTAAACGGAATTTATTGTCTGAAGTTTTAATCAGTCTCACTGATAATGAAGAAAAATAAAACTTCGTTTCAGAAAAATTTCACTTTCAAAGATTATTTGAGCAAAAATGGTTTTCTAAATTAAAGAAAAAGATGAATCAATTCGTTTAGTGAAAATTAAAGGAAGAGATAGCGGTGGTTCTTAGATAATAAAGGACTGAATCTGAGAATCGAAACATTAAAGGACAGAATCTTTAACTGGATATAAATATACCTTATATAATTTAAGGTTGTAAGCATTTCTCCAACGTGATTAGAAATGTATTTTCTTCTTTTATCTTGGTTAGCTAAAGAATCCAATTTCGTCTGGAATTCTTGCCCATGCGGCTCATGTGAAGGATTCTAATAAGTTTTCTAATCTAAGGTTTCAAACCTCGCTGATGAGAATATTTTCCTCTCTCTTTATGGATGTTGATACACTTCCATTGTTGATTTGAGCACCTCACCTTAATTGTCCAAAAAGTGGATGCTTGCGGCAGAAATGTTATACGAATAAAAAATAAATATTAAGCTCTCACGACAACATCATTGTCATAAAAAATTAGTAAATTTTCTCAACCATTTTAAATTCGTTCATTGATTCTTGATAGGACTATCCTCAACAAATAATTCGCGAAGGATTCAACTATTTATTTTAGCGTTAATTAGATTAATAATTACGAAAACATTTTTTAAATGTCGACTTAGTTTAGCAAGCAATAATGGACAAAAGACGATACCCTCGATTGAAGAGCGCATCTTGATAGAGCATCGTGAATACTCATAGATTTCTCGCACAGTTCCTTTGTCTACGGATCACCGCTTTCTCAGCATGAATTCAATTAGGACAATCGGCTCCTTAGAAACCACCCCTCACCCCACTTTCACCCCAACGGAGCAGGTATTATGAGACGGGCTCCATTAGACCACGTGCCATCGGTGGCAGCAAACCAAGAGTTGCTACTGCGGAGGTGGTGTCCAAGATAGCTCAGTACAAGAGGGAGTGCCCTTCGATCTTCGCCTGGGAGATAAGGGATAGACTGCTGCAGGAAGGAGTCTGCTCAAACGACAACATCCCATCGGTGAGTACCATTTTACATCTTTTTTTTGAGGTGGAGATGAAATCGCATGTCTAAATCATTAAAATGTGTTATATGCTATTGATTTATAGTGTTTTATATTTTCAATCAATTTAAGTCTTGAGAAAGATCACTCATTTGTGTAGCTCATCCTATCCGCAAGTGATAAAATTTTATGTTTCCTCAAGTGTAAATTGTAACCAAATAGAGAACAAAAAAAGATGCTGGCAATGATTTGATCAGCTCTCTCTATAATTGTTTATATTTAAGGAAATTAAATGTTTATTTATTTTTTTAATACTATTCTCCTTGTTTTTCACTTCAAAAGTTTTTGTCACAATATAAGCTAAAAAACTGGAAATAAAAAAAAACTATCGGATGCTTTCTTCAGGCAGATATTATAATTGATTCCCAAGAATTCTGTGAGTTATACCTGCATAAGATTCATTTGAATTCGTCTCCAATATTTCAACTGATAATTTCTGCACTTATTAAAAATTGTACATTTTAAATACGATTATGCATTCCTTCGTTGAGTTAGGATATCATAAGAGTCGGTATATCCATCATTAAAACGAGTCAAAACTCACTTTGAATTAATAAACATAAGTCTAGTAACATTATTCGTTTAAGAGTATCCAATCGTGAAAGTATTCCCAGTGATTAAATTACATATCACATTAATGAATAAAATCCGTAACCATTAACGATGAGAAATTTCTTGATTAGACTTTTTCGCTCGGTGACGTCACAATCCACCCCTACGAAATCATCTCGAATCATAATCATTTACTTAATGGCGGCTCGGAAATATATGCGGGAATTACTTTTAATAATTGAGAATTCCGATTAAAACAACACTCTCCCCATACTCCCAGAATCTGCGAGGGCTTTTATAACTGAGATTTTATGGAATTAAAACATGAAAGTTGCTGATATCAATCTCATCATATGTAAGACTGAACTCGGGCTCGCTTCCTCGTCTTCTTTTTTTTCTCAGAAGAGAGGATCGGAAAAAATAAAAGACCTCTTTATCTTCCGAGGAGATTCCCATCCCATCATGCACCGCTCTTTATCACCTTTCCCATGTTCTTCGGCCATCGTTTCCTTCCTGCATTCTCATCGCCCGCACTTAAAAACTAAGTATTCCTATTCACATCTTCCATTAAGTTATAGTTTTATCTTTTGTTCATCCATCACGACTATATTTTCAATTTGGATATTTTAAATGTAACTTAACACTTCTAAATTTCAGTTTTAACACTAGTGGGATGGATTAAGTAAGATAAACATTCAATCCAAACCTACGTAACCTCATACATCAATAATTTTCTGCTCCTAATTTACTCGCCTCTATCAAATATATATCAATATTTAATGTTTAAAAGGCGATACTTTGTGTAGTTACGCGAAATTTTATGTGCAGAAAGACCAAAGTTTAGCTTCTTTTTATCATTTTCATTAATAATACAAAAATCACAAATAAATTTCGTTCTTGCATACAATAGTTAGAAACATAACTATGAATAAATTTACTCATATAAAATCATCAAATTTATTCTGTACCTTCGTAAGTTCTATTTAAAATTTTTAATCTCTAGAGTTATGTTTCTACCTCCGAGAAGTTAAATTTATCTCAAGGTAACCTACAAAAACACAATAAAAAAAAGCGTATCGCTGTTATTAAAATGAACAAATCTCCAGCCTTGCAGCCATAGCAACCATCCGTTCCCGTTTTGAGATACGAATATATCCACGCAAAGACATCTCCCTCCTTCGCGAAATGAATCTCATTGTCCAATGAGAAAAAGAAAGCCACTGAGTCGGAAGAGGTAAAGTGATTTTCTTAATTGTTTCCCACCCTTTTAACTCTGTCTTCAAACACCCTCATCCCCTTTATTCCGAGTCTTCTTGTTTCCATACTCCCCATTCACTACACTTCCCACCTAAGTTTCTTCTCAAAGATAAAAAAACAACACCGCTCCTTCATCGTCTCATTTATTCTTTCGGTTTTCTTTCAAATAGGTCGCGCTGTAGAACGCTTTTCAGACTCAACCTTTTTTCTCGGAAACATTACGTTTTCTTCCGAAAAATCCCTTTCGCCCTATCTTGTCTAAAGTTCCTCCCTCTATCTTGTCCAATTTTACTGCACAACACGCCATCTCGAGGAAGGGTTGGGGAAAAAGGAGGTAAGAGTTTCCCTCTTCTTCCGCCGGAGGAAAATGGTAGGGGGATGGTTGCCATGGAAATTTGCATGCATCCAATAACGGTCTTTTGGTACTTCTACCATCTTCCTCTCTTTCACCCTCTTCGATGCATTCCTCTTACCCCCCTCTTCCCATCTTCAAGAAGGGGCTACAAACACAGAGATACTCTTCTCCTTTTTGATCCGTTCACAGCATGTATCCGGATTCATTTCTCTACACTCATTTCGATAACTTATCTCGAGAATTGTGCATATCCATCGATGTAGTGTCTAATTTGCATGGATTTGAGCTCTTAGCTCTGAAGAAAAGTGAATATATTCATCTCGTATCAACTTACCAATAGATCGCTTACTTCAAAGAGTTCATCTTAAATATCTCCTTTGGCCAAAATGGACCAATACTTGTCTAAAACAATGTTTTATAACTCTGAGTGTATATGTCCGAATCTTTTTAAGCAAAATCAGTCCATAAAAGACTAAATTCTTCATGACTGTATTCGAACAGATGTAGACAATTCTTCACGAAAGTTAATTTTTTTCTTAGAACAACAGATTTTTACGCAATGAACAAAAACACTGTGTATTTAATAAGCATTCATAACCTATTAAAAGCATCAATATACCCTTATCCGCTTAATTATTCAATAAATAAATAAATACACATCAATAATCGATTAGCGGTACGCCAATAGCCGGTCGATATTTCGTATATCCGATCCAAGCAAACGATAGAAAATATAGATCGCAAAAGTCGTACCATTTCCGGGAGCTATATTAAGCAATAGTATCCGCTAGAGAATGAAAGTATCTCCTAATAATCGTCTCTTAGGCGACACTTCTCTTTGGATTCCACTTCAAAATATACGGCGTATCCTTCGCCCGACTTTATTGGGGATAGAAATATGAGGGAAGAATTGGGGATGTGGCGACTAATATTGCAAGTTCACCCTCTTAAGAGGTGTGCGTGAGAAGGGGGTGGTTCGAGAAGGGAAGATTGAACCAGTAGGTGGCGGAGATGAGAGCTATATCGCCTCTATGGACCCACTCTTAAATGCATAGTGGATGTAGTGAATACACTTACTACGAAATAAACGACCTATGAATATCAAAAAAAGATATAGAGTGAAATAAAATAAGTTCACTGAGTTACGGCTTGGTTATTAGAATTAAAGATGAAAACCAATATGCCTATACATACAGAATTTAGATCCTATAACAATTAACATCTTGATTATCAGTATCATGTCATAGATATTCTATCTTTGGACATCATTCTTTGAAGAAAAGAAACGCTTTTTAAATCTCGACTAGAAGAAAGGTCTGCTATATCTTCGTATGAATATAGCTTAACTTCGCCATCAGTTTCAAATAGGAATGGGGAAAAGTTATCGCATAGTGGAAGAAACTTTGCGAAACTGTAGCACAAAAATTCTGAGACTAATTCAGTAAGATATTTATATAGAAAGTTTTAAGTTAAGTATACTTTTTATAAGCATATCAGTGTTTCTGTCAACATTCCTTACGAAATAAAATACGATTGATTCACGTACGGAAAAGGTTAATAACCCCTTGATCATCTAACCAAGACCCATCCCATATCCAATCCAATATCACTCGATAACAAAATACGGCAAAATCAAGTGAAAAAAGAATACAAAAAAGGATAGAAAAGAAATTATGTATTTAAATAAACACGCTAAGAAACAGAGGTTGGTGAAGATAAAGAGGTTAGGGAAAGAAAACGGAGAGAGAGAGTTTAGCTTGGCGTAGGAGGCTCTTTGGGATTAGACAAGAGGAATGATTGATTGGTTTCAGCTCAGTATTTAATTAACGAGGAGCTGTTGATTTCCCGGCAAAATTTAGAGCTCCGTAAGCGATGAAGTTGACTGCTCAAAAGGGAAAAGCTGATGGGAAAATCCACGTTATATCTGATGGATCCATACTGTTTATCGGATGCTGAATACGTTACACGCGATAACAAATTGAGTACAGCCACGGTGGAAACCCTGAATTAAATGGGAGTACTTTTTATTTATAGATTTATCGAATTAAAGATTTTTGGTTGATTTATGATGTATGATTAGCGTGTAATTCCTTACGAAATTTGTTGTAATAATAATGCTGAAAATTAAAATTACTTAAAGTGGACTATATCCTTAAATAATAAGCGTTGATGGGAGTATGGTAGTATAGCTATCAACAGAAAAATAATCGTGAAGATAGTTTAAAAGTGACGAATCATGTAGGAAGCTCTTTAAAGAGGCTGTAGCACCGCTGTGGCTGTCGGGAATGGTTTCGAACTCGGTGTTATAAACGAACAGGCGCAACAGCAATTTACCCATACAGGATGGAAAATTGAGGATCACTCATTTGGACCTCATATTATTTTGCCTTATTCCCTCCACGACGAAATTATACAAGTATAGAACGAAAGCTGGGAATTAAAAGGATTATAAATTACATTAATATTGGGTATGTTTTCTTTGTTCGTTCTTATTTACGAACTTATTGATCAGTCAATTTGAGCAGAAAGAGTTTTGGACAAACAGTATTTTATTTAGGTTAAATAAAAATATTTAGACCCTTTAGGTTCTTAGAAAAGTAATAGTATCCTTTTTATCCGTAATAAATTTACGAATTAGGTGTTTCAACACAACCGATAAGATATCCTCATTTCAAATTAAAACATTGACGAAACGATGGACAAAATCTAATGCAAGATATTTAATAAATACGCTCCTTAATATGAGAAAACTGTAAGGAATTGGTTGAAAGAGGATAAAATGAGAAATAGAATAGGAATTTATATAAGAAGGCGATGTATCGGAGGAAGATATGAGAGGGAAGGTTAATAAATGGGATGAAAGGGAGGACTTTAAAGGAAGGGACTTAAAGGGAGAAAGAGATGAAGGGCTGAATCAACGCCGATAGTCTCGGATCCCACGTAATTTACGTTCCACAGATCGCGAGGGACTGTGTCCCTACAGAATGTTACCAATGCACGAGGGACTTTGATTCACTTACTCGAATCATATTAGCCGAAAAGATTATGCCGACCAACGATTTATGGCAGAGGTTTCAGTATTTATAAAATTTACATACAATTTAAGAAGCTTATTTGTTTGGTTACCCAGTGTATTTGTATTTAACACTAAAAATATATGTTGATCAAATAAGTAAGTAGTAACACATTCGGAATATTTTAGGGGGATATTTACTAATATAAGTTCATGAGAAACTCTAGGTTATTTTAAAAATATAATTGGCGATTTTCTTCACGTAATAAAATTGCAATTCTTATTTTTATAATGACAAAGAACATTAATGAAATTACTAAGATCAAAGAATAGTATTCATATTTTCACTCAACGCTAGTATACAATTTTAAGCAACCATAAATTGCCTTGTACTCTTCGCGGAACAATTCATCATCGTTGATTATCGGGAACAAATTAACATGATGCAGTAGTACGTGATTTGGCTCGTAATTACATCTATCCAATGAACTGCATAAATGGCGCTAATTGCAAATAAGATTTCACGAAATGTGTGTATACTGCTTTATAAATACCTCCGACTCGCCATGATCCGTTGTGAAATGATTTCTACACGTGGCAGTGGTCTAATTAACCCGCAAAATTGCATGCATTGCGTTCCTTTGTTAATGGGAATGCAAACCTTAAAACATGTACATCCGCTGCTGCTATGGGTTGGACGATCCATCGTTATTCTGAGCTTAGGGTACTTCGATTAAGGTTTCTAAAGTAATGAATAGCCACGATTATTTAAGAAACTAGTTAATGCCTTGATGCCGATACGCTTTAGAGTTTTAAACATCTAAGTAACTTTTATGCTTTAATTAGAATTAAATTTACTTTCCCACGTTGCGTAGTAGAATATCTTCCTAAATTGTTTCCGATCTATAAGAGTTAAAATTTATATCAGGCGTACACTGAAGAAGTATTTGTTCACGTAGTATACACAGCTCGGTTTAATTATCCTACATTCCTAATAAATCTCTCACAGCTAGAAACACTTCAGTACTTATTTATGCGAAAATACAAAAAGATTAGATGATCCGAGATTATATTCTTTAATCGTATCACTGATTAAATAAACTTTTACTCGGTATTCGCTGTAATTCAAAATATGAGGAATTTTAGCAATATTAACTGAGCAAGTTAAAGCTACAACGTAATGTTTCAGCTCTGAATTTCTGGGAATAACTATCGAATCAGCAGACTCTCCACTCTTCGCCTCTTCAAAATCTTGATGCTAATCGAGGGGTTATTTACTTTCCAAAAAAGAGAAAGGGAAAATAAATACGGGAAAGAATAGAGATGGTAGGACTCGAAAAAAAAACCTTTTCGGAAACTCATCGTAGACATGTCAAAGTATTTTGTCCGTTCGGATATAAACAAAATCGATGAGATATGGACGTTCAATAGAATACTAAGGAAAGGATACTGAGAAAAAATTATGAGTATCACTCTGCGTATTTTTCTTTTCTATTCAGTTTCTATAACGTCTTTAAAATTAACATATATCTTATACATTTCTATCAAATTAAAAATATCATATGGTAAGAGCAATATAACTTCCTAAAAGAGGTTGATTAGAAAAATTGTTCCCTTTTCCGTCATTTGAACCACTCGCGATTTTTATTATCGTAAACTATTATCGACGAAAGTAAAAATCAATAAATTCGCTAAATATTACTGTATTAGAAACAGCTTCATTGATTTTAAGTCATGAGCGTCAAATGAATATTCTAGACTGTATCTAAATAATATCTCAATCACTTTAGCTATTTTTATACTCATAAAAGAAAGTATACTTTTTAAAAAATACGATATTCTACGTGACTTAGACAAGGTTTTAGAGCATAGAGCGATCAGTAAGCCAATTTGAAGAGATTATCTGGTCTGCTCTCAGCAATTAAACGTAACGTAGAAAATCCAAAAACCTTCCATTGAGGAACTCGTACCTAAGGCTTCTAACAGTAATCTGCGATAACATAGAAAAACAAAATTAGATTTGGTCGCTCAGACGTTCTCATCGATTACTTAAACGCTCCAGTTGTGTCACCGATACTTTCTAAAAGCATTTTATATACGCTCTTTTAAATTAGTAAATGATATTCAAGAACAATTGAACGCCATGTGAATTTTCATAGAAAATAGAAGTCTATCATATAGTGAGATTCTGGACAAAAGATACGAGAAAAATCTCTCTTAGTTTTTTGACTATTGCTTCTTCTATTGATTAAACAAACGTCATTTTATACTCAACAACGTCTTTTTATAACATACCTAATTAATTATCTAATTCTTGACGCTGAAAACTACTTGAATTACATTTTCGTTAAAGAAATATAACAAATATCGCGACTTAGTCATATAAATTTATTTTCAGAATGAAAATCATTCTAGTTTTAATTGAAATAACGATATTTTTATATAAATTAAGAAAACTAAGGAAAGATTAATGAATGAAAGACAATGATTGTTTCGCAGAGACGATAAATTTAAGCTTATTTTAATTTCAAACCAGAAAACCAATTCTCGAAGGACATCAAAAGTAAAAATTTTCTAAATACATTTAAGTTCAGAAAAAATGTTCATCGATATTTTATTCTAATAATCCTTTTATCGGGAACTATTATTTATAATACTTTAAATACAGTGAGGTGTACCGAATTTGTTTACAGATACAAAAACTCACGCGATGTATACGTACATTTACTGTATACGTATCTAGGATATCCCTTAGCAACCGATCATAGATTTGGCCTTTATAAAATCTATGATATAAGACAGTGGACCGAAAACAAAGGGGAAGTAAGGTGAAGGCGACGGTCGTCTCCAGAAGGCGCGACGATCGGCGTCGTGAGGGGTGGACCCTCGTGCATAATGCATCAAGGAGTGTGAAATGGGGGAGAGAGTTACAGCCCAAGTGTTAGTTCGTCTATTCGTCCGTTGTTTGGGGAGAAAGAAGGATTTAGAGGGGACGAAGAAGGAAAGGGCAAATTGGAGAAAATGTGTTTCGTGATAGAATTCCCTGATCCAGCGATTTCTAGCGAAAAGACAACGTCCGAACAGGATAACATGTGCGTGGGTTTTAAATTTTAAAGGGAATTCGGTCTAATTTTGGAATCGAACACAGAAAAAAGGGGTTTATCAGATATCTGCGAGTATAGTTAAACTTACAGAAAAGTATGCCCTCAAGAATTTGGTACGGATACGTCCATATATATTAAATTGTATCATGAAGTAAAAATGCAGAAAAATATAAAATAATGAGGAGAATCAATCACATAAATCCGTGTTGTCCTATGACGATTACTTTAATACCAGCCTAATTTCGTACCAATAAGGAAATAGCAGTAAAGTTTGTAATAAGAAATATACCATATAATATTTATTTTATTCTTCCATTTCGTTGATAAATTATCTATAATATATGATTGAGATTTGCCATATTATATTTTGAAATCTGTGCATTACCATTCGTTTCACAGTAACTAGTCTCTAAGGAACATAGCAAATTACGTATTGTAATAAAATTCATTGCGGTTTGTTTAATGAGTACTGCATACTAATTTATTATGAATAATGAACTGAATTGTTTTTTTTATTATTTTTATCTGTTTCATTACGCCTTTCTAAAATAATATCTGATAATCTTTATCCCATTTGTACATACGATAAAAGCAAATGTTTTTTGAGCAAGTATTACAATTTTGAGCCCACATCAATACAGCCTATCATTTGATATACAATTTGTCTCGAAATAACATTTTTCTAAAAAAGCACGGATGATTTAAAACGTAAGAAGATTTAGAGGGCAGTGAAGCTTGGCTTTGCGATGTGTACACAGATGAAAAATGCAGAGGAGTGAAAATGGGAAAGAGAAGAAAAGATCCAGAGGAATAAATCCATGTAAAGGGGATATTTCTTTTCAAAATCTCATTTCTCATTCCAACGGCGGAAACTGAATCTGGGGAGAGGAAGTTTCGGAGATAAATAAACAGGTGGCATGCTGGCAAAAATTTACGTTTTAAAACGAATAATCCAGATCAGCGTAGTCTACTGCTAATCTACACAAATATATTCTAGAAAATGCTAGAAATGTAAGTGTTTTGAATGAAAGAAAAGCTGTAGAAAGACCTTTTTACATCATATTCGACAATGACTATAATAAATCTGATAAACAGGAATACAATCGTAATACCTCAAAGGATAATATCGCTGTTAAATAATTAAATAATAATATCTCTGTTCTCTCAAACTATAATAACGACTGGATTAGTAGCATCCATTGACATCTATAAATCTATGTATCTAAGGACAACTGATCTCTAAGCGTCATTCTTTTGTTATTACGAATCCGCAAGCAGAAGAGGATGGTAGGGAAGTGCAGGAGGAGTGGGGCGGAACCACCGCCCCCACGGGGGAGGGGGCGGCGGAGGGGGCGGAGTATAGCACCCTCTCACTCTCTTTCACATGCATCAACGCCCAGGAGAGTATAAGGTCCGAGGAAGTGTTTCCTCACGCTTTATGACGAATGCGCGCCTAAGAAGACTGATTGCGCTCATCCAAACACCGCGATGAGTGATAGCATAAGCGGGAAATTCACGTACGCATACAGTTCTGCGTTTTTAAATGTACGCGTTCGTTTTATAAAGGGTTTTAGCGGATATTAGGATCCCTAACGTAGCACAGAGTGACTACATTTGTTCTGATTGACTAAGATATACTGATAAGATAAACACTGATCGGTCCGTTGAAACGCAGCTTATATATCATGAATTCACTATGGACTTAAATACTGCGTTTATTGTATTATTGGCTATCTTTGAATTTATCATGGGCCTTAATAGATTGGGGGTATCTACGGAATTCTAATATTTGGGTCATTTAATAATAATTTATTAATCACAAACATATTAATAATATTAAAATATATTGATAACACTATACTTAAATAATATAAACAGGTTTAGCTACAAAATGTAAAGAAATGGATTCCACGGCAGATGTCGAAAGAAGACTTCGATATATATCGAATTACGATGAATCGATACACTTGATATACCACATTCGACTTTTTCATTTATAACACTATGTTAAAATAAGCCCTAATTTATAACATACGAAAGGTTTCTTGTCTCAGAAGTTTGATAGAAACAATGCTCACACAACGGCCAAGAAATCTACGTGCGGAAATTTTATTCGAAAATTACTAAGAAAAACTCATTATCGTCTACAAGATTAAGAATAATATTATAGATATGAGTTATTTATCGAATGATGAGATAAAAATAACAAATATCACACAGTTGCATGAATATTTTACTCGAATCAATACGATACGCTACGATCACCTTCAATGGACAAAAACTTTCAAAACTTTGTGCATCAATCGAATCCACACTTCGTCACTTTGTTTACAACCTCTCCTTCAGAAAACATCCCATAGGACTCATAATGCAATTAAGAAGAGTCCGCATTCAAACTCGCCGATTCGCTTCCGACAATTTTCCGTGAGATTAAATCAACCCGCGAAATTGCAAATCCATTTCGGAAAGAGGGGAATTCCTTTTTTTTCAATTAAAATACTGGGGAGCGAACTTCATCCCCTTCTCCCGCATCTAATTATATCTTTTCTGATTTTTCTTCCCATCTCTTCCCTTTCGGAAAAAACCTTTTTCCTCGACACTTCCTTGTCACCCGTTCATTTGGGTCGATATTCCGATGCCCTCCCACCGAAGCTTTGTTTACACGAGGAAGGGGAGGACCACTCTTAACACCCCTCCATTCTGTTAAATGTAAGGGGCATTTTCCGCCCCTCGATAGGAAACCGTTCTTTTCAGACGCTCCTTCTTAGATGGCCCTAAACGCTTGTGAAATTGTTCAGCGTCCCTTGGGTGAGGTAGGGGTATCTATACTATACGTAGCTGTTAAAGAACTCGTGCCCTATAGAAGCCCTTGCAAAATGATATGTCGTAATGGTTGTGCGTGCATAACTTAGCGAGATAAAACTAAGAAGCGTTTAACTAATTTAAATCCCCGACTTTGAATTCCTAAAGTTTTTCATCTTCCGTGCTTCATTCGAAATAATGAACGATAAAGACTCTAAATAAAACTAACGAACTAAAGACGTAAATAAATATATATAAATAAGGAGGAAAGCGAAATAAAATATTAGAAAATAGTTCAAATAATTATAAGTCTATAAGCCCAAGAAAATGCTATTGTGAATTAAGATACTATTTGAAGAAGGATTGAAGTTAACAAAGTTGGTAAAATCTCTCAAAGTTTCATCTTCAAATTAAAATTCTAACAACAAACCTTTACTCTACTAAAAAAGCCGATGATTTTTTCTCCAATATATCTATACAAGTACATATCTATAATAATTTTCAATTGGATGCGAGTATTATATTCATTCACGTCACTATGAACTTTAAATACGAAAATGATGTTGAATTTAAATACATTAATTATGAATTTCGTAAGTTTAACTTGCATTTTGTTTAACTAAAAGATAGCTGAAAGTCTTTCGTGTAAAAGGAGATGTACTCAAAGTCGAGAACGTTGCCATAGAAACATATACGAGACAGCTCACCTTAAAAAAATTCGGAAAAAAAATATCGAAACAAAAAAGGCAAATTAACAGACGATGATTTTCCCATCGAAGCTTTCATCAATTTGCGATGAAATTGGTGGCCTTTGATAAAAAAGCGATGGACAATTATGAGAACTTAAAAGAAAGGAGACAACCGAGAAAGAGGGAAGACGATACGGAACTACGGTGATTAGAGGGTTTGGACAGGGAAAAGGGAAATTCTCAGATTTAAGAAAAGAGGAAATGAAGGAGGGGAAATAGGATTTTCTTGCCACCGTCTCCTTCCCAAAACTCCTTTGATATTCCCCATCAATCGAATATCGATTGGAATAAAAATCTCTTCCGAAGACGTTCTCTCCGAGTGAACGCTTTTGAAATGGGCAATTAAAGAAAAAGGTCGCGTTTTGTTTTTTTTATTCGTATCGACAATATTTTACGAGTTCTGTCTGAATTAATTTTGAGGTAATGCTTCTTTGCAGTTGAAGGAGAGAGGTTGTCTTTCTTGGCGTAACATTACCGCTTTGTAACTTATTTAATTGGACCAAAACTAAAGGAAAGCTTTTTTTCATTTCCGATCCGAGAAAACCGATAAAGCTTTTTAGTCTATAATTGGCGATTAGAAAGTAAATGAAGTCAGCGTTCGGAAATAAATAGTGTTCTTTTCTCTAAGTGATGTTTCAATAATGATCGGTGAAGATGAGATGTAGAAATATAAGCTTCCGTTTGAGTAAATTTTGTAATAACAGATAGTTGCCAATTAAAAAATCTCTTAGTACCAGTAGAAAAAATAAATTAAATAAATATTTCCGAATAATACGAAGAATGATAAAAATATAAATAGTTGATGCATAGTTACAACGCTTGAGATTGTAGCAATAAAACGTTCGAAGACAAATACAATCGTAGAAATTTATTATAAGTCATTCATTTCTTCATTAAAATTAAATAATTTTGAGCAACTAATGGTAATTAGGAGACCCGGGTTTGAATCCCGAGACTTTTTTTCTGTCTGATCGGATCACGACTTGTTAAACCCTTAGAGCTCATTAACAATACTTTTCGTTTTCATATATTCCTTTCTATTCATTAAGGAAGAAATTTGAGATTGTATCAAAAATTATCTTATAGATACCATATTAAGGGCACGTCATAATAATATAATTGCGATATTTTATAATTCTTTGATTGGGAAAAGACATTAATTTCTTTCCAAAAATATTTACGTTCATTTAACCAGTGCACAATAAAAATTGAATCACATTTTGTCATTATTTCGCAATATAATTCTTCTCCCGATATAAATGATTAACTCATAATCGGGGGACGAGGGATGTGATTACCTCTCTCCCCATCCATGGACACCCGATTGACACTCTTCGGCCAAGAATTCCACTCTGCAAGTTAATAAGGACACCCTCTACCTTTGTGGATGCCAATTGGCCAGGAACGAGGTCTCTAGAATGCGGCTCTTTCACGCTGTAGCGAGGTTGCCGTGGTGATCCCCTTAAAACCTTCATAATGAATAGGGTGTTTACAATGTCGTTGCGTGACTACGAGAGAAGACCTCGTTATTAGACGAAGCGTTTAAGGAATGCGCACACGTGAGTGGGAGAGGCAATCGCGATTGAAATTAACTGAGGTGGCAATAATATAACACACGATGTCCAAAAGGGTAGTTTCGAAGGACTTCTCAAATGGGTGCCCGGGAAGTCACTTAACTGTAATTCTTTGGCAAATGAACATTCTCCTTATGCGTTTAGAAAGAATGGTCCTGTGACAAAGAGCCTGTGGTCAGTTTTCTACGAAGGCCGCTAATGAACGTATCTGCGATGGTACCTGTAAGCCCCAAACAAAAAAGATACGGATATCCGAGAGGTATTTTCGTCTGAGTGGACCTTCTACCTATTTAGAGAAGACTTCTCATTATTCCAAACCATTCTATCATCATTAAGTACGGAAGTTAACCTTTACCACCGCAAATAATTTCGATAATGTAAAGGATATTTCAGTAATTGGCAGTTCTTTGGCTAAGAAAAGCTGAGAAAATTTTTATGATCTATTTTATACAATCATTATTACAACCTTTATTAAAATGTATTCACCCAAATTTTCTTACTCTTCTCATTAATCATCCATCTACGTCTGATAATATATTACCATCGCTATTATTATATAATAAAATCGTGAACATTTTTGAAAGATTTTTGATGTTACTTAAGTATGAATAGTTAGAAGTAAATTTGCATAATTTGTTAACAAACATGTATACACTCTCAATCTAAAATAGGGATTTTCGAAAATAAATAAATTATACACGCAATTCGCTTGTGAACGTTCCTTTTAATGGAATTCATATTTTCATATAATCATCAAATAATAAGAATCTGCTCCCGTAAACCAGGGAGCCGACAGTTAACATGATTCCTAATATAGTCCTAAAACTGACCTTGCGGCAGAATTAGTTGAATCGACCGTTTCTATTAGCAACGAATCGAATACCGATGCCAAAGTTTGTGAGGCTTATGAACAAAAGGCTCGGTTTGTCAACGTCCATTACTCCCACCCGATCCGAACACAGCTTTTTTTCTAACGTCGTTTCACAAAGGGAATGACGAAAGGACACGTCAAACGAAGGATTGGCAGCATTTGAGGACACAATGAGCTGCTCGATAGCCCAGTTGGGTCTGCATTCGATTGAGGGACGACACCACGTCCTTAAAAATACACGCTTCTTTTTAACTTTTCCCGTCACGGTCGTTTTCCAATACTCAATCGAAGGTGCATACTCCACGACCTCTTCCGGAGGACACGTCCAACAATAAACACTCTTCACCGAACGTCCTCTTCGAAATGGAACTCGTGCTAATACTTTGACAATCGGTTGACGGGAAATAATTATTCAATAAATTGTAAACGGTCCCTCGATGTCGTATGCTAATGACCTCTTATGTCTATCAATGGGTCCAACGGAAAAGGATGTTTATTTTAAACGTGGTATTTGCATATATTATAAATACATAATATAAAAATTAAAATTTCAAGTATGATTACTAAATTAATATTCGTAAAATTTATACTTTGATAGTTACTCGATTTATATATCTTTCCGTGTATATCACCGATATTTATACATACGAACACTACAAGGATCAAATTTAATCATAAAGACATTATGACTTTTCGCTGAAATAACGTTTATTATTAAATTATTCCTCAAAACGTGTAAATTTAGATGATGCACGAATTATATTAATTTTAAATAAACTAAAAAATGAAATTTAAATATTTTAAATTGATTAACGATGAATTTAATAATTTAATTGTTAAATATTTTTACGATTTTTGATATTACCGATACTGTCAATAAAATCAGAGTTCCATTACTTTTTATATACCGAAATCGCAATATTATAATAAATTTCACGATATTTAATCTCGAAATCCAATGCCATTTTCCATTCCTGCTCCCTTCTGCACAAACATAACATTACTTTCATAGAATGTAAGCGTATCGACCGATGTAGATTAGAGCAACAGATACATACACTATGTACATATCGAGTCACAGTCATCGCGATTAGAAATCGGCATAAAAAAGGGGGGAAGGAGTCTGCCGGAAGGAAGCAAGAGGGGTGCATAAAAGCAGAGAGGAAATCTCACCACAAGTGGATAATGTGGAGTGGCCGGGACGTGGAGTTTTTATGCTTTGTCGTCTTCCCTATGCAACGATTCTCACCTTCGTCCCTCTATTCCTCGTTTAGAAGAACACTTAATGTCCAAGCTATTGATTCGCCAACGGACAGTCTTCAAACGTACTACTAATTCTATGCAGGAAGTTCATGGATTCTACTGATTTATTAATGACCTATTTCGAACAATAACATCCGTTATAAATATTTTAAACTGAGTCCTATACATTGAAGAAGGAATAATTAATAAAAAATTAACTTTAACATTTTCATTAAGCTCTGAAATCTAAGTACAAAGCGGAAACAGTAAATAACGCAGTTATTTGAAAATTAAAGTAATTATCTAGAAAAATCCTTAACCCTTCTTGGGCAAACAAATGAATCTCAAATTAATATATATTTAAACACTAATCGATTTAAAAGTAGTGACAGGAAATATAAGAAAAAATCAAGGCAAATTTAATTGTCAATAATCTTATAGACGATAGGAGATTTCAATAAGTTTATCCGATCAATTTTTAACACAAAATTGGATAAAAATTCTGGAAAAACTCTCAGTATAAGATAAATATACATAAAAATATATTTTTCAGCAGTGTTAGAATAAAAGTAATCTGGAAATTATGCCATAAACGGGTGATAATGTACATTATATTTTCCTAGAGGGTGTAAGGTATTCAAAAAAGTGCTATTCGGTCAATAATTAAGACAATTAGAGAACACAGTAGAATGACGGCTCGCATTGTTTCTCATATCAATACATACTATTCAATCCTCTAAGTAATCACACTCTTAATGCACATTAAAAGTACAAATAATTTGTGGAAGGACTGAGGCGATTCAGCCAAATCAGCCTCCAAAACCTCAACGGAGCTTCCAAAGGCCTTCGGAAGGATAACACCTACAGAGCGGAGGCAGAGAAAGGGCTGAGCGCATAGTGGGTGGCCCTTGAAAATCCTTTGAATGTTAAGTCGTCCCGAAAAAAGCCACGAAAGCAGTGAAAGTTGAAGGGAAAAGCATTTGCAGCAGCTCTGTCAAACAAGATCTGCGAATGGGGACGCGGCAGGGCGCCTCGGAGGTGCTCTGCAGGGGTATTATCCCACGGAGGAAGGGTACACAAAAGGGATGGGAAAGTAGACGATCTTTGTGATGTACCGCCCTCTTTAAAGAACAAGGGGAGATATACACTGTCCCCGAAGGTACTGCTGGAATGCCACTCTCAACCCATGCGAGTCGTATCCTATAATTACACTGGAGATCTAAATGCCAGAAGAACGCAATTATTGCCATTGATGGTATTTCATCTCCGTAGGTTTGTTTACGTAAGAATGTTACAGATATAAAGAGAGGAATTAGCTTTGTGATACTTAATTTTCTTCCTTACAGTAGACTTAACTCATGAATGCTAATTTATAACCTTAAAAGTATTACATTATGATATATCCCTCTTCTTAAAATGCCCGTACTCATTTTGTATCCTTCAAATCTGCAGCTTGGTGCTGTGATATTCAATAATTCTTTCACGCATTCGTGGGAACTTATAAAAATATTTTGAATCAGTCAGTAACTGAAAAAATGTTCGTGATTTACTGGTGCACGAATCCATAGTTCATGAACAGAAATTTGAATGAATGACCTTTTCAAAATCATATAATTATAAAGGTAGAAAGAATCTTTACTCTCCGGAATTAATATTTTCATTCTTTATGACGGTTTTATATTAAACATTTTTAGAAACAAAACAAAAATAAACTAATATGCATCAAAGAAATCAACTATTATAGTTGGAGATTTATCTATTAATATAGCTTATATATTTATACTTTATTTTAATAATTATGCAAATTATCATTTAAATTCAAAACAAAGCAAAGCCTCTGGAAATGAAAATATAATTCATGACGTATCAACGCTGCGTTTGACGGATCCGTAACAAAAATTTATAATTAAAATTCGTGATAAATAAAAAAGGAAAGAGTTGCGGTGCAAAATCGTTTCCGTGAGGGACTCCGGGAAAACATATGATAATTATCCCATCCCACTCGGTATGCTCATCTCCGTTCTCGAAGAGAGAGAAGAAAACTCCTTCGGCATTGTCTTCAAGAACCAGTTTCAAAATCTCCCTTTTAAGGCACCAATATTCCTCGAACACGCAACCGATGGTTATCTCCAATGCGGCACACAACCGCCTTCGCAGGTTCGACGTATTCGGGTCGCGTCTCTTAGCTGTCACGATGAAAACGCGGAGGAAAACAGGGGAAGGGGTACGAGCAGATCTGCGATAACTCCGGCAAACGCTTTTGCGGAGGCTTTGACTCGTGGAAGGAAATTGGATCCAAGTTTTATTGTGTCCACAAGGGGAAAGGAACAATAGGGTCGCCGCAGTTGATAGAGATCTCTATGCCCGTCGATGAGGACCATTTGAGTTCCATGAAAGGCGTCCGAGGCAAATGACAAGCACGTCATCGGTTGATTCCGGAGAAATAAAAGAGGATGAATATGAAAGCTTTCCCACAGTTTCTCGATACTGGTCGTCTCCTCATCTAGGCACTTGTTGCGTACGTTTTGTTAACCGATCCTCGGAATACCCGTCCACGGATGCACCCGGACCAATCGGAAACTACTTCGACAGATTTTACTCAAATAATTTCTCTTCCTACCTCAACAAATGAGCTTTTAGTTAAATTGATAAGAATATCTATACCTTCCACTGTCTTACAATGAGCATAAATATAATGTGATTTGACTACTCAATCTTTTCATTTATCTTATATACGCATCTGCATAATTTTACCTACGAAATTATTTACACAATATTCATTTTCACCCATAGCTAGATACATTGAAAACAGTTCTAGATATCATCCATATTTAATAAGGGGATTCTCTCATACTTGAGGAAAATAAATTATAAATTAATTAATGTATGAAATTAGACAGAATATTTTGTTGAATACAATCACTTTGGGCCTTTAAATTAAAAACCTTTATAGGTATAAAAAGAGGCATAAGATTAATATCTTCATAAAGTTTTAAAAATAAATTTTACTTTCATAACCCGCCATTCGATTCGTATATGACGAACCCACCCATGAAGCAGGGATAGAATAGTAAACGGAAAACTTTCCCCAGTGCACTCTTCATAATATTCCAACGTTAATCATCCATACCTCGCGTAGTATACCAAGTGACTAACTTCTTTCAATCCACTTCATTAACAAACATCAAGAGTTTCTGCTCAAAGAAAAGAGCTACGTTTCCATATCAAAGCCGTCGACATGAAGTGTCAAACCCCGATATAGCTCGACGTTGATAAGAGATTTTCACCAAGGATCAAATGGAAAGTGAATCCAAGCGAAAATCCGGAATTCTCTTTCATCATCGCGATTACCCGATTTCGAAAAACGGAATTTTTGATTTGCGAATGAAATAGCCGTCTCTCATCTCGTCGGTTGATTATGGTAATCCATGAGACGACTGTCATCGCTCGTTTCCATAGTGACACATGCCTGACTACAAAGGATAATGCACAGTTGCATTTCGAAGCGTATCTAAAGAGATGCACATGTTATGCGAACTTTTATTTTGCGTGTTCCTCGCGAATTTTTCAGCATGAGTGCTCCCAAAAATGACATGATCCTCTGAGTTTAAAGAGACCGCTCCCTCACGATCTACTCTCCGAAAAATCATTTTATTTATGGAAGCCTTTTCAAAACCGTGCCAAAAGCTTTGCATGCAACGTGTATTCTGTCATTTAAAAAATGACGCGAAAAGAACTTTTTTGGAACGGTGTATATCCATACAGAAAATTGCACCCAGATGCTTTTTTATGCTGAATTCTTGCTGTAGAATGAAACGCGCACTAGGGTGCAGAAGTATCTCCTTGTATTTTACCTTTATACATTTTTTTTTGATTGAGACTAAAAGGAAATTAATTTTAGAGCCATCTTATCTCCGGAATTTTATGCTAGCGCTCGAGTTAATATTCATTTAAACCATTAAAAATTTTAATTTATGTGAACCGTTAATCGGGTTACTTCAATCACCACTTTGAAGTGGTTTTACGCTATGGAGGATTGTCTTTTATAGGCTAACATAAATCATTAAACGTTAAAATGAATGAATATTCAGCCTCAGACATTTTTAAATTACGTGGAATTGTATTTTTCTAACAAGAGATTCCGAAAATGATGCATGAAACCATCTCCAGAAGCATTAGCTGCAAAAATGATCGAGCAATTTAAATTCGTTAGAGCTTACAAATCCTCTGCTAGAAATTTATGAGATAGTTGATTAAAACTCTTATTAGCTTACAGAGACAATGTCCTTGCATCCATCTCCACTACTGATTTCTTCGCTTACTCAACCTACGGAGAATAATGGAAATTACTGATTGCGTCTTTGAATATTCCTCCACTCATCTCATGAATTATTGCTCACAATGTTTGCCTGAAGATATGTGAATTTTTTCATTTCAATTCTACATTCCCTGCTTAAGATTTGTTTTTTATCGCAATTCCTACATAGAAATTACTATTCTATTAGGTTGATTAAACAGCTTGACAAATGAATCCATTCTATTTGTTTTTCCAACAGGTATCCTCCATAAACCGCGTCCTTCGCAACCTGGCATCCCAAAAGGAGCAGCAGCAACAGTCGCAGCAGAACGCATCCAGTGGTTCATCCCCAGGGTCTGCGGCGGCAGCCGCTGCAGCTGCAGCCGCCGCGGCCGCTGCTGCAGACTCCGTCTACGACAAACTTCGGATCCTCAATGGGCAAGCGGGTTGGCCCCGGCACAGCCCATGGTCAGTGCCTCCGGAGGCATTCACCACGTAAGGAAATAATTGCAAATTTTTAGCCATGGATCCTTATTCCCGACACACTAATCCGCCCTACCTCTTCTGCAGGTACCCGGGGACCGGGGGCAGCCCATTCACCGCCCTCCAGGCCAGCCCCAGCCCGGGCCCCAACAGCGGGGGCGGCGTGGGGGGCTGCACGATACTGTCGGACGTCGACCTGCACAAGAAAGGTAAGTGATTTCGCATTTCTTCTCTTTCCTGTTTACATCGCCGCGAACAGATGTCTCTCCTTCAGGTCATTTTCCTTTGACGAGAGGAAATCATCGGCAGAGCGTGCAATATGGATTCCGTGGAGGGCTATTTTGTGACCGCGATGACATTTCTGCCATGAAAAGGCGGCCGATTTGTATATCTGACGTTCTGAGGTCGCCTCGTAATCTTTGAGCCAAATGTGACGGTTTCCATAAAAGCGCAGAGCAACAGCTGCCCGTAAAGTAATTGGGAGGGGCAACTGCCTTTCCAGAATTACCCATCTCGGTGGTCTGACATATTCAACTTAATTATATCATTTCGTAAAAATTCGCGTATTCAAGTACAAAGATATTCTTATAAAAATATTAGTTGATGTACGAAAAGAATACAGAAGAACATAAATAGTTTAGATATGAAGCGAAGGAAAGTAATGAGACGAATAATCATTTGAGATAGTTTTAAAAATTTTTACGTAAAACGTTAGTTGCGAACTTTGTCGTGCTCAACATAGATTCAGAAATATTTCATTTCAAACCTTTTTCAAGAGGAAAGAAAAATATATAAATAACTATCATTGAAGAAGACTTTTTAAAATAATACATATCAGCAAGCTATACCTCAAACAAACAAACAGAACTTAATTCTCTAGGGCTTAGTTGAAGACGAAAACAAGAGGAGTATTTGCAGGTAAACAATTCCACCACTTGAAATTCATATACGGTGGTCTACTGTAGATTTAAAACACCCTTTGACGTTTTAAAAGTCTTTGAGGATGATTATCTGCGAGCATTTTTAGACTCCTCCGCAGAACCTTTCAGCGTTTACATAATCCCCAATTAGGGGAGTCGGCCACACATATCGTTGAGGACCTTTTTGACCGCAGCAATAGGACGCCCAATTAGAAAGCGGCGCTACTGACGGCAAGACCAGTAGCCATCGGATAAGTGGAGGTCGGTTTACCTGTGCCCGAGTCGCAAGACCTCCCTCGCAGCAAACAAACAATTATCCCATCTCCTCGTGGAGGACACCTTCCCTGTGCGGCAGATGGTCATATTTGCGAGAGGTATTCGCTCACGGGCCCATTATTCCGTACCCTCCCTTTTAGAAATCCTCTGCGATAGCCATGAAAGTGGTGACAAACGAGGCCCTTTTCACAACTGAAATCTATCTCCAAAAGAGCTACAATGATACGCCATTGAATGATACAAGAAGACGGCCGATTGATGCTTCCGAAAAGGTTCTTCCAGAGAGGGCAATGCGTTGGGTGGGGCTTCCACGAAGGGGTCCTTTAAAATATGAAATATTGGAGATGTCCTCCGGTACATTAGGTTTTGGAGTGCGGGAGCATTATCTTGCAAATCGGAACCATTGCGCTGGTATACTTCCGCCGATCAATGAGTAACGTTTACGCTAAATGAGGATGATATATGGACGATAAAACAGTTACGTCGACTTTCTACGCACCTATTAGTGTAATGACCAACATTACCGTATTGAAACGAAGTTATTCTACATTCATGGTCATCCTTAGAGATTGAATGACAGCTATAAATGTCATTTTCGGACTAGAGCACGCATATGTGATCATTTGCGCAGAAGATAGCGCATGTGAATACGTACAGAAGTTTTAAATGTAGCATCGAACCTTAAAAGATCGATAATTATGCATTTTCAGTTTTCTCCAATCATTCATATTTACTGCTAGCTCATAAGATACAAGCTTTCGAAACGAGAGGTGATGTAGATGAATCAATGTTTCCTCCTTTCCGTTCATTTATATCTTTGAGTGTACGAAAATGATGCAAAATGAAAGATAATGTAAACCGAGATCATAGAATTATTTGCTCCTTCATCAATAAACAATATCGCTACAAACTTTCACGTATTCTTAGTTCGTCTCGATTTCATTCGATATCGGAATGGGCCCATAATGGTAGTGCAAGCCGCCGAAAGCGTGTTCCGCGGCAGACAAACAAGGAAAACTTGGGCAAATTCGGTTCTCATGTCAGCACTTGCTCCAGTCGATCTATTTTGCCGTCATATGAGCCCCACCCATTCTCCTTTCAGTGCCATAGAAAAGGAGAAGCGATGGAGTGTTCAAAGCAACCACTCCGGGGAGTCCAAACATGCCCTCTCCCCTCACGAAGAAAAGAGGCCTTTGGGGATATTGTCCACTCGAGGCAATGGTACCTCCGCATCTCCCCTCCTCGTTAAAAGCGACCCTTTGTAACGTCTTCGGCCGCCTCAACCACCGTCGAAGGCCTATGGGAACGCGCTGAGGAGACCTCGCCATCTCCCATCCCTTATGGTACATCCAAATGGGTATTTCGGAACTTAGATATGTTTCTATCGCTCATTAGGTGTTGCGAAAAATGCATGTCATACTAGGTAGTGGTTTGCGTTGTTTCTTTTGAATAAGTTTGAGGCCTTATCCCGCTGTCTACTGCAAATTCTAATGGTACGTCACATGGTATGGTTGCTATTTACAAAAGATGGGTTTAATTTTACATGGAAGAAATTTACAGAAGTTAGGATTGTTAGATAGTTAGGGATTCACTGAAAAAACTCTCATCCGATAAATTTTACTCATAATCATACATATATTTAATATCCGTGAAATAAGTTCTATCTTTAAAGAGATGAATAAATATGAAGGATAAAAAAGTTCATTCCACGATATATCATAAGAGTATAGGCTGAATATATTAGTCCACTAGCAAAAGATGTAGCAAAAATAAAACTCTAAAACCGCGGAAGTGATCGAGTAATGTTTAGTCTCTTTATTATGGCCATCCACGAATTAACGCCTTCCCATCAATAGTTAATCTGCAATGTCTACAGCAAAGACGAAGTTAAACCCAAAGTAGAGAACGAAATTCTGTTCAGCGTTTCTTAACTTCTTCAAACAAACCTTGGGGGAATCATCTAAGAATCTATGAAGGATCCACAAAATCGTTTAAATTTCAAATTCTCTATTTGCCGCCTATAACTTAGGATTCTCCTATCCCGTGAAAAGTATAGAGTGAGAGTATGGGACTATTTCTTTTCAGATCTCTTTCCTCGCTAATCCTTTCAAATTATTTCAATGGAATCGACTACGTTCTCGTGTCCCAAATGCCTTCCTTCGATAGCGAACTAAAAAAAGCAGCTGGTACGCATGTCTCCAAAGTTGTCATCCCATTCTACCCTTACACATGTTTACACTCGTAATGTGACATGCGTTCCAATACAAGTTTATTCTGTGTTTGTCTCCTTTAGCTTCGAGAACCCTTTTGTTGACAACTATCATGAAGGTCTCTTAGAAACGGAGGATTAGCCTATGCTCACAGAGAATATCCAATTGAATTAATGCTCCGTCTAATACGCGGTTGTTGATAAATCTGGTATTTTAACGGGAGTCGAAATTTTGAAGAATATTTAAAGAAAAAAATTTTAAGTATCATTGAATTAGAATAAGAACTTTATACTCGTTGGAAATTCTACGTGTTTAAACAAATCTTTACGGAAGTACGAGTACGTATTTGGGCTCAAGGAACAATATTAGAGGCTCTTGCTTATAAAGTGTATTATGTTAATGCTTATTGCAAGAACAAGTAAAATACATATATTTTGACTTAATTAAGACACTGGCCACTAATTTATGCATTATTATAACAACGCAAATAGGAAATATTTAATGAATTATGCGAAACTTACTCTAACGGATATGTCTAAATAAAATCATCCTGTTATTTTTAAAAATTCTGATTTATCAATCACTATCTAATCTACTTTATTGTTCATCGAATAAAATATCAGGCTAAACATATATCTTTATTTTAGCTAAGTATATATGAATTAATGACCAATACGAAATCCATGTGGCATTGAAAGATGCATTTTAGGAAACGGTTGGGAAAAGAAGTTTTAAAAATCAAAACCCATCAGCTCGGGCTTTGATATCGCGAACAAAATTTGTTGCTAATCCTTAAATGCTTACATAAATCGTCCACATTTTGATGAGAGAACAAACAAATCTTTCCTCGTTTCGAAGCGCCACTTTGTATCTTCCGAGTTAACATCCCCTCAGCGGACACCTAACTGCAACATCCCATACCACCGTTTGAAGATCGGCTTTGTGCGGGGGTTGGATCGGCTTGTTAACATATCCCTCGCCCATTTCCCCCCTCTAATTCCCCGTAAGCGTGTCCAATTTTCATCTCCACCCTCTTTCCAATCACGGTACCTCCGCACCCACGCTCCTCACACACACGTGCCCTCGACACGCTACGGATTGGATGCTGTTGGGAGCAAAGGGCTGCCGACCGTTTTTTCACGGAGGTGCTGAAATTACTCCGATGCATGGGCGGCTCCCCCCCTTTTAAGCGGTCGAAAGAAGATGTAGTGCAGCACACAATTTGACGTTTCTATTGGAAAAGTATTCGCCTCGAACGCTGGCGGTGCGCCGATCTTACGCACGGATTAATGTTAGATTGTAATCTCGATTTATTTATAAGGTTATGGGGGATGATCATTGGATTTATGTGGGACAAAAAGAAACACGCTCGTAACGTATTGTGTATGTGCAATAGCTGTTTACGTGTGTCCGATTGAGATGACTTTTCTAAAACAAATAGTATGATTTGGATATTCATTGGAATCAAGGAATGATAAGCGGCGATGATTGATCTAAAAACGATATAATAATGGCTAACTTATTCGAAATAAACACCTTCATTGTGTTCCAAATATATAAATAAATCCGGAGTAGTTTTTCGTCGACATGAATATTCTATTGTAAAGCCGACTATAGATTTATCCTTTTTTAAAAGAAAAGTATTTGATAAAACTATCTTCTAACTCGATAAATAAATACTGTGGACGTTTATATAAATTTAAAATATAAACGTTTGCGAAAAGATTGAAATTGTAGATTGAATAAAATATTGAAAATAGAGCCTGGAAGGGCTGGGTATATTTGTTAATAAACAAAATTTTATTAATAAGGGCAAAAACATTATTTGTATCAACATATCTATTATTTAAAGATAATTTATGAAATTATATTGCATTATACTATCACATTCGCGTGTCTTAAATTTCGTTTATTTTATAATTAAGTACAATTATAAATTTGAGATACATTTCCTGGTTCGTGCATATTGATTAAAGGCTATGAAGAATGAAAAAGTTTATCTAATGAAAAATAATGTTTCCGCTGATTAACATTTCCGAAAATATGTTTTCGATACGCGTTTCCGTGAATCGGAACTTTTAATATTTCTCTGACGAATGGAGCCCTTACTTGTATCTATAGCGAATTAATTAACCAAGTAGATATTGGAAAATCCAGAACCAATAATTAGTGAATTATTTAGATTCCACACGGGGAAAGAATATAACTAATGGGTCATCCATCAAATTCCTTGAATGTTAATTGATATGTATCTAAATAATACGTGACCGGATTCATTAACACAATAAAATTCATTCGCGAAATTAAATTCGCGATAAATACCTTCGGAAAACACCGAACGAGTAAATGCGAAATAATGAATCGAATAATTAGTTGTAACTGATGAGCGACCCATTGAATTTGAAACATTTTATATTTCGCGTGGAATTTTACTAATTGAATGCTGGAACTGAAGCTTATTAATTGAAATTCGATTACTTTTTGCACTTCTTTTCGTAAAGGGAAAACAGGCGGCTGAGCAGATAATGATGTGGGAGGAATTCGTAGAACAAAAATGTCAGCATTTATTCCAGTAGAAAGAGGCCGTTTGAAGGTGAAACCTTTCCTTTACGTGAAACCTCATATCTTTTTCTTGAGTGATTTTGTCTGCTTAAGACTGTAAAAGAAACCAGTTCGTGTTCTACAACGATTATGTCCCAAAACATCGATTCAGACTGCTGTCATACAGCCTTTTTCTTCATACTCAAAGTATTTTCTTACGCGTATATAATATCGTATCGTATATAGTATCTGTATACGCGTTTTTTATTTATGGACGTAAACGCGTCAAGATTTCTCTGAAGCCCAGAAAATGTTTTTCTTTTTAGTAATATATAATTTAAGCAAATTATTACTTATGATGGTCACACGTAACTGAGTTCCAATTTTCCAAGAGAGAATGATTTTATCTATAGAATATTCATTTTGAGAATCTTCCTTTTAATGTCTTTAATTTAGGTTCATTTTGCAGCGTAGATTACGTTCTCCATTTCATTGTTTTAGTACAGTTCCATTCGCAATGAAAGAAATCAATATTCGCCCATAATACAAAGAAAAGAGAGCATAATTTCTTTCCTATTTTCAATATTTACACACAAATAATGTTTGCTATTTAATAATTTTACATAATAATTTAATATTTTAAGCTGATGCAAGTGAGTGAGACTTAAAATGATAAAAAACGAGAATTAGGTATCGTTTTTATTCATCACTGGTGAAGAAACTATTAGTTAGAATTTAAATTGATAGGTTAAAAAATTCAAATCTTATTGTGATATTTATGTGTACGACAATGTTATTCCTTTTTTAATTTTCCTATTAAAGGTTTGGTTTAATTTAAAAATCGAGCTTTTTTTTAATCGTTAATGTTACAAGGTAAACTATACTTATTAAATTATAATTTACAGGCGGAGGTATTCAATAAGAGAAAAATATTCTTTTATGAGGTAAAACTATTCATTCTCAAAGATATTACTTTGAAAAATGAGAGGAAAAACTCTGAATTCATCTAATAATTATGCTCCATTTGTAACAATAGGCAACTATTAGGCTAAAGAACGATTGAACATAATTGATACCAATGGTGGTCCAATCCCGTTACCCAAGCACGCTTTAATGGTTCGGTCTCGCATAGAAAACAGTTCGCAATCGCTACAAAAAACAAGACTGCTGAAACCCCCCCCACCTTTGCCACTGACCATCTCCCTACCACTCCTTCCATCCACCAGCCAACCCTCTGGTAAATAAAAAATGCTAAAAAAGTAGCTACCGAACGCATACCATCCTCGCCGCCGCCCACCAGCCACCCTCTGCGAAATTCCAGAAATTTAATATCACACTCTTACGCGATATGAGTTTCCAACCCGCCCCTCGTTATGCCGCCCCCGGGGTATTGAGGGGGGGCTCTGGTGGGCGTCGGCCCCTCAAATTCCATTGCCGTGGGAGGGGCGCGAGGGGGCACATATTGCCACGGCTTTCATAAACTGCTATAATTCTATGATGCATAGGATGTTAAAGAAAAATATATATCGAGGAATAACAAGCGGTGGTTTAGATCTTAAACATGCTGAAGCAATATGGAGCTGATTATATAGAATACTATAAACGGATTTCACCATTTTATTTCCATTAATAAACCATTGTAAACTATTTCTTAAGTGAAGTATCCTTTCTCTTTACGAGAATTGTATCACTTTCCATTTAACACAGTAATATATATTAGGGATCTTTTTCGAAAATTTTGGTCAAATTATTTCGTTAAAATACTCAATTACGATTGTATCTCATTCAATTTTCGTTATTTAAACGTGCGTTAAGAAATAAAAGAGTAATATAGATACCTAAATGTTACTATTAGAGATGTGTGCTTGTCTATTTAGCTCGTAATCTTAAGAGTCAAAGTATCTCTTTGTAATTAATTCTAATTAAAAAATCGCAGTTCAATGAACTAATTCTTCCATGGAAGTAATTTTATACGCAGATTTTTACGTAAGGTAACGAAATATGATGCATTAATGCGAGTCGTAAGAAATATACTTTTATTAATAAGCAGAAAACGTAATAAAATTACCTATAATATATCATAGTTCTTCTAAGTATCGCTCACTAATATGCAACAAACTTCACGTGCGTTTGTTTTAAGTATTAAGTCATTCATATTCAATAAAGAGACCAAAATGTCATCCAACAGAAACCTGTTTATACGACCGTACTCTCTTCACTCAATAAAATGTTTTGAGAGATGCCCGAAATCACATCTAAATTCATTTACGCCTTTCGGGTGTAATTACTTGTGCATTGGATGACTTTCGTCCCGAACCACATCAACTCTTTCTTTCCCACAGAAGTGCTGACCATGGTCACATGACTTCCAGAAAAGACCGTTTGCAATTGAAGCCACTGAACTGCATAACTCGGCATATTTCGGCTTATGACCGGTTCAACGAGCCGTTAAAACGCCATTCGGGAAACGCAACGATAACATTTGAATCGAATCCGCAAAAGTTTATGCTTCTTTGGACGTGTATGGATGACAGAAGCCCTCCCGCGGGAACAGGTCTTTTTAAAAATGTCTTATCTTACGACATTTTTTTCCCATCACACCCTCTATCGGACGATTCACGAACAATATCCCGCGCGACGCCATTGCGATATCAACAATCGACAAACGCATTGTGTAAACATCCGACGGAACGAAAAAAAGACGTATCGGAAAATGAATCACTTAGCAATATCGGAGGGAAAGCGCGATTGGAAAGAAACAAAGACCCCTTGCGAGTGCACCGCCCGTAGGGCGAGATAAGACCACGTGAAGTCCACATGTCGTCATTCTTGGGAACGAATAAAACATCGGAGGAATATTCCCACGAAGGAAGTCTACCTTACTCGCCCCATTTTCCCGTTCAGGTTTTCCTCTTCCCTTTTTCTTCCCTTAATCCTGAAACTGCGTCCCCGCCGTGTCTTTGCACCTCCCGCAGAGCACTCACCTGCCTCTTCCGAAAGAAATTCCCATTTTCCTTTTTTTATTATTCCATCCCCTTGCCACGGTTGTTCGCCATGTTTTTTGAGGAAAACGGTACTGAAATGCCATACCATTGCGCCAATATTTCTTTAAACGCTTTAATAAATCATAGACTCTACATCGGTCTAAAATAATGAGCGATTAGCTTAAGAAGTGATTCTTATCGTGTAAATAATATTTTTTAAGAATCTAGCACTATCCAAAATTTATTAAATTTATTTAAATTCGCTATTGTATTTGTATATATCACTTCTCATTATTTTATTAAAATTGCGCAAAATAAATCGTACATATTACCATCACTAATGCATTATACATTAATTTCACAGACCTGAAAAAAATGAATAAGTTTATATGAATAATAGTAATAATTATCTAAGGATAATGAGTTCTTCTTTTCTAACTTCACTCTTTTTGTTTTTGAATAACTAAAGGACATTTCGTCCATCTCTCTGCCAATAAATATGTTTAAGTATCGTAAATGTTGGCATTGACTAGTATTTTCTTTACTTGTAATATACATATATTATCCATACATAAATTAAAGTATATTATTTTTTTATTAAATTCGGTTTAGCACATAAAGGACCTTAAGTTATTCAACTTATTTTAGAAATATTCCATGTTCATCGTACTTAAATTTTTACTGAATAAATAAAATAATTTGAAATGTAAAACAATTTTCTCTCTATTCAATCGATAAAATCACTAAACTACGATTCCACATCTTTACGAAATCCCTCCCTTCTCAATGTTCATTTAAAACTACTAAAAATAAACGTTCCCTCAAAAGATCCATTTCTCAATTTATCCTCCTTTTTCACAGTCCACTCTCATTCATAAGTCCATTCCTTCCGCCACACGTCCAATCAAAGGCCTCGCTCCGTACGTCTTCTAGGCCATCGTTTATCACCTCCCACACCCTCCCCTATCTCCGATCGAGAAAAATCTGCTCTGATATATTTTCCGTTCCTTTTATTTAGAGGAAAGAGAGAAGACAGTTGAGGAAGATTTTCCGGTTATTAGAACGAAAAGAAATAAAGAAAATAAGCATGGAAAAGATATTCAAAAGATATAGAGTAAAGGAGCGAATAATTCTGAATGCTTTAAATCGTATTATAATTCGAATTTATCGAATGAATTCGTTTCATTCGTAAATGTATTCGTAATCTTAACAATATTATTGTATTAATAAACTTTATTGTCCTTTTCTTTTCTTACATTATAATATTAATATATTTTCTTGCGTTGGATCTTATCTTTAATATTAACGAAGATGCTGAGCATTAAATTTCGTACGTAGACGTACGCAATCTAATTAATTTTCTATTTAATCGAAATTACATACGAGCAGGATTAAATATGGAGCTCTACTTTGAAATAAAAAAAAACCGCTGCCATCGATCTTTTAAAGTACGCGATGGTTCCGCTTGATTTTTCAATGAATCTACACGGAGATGATAACCGCAGTGACATATGACTCGGAGGGTTTTAAATGGTGAGTTTCGCAAGGTTATCAGCGGTAAACCGCAGCCTCCAAGATTTAAAGAATTCCTCTCTCCATCGTGATGTAAATGTTAAGATTCTATCTTTAAAAATGCCTTTTCTCATCTGGAAAGGAACGTGCGGTGAATATATATAAACAATAACAATGCGTGAGAAATTGGATGTTCGTGTTTCTAACAAAATTTACTAAAAATATAAATTAAACGATCTTTACTGTTCTCTTCGAAATCTTTTATTAGATTACATTAATAAATATTTCTCTCTAAAGGTCACGCCATCGGCCAAAAATGTGCATTAAAGTTCTATCTAACAGTACACTAAATTCAAATTAGTTTGTTGGGGAAAATATGGACTGCTTTTCAATATTTATGTCATTTATTATAAACATAACGTAATGATATTGGATCGTGGTATATAACTACGATAAAACAATCATAATATTTCTACTTTTACCCAATGTTAAGAAAATGTAAAATTTTCCTAATATTTTTCGTTCTTAAAAACATAAAATACAAACGATTAATCTATCATTTCATCCTAATTCAATACACGTACATGATTTTGCTTCATCCATTTCACTCGACAACAAACGTTAAAAAACTCTGTGGGAATTCCATTTTGTAGACGAAGTACTCCCGACATAGCAACACGGTGGAGGCAGGTGGAGATGCAGCTTCAATGGACCAGATTGAGTCAAAAGACCAAAAAACCGTGGGATTTTCTTAGGGGGGTTTCATCGTATGTGTGCGTGGGCTCGCGATCCAGCCATATCGAGATGGTGGATAAACATTTTCATACGGACCCAACAATGAGTCCCGACGGCGATGTCTGCACGGGGCCGACAATGCACTCCAGGAGTCATCCTACGGAATCTGAGACGCCCCAGTGCGAGACAAACAAACAATGGGATCAGCTGGAGTGAGCGGGGGAAGGGTAGCAGCGAAAAAGGGTCCATTGGAAGAACTGTAATTAACAGACGGAGAAACGGATCAAAGACCTATATCTTGATCTTTGATCGGAGATAAGCTGAGATTGGATTTGGACGAAAGCGGTTAACTTTTTGGTGGGAAAAATATGAATAAGTTTAACGGCTAGCAGTATCTTTATAGAAAAACCTTACGATAATGAGAACATATATGCTGAGGTATGGTTTGGTTCACTCCGCATACGCACTTCTTCTACTTCTGTTTAATGGGATTTTTATTGTAACCTAAATTGTTTAAAAAATCCATTGTTTTTATAAATTTACCAAACAAAACAATCACCGTTGAAAATGTTTTTGACTCCCTCTTTCAAAATTTTGTATATAAATTCTCTATTCTATTAGCACTCTATTTGCTTATTAGTCGTATAAATTTTTAAATATTAATTTTTATCTTAACTTTCCTCATTCTAAATTGATCAGGGAAAATTTCTGTTCGATTTAGACAATTTCGCAATCCTTATTAGTGAATAAGTTCCATATGATTTTGATTTATTTCCTTTGATATGGCATCTACCATTAAACCACCACCGGCTTTAAAAAAGCGAAGTATTCTTTGCTATCAAATTTATTATTGTACATTAGCAGTACTAATAACAGCCATTTTTATGATGAGTAGCTGCCATTGAATTCAGACACCCAAATCCTAAAGAGAAACAGTCTACCTTTAAGAAACCCTAAGAGGTGAACAAACATCTTGAACGCATTAAGGCTAACACTTTGATTCCAAGATGATGATCTTATAAAGACCCAATCGGAGGGATACATCATTTCCAGGGAATCTTTGGCATAACGGAATGTACCGGATGTGTACCAATGGCACATGGCGTCCCGGTCGCTAAGATACGGTGGCATCGCTCGACCAAAACAATCCCCGCCCCTCCGCCCCCGCCACGGGGGCAACCAACCGGAATTAAGGGGCGGTGCGGGGGCGTAACCGTGTTGCCAAGTCTACCACGGCGCCGTTGCCGTCATCTGCCGAAGGTCGCTCCGGTTTTTGGGGATAAAGAGACAAAGGAATGAAATCGATTGGAAAAGATACAACAGTTCCTCAACAGTTTGAGTTGATGATGAGTAGTGCACTTTCTTCCAAACCAAAGATGCCGTTCTAATCGATACGTAATCAGATTCCGAGAGGCGATTCGGCCGAAGATGTTTCCTATTTTCCTTGTGAGAAGAGAGAGTTGGAGATTCCGTGGAATTTTGTATGCATAACGGTTTATTTAAGACATCATTTCGTTTTCGTTTACCCTATACAAAAAGGAATTTAATATACTTTATTTTATACAGAACTAAAAGCAATATTCACATTTATCTTTAAAATTTACAATTATGTATTATTAAATATATAAATCTTCCAAATTTTATTAGGAATAAAAATTCAAGTCTAAAATAATTTTCTCGATTGAAAATAGTCTTCAACACTATATTTTCAAACTGAACTAAACGATGAAGCACACATAGCCGATTAAAGATTCGAATCAACTGATTGGTTAGGATATCGATTTTATTTGAATAATGCTCCTACTCTGGGATGTCTACTGATGTTTCTAAAATAAATTCGATGTCTTCTTTAGTAAAGATACTTTGATTGACGTTTCATTTTAAAGTGTCGAATAATCTTAGTAAAGTGTATATTCTTCAGACTGCTTTAAAGTGAAATTATATTCCTAGCTCAATAATATTCATAAAGGAGAATGTAAATTTATAGAAAGTCTATATAGTATTAATTTATCATTAGATGGAAACGTATAAGAATTCTTTTTGTCCTAGTGCTTCGCAAAAAATTAATAAAAATATTAACATCTCTATAACTGCTTACAAAGCATAAGGATTCCTTGTCACAGCTTTTATACTAAGTTATTTTATAATAATAGCAATTATATTACAAAAGAATTGATTTGAAAAAGGATTTTCAATCATGTCCCAGAATACACGTAAAAATTTAGTATACTCAGGGCTTAAACTTGAAAGAATTTTTTCAACCAAAGTAACCAAACCAATTTTTTCAAATCGTTTAACGTTTGCAGCGTGTATATAATGTTTTCCTGATTATTTATTCTTAATCATCCCCATCAAAGACATACATCTGACCTACTCCCCAAAACAGCTTCCAGAATAAACTCTCCCAAATGTTTTCTCTAAAGAGCACAAAATTTCCCAAAGTCCTTCATTACGACCTTTGCATACCAGGCCGTGGATCCCACCTACGAGAAAACCCGAAAAGGAAAATATTAGATAAAATACGAGACTTCCCCTAAGATTTTTTCCTCGTCGCAAAGGTATTGCTTTCTAGACAGTCTTTTCTCTATTGCACAAACCTTCCTTTGGCTTTGTACCCCTTCCCCCGAGGGCCACTATTGGAAAACAACGGAGATTAATTCCACAGCCCACCGCAGCAATGCCAGCGGGTAAAGTAGGATGGAGAGGGAGGATACAGGGGAAGGGGAGAGAGATAGCAGATAGAGAGACGGTAGTGATGGGTTGAAATTCTCGTCATGTTTCCCGGACCAATGGATTCCTTCTCCACATCCACACGCACCCTCCATTCCACCATCCGCCATTCCTCAAAATACTAAACCCGACGTACTCATAATGCAGATATTGTGTTTCGGGGACGCCGGACTTTCCCAAAAGGACTTTCCCGGGATAATGTTCGCGAGGGAAAAATTCCCGTCTCTCTTTTACATCGCTGTGTATGATATCCCGTCGCTTTTGTCGGATTCCTCTCCCTTTAAAACGTTTCATTCGAACTTTTTAGTTCGCCGCGTACGTGGCAGAGGGCGCAAGAGTAGCCACGCGCGCGATTGGAGAGAAATTTAATTATTATTTGTTAGTCTACGATGCTTGCGCGGGAACCATTTCAAAGGATATTCTATAAAGATTCCCGGTTTTGCGCTCAACCTTTTCCTTTTGGTTTCGGCGTCGATTTAAAAATCTTTGCATTTTGCGGAATCGGTGTTTACCGGAGCCATCATAGAAATACTCATTAGTATGGAGTATCTATTAGAGGCGAATTGAAACTATTTAATTCGTTATCATTCTATCATCAAAGTCAATAGATTACTTTGTCTCTATATTCCATTCTCGTGCATCAGCATACTCTCTTTAACTTGGTGCATGGCATTACTGAGATTAAAGCAATACTATATAAAAGAGCATACATACAGGCAATAATCTTCCACATTACTATCATAGATTTTCGAATAATTCCGATGAAGTATTGCTTCGGTCCAGTTTTTTCTTACTATATTCATTGTCTATTTATTAATTTATTTCAGCGAATTTATAAAGAACATGGCGTTTCTTTTTATATTAATACGTAATGGAAAAAGAAGGAAATTCCCAGTTTTCCAATTTAATTTTATAATTATAAAATAATATCCCATTTCTCAATGATTTATTGTATGTGAATTGAGTGCTTAAAAGTTTACAAAAATTCTTTCGACGTACACCACCATAAAGGAGCAATTTTAAATATTAGAACAAGATTTCATATTCATCGATTTAGAAAATAATTATAACGCCCGGTGTTTCCAACATCTACAAGAGCTACTTGTATGGTACTTACATAGATCTAGATGAAAGTAAATTAGGAATTTAAGTTTATACTTATATTTCACCGAAAAATATCTTATACATAGTCATTTTTATAGAAAATTAATCAGTCCATCTAAAATGGATTGCCATCTTTCATATTAGAAATAAACAAACAAGATTGAATCGATCAAAAGGTATTCTGAATAAAGTTTTCTATTTAGTATGTTTTCTTATTTAATTTTTATGAATATAAATATTTCCCGCGACCACAGGTCCTTTGAACCCTAGAACTCTACATCGAGTGAACCAAACCTTTATAGATTTATTTTTCACATTGGGAATAATCCTATCGAACGTGATGCCGCAGTTTGCGTGCGTTTCAATTACAATACTCAAGTAGAGGCACGTGTCTGTGACAGGAGTCACTGTTTGACCCCGAGCTACGAGATGATTAACTTCTTCACTTAATTACTCCAGCGCTTTGCAGTTGATACGCTGATGCGATGCTAAATCGCGACTCGTATTCGGATACTAAAATTCATTTCTTTTTATTTCTACCGACGTTAATTAATGAATATCGAAAATGAAGGACGGGGAATTGGGAATTTTTCGTAATACCCTCTCAAAATTAATGTCTGTTTCGCAAATTTAACAGTGCATTGACGAAGATTAATATTTCGTAATTTATACGAAATTGATCATCTCTGTTCTGCTTCTAATTTAAGGCTTTACAAGTTTGATGTGATATATTTCATTCGTACATTTTCTAAGATGTTTAACACGATGAAATTTAACAAGGTATTATAGTCGGGAAAAAGTTCTGATTGACAAAAATCAATATCGCAAATGTAAATGAAGAAAAAGAAGATAAATATAAAAACACATTTCAGCTATATACGCGTATACAACACCAAACAGGTATTATAGATTAATAAGCTAGCTTTTAATCCCTACAACAACCGAGTCCACTTAATCCACAATTCGTTCCGAATTCCTTCCCATTTAATACCAAGAACCACAATATGGAATTGAAGAAAGGCTTACAAAAGGGATAAAGCGAGAAAAGGAACCTTATCGGATGTTCTATTCCACGAAACTATTTCCCCCGCGGCCTAGCTTTCGATCTTCGCGCCAATTACTGTTTGTAAGCAAGGCATCAACCGCTTTTGAGCCACCCACTTGTCAGAAGCAACAAGAAAGGGAGGGGGAGATGTGTGGATATTGCAGAAGGGATAAAGGGAAGAGATTTGAAACAATAATAACCATACGGCTCGACTTTGGCCGTGACAGCGCTGCCCCCAAGCGGTGGCTGTACAAAGGGAGTCCGGGAAGAAGTCTAAAGGTATCGGGGGAAGTTCTAGGGGGAGAGTAGGTAAGGAGAGAAAGAGGGGGAGGTATAAAGCCTCCGGTGATTTTTTGATAAAAATACGCGTAAAGGCACGCGTTATTTTTTTCCCTCAAAAACGTATTACGCGAATCGACCTTTTTATTTTCGTTCCGAATTAGAGAAAAAAATATTCGTCGGGATTAATTCGTTACCCGCAGAAAAAAATCGGATTAATCCGATCTTTTGGAATAATTAAATTATAGAAATCATTTTGACGTCCAAGTCGAGGTTTGTTTTAATTTTTCGAAAGCTAACGAGAGCGGGAGTTTGATTCAAAAAAGCGTTTTTCTTTTTTTTTTATTTGCCGTTCCGAAGGAATTTTGATGCGTGATTTTTTTTAATGGATGGAACGTTTGGAGGGAGAGCGTCTGTTAATCGATGAGACACACTTGTTGTATTAAAAATCGGTGAATATGCAGAATTACGTTTACATTTTATACGATAACTAAATAATTCATTCTAAAAGCTCATATTCTCTAAAAATGCGGATATTACCATTATGTTGTCACCTAATGCATTGAGCTCTTCTGTAGTTTTTCTCTCATTACGTACGATGTTCGAGTTTTAACTAAAGGTATTGATTATTTTTCTCCGTACTTAATACGAACTTTCGACTATTTATTAGTTTTTCATTGACAGGAAATTACACTTTAATAGCATTTTCAAATTAGAATTTGAATATTAACGTATAATATTTTCATCGTTTGTAAATATAAACTGTTTACTCGATTTAGGAAAAATTATATATTTTTATGCCTGTTTTGTATGTTCAGCTATGTTTATAGATGGAATAGATTAGCATCTGAATCGATTTATTATTTAAATAATTTCTCATATCTATATATGTACACATGCACCTAAGGTTTATAGATAGAAAAATTTTTCATATCATTTTCCCTATTTTTTAATTGAAATCGTAACCTGAAATAATCTATCCGATTATAATACCAAAATTTCCCCGAATTTTAATTGTATAGAACATGCATTTTATTCCTTGCACGTGTCTCTGTTAATATATTTCCAAATCAATCCCTATAGTTGATGAAACAGTAGCGTTACTTATTCCTAGGATCTCTCAGAGATATTCGATATTAAAAAGATTCGGGAAATGTAATTATGGCATCCTCTTAACTGACCGTGTTTCTGGGAATCGCAAATGCTTTGGCGGAGAATCACCTCAGCGATCCTGTTTGACATAATACGAACGAATTGAAGGTAATTGCTTTTCCTGGAAATGTCCTCCACAGAATGAGCTCCGAGCTATATTAATCTCACCTCTCCCCAAAGAATAGAACATAAATACATTGGCAAAAATAAATGGAAGTGTACATTTATCGAGCGGCTATGACTCTAATCCTAAAAAATACATTTGGTACTCATTGTAGGAATACATTAGCGGCTTATAAGCAGGATAAGGTAGTATATGCTATAATATATATAGTATAATTAGATTAATCCTTGATTATTGAGAAATAAATAAAGCAAATAGATATATCATTATTTCATAGAAACAATGGAAGTATTTCTTCGGAAATTTAATTCAGGAAGATTAAATACTGTTGAAATATTTGAGGATATCTGATTTTGAGTTAAATACTGATTACTGTTTTGCATTCGCATTATGCGTTTATAATCAAAATGATCATTAAAATTTGAAATATTATCGAATTAATTAAATAATCAAAAGTGATGATAATTTTTTTAATTCTTATAATTAGTGTTCTAGAAGCACCTATATTAAATTCCTTCTCAGATATGAGTATTCAGTAATGATAAAGAATAATTCTGGTCTTGAATTACACCATTACTGTGCACTTTACAGAAATCCGCACCTTTACCTTTAGTGGCATAACGTATTTCGAAAAATATACATTATAACATCTTGCTAACTTTGTAGGAACATAATGCATGCAGGCATATAGCATAATGTAATCTGTGGTATTGAACCTCTATGTGTGGGTTAACTAGAATGAATTTGATTCCTTGTCGAGTATTTTTCCCTCCGCGAACTTGATTTCGTTTCGATGAAAGCTTAAAAACTGGAACGAACGCAAGTAGGAGATCCAATTGGTGCAATTGACTGAATAATCCCATTGAGAATAAATCAAAACGGCTGATCAAGACAAACCACTCATTACCAAACCCCTCCCTGATTCCACCCCCGGGATTTCAATGGGCCACCAATACCATCCCCTATTAGAGCATCCTATTATTACCTAAAACACCTATTATTAACTTCCCACCCCCGTTCTGAAATTCATCCCCCAAAAATACCCTCTCTTACTTACATTCCCTAGTCAATCAATGAGTGGTCCATCGGGAGTTGTAATCCCTCTGAGATCGCTACATAATTGAATTGAACGGGGTTCCAATTGAGCTTAATCGCCCACTCCGCCCTCAGGGTTCCCACTGGAGACCTCTTAAAACCTCCCACACCGCTCATTCTACCCTTTCCGAAAGCATCCTTCGCACTTGAAACCCATTCTCCATAAATATTACGCATAAACCCTCAAGAAACGGATTCGCTCATGTTTTCAGACGTTTTTGGATTAATAATACTTCGATAAACGCCCCACAGAGGTTTAGATGAAAACGCTACGTGAAAGTACAGTGTGTACAATGAAGATGTAATGACATTGTAATAGTTCTGTGAAAAATATGTTTGATTTCTTCCAAACTCGTGGTATATTGAAGTAGAATTGCAAAAAATCAAAACTAAATCACTAATATATTTATATTTATCTGTTTCTGCAAACAGTTAATGAGACAATTACATATTTAAAAATAACTATATTGAAAAGATAACAATTATTTATATCTTATTATAGGAATCATACAGTGCGCAAATTTTTATTGCAACAAATATAAAATATTTTGGAGACGCTGATTGAGATATTATATCATTAATCGTCGTATTTCAATCATGGATTTCGAAATTTAAAAATCTACAAAAATTAATTATTGATCATTTAAATCAATAATAACGCTAAAAAAAAACAATTTTTAGTGTAATTTTAAACGATTTCCGAATATATCATATCCTATACAAATCGAAAGTTCCTTCATTTTTAACTAGTTAGTAAAAGTAAAGTTATAAAAAATTAATTAAAAATTTCTTTCTCCTCAAAAGCAATAGCTGACTGAAAAAATTACGTTCATGAGTAACGAAAACTTCCAACTCCGATTCCAAAAGTGGAATTTCCTGGAATTCCTAAATTGCTATAATTCCGAAAGAAAACAAGTGAAAGAAGAATAAGTAATTTGGAGAGAATTAGTTGCGGCATTCGCCCGCCACAGATTCCCATTTCAACAACTAATTCTTCTTCCCACGCATACATTTCTCACCCGAATGTCATTCGCATACCTTTCATCTTTTGTACTATTACCATTCCTCTTTGTGTCGGCGACCTTAAAATATTCTGCTGACCTTCTTATCAATGAACGATTCAAGTCGATTTTCACAAATGACGGTGTCCGACCGTTGGAAATATCTCGAATTCTACGGAAGGAAATAGATGAAGAGAAAATATAATAGAAAGATGAATAGCAGCTTTCACATTAGTCATCCTTGATTCATAGTGATAGAGGAGATATATTCAACGAGTCGAATAAAATTAAAATTACTCTACTCAATCTTCATGCTTCAGATTTAATAATTTCATAATTATATATGAAACTTCGAAGTGATTTACTTTAGAAAATCATACATCTTTATGGAATAAAAGTAGAAAATATATAGAGGATTAGAATTACAAAATTTTAAAGTCAATAATATTCTTAAATATCGACTTATTTTAAAAGTTAGAAATATATAGATTACAAGGAAAAAAGGAGCACTTTTCATTCGCGATAAACTTTAATTAATTTTATCAATATATATATATATATGTTATAACATTATTATTACTCTATTCCCGATAACACGTTTCCCGAATTTATTTTTAAATATCGTAATAATTCTTTATAAATCCGTTCGAGAAAAGCGAGTAAGAGGTTAATTAACATCGTATCCTAGCGACACTTACGTTATGAATGATTAAGGGAAATCTCCAACAATCGATACTTAGGAATTCCCCGAATTTCATCCAAAAGAGAGAAAAAAAAGAGGAATGAAGTGGGAAAAGGGAACTCTTGGGACATTATCTCCTATTAACTTTGCTCCTCTTTTAAAGAAACCGCGATTTTTTCTACAAATTGGACTTTCGCAGAGATGACGATTCCCTCCATGGGAAAGGAGTTAATGGTTGGGTCAACCCTCCCAAACCCCCTTTCTATCGGAAGCGAAGAAGACCTCGGAACCCTCATAAACGGATTGGAAAATCCCCTCTACTCCTTCCGGTCTTCAATTTATCCCTAATTGTCTTTTTTACGACTTATGAAGAATCGTCGTACATATCTTATCAAATACTATCCAAACTTAGGAATCACGCGTTCATTTATTTCAAGGAAAATAACACAACAACTCCTTATGTTTTCCATACGCATTATCCTTCACTTACACTTACGCAGTTAAGAGTTGAATATGATTAGAGCAAAATATTCGATTAACTGAACTGAAGAACAAAGAGATAAAGTACTGCCCTCATAAGTAGGTAAGTGTACGATACTTATACGCGTCATAGTAACCCTATCTCTTTAATATCTTCCCTCCCACGCACCGATTCACCTTCCTCCTTCTCATCCTTTCCGCAAATTACGTCTAACGGATCGGGGAAATGATGAAGGAATGGATTAGAGAGCACTGGGATCATAGCGTGGGAGTGAAAATTTTATGAAAAGAATTTAGAGGAAAGAACGGAGTAATAATTCGAGATAGAAGCCAGCAATTCGGAGTAACATTTCAAATAGGTATACGAGATTTAGAATTGGCTTTCTGTATATTATCCCTTGAAATCTGTTTTAATTCTATTTAATTACATTTAAGAGGATATCCAAGCAAAGCTCCTATGCAAAATTTCTTCTAAAGTTATATTGATGAGATCACCTTATTAATCTCGTAAATCTTTTTCCAATTTTTTGGTATCTTAATTACTTAGAAATTTCTGGATTGGATTTTAAAGATCTGTTGTTAGCGACTGAAAAAAATGTGATTGAGGCTTTTAAAACTTGAACTTTTGCTAAGCCTTTAGTTTTTATTTCCTGAGGTCAAAGATCAATTCTATGTCGTACGAAATTAATAATATCGAACGAATATCAAAAGTAGTTGCAAATAACTCTACTTTGGTGATAATCATTTATTTTCAGGTAGTATTTTAATGTGCAGTAATATATTCTTTGAATATGTTACTTAGTTTACGGGTGTCAAGATAATAACATTATATCTGGCGTGAAATCAAAATTATTAAATCAAGTTAACCCACTCAGATAGTATTTAATGTTCATTTATCCAGAAGAAAAACTGTAACTCCCACAAAAAAGTTACCATAGCCTGAAGACAAATTAGAATATCTCATCCGAAATTAAATTATGCATTAATACTTTTTTAAATTCCAAAAACATACATTTTTTCATAAAAAAGATACATGAACGTAAATATATGGGTGATATAGAATTTAAATACACAAAGGAAAAGCATACCAGAAAGAAGTGAATATGGCAGTATATTCAATCTTACACGATAAAAATATCAGAATTAAAAAGCATAAAAATTCAATCAGGGATGTAACTACCAATGAAGGCTTGAAGCTATTAATTCTCCTGCCATGCAGTAGGTTCTTAACTTCCATTAAAAATTCATTCTTTTTTGGAGGATTTTTTATTTATTGCATATCTTTAGTCATTTTCAATAAAATTATAAAACGAATATAATAGAACAAAGTAAAATTATTTTGAACTATTCCGCTTTCATTTTTATTTTGACCACAAATTGGACCTTACTCGATTGAAATATCTTCTTCTATAGATATAGATATTCTAATATGAATTTTAAAAGACGCACTATTAATAGAAAACAGGTCTTGGACGTATAAAAATACATCCCACTCACAAATCTGATATCTTAAAAGGTCAAGGAAGGAAAATAATTTTAAAAAATATGAACTAGCTGTCAAATCTCAATTAATCATAATCCTTCGGATTAAAAATAATCGAACCCACATTCGATATCTCGCAAATATATCGAAATGCCGCTCAACCGACAAATGTCTCCGAAAGGAGTCGCTTATGTCGAACTCCTTGGAGATTTGATAAGGTCTCTAATCTTGAGGAGTCCTTCCCCTGACATCAACCCCTTTTCTGGATCAATTTTTGCCCTCCCCTCTCAATTTCACAACCCGCTGCTCTGCTTAAATGTAAATTTCCTCCGATTTTCTGTCTTTTCCCCTACGCAAATGAATCCTGAGTGAGAAACGTCTTTTCTCTCCCATTCACCCTCAATTTAATGCTTTTATTTCATCACCGAACCTCCTTTTTCACCCCCAACACGTCCTCCTGGCCCTCAAGAGTTGTGATTGAAGGTGAGGATGTCCTAAGGAACTTTCGTCTTTGCGTGATTTCACGAATCGGTTGCATGTTTGACTTTTACTGCTTAGTGAGATTTCTCTTCTGATATCAAATACTGGACCACGTTCTAATCCGTTCATAATCATTCACGAACTTATATTGATACGTATAGTAAATTCTCCTCAATTCATTAAAAACATGTCATTTACTAACATTTAGATATTATCTTTCAGTATTTCAATACGGCTGTAACGAAAGAATTGTACGAAGAAATTAAAAAGAACAGAAATTACAATGTGTTCAAATTTACTCGAATTTAGTCAAGAAATCATTAATTTTTTTCTGATTTCCAACTTTTTTGAGTTCCATAACGACTAGTCTTTTCAAACCAAATCTCTTCTATAATCACAATATATAATAAACCCATATCACCATAATTTATAAATCTCAGATTGTCATCTCTACTTCGTATGCTAAATTGCTTGCTATGTTATATTGTCTCCGAAATCCTCGTTTAGGGCCGTTTTTATATCTGAATTTACGTTGTTTTTCATCACATTATCGTTTCTTCATGATATTTTATAGCATTTTTCAGTCTTACACCATACGTTTGAGTAGTAATTTTGACAGCAATTTATTAATTGAAATTACGAAGATACAGGTATTCTACGTAATTACTTACGAAGTACAAATGTATGAGTTGAATGTTTGTACATATTCGGTATTGTAGCGTTATTTTCCGCTTCTAAATACATTTTTAGGCTAATATACGATAAAAATTACTTTTTATCTTGAGAGTATAAACACGTAATCTATTTTCTATGTAATTAATATATAACAGTTAATCATTAATAGATTATACTATCACAAAGGGTACACACAAACATTCCTGTATCAAACCGATATACTGTCCGTCTAATTCCTCTTTAATTCTAATCTACACTTGCATCTCTTTACAAACACATTAATTTCCGTTACCTTTATCTCCTTTATCAATCACGTTCCTTATAAATTTATACCGGAAAGCATTCCGCTCCTAATTTTAGCAAGTCTATTTTCTCATATAAGTGTATCCACATTCTGGTGTCCCCCTATCTCCCACACGCAATCCCCCTCCCATAACGCAGACCTCCCTTCTTTTGTTCTCATATTGAAATAGAATCATTTGAGTGTAAATAATTTCCTTTTCTGCGGACCCGTCCCTAACCCCCTTGGGCCCATCCCAGCCAGAGGATACATCCCAAACAGCCGCCCTTCCCATAATCCCATTTCCTCCCTCCCAACACCACAAACAAAGAGTCGAGGGAAAAAACGAAGCAAGGAAACGCTTGATTTTTTCGCTCGTCTCTTGTTCGCAGCCTTGCACGCCATCGGAAGGTATTGCAGTTTTTAGGATCCCCTTGCGTCTTTATCCTCAACAAGTCCCTCCGTTACGTATTTTTTTTACGGGATCGGAAAATAAATGCGCGATAGAAACAGTTTTCTCTGATAGGAAGTGAGCGAACGCAGCTCCATGCGGCGAGGTGGCGAAATAGAATATAATGGACATCAATCGTATAATGAATAACGATATATATAAATATCAGCATCTAATTCCTCGTACATAGTGACACTTTCAAAGTATTTATATAAGTTAACGAATATAATTATAATTTATACATTAACGATCCTACAAACTAAAATATTTAGTTCTAGATTTATAGGTGCATAGGAGAAAAACATTTTTATACATTTATATGATAAAAAAAGTCCTTTGTGGTGAATACGTGACTAAGAGTTCAGTAATCGCCCTTAATTTTGACATCTAAACTCTCTCTCTTCTCTGACGCTGAAATGTGTCCAGGAGACCACATTCCCTCTAAAACTTTCTCTAGGAAAGCCTCTCAACGTACGAGTACATTTGATACCTGAATGCAACGAAATTGAAAAATAAACGAAAAATAGAACCTCTCTAGCAAAATAATTACCGCTCAAAATCTCTGACATTCTGATTGGAGTCGAACAAAATTAGCAGAGAGTTAGTTTCGACATAAAGACTCGTTGCATTATGGAACATTATGAAACGTTCTTCAAAACAGCATACCATATAGATTTACAGTTGCTCAACGGATATAGGTTTCGTATTAAGATAATCGATATGAATTTATGGAAAAATGTTTCTTTACGACCCATAATTCGCCAGTATTCATATATATCTTAACATTTAATTTGCACTATCGGAAGAACAGATTAGCCAAATTCACCAAATAATAAAGTGACAGACAGAAAAAATAGAGCAATAAACGTACTTTTTCCTTACTAAGTAGCACCGTTCTGTTTTGCTATTGTTTTCTGAAAGCATTCAAAATATTTCGATGGCTTACTCCAGTAATAGCAGATCGATATCACACGCAATAGAAAATAGTCTCAAGAAAGTAAAATATACCGCTTTCTCCTCTAGATAAATCAAATTTTACAAGTCGATCAAAATAATAAAATACAAATAACAGATTATAAATTGTAAAAAAATTAAGTTCGTTTACGATGAAAATAGTAGGGTACTCCAGAAGTCAACCCTGTCAAGGTATAGACAAATAAAACACTCAAATATTGAAATAATTCGAAAAACAAAGCGGCAAAAATCATTCGTTCACTCTAAATAAACCAAGTATACAACGTAAAAATGGAAAATCACCATTATCGTCATCAATAAATGTATATAAAAACCCCAGTGTAGCATGAGGTGCATAGGCTTTCTCGCCACGTACTTTATCCGTGCAGAATGCAATCGCGAGAGGTGAAAATACTTTCGGAATCGCATCGCCGAATCGTCTCATTAGTTCGGCGTGACTTGGTCATCCCTCACGCATCGTTCCCCTCAAATATTCCCTTGACATCGATTTCCCGGAAAGAGGAGGCACGCGTCGCCCTTAACACGCCCGCAGACATCGGCCGAAGGAGTAAATGAGCGAGGAATTTAATTGCAACGCGAAGAATATAATCCGCGGACAAGACCACAAAACCGCACACCCCTTTTATGGGAATCTGATAAGCAATTCTTACTTTTCCATTCCAACGTCACGTCCCATCTGCATGCACTGCAATGGTCTTCGCAAGAAATCTGTCATCCCCTTTGACGTCCGCGTGTCACTCACCCAAAGGGTAATTAAGCATGCACGCCTTTTAACGCTAATAAATGTTTCCACGTCAATTAATCGCTGATACAATTTCAAACTCGTCTCAAAGAGCTCGTACACATGTAAGTATTCCACTCGTTCGTGTGTCTTAGTCCATACGGTATCCATTACTTGTTGATTGCTGTACCTCGAATTGCATCACAAAACGACTTAAGTACATATTTCCTTTATGGATTAATTTTCGATTTTAACTCCGCAGTATCGTTTCTTATCGGTACTTAACATACTTACGTCTCTGCGACATTTTACCGCTGTATTTTTTTCGTATTATTTTAACTTTCTACTATCTGCAACAGTTGTTCACCTACCGCAAATACCAATTTCATACTAATATATGTGCACCTTTAATTAAATCACTTTGGTGTAAGTATTCCGTAATTATCCATACCTTAAGATAATTATTGGATCTGACATTTATTATAATCATATTTAATGATTCTCCGAAATCAAACCCTTTTTATACTTCCAACTTTGTAGAGAAAGAATGATTTACCTTAAACATATTCATAGATCCGGTATATTTTAAGATATAAATTTGAACAAGCTATAGATAATTCGTAAAAACTTTTTAGATCGCTTCATTTCTACAACTGTGGATTGATGTTCATTAAATTCGAAATGGTTAGTGATTCGAATCGAACACTTAGATTCTTTGGATCTTATATTAAAAAGTAGATATAGGATAACAGATCTAATATGGAATATAATGAGAACCTAATATATGATTGTTATCCCTTGAAAGTAATAAAAATTAGGATGAATTCTAAACTTAACTCTACTGTTGGCTTTTTATGGATAGAAAAAACAAAGAAAAATTGCAAATAAATTCATTTCAGACTGAGGACATAGACATCACCTTTGAAATTTCATTCGTGGTTAAATACCTTTGTATCTCAACATAGACAAGTAAACAAGTAACCAAGCAACCTTGTATTCGCCATTCAAGATCATCCGCTAAGATAAGACGAGGTAAAGGAATGAAAAATTCCGAGCAAAGTTCGTTTTTCTCTAAAAAACAAAAAACCTTAAGAACAGGAAGAAAACCTTCCGAAAACTTCCCCATCGTCTTTTGTAGCGAGTTAAGAGGTTAATATGTGAGACCCTTCCGTTGGAAGCATCAAAGTTGCGCGATATTAATGCATCCCTTTTCCCTAATATTAATAACTTGAAAACGTCACATCCGCCGTGTTTCCGCCTCCATCGGAGCAGCACGGATTCCTGCGATGAAATAAGCCCACACTAAGTGGAACACCACCGACTGGACCACTCCCTCTCAGTGCAGGTTATTAGCAAAGAGGAAATTCCACTGAACGGATGCGGAATTCGAAAACGTACGCTGAAATAGGGATGAATATACGCAACCAGAATGGAATGCGTTAATGGAACGTTTAATTTAACTCTGATTTTCCTCTGTATTTCTCCACAATTTGAACGCATATTATGGCAACTGCGGGAGATTTAAGAATGACCGCGAGAGTGTTGTTCGTAGAATTAAGATTCCATCATCGTTAATGAACTATGAAGTGTTGATGCTTTCAATGATTAAGCAAAAATGAATTATCGATCAAATTTGGTGTACGAGTTGTATTTTGTACTAATTACAATTTCGCAGAATTCGTTATTTAGAATTGACATCGACCTTAATGTGTAATGGGAGTCTTGTAAAATCAAATGCAAATTAAGTAGCGTTAGAGGTAGTTCGAGGACTTACTTTTACAACAATTCAATGAAATTTTTCTATATATAAACACGAATTCAAACTAGGCGGAGAAGATTATAAAAAAGAATTATATTTCGAAAGACGATAACATACTCAAGTGATAGAAGCAAACAATGTGAGAGTATTATGAAACGAAGAATGAAATCCATGATATTCGTATATATTATGAAAAATAAGCATTTAAATTATTTTGAAGTTAATATTTTGACATCACCTAATTTACTATTATTGCGGCCTTGAAAATGAACGGTAATATCTGTACTAACATATTGTTTCTATTGCTTAAGGATTCCATTTGCTTAAGAATTAAAACAGAAAAAATTAACATTTAGCTATATACGGGATGAAATTTACTTTAAAGGAAACTAATACTTCACAATGCATATTCCGAATAAGTTTGAAAATTATCGACATATCGACTCCTGTTTTCGCAATATTGAAAAATGAAACAAAATGGATGCTTCCTGTTCTTGCTTCTAGATGAAGAGATAGGCCGTCATTTTCTAGATGAACAGTTACGAAATGCTTTGTTCGATAACTTTTTACTTCGTTAATTTGTGATACCATTATCAAACGATAGCTCGGTCATACGATCTACGCTTACGTGGCATTCCAATGATACCAAAGGTAAAAAGGAGGGTGTTGATAAAGATTTTTATATCGAATAATGCTATTGTAACTCCATATAATCTGCTAAATATTCCTTTGAAGGACCTCCGCTAATAATTCGGAACGTTTAAAAATCGTCAATTACAAAACCGAACTGGTATGTGCCCAATCTTGGAGGAGAAGCTTCTTTGTATTATGCTTTAGGATTTTTTGAGTTTCATAAGATGCATATTAGGATGAGATCACTGACCAATAAAATTCCGAAGTAAATTAACTTAATCAATTCGGCGAATCCGATTCAAAAAACTAAAGACTAAAGCTCAAAAACGAAGATCAACATGTGCGTAAGTGTTCAATGGTTAAAATGCATTCGCCTTACTAAACAAGAGATGAGGGATTCCTTGAGCATGAGAATATGGATTGGGTGATCTGCATCGGATGGAAAGGAAAAGAGAGAGTGGTGGAGGTTATTTCGTAAAAATTGCGAAAGTAGTTTCCTGCTTTCTCTCCCCTCAGATGCAACTCCACTGATAGCGCAGTTTGTGATCGAATCTCCTCCCTCTTCTCTTTCCTTCTTCCATAACTTCTAAAATCCTTTTTACGATGATTCCGAATCTCTAACAGCATGTCTCGAGGAGTGTGCATAGTCGTAAAGGATGTGTAATAATCGTGTCTAAATCAGTTAAATATTCCGATGCCTAAACTCTGAAATCATGAGTAGCTAATCAAGGAACGATACGATTTTATTAATCGTAATATTTTAGTTTGTTATATTTGATTGTCATAATACATTTATATTTCTGCTATTAGGTTACTATTCTTTTGAAAGTAAAATCTCCCCTAAACTTAGTACGTAGCTAATTTTAAACTTTCAATTAAATAACAATATTTCTGCAGAAATTCTGGCTCAAATGGGTATCAAATCCCTTCCTATCAATAAACGTTTCTATACCTATATATTATTACAGATTCTTTTGACAGATCTATTCGTCTATTCATGGATAAGAACTATTGTGTACTTATAGTGGATAGATTCGTTAGCAGTATAAGCACTACGAATGACTCCAAAACCAAACATATAACTGTATATTTAAGGCTGTCAGAAAAGTATTGATCCGGATACTTACCGTTCTTTCGATATTGGATAATTTACAACAAAACCGATTTTTAATCTTACGTAACTCTCTATGTTCTCACGTTAAAATACTCGAAGTACATTCTACATCGTAGTATATTTTACAAATTTCAGATAATAAACCAAAATATTATGCAACAGATGCTCTCTCTCTCTTTTCAATTGAGAAAAGACTGACAACGGATAAGAAATGCCTGAAATTCCTAATCACTAATATTTCATAAATAATTGCCATGTACTCACCGTCCCGTCTTCTCCTTGGGCTGGAGAAGGAGGTCCACGGAAATCTGAGAAAGGTCGAAGGAGGTAAAATTAAAATTACGAAGAAAAAAGGCATCGAATATGAATCTTATTTCGTGGGATCAAAGAGAAGAAGATGTTTGGTGGAAAAGGAGTTTTAACGGAAAGTAAGATCTTAAGAGAAAAGAGAAACTCTTTGAATCCGTTCATTGGAGCGAGATGGCGAGGGGTAATTTGAGAGGCGAAGGTGGAATTGCTTTCGGAAGAACCAAAGGATTTGTTTTTCGCGGTTTTGGATGTACTTCACGCCTTCAAAAAAGAGACCTTTTTTACAGGTTGAGTGACCCACTGAAAATCAACGTTAAAGGACGCTGAACGTAAATAAATGTTACGCCATCCAATCCGAAAAATATGCCTTGATATAAAAGAAATCGTTATTATTTCTCTACGATAAATAACCAAACATCAACGTATGAGATACCATTCGCTGAAAATTCCTCTTCTAATCAATCTAAAGTAACTGGATATTCTACGTACATGTAAAATTAATATGATCACTATGTGTCCGATATATTTACAAATACGAAAAGGACCAATTCGAATATATTTTGCGGAATAAGCACACCTCTACGTGTTCAGTGGCTACCAAAGATCGTTAAAGTCTCCAGGCACTTAAGAGATAAGTCCTCTTTTCATATCACAGCCGGTAAACGGCAAGCTTTCCCCATTAACGCATTCAAAATGTATTCGCAAACGGTTGTCGAATAGTTGTTCAAGTGTTTGAGGATAATTTCATTCACGAAGTACTCAACATAAATCTGGGTTACATAGGCGAGTGTTAAACTTTTAGTGGATATTATATTAAACTTTGGTGGATCTGTTTATCAAAAGTATACTAGAGTTTTGACGTATTCGAATTTTCCTACCGATAAATATGTCTTTAATTTTGCTGATTATAAATTAATATAGAGTTAATAAAGAATATAATTATTTTCTGTAATATAAGCATTAATCAGCGTTGGAATTAGATTTTCTAAGAATTATAATGGTTTGCAAAGTGAAATATTGCACAGCTGTAAATAAAATTTGGCAGAAAAACTACATACAAATGCATGATTTTATCGATGTTCGAATAAAATTTATGACAAATTTCCCAGTAAACAAGATAAAAATAGTAATGACAAGCATTAATCCTTATTTTTCAAACTAAAAAAGATATGATCAATAAAATTTATTACTGGATCAGGTGAAATGTAAGAAATTATAAAGTAAAGGGATTATAAAATCTCTCTTCAAAAATTTGGTAGTAATTGACTCAGCTCACTCCATTCGCTTCATTCTAAATTCTAAAATCATCGAAATTAAGACCGGTAACCGATTTTACCCTCTCTAAGAACATCAACGGTGGAACCATTTAATGGAGGACTCGAGAGAAAAAAAATAGTTCATTTACGAAGGTCTTGATGTCTCTAGAATCCATTCCCCCATCCACCTCTTTACCTCGAAGGCCCTTGCCTAAACGTCGAACCAATGAAAGAGCACTCGCTTTAAAATAATCCTACGCCACTAACACCGTCCTTCCCGAGGACTCTTTCTGCATTCGAGGCCTTGAGAGTTTCGAGTAGGACTTTTCGGTCTGAATCGACGGCAGCTGACGCAATGCGACGGGCAATAGGGAAATACGTGTTCGAGAGACGTTTGAGAGTGACCACGCCTTCCACTTGTGCCCGTCGTCGATGAAAAGGACAATGAAACCCTTTCCGGAGTTAGTATTGAAGCATTGAAACCAGAGTAGATCTCTTAAACGGCCACGGAGTCGTTTACAGACATCGAAGCCGTTTCAGATACTCTCGATCTCTTCATAAGAAAAGTATTTTCGTTATTCCTTCGCTCGATTGTTTCTCAAATTTTAAATAATTCGGCGGTTTTAATTTATTCGTTTACCGTTATTTGTGAAAAATGCCGATCTGTTTCCTTAGAAACTTCCCCTTCTATTTGAATTTCCGCGGAACAACATTTACCCATTCTATCAACAATAGGCATCGTAACTATAAACAACTTTGTTTACATACCTCGACCGATAAATTAACATTTAAGTTCACTTCATATGTATTAGCAATTAAAGTAATAATTAATCATCAAACATTTCGTAAAATACATTGTAACTCAGGTATTCGTATCTTAAATTCTATTCCTGTTCCATAAAATCATAAGCGTGTTAAATACTCTAAAATGCCGCAAACAAGATACCTCAAATTTGCTTCCATATCCTTTTTTCTTCGTAAGATATCCTATCTTCTAGCGTCTAAAAGCACTTAAGATTCCATTTCCACATTCTAGCAACCGTCACCTTGAAATAGACGCAACTAAACCAAAAGACAGTGCAGTCAAACTTTCGATTTCGGGTATACACACTGCGGAAGAAATACGATCGGTCACGTGGATACCGGTGTAAGTAAACATCCTATTAACAATGTATCCTTACGCCGTTCTTCCGCAAGTGGAAGTTCACTGCTTGCCTATTACACTGCAGGGAACGCATTGCAAAGTCGAAAAGTGTAACACGGGTCATGCTTACAATACATATAAAGGAAAGATAATGAAATCATCCATACAAACAACACTTCTGTTTCCAAATGAAACGCAGTTATGCATGCATATGAAGCATAATTAGTGTAAATATTTCCTAACTGAAATTATAGTAGTTAATTTTCCAAATTGACGACTCCATTCCCGGATCAAGCAACTGGACGACACGGTGCATTACTCATCTCCAGCCGTTTCCACGCTTATTTTAACTCCTTTAGAAAGCCATTTCTCGCTATTTCCAATTCCCCACTCGTTCATCACACTCCGCGATCTAATCGAGGGCCCTCGAAACAAAAAGAAAACAGTAGAACATAGTCCACGCGCCACCCTACTTCCAGGCGGAACTCGGGAAGTTAAAAGTAAAAACTCCCCTTTTTAATTCTGAAGGTAATTGTCGCCCGAGCGGAAACGTACGTGAGAAAATGAAAGACACAGGGCACGCGAGCACTCGTGGCAAGAAACAGTGCAAAAGGCGAGTGCCTACTTGGGATTCCCTACGGAAAAAAATAGGTCGACCAACGCCATTGTAATTGTTTACGCTTTGTCGCTAATCGAAAGCGAGAGTTGCTTTGAATAGTCCTTCGAGAGGTGCTTTCGGGAAAGAGGGAGACAGTTTCCCGCTAACGATGTAGCAAGGCCTTTTACTTTCCGATAGCCTTTTCTGTGGCACGCTCTCCCACCTGCTCCCAATTTCATGCTACGCTTCTTAAACACAAGGGGAAAATAAAGTCGAAACGCTTTCCGGCACTTTTCAATAGATCGAATCAACCTTGCATGAGTAAATCACCGAAGAATCCAGACGATTTTACGATTCTTTTTACTTCTTCGATTTCCCTTTCTCCGCATTCCTGTCGCCTTAGTGGATGGCCATCGACTTTTGATCCAAGTTCAGATGGCACCACGCGCGTAATTCGATTCCGGTTGACTGCTGTTGCAGAGTGCCAGCTGATAAGACGGACATTGTAATTGCTATTCGTCTGCTAACGTATTCATGACCATAGCTAACATCGTACTTGCGTATTAACAAAATTTGGGATATCTAAATGATAAATGGAACATTGAAACTTAATTATGATGGAATCTTTTAATTAAAAATTAATTTTAAATTAAGCAGGCATTTAAATTTTATTTAAATTTCTGCTTAATTTAGCTTAGATTTAAATTTTCCAATATTGAGGGTGAATTTTTAAATTTCATCAGACTAAATAGAGTTATAATAATTTATTTATGATTTGAGTAATTCAGAATTAATCGGATGATTCTAGCGAAGAAAATCTTGCCACTTTGATTAATGATAGACCGAATATTTCTGTTTAAATACAATAATCACTCAATTTACTAATCAACTGTTAACATCTTCTTCATGAAACAACATCAGTTTTATTTATATAAGAATCAATTTTGTTTCTACATTGTGTTTGTTCTTATTAATTTAGGATTATTGAATACTACGAATTAATTTAAATTCGTCACAATATCAAAATGACTCTATCATTGTAATCTCAATAAATCCAAGGCTCGGAAGAATATTTTTAACATTTCAGTTAGTGTCTTAATTAAAAGAATAGCATTTTAAGCATTACCATCAAAGCTTCACACTTCTCCGTGTGATTTACTTTAGTCTCCTCCTTAAAACCTTTCACGGATCGTCGGGCATCCATTCCGGGAGATGGGTCTCTTTTAAAAAGAAAATTGAAGACAACGAGCGGCACTAAGATGGGAAAATGCAGCTCTGACCCCACGGATTTCGGAAAGGAGTATTCTGCATCCGTAGGGTCTTGCACCGTCTGGAAGAGTTCATTAAGAGGGTGGAAGTGAGCTTATTTATTTGCGCCGTCAATTGCAAGGGGTCTTTTTACGTCCCCTTCGCCTTTATCCCCATTTTAGACACCGTCTTCCCCTTCACGGACGTAATGCCTTCGATTACGGAAGATATTTTTTCCCTTCCATTGCAATCCCCTCTCCTTTCCCAAAACGCATTTAAGTACGTTTGCCAATTCTGATTTCTTGACAATTCTGAGGCGGGTCCCTGTATCGAATTGAAGATGGTTCGTTCGTAAATTCGATCTCTAACATAAAGTGAATGTATAATAATTAAATTTAGAGACTTTGTGTTACAGGAGTTGAGGGCAAGAAACTCTGTATCGAGGGTGGAAAAATGCTTGGTTTTAGTTGTACGTTATAGAAACTATACTTTAGAAAGAAGTTGGAAATGTCTTTGTTATAACTCTTCTCATTGTTATAAATTAAGCTCCGAATAGGTTATTCGTCTGAAGAAGGATATTCATTATCTTTACGAACGATTATATTCAAATTCTCTTTCTTAACCTTTGATTGGTAACGAGCCATACATTTTCTAGTCAAGCGTATATCTTTTCGCTTCACATGTAATTCTACTCGCTTTCTACGAGTTGTGACAAAAAATTCCGAAAAGTAACATCGTAAATTTATGTAGAGCATTTACTGCCCTCCATTTTATTGTTATAAACATTTCGATAGTGAATGGAGGAAATTAAAAAAATATCCACTCTTAATTACGTATGGGAACGATCATAATGCCTCTGTATTATTATAGTTTGCCTACGTAAATTAGAGACGATTTATCCCCTTTCACTAGAAATTCGCACTTTTCAATCACATCTCGCCTCAGAAATCGAAAAACCTCACGAGAATAATTGTCGATGTATCGAATAACGCAGTATGGTAGTACTCGAATCGTATGAGTGGATTCGAGGAGGAAACCGACATGTTCTTATGCTTCGTTTGTTTCGATATCTTTGGTTTCCGAAGTGGCCATCTTACACCAACCTGTGGAAAGCCGTGTGAGAAGACGTTCGTGACGCGCGTCCGTGACCAAACAGAAACTCTTATACGTTACGGAAACTTCTATTAAAGCTTAGCCCCACCGTCATTGGATCTCCTTTGTATCGCAATGTAGCAGAAATGAAGAAGACGCGGGGATACCGCTCCCGTCATCCCTTGCGTGAGAGACATTTGACTGCAGAGGCGCGGCTTGAGAACGTGAAAAAGAAGTGCGGTCTCCCCTTCCTTGGAAGCAATCCATTCCCAGTCTCAAATCTCGTGTCGTCTGGCGATGTTTTGAGGTGTTGTCAGCAGATGTCGCAGGAATCAATCGCCGCATATGGTTAACGGTTTCCTCGCATTGACCGCACGGTGGCTTCGCATGACCCTCCGGTGGTCCAGCCACGTATTTCCTACCATCCCCTCGACACTTTCCCATTTCATATGCATTTCCGAGTTCAGGAATCGAAACACACAATGGCCGGATTAGGAATCCATGGACTTTTGGAAAAAGTGATTTCAACGGAAGTCCGACACATCCCACGTTTTTAATCCTCAGACCTCTTTCTGGTAGAATTTCTCCGGGATGTTGAAAAGATGTTGGCGACCCCATGTTTGGAATGACCCGATCGGTCGGCACAACAAAGAGACTCCATCTCGTATAACACGGTGACTAGATGGCGGTGTGAAAGTGTGCTCCTTTCTCTGGGGCAGTTTTTTTTCTGGTTCTGAGGGAAAAAAGAAGTAGCGCGTGCGTTCTTTTGTGTATCGGCGAGGTATTGGAAAAAACGGTTACGATGACGTATTTTTTTGGGTCGTTGCCACCGGTGACAGAATATTTTAACTGTACGGAATTCGGAAAATTTACAGTTACAGATTCGTATCGTAAAAATCAAACGTATTTTATGATTTTAGAGTCATTCGACCACTAAAGATTCCATATGATGAAACTCGATCGATATTATTGGTAACTTATATCCGAACGAATACGTAATTTATAATATGAGGCGAATTTTTGGCTAGAGTTTATCTGAATATTCATCTAGTATTTTAACTTATTTAATACTTAATTAAATGTTTCAAATGTATATTACTAATGTTTAAACTCTTAGTTGACTGAAACAATACCACTCATACTCTACTAGTTTACTAGTTCTACTAAAAAATTTGAGGATGCTAAAGATTGAAAAGGATTTTGCGAAACTAAAGTTCAATACCTTAACCAGCGATTCTGGAGAAGTTAAATATGATTTTCAGGATTTTGGTTGACATACTACATCGTTAAGTGAGGGAGAATTAAATTTTTCGATAGTTTACAATGACGTTGTTCTAATGTTGAAGGGCTTCTGGCGATGGTTGAATTTTATCATAATTTTCATAGAACACATTATACCTGTTACCAAACACGAATTAAAGTCAGAAATTTTGAGAATAGTTTCCGAGTATTACGTTCATCCACAGCCAACCAGCTTGGTTATGATTACTTTATTATTTCATCGTGAACGTCAAAGTATTCCGAAAATAATAATAAAGTCCAAACTACATAATCCATAATACAAAACTTAATAGGAGAAAACGACGAGGAATCAGCAAAACCGACATAATTTTAATCTCAATCGATATTAAAAATTCTAAAATCTAAAATGGAAGAGATTTATTAGAAAAACCACACCGTTCTGAAGATTTCGTCTCCGATAGACCTTAAATCCGCAGCCAAAAATACAAAACCGCAAAATTTCTCCAGTAATCCAGATATTGATTCGATTTGGAAAGAAGGTGGGAAAAGAGCATTTTGGAGAAACTAAAGCGAGGAGGAGGGCGTCGATGCAGGGGTGTGCCCAACACCCTCACGCTTCCTTATCGCAAGGTTTCTACTCCACTGCCCACAGCTACGAAGGATTGCTCCTTTATGGTGCTCCTTATCTGTGCCACCCCTTTCATTTACAACACCTCCCTCGGTGGTACATGACCTCCCTCTACCTTATCGTGGGCTCCACCCCCACGTAAATAACCACACCCTAGCATCTCATTCTCTTCGGGAGCCCTAACCCCATTCGCCCCTCCCAAAGCCCTTTTTTATTCGGTGCTGGGAAAAATGGCGAAATTTGGCGACATGCTGAAGATAGTGAGACGTACATACGCATCGGTCCCTGAAATTGGGTTCTATCTACATATATTTGTATGCATAACGAACTTTGCATTTTGCGGAACGTACACGGAAGCCATTGCGGTCGAGATATGAAAATTATATTTTAAGTTATTTCAAATGATGAGTATTAAAGTGTAGTGAATCACAAACAATACATGAATACGTGATTTGATACATTACTGACAATCCTGTTCTCTGAAAGTCATATGTTATAATAAATTCAATTTTTAGTTTCTTTTGTTATACAAAAATCACGGAAAGTGTACGAAATTTAAAATTGTGAGTTAGTTTAATATTCATCCTCATTAAATATGAATTTAGAATTGTAATCGATTATATTATTTCACTCGATACATCGAAAAAATTCTCCGGATAAGAATGTTACGTATTGAATAAGAGGTTATAAGTTGAAAATTGTAAACAGACGAAAACAGTTGATCGATCAAACTTTGGCTTCTTTATTGAAGCGTAAATCATATTGAGGATACACCTCGAGATAACAAAAGAAAGAATAGCCAAGAATAAATCTCTCTTCCATTTAAAACCCTTGGATAAATCGGTAAACATATCGTATGAAACATTTTTCTGTCCAAATACCTCATTTCGAATCATTCGCATATGATAAAGAGGTAAAAACAGAATGAGAAGGATAAAATGGTATCTTCTCCCTTTATGCTTCTCCGCATTGCCAACATAAATCCCACACCCCCGCTCTATTATCAGCTTTCCATTAGCGGAGAGGAGGTTAAGGAGAGTGTGGGAAATCTTGTATATTCGCCCCAAGTTGCGAAAGTAAACGTTTCGGTGACAAGATCTCCTCCAGCGACTGCTTTTCTTCACGAGAAGTTTGTGACTAATCGACGTGGAGAGAGAACGACGTATGGATCCTTAATGAGGCTCGAAGAACACTAACGGTATACGTCTATGATGCATTACTACGCATGCCCACGAATGTTATGAGGAAGTACAAGGGATGATTAAAGCTAGAAAGAAAAACTCATTAAAAATCTCCTATGTATTAATATTTTTAAGCCCTATAAATTGATGAATCTTATAATAATGTTAAATAGAATGTTAGCTGTAGAATAATATTTTATGTAATCATACAGTTCTATAAGATTAAATGAGATAATTTAATTAAAATTGGGAGGAAGATTTTCAAATTGTCTATAAGCCTAAATAATGTAATTATGATATACAAAACAGAAAAATGCTAAAATATGATTCTTCCAGCTATTAATATTTTCTTTACGTCACCGATAGATTTAATATTAAAACATACTCTATCACTTAACATTTTCTCTATGGACCTACAAGGTACATTTTTGTTTCTGTTGTCAATATTTCTTTGAGCTGCGTTGATATTTATGTGTACGTCTAATTTCTTTCGCAGTATCTGTGGATGCGACCGAAGGCACTCCCTCGGACGAGACCAACTCCGCGGGGGACAACTCGAACGGGGGATCCGTGGGCGCAGGGGGCGGCAGTGGAGTCGGGGGCGGGGGAGTGGATGATGACGAGGAAGAAGACCAAGCCCGTCTTCGGCTCAAGCGGAAACTACAGAGAAACAGAACATCCTTCACCAACGAACAGATAGATAGCCTAGAGAAAGGTTAGTTGATTCCTCCCTCAAAGAAAACTTTCTTTGTCTTACCGGAATATATAAACTTATCTAGAATATTCCATAAAATGTTGGAAGAGGCACATTATCATGCCCAATCGATTTAACCAAAACTCATCAAGCCCATGTTCGAGGGGAAATCTTATGGTAGCAACTAAAAGCTACTAAATACATAAATCGCATATACAACCGTATTCATTCTCGTTAATGGTGGCTAATAAAAATGATTATGCATGCATCGCTTATTCATTATTTGCTCTTTCGATTATTCTGAGTAGATCGTAACCCTCTATAGCAACGAAAGTAAACAAACATTTGATGCTAATATTGGAATTGAAAAAATATATAATAATCCCTATCTCAAGAATTTTTATAAAATCCAAAACGTAATATCAATAGGTCCCAAAACTCTTCTATTAACATATCATATAATATTTTATTCGCTGATACAGAAAAAATATGATATTTGATACCCTCTTGGTCTAACTACTAAAGATTCTGTACGAAAAATATTTCTATTCACAACAAGCGAAATATGTATATTCAATTCCATGCTTCCCTTACATGAATATATATGAATGAGAATGCAATATTTCGCTACGAATTCGAACAAAATAAACTCTCTCTCAACTGCTATATTCAATTGCATCTATACTCGATTCGTAGAATAAACCTAACAATTTATAATTTAATAATAAGACGAGAGATGTGAACTGCAGATGCTTAAGATGGAATTCCCGTTGTTGATATCATTGACAATTTCTACAGATTCAATCAACTCGTTCAATGAATGAATGCGAATGGATCAGAGTAAAATTAACAAAAATGATATCCTTTCATAGCGTTCCCTTCTTAAGCTATGATATCCTTTAATTCTCTTCCCTTCTTAAGCTACTTTCGCATCTTCCGGAACCATTCGGATTGCGACGTCCCCTTGTCCTCTTTTGGAAACACACTCCTCCACATTAGAGAATAAGGTGCGGATATAAGAAAGAGAGGCTATTGATTTTCGATAAGTGGCTCTCCCCCTTCGGCGTGAAGGTCTCTTATATGGGAAGGTGACGAAGGCAAAGGGAGTAAGATTTACGATGAGAGGGAGGGTAAGATGGCGAAATCTTTGCTATGAACCTTAAAGAGAGAAGCGCAACCCTATCGCATACTTTCCCATCATTTTTCACTTTTATCTCTCCCTATCTTCTCCCACTAAACCGTCCTATTTCATCCTATATGCAACGACTCTTCGAAATCCATCCGTAGGCTTTTGGCATAAATTGATAATGCCGAGCTTTGAATATGTAACGGATTTGTTTAAGACGGACCTAAATTCATAAGGCGCATCTCCGGCTTCTAAGATATCCATAATGTCCATTCAAAAACTATAACTATACAAGATTCAGCCTTAACTCTATACCATGGTAGAACTTTAAAGTTTTACAATTTTCATTTACGATCGATTAGAGTCTAATTTATAATTCGAAACAAATAGCTAAGCGATACATATGACACATACATAAGCGATATATGGACACAAAACAATATCGATAAATACTACTGATATAACTTTCAAAATATTATATTATATTGATTAAAATTTATACAATTTCTCCAATGATTGTATAATCATAAGGAATACATTTATTAACATTAATAGCCGTAAAAATTTGTATTTATATTCACTCAAACTTAGTTAAGTAACGGAAAATAATCAATGTTATTATCTATAGCTAATATACTAATATCACGTTAGGTATTATCGTTTAAGAGTAAGTCTTCTTATACGTGTATAAGTACAATTTTGCTGCAATTAACCTCTACCAGGAGTCGTTTTGTAGTGTAGAATTTTATGTCTCTTCTAATGGAAAATAATTACTGTATACCTACGAATTCGCTAATTTTTGCTTTCATATTTTCCCTTAGTAAGAGTAGAAGTAATTGCCATTTTCATCTCATCATAGTTTTCTAATTAAATTTAATGCAACTGATGGAACCCCCTGAACAGAACAACTTAACAGTAATGCAAACATTGAAATGCAACTTAAAGATGATTTCATAGATTCCGTATCTATTCTAATAGAAAAAGAAGAAAAGAACAAAGACCAACTCCAACACTTAAATCACTCCAACTCGGTCTATCTTATATTCTCTCAAACAGATAAAGGAAACATTCATTTTCCAACTTTACGGAAGGGCGAAAAAAGTTCCGCTTTAAGAGCATCCCTTCCCAATTTTATCCGATTAACGATTGCCTATGTAAAGATAATTCCACCTCCAGATTTTTCCCTCCCCAACTATCCAACAACTTCTGATAAATACTTCCCTGAATTTGAATTACGATCCAAATGGTTTGATATCTCACTTTTTTGCCTGGACCTCAATTTTATGCATGGCGACGACTTTTTTTGCTAAGGGAGAGAGACGGCTATATTTCTGCCTCTTCTCCGCCCCCCATTTCTTATGCCCCATCCTATACTTCCGCTCCCGATGACCCCCCCTAACGCCTCCCGTACGAACTTCCGACACGTTCGAGGAAGTGTGAGGGGATTGCACGGGTTCTTCACGCGTTTAAAAGAGGGAGAAAAAGAAAGACCATAGATTTGCCATTTGGAGAATCACGAAGACAAATGGGAAGGGAATATGGTAAACTCTGTACCGCGAGCCACTGATGAAGGGACATGCTACGTCTTGGAAATGAAAAAGAGGATAGGAGATATTCATGTCTACGATTAGGACTGATACTGATTGTATTATATATCTAATTACCCATCCATTTGTTTATATATTCTGATGGCCTCTTCTGATTGAAACTCTTCTACGAAATATTAGGATTGAAAATATCGAGTTTATCCATATACAAATAAAGAGTACTAAAATGACTATAAGTATTCCACCATTCGGTTTTTTAAAATGAGGATGAAAGATACATTTCTATCTTTCCATTACGTATGCTTGTCCACATTGTCCATTATAAATGTAACACATCATGTTTAAAGATGTATAAAATACATAGAAAAATAGCTAAATTATTGTGATAGGAATGACATTTGAAGCATAATTAAATCGCAAATGAATATCACTTTTTTCTGTGTAATCACACCAAAGTAAAACTGCATTTAACAACTCTTCTTCTTCTTCCAGAATTCGAGAGAACGCACTATCCAGATGTTTTCGCTCGGGAGAGACTTGCCGCCAAGATCGGTTTACCAGAGGCGAGGATACAAGTAAGTTCTGAGCTTCCTCACTTCCCTAACATAATCCTACATTAAGGTCTCTTTTAATTAGTAAAAAAGAAGTTTATCGATAAATGTTGAATCGATAAACCATCCGATATTGTGCTTTGACTGCTATAACCTTCATTCGAGTACTAAACAACTTGAAAAGTATTTCGATTATTTATTAATTCTTTGCTTCGTCTTAGGTATGGTTTTCGAACCGAAGGGCCAAGTGGAGAAGAGAGGAAAAGCTGAGGAACCAGCGCCGCGTAGCGGAACAATCTGGAGCTTCTCCTCCTCGTCTCATCAACGGAGGAGGAGGCAGCGGAGGTCTTCTGGGAGGAAGCGGAGGAGGCATCCTGGGTGGTGGAGGCAGTCTGGGAGGAGGGAGTCTTGGAGGCGGGGGCGTTGGAGGAGGGATTGGAAGCGTGGGTGGAGGAGGCGGAACTGGAGGAATTGGTGTATCTCCCGGAAGCGGATATACCAACAGCATGTATACGCACCATCACCATCACCACCACCCGACTCCGGGGCACCATCCGCACCATCACCCCTCTGCACCCCCGCACATCCCACCCCCGCCTCCTCCCATGACCATGAATGACTCTTACAGGTGAGCTATCGACTCCTTATGTTCAACGGCAATGCAAATTGAGACCAAGTTAAACAAATTTCTAAATAAATTTTCCAATAGAGCTTTCTAGATAGAATATGCTACTTCACTAAGACTTGACTAACTGCGATTCAAATTTATGCTGTACCCTTCTTAGAATAGGGGTTAATAATTCTTTAATTCCTTTCCAGCTCAATGACTCCGATGCCAAACTTCAGCATGGCACCCCACAGCGGCGTTGGAAGCCTAGGAGGAGGTGGTGGAGGCGTGGTGGGTGGTGGAGGTAGCATGGGTGGACAGCAAGTAGCCTGCAGTCTGCAGCAACGGGACGCGGCGTCGGCTGCCGCGGCGGCTGCAGCAGCTGCAGTCGCGGCGGCCCCGGCTCCTCCGCCTGCCCCCACTTACTCCTGCATGCCCCGCCCCACCGCTTCCTACGACCCCCTTTCGCTGGGGGCCTACGGAAGGCCGCCTCCGTGCAGCCCCACGCAAGCCTATGGAGGCCACCAGTCAGTCAACGGAGGCCAGTACATGACCAACGGATCAGCATCAACTGGTGAGAATTTATGAATTTGATTTACTCCGAGGGCATACGGCTATAAACATTCTATTGTATCTAGTATTGATATTCTGCGCTTATACACAAATAGATACTTAAACGCAATATCTTTAAAGTTAAGCAACTAGAATCTAGAACAATAAAAGGCTTACTGTTCCTTAACACGTCATAAAATATTATTACTAATATTATAATTGCTTTATTTCGCAAATATTGAAATTCGATAGCAGTATTCCTAATTTCTACGTCTGATTTACAGGTCTCATATCTCCGGGGGTTTCTGTGCCCATCGCCGTTCCCGGACAGCCAACGGACGTGGGACCCCAATACTGGCACCGGCTGCAGTGACAGTGGTGGCCCTAAGAGGGACAAAACACCCGAAGAACGACACCCTCCGGAGATCACCAGAAGCCATGTTGGTGTCCGGAACGAGTCTCCGGAAAACGCTCTCCCAAAAGAACTCCTAATAAAATTCATCAACAAAAGTGAAAGAGTGTTTGTGGGCGAGAGAATGAATAACATAGTGTTTTGATCGGTGATTCTTTATTGTCTCTCCTAAGGAACCCGATCGGAAATATTTAATCATTATATAAGAACCTGTTGTTTCCCGAAACCTTCCCCGTTCGTGCATTCCCTGATTTCGTTTCCTCCTGTTGCCGCAGAAAAGATGCGCTGCACAGGAGTTGTAAATGAAGAAGCGCTACTTCAAGTGGCGGTTTTGTATTTATAAACTGCGGCAGGATACATCGGCCCGCTTTTACATCTCTTAATAATATTGTTAACATTATAATGTGTAAGGCAAAATTAATTCGAGTGAAGATACCAAAACCGATAATAAATAAGAAATGATTGAGTAGAAAATGTTGCATTTTTATTTTATTGTTTATCTCCGATGTACGAAACCAACGTTAATAATTCACCTCTCTGTATGTAAACATCAGCCCACTTTTAAAATGTGTTACAACTGAACTGAATGAAAGTTAAAATAGTTGAAATTAATGAAAAATAACTTATTTTCGCATGGAGCTTAGACCTCATAATATCACTAGAAGCATTGATGGATGAAATTTTAATAGCCTATTCAAACATATTAATTGTTGCATAAAAACAGGAAAGCTATGACATTATCTTGTATAATTACTTTACATACATATCTTATATAATTATTAAATATTGAAATAATTCCTAAGAATTATTCGGGATTATGAGTTGTAAATTAACATTTTTAAAAACTCATTAATTAGATAAAGTGAAAAATATTTTATGAACTTGCATGAATGGATTAATTTAGAAAAGATTCAATACCTTTCACAGAAGAACTGAATGTGAGAATAGGAATCCAAAACCATATTCAGAGCTATCAACTGTCTTCAGATCCCTCTTTTGACTTGGTTGATGGCTATTTAATCAGCACTCTTCAAAAATTGCTTACTTTAATACTCAATTTTATGCCCTCAAAGGATTCTGTAACCAAGTAGAATATAGTAACTTTTTAATAGGGCATTATGAATGATAATGATGATGGATTGCAGTTTATTCATGTGTATACTCTAATATTACTTACAATATCTATATAAAAAGTCACTGGTATAAGAAAAATAGAAATATTAATTTTGAAGAGTTCAACTTCCGATGATAATTTCATAAGACATCAGCCTAGAAGTAGATGAATAAATAATGAAATATTCTGATAATTCAAAAGTATTACAAATATCTTAACTGAATACTATGGTTAAGAATATTTTCAAATAAAAAGTTAAATGGAATGTTTCTTTGTCACAAAGAATGCCAATTCAGTATATTTAAATGGCCTTGACAATATCAGATGAGGAGACAACTGATCTGTTCATTTCCAAATTTGAGTTCTGATCTTGCCAGATATTTTTCCTATTCTTTTCTCCTAAGGAATATTCTTTTCATTCAAGCATGCTTTTATGAGAAAAAAGAAAATAAATAATCCACTTACCAAGACTTGCAAACAGTTTTGGGGAGATCAAGAAATGATTAAAACTTTTATTCAAAATTGCAAATTGTTAGATCTCAATTTATGACTCAAATATTCTACATCAGTAGTAGCTTTCTGATCAATAGTGCCATGAAAAAATAAAGAAAATTTAATGAAATGTCAGTAATTCTAATAACAATAATCGGCAATTATAATAATGACTGTCAACAAATCCCACCTACACATTGTTTACATCATCACAATGATTTACACAAAATATCTACCTTTAGACAACTCCTGATGATGCTACAATAGATCTTTACTTATGCTAATGAAATTCAGCTGTAACAGTAACAGAGGAATAATACCAATATGTAATCTCTTATTCATGTAAGTAAGTTTATTCATCACAAAATTTTAGTTTTCAAATTCATAATTCAGTTTGTATCAAATAACAGAGCACAATGCTTTCTAATTAGACTATCTTTGGCAAGTCATTTAATATTTTATCAAGAATACAGTTAATTAATTCTATTAGTATGAAGGCATGATTAATAAATGATTCAATAAATTTTCATATTTAATATCATTGGATTCTAAAATAATTGAAATAATAATTACAGTAGATATTAGGAAAGATATAACTGCAGTTAATGAAAGAGACGTTTAAAATGATCATGAAATCATTTTCATCAGAGTTATAAAAACTGGAATCAGGTCTATAATCAACAGGAAGGAACTAGCAATGTTATCTGAGTGAGAATTGAACTTATCCTTCTCTGGAGGACTATATTTAGAATATCTGATAAAAATTTGAGGTCATAAGATAGTTTGTTTCATTTATGCTTTTTAACCTGGTTCCACCCAGAAATGAAATAGATAACTCTCACTAATGCAAAATGAATGGTAGGAGCCAGGAATAAATGCAGTAGCATATATATAGCATGAGGATGTTATTTGATAGAGAATTATTAATAAGAGCAGATCAATCTCAGGAAAATTAAATGATTTAAAGTATCAAAAAGATTCAAGGAAACAGATAAAAGCCTTATTATTAATTTTAGAAGCTTTATTTCATAATTTGACTGGATCTTCCAAGTAAATATATAACTTTCCTTTAACAATTTAGCTCATTCTGGTGAAGACCATTTTCCTGTAATACTTGCAATTTCCACATCCATAATGATTTTAAAAGGCATCAGACTTTAGAATAGTCATATTATATGTAAGATTTGATCATCTGAAGATCAATATAGCTAAGGAACTGTATGCTAAGCACTTATTCCTTATAAAATGGTGCACTTGGGTAAAGAAGGGGAAAAGGAAAAATAAAAATTAAATTGATATTCTAACTGTAGCTTTACTAATAATAGATTACCTTAATAAAGATGCAAATAACAGCTTCCAAAGTTTAATACATATAATCTTCTGAAATTAATCCCATAACTTTAGAATCAGAGGGACAGTCCAATATAAAATTTATCATGTGATGCTATACATTACCAATAAATATTATAAGTAGTAAAGCATATATGGGGTGTTGAAGGAAAGTACAAGTTAAAAATAATATGAAATATAATAATGGTGATTGGCTCTTAATAGGCACTATCAAATCTAATTTGTACATACTTGCATGGGAATTATAGAATGCCTCAGAAATAGAATACCTTTAGAATAAGTGCATTAAAATAAAAAGAGAAAAACATGCAGCACTATACTTATTTCCATTATAAAAATTTGTGATCAGCAATGAAAATTTCAATGAGATACAGAGGATTACAGTTCATAAACATGTTTCCAAACCTTAACAATAAAACTGAACATTAGAAACATATGTTCTTTTGATGACAGAAATGTTTCTATCACCCAACAATAGAGATCAATATAAAAATGACGAAAAACTTCATTTCATTCTTTGAGTGGAACTGTAGATATATGGAAATGTTCACATATTCACCTGAATTACAAAGACATAAAATGTACAACAATAATTAAAGCCTTATTTTCTTGATATTTTAGTAATTGAACACATTAGGTACTATTGGAATTCATCGTTTCATATACATGCTCTAAAGAAATTTCACAGCCTACATTGTAACAGTATTATAAAGGACAGTATTGCATGTTACAAGTTTCCATTAACTCATATTCAACTGGGGAAACAAAATTTTTACAAAAAATAAAAATCTGAAGAAACTGCTTACAAATTAATCATTGGCTCTGAACTTTCTCATCAGTAGAGAAAAATTTTAAGGGTTGTAACTGACTTATTTATTTCTAATACCAGCTACTTCTCTTGATAGATATGAATTAATTTAACTCTCCGTTTTCTTATTTTAACACTAGTGTCTTCTAATCCAAGGAAATTTCCATAAATTTATAAAAATTAAATACATCAATAGTTGTAGCACATGAACTACTTCAATAGAGTAATTCTGAAGGCACAATAAAACAAGAACTGTAACTTCACCTGCAATTTGAAACAGATGGTTATAATAATTTTATTAAGTCCAACAACCCCAAAAATGGGAAAACAAACACTCCATAGTATAGAGTTTTGAAGATTGGTCATAGAGATAATTTTCTCTTTCTCTAAATCGGCCACTGAGATATACCAATGTAATAGTAAAGGCAACAAGAGAAGTTTACTGTTCTTTTTCTGACCATCAATTGTGTATCATACAATAACAAAATGAAAACAAGTACTTCAGAGATAAATGAGGAATACATCGAAGAATCAATAAACCAATTTCATCAAATAGCTAATAAAATTAATTTCATCAAATGAAAGATTGTGACCATATATCATGACAGACCATTATGCAACCAATCAGGTAAGTCAACAGTAAAACAAATTCAGGGCATCAATAAAACAACAAGAGCCACCTTCAGTCTAATTTCCATTTCATACTTGTATCAAAAATTAACAGTTAAATTCAATTTATTAGTACTCAAGCCAGTTCAACAAGTACTTATAAATGGTTCTCCAAACACCACTGTGATGATTCAAAACACTTGTAAACATACCTAATAACAATTACTCATCAATCATTCAAAAATTCGTCAATTTCTTTAATCACATCTTCATCGACACCTATACTAGTGGAAGTAACCAAATCATGGTCTTCCAATAGGAAATCCTCATCCTCAACATCCATTCTAATGCTCTCATCCAACTCATTACAACCATGGTCATCTAATGCTACACTTTTTACACTAACTGCAGACTCTCTGTGACTTATACTTTCTACCTCATGCCCATCATTTTTGGTTGGTTTTTCGGAAGCATGTGCAGATGGGTCTACCTCATTAGCTTCAACAATTTCAGTGTTTGGGCTTGAAGTTTGGCATTCCGTCTCTGCCAATCGCTCCTCCAAAGCTTCAACTCTGGAAAGTCCATCTTCAGTCAAGTCACTCATTTTATTCTCTAACTCTACTTTAACATCACTGTCAACCTTTTTTCTTCTGAACATTCTCCTAACCAAGGAATCAGATGACTCTTGTTTTGCACCAGGTCTAACCAACCTTCTCACTTTTTTAGCTGGCTGCTGTGTTGTTTCAAGTTCCTTGGAGATTTCCTGCTTGGATTTCTCATCTTTTGACCATGTTGTTGACATCTCACTGTCACTATTCAGCTTGGAAGATGATTTCAATTCAGTCTCTACCTTGACACGAACATCAAAGACTATGGGGGAATGAGCCCTTTTTCTTCGACTTGGTTCTTCTGCATCCTTTTTCTGAGATTTGTCACCATCTGCTACTCCAGAAGGAATTTCTGGACTCTCAGGCATGGATGTATCAGCTGCTGCATACCTAGTATTTTGACTTACATTTACTTTTTCATCTGGGGGCTTCATATCTTTCTCCTCCCTCAATCTACGTTTCCTTATTTCACTGAGTGACATAACTTCAAAACCTAGATCATTAGACTTTTCCCTTTCTTTTGCACTCCTAGATTTCAAACTAAGGACTAACTTTCCTCCTGAAGATCCATTCTGAAAGTTTTTCCATGGCCTTCCTTTACCATGGGCAACAGATTGCTCCCTACTGGTTCCGTTCCTGGTCACACACTCTCGGCTGTCTTCTGGTGAAGAAGCATCATCTTCCACCCCATTTCCAGACTCAGCATGGTCCGGTGCTTTGTATCCATAGAAGGCGGCTGATTCCGCCTGGATTTGCTCAAGCCTTATTTCCTCCAGAGTTTTAACATGTATTCTCTTCCTGAGGTTCTTCTTGGCTGGAGAAGACGTGGGAACACTTTCATTGTCTGACTCTGCAAGAACGAGTGTATGTACAATTAGTCATAACTCAGTCATTCCTTCCATGGATGTCATTCTTTTAAAATTGTAAGAGCTAGGCTCCAATAGATGGGGCCATGTAAAAGAATTTATGAGCAAGCTTTAAAGAGTGAAAGATAGGAGTGACACACATTCTTGCAGTTCGACAATTACGAAACATTTCTTAATTAGATGCATTTATTAACTTTTGTCATAATGCCACTGCGATGCAGAAGCTACAAAGCATACAATAAAATATGTGAAAGGAAATATAAATATTTTCCTTTACAAAATAAAGATTTCTTCAGAAGAAAGTTATTTTCCAAACTGCACCAATCAGTGGATATACTGAAGGTAAACACAGTTGGTTCAACTGGTTTGCACACATCCCATAAACAAATTAAACACCAAATTAACTATGAGAAAAAAGTTAACAAAACAGGGAACATTTTTAATGGCAGAAACATATCTTGTTTATAACTTTTACTATAAACTAATAAAAAATTAACTGCTATTATATATAAATTCATAGATATACTGCTATAACTTTACATGATTTGTGAATATTTACAAAAACCTACTGCAGTATGAGCTTTTAAATATTTTGACAGAAATAAGATATAACTGCCACTGTTACACAAACCCCCACTCAATTATTACCCTAAACTTTTAGAAGACTCCCAAAGAACTAGGTCAATTATATTAAAAACAGTATGACTTAGCTTGCCACCACAAATTTTTCATGTTTTTTATCAATGCAATCATATAGTTTTGCAGTATCACAAATCAATATAGAAGGCCTTTCTACAAAAGCACAGAGGTTATTTGACTAGGTGACTGAGTATGGGAGAGATTAAATATTGTCAATATATATTCAAAACTATAACACTAAAATAAACTTTTTATTTAAAGTAAATAAATAATTTTGTGCTGATAACAACAAAAACTAGATTCCTGAAAAATTTAGCATAGTCAAGTATGCAAAGTCTTTACATCTTGACACTGGTATTGCGCTAAATTTCAATTCCAACTCTTTCTTGAACACATGTCACAAATAAAAGAAGTACACAACGTACAAATGTGTTGTTAAAGTCCTATAATAACTACAACAAAAATTAATTATTTTTATATTTGAATCTTGAACAGGGAACTTGAGAACAACACACCAGAACACTTCAGCAATAGCAAGTAGTATACAACTTAGATATCTTTTGCGATAAGAAAAATAATTTAGTCCAAGAAATGCACCACCATATGTAAGAAAATGCCAAAATGATACAGTTTGTTAGCAAACACTGGTAGAACAGCCCACCGCAGGCTGAAAACCATGGACAAGCTCTCCCTAACCCACTCACTCCTTAACAGTCAACAGTCACACAAGTAACGATGTTGCCTGTCGCACATGAGCACCAAGTGACCTGAGCATTGCTCATTCCATCAGACGCAAGAGCAGATGCTTTTACCAATGCATTTTTTTACAGCAATGCCGAGGGTATAGATCAGGCTGCTAGCTAACAACCTTTCACCTCCAAACAGGTTTTAAGGGAGGAAACAGATAGGGGTCACTGACTTCCTCCTACATGACTCTGCATTCCAAAGGAACGGAAGGTGGGGGTGGGCAGGCAGGCCACTAACTCCCCACTGGCATCCAATTGAGCATTGGTACTTGAAACGAAGACCTAGTACAGTCGCATACCTTCTTCAAAGTTCACCACCACTGGATCAACAGGAGGGCTGCCGACATAGCCTGCTTCGCTGCCCTGGCTTCCCCTTCTAGGGCCTCCTTTAGAGGCTCCTATATCTCCGTCGCTGCCACCACCATCACCTCTTTCACTGTCCGGCCTGCTTTCTCTAGAAGCTGTCTCCTGCAAATCAGGTCTCTCCACAGCTGATCCATCCCGCATCCCAGTAGTGGCCAATATTGATGCTACTACTCCAATGAAAAGGAAATGGGAAATTTGAAGATTTCTCCAGTTAAATAGAACCTTAGTGATATAAAATTAAAAATTAAATAAAGTTAAGTAAACAAGATTTATAAAATAAGAAGAGTAATTATACATTTTTGGAAATGGATTTATTTTTTCTAGAGAATTCACTCAAAGCCAAAAACTGTAATTGATATGCAAATAAATCAATTCCAGACTTTAATAAATATTCCTTAAAATATCATTTCAAAGAAAGTTTAATACAAAGTAGATGTGATCAAGAGAATAAGATAGAAGTGAGTATAATGAATTAAAATATTAGGTTAGAAACCAGGGAACCTGCACATAAAAACAAAATTCAAGAGAAATTCAAAAAGAACTGTGGTCTCCACAGTTCTTTATGGGGAGAAAATGGCATATACCACCACACCAGCTACCAACTATCATCAACATCCAAAAGATGAACTATAAATACCATCCAAACCATTGGAAAATCATAAACGTATTACTAGAATAGAAATCATTTCTCATGTAAAAATAAAAATATCAATTAAAAATTGCTACCTTAGAATACAATTGCTTTTTTCCTCAAGGATAAGCAACAGAGATAACAAGGAAGATAACAGAAATAACAGATACACCCTAATGGAGGAGTTCTGCAGAGTAGGAAAAAAGTGCTGATATATAGATTGGTACTCCACATTTTTTATTGAAGCAGGCTGGGCCGTTATTTTGGCCCATCCTCTGTAAAAGAGTTATAAGACTGTGTGTGTCCGTAGTCTCTTTCAGGACCAAAGTGTAAATTTTTATTTAAATGGAAAAATAAACTGTTACTGTGATTTTCTCATTAATATATCTTTTCCTTTATTTCACCATCAATTATAATTTTCAAGTTCTTTAGCATTGACTTAAGGTCTGCATAATTTTTTTAGCTTTGAAATTTAAATGCCTGGCTGCTCATAGATACATCTGAGATCTAATGCTGTCCTTTAATAGTTAATGTTTTAGTTTTTTTTTTACTTTCATTTTGCTATTTAAATACACCTTAAAATGGATTCATATTCTACCTAAAGCATCCTCATATTGATTTCAATAAGATTAGTTAAATTGAGCAAAACAATACTTTTTGAGCAAATGAAGACACTGTTAAAAATGAATAAGAAATATACCCATGAAAGAAATACTTCAGTAAAAAAATGTCTCAAAAATTAAGATGATGATGATCACCAGGAAGGGATTTATTTCAACTTAATAGAAATACAAATTAACCACAGTGAATAATTTAAAACAAGTATACGATTACAAACAAGGATTTCTAAAACAACATTGCTGCAAGGATGATGACCAACTACCACATGGTTTTCAGTATAATTCCCCTAACACACTCAGTCTGCACATTCAATTACTATTGTGATAGTTAATTAAAATGTAAGGTGCTATTCTAAAAATTATTTTCTTATTATAGATTCCTTTGTATGATAGTCATTATTAATTTCAAAATCAAGTTCAATAAACACCAAGTCAGATATTTTTCTCTATGCGTGTCACCAAAAAAAGGTTCAAAAGTCACTGTAATTCATCAAATATGTTAAGTTTTCGTGTAGATACACCAATTCTGATATCTAAAATACAAGAAAATTATATACATATAACTCCTTGACTGCCTTATAATTTTAAAACTTCTAGATGACTTTACGCAAGAGTGACTCAGGAATTAAAAGTATAATTATCCATACCTAGAATTTAAAAGCAAAATTTAAAATAAAAACAAATTGCTTTCCTACGTTCTTCCTTTTTACAGATCATGGGAGATAATTTATACCTCTTTTACTTGGTGGTAAACCTTTAGATAATGTACTATATTAATTTTTCTCTTTGGCAACTTTTTACAACAGAGGAATTGGTGGATCGCTAACTTATTCTAACTACTTCCACTACCATTCGTCTTTATTTAAAGCCATCAATTCACTATTTCCAAGTTAAAAACCAACAAAATGAACTATTCTAAAAACATACAACAGAGCACTGAACTGAACACTGTGCCTATACTCTCATCAAAACACAAGATTCAGAGGATCCAAGTGAATAAAGAAAAAGCTTATCAATCACATTAAGTTAACAACAAATGGAAGATAAAAAGGCACAAGTAAATCTACCAACATTCATAAAATATCCTCTACCATGTATCAAAGCTTGAGTAAGGGTGCAAAGATAAATATTATAAATTTATGAACAACATCTTTCACAACAACTTTCATACTAGATGAACAAATAACACTTGTTATCTTTCAAGAATTAATTGAACAGAAAATAGTTTCATTAATTTCTCAAATTCACAATATCAAGTAATCAACAACGGGTTGACTGTAAATAATATTACCTATTAGAAGTTAATAATTGGTATCCATACATCTACCAATATTTTTTATAAAAAATGACTAGGGAAATCTAAAAGCTGATTGAAGATTTTACAAATGATGATTGGATGAGAGAGGGATAGAACTTCTCTTTGTTTCGCTTCCAAAAATGATAAAATTAAACAGATGATTCAAGGAACTACTGATTAATGAATTTTAGTACAGAAGAGATTGTATAAAATTGGTGGTGGTAATTTAAGATATAAGACTGTCGCCAAAACATCCACTTGCAGTGTAATAGTGCTACTATTACCTAGCAGGCAGTGAAGTTACAATTGATAGAGGATGCAATTTTAAAAATGTATACCACTGTTAAATTGGCTGCATAAGACATTAAACACATAGTTAACAATTGAAGAGATGGTTGAGTTGCAATACAAACTATTTCATTTTATCAGAAGGATAGAGTGGACAAGTACTAATTGAGAAGACCTTAACAAAACAAATTAAACAAGGAGACAGTATGGGCCAAATATTAACAATGATTTAACAGTTTCTGGCAGCATTCTTAGACTTTTAAGCTTAGCATCATTAGACGTCCACAAAATCGTTATATTGAATGATTCACAAATAACGATAATGCTTTAGCATGACTCATTAATTTATTTGAGGGAAGTGTAAACCCTTTTAAGTAACAGAATTGTTCTCATAAAAACTTATTAGAGATAATCATAGCAAAATTTTCATTCCCCGACATGAGATTGTAATTGATTAATACTAAAACTTACTTTCTTTTGCTTTGTCGGGATCGCTAGCATTTGCATCCTTCGGGTTCACATGCATAAATGGACAATGAGGCTTCCTGCAACCAGTTGGTTGATTTTCCCAATAACAGGGTATTTGCTTTCTATTTTTCTGCAATACAGAAAACAAAAATATTGACATCAATAATTCAACAGAGATTATGTTTAAAGTATATTATACTAGATGCATCCTTATTTTACCCTAAGTTCCATATGACGAAATGTACAATGTGGTTTAACGCATTTCCCTTGTTGCCAAAAGGCACACATAGTTTCATTTCCTAGTGCTACCGGCTCATGGCGGAATGCACAATTATCACCCTGTAAACAAAAAGTATAGATGAATTCACGGTGCGGGTAGACCTATAAATATATTTGAATACTTGATCTTTTCAAGCAATTACCTTCATACAGGTAGAATAGTAATAAAAATAGCAGTCATCATTCTTGCGGGATTGTTCCATTATTCTTTCGAGGACCCAACAAAGTTATTCAAACCTGCAAGAGAAGGTTAGTTACAACTGAATGTTACGAAGAACCATATTGGTCATAAATGTCTGCTAGATAAGTTATCGATCTTTCCTTTATTAAACATAAAAACAAACCAATATTCTAACGGAAATATAGGAGGTTATAAGTATCTCGAATGAATATTATTACAAAGTTAGAATTTTACGGATGAAAGCTCGGCAACGAAAATCAGTCAATAAAAGTTTAATTGATTGTTAAACATTGAACACAGATGCATGAAAAAAAATCCACTTCAATAGAAACATTAATTAACTGTGAATTACTTTCGGATTTTTTAAAATTGTATCTCAGATCGATAATAAACGAAACTTACAGAAAAAGCAGTAAAAATTTACCCAAGATGTACTTACGTAGGTCTGCTTTCGAGGAACATCGAAAAGGGAAGTTGATAATCAATATAGAAACTGTTAAAATAGGAAATGAATCTCCTTGGAAACATGAAATGTAAATAATTCTATAAAGTTTGAATGTATTAAAATATTTATAATGTATATCATTAAATGCTGTAGTAATATAATATTTTTGTATTATACAATGCTACTTTGAGCATTAGTGTAACTGAAATGGTTGAAGAGCGTCAAGCACATTTTCGAAGCATGCGAGATTCACGAAGTACAGGAATTTGACAAATTAGACGACTTGAATGAATAGTGGATTTTTGATTACTCCTTAAATTATTATGTCTGAACAACAAACAAAAAAACCATTTGATAAGAGGAAATGGCGAGAGAAAAAGTACAGCAAAAAATACAAAGGTACTTACTATTACTAGAAAATGATTCTTAAATAGAATAAATGCTCGAATCTTAAATTGTTGATTAACTAATTCACAATTTGTTTCAGTCCAACAATTTGAAGAAAAAAGAAAAAAAGCGGTAATTAGGCAGTACATCAAAGAACTGAAGAGAAGTAATGCGGAAAATGCTGCAGCGGGTATACCCACAGTCTGTACACAATCTCGAGAAAATAGGTGAGCTGTATACCACTGACAGTTTTTACGTTTTATAATTATAATTTTTCCTTTCCTTTTGATGGTTATGACGAAAGGACTTAATGAGCTAATTTGTATGTATTGAATATTGGAATTTGCCAAGAAGAATGATTTATGAATACTTAAGTTTCCTTGTATTAATAGTAATAAATAACTTGTTATCTTTATGACCTACACTCGATCGTTTATTATGCAGCAGTAAATAGATATTAAATGAAAAATTATTCAATCATTGGGACAAAGAATTTGAACCATGAAATACAAATGCAGCATGAAATATGAATGAACCTTGAAGTGCTCATCATTAGACACTCATAATTATGTTTGGGCATAATGACCTTAAAACTTGCGAATTTCAACATTTGAGGAATAAAGTATTGCAAGTATCGGAAATTAAAAATTTTCTGCGTGTGATTATAGCTCTGAAACTAGTGTGATTTATTATTATTTTATCCTCTCTGTACTTAGGTATATGTGAGTTTTGTTGTCAGCATTTTTAAAGATCTAGACGTTTTATTTTTTATTACTTGTGATAGTGTTGCATAATTATATAGCTTTAGATTTTTGAAAATACACCTCTTTAGTGTTTCACTTAATAATATTCTTACTTAAACTGTAAAATTACTTTTTATATAAATCAAATAACTTTTATCAATACCTCTATTTCCCGTAACTCTACTCTCTGTATACTATTTTATAATACAGGTGTGTTTTAAATTTCCTATGTAAGTTCTATTTTACATAGTTTATAAATTTAAAAACATGAAAATCTATTAAATGTCTAGGGATTGTGCAAGACATAGTAGTAGATAAGATTTAAAGCTGCCTTGAAAAAATTTTAAGTTTTAATTACTATGGAGTTATAGTAAAGGTTAGTCTTAGAGTTCCCTTTTTGTTTACATTAATAAATCTTTATTATAAAATATTTCTCTTTCTTCCAGTGAAAAAAAGGAAAAACTCAGTGCCTACAAGCTTGCACAAAAGGAATATGAGAGAAAACAGGAAGCCAAAAGAATAAAGAAGGAAGAGTTTGAAAGGCGAAAAGCTGAGAGAGAAGAAGCTTTGAATAATTACAAGAAGAAAAAGATTGAACGTTACAAAAAGCTGTCAAAAAAGACAAAGAAAGGACAGCCTGTGATGAAAGACCGCATTGAATTGTTACTTGAGAAAATACAAAGTGAATGTGGACCTTCAAAGTGATAAATATTGTATACATTTTTTGTTGACTTTTATTGAATAAAATTTTGAATATAAAAGTTTTTGTTTCTGTTAAGATATTGGAGTAATCAATGATAATAGTACATTATGGAAATAACAATCAGTTTATATCCATGTGATACATTTCATTGGTGACAAGTGTTGAATGAATTGATCCTGATTGTAAGCTTGAAACAAGTTATTCATTCTAAATTATAGCTAATGCGTGTTTACTATTTGTACTTCATTTCGTCTTTCATTTCATGGTGGATACTTTCCACCAGATGGAGTCATTGATTCTACAGAGATAGTGAAAATAAGAATGGAGCATACCTAACATGTAATTCAAGAAATTGATTTAATGTTACTTATTTGTTGTATTAATTCCAGGTCTCTTTCTCTAGAGGAAGAATTGTATTTGAAATACATGTAGTGATAATGATTCGTGTCAGGAACTGTGAATTAAGAGTATAGAATATGTAGAAGAATATTTTATGCTAGAAGGATTAATAAAAAATCTATGGAATTCTTAAAAATTACTTCTGCTCGAGGAGTGCATAACTATGTTTAGACTCGTAGTTAAGTAAGTCATATTGCTATCATACAACTTATTCAGTTTGATTTACTTAGAGCCAATAAATATATTTTTGGTATACTTCAAATTATTTGCTATCCAGAAATATTTTTGTGAAGAAGAAACACTATTTTATTCACACAAGAATCATTAATTGATGTTTATATTGTCAAGATGACTTTTGATTGGAAACCATATCATTTCTACTTATTAACACCCAGAAAATATTAATATTATACCCATAAAGAAATTCAATAGCACTAAGAAATTCATTAAAATGGGAAGAATCAAGTAAATATAATGACTATTTCTAGAAACCTTTTTTTATAAAAACTGTTGTAGAGACAAAATTTCTACAAGAAAATTTTAAATAACTTAGGACTGGTCAGAAATATCCCTTGGATTTATGCTAATCCCATCATAGAGTGCATAAAAGTAATATATAAGTAAACATATAATTTAAATGGTGTTATTCTATAAAAGGCAAATTGTAAAATGTTTTCAAAAAATTAGAAATGAAACTTTAAAACTTTCCAAAATTTTTTGGAGGGTACAAGTTAACTACCATGGTAGAGGCCTCTTCTAAATGAATTCTCTTCCTAATTAACTAATCAATTATTCTAAATGATCTAAAATTAAATTTTTGATTGTAGAATACTAACACCAGGAACAGATAAAAAGCTTATTAATGGTTTCTTCCCTAAAAATGACAACTAGTAAGTCTAAAATCTTTTATATTTAACCTTATGGGGCTGATTGTTAAAGATTAATTAAATCTCATTCACTTAATTTATTTAATATACCTGTACCCAGCCAAATGCTTAAGAATATGCTTTTATTTTATTATACCTTTTTCAGAGTTGAAGTTTAAATGTGATAGTCATTAATCAATATGGAAATTTTAGCTCCTTCACAAATTTGCCTCTCAGAAATATCTAGACTAAGGGAGACTAGTTTTTAGCTATCAACTTTAGAGCTAGTTCATGTTAATCTTGTTCAAATTTAATTTTAAAATTATCCAAATCCCTATTCTAGACTTACTTCCTGACTTGTTACCTTTATATCTTTTATTGAGCTATTCTTATTATTTTTATCAAAGAATACACTTATTAATTAAATTGAATTTCTTTGAGAAGTTCTTTTTCAAATCTCATAAAAATATTATCATGAACATGATTGTGATTATTGATTTAAGATCTTCCTAACTATCTTTTCAAATATCAAAGTTATAGAGCTAACAAATATATTTAGAAATTGCTAACTCTAACCTACGTAATCTCAACTTTCCAGTTAAGGATTCATCCTTGATCCAAAATGTGGTAGGAAATAAAAATATTCTACCAAACTTTTTTAGATCTCCTCTCTTAAGTTGTTTGCATAGTTTCTAGATTCGTTAAACCAACTGTAACTTCTTCAGAGAATACAATGTTTGCCAAACATTATCTTGTTACATAGGTATTCAACATACATCTGGTCTCAAATAATGTTACATCAAATTTTGTATCCCTAGCTCCCTGACATTAATATTTCTTAAAAAGGATCTAAGATAGTTGGTATAATGAGTATGAAATATGAATGAATCAATATAACATGATGAGCATGGTATATAACATTGAAGAGTTTGCTATCATCTATTATACTAATACTCTCCTCAAACATTCAAATAATTTGGTATTTAAATTTTTTTGAAATATAATGAAAAGATGAGGAAAAATTACAAATACTTAGTCTAAATTCGATTCTATTTTAATAAAGATGCTTTGTGCATCAAACTTTTTCAATTTTCACATGAGTTGACAAATGCTAAACGACTAAAACATTCATTCTACAGTATTAGTTAGGGTAAAACGTGCTCTTAGTTTTAGTGATGCATCATATGAGCTTAGGATCGAATGGTCTCTGCAACATGTTAAGAAAGTCATCCACTGATACTTCTGTTGCTGATTCATTATTAGCAGCAGTTGATATCATTTCCTGAAAATGAAATTAAAATTAACGATGCCAGATTGAACGATAACGATTGAAAAAAATTCCATTATTACTTGTATATCTTCATCTGACAAATGGTCTCCCAGTAACGCAGCAACTTTTTCCAAGTCATGCTTATCAATTTTTCCCTCCTTAGCATTGTCATACATCTGGAAAGCTTTTACCAAAAATTCTGAGGTCGGTACAGTAGACATAATCTTCTGCATTATTGCAACAAATTCTTCAAAGTTGATCCTGTCTATTATAGAAATTTGTAATTTCTGACTTCTCTTTCATAATTAAAAAAAATGTTTACCTTCGTAATTTTTGCCGATATGTTTTGCAAGTAGAAGTACTTCCTCTTTCTGAGCATCCGAGCCAAAGGTTTTTAGAATGATCTATTTGAAAAATTGCATAAATTGAAATATATTCATCTCAATATTTTGCGATCAGTAGAAGAGTAGTTTCCATTTCATACCCTTAAATATTTTACAGGCATAAGACCACTACCATCATGGTCAAAGATTTCGAAAGCTTTTCGTAAATCTGAAAATTGCTCTTTATTAAATTGAAAAGATGGTTTCCCATTAGACCTTTCCATAATACTGATTACGCTGGTTACGTTGGGATATTATAAAGAGATTTTGTAAGAAAATTTCTGCTTTTCGAATCAGACGTAAACAACAAGTGCTGCTGTTTGTGACCTTTATCGGAACTACATGAACAGTGCGATGGATGCTTTGCCGGATATGTTCAAACGTATAAAAGCGATTCTCTTATCTAATTACACGAATATGAGGAGATAATGAAAAATAGCCAGAATAACTTAAGAAATCATTCGATTGCATCTTGTAATTCAGTGTTTTGATATTCAAATAATTATGAACATGGTGGTACCAAAAAATCTTATAATTTAATATATTGACTTATTATTAAGAATTATTATGTATCTTACTTTTACAAACCTTTATTTTAATTTGTCTCAAATTTTTTATCCCAAAACTCTATGTATTATTTATACTTATTACACCTAATTATACCATTATATCCTTTCTTATGCTCGTAAAATCATTCCATATATGATATTTCTCACCGGACGATTGTCATGGGGTTTATATTTAATGAATACTATGTTACTGGTTTGTCACTATAGCAAATGGGAGCTCTTTAAAATTCGAAGTTAAGAATTTCAAATTAATTTTTCTGAACCTATCCCAGAGAGAATCAGGCTAGCAGAGGACTAAATTACGAACGAATTAATAACGAAATCACTAAACTTATAATAATTATATACTCATATCGTGTCGTTCTTTTGAGCTCTGTGGTCGAAATCACTAAACTTATAATAATTGTGTTCTCGTATCGTGTCGTTCTTTTGAGCTCTGTAGTCAAATATATTACTTATAAAATAATAGATGATCCTAAAATCAAATATCGCCAGGATTTATTGTATTTAAAAAGAAATTCTGCGTATTAAATGAAACAGAATCAGGATAGCTCTTGATTACAGCTTGTAATAGAAAAATTAGAGATAATCATACCCGAAGTCGAAAAATATTAAAATTAATCTTAAATTTTGCATCAAAGACCCTATTTATTTAATTATTGAGAACCTAATGACGATAAAATAAGCGTACTTTGCTGTAAATTATACGATAAAATGTAATTAAGATAAATAGGATGTACATGAATACGTATTATAAACACTTTTTGAGAGGCTTAGTATATCTTCAGAGTCTAAGAATGAATACTCTCAGAAAATCGATTTTATGATAAATATCAGCTTTAAAATTCTTTAAATAATGATAATATATTCATTAGAAGTTGTTACTATATAATAAAAATCCAACGCCCGCTAGCTAACAGATTATTATATAAAACACGAAAATATAGAAGGAGCTCTAACCAAAAACGTTGCATAGGCAGGTGAACTATTTTCTGATATATCTTTGATTACTAGGTGGAGCACTAGATCAGAAGGTGGAAGATCTGGTTTCGAGGTAAGTCGTGATGCTATTATTCACTTCTCTTTTGCCTATGATATCTTGCAGCACGACGTATCGTGAAAAGAAATTCACTTTCTGCTAACACTCGTTCTATTGAACTGTACATCCCAAAGGATGAGCTATGGTTTTATTTTTGTCCTTTCTACAAACAAGACATGTATCTAATTCACTCCCATTGTTCGTTATAGCAATAGCAAACCTATAAGTGGGATTATTAATATGGAATTGAATAAATCTTGAATTATAACCAGTAACGTTTAACTGCATTCATAGTATTTACTTACATTCCCACAATTATTCATCCATTTCGACACCTATATTAAGAGGAATAAGGGGCCAGGAAAAGTTCGCAGCTAACAAGACTTATCAGACAGTCGCTTTATGTGGATGTGTGTTTTAGTTTCTAAGGCGACGGATGCGAATTGTCAATGGGAACTTTTATCCGCAAAGTAATTTTCGGTCACTTTTTCTTTTTTGCGCTGCTTTCTAGAATCGTCTACTGGACTCCCGAACTTCTCACTTTCTCCAAATACATCAAAGGACGTTGTTATTCCCCGTTTGGGAAAACAAACTGCACCTTAAGAACCGATGGAGTGACTCACGCAATGAAAACAATTCGCTCCCGTTTCACGCATAACTCTAAAATGAAATATTATGGCTCAGACGAGCAAAAAAGTGCAGTTACGAAAGCAAAAGCTATGTTCTATGAGTTAGTTAAGATTAAGATAAGTTTTATGAAGGACCAGAGTGAAATAAATGTACTAAAACTCTTAAAACTATAAATATTACCTAGAGAACCTAAACGCAACTATGGTAGGTACGAAACTGTAGTTTGCATAGATTCGAACGTTGCTTATTTGTGCATATAAAACAATGGCATTTAGAACTCAATTTTTCTGTATTCATATTATTGGCATATTAAAACCTCGGATAGTCACAATAGTAGAGTCATAAGATATAGTTGCAAGCACATGGTGGACCCAAAAATGTGAAAGGATTTGGTGAAAGCGGCTCCGGGTTAGATTCCCGGTGGAAACTCAACTGAAAATGACCTTGGCGAAAGACTTGAAGTAGTGCTGTATATTATCATTAAAGTATTTACATACAAGCTAAAGTATATTCTCATTTTAAAAATTCACAAAATATCTAAACTAATGTATTACTACGCCTCATAAATAACAGTAAATTAGTCTGAGTTTTTTATATACTAGAAAGAAAAGATATAATAGCAGCCTTAAGATAAAATTGAGGAGACAAGGGATAACTAAACTATACATTTGAAGACTTCTTTATTGTCCTTACCTAGTATCCATACACGATTGCAAGAGAACATACTCTTTCCCGTACCCACTTCGCTTAATGAAGGGAAAGACATGTTAAGAAACACCCATACAACCCGAATGCCCTACTTGTGTCGGTTTCCTCCAAAACCCAACCCAATATTGCTTTAATTTGGATACGCGAATTTGAAAAAATGATTAGTTACTGCAAAGAGGAGCAAATGTTATTGTATGAATGCATGAGCAAATTTTGAAAAAATAAATATTGATGATATTAACATCAGTTGGAAAAATTAAGCCATAAATCATACATGTAATTTATATATAACTATAATAGAAATAGTTCCACGATAAAATGATAAAAATATGTAAGGTAGAGGATTTTAATTTTCATTATTTTCTATCCATCCTTTAATGAGTTCATAAATTTATTCATTAAGCAGAAATAATATAAAAATGATAATAAAAAACAAGTGACCCTTTCACTTTGTAAAAATGTAAATAGAATCAAAATGAATGATTCGATTGCATCAAATTAAATAGTGTAATCATGAAAAAAATTAAACATTATTAAACATTAATTAAATTAAATTACTTATGATGTTTAAAGATACATTTCAGTAAAACAACTGCTAAATTTTCACCATTCGTAGTGCGGATAGAATAACTGTAGTGGAATTTTATGCTTCAAACGCAGATACTACGAGAAAATTTTTAAAAGCCTAGAGCAGTGTATGCTGGACCTTCTTTCATACAGATGCCATTATAAATGCTTATATACTCCAGTATACACAGAGAAACCTTGAAGATCTCTACTGAACAATTGTTTGTGATTAATTACTGTCCGTTTTGTCTTAACTCTGACATTCGCCTTTAAAAAAGAGAAAACTAAGCTATTTATTTTTTTGAACCATGCATATACGTTATGAGTCAAGTTTTAAAGTTAACAATTTAAATATAGCTTTATAATTTTAAACGTTCGCAAAAATAGAGTGACAGAACTATAACTAAGATCTCCCAATTGCCGGTTGATTGTTTTCTTATCGGGTTTTTCCGAAATAATTAACCGAAAAAAAATCCCTAAATAATTTCGCAGATATTTCAAAATTTCGTAACAAGTGAATTCTACCGATAAAGCACATTTGAAATTACAGTAGCGTGAGAGCTAAAAAATACGATTCTTTTTCAATCGTCTTACGGGTTACCACATACAAGGATACATTAATCTTCGAACCTTCAAGAGCATACTTACGAACACCATTTGCGAGCATTCCATTCACGGACAAAGTACGAAAATTTTACATGAAATCTCTCTTCGTCTCTTCCAATTACCTCACCATCGTGCAATTTCACTTAGAGCATCGTATATCCGCTGCGATAATCATAATGATATGGGGAGAACGAGTATTTTCGTCACCATTGTTTCATATCCCACCTGACTCTGAGAGAAAAGGTACACCAGTTTCATAATCTCGACGAACAAGCACGAGGTATTCGAATTAGATGAAGGAAGTTTTGAGAAATCAAGGTCCATCGCGTTACATCTCGTTTATAGGCCATTAGAGAGGATCGCACGCTCCCTGAATTGTGGGACGTTTATTTCGGCTCTTACCTAACCATCGCGACTTCGTGCAACCCCAACAACAACACCTCCGGCGATCCCCCACTTCTTTCACAATGTAGCGGGTGGGGAAATCTTTTCTTGGGCCGGAACAAGGGGGCAGCAGAGGGGATGAGAGAAAGGGGTAGAAGTGGGGGAAGGTTACGGGAGGATCGTGGGATGGGAAGGACATTGGTCGGAGAGCTTAGAAAAGCGAGAGAGTGGATGGAGTAGGGGCTCATTCTTCTCCACAACGACTAAACTCTCCAATCATCCTCACTCTCGATCTCGCAGTACCACGCCGACGTCGAAGGAGAGCGGACTAGAGAGAAATTTGAGTGACGGTGAAATTTTGATGCACTGCGAGCAAAGCGGAGAAGTGGAGTACCGCAAGGCATAGTTCGAGGACCGCTTCTCTTTGGAAAAGTTTCCGGGTGCGTAGCCGTCGGCGTGGTTTGTATTTTCAGTGTGGATGCTGTGCGGGATATTTGGGTTATTTTTCTTGTGCATTTTTTAGTGTGATCGTTGAAGTCTCCGAATTCGAACGGAATTGGGGATAGTCGAATTGCTTTTTCGTGGTTAAAGATGACTAGTGCTTTCTCACTGGATTCTCCTCCGAGTCTGTTCTGGTGTTAATAGAGCCATCGTGATTCGCGTGAAATTTCTTCGTTCATTTGCAACTCATTTTTGGTGTTTGTGTGTCGATGTGATTTTGTGTACAACTGATGTATGATTTGACTGGCGGAAATTTTTTTCTCATTCAAAACAGAAGAACGGTAGAGCATTTTTCACGCTTATCAAAATAGTGTGGAAGAGAATAGCATTTCTTCGGACAATATTATCAGCCATAAAAGTTGAGGTTATTTATGACAGTTTTGGATGATTTGAAGCGTAAAAAACAAACATATACATAGGACGAATGATTAAGCAGGGTTCATGAATTTATTATGATAATCAATCAAAAATATCATATTTATTGTCCATAATACAGATTCCTCAATTCTAAAAGTAATTAACTTTTATTAGTATCAAACTCTTCAGATCGATAAAGAGCCCTTTTTAAATTCCTATTATCAGCAAGAGATTTAAAGAAAATTGCGAGATAACTTTCGAAGAAAATTTCCATAGACCAAAGGATATCTCATCTCTTTAAGACGTGGGAACAATCATTATTTTAAAATTGAGAAATTTTTCATCGTTCGACAAAAACCCCTAGCGAACTGCTCTCTACGTAATGCGCTTTAGAGTATAGAAAACTTATCAAGATGCTCCTCAAAAATGAGATAGAATTGAATTTTATGATTCAATGAGATGAAAGAATTTAGTGATATATCTTCAGGGGACCAAATATATTCGTACAAATATTTGGAATATTCCCTTCAGTTAAAGAAATTACCACATTGAGGATTAAATATATAATTTTGGAGGGATAAATACTGTAGAGAAATGATATATGAGATTTTTTAAATGAGTTAATTTACGATTCAAGTTTAAAAAAATTTAATCAAAATATTCATTGATCAAACAAAATCATGAACTTCACTACAAGTGCTAAATTAAAAAAACTTGCGAGAAACTAAGACATTTGGTCTGTGCACACGAATTTATCATTACAGCTCTACATAATTATAGAAATATAGATAAAAAATCTCTAAATGTACCTCTTAACCAAAAAAAAAATTATTTCAATCCAAACACTTTTTAAAATTGATTTTAAACCAAAGAAAAATACGACTAAATATCGAACAAGTTTTATAGAATTTATAGCACAAATGTAACTGCAATCTATACTATTTTTGTTTTCATATTTCTCGTATTGAATTTCTTAGATATTTATAAATTATGTAATCTAATTCTCATAATATAATAATTGCTTAAGTAAGTACTATATCTTTTGAAATTTGTTCAAGTGTCATGGAATCAGAATGTGTAAATACAATTGGTATTTATGATAAAAAATACTTAAACTACATAGTACAGTGAGGAGCCTCAAGGATTTCCTACCATCGTTTCTTTCCCATATTCCGACCTTGGAAATCCCTGTTATTCTCACAGTCATCTCCGAAATTTTACGCTGATGCACGCTGGAAAAATAAACTGATTGCGACGGTACAGTTAAGAAGATGATATTGGCCTTTAGCGAACGTTTCCCAGACAATTTCCTCTGCGAGCAGTTGTCGACTCATCAGCAGACCTTGGTTTATACTATTTCACTGAATGATTGTGTCAAATTTACATTCGGAGGTTCGTCCTTAAGAACTTTGGGAGTGGTGGATTCTTAATTTAACCTCTCTTTCTGACATGACGCCTTCCTTTTTCGGGAAAGTAAGGTTAGAGAGGATCAAGGGAACATCTTACCTTGATAAATTAACCTTTTGCATCTTCGAAAATTTTTGCTTGAAAAGGTAGTCAATAACATATGGCAGTTATTAACTGTGTAGGAATTTTAATTTCTAAATAAGGAATACGTTTTGGATTTACTTGCTTAACATTTACTAAAAATTTAGTTTCATCTTGTGAAATTTTAACAAAAAATATAGCAGTACTATTCTACACATTCTCTCAAAGATACACATATGGGATATGTTTGAGATTCTAAAATCGAGAAATGAATTCAGCACTGTCAATATCAAAAATCGTTTAGGCCAATCAGTTACTATAATCGCATAGTATCAGCAATTTATGGAAAATATTTAACACGTACCAATATTAATAGTTATATCGGATATAATAATAACGGATACTTCCTAATTAAAATATCATCCATACGTGTACCTCATCAAAATACCTGATTTACTTTGGTTGCGACTATTCAGAAGATGTTTCTGCTGAATTTATTACTTAAATTTCAGATTTAAAATCGGGTTTGTCATTATTAATTTCTTTGGATTGTTATTAAGCTTATTCCAATTGAAAACTTTAATATTTCAACGAAATTTTCAAAATGTATTACAATACCTACTCATTGAATCTTCTGACAACTAACAAAGTACTTTTCAGTAATATGTACCTTCCAATCAAATATTTTATAAGTGTAAAACTCATTATTTTACTCTCTCATATCTTCTGCAGGATAACAATATTGCAAATACATCTCATCGATGATCACGGGCGTGTGGATAAGAGTTCGGTCGAGCGTCCCCGTAGCGGGTCGCCGATTCCGTTCAGTGGTCGCCGTTCAACACGATGTGGATGGGATCGCGGAGAGCACCGAGTTTACCGCAGCGAGGCCCTACTCCGAGGTCCCGGGCCCTAAGCCGATTCCTATCCTAGGAAACTCTTGGAGATTCATTCCCTTCATAGGTGAGTTGAATAGAAGTAACAACGATGCACTCTTTTAATACTTATGACTCATTCTCTAACTAGAGACCCTATTCCATTCCAATTATATTTCGCGTTCCATTGCATAATATACGGATGTACATTATAAGGGTTCTTTTTTAAAAATTGTTTATTTTAACCCGATATCTAAATCGTCTGTTCAGAACACATTGCGTCCTTTGAAATAGTTTCTACTCTCTCGATTGATCACGCTATCTTCTATCTATCAAAAGGGACTTTGATAATTAAATATTCATTGGTTTCTTCGTAAATTAAGAGTAAATTCTTGATTAATAATATATAAATGATTGTGGTGTAATTTATTTAAATGGCGGCCAATACAATACCATATTTAAGAAGATTTATTCAAATTATCATGAATCCATATTCAACTAATAAACTAACACTTAAAGAGAACGTATATATGAACGTTAAATAAGTAAATATTTAATTCACCGAAAAAACTTGCAAAACAAACAAATCAAAAAATATTTTTAAAGTTACGAATTAACTAGCAATAAAATTATTTTTCAATATCAATTACATACTTTATAGACTCTAACCAGGATCTTCCAATTGCCGTCCGATAGGTCTAATTTTTTTTATTTAAGAATATATTATCTAGTCCGTCAACAATTTGTAGGATAAGAAGGAAATTAAATTTACTAATAGATCGTGACAACATTTTCCACAGGATCATACCGCATAAGTGAAGTGGACAAGATATCCAAATCCCTGTACGAAAACTACGGCAAGATAGCCAAGATAGAGGGCCTAATGGGTCGTCCTGACCTGGTCTTCGTGTTCGATCCTCGTGAGATAGAGAAGGTGATACGGGGTGAAGAGGAGATGCCTCATAGACCGGCGATGCCGTCGCTTCATTACTACAAACACGTGCTCCGAAAGGACTTCTTCGTCGGAGACAAGGCTGGCCTCATATCAGTGTGAGTTCATTTTCTACCTTATGAACGTTTTACTCATCACGTGAAGCGCCCGATTAAGTTTCCAGCTCACGGATGTTAGACTACAATGATCAAAAACTAACGAGAGAGAATTACGTATCCACTATAATATCCCTAGCATTTGATCTGGAGTGACATATTTCACTTATCAAATGGAACCCTTAAAGCTTATGTTATTTCTACAATACCATAATGCTCCCTTCGAATTGTTTCCAATATACCTGAATATATACCTGAAGAAACCTTCCAGAATATTCTACTATAATATCGAAATATAAGTTTTGGATGAATTTTAGCGTAACAATTATAGGTATTGCAATCGATTCAAAGTCACACTCATTCGTGAATTGCATTCACCAACTGTTTACACCAAAGAAAGGTATTTGCATTTTCTTGTTAGTGAATATTACTAGATGAGCTTTAACCGGAGAGCATATAGGCTATATAGTATAAAATAATAAAATTGATCAAAAACTGTTTAATGAATTCAGACAGATAATTTGGGTGTAATTAAAATAAGGAATTTCTACCAAATCGATTTTTAGAGCTGCTGATTATAAACAGGAAGTCACCATTTGTATTTCAATAAGAGATTTATTTAATCTAGTACAAGGGCTTTTGTTGCGTGTGGATTCCATGATGTGAGGCATCTGTGAGGGTTGGGTTAACAAGGTAGTCGAAGGTAAAAGTGATGCATCAAAACATTTGTTTGTCAACATTAACGCGTAATAAGGTTGGATAATGTCTTGCATCGAAATTCATCCGCTGATTTCGTTGAATCGATAGCTCCAGATCAATAGAGCTTCACCGTTCTATATTCCTACCTCGCTGTCATGACTACGCAGCCTAACAATCGATGTGAAAATGCCTTGCCCTGATTGTTTTATTAGACGCACATCCTTGACATTCTTCGCTCCTTAAAATAATATCTCACATAGACGATGACGAGTCGTCTTTATCTTGGAATTCATAGCAGAACTCTTCAACAGATGTTGACCCACGCGTATCCTCGACAGAGATTACAATCCAAACCGAATCGGAAATTCTAGAAAGGTTCCGCAGGTACGTAGGTTGGAAAAACTCATCCTCATGAAGTGATACGCATAATTTTGTTGATGATCACTCTATTATTCAATCGTCATATATGCTTAGTTGTAAAAAATTGTAACATTAAATTTTACCATAAAATCATCTGCAAATTTAACCTGACAGACATCCGAACAGAAAACCACTGGCATAACTAGAAAATATACGACTCAGGACTCCGGACCGAGCAGATATCATTCTTACCATGCTTAAAATTTAATATTTGCACATTGGTACATTAATCGTTATGTTTGTATAAGTTCCGCATCATTACCGTCTCCAACCACCAATTCACCAGTACGTGTTGCTACCGTCACGCAGTCCGCAACAGAGCAGTTCGAGCGTTGAAATCACTCGCAACAGAGTTAACTGAATACGGAATGCAAATGAGGCGAACCAAATAATAAGCCACAGATAACGATGTTACGTGATTCGGCCGTTCCCATGGCACGCTTGTCAGATTTGGGAACGATGGACGACTCCGTGATCACCTGAGCTAATTTCAACGAGTTCGTGAGAAAGTATAGAAAGAGAGAGTTTTCCGAAATTCTACCCCAAAGCCTTTCGCTGTTTTGGAGCTTCCAATCAACGCTTTTCCGAGAATGACGACACCGACATGAAGAGCGTTACGTTGTTCGAGGACGTTCCCGCCTTAGTTGGTAAATACGACAGCATTCCGAGGCGCGTAATTTGTAAGCAAACAGACGGAAGACCCCGCAGTTGACACAGTTTATCGTCTCGCGGAATTGAAAGGATGGAATATTCCTACATTTAAAGGTATTGAAGGGAAAAAAGATCCATTTGCAATTTAGGGTAACTAGGAATGAGTGAAGCTCGAAAACGAAATAAATTTTCATATTACGTTTCATACAAAATTCGAGAATGTAAAATAAAAATACGTTATAATCACGTAACGAATATTTACGCATTAAATAGTTTCAATCAAACCAACGTAAAAATAAACTCATAGATGCAAGTTTTTATTTCCTCTCCGTAGAGTAGTAATAGAGCGATTTAGAATTTAAAATCTAAAGTTCTCACACCTAAGAGATTATTATGAAATCTAAAATAGAATTGACTACATTACATTTTGATCACTCTTTGGATTCCTCTTAATTTAATATCAAAATACTCTAGAGTTAAGTGATGGCATACCATGGCAACTCATAAAATATAGTTTTTATTTCGCGCCCTGAATACAGGATTATATTTCAAAAATTCAGGTCTCATCCGAAGCAATATTTTTTCCTTACGAAATACAACTATGTTTCAGTTTTGTATTCCATAAAATACAACGTAGTTATGTAATCGATGGCGAATGTATGTGATCATTTGTTTTGACCTGAATCCTTTTGGGAACACGACAAGAGAGGATGAGTGTTAGAGGTGTCTGGTCGTTTCTTAGATCCTAATCTTGCTTGAGGGGCACCTGTGTGAGTGACGTTGGTCATGTTAACGATTGGAAACTGCGATCAATGAGTTTGGAGAAGGGATAAAGTACCTATCATCCGTAGGCATTTCTTCATCACCTGGTATTATCAAATCCATTTAAATTTCGCAATAATTTTGCCAAATCAACTCGATCGTATTTTAAATGTATCGCTATCCTCTGGGAGGGGAGACCTATCAAGGGTATTGAACAGAACTGAAGACTCGAGTACCGCTCTTTCAGAACACTTCAACCACCTTTTAGTTTTGGAAGATGATTTACCTAATAAAAATGCAATATTGTTATTATTCATTCTTCACTTTTATCAAGTATAATTATTTTTATTCAGTTGTACGTTCCTGTATATTCTACGCCAAACGAAGATCATGAAATCTTAAACAACTATATTCAATCACACCTCATACTCAAACTCAGTAAAAGTCCGTTACAGCACTTTATAGCTATTATTTATTTTCAATTGAATTGAATTGAGCCTTTTGCAAACACAAAGAATAAGTCTTAAATTAAATGCAATTCATTCTCATAATGCCTCGGGACTTTCTTTAAGTGCATCAGGAAATGCACACTTGACATTGAGTGCAACGATGAATGGAAGGAAGCCAATTACCTGCAAGCGAGATTTAGGAGTGGTTTTTGTTCCCATTCATCGATCTTTTTACGAAGTTGCAGATCTATAAACAAGTTTCGTGATGGTTCGAGGTCGCCCTGTTCATTCTTCCTTTTGAGTTTCCGAGCGAAAGTGTTTATTTCGAACTCTTGGCGCAGGTCAGTGATAGTCTAATCACCATTCCGTGTTCCTCAGGAAGCAGGTTCCGCCACGAACGGGTTTTGCGTCATACACGCTCTGTTTTCACGACGAGTCGATCTTTACTATGTGTCCAGATGATTTACAATACTAACTGCGCGTGAGTCTTAAGCATCACGCATGGATGTGAACTAGTTGAGAGCAGTTTGTAATGATATGGTAATTTTTTTACCAGCTCAAACTGCTCGCGTGGAAATTAGCGGACATTCTTAGGACATTCTAGATGACATCTAGTGAGGCGTGAATGGGATAGTTAAACATTCTACGACCTGGAATTTACGTTTTTAGTGTAATAGATCTTAATGCAAATAAAAGTAAAGGAAAGTAAACTCGACATACGTAATTCGCAAATTTTTCAATTAGTAATAGGAATGAAGTATTTCGTTTAGTATATCGTAATTTCATCATCTATATCTATATAAGAACCATGTTAACAGCTATTCGGTGTTTGGCAGGAGGTGCTTCACAATCTGAATGTACTTGCCGAATCTATCGTTTTATCGACTTATGCATACCGCTTGACAAGAAATATGTTTAAAGACGAAAGTATATGTCACAATATGTAAGTATAAGGGTAATACGTTTTTGTTGTGAGATTAGCTCTAGAGAGAGAGTAACTTTACGTCCAGGATATCAGTGCAGGTGTAGCATAAATGTAATTTACTTCGTAAAGATTTCAAAAATGTTAATGTTTATATAGTATCATGAAATCCCAATATCTGTAAAAACAACTTATAAACTGTATACTTCATTGCCCAAAACCTACCATTTAAGCTTTTTTCTATTTTCCGAAATTCGGCTGTGGTATTAAACTGAGACCAAGAAAGTATTTTGTAAATTATTGTTCAAAGAGAATACTTTGGAATATTTTATATCCTAAGTAGGTTTATAAGATAATATTTTCTTATTTACATTCATTTTTGATATTTATTGATTCATTATTGTTATTTTTGTTTCTTCGCATATCACAAATAGTAATTGTCTATTTCTAAATTGTTTTAAAGAGCCATAAATGGTGGTCAAGGATAGCAGATCTCATTTTTAATCCTAATTACTGCATATGTTTTATTCTGGATATATCTTCTAATATTATTTACTAGAATAATTTCCGGATATTTTAATAATGTTTCCTGAGTATACATCTAATCATCTAATTACTTTTCGTTTACCCAAAATATGTCGCAATCAATGATAATAAATCGGCTTACATTTTCTCCTTAAAACCATCTGTTGCGAAGTACGCTACTTCCGTAATTTCATATCAAAGAATTCCTCCTTACGAGGTCCCATTACGAAGAGAAAGGCGACCGCAATCTCACTACAGATCATAAACTAGTTTCTCGCAAGAGTTGCTGCTTCATCAGACCTCACAGAATAATCTTTCGCCAAATTTTTCGCAAGGTATTGCGTAATTGAATAATTTTTGGCTGAACGAAAGATACATGTGTCGCCAGACATAGAATTAGCTCACTTTTGGCTGCTATTTCATGACCTTAACGTCATTGGGCAGTGTTCCAAAGGAATTGCGCGATAAGGAAGAAAAAAATTCGTCTGTAATTGATTGCCTTATTTTTCAAAAGTCCCGACAGAATTCGGAGAGTCATGGAGCCCAAATTCAAGCAAAAACATTCTTTAATTCATAGCTCTTCTTTAAAGGATTAAATATAACGACGAGAAACCTCAATAAAATTCGTTTGACAAGCTACTCTGGAATAATTTCTATCATTTCCCAAGACCTATAATCTTTGCTGATTTTCACGAGCACGGATCGTAAATTTAGATTACGCAATATGGCCAACAACCCTTTACCTTATTGATCATCATCCTCGTTTCCCTTTCGTCTGATATTCTAATGTAGAGCCAACCTTTTGGATAAGGCCATGGGGGATCACGATTGCCTTATTTCATAATATCTCAAAAATCGTTCTCGTATTTACCTTCATTCAATCATAGGCTCGTTATGTTTACGCACGAACACTGTAATTTGAAATCGCTTAAATAAAAAATTACTTCATAAAGCCATGAGATACAGTTCCTATATGAAGATATCTAGGTTCCTGAATACGTTATACTTTACTAAATCGATCAAATAGTCTATGCTAAGATATCGAATATTCTATAATTAAGTAAATTATAGCTAACTACATTGGACATTTATTATATTAATTATATAATATAAATTATAAGTATCGAATATATTGGCTATGCTCAATAAGTGAATTTTATTTTTAAAATACTGACGCTTACAGTGTAACATATTCTCTTTCCACTAAGAAAGAAGGAAAGCACGATTTGTTTTGAAGTTGCTGTTCAATTTTAATCTTCTTTGACGTTTCATAAAGTAATGCCTCGGGAAAATTGCTTTATCAAAAAGATTCTGCTGTCTCATGTTCATGCGAACCCAAGAGGAGTGGATGTATGTGCGATGTATACGCACGATGTGAAAGAAAAAATCTTTCTTTGGTCACGACTAATTGAAGCGAAGGGGTTTGAGATGTCCCGGGAGGACGGGATTTTCATTTTGCAATGCGAAAAAAAAGATATCGGAAAAGAGCACATGGTGTTGCGAAATACAGCTGTTTTCTTTAATACAAAAGTGTTGTGAGTGGAGTCCTCTTTTGGAATGGAGAATATTGTTTCAATGGTGCTCATATTATTCATTCTTGAGTGCGAGAAAGGATTCGAATGGATAATTGCCTTTTCATTTTAAGAGAAAAATCACTCTACGTTAAACATAATGCGCAAAGCCTTGGGAGAGAGAGTTGTATTTCTCCAATACAATTAGTAGTAATTCTAAATTATTTATCCATTAAAAATTTCTACTGATTGTATGATAAAGCGAAAGAGCCAACGAGAGAGTATTGATCCATTGTGCTTTGAAGTAGAATTCAAATTCAAAGCTCGCATTGAAAATAATAAAATATATGCCAAATATAAATCGGAGCATAAGATGTTCCATAAAACTAATTAATATGGAAGAATTAGGAGCATACAATAGAGAGAATAAAATTTATTTATATGCTTTTACAGTCTCTACGATCCACCTAATCTTCTACGAATATAATGTTTTAGATCTCTCGCTCTTCATTCCCAATTGCAATGCTCAAGCTCTATAAAATACTGTATTTTTAAATCTAGTTTTAAAATTAATTCAAAATCTAAATTAACGAAAGAGGAATGTAATTTTTTCGTAACGAGATAATTTCACATTCCATCTAAATATTAAACCGCTTTCTCCGGTAATACCTTCAATTTAAAATTAATCCAAAAGAAAGCTTTCTGATTCTTTTGAAACGAGTAGCAATGAATCAACGCCGATGGCTATTCAATTTTTGAATTCGCAGAAATGGGAGAGAGATCTTTTCTACGAAGAATTAGGACTTCTCAGACTATTTCGTAGCGTCCGCTAACTTCTAAATGGAACTGCCATTGATACGTAAGAGAACAATAGACAACTTCTTCTACTCTGCAGCGAGCAAACAAACTTACTCTATTCAAAATACATGACACCTTATGCACTCCATCTTTCTTTTAAGCTCTCCACAAATATTGCAACGACTTGTGTAACTACACGGACACCCAACACTCGCTTCATGAGAGAGTACAGAAATCACGCTTCACATTTTATGTCAGACGTGTTCTTATGTGATAAGATAAATGAGATTTTAAAACAGATATGCAGAGGGTTCATTTTTAATTAGGCAATGCGAGTTTTTAAGAGATGCGTTCCATTGTTAGAGTGAATGGAATTCGCGAACGAGGAAAAGAAATTGAGTTACTATGCAACCGCAAAGATATGACGCATTCCACCTTCCAAATGACCACGATGATGAATTGATTTTTTCGGAGAGGTTCATCCTAATAAAACTTTCCTCGTCATTTTGACAATGAGTTATTCAGATTGCTCAATAATTTTGGCAAATTACAATACGCGAGTGAAGGTCCATTCTCAGATTTCCGTACCGATAGTCACAACTCTTATTATAATAATGATAAATTAACTCTGATTTGTCAGTTAGATGCATGATAGATTATGATGGAATAACTCTGAATGAACGATGGAAAGATACATGGCTCTGTCACACAAATGATTCGATGTAGAGATATGATGATTATAAACACATTCAGGATCAAATATTTCCATCGAAGTACTCGAAAATGCATGAATATTATTAGAAAGATCTGGTTCAGTGGATCTGGATGTGTTAATTATTACTACTTGACGTTGGTGAAATTTTGAGAAGTATTTATTGAAAAGACACAGAAGAATACCTGATCTCGATCTAAGGATAATTAGCAAAGAAGCGAACACCGAGAAAAGATATAATATCCTCCGTTTTCCTCCGGTATAAAATACACTATAATATAATTAATAATAAATTTCCGTTTCGAACTTCACGTAGTAAATTAATAAAATATACAATTCAATGCTCATACAGTACGAAGTTTCGCAATTCCAGGGTTCGGTCAACTTATTGTAGACTTATTCTTGATAGAGAAACTGTAATTCCACAATTAAAGGCATTGGAATTTTAATTAGCCATTCTATTCCTAAAAGAATTATTAGAGGTGGCTGAATATTTATCTTTTTAGAAACCACCAACGACAGCTCTGAAGTACATTAAAAAAATAGTATATTGCTGGTATCTTTCACGAGAATATGAAGAGATAAGAAAGAGAGACTGAAGAAATATTATCGGAACAGCAAATAGATAAGAACTCCCCATATGAATGATTCGCACATTCCTATGTAAGAGGTGTGAAGCGATAACTTAGAGCATGCACTATTCAGTAGGTGTAGAAGAACACTTTCAGCTGATTAGGTAATCAAGTTAAGTCTAATTAGATACTTCCAGACGAGAATCTCGGCATCTCATTCACCATTTCTAGACGTTCTTTTGTATTCATTATTGAGAAGGCATTCGTATTAATCCTTCAGCGTTGATTTATAAGCACCCTGATCAAGGTCGAGTTCATTTGCATTTAATCTTCCCACTGCTCATTTCCAATGCATCGATAATTCAGGATTTCTCAAGGGAATAACTCGTGAGCGAATAGTTTTTCCTTCCTTGAGACTTCTTCTACTGTAAACGTACTTAGCTCGGGGAATATGTTATTAGCACTGGAGGTTCTGTCTCATACTAATTTCCCTTGGATACAAACACGCGATACTTGTTTCATTTCCTGTTTTTCTCCCTTTTTCATATGATAAAGAGATAAATTTGTGTTGGGCATTTGATATTCACACAATCTCTTGCTTTGTGCATTTCTCTCTGATATCGTAATATTGCAAGTGTTAGAAATGGATAATTTAATTTACATATAAAGTAAAATACATATGGTCATACAACTTCAATTTAAACGAGATGAGGGTGGCAGTGCATATAATATCTTTCTAAGATAAATCGTAACGTTAAAGATTTGTAACACCTAAGTATTAACCGCAGTAGATTATTTATAGGCATATAAAAATCTTCAAAAATATTATTCGATTATTTTTAATCGAAAGAATTAGAAAGGTGTTCCATGTGTCATGATATCAAAGGAATATTAAGGTATATCGAATGATTGAAAAATATAAATATCCGATTTGACATTTACAAGTATCAACGTTGTGTACCTAAAGTGATTATCCTAATTAAAGAACATATTTTAAGTATGTAAGGAACTAGATGGATTTAAACGCTTTCATCAACTTGTCACACTTCAAAATCCTTACTTTTTATATTTTATTATATTAAATATTGCGTAAACTCTAATGGTTTAGGGATTTTTAAAAAGGAATCTATCTTCAGAACTTGAATCTGCTTTGAAATACCTTCCCCTGAATAACGCAGAGTCGTTCCAACCAATTATTTCTTATACTTCTTGGTTCTTATACCAACAGAATAAACCTAAAAACAATTTATCGAGGATGTCAAACACCTATTTCCTTTACAATTTAAAATATATAGGGATGAGGTCCTTATATCGTTCCTAGGTCATTAAATGTCTGAAGGGAAAAATGAATTAATAAACAGTAGGGACTTTTCAATTAATTATAACTATAATTAAACTCTCCAATTACTGAATTGACCCATTCTGACCTAATGAAACTCGTTTTCTTCGAGATTAATAAGCAGTTCTCACTCTCCAATCATCTGCGATGCTAAACTAAAGGTCTAGAAAAGTTCGGTTCAGCTTGTTAACCACTATTGCACCCTTCTATTTTGGACCGACAATCCTATCTGAGGCTTTATTATTTTAGCTAATTTCGAACTTTCCATTGACCTAGACATCGTTACTTCATCGCGATCGTTTTCGGCATGATTGAATTCCAGTCTGGTACGTAGGACCGAATTTTCCATTGTCTGTCACTGTTACGTAACAACCGTGAAAATCTGAAAGGGGAATAATTAAGCTCCCCTTTCACTTTTTATGACAATAAATGCGTAAAAAAATAATAGAGTCCACGTGGAAAGTTAAATGGTGGACTTGTCCCACTCCTTTGCGAGATTAAATTTGACCTTTTGATATTAAACGGATAATAAGACGAATTTATACGTCATTTCTATACGAATAACCTGTTAATTTTTTCGTACCATAATTTCTTGTCTCAATTAATATGTGAAACTGCTATTTAAACCTTTTTTAGAACATAAGTCACTATTTCCTGAAACTCGATATATTTTCAAGATTAAATTACTGCAATAAATTTATCAATACATTTATCGAGGATATTTCTTTTGCAACTGAGATAAAGATTAATTTTTCCATTGGAAAATAATAATCAAGAAAATACATTATAGGTTTCGTTTAAATTTTAAGACTATTAATGTGTTATCGTATTCTAATACCCCTTAATTTGCTACTGATATCATCGTTTTTAAATAAAGCTAATATAATAAGCTAATTTAATAAAGTTGATATCTCGAATATATTTCGATATCAATAGTTAAAACAAAAATCCAAAGAGGATCCATATCCATACAGATACCCAAAAGGGAATGGAAAATCAAGTAAAAGAATATCAGGCTGATGATCAAATACATTAAATTGTTAGTTAAAATATGTGAATCACAATAAATACTTATAATAAACTCCAAGATGACACACAATGACTTATGAAAATTAACGAATAGTCGGTAATGGAGGTATTACACGAATTATAATATCTTCATCAAGCAGCAACTAAATATACTGTGGAAAACACCCCTTTCTAAACTTATAGCACAATTTAATCTGTCCACTCACCATTCTCAGGGTTACAAAATAATGATATTTACAGATACAGATCTTCCAAGGGATAGCAGTGATTGTACAAGAGAAGGAAGCAAGGTGTGTGGGGCCATTATGGTTCTGAAAGTCAACAGTAGCTTCTTAGCAGCAGTAGCTCAGTAGCAATGACCGATAAATTAAACTTCCAAATGAGCGAAGATTAAAAAGAAATTAGAATTGTATCTCGCGTTAGGTTACACCATAAATATAAGCAACCACTTGAGGAAACAATGATTTCTCACTTTCAAATATCGTGCAATCTTCGAATGAAAGTACTGTCGTGTCCCTGAACGTCGATCATAATTTTTTACTTCACCGTGAACGACTTTAATCCCCTCCAGGCGTTGAAATCTCTTTCGTTAACCAGAGATACCCTTGGGGCCTGTGCATGAGGCACAACGGGGCGTTCAATTGTTTCCAGGTGTCGTAACGCGTGGGGATCCATGGTCACGTTGATGCATAGCGAATTAAACTCTCACGAACTTATTTCGAGAGTGTGTCACGTATGAATGAATGAAACCGAAAAATTGCACCTACCGCCCATTCTAGAAATGATATTGTGTAAGAGGTAAAAATAGTAACTGTGTTTCTAGTAATCCATCGTTCGCAAAGAAAAAACAAAGGATCTTACATCACTTCCCGAAAACACGATTTATAATGGTGCTTCCCAAGCGTTAACCTTTATCGATTAACTCTATCATTTTATTCCGTATCCACCCTACATATGACGTATCGAGATTCTATGACCTATGTTTATGGAAACATCTTCAATTCAATTTCTACTTACCGTAATGTATTGGAACATACATTTCAAATAGGCAACTTATGGAGATTTTCAGAATTTTACTTAAAATATTATCAAATAACTTAAATAAATTTACTATTTACATTTTATTTTCCAAGGCTCAAATTCTCTATTAGTTATTCAATCACAATCATTATAAAGCTACCATGATAACCGAGAAAAAAGTTCTGTGAAAACATTACCATCGATTCATTCTAATTTCTCTCCTGTCATTAGGGGTTTGTAAATCATAAATGAATGCTCGCTCGTTATTTATGAGGGATTGTAATTAATATGAAAAATAAATTGAATTCGGAAAAAAATATGATTTAACCCAGATGAGTTACACTTTTTATTTAAATTGACGAGAACTCTTTCTACGTTGATTAGCTACGTCGCAGTCATTTCGCTAGCCTATTATAATATCGTTATTTCTCAGGAAATGTATTTCAAAAAATCCTCTTTGGAATTTTCCTTTCCCTTATTTCATCATAATTTCTCATTTCTATTTTTCTTTTCTTTATTGAAGCGTATTTAAACGTACAGGAGTCGGTAAAAAATTGCGAGATAATTGATTTTTCAGGTCAAACTTTCGCGAATTCAAACCCAATCTACTTTTTACGTCGCGGGAATTTCTGAATACTTTCTCATTAATCCCACTTGAGACACGTTAAATGTTTTATGCATCCATATTTGTAATTTATTTTGACCAGTAACGCGAGACCATTCAGTACGAAAATAATAATATATATAAAATTTTAAATATAATTTTGAATCTCAACTCGTGCGTTCGTACATAATAAACACAATAGACTTTAGTCAAAATTCATCATATTATATCAATGTTCAACGCTTGCCGAAAACTTTCAAAAGTATTGTTCCTTATATATATTCAAAGGGAGTGGCTATTCAAATTCTTCATTCATTATTTTACCAAGCAACATATATACCTTCAATAAATATTTCGCATTTATCAAAGGAATAGGGAACTGCAGGCAATTATTAGGCTACCTAATCATCCATATATCACTGTAATTATCAACTCGTTACATATATCATTTATAAAGGTACAAAAATTTACGTGATCAATATTAAATAAATCAGAGTAAACTACAAACTATTCTATCTTTATATTTCATACATTTCTTCGAGGGATATAAAATAATGGTAGAGTACAATGGTAGGGTGGATTACATTCGTCCCAAGAAAAAGTCAGTCTCGTTTGGAGTAAAGCAGGAACTCATTCATGAAAGAGGCGTTCATTTCCATCTGCTTTCTCCGCTGAGAACAACCGCTCCTTGGAAGGCCAACTTGGAGTCGTCACAGTGGACTTTTTGTGTACCGTTCGCAGTGTCATCCAAGCGAAATATTTTCCAATGTTTCGGAAACTCCGTTACAACACGCGGACACCGAAACATGTTACATTGCTCCTAGGGTGGATAGAAAGTGAATTACCACATTTTTTTGGAAGCTCTTTGTGGAAACAGCGCACGAACTTTCGTTCGCCCGCCTTCCTTCCTTTTTTATTGCCGTTTCCCTTTTGGTTTCATTGTCGGCATAGAGAAACACAAATATTTTAGTGGAGTTTGGTCCGATCTGTTTGTTTAACCTTATACGTCCGGCAATAAAACTTTAATAGTCTCATCTCTCTGTGACAAATTGGGTGTTTACTCTTTTTCTTTCACTTTCACCAAACAAACAACGCAGGAGCGTATTTTCCGAAATCTTCCGAAAATTCTTTCCCGAAACTATTTGTTTACTTTTACCTTAGTATGCGAATCGGGTCATATTTGTCAGCCCTAAAGAATAACGAGGCAAGAAGAGGAAATAGTGGATTTTTATAGAGAAAAAGCTCTAAATCAATTTCTTAGCAAAAATTAAGTAGGATACCGACAAGGTATAGGATAACTACAAACATCTAAATTTAGAAAAAATCATCCTTTTATTGCGTTTTGTTAGAATAATGTCGAAAGAATGTATACATTTTCTCCACACACATGTAAAAGGAATGGTGTTTTTCCCAGGAGACAATTATATCAAACATTTCACAAAAAATTACAATTAGAATAAAACTTTTGCTGCAATGCATGCTGAATTCCTATCACCTATAATGAATGGATCAATATTAAAAGCATTTTATTTTTTCACATGCCAAAGAGAAGCTTATTAAATATCCAAAAATGCTACTAAAGTTAATATTCAACACAGCGAGCCCAGTCGAACAAGATATTTTGTCCGGTCAGTCTATCAATTTTTTTATTACACCTTTGTTAATCGAAGAAGATAATGTCCTTTGTATTATGTATGACTATTATTTAAGTTATAATGTATTATTCATATGAACTGTTTAATATGAAAATCTGGTATATTCTGATCTGATAAATCCAAAAATGTAGCAATTTTTTCTTCTCTACTTCATCACACACATACTACCTTAATTCTAATCATATTTCTCTTGTCTCTCATTATAGACATGGGGAGAACTGGCACAAGTTCCGCACCCGGGTGCAGCAGCCGCTTCTGCAGCCGAAGATAGCGCGGAGTTTCGTGAAACCCATCGACGACACCGCCTCCGAGTTTATAAAGAGGTGAGTTGACGGCTTTACAAAGCGTGGAATGGGGATATAAGACGTTCCCATTCTGCGACCATTACTCTCCCACTGCACGTGGGAACAACAAGATTCTTCGCTCGATAATGCATCTGAATAAAGAGGAATTCCTTCAGGAAGTGGCGCGGTGAGCTGAATGACTGCCTCCGCTTATCTTGTCGGAATGCAACCTCTAGGAAAACGGTTGACCTAGGGCGCGTCCATCATTTCAACTAACTTCATCACCATATTGTGAATCGATGATGACCATGAATCTTTGTCGTGTCTGAACATAGCTCGTGGCGGATTTAGGTTAGGACGAATCTGTTTCCACGTTCTTGAGTAAGCAACCATCGTACCCTAGCGACGAGATGGATGTTAACAACAATGAAACACTATTTATTCTCAATGGAAAAAGTCTAATAGACACACTCGTAGGAAATATTTTACTTCGAAATTTAATGCCAAATAAAAAGAAATTCATTCCTGATTATCATAGACGATGACTACAATGATCAATTTAGATGTAAACGATACATCTAAGTTTTGAATATTATTTACGATACAGGTTGTTTACGAAGTATCATTCAAGGTTTCCACAAATACAATTATTAACGAATAATTAATTTTACATCTTCCAAATTTTAATTTACTCGTCGAATTTCGTAAACAATCAAAATAAAACACCTGATTAGTATACGAATATGGAATTTATAAATATTCCGATTGTATAATGTTTACTCTTTTATGAAATACGTAGTATTAAAACAGACTGTGTACACGTACGTATATTGGTGAAAGTTTTAAAAATGGAGATGAAACAAATGACCTTTCACGAAGTAGGCCCCGACTGCAATTTACATACCAAATTAAAAATTGGTAAACGCATATGAATGAAAAGAAAAAAAATAAGTATTTCCCAATTGCAGTTGCATCCAAGTTGTAAAAACATGACCGTATAAGGGTTAAGTAAGGAAGCGATTCGTATTGAATAGGGTCTTCAATCAACGTCGTTCTTGCACGAGTTGTGTGCAAGTTATTAGGAATTCCTCAAAAGTAACAGGATAATTCGTTAATTTTCAAATTCTTTGGATGCCTTTATAATGTATCGAAGAGGAAATGCGAGGAAAAAAGAAAGCAGGAAACCGTGGAACATAACTTAAACCTTTGAGCCCGAAAATAGTACGTGTCTGGATCACTTTAAAGATGTTATTTTTTCCTCACACAATGGAATCTTAGAAATAACGGGACCTGAAAAACTAACTTAGTGAGTGAAAGTTGGCCATCAAGGAAACACAAATGAGAAATGCATGCGCAAAACTTCACATCGTAAAAACCTAAAGCATTGTCACTTATTAAAGAGGACAAGGGCTGTGTTCGGTAAACACCATGAAGCTTTATTTATTTAAGATTAGGTGTAGAATGCCCGAAGACTTTCATTAAAAATCCCTTAATTTAAGTTATCATGTTAAAAGGCTCTTGATAAGTTGATCTAACCTAGCAGAGAGAATTCTCACTGTATGGGTACAAGTACATTGTAAGTATGATAAGAAGCATGGAATGATTCCGTTAGATGAGAACAAAGTTCACGATATATGCACCCTAGTTGTGCAACAGTCCTAATTGTTGAAATCGAAATTTTCCTAAATAAAAAATGAAATTGCTAGATAAGTAAAGTCATGTCAACATCAATCATAATAAGCAGACTGTTACGACAAATTGAGCTGCTCATTTTTTATTCGAATTGTTGTAAAATTAGCTTACATTAATAAGGTAGCATCCATACAAGTTCATTAACCCATTTTAATTCTAAACCAGACTTAATATGGCCATGAAACCTTGAGAATACGTAATTGTATGGGACAAAGGAGATCATAGATAGAAGGTTTATTAAAGTAATGTCTGTGGGAAAACCTGTGTCTAAAAGGAGGCTGTGCAATTCTACAGTTTTATGCCTATTTACTAAAAATCTCCTTACATTATTCAAGCATCTTTTGGGTCTTTATAAAATTTTAAATTATAATCGTTTAATTGAGATTTATACGAGAAGATTTCAACAAAATCACTCCTTTGACATATTAAAGAATGGAGAAATAGGGTAAGCAGTCTTTGATGTTCTCACCTTCAGATCTATCAAAGACATAAAGGAATGAGTAAGATTAAGATTCATCTCGGAAGAATCCAACTTTCGCAGAAATCACCTCGTCAAAATGACACCTTAGAAAATTGCGTGAAATTGTTTCAATAGAGTGACGTAACACACATCAAATTTGGCTCCAATCAAAGAAAGATTGACACACTGAGGAGTACGTGACGATGATCACGCTGAATTAAAAACCTCATTCTTATGGACGGAAACAGGTGCTTTTACCATTGTGTCGGTGAAAGGTAGAAATGGATGTAGAAAGGAAAAAAACCGTGTTGAAGCAATCGAGGAATCGGTGGAGTCATTCCAAAGAGCTTAAAAGGTTCCTTTTGCAGAAGGGATTTTTTTCGGTAATTGAGAAGGGTGTTGCCATTGGGAAACCTTCTGTAATAATGAGACTTGAAAATGTCGGATGCAAAATTCACGAGTCATACCTGTCCCTTGCACAATGCAAATGAAAAAAATCTATTTTGAAGCCTTAAATTCAATTTCAGTCTCAGTTAAATTATCCTTTGTACAATTAATTTCGAATTTTCAAAAATTCCTCATGTGTTTTGCAAATGTCATGATTCAATATAATGATTAGGCTCACAAATTAAACTAATAAAAGGGATATTTTCAGCGAGTTCAAACGTGTAAAGTAACTTATAACAATATCATACTCCTAATTCTTAATATATAATTTTTATCACACAATTGTATGAAACTCTAGTAGTTAATTTATTCTAATTTTTATTTATTTATCGTTGATAACTCTTTTTGTCCAGTAAATTTATATAATAATACTTAAAAGGCAATCATGTAAACGGATAAACACGCTAAATTAGGAAAGGATGAATATTTTTCCAATAACGACTTTTGAACAGCGATTCAACTACGCTTAGGTAGGAAAATTAAGATCGCCTTCTTAATTGATAATTTTAATGCGTTTTATCATATTTTTCATTTAGGTTTACAAATCAACGGGAAATAAACCAACTGGAATTGAAAACGTTTCACTTACAAAATGTAAAACATATATACGTACGATGCAGTACTTTTCAGTAGCATGTACTAAGCACTATTTGCATGTATTCCATTTCATTGGTGGTGAGGCAACGCTCGGATGGGTGGTTTCAATTGAAAATAATCATCAGAAAATGTCAAATCACTCGAGTCATGCACGAAAGGTCAAATTTCATTCTCGTGAATGTGAACAAAGAGAAGCCGATGTGAACTATCCTAAATCATATATCTCACATCTGCACATTCATACGATTGAGTTATCACGTTCGATTTTGCCCTTATTTTGAACAATGGATGGGTGTTTCCAGACTGTATTTTTTCACAGTGCACTCTCATTTGTGGTGCCGAGAATTCTAGAGTCAACTGAATCCATTAGCGCTTTGGGCTAATTTTTCACGCATTCCGATGTCAAAAGAAACGCACTACTTCTTTCATTCCTTTCTTTTTTAATCGAAACCAATCCAAAGTGGCACGTGTTACATTTACGACCGACTGTCTTTTTGATGACGAGTCTTAGAGGATATTATTTAAGCGGTATATTACATAACTTCGAACGAAAATAATATTTCAACCATTGACTACGAATTTTTAATGAATGCTATTCAATTAAATGTAACTTTTTCTTGGTTGTACAAGACTGATTTATTTTTAAACTACATTATAAAGCGGGACTTCATATTATTTATATAATTATCTGCGATAATATTAAAGAGAAATAAATTCCTCTTTCCTAACAATAAATATTCTTGACTTGATAGAAAAATCTAATTGCTATTTATTTTAGATAACTTTATTTATTAAATTTACTGTCACAATTTAATTATAACATTATAATTTAATGCCTAGATCGAATCGAATACCAAAATTAGACATTTATTCGTGGATAAATGATTCGAAATGGAACAAAGCTCGTTAAAAAGTTCACAAGTTATACGATTTACGATAATGGAAATCAAGAGATCTTACATTTCAATTTCCAGTCAGTTGAAAAATACATTTAGTAGAGTATGAAGACAATATGCCTGAATAATCATTTCACTGATTTGACCAGATAATAAAAAAAGCTATTTCAAATAATAAAAGAAAGATCGCAATAAAGATTTTAGAATCTTGGGAAAAGGAGAGGCAGGTTTTATACCCTATATAATGATTGATGACATGAAATAACTTGCGTTCAAGTCCAAGGTATTTCACAATATTAACTTCATCAATCCACTGAAATATGATCAAATGTATTTTGGCGAACCCAATAATTAAGTGCGAGCAATGATGCGTAACGAATCGTTATCAGGAATGGGCATCTAGAATACAGCAAATTTCTTTAGAAAGGCAGATCTCCCGCCATTTATCTCCGACGTGCGAATCATCGTGGTTTGACACTTCGCTTTCCGAGTGTAACATCAGTGGCTTCAAGAAATTCAAATGCAAATATTTGAATGACGCGGCTACCTTTTCAAATATTAGCTGTTTTGAGAGGACTTCCATTTTTACGCATTATAAATTACGATGAATATTACTTATTTCAAAGTTGAGAACGTTATTTGAAACCTATATTTTTTGAGTCTTGATTTTATGTTATCTCATTTTTTGGGCAATATCAAGGTAATTCGAGTTTATCCAAATAAATCCTCTTCAGATCCAAATTATCTGAAGGTTAAATATATTCAGCAATCTGTTTATGATAGAGTTTCACCAATATGTTTCGAAAGATGATGTTAGCAGACACTAATGTAAGTGACAGAATATGATTTCGATAAAACAAATAAACCATTATATTTTATGGAAAATAATATAATTCACATCTACTTAATCATCCCGTAATGATTAATAATACCAAATCTTTAGATAGTTTAAATCAAATCAATAAAAAATTAGATCAAAATACTATGCAAGGATTAATTTGTATTTGTACAAGGAAAGTAATATGTAAGATGATTAGTCGAAAATACAAATTAATAAAAATAATTCGTCAACAATATTTAAATAACCTCCATTACATAACTAGTTTTCCATTCAAGTTAATGTCAATAAGTCATAATGAGAGCAATATTAAATTTTTTATCTCGTACTCAAAGATCCTGAAATTATTTAAATAAGGAAGGTACAAGAAGCGTGAATTAAGAATACACCCTATCAGAAAAATTGAAATTATAGGTTAAGCACTAAATCAATTGTCTAGATTTCTACGTACAGATTTATAATACACGAAATAATAAATTAAACTCACTCTGTAGTGTTCATAGAAATTAAGCTTTATCCTAATGGTTATGCACCCCGTAGCATTTCGCGGATAAACATTTCAACCGCTGTTCTTCACGCAATAATAAAATGCCTAATAAGAGTTTATTGTTAAATGGCTAGTTAACTCCAATTGCAGTCGTTACGTTAGTGATGCTCCCGAGAGAAGCCATAGAATGCTTTTGAAGGCGTGGAATCACTGAAGCGAAATGAGACGAGTCGCTGACCCAAATTCGCCCTTAAGATGCACGTGAGGCTCTCAGATTCCTTCAAACTAATCCTCCACGTCCGCCCGTTCAGTCGTGCTCCATTTTAGTTGCTTTTATTACAAACACATCCTCCAGCGTGAGCGATTAACGAAACGAATCCTCGTATCACGCCTCTCCACTGAGCACGAAATGCCGATCTCTCGGACCATTACTTTACAAAAGAACATTTCTCAAAGAGCAATGATACTCAAGTGCTTCAGGGAGCAACTCAAGTGCTTGAGGAAGCTCTAATATTCATCATAATCACCCCGGGTAACAAGTATCCCATTGCAACCGTATAGTGTATTCGTGAAGCGTTTATAAATTAATATTGGGTGGCATTATTTGTATAAAGAATATCGTAAGCCGCATTGCACGCATTTGATCTGGTTTCCTTTTATAATCTCTGTCAATCGTTGTAGTTTGATGACACCGATCCAATTTTATGCTTTTAATATTATTATATTAACTTGAAAATTTCGTGATTGAGAATATTTTCAGGGAATACATCTCCTGTGGTTCCTCATAGAGCATCTAAATTTTTTAATGAGGAAGAGTTTTTAGATATATTTTCATATTTAGTATGAAGGGATCGTACATTCAGGGATCCTATTTCTATTGATAAAGAACTTTCTTGTGGCTTTGAAAATGAACAAATAATTAATAATTAACTTAATTATTTTTCTCCTTCCTCGAGTAATCATATAAGTACATTCAAAACGTCCAAAATTTTTTCTGATTTTCACACTTATCTTACTCTATGCGTCTATAAACTTCAGTAATTTATATTTTGATATTTTTATTTATTAAATATAATCCAGTAACTATTGCTAAGGCAGCACTCGGTTTATTCCAACATACTTATAACTATGTAAGGATCTCAATATACTTCAAATCATTCGTTCCCTTTTCGATCAATCTATCACTGAATATTTGCCAAGTTATTGTAGACCTAGTTACATATCTTAATATTAGGAAATGTGTATTTTAATATTCTTTTGAATAAAGCTCTTAATACACTTTAAATCAGCAAAAGTTATAAATAACAGGATCAGCACGCTAAGATTGGATCTTTCTAAACTAGAACATATTAACTTCATAGCATTCTTTGCGATTTTTTCTGAAGCTACTCCTTAAATATCCACCGAAGCTTCCTGGTATATTCGCAAGGAATAATAATTTACCGAATAATTTATCCAATCTCATTTATCATTTTTAAGTTGGAACTTTCTACTGGAGGTGCATACCTCTCTCCTCCCAATGTAATCGTAAATGCATCCTGAAGTGAGTGAACCAGGAAACTGCCATCAATTTGTGAAGAAGCCGTGACCTTCCCGAAAACCGGTGGGGCAGGTTCAGCTCTGAACACTTGTCCCTGTCAAAATCGCTTCCATTTGCCTAGAAAGTCGGCATGTTTCTTCCAGTCATGTTTTGACGTAAGACTTTCGTTCTTCAAAAAAATTCGCTTTTTATAAATGCTTAGCGTAATGTGACGAGAAGGAAAGCGTTTACAAAAGCTTATTAGGTCAAACTTATGCTTATTTTGTTCCACTTTGGCATTGTCCTATCGCAGCGAATACGACTCCATCTATTCATTGCATTTCATCTGAGATTCCCTTCCGAAAGGAGGTATCATGGAAGTTTGTTTGTTAAATGCTCAAGATGATTGTAAATAATTCTTTTTCATGGATATTTAAAGGCTACAAATGCTTTACAAATGAAAGACGATGTTAACAAAGGTTTATTTGGTTCGAGACTTAAAATGCAGCAAAAGAAACTTTAAACCTATGCTTAGTTCTTAGTTGAGGATTATAGAATAGAAAAAAGCGTCTAAAAGGTAATAAATACATCCTTCACAAAGCTGAATTTGTTTTAAGACATTATTTCTGATTAGTGAATACACAATTTTGTTGGTATAATATGCTTAATTTCTAATTTTAAGGTCCCGATTATAAATATTAATGAAATAAGTGAATATTCAAATCATTTTGCGATTTTTATAAATGAAATAATATAAATAAATTTTAATTATCAATAAAATAAAATTAAATGATCATTAGTTTACTATTTCCCGTTACTTAAATATTTCATAACTTTATTTCATTTCCCAAAAGTTTAAGAAGAATTCTTTGTTTGAGAATAAAGACAAGCCAGACAATTAGCCGAAAGCCTTGGTAATATAATGTACATATAGACATGTTACTCAAAAAAACAACTAAAACTGATTAATTTGTATTTCTGAGGAGTGTATAAATATTTAATTTCCTAATTGAATTCTAGCAAATTTAAGGAAGAATATTCTATGAAAAACAGAAGGTGACTCATAATAGGCAGACGTGAATACAAAATCTACAACTATAACGTTAAGCATCCATCATAACATCGAATGTTCCCACATAATATTCAAATTCGAGAGATGCACAACTAGTTAGAGTATTTTCCCGCAATATTATTAGCGTGCATATCTCGTGACTGCAAGTGATTCTAGACGAGGCAGTTCGCAAATTTACCTAAGCGTGAGAATGAAAGTCGAAAACACAACCGTCCTTGGATACGTTTCATCACAGCAATTTATGCACTTTGTTGTCTTAGATAACAACATCGCCGTAGAACATCCAACCTCGTCTTCCGTTGTCCTTAGTTGTTAAAAGGGTTAAAAAAGCTATGGATGTACGTTACCTTCTCACTAAATATTTACCGAAGTCTAAAATACACAATAGTCATACGTCCTATTAGTTAGCTTCTATTACTCTATCTTAACTTAGGATGTGTTTGGTTTTATAAGTATCCTTGTTGGAAATTTGGTGTTACCATGTCAAACAATCTAATGAAGTTTTAAGTTCTAGAAATCGTTCAATGGCTACCAATAGACCGGTAATTGAGCTTTTCCGGGTTCGAGTCCCGCATCTTTCAGACTTATTTTCACGTTTTTATATAAATCATGGGAATACTCCATATTTTCCTTTACCTTCTGGGGGATAAGCTTCAACATTCAACCCTTCTCAGTGTTTAAAAAGCAATCTAGAATGTAAGCATCGATTTAATTACAGTGAAATGGTTTATGCATATTCAAGCTCTAGATTACTATGACAACAGAATAAAACATGAAATATTTTTTAGCATGAGACGTGGAGGTATGTTAAATTTAATAAGACCACTTGTGAAGCTGTGGATGTACGAAAAAATTCTACAAAATATACTATCTCGGCAAGGTGGAGATCTGGGTTCGAGTCTCAGTCATGTTTCACCTAAAATATTCCATCATCAAGTACTACTCTCGCTATTTGTCGCAAGATATAATTTGTAATCAGTAACCACTGAATAAAAATATAAATTTTGATTATGGAGTTTCGACATAAGGTTCTAGTTCCCTTTAAGTACCGGAAGGGCACATCCTGTGAATGAAACCTTCATACTTTTTTATCTTTATATTAAAATAATTTCTCAGTATTTTCTTAATTATTACCATCAGCATCGACTTTTAATTTCCTTTAGAGATATTTCAATCCAACTCTCGCTTTCTCGTACAACCGGAAGTCAACCTTTTCATTACTTTGGAATTGCAGCATCATGGCATACGAATTGCGGAATGGGTATCCTCTTCGAAATATAGCAATTAAGAACCCTTATTTCGTTGGATAATGACAATCTGAAGTAATGAGACTCCGGTTTCCATTAATGTCGCAACAATTGAGCCTCATATCGGTGGTTAGTGTGAGAAAACATGGCGGATAACAAAAGAAGGGCGTAAAAAATAGGCGCAAAAACATTCTCATATAGAGGGAGTCCTTCAGCTGCTTAAAATGCATGGTGCCGTGGGAAGCAAGTGTGGACGGCACGAAACAATGACTACGAATCTTCTTTCGGCAAATGCGAAACTTTTTTAAAGAACTTTCACCGATTCAATCTCATTCTACGCAGCGCACTTCCAAAAAAATTGGCATCACCTTTGCCGTTGAATTTCTATGTTAAATATTCGATACTTCGCAATGCATAATGTATATTTTGAATAAATACATTCCCAAAGATGCAAGTTTAGCTGCATTTATAATTATAAATATTATGTATTTTATTACATTTTTTATTTAAAATCTTCCTTCCCACTAATTTTCAACGAGTAAAAGTTATAAATAGTCAGTAAAATACTCCTCATGATTATCATCATACGTATTACATCAATATGCAGTTATTTAAATATGGTAGAACGTACTGGAACAAGTTCTCCACCGGTTACGGCCTGTTTTGCCAACAACTTCTCCAAGAATTTTAGTATGCGAGATTTCAAAAGTTGTGGGAAGCAATTAATCAAAACCCAGTCCTACCCTTATTATGCAAAGTTAATCGCTGAACATCTGATAATTGGAACATGAAAGCGTCCAAAACAGGCGGTCTCATTTAAAGAAAGTTGCTTATCGTGGTGTATGACGCCTTGTTCTGGAATAAATTAAAATTTTATTCTACTTCGTTTAGAGGATAAGTCTTGACTTTTCTTCTCTTTGCCTGGTTTAAAATTACCAGCAACGACTTATTTTCGTAGCTGATTAGAATTATCATACGAAAAACTAACCGAAGAACTAACCCGGTTGTCAACCCGTGAAGACTTCTACAGCATTATCATACGAAGTAAAAACCGTAGATTAAAGCTATTATTTAAACTTAAACGTTCAAGTAAATATTTCATGCGGAATATATTTAAACCAAACTGCAAATTGTGAAGTTTATACACATCTTTCGTGGTCAATGATAAATAAGAAATGGGATAAATGCACAAACTTTTTTTAAGATAATAACCGCTATCACTTTAAGCGAAGATATGATGACTTGAGTTTCATTAAAATTTTGGTGGCCGAATGAGACGGATTTATCCGTCCTAATGAACCTAACCAGACTCTACAAAGGAATAGGAATCAGAGGTTTGTGATACAAAATCAAGTAAACGTTATACTAGTTACTCAAACTTTAAATATTAATTATTCTTATATGTAGGTTATATTATTATTATATTACATTATAGCAGCAATTTGTTCCATGAAAATTTGCTCAAAAGAAGGAATAAATCATTTTCATTAAAGGTGAAATCCATCAAGCAACCCATCCTTTTTTTCTCACACGTATCCTCCTTCATTTAATGGTGACGGAAACTTCTCTCTGTAGGTTAGTCACGATCACCGAGTGACCGTGCAGTTTATTTTCCATTCACAGCTGACGTCCAAATAGATTCCAAGGTCCTGTGAAAAGCAGACCTACTTCCCAGCCTTTTAAAGACGTGTACTGACACTTAGAATTTTAAATTTACATGCAAATGCGTTTTTTATTCATTATATACTTAGAAGATCCGTATTTCCAAAACAACTACCGTAATTATGATAATTAGGACACCTTTTTCTCTTAGCTATTCCGAATTCTTAAGAAATTTATAGTTCTCGATTTCCTCTTAAACTCAACGACTCTTGTAGAATATTCTGCTATGAGATGTTTATTGATATATGAGCTATCATTAGACACATTATAAAAATTCAAGTTTTGCAAAATTCTTCTCAGGTCGGTGAATATCCAATTTCGTAAATTTATAATTGAAAGTGAGAATATTAGATTATTCTATATTTAAATAATGATTTTTGCTGAAATAATTTTTTAGATGAATTTATATCCTCTTTGGTTTGTGCCCTTACTTCCTCCTGTCTATTGTAGCTTTTGGTATCAGGCTTCAAATGGATTCTATTTGATCTAGTAAAGGGAAAGATGAAGAAAGGAAGAAAGAGGAAAATACTACTGGATGAAATGAAAGGAAGCGAAGGATGTAGAAAACTAATAACTAAAGCTTTGGGAAAAGAACTTTTTCCGAGCCGAATGTACCAAGGACCTATACTCCAATATACCTGCCACTCTACTAGCCACAAGAATACTAGATGATGATGATTATTACTATATTGATATTATATCATAATAGCACTGTAAAATATATCTTTATCATACACATTATATGTATTAAATTATATGTAATATTTTCTTTTTATTCATTTCTCGAAGCTCTTTAGGCTAGTCATACCTAAAAAGCTGAGATTACACGAAGTAGAGAATGAATACTATAGCATGGAACAGCCAAAATAAAAACTTCCCTTTCCCAACTTACGTTTCGGCATCACAATTCTTCTACTACGCAACGCAACCAAAATTACCATTTCCATCCCACTCTTCTGACCACATCGCAACTCTTAACAAATTAATTTATGATTCAATTCTTATTTCAGGATCCGGGAATTGAGAGACGATAAACTAGAAGTGCCTGCAGACTTTCTCGACGAGATACACAAGTGGGCTTTGGAATGTAAGTCGATTTTCCTTAATTATGTTTCACGCCCATTTTTTCCCAAAATTTTCTCCCAAAAAGACTTTCCCAACCTTATGAACGTTGCTTCTTTCGAAAACGATCTGTGAATGACAGTATTGTTCACGGAGTATAGAACTTACGTATATGGTGGCAATTAAGATCAACCCTTTCCTTAGATTACGTCAAAGTTTTATATGGAGTCATCAATCTCCTCAAATTGACATGTCTATTGCAAAATCAGGATTGGAAAGTCATAAAAAGTATATAAAACACAATTCAATTCCTTTCGAAAAATCTGAATTATGATTCAATATCCAAAAGGTAATTAATTTCTTGATTTTTGTTTTAAACTGTTATTTTCACATTATATTTTAACAATATAAGTAATACGTAAAATTTACGTTACTGCACTCTTTGATATTCATACAGTCTTGAGCATTTCTTATTTATCCTACTTGAATATACGTCATTCAATCATATATCGCCTTAGATAAAAACTGCACACGTAACAGATTGTTCATTAAATTTATAAAACATTTAAAGTACTCTTCCCAGTGAAAAGCAGGATTGTAATTCCTTTTAAAGATATTAATTTTGCATATGAGACGCATCGAGTCATTGGTAAATTTTGAAAAAATTGAAATACTGCGAAACACTACGATTTTACATGGCGTACCATTCTAATGGTAAGATTAAATTAATTCATTTGCAAATTTAGCGACATTTAGCGAGATATTCGCTTGATAAATTTTTTGGGAAAATAACCGAACTTCTGCTTGTGACGCGGCTTTCCACAAAGTGACATTTGAGCGTATTGATTTTACACGCAATATTGATATTATGAAAGTCTAATTTAAGATAAACGACCTCTGATACGGAATAAACAGCTGGTTGTTGTTATACATCGATTGGGTGGTATGAACTCCTTTCTTAAATATCCCATTAACATCTGGCAAACAAATAGACATTGATTGAATAGCTTTCCTACCTAAGAGAGTTAAAAAAAACATCTCTATGTGAAAGCGATTTATAATCTACTGAATTGGACTTAATAGCGAAATACAATCACACATTTCTTTAATGGAAAGATAGAAACACCGGAAGTGATCGAGTGTGGAAATACTTTCTCTTATTTGATCTATCAATTATTACTTTGGACTATCGTATGTTTTTAAGAACAACATTTTTATGGCGCGAGAACTTTATCCGTTTCCAAACAGTTGAAATGCGTGTGAAAGCGATAGAAGAATGGATTTTACGAAAGGAGTGGTTCGCTATTCACCCTGAAGGGGGACATCGTATGGATCCTCAATAGCCTAATGGATAGAGAAGCCAAATGCTATTGTGGTCACGCAACTTTAATTATTTAGAGGAACCTGTTGTATCTTTGTTGACTCACGGGAGAAATTCGATTCCGCACGCCCAACGAAAGTTTAATTCGAGAAGCAACAGAATATGGGTATCGAGTTAAAGAATTTTAACAGTTCGATCGTTGATTTATTGAGAAATTTTAATCGCTTAATTTGTAATGTATTAATTAAAAATGATAATTTGTCTTTTTTTAATTAGGGAAAAATATTGACAGAGACTTAAGAGAAGCGGTTATTTTTCACTCTCTCATTATTTCTTAATGACGGCTGATTATCTTTTCTATACTAATAGTAAAAATATTTCGTAAAAATTCAACGTTTTATAAAGTAAAAAAGAATTCTGAAATAAAAAAAAAAACATGTCTAAAGAAGGATAAAATTTTAGAAAATAGAATAGAATAGAAAACGGTTAAGTTGGCAACTGGTCTATGTTATGTTGGCAAAATTGTAAACGTTAGGTTTGTCATCTTGTTTATGTTAAGTTGGCCAAATGGTCTGTGTCAGATTTGCCAACTGGAAAGATTTAAAGTTTCGATATGTCGATGTCTAACTTCCTTCAAAAAATTCAAAATTAAATCAGAAATGCCTACAATGTAGAATGTTTAGTTTAATCTTGCAATGGGTGCTGCTCTATCATAAAGTCTTTCAAAAATTGTGGAATCAGCAATGCGATGGATGGAAGTGAAGATGACATTTCGTATGAGAAAAAATATCTACGCGCATGATTTTATCAGTAGTGATGAGGAGATTTTGGGGTTCTATGATGAATAAACTCTGATATATTTGCTTATTATTTTTTAATATTAAAGTTCCGTTTTTATGTAAAATGTTGTCATTAAAATTCTTTTCTGCATTATCCAAGTATTTTAGATTATTTTCGTAAATTCTAACCTGAAAAATCCAGGTGCGTCTTATAGGCCGGGAAATACGGTAATTCTTTATGGTTGTTGATAAACACCATTTTTCAAAATACGATGATTCAGAAAATGAGCCTATAAATAAACCCATGGTAGACATGTAGTGAATCTTTAAACCCTAGCAAAGAAAATTGAAAGTGATGTTCGGATATCATGCTATAATTAGATTATATTTTGCGAACTCCTCTTAACTGATCGGAGGGAAAAACTCATAAGTCACGATAAAATAGCAGGTGGGAATTTTTCGAATGTATATGAGGCGTTTGGAAAAATATTTACCTCACAAAGCTATTACCGTCCATAATTATCAGGTGCGAAACTTGACGAGCACTACGTTCATTGATAATGGAATAGTACGAGGTACGAGTAAATCCCGCTAAGATCTCTAGAAACAACAATGCAACATCACAAGATGACTGAAATTACTAGAAATTAGCAGATTCAATAGTAATTAGAGGTTCTTAACGTAGACTTTCACTAGAATTGCATCATTCTCATAATAGAGGGAACTATGAATACGGAATCCCTTCTATTGCTTAATTAATCCTTGATCCTATTTAAAAATACTATACATACAATTTAAAGTATATTCCTCATCCTATTTAGCCCCATATTTCTGTTTGATATACCAAAAAGGGTCATAGAATCAAATAAATAATATTGATAGAATGTTTTTATTTTAATCAGAGGTAATTTACAATATTTTAATAATGTCTAAAATAGTTTCGTGCTAGGCTTCTAGGCTTTTCTTACAAAATATGATTTTCCATTAACATAAATGAATTAATCATAATGTTGAGTGAAAATTAAAGATTGTTTGATCGAAAATTACAATACTTTCTATATTTGTAAGTTATGAAATAAAAAGAAAATAAATTCAAATTTAGGATGATAAGTTTTCTTCGCTTCCCTGAATCTAGTGAATACGTATTAGATTAAGGCTGAGATTTGTAAATATTAGTAAATATTTTCTAAATAAGGAATCATCATATCCACTGTTTCTGAATTATATTCACAGTCCTCATTAACAAGATTCTAAATGAATCTTTTCATTCTATCATAACACTTTCGCTAATATTTTAATAAAGTCATCACTTCCGAGTCAAAAATTTATTTATTAATTTACACTTCCGCTTATGATCAATCACATTTAAATTTATTATTTCCTTACTTGATGATATAAATATCTTTTTTTCTGGAAACTTAAATAAGAGTTATTAACTTTAGGATAAATAGAATATCAATATATTGTTGTTTGTACACTTCATTAATTTATTTATTTTTCCTACAATTTTTACCCGCTATTGAATAAACGAAACGAAATACATACGAAATCATAAGAAGTATATTTCCTTGATTCATTAATCATTTGAATAATATAAATAAATTTCTTATACCTAAATTTCAGCTTAAGAGGATTAATCAGTATATCATAAACTACAACATAATGTCTACATTCATCTGCGAAGTTCTTCTATTTCCTTTTCAAAATTGAAATTGATTCGATTTCCATTTCATTCCTTTAACATTTTTGTTTAAACCTTCAATGAGTCCTTAACCGTAGGAATCGTACGAAATGATGATATAATTTCGTAATACACATCTCCCGTAACTGCTAGATGTTTCTCGAAACCCTTTCAGCTTCTCACGCTTCTCAAATGTTATTTCATAACTTATGACGCAACAGATAGGAAATTACCACCTAGTATTCCCTTTGTCCACCGAGCGTTCCTAATTGTTTGCAAAGGATGCTCGTAGAGTACCAATCCTTGGAAAGGGAGAGTTTACGATAATCGGCGATGCTGTGGAGGGATGACGTAACGAGCGGGAGAGCGACCTTGACAGTAAACTCTCACCTACTTCTCATTCCGGAAGGAAGCTGTGCGGGAAACCTCGCCCGTTATTCAGCTGATGAGGCATTCCATCTCTGTCGCCTGCAACACGTGGACACAGGGTTCGTTCCATTGGAAATAATTGGGAAACTTTCCAAGGTTTCGAGAAATTTCAAGGACATCGTTTTTCAATCCATCGCATGTGCATCAAAAGCTATTCCGGTGAAGAGGAAGGAAACACAATTTAAAGTGGAAAGAGGACGGATTTTATAATGATTTAAATACCTGTTCCGTGTGTTGGAAAAGAGATGGGTCTTATAAAAACGAGCTCTTACGTTAATGTTGGTTTAAATATTTATATTATTTCCCATCACTCTTTTATTTCAATCTAGGTTTCTGCGGATATTTCATGAGTGATTGAATATAGGTTCAATATCGTTTCTGATGAGTAGGAATATAGATTAGTTTTCTAATCGTTACTCCCGTTCGAATACATGAAAAGATCCAGTTTTAGGTTATCGATTTGAATGTGTATAAAAATTGCTCTCCATCGCAACGAACTAAAATGAATTAATATCAGCAACCAAAGCCAGTGTAAAATTCATGCTTTCTTTCTAGGATAGTACAGATCGTTCTCGAACGAAGACTCTAGAAGATTTTATAGATATATTTATGACTAAAACCGTTAACAATACTCAAAAATAAAAAGATCTTGTAATTATTTGTTACGGTTTCCTATAACTATAACCATAAATTAGTATCATATTTTTGAATGGAACCTTTCATTCAACGAAGTCTCTATGATGCGATTGAACGTGGGAAACGTTGTGTTGAAACACCGAATCACTAGCCAATAGGAAGTCCATATAATAAAACCTTGATTAAAAAACACTACAACTGCTCTTTGAATATTCACTTATTCATTACCGCACCTTCACAGCAATCATAGGCAACTATGGGTTTTCCCATTGTCACCAGTGAAAGACATTCTTACACGGAGAGCTTCCTATCACTGTATAAATGTTTATGATTTAGACTTCCTCTCCAACGATTCATAATCATATGATGGGAATTCCCTTCACTCTTAAGTCATCTTTGACGAGAAAAAAAAGGCTTACGACAATATTTTATTCTATTTTATTTCATGGTTTAATCGAATGTTATTCTGTTTTAAACATATCATGGAGAAGTTCCATAATTTACGTATTTATAAATGATTTAAGTAAATATCACGACAAATAAGAGCTTATAAAATATAAACAAATTATTTTTCCTGCATTCAATATATACACATCCATTTCCAATTTCAATTTAATTAAAAATTAATTTAAACTTGAATTCCAGTTCATGGAAGCGAATCGGCTATTAGTTTTACAGATTAGATCAAAAAATCTCTCTTTCTATGTTTTTAATAACAAATATCTACTACTCATCAAATTCTCTTATCTTTGAAAAATCACGGGTTTCTATGTTAAACGAGAAGATAAATGACTGCGTCGGTCACAGAGCGTTGCACATTGCCTCAGATTCGTCCGTAAGGTTTAGATTCAGATGAAGAGATAGCAAATGTGTGGAATTATAACTAAAACAGTAATTTCACGGTGTTTCGCGTCCCTAATGGCATTGTCCGTCGTGTTCGGAAGGTTTATTTGCTTCAAAATTTATGAACTGGAAACATGAATTTTTAATTAGTCTATCGCATAAATCACGCATTTCAATGGACTAAGATAGATATTAAACGTTTTATCGATACCCTCGTTATTCAAATTTTGTAAATGTAATAAAACTTTATACATTAAATTCTTAATTAATTATTTTGAAATAATGAAATGAATACAACTTTAATATATAACGATTCCAAAACATGATTGAAATAGAAGCAATCATTAAATATGTAGATTTTTTACGATATATTTAAAATAAATTAGCAGTAGAAAACCCGGAAATTTTATTTTTAAAGTTATACATAATCATAAATGAAAATTTTGGAGAGAAAAAAATGATAATTATTTATGAATATTTACTTTATTTCTTGTTTGATGTAAAAGACCCTTTGTTCTACTCTTAGATCTACCTTTTAAATTATTCAAGAGCTCTACGCTTTAATCGTTTTAAGCTTTCTAAGAGAAATAAGGAAATGAACTATTGTTCATTGGAAATTCACATTTTGGGGAAAGTTTTGTTTATTTAATTCATATGTTGAGACGATTTATCTCTTTGGGTTCCAAGAAGAGGAGAATTTGATAATTAATTTATTATGCCAGAGTCAAGAGTTCACTATTTATCCGTCAACTTTTTCCTGTTCGCCTTTTCTTTTTATCCAAACCAGTGGTGGTGGTAGTGGTCTGTGTCCTTCAGAAACAATTTAATATCCCTTTTCCAGAAAACGCTAATTGACCCTTTTAGTCCTCCTCTCTCTGTCCTCTGTTTTAATTTTATTATGACCTATCACGTACATTTTCATTAATTTCTATTCGGTTAATACTATGAAGTCATAAAGTAATAATTCATCTTGGAATTTGAAAAACAATTTTATGACTAATACTTTCAACCCAGAATTTAATTTCGATCATATACATAATCGTGACATATGGCTCTTGGATACACATGGAAAGTATTGCATTGATTCATGCTTGAGTCGAATCAAGATGGATATAAAGAATATTCTAGATTCTAATCTCCTTTGCAAAAGTCTAATTTATAACTTCATGGACGAATAAAATTCATGTACTATTTTATTTCACAATCAAAGAAGCACACTGAATAAATCATGGCTAAAAGTTTGGATACATTTATAGATTAAACAAAACACAATTTTTACGAGTAAATTAATGATAAATAGTTCTCAAGTAATATTGATACGGATTGTAATATCCAAGAGTTATTTCTAAGAGGGTTATTTAGTAAATAATTCGTTCAAAAATAACATTTTGAAAAGATCAAAAAGTACACATAACTTTTTAAATTTGAGCTCTTATGGTATTAATGATATAATTATAAAGTATTAGTCTATATTTTATCAATTTCAGCTACTCTCTCCATTATAAAATAATTCCTTAAAATAAAAAATATAATGTAATATTAAGCAAAATTAGCCAAATTATACACAGAATATTTCTTCATACTTTCGTTTAAATTGTCAGAAGGTCGACCTTAATATAAACTTTCGCATAATATCTACAGTTAGCGAATTTAATAGCCGCAAGCAAACGCGATAGAATCACATTCCTCGTTCTATGAACGCCCACAGCTTTATCACAACCATATCGAGTGCTAAAAAGTATAAATCTTGAACCAAAGATTCCTCAAAATCTCAAAGGACCATCTAACCGCCGAACAAGTGGACGAACCCATAAGAAAAATTTTTACTACAGCGAAAAATGTAGGACACGGGCAGAACTATCCACTGATGCAATCATAAAAGCATGTTGAGAAATCTTTTCTTTGACGGAGAAAGGTGTCTAGTTCAGGAGATGCGAATATCAATACCCAAATCCTGAGACGGAATGGACGCGGGCGCTAAGATATCTTTAGCCCGCAGTAGATGTGCCCCAAGGTATCGTCGCGGGACCGCACGAATTTAACTTCCGCATTTCTCTTGCTCTCCGTCTGATTGCAGGAGTTCCCGGGCTCCGAATTTGGAAAATGCCGGGTCCCCACCCCAATTCTTTATCTCCCCTCATCTCAATTGCGTTTCCTCTTTCGCACCTCTCCTCACAAATCTTCAGACGTAATCTTTCTATAGGCAATTTCGAAGTTGCTTGCCAAAAACCTTCGAGATGATTCTTGATACAATAACAAGTTAAAACAACTGAGGTAAGAATTTTCAACTGATGGAGTGAGAATCTATGGGCCTTGAAATTTTTTACCATTATCTTTTAGTGGCACTGATTTATCGAAATGGTAACTTTTTATAGCACATATCATTCATACACATCTTCACACAGCTTTTTATCGTGTATTTTCTTTCCGGTGTTTCATACACTGCTTATAATCTTACTTCAAGGTTTAATCTGTTATTCTGTTCCAACTAAGGTGCTTTTTCTGAGCAAATACTACAGACTTTCTGTGAAATACTTTAAGGAAATTATTTGTTAGCAAAACTTTCTAGTTTGTGTACAAAGTTTATACTTTGATGTTGACAATTTTATTTTATGCAGATATGTCAATCCTTTCTGTCTTTCATTTTAAGTTAAGGCCATGTCAAAAGACATAAATGTTTGAAATGCAATGCGAAAGGCTATAAAAAAAACTACAATATTTATAAATCATATTAGGGGTGTCACATTTTTTGCCCACCAGCAGCGCCCATTTTCCGCTTTCTGAATTTTCCTCAAAGTTCACTTCAAGGATGAATGATTTTTATTTGCACCGTTTTAAGAGTACTGCGAACTGTTTCGACCTACATCAGAAGATGTGTTGGTTCGATATCGAATGAGCCATTTCGTGGTTTAAAATTGTCATACCTCAAAATTCGTGAACTCTGACGATTAAATTGTTTGAATTTTTCCATTTTTTGTGGTCACCTCTATAGTAATTGTTCATTTAGGGAAGCATTGATCATTGTCACCTTTTTATACGTAAAAGACGATGTTATTTATTTGAATCATTGAATGGGAATATTTCCTGGGCAAAGAGGCAACAATCTTCGAATCTAAAATTATCTCGGAAGACCTAATTTTGGAAAAGAAAAAAAATCATTCCACTTGCCCTCGAAGCAAAATTTTGGAATGGAAAGTTGCGTTTATATGTCAAAACTTCATCCAGAGGCTGAAATGTACCACATTGCCTCCTCTGATATATATATTTTCGGTGAACTTCGAGATGTGAATGTGGTTCTTGTTTTCCTCGCTGAGTCAGGTTGTTATAAATGCTGAATTTATAGGAAATGAAGTCATATGAAACAGCTATTTTCACATCAACGCTACAAATGAGAACTCTATTAATGGAAGAATTCAGCATAACTCAAGTCCGATTGGTTGCGGCAAATATTTAGCCTACTAGTAGATCACAACTACGGTCTAAGATCCTAACGCTATATAATCGGATTTTTCCTATTGAATCAAATTGTGCGTGATATTTTATGAGCTAAATGCAAGAGTGATGAAATTTCGCTATAAATGAAGGGTGATTGTTATAATTTCTATTTACAACCATCACACCCATAGGCATAGAAGCAACAAAAGAAGATGTATTTTATTCATTATTTAATACTAATGGACAATATTCTATTGTTTATGCACACTATTCCATTCGTCAACGCAGAATCAAGATGTTAGCGATACATTGATTCAAATCATGAAAATAGTAATGCAAATCATGAAAATAGTAATGCAAATCTTAATTCTAAATTCAATCTTTGGAACACATCAAAACAAACCGCCTATTAACCATAGTCTGGCAATGAATACTAAAATTACCTATTTGCGCTTCGAGTTAACTCGACATACACCACTCGCCGTCACACTTTCAAAAACCCGAAGAAAGCTACCGCTGATTACTTCCCCAAGCGGCACGTACATACAAAAAAATCACGTCTGTGGCTTTTTTTCCAACATTTCGCCTCAACATTTTCCTTCGAGGGGAGAAATTCGGCGCATTCCATTCTTGTTTCTTTCCTCTTCCCTAATTGCTACACTTTTTAGTCCTTTGACATTATTCATACATCCTTTGGTCCTCGATCACGTAATTCTTGCGTAATTCTGAACGTAGTGTAGCTATATAAATAATGGTCCAGCCATTGCTGATTTTACTTCATATACAGATACGATACGATACATAATTTTAATCCTATATTTAATGCATAGGATAACGTATACTTTCAGCAACGGGTCTACATCATACAAATGGTACAAACACATTCTGTATAAAAAGATTTTGTTATTTCCATACCCTGAGGGGAAAATGCCCTACTAAACCGGGATTTGAATCCATTACTTAATAATGATAAGGTACGGGGTTCGAATCCTTGTTAAGGGGGAAATTTTCCCTTAGGGGAATGGATGTTATCGTACGTCTATTGTTGATTTGAGTACCGAACTGTTAATGTCCAAAAGCTAATTTTATGGGCTTGTTATGCTAATCACATTTCGTCTGTTCTCAGCTATCACCAGAGTGGTCCTCGGCGTGCGTCTCGGGTGCCTTGATTCGGACGAGCACCTAGAAGCGAGGCAAATGATAGATGCAGTGCTAACCTTCTTCCGCAATGTGGGTCATCTGGAACTCAAAGTTCCCTTTTGGAGGGTGTTCTCAACTCCCACGCTCAAGAAGTACATCCGGGCACTGGACGTCATTAAAGAGTAAGTGATGTCGTATTCTATCATAATTTCTAACGTTAGGATCGCTCATTTTTACTTTTGATGAAGGGTTAGAGAAATCCTTGGACAATTATGGAAGGAAAAGTCGTGTAATTACTATGTTTGTCTAAACAATGGGAGAGATTTGGACAAAGGAGTCTCTATTACATCCAAACCGTCTATGAACATGATGAAAGGGAACGCAAAACCTAAGTATGACCTTGTACAAATTTCGTAATAAAATTCACTGTCCCTTGAGATGGTAACGATTCCTCACAGTTTCCTTTCTTTCCTCAAAGAAAGATTTCCTCTAAACATTAACCATCCAGGTCAAGGGTTTTTGTGACAGGAAGAAATAAATCAGTATGACAGACGAAAGGGTATTATCGAAAAAAGGTCCATCGTTCTCAGGAATAAGGGATAGACGATGGTCCATTTTCACCCTTCTGTTAATGAGCGTTGCATAAAAGATAAGTGAGGCCGTCCGAAAACTGTCTTCCACTTTTTTGGACATAATGTATGACAAAACAAAAGCCTTAAAATTCCTCAACCTCTGCTGCGTAAAATAGAGGGGTTAATCTTGTACTACCTTTCCCTTTTGGGAAATAAAACGCTGCGTTAAATTATTTTTCTGGTTTCGATAATCCTATGAAATAATACGACCAACAACAATTACACATCCTAATTATTTCGGTTGCAACAATTAACTTACTATAATAAGCCACCATTATTGAATCTATGAAGAGCTGTATATTTTCAACCGCCACATTAATTAGTGGGGAAACTACTTACATTGTCATACATTACGTATACATTTTAGTTCTCCATAAGATGCGCAATGTAAGTCTTAAAATGTTATTCCAGTGGTGATCTGCGTATGATTACGTACACACCGAAGGTATTTGTGTCTCTTTGATAGATCATCAGGAGAAGGTGAGGTAGTTGACGAGATTAGCAAGTCACGTCCTGGACCATCGATCACTGAAGTTTTTGACTACCGGTTTATAAAATCTTCATTCAAGTGTCTCCCAAATTTCTCCATCGAGATAATCTCAGCGAAGGAAATTTGAGCCTCTTGTTTAGCACGACAGCAGAAAAATACACTGAGTGTTGATATTCTCATTAGGAACACTTATTCAGGGCGCTGTTATCAAAGTTATAGATAAATAAAGTCAGCACATAGAGGATCCTATTTCATCACGTGCTTTTTAAAAGACTAGTATTACAATTTTTTATTAATAGAGTAATATAGAATGGTGAAGGACGTTTAAAATGCTCTAAGAAATCTCATTTAAATCGATATTCACTTCCGATATTATCTATCAACTGATCTCAAGAAACGTCATGTGTTAAGCTCACAATCAATGTGAACGTAAGTTTATATGAGATGATTTTAATTTTAAATTCATCTAAAAAGATTTAATAAAAAAAACTCTGTCACGTACGAAAAATATGAAACATCCTGCTCCCTTAAATATAGCCAGTCTTCATTTACCAAGAGAGTCATCAGAGAATCAAATCGCTCAGAAGATACATACTGGATATAATTCGTGATATTGCACAAAATCTCATCCTGATTGCACAGAGTCAATGCTCTCTGAGCATTTCGAAACATCACAATTTCTCTCTCAATCCTTTTGATGATCGGAATTCTTCCTAAAAATGTAACTCCATTTCGTCTCAAGGTGAGCAAGTGTAGCGAAAGTGGACACGGAAGAACTCGAAATAAAACACGTAACAGCTGCAGCATCTGAAAGCGTTCAAACATGACTCTCAAATCGCTCTTTGAAGCGGAACCAATTTATAGGACCGTTGCCGTTTGCTTTATTTCATTATCATTCCAGATTTTATGTCTTAACACGACCTGTCTCTCGGGATTAAACCGAAGTTTTTCTCTTTTGTCGAATACTCACAATCTACTCTCCGGAAGTTGACTGGTTTTTAACACGTTCGATCGTAATAACGTTTTCCATTTTATTCATACGAGTTTATTTTATAGTATGAAACTTATTGAACTGGCCATCATTTGCTATAACATCACTATCATCGATTATTATATACTAGTTATTTTCATGCATTTATGGTAATAATTTTAAGTTCTTATATTTCTAATGTCCATTGCGAACGATGCTGCCATGCGTAAAAACTGGCAAGTTTCATATACAGCGATAACCGATAAGCGATAAGAATATTGATGGTCAATCAATAGGCAGATCCGGGTTTAATTCCCGATTCCGTAAAGTTATTTCATGTCCAATCTTCTATAGCCTCCTATAATATTGTACTCATTTATTCAGTTTGGTTAAAAAGCCTCTCCTTATATAGGATTTTAAAGTTATTATTGATGTAATCTAGGTGTGAATTGCTTTTGGCAATTGTATTTTCTAATGCACTTTATACTTTCATCTTAGGATCAATTTTCACTGCCCACTTTCTTTAGGTCCTTCAGTCACTTACTTAATTACAATATTCTCAGTAAATTCAAGTTTGTCGATTTCCTAGTTTAAGATGCATTTCTCTCTTTTTCGCTGGAATTTTTTGGATTCTTTCTTTGTAATTCAAGTCATAATTCTTTAATACCTTTTTTATTGGCGAAACTCCTTCTCGTCAACAGACATTGTACTTTGCTTGCAACTCCTTTTATCTCTTACTCGCACCTTACTTTAAAAACATTTAATATGCACGCAGTTTTAAGTGAATTCTTACAAAGTAAATAAAACATTTTTAAAAATTGGTTGCTTGAGAGAAACGCGTGCGTGATTTATTTTCCAGTCGGAGAAAACTTTTGAACTCAGTTTAAATGGGAAATCAAAATATTTCCTTACGTAAGAAATATACGAAACAGAATTATTACAATTAAACACTTTTTATTTAACATTAATTTTTACCCCACATATCTGAACCCTTCCCGAAAATAGGATGAAGTTCTCGCCGAAATTAATGGGCACGAATTCAAGAGATCGTTCCGTTTAAAAGCAGTGAAAGTGAAAACGTGTTAATTGATGGATGTTGACACTGAAGATCTTAAAATGTATTTTTAAAAGTCATTTCGTTATAGCTTAGTTAATTCCTTCTACATAGCCCTATCGTTATCTAAATAAGAAATTTGAATAGAGAGTTAATATATTTTGAATTATAAACTTATTTCCACCCTAAAGCTTCTCAAATTCCTTACATATTATAAGTGTTGATATGTTGTTGTGTTGATTCATTCCTCTCTTGATATTAAAATAGTATTCCCAAACTGCCAAGTGGGTTAAATCATCTGCCTTTTGCGAAAATGGTCGTAGATTATACTCTAGGTAGGGCTTTTGTGCAAAATAATACTCCTGAATCGCTTTTAACAATGCCATGAGCTATTGGTAAAAATTATTAAATATTAGTAGATTATAGTACAGCTATATGCACTCGCTTGTACTGGAAAGGATCACTCTCTACTTTATATCTTTCTCATAATTTTTACACGCCTATCAAATAATTGTAAATTATTTAAGAGATAAATAAAGATCTTATTCAAATGTATATCCAAATATGGCTAATGACCACAAATCCGAAAAGTAAACACAAACAGTAATGCAATACCCACCAACGGCTATTACCACATTTTGTATGGACGTATACAACTTGATTAATCCATTGAGGTGACGCCGCGTTTGTTACATTATTAAATATTTTACAATCATAATTGTGGATTGAATGATTCTGGCTTTAATGAGAATATATTTAATTGCATAAAAATCTAAAATTATCAGTCAATTAGAGGATAACAAATATTTTTGTTTTTTTTAAAGGAATATGAGAAAATATTACGAAAGTGAATATATTTATAATCATTTTTCATCCGGATTTAGAACGTGTGAAACTTAACGCTGGGAGTGTTTTGAATAGTTGCCGATCGTAATAATTCGTCTGTCACGATGAACATTACATTTGCTAAAGAATGTGTTGTGGAAATTTAACTCCAATCAATGACTCTCACATCGACGAACCTGTCTTGATACAATCTAAAAGTGTATCCGGGTCTTTTCATCGTCTTGAGTTACAACCTAATCATTTTAATATAATGGCTTAACTAATATACAAAAACGCTCGGTAGTTTAAATGTCAGTAGAATGTTTCGAATCAACAAAATGATTTATGAACCCCGTGACAATGCATATTACATTTCTTTATAGTAATAATTAGTTTAATATGTGTAACTAATTTGTTAATAATTTGTAAAGGTTTGGAACAATTGCTGGGGTTCATAATTCCAAATTTCTACGAGTTTTCGAATTCCGACACGTTTACTGTATTTTAATACTCTCCCATCTTAAAGACTATATTTCACAAGCACATTTCTAAATCATCTAAAAATAATTTTTAGAATTAATTTTATAAATCCCAAATTAACGCTTTTATATATAAATTCCTACCTTCATCTCTAACAAACTAACAACTAATATTTTATGGTGTTTGAGTATCTATAACGAATTTATGATTGTTTGAATCAAAGGTATCAAACAAATAATTATCAAAACCACACCCCTGAAGAGAAGATATGAACAGATGCAATGGAAAATTCTTTTTTATAATTTATTATTCAATTAATCATCCCGTTTCATTGACCGCAGACATTTCCTTGACTTGGAAGTGCAATTTTCACCAAAACGCCCCTGCAATCTAAATGTACCTGAACATAAAGAGATACGCAAATTAACCCCCTTCACCCATCACAAGAGAGATACAACGCTTTTGGGATTCGTTTACTTTCTTCCGATATAATCTTGGAGTCATGACTCGAATCCTATCTTTTGTCCCCAATTACAACGGAATAATTCACTGTGAAGAGTACTTTCTGAAGGTCACACTGTGAGTCATCTGTAATCTCTATCAGTTGGATTTTCAATCAGTAAATCCCATCATAATTCAATCCCTCTCCAACACTCAGAGAGTGGTTCATGGTCTTCCAGATGTATTACAGTACTGAATTTACTACGAGCATTGTATATAACTGGTATGGGGTTGCTTTTACTAAGAATATAATAAAATATATAAGCATACTTGACTATTGAATCTTTTCAAAATGCTCCGACTTTATAATATCTCGTTAATTCGCATAATTTGTCTTGGTATATAAAACTGTGTAGTTCAATCAATTATTATCATAAAGATAATAACCATCTCACGTTTGTAGTTAAATTTAAACTCAATTCACCCTTACGTTTATAAAGAAATCTTTCGTATCGTATTGTATCAAACAGCAACGATTACTCAGTACACAATGAGAGCTATCGTAATGACAAAGGAAATACTTGGAACTGTAAAAAACCATATTAATTATGGCTGTTCAATTTTCAGTACTCGATATAAAATAGGTAATTCGATGAACCATTGAAAAATATCCAACTTCATTTAATCTCGTTAGCTTACGTAAAACTCACAATATTACATACACATGAAATTCAATTTATATCGTAAAAAGGCATAATTGTATCCATGCATTCAATTTAATCAATAAAGTTTTCAAATCAAACGGAAAAAAATATTAATTAGATTTTGAATAAAAGCCGTACAATACGGATTAACTTAAATGGAAGTACCCAAATGAACAACTGCATTCTCAGGAAAGATGTCTATGTTTGAAAGGACGAACGTATGCCGTATATTTTTGTAAATACGTATGAGAATCTAGGCATTTATCTAAGACATACTCGCAAGGTCACAATAAATCATATAATTCATAATATACGATATAACTTTGTACGCAATTAATCGATAGGAATGCACAATTGAACTCGTATGATACAATGTTAGGCATCCAAACTCAGTCTCTGTCCAGTGTCGAAAGATATGATCATCTCCGTAGAACAAAGCTTTAATGCACGTCTTCTGGAAGGAAGGAGAAAAGGCTAGAAAGAGAGAGTGATATAGGAAACGCAGAAAGAGGAAGAAACTTTCACTTGCCATGCACTCCCGGAGCAGTCATTGACCGTGACGGTGAAGGAATCAAAAGGTCTTCAGTGCAATAGCCTATCTATACAGGGTCTAGGGGGATCACCAATGGTGACGAAAAACACGAGCTGGGTGCATATTTTCGATTGGAGGACGAATAAATACAGAGTAGGCCAAGAGATGACTCTAACTTCCTTATACAACACTAATTGAGAGGTAGCTTTGAGGTAAATTATAAAGATCTTGAATGCTTTTTCTTAATCTAAAGTTTCGTTTCCCAAAATTTTCACTTGTGATATTACTCGATACTTTCCAAAATGTACAATGATCTGATTACATTCCACAGTTTTAATAACCATTTTTTAGGGCTCAACATCCAATTCATGAAGTTGCTTTTTCCTCGTTACTCTAATCACCATCATTACATCCATCAGTTTTCCAAGCGAACGTAAAAGATTCATTATCGCAGCGGTCAATTCTGATATTGTCTATTAATTTATTAAGAAGGCTTTAATTATTACACTTTTGGAGGTTTTATTATTGGTGTTCAGGAAAATGATTTATTTTTGAAGTCATAAACAAAAAGATTCAGGCATATTAATTGCACCTAAACCAATGGAAATAGTACTGCAAAAACTCTCCTTTCTTAAGATAAAGGAGTCACAACATATTTTTGGCGCTAAAGCGTCAGAAAATACTAAATAGTTTCAACAGTTCTAATTTTCAAAAGATATTAAATTTGACATTAAAAATTTCAGAAAATGTATTTCATACTCACTGTATTTCTATTATTTTATGATGTTTTACAAAATAATCATTATTAAGCGATATTAAATTTGGATTGTTCTCCAGTTACTTTTCGCCGTTATAGATCTAGTAGCAGCTCAATTAGTGTGGAATAAAAATTTTGAAAAAGATCAAGGATACGATTTCTAATCATATATTTTTTCCATAGAAAGGTATTCATCTCCGCAACATACTTTTATTATTTAAACGCATATTTATAATTATGTATTGAATCAATGAGAGTTCAACAATTCTTTTCGTAATCATCTCATTGTAAAATATTAACAGATGTTAATTCTGAAAAAAATCTTAGTATTTTTCCCATTATACGGATTCATTAGTATTGCTCGATTCTACTTTAAATAAAACTTCAGAATTTTCAGTAGCTGATATCATTAACGTATAAGAGTAATAATCTGCTCCAAATGTAATGGCAGTTCTTATTCATTACCATTATATCTGAAAATGGTGTTTCAACTCCACCAAATTTAGAAAATTAAATAGAAATGAAAATAAATATTGGAATGAATTATAAGCTGTGTTTTTATATCATAATGAATTATTTCATCGCTTAGTGAAAAAATCATTCCAAACTTTTCGCAGCTATACAGCTTATTCAATGATGAATCATTATAAACTCGCGATTTATATATTCAGTTGGTATTACGTAAATTTAGAAAGTGGCAAAATATTTCGCATTGCCCATTTTTTTGTTTGCACTGTATTTAGATATTTCTAATAATATACTTAACGCTAATTATCGAAAATGACGTCCTATTTTCCCACCACCTGCCTTCATCGCACGATCTGACGTTTCTAAACATTATTCACTTCAAACTTTTCCATGGACACTATGGATGGTTCATGATACATGGATATGTATTCCATCATAAAATGATGAAATATAAACTTTTCTTCCTTTACTATACTTTTATTATTGGAATGTAATAAATCGTCGTAATACATTTAATTAATGACAAAAAATTATTACCTGCAGAAATTAATTCCGTCTGCTCGGATCGGATATTTGGGAAGTCCTTGCTTGTAAGCGTAAATGATTCGTAAAAGGCAATCAAAATAATACGTCATCATTTTTGTATAAGAGTTCATAAAACATTTGTTTTAATATAATTTGCAATTTCACGAGAAATCGTACGTCGGATTGATGTTTCTTTGCAGAGATACCAATATTAAAAACCTACTATTCTTCTCAAATTGGTCCAATCTTCATTCAAGCTTTTTTTATGGAAATCAACATTTTATGTTTTGATATACATTTGCAGCGGGAACTTATTATATTTGTAAATGTCCGCTATTTTTCCAATCTAACACAAATACCAATGGAGCTAGAGTTTCCAGACGCATACAAGAGCAAATTAAGTTTAAAAGTTGTATTTCAATAAGGAAGTACTGCTCATTGTGTCGGTGTGTCTATGCGACATGCATTGCCTTTCCAGTCTTATCTCCTAAGAAAAGTATTTCACGAGACCGGTCGACTTTCTCCATGTACACAGGAAGCTATCGCATTCTCTTACCAATTCCATGCTTTGCCCCAATTCCGAAGAAACAAATAAACATTCTGTATGCAGCATCCTTCTGCGGCAAATTCCCACGCTGTATTTATCATGCGGAATATTTTAGGAAGTAAGGAAATATATGCGATGATAACTATGGTAACTAAACTATGGTAATCTCATTAAAAGGTACCCTTATGTTCATTCTTCAAAATTTATATCCTTATTCTTAAACCAATGAGTTATATATTATTCTGTTAAATGCTACCATGAGAGGAAAGTATAAACGAATACCATTTTACAGTTCTAAAAACAAACAAATAAATAAATATCTATATTGGAATATCGTGAATAATTAATAGCGACTTTTTACTTGGAAATTTTAAGGCAAATATTACATCTTGAATTAAATTTCAAAGTATGTCTATATAAGTATAAATAATAATTCCACAAAATATGAAAAGAAATTTTCCTATCACTCTATGCTTTAATAAAATTAAAAATAAGTTGTAACGCACAATTGTTAGATATCAATTGTACAAAGCTATACACTTTCATCATTAGATCTTAATTCTTGGAAAATTAATCATCCCATGTTGAATAAACCTGTTTATTCAATTGATTTATATATTTCAAAGGTAGACTTTAGGCCTTACAAAATTATCTGCCTCAGATATATGAACGCAGTATCTTTAATTCTAGATAAGTCAATTGATAATACTGTTCTCTTTAAAAATTCTCTAAGATATCAAGAATTACCTAAATGAGACTTTTCCCTATCATCTACTCTATATAGAAATAAAATTAAATCGCTTCTGCGATGTCAAATTAATTTACGGAAAAATTCCGTTCGAAATCTATTCTCTATCTATTTATTATTTATACCATTTATTATCTATTCTCTTCAAATCATAAGTAAGTCATGATTAACCAACCCTGATTTCGTAATAATAATAATTTTAAAATATAAATCGTATTCCTCCTGCCATGATTACTTCATCGTAGCAATCTACTGTTTATTTACTTCTACATAGAAACACAACAATGTGTCTTCTTAGCAACGATAGCAATGTATAGTTATCAACCCCGTACCCCCTTATAGTATTTGTAGAAAAAGTAATTTTATAACGATTAAAGATTTTCATTATTTTCTTTTTTAAACGAAATTGTATTTTTCATTTCTCAGCACAACTCTAAAGAACGTCGGAGTGGCTTTGAAACAGTGGGAATCGCGTTCGGGTCCAGCAGATGAAAACGGATGGTCTGAAGGAGATTCTCTACTCCGTCACGTATTCACTAGAACCGAAGACATAAACGCAGCGAGCGTACTTGCCGTGGACATGTTCCTCGTCGGAGTTGATTCGGTATGTATTTACCACATTTCTCATACAAAACGTTTCTTTAAATTATAGGAATGAGGTACTCACTCGTTCAGGCATAGGTTTCATATTCATAAGGGTGCGTTTCCTTTCAAATCCTTGTTTGTTTACTGTTTCGTTTGAAGACCTCCGTGGCCGTGACATCGACGCTTTACCAGTTGAGTCAAAATCTCGACAAGCAGGAAGCGCTGTTTGAGGAATTGAAGCAGGTGCTGCCATCTCCCGATACTCCTGTAACCAACGATCACCTCGACAGGTTGCCTTATCTGAAAGCGGTAATCAAAGAAGCTATGAGGTGAGAAGAGAAGCAGTTGTTCTATAGGAGTTCCAAGGAACAAAATACTTTTCTTATTCTATTAAGAATATACAATTTAATTTCTTTTAAACACCTCAATGAGCTTCTATGCTATCCAACTTTCTTCAAAATTCTTTATCATTTATTCACTGATATTTTCCCTGAAAAAAATTCTTAGCTGCAGAAACATCTAGGCAGGACGCACGGCCCCAAGATGCACATTGGTAAAATTGGTTAATACGATTTTCTCATCATATTTTTCAGTCGTAACTTGAATTGAAAGATAACATTTCTCTTGAAGAGGTATTTAACTAAAATATGGGTTCGCTCTCTCTTCAAAATTGATCTTTTTAGAAAAAAATTGATGAGATTAGTAACTTTACTGAAAGAATCAAGTTGAAGTAAAACTTTCCAATTTATTACCTTGGATAAAGCTATTATATGTAACTTAAAAGATAAATAATATATTTTTCGATAGTATGCTTAATACGTAACGCTGCGAATTTAGCTTAATACTCTATAAAATAATCATGCCATTTGTTCCATACCACGTATTATTCTTTCATATCCATCGCTAAAAACATATTGATAGCAGTAACCATCCTTTACCGAGTTTTGGTATTTTTATATTATTTTTAAAGTTGAATTTCCCCATTCTGATCACGCTATTCTCACCAGAAAATTTTCTTCCTTTTTCCTCGGAAATAATAATACATTCTTTCGTTTCATTTAATAGCTTACTCTTGTTGATTCTCGGTTTTCTTGCGATATAATTTAGGGCAACTCAATTCATAATATTAATCTTCTTTCGATTTCATATAAATTAAAGTAAAAAAACTACCATATAGATTATTATGGAGATCACATATAAAATTGCTAGATAAATGGACAAGATGCAGTTTTTGTCTCATATTAACTTTCATTTTCTATTCTCAGATTGAAACCAGTTGTCATAGGAAACGGCAGACTGGTAACCAGGGACACAGTCATCTCAGGATATCAAATACCAAGAGGTGTAAGTACACGTTCTCATAGGGGCTTCTTAGATTTATTGAACGTATACAGAAACTGCTCCATTTTTATCTAATAAATCGATATATTGATTCATCCTTTATTTTTCTGGATCGAATACCATTTATATAATTTATTTTCAGGTCCGTTGACATAATAATGTACCCTTTTCTAAAATAAAGTGGTTAAATCTATTTTTTAAATATCTAAAAATTACGCTACTAATGAAGAATAGTAACTAAATTCGATTTACGATAAAATATAAATTCGATAAAATTTGTAACATTATATAGAAAGGGTAGTTGAAAAATCCTAAAAAGACATTCGATTGTGTAAATTAGGGAAAAAATTTTACATTCATTCGTTCAATTGAGTATTACATAGATTAAGAATAAAATTTGGCAAAAATATCATCTTATTTTAATAAATATAAAGATCAAATGCTTAATTATAATTTATTCAAAATATCATATTATATAAATATATTGAAATATAATTCATAATGATGAATTATGACGGAAAAGCACTTGATGCAGGAAAATATTTATTCAGTTCTCATCTCATATCCGATTCAAGATCCGATGGGGAAAGTTCAGTTCGTGTAAATGTAATCGACAATATTTAATTTCGGCGATTTTCGGCCTTATCGAAGGCAATATATCAACAACCAAATTAATTATTCACAGATATTTGATATCGCTCGTTAATATTTATCTTGTTCCTCTTCTTTCCAAATGACTTGTAGGCAATCTATTAATTAAATTGATTTCCCATCTCAGAAACAAGTGGTGTTTCCTCATTATGTCATCAGCAACCTGGAAGAACACTTCCCTCAAGCACACCGCTTCCTCCCTGAGAGATGGCTCAAGGCCACCAACGATGAAAGGGGATGCCCATGGCTGAACCAGAAAGTCCATCCCTTTGTGTCCCTTCCATTTGGATTTGGAAGAAGGATGTGCGTGGGCAGGAGATTCGCAGATTTAGAAATGCAGGTTCTACTTGCCAAGGTGAGAGAAAATTTAGATCAATCGATACTTGTATTCGATTATCGATTGTTACTAATTGATTCGATTGATTGAAGTTCGATTAGAATGACCTCATTTACAAAAGTTATAAAGCGAATCGTTTTGCAGGAATTTGTAATTATTAACAATTAATTGGAAATACCTCATCAAAACTAAATAAAAATATTTATGTCAATGTATTGCTTTGAGTAACAGGAAAGGATGCACCTAATTTAATTAGAATTTGTAAATTACATTTATTGCTTAAATTCGAAAAAGTTAAAATTTAATACCATTGAGATTAATATTAAACTCATCAAATACTTAATACAATTGAAAAATGTTTTTAAAGTTATAGACTTGACCCGAACTTTCAAATTTTAGAGTGCGTAACTACTTGTATATTATGACATTAATATTTATTCTATCTTGTATATTTTATCCATTATAAAATTAGAAGCATTGAAGTCTTTGGATATCATAGAACTATATAGATTATAGATACCATAAATATTGATTACCCATCAATAATATTTCCGTTTCGTTTAAACTATATTTTCGTGTAAGAATTCGCCATTTTTATGCGGTATCGGATCAGTTTTCTTTGGCAAAGCATTCAACAAATTTGTTTATTTGATTGACATTTTTTTAATACCGATGGAAAGACTGTAAGAGATGTAAAGTGTGTTTGCCGATAAAATTTTGCGCCGTAATTCACGTGTTGAATTCTAAGAACTGAAAGTCATTGTTCCTTTGATTGACGTTTCAAGGAAAGTGTATGCATGACATCACCCGGCACATACCCTTCGATTTAACACGGCGAGTACTGGAAAGTCTGAAGTGGGAAGTAATTTGGAGTTGAAAGCGGGTGGAAGATTGCTTGAGGGAATTGCCATTGTCGATTAAGCAAACCGCAGAGAATTTCAAATAAACAAGAATAAATAATAAAATAAATAAAATAATAAAATATATAATATTCAATTAGATTTTAGATTCCTGAAATAGATAACTAAAGTTATTGAAAATAAAATATTCAGTATTTGTTGAACTTTTACATGGCTGTCAAATTAAATTTATTGGATATGTCTCCAACTTAAATGATACGTAAAACATCACTTGGATTTAGAATGCTAGTTTCAAAATGTAGGTGAAATGCTTTGAACTTTTAGAAAAGAACACTTCCACATTAGTGTTCCAAAATTAGTTCTAAAAAGATATTACGACTATTAAATTCTATAGCTCGAAAACACATAACCACTTCGAAGCAATATTTCCCCTCAGTGACATACAATACGATAGACGATGTCTCAAAAATACATCAAAGAAAACATAATATATATGAGATGATCATGGGTATATCCAATACACATAAATTCCTTTTGGTGAGAATACTTTGTGAGTAACATAAAGAGAAAAGGTTTGAAGATGCGCAAGATTCTACAAGGATCTCAATTCATTCGACTTTCTATTTCAAACTATCAATCAAAAACGTGATGAAAGAGAGCTATCGCAAGAATTTCATATGAACATGCGAACTCGTTATTTTCTAGGCTTAACAAGTGCTGATTAGAGTTAGAAAGAACCAAGGTAGATTCATGATTATTGGTTATTATACTTGAAATCGATAATTTATACATAATCATCGGTTGTAGAAGAAAATGAGATGAAAGGTAGTATAAAAGTTTCCCAAAGAGAAATATTTTACACTAAGAATATCCATGAATATACAAGACTATACAAAACCAATATTAAAGAATTGGAGGACAGAGGAACTGTTAAATTTAAAATTTAACTCCACAAAGATTACAAACAATGAAGATTGTTTTAAATATTTACTAGAAGATGAAACTGTACACCAATGGAAGTTTTTTGCTTAAGATTTCGCCCTAAAATTGATAAGTCACATAAATAATAGAGCATCGCAACGTTTATGGCAATTATTTTGTTATTATATATCGATTGAATTTTTGGGTTTCTTATTGTAAGCATTGAGTTATGCTAAATTTAATCAACCTGAATGGAATTGAGATTTAACTAACTTGAAATAATCTCATAGGTTTTAGAAACTTAAAAATACGTTATTCTATTGATCATTGAAGTATCGAGTGAATGTATTCCATAAATAGATCTTTCCTTTCTGATATTACCACCAGTGAGGTTTCTCGATAGCCAATCAAATAAAAACAACAGAATCAATATAATAATAACATATAAAACGCTATTGAAAGCTCGTCAATTACGTTGCTCTGTTGATTCATCCACTTAAATCGTAAAATGCTTGCACTGCTTTGGTATTAAATGATTTTATAACAAAAATGCAACCGGAAAGATATTACTACACATTCAATTAACAGCAATTGTGACTCTTGACTGAACCCTACCAATTTGAAGCATTAGATATCGTACCGTTACGTCCCACTCTGAGCCAATATCATTTCCCATTGAGTCATTTCAAAACCCATCTAATTTCTTCTTGTGTTACAGATGATTAGAACGTTCCGCGTGGAGCACCTCCATGGGCCACTCGAGTACAGCATTCAGCCAATGTTCACACCAGACGGACCCCTCAACTTCCGCCTAACAGACAGGGAAGGCTTGAGCTGAAGACGTGTTTTTTAGTGGATTTCAGTAGAAATATCATTCCGCTCCACCGATTACTTCGTCCTCTCTTCCATCGACCAAGAGGAACGAAAACCACTTTGTCCCCTTCCCGCCGAGTGCTTCCCGTCATTATTTACGCATCCCTATTGTTTCCTGCACTTTCCTTTTATTGTTTTTAATAACTCGACTTTTCTATGATGAATAATGGGTGGAGGACTCGAAAAATTGTGCGACCCTTGAATTTCGCGGAATTATTAATTGAATTGGTGAATTTCGAATCGAAACTATTGTGTGCCACGCTTGTCCAATACGGCACCATTGAATGGTACCAATGAACTGAACGCGTGAATCGACGCGAATAAATGAAAATTTTTCTGGAGAACTGAACAAACGTCTGTTAGGGCCTCAACCAGTAAGGAGGTCGCAAGACTTGTGTAATGTACTATACAAGTATAGTAGTATAGACATTGACGTCAAGCATCATCTTGGTTGTGCTGCAGATGTCTCGATGGAAAAGCGCAACTGAAGTATAAACTCCAGTATTTATCATTCGTTTCGTGGATGAGAAGAACTAATCAGACTTGTACCTTTAACCCACTAACACTAATCTACCCAATCAACTCTGTAAATATTTTTGAATATATTATTATGGTGCTAACTGATCTTTAGCCAGTTGCTTCTGAAACATCGCGTACGTGAGATGGTTGTGCGCATAATGGACAGACAGCTCGCGAATCATAAATCCACATATCGTTTAAATCTACTTCTAGAATTTAGAATAAAATTTCATGAGGAACTTTCATTCGGCTCGTGGATTATAAAACATCCTTCAGCATCATTCCTACTCAACGCTCTAACGCATAGCAAAGATTTAATTTAATTCGCATTTCAGATATTCCAGCATATGCGAAATATTCCCATTGTTAGTGTAACTCCTCTGTTTGGGCACAAAGGAGCGTAATGGTGAGAAAGAAGACGGTGTTCTGCATTAATACAGGTGAACGAAATACCATCCCAACCTTTTATACGAGTTTTTTTTACAAAAACCATCATGGCTGAAGATATTTTTACGTGGAAATATTTCTATCGTCCCATCAGCTTACATCTTGTCACTTATGTGAAGAATTCCTCACATGTGTTACATCTGCCTCGTCTTTTATAATCCCGTAAAAACTTGCTCGGCCTAAAGATTTTGCATTTCCTATTCCGAGGGTAATAGAGTGCCATAAAAGGGAACAAGATTTAATGTCACGAATTTTATTAATATCGTAGGAAATTGTTAATTTATTACGAGAGCCAATGAAAATATCAATTCATGATGCATCAAAGACGAGATGTATTGATTAAATTGTTTCAAAATCTATCGATGAGAAAATACAATTATTCTTGTCGAGTTATAGAATGAGGATATTGAACATCATAGATATGTTAATAAAATAATGAATCGCAAAAAGAGATTGAATATTATAATATTAAATTATATTATTCACGATTGAACGCTAAATTATAAATCGATTTTAAACACAAATCGATATCAAATTGAAACTCTTTATGCGTTTCCTTCTTATCACAGAAGGGCATCCGTAATAACTTTTTATATTCTTTTCCGATTTTATGTACAAATAGTAAGATAGAAGATTTAGTAACCAAAAAGGAAATCATGGCATAGATAGTTTATTTAAACTCTTCAAATCAACAATAAATTCTGATAAAAAAATAGTTTCTCATGAGATTTCGAAACTTCACAAGAAGGAAGGAAGGCAAGCTTTGATGTACTTCTTTCTTTGCAATATTAAAAAGGAAGAAGTGTAAGGGCAAAACACATAAGTGAGTCAATCATTACTACCGAAGAGTTTCAGGCAGAAATTCTTTTTATAAGGCAACTAATGACTGGAAAAACGTAGGAAATTTTGAGGAAACGATATATAGATGTTGATGAATGACGCTGAAGAATAAGAAGTCATAAAAGATTAAAGATTGAACGAAAAAAGAAATATAAAAGATATGAAAAAGCACTTCAAGGTTCAGCTATCGAAATTTTTATATATTCTTTGGCATTATAATATGTATAGTATGAATAAAACGTGTTCTTGTGGGATTGATTTGAAATTCCAACAATACTTATCTCCTTATAAGAAAATTGCCTTTCAAGGAAAGTTAGGTTTACTTTGCAATTAAGCTACGCAATTTATATGACCATATGAAAGCTTTCAGAGACATGTATCTTCCAGGTCTATCTACTACGAAAAATACTTAACCGGTAGGAAAAACATAATAACTTGCTGTTTTCCATTCGGTCACTGTAAGGGAAACCATTTTATAGGCACACAAATCTGTTCTCTCCAGATGAATGTAGATAAAGACAATTCTCTTTTGCAATTAAAAGAGCTATTTTATTTACGTCAACTACGAAAGAAATAACGTATTCCAATTCAATTACGAATTAAACTGCTTTCTCTTTCCTAATGAATTAGAAAGGGAAGTGTCAGATTCGAATTAACCACTGAGTAGATATTCCGTCTTATTTTCGATTCTTTTAACGGAATAATAACGAATTGCATTTCATTTACATTTGCGACGATAAAATATCCGTCGAAAATTGACTCATCCGAAAGAAAATTGGAAAGCACTCCGTGGATTCAATTCCATAGTTACCATAAATATTTCTGAGAAAATTATCGTTTTCTTTGAGCATTAACTGTATCATATGACTTTAATGGATGACCCACATTTTAATAGTTGGTCAATAACAACGCATTTTTATACATGTCGCTGTATCATGTTTGTAAAAAGTATGATCAAAGTGCATTTTATATTCATGAATGGATTGTAACTATGTATTCTGAATTAAATGTATAAAATAAAATATTATTTATCTATCACCAATTACAAAAGGGGTTTAATTTTCATTAAAATACGCAAACCTTTGGCTAAAGATCTATTTAAGTTCTTAAAAATTCCGAATTTGCGAAGTTAGTTTCAAAATCATACGCGTAATTGGCGTCTTCTATTTGGACTCATATTATAAATTAAAAAATCGGAGAGAATTCATTTAAAATTCAACCTGGATTTGAATAACATTTTTTAGTTTGTTAGAGAGGTAAAACTCAACTTCGCAGAAAAATGTAACTAAATACTTTAACTTTAAATATTGCTGTCATATTATACACACACAAAATTATTACGAACAATTATTATAATATTATTTTTTAGCTATTTCGCGTAACATCAAAAACGTATATTCCATTACTGTCCCTTAGAAAGATGTAGAATCATAATGGAATTCACTTAATGCAAGAATATTTACCGTAGATCGTAGTAAAAGGCAGCCATGTTACCATGATCTAGACTACACTTCAAACTATCGTGTCTTCTATAATCATGTTCATAGTTTATATCCTGCATATACGTTAGAAAAACGATGCCCACACACAGATGAAATGATCGAATTCAGAATCTTCTTATTAGAAAATCATCATTTTGCGAATGATCATGATATACAAGCAATAGCTTAGCAATTGGGAACGAAAAGTAGGATCTGCGAGAGAGGATTCTAACCGATTACCACATTCTAACGTAATCGCGCGAAGGGGAAACCGCTACGCTAAGAAAACAGCTGATAGAGAGTGGGAGGGGCCAAAATAAACATTAGGAGGGGAAGGAAGCTGTTTCCCCTCTGCAACCTCAGCGCCTTCTTTGAAGGTCGAAGACGAAGTGTTTTATCAAGGAGGAGTCGCGGACGAAGGAAGTTTCAGCCATCCCCGGTATCTCTCCAAGGTGAGACCACTCACATTGTACTTTCGTAGAGATACTGACCATATTACAGACACAGCAGTAAGTTAATTCGATCGTGAAAAATGAGACGTATTGATTAGAGCTCTCCTCATTGCAAGCTTCCTCAGTGCGCCACCCGGATTAGCGGCTCTGCTGTTGCTTTACGCGCTTGTCAACTAATATCCTTTCGCTATTTCCATAGTTATGGTTACGGTGCTGACAAACAAATGAACTTCAAAGGCCCCGCCTTCTTTGAATCAATATACGTATACACAGAAACCGATTGAACATAAATATGAGGAATATTCCTCGTGGTGGAAATAGAAAACGGTTAACTGTGATTTATTGTAATGTATACAAATAACTCGGGTGTAAACTTCGTTGCTATATTTCATGTCAACAGCAGCTTTGCGTCCCACATAATTGGCCGCTTTTAACGCTCATCTTTTTCGTTTTTACTGCTGCTTCCTCGCCAAATCTCTCTTTAAGTTACACCGATGTATCACTTTAAACTCTTTCTCAATCCTTTATCTGAACTGTTTAATGTTATCTCAAACTGAACCAAATACTAGCTAGATATTAGCTAACTTTCTATCAGATTATTTTTGGACATTGATGATAATCAAAGTAAGACGAAAGCTTTTAGTATAATATAAATATCACATCGACTATGATACGTATACCGGTGATTGACCTTGATGTAACTTCAATTAAATTCTAATTTTTAATTTGGCAGCGTGGTAGACCTGCGAAGAAGTTTCTTAGCCGTGATGTGCCGGTTAAAGTGAAGTGAAGATAGAGTTACTAATTAACATACGTGTGCTCTATCTTTAGGTATACGTTCAAGGCATATTGAAGTTCTTATGCAATGAGGAATGAATTACTATTATTGTCAGTGATTTAAAGTATTTCTCTCGGTGATAAATTTTACTTATAAAATCCAAGGAATCTGAAAGTCTTTTTAAATTTTTCCCAAACTCTTTTGTGATGATGTTATTAATAATTACCATGTTCAACCACAAACGTCTAAAAATTTACGAATAATTATTCTAGCGAAATTATTAGGCCCACCATCACCATCTGACGTTTCGTGTATACTTATTGATACGGCGCGCGGCGTTACGATTATATATCCACAAGATATAACCTTTTCCCTACACTCATAGAACAACATAAAAATTGACTTTAATCTATATTTTCTTCACGCAAAAGTTCATAGTTCTCCAACCCCATATCCTTTTAAATAAGAATGATAACTAATGTCCCTCTTTTTTTTCATTCGAAACTGTTTAAATCTAAACAATAATAAATCAACAGTATTTATGACCTTTTACCAATACTTAAAATGTGTAATTATTTTCAGTATTGAATCAAATTTTAATGAATGATTGATTATTTCAGGAGCCGTCCACCAAAGTCGTTACTCGATAACTTATCGTGTAAAGTAAATCTTTAATTCCGTTATGAGTATCTCTTGTGTGTACAGTCTGAGTTGAAGGCCGTCTATAGAAAACAATTTATCAATCGTGAGTCCAATAAAGTAAGCTACTATTGAAGTTGTCCAATTGATTTTCATCGATTCACAAAAGTGGGTTAGCGGGTCGAAGAAATGACTTCCTTATTACAATAGAAAAAAAACATCACGTTATGATTTCTCTTCCTCCAAAATTCCAAACTCTCCAAAATACAGTGGTTTCCATATTTTTCGTTTTCACTAGTTTTCCAAAAATATTAAGCGTAGATAAGTTTTTGTGGATTTTTGGTCAAAATTGATTTTTTGTCTCCCAACCCAATGCTAGATAAAGCTGATCTATCGGTCGAGGAAAATTCTTTGGAAAATTTTATAAAATAAACGTATTTCCTCATTCGATCCTTAAACCCAAATTATCACAATTATATCGAACTGTTTGCTACTTCTGTATTTTTATCTTTTTCAAAATTCTCTGTAAATAAAATTATGAAAGTTATGATTGTAATTGAGCGCAAATTATTTAATAGTAAGCAGATATCTCTGTATATTTACTATTCTAAGATTGAAAAAAATCTTTAGATAAGCTATTCGTATACATGAAAAAATAGATAGGACAGGGAGCAGATATTATGACATTTTACATCAGCTTCAGAACCATTCTCAGTTTGCCGAAGTCTTAACTTTTTTAATTATTTATATATAGTTTAAGTAAAGAGAGTGGTTTTGAGGAGTTACGAAAAGATGAAACGTTAAAATCATTTAATAATGCTTATCCTTCGTTGACTAAAAAATTAAACAACTGACCAATAAACCTGAACTCAAAATAGAATTCAAAACTTAAAAGCTCGTAAAATGAGCTTTTTCGATATCTTTTCCGGTGTAGCTTTAGGATTAAATCCTCAAGGTAAGCAAAAACCTTACGGTGTTCTTACTTTACTCGTGAAGAAGAAAACTTTAGTAAAAGTACTGAGTGCATGAAACGAGACCGTTCATTCATTATCTTCCAACACGTACCCAATCTAATTTGGGGACCAGCTTCTCTGAACTATTCCGCTAAATTGATGACACGACGGTCACCACTGATGAGCACCAATTGATGCAGCAACAGCATTCGACCTCTTTCAACATTTTTATGAACTTTTATTAAAGTTCCTTGAGAATTACTAAAGGAAAGAACCGGGAGAGAATTCATTTTACGCATCACTTAGCTCATTATCCTCTCAAAGTTCCATCTCTTTGTATAGTAAATGCAATGTTCTATATCAATTTTAAGTAAAGTATTTAAGGGAATTTATGCTTGATTATAGCAGTAGAGAGAGCGAGAGAGAGTTACCCCATGATTATTATTCTGATTACACTCCAACTGAACCAAATTCTGGAATAAAATAACGTATGAGATAGTTGATGTTCAATCTATGTTTACACTTTCAGAAACATCCATAAAATGGCTGTAATTCCAATACCTCGAGCAAGTGCGAGGAAAGGCACTATCTCCTTGTTACAACGGCAACTACAGCTGAAATATAACACCGAATCAACTTGTACTTTCCACTCCGGCTATGATCTTAAGACAGCTGAAAAAACTGCCACGGAAAAAATTTCAGGAGTGAGACCTTTTGAAGAAGTACCAGGACCTAAGCCGCTTCCTATTATTGGGAATCTTTGGCGCTTTCTACCTTATATTGGTGGGTCTATAGAACAGATTTAGAGAGGATTGTAAATATTGAAGTTTATTATTCTATTTCGGTCTGAGAATCAGCTATCACTTGCCTCGTTAATAATGCATCTCCTTAATATTATCACACCATTGCATTCATCTTTCAATTAAGATTTATGCATGTTATTTATCTTCCATTCCCTTGTTTATTTAACATAGGCTTTTTACCCTTAAAAATCGTCTACATTGTATATGTAAATAAGATTTTAACCGTCTGATTCCTCCAAAGGAAATTTTCCTTTTTTAAATTTTCTACAATATTCATATTAATCCCTTGACTGTTGAAGCTCTGAAATTTACATGTTGATTATATAAAACTGAAATTTTTATGAACCACTTTTGATAGATATTTTGTAAATTTATCATATTCTAACCACCAGGTGAATATTCTGGAATGGGTATATTGGAGATCCACAGAGAAATGCATAAAAAATATGGAAACCTATGCATCTTGAAGGGACTGCCTGGGCGTGAAAACCTGTTGTTTGCATTTCGTCCTGAAGAAGCGGAAATCACTTTGAGAAACGAAGGACCGTGGCCAATGAGGGAAGGAATGACTGCCATGCAACACTACAGAGAGGTCACGAGAAAGGATTTCTACAAGGATGGTACAGGAGTCCTGACTGAGTGAGAACTACATTTGCTGTGATGTCATTGGTGAACTTTCAGTCTGCTACTTTATGTCTTCATTATCTATTAACGCTTTTAATATATATTATATAAGTTTCTTTCAGTGTATCCATTATTGATTTTGGAAATATAGGATTCGTATGATTTATGGAACAAATAAAATTAATAGGAAAGCTACCAATAACAACAAGAATTTTTAATCAAACAAAACCATGTAATGAACAAGCCATTTTATCTTATCAAGTGATTATTATTATAAATAAATACCCATTACTATTATTAGATTATCATATGAATACACCGCAAAAAAAATATATAGCCTAGGACTCCTTATATTTCATTATCCTACTGCTATCATTCAGAAACATATTAAGGGTGCTGAATTCAAGAAAATAAAATATTACTGATGTGAAATAAATAAAATAAAAGGTATTAATTTTAAACAGATGAAATTTTTCTACTTAATAATAATAGTATAAATTGTAAAAGATAATTTTGGGCACTATGTTCAGTTCTCTAAAACAAGATAGAAGAATTAAATTTAATAATATCAAGGACTTGCCTTTGACACTTATTAACTCTCTCTACCAGGCAAGGGGAGAAATGGATGGAAGCTCGCAGCAAAGCTAATCAACCACTGATGCAGCCTAGGACATCAAAAAGATACATTAAGCCTATTGCAGGTGTAGCACAGGAATTCATTGAAAAGTAAAAATCTACCTATTCATAAATTACTAGTTATCAATTATCATATAAATTATTATTGGTGAAAATATCCAAATATATTAATGCAATTTATTGAGAATCAGTAAAAGTGGAAATTTGCAGTAAAAGAATAATTTCAAAAAGCATTAACCCCAACAAGATTATCAAAGTATCATATGAAAATATTTTAACTGAAATTTGATTAAATGTGGTGTCCTCATTTGGAATTTGAATCTCCATCAAATATTCTGAAAAATTCTCTGCTGAGTGGTTTCTAAAGTAGAAACTTTTAAAATTTACAACATGAATCGCTGATCTATATTTGAAATATAACATATCTATTAATCTTCTAAAATTTTAATAACTTATTTTACTTCTCTACATTACTGACATTTTTGGAATAAGAGAATTAAACCTGGTATATACAATGATTTTCATTTTGTATTTCCAGAATGAGAACTCTAAGGAATGACAAGCAAGAAATGCCTGATGATTTCATCAATGAACTGTTCAAGTGGTCTCTTGAATGTAAGTTTAGCTCTTATTCTTATCTTATAAGAATATAAAGAAAAGACAATGAAACTGATTTGAATCATATCAAACTTTACATCTACATGTATATTTTTGTATAGAATAAATAGTATGCCAAAGCTACATCTGCAGCTTAATTTAAATATATATAGACATAGAAATAAAATACCAAAAGTGTATTATATTAATTTTAATTAAAGTATTCAAAAATTTGTTCTTTAGATTTGTTCCCTTCAAATATTTCGATGGTCTTATTCAAATAAGTAAAAATCAGTAAAAAGGAGCATAATTTGAATAAAACTGTTCATGAACTGTTTGAGAGTGATTTACTCAATATTCATAATACTTAGATCACTTTAAATTCATCAGAAACAGTGAAAATAGAATTATAGCATAGTGACCATGGATAAATTGAAATATAGCACATAGATATTTAAGTAGTTAAAATAAAATCGATACAATTTTTAATAAGATATTTTCATTCTCTTAAAAGCCATAGCATATGTTGCACTGGATAAGCGGCTAGGTTGTTTGGCTCCTAACTTGCCAGCTGATTCTGAACCACAGAAAATGATTAATGCAGTAGGGGATTTCTTTGACAGTTTATTTGATTTGGAAATTGGCCCACCTATATGGAAAAAGATTCCTACTCCTGCTTGGAAGAGGTTTGAGAAGGCTTTGGATATCTTCTTGGAGTAAGTATGAAACAACCCAGGAATTTCCTTGATAATTTTTAAATTTATGGTGAAAAGTTTTCAACACAGACATGGAAAGATATTCTGAATTAATTTTGGTGGTATTCTTTGTGATCTCAGCACAAACATTACTCATTTTAAAATTTGAATGTGGAATTATTGAAGCATACAGTTTTATTTCCTATATGGAATATCCCACAATAACATTCTAATACAATAGAAGGGAAGTGTATTGGTATTTATAATATCATAATTGACAGATTTTGAGCATAGGATAGATGAAAATCTATGACAATCTATTACTTCCCTCCTTCATATGCTTGTATTACCTAATATTTACAGAAAAGCTTTTCCTCATTGCTCAACTCTTACTGCTTTCCAAAATTCAAGTATCATTAACATTTATTGGTTTGTCTATTCAAATTTCTGTACACCACCCTATTTTTCTCTGAATCGACAGAACTTTAAAGTGAATTTTTTTCAGGGTTTCTGTCAAGTATGTGAATGAAGCTCTTGAAAAATCCAAGAAACAAAAAGAAAAGAATGCTGAAGATAATGAACCAAGTGTTTTGGAGAAACTTCTAGCAAGGTCTGATCAGAAATTTGCAACTGTCATGGCACAAGATATGCTTTTTGGTGGTGTTGATACAGTGAGTAAGATAATTTTTCTATGTTCATATGTATATAGAAATGGATCAAATTAATCAATAAACCCTAAAGTCAGTCTAAAAATCAATGGTTTTTTCAGAAAACATTTTTAGAATGATATTATATCTTGATAAAACAAAACTGGAAAATAGTAATATATTTAAAGTGTAAATTTTTACCTCAGATTGCTTATATTCTAATATGTCTCATATATTTTAACATTGACTGATACTGTGATATTTTTCTTAGTTTCTTAACATTCTTTTCTACTTTTAGACATCATACTCAGTTGCAGTAGCAATGTATTTCATTGCCAAAAATCAAGATAAACAAGAAATTTTGTTTAATGAACTAAAGAAGCTTCTGCCAAATGAAAATGATGAAATTACTGAAGAAAAACTGGAAGAAATGAAGTATTTGAAAGCATGTCTGAAGGAAAGTTCAAGGTATTTATGGTTGAAGAGGTCATTTTGATTTTTTTGCTGTTTCCATGAGATGAATCTCCAAGCTCTGATTATTTCCATTGAATTTCTGTGAATGTAACTTAGCTATATAATGGATTGGGCTGCATTTCAACATACATTTTCTTTATGATTAATTTTATTTTACCTTATCAACAGATGCTCACCAATATTCTCAGGAAATTTGAGAACAACAGTGAAGGAGACAGTGCTGTACAATTACAGGATTCCAAAAGGTGTAAGTGAAACTTTAATTCAAAGATGATAAACCAATTTTAATCGTAAGTAAACATTATAATTTATACATGTAATATTGAAAATAGCTGATAATGATGAAATATATACATGGTTTTCATGGTTCAGTTTTTATTTCCTATTGTTATTCCTAGTATAATTCTTGCTAAGTCCAGCCAAATAATTTAGAAGATTAGTATAAAATTTATTGGAATATTTATTTAATTATTCTTATTATTGTGAAGTGATAAAATTTTATTTACAATAGGTAATGAAGAATTATAATGAAAACTTTTGAATTGCATATGTTATCACTCTTTCCTCAGACATGGGTACTCATGCCAAACACAATAGCTAAAGCTTCAGAGGAATACTTTCCCATAGCAGATAGATTCATACCTGAAAGGTGGTTAAAACACAGGCCAACTGAGGAAACTGCTGGTAATGCTGAAGACTTTGATATTGTATCCAAAGGAAAACGAAATCCATTTGCATTCCTTCCATTTGGATTCGGTCCAAGGAGCTGTATTGGAAAGAGGTTTGCTGAGCTGGAGATGGAAATTCTACTTGCTAAGGTATATAAATATACATTTCCGTTGTCTTATACATTCTTTAATTATAATAAAATGAGTTTCATTGTAATGGAATTGGAGCCATTGAATTGTCTTGTTTTCATGTATATAAGTCTTTTTAAAGTTACAATGCAAGAATAAATTTTATTTGGATTATATTTTTGTTTTAACAATCATACATTAATTATTCATTATCAGCATGGAATAACTCATATAAATGCACAAAATAAAAATTGTATTCAATGAAATACCTATTATAAAAATATAGTTTTCACAATTTCATGCATAAATTATAATTTTGCAATAATTTGAAAGAAACAAGATAACAGACATGGGGATATTTGAAAAATGAACTTCTAATGTCCTTTCATTATAGAAATTACTCATGTTTCCCAATTTCCTTTACTAGGTTATAAGGAATTTTAGACTGGAGTACAATTATGGTGAGATGAAATTTTTCAGCAAAACTCTGAATATGCCTAAGGATCCATTACGATTTAAAGTAACGGAAAGGAATTAAGGAATGGATCATAAATAAAAATATATAAATTTCCATCATATTAAATACTTAACAATTAATGAATAATATTTAATGTTTATAATAAATGAATTCTTAAAAAAAAAAAAAATTCATAAATTAAAGTTTGTCAAGCACAACCTTGACTGAATGTTTGATAATGAAATCAACAAGAAATAAAATTCTAAAGCAACATGTATATAAAATAAGGATTTTTTAAATCCAGGTCCATGAAAGATTTCTCAGTAAAAAAACTAATTTTTTTTAATGCTTTGTATCTGGTTAATATATTTGGAATTATATTATCAATAATGTTAAAACACTTTATAAATGGGATCAAAGTCAGCTTAGCTTTTGTTATCATGAATAACATTTGTAGATATTTAAGATTAGATGTTTTATATTCTTATACAAATATTTGCATTTGCAATAAATATTCCTTCAGGAAAGCATGTTCTTATGTTAGAAATTGAATATATTGAATGTATATGTTGTTAATAAATTGGTATTTCATAAATTTTCGTTGAGTTTTTTCAAATAAAATTTTCTTTGTTTTAATATATATAAAAAAAAGGATTTTATTTGTCATCAATAGTCTACTGTTTTTCACTATTTTAATTTTTTTGAAAAATACTAGAGCTTGTATTTTTTCCAATTGTGAGAACATTAGTTTTCACTCCTTGTTGTGTGATTGTTGCTGTTAAGTTAAAATAAAAAAGATCATCCACAGGACCTCTCATTAAACAAATATCAAAGAATCATAAAAAAATACATTGGAAATTATATTTTCTCTTTTAAATTTCTTACGCTGAAGAAAGTTTGGTTATCATCTGTGTTCTTTCATAAAGAAAGCAACAGTTTCATAACCAAATATAGAATATTCAGTGTAATTGTAAATTTAAATCATAAAAATAAAGATGCTAATTCAATATAATTATAGCAATCACGAATGTATAGAGAGGTTTGGTTCATTGATTATGTATATGATGATTATGAAATAAATCTCCAAAAATCTAAATCGGAAATACAACAATAATTATAATCTGCATACGTTTAATACTGCAAAAAAATTAAAAATCCTCGTAGATTAAATACATTTCTTCTTCTGCCTCAATATCATTGAATTATTCTATCAACAGAACAAATTTTTGGTGAGAGTTTTATGCTTGAGAAATCGCTTGGATCGCGTAACCACTAGATGAAGAGTTGGTTGTCTCAATGCTTTTTGACAGCTTTCACCAATTAGCATGTCGAATCTCGATAGAAGTTTCTGAAGGAATTATATTAATGATCGATCATTATAACGTTGTTTCCTGCATAAAATTTAAAATGACTACCTGAACCAAAAATCATGAGAAAGCATTGTGGAAAACTTGTCCTTTACTAAATAGAAGAATTACATAAAATTTCTACCGAATTTCTGAAAAATTCTGCGGAAGTGTAATACGGCATTATACTTAAACATTTTCCGCAAATAATTAATTATACGTGAAATAATGGGCACACGTTGTGCATGTTATATGAAGTCCTCGCATAAAGTGATATGAGTAACGTCCTAATGAGAGAAATCTTCGCGCTTCAGCAATTAAATCAATATTCGTATTGACATGGACATACGATGCACAAAGCTATCAAGCACATAATTTGTTTTTATTAAAATTCCCGCATATATAAAAAGCAATGAAAGAGGAACCAATGAAATCAAGAGGTGGGGAGAAGGAAAAAATCTTTCCCCAATTCTTCCCCCTTCTCTACCTCCACGAAGGTCGACTCTACCGCCGTTTCTTTCCGTTTCGCTCGCCGAAGCGAGCTAAAGGAAAAGAAGTATAAGATTTTGGGAATTTTATTCACTAAGGTATGTAGCTTTGTTTACAATCCGATTTACGTATTCTCGAGAAAGACATTGTAACTCATCTTACATTTCAAAGAGTAGAGAGATCTGTCAAATCTTAAACGGTCATACACTATTATTTATGAAACTTAGTACTGTGTCAGGCCACGGCGGTTGGCGGCACTGCAGTCGATTCACGCACGACGACCGTACCTTTCAAATACTTTGAGATCTCTGCTATTATTTTTCTTTCTTGAGCGGAACCTCCTCGGGTAAATAATGCTATTCCCGGGATTTTTCCAGCTTATAGGCATTTCTTTTTTCAAAACATCCTGCGATGCCCCCCTTTAATGATTTGAATTGCGCTCTCACTCTAAGGATTTACCTCTTCGGAAAAAATTATTGCTTTTCCTCCCATATCTATAAAAACTATTCTCATAACAATATACTTCAATGTCTAGATGCAATTTGAAAAAAAAACAGCTCAAGTTGGCATTTCAGTGAAATATCAGACTGAAGTTAATCATCATAGCCTTTTGCTGCATCCGTTTTATACGACAAAAGTAGTGATGAATACATATGTTGAATATTTTTCTAATCTTAAATAAAATTGTAAGATGGAAGATTCATTGTATTATAAATTTAAAATTAATTAAACGTAGTATTAATTTATTTTCAAATGTGGATAAAAGATTAATTTTATAGAAGCTATAAATATTCAAACCTTTTACTCCACCTTGATGGATAATTCCCTCAATTATTAAATGTTGAAAATCTAGACCCGCGGAAGGATAACGCGGAGCGTAAATCGTTGTACAGAATAAGTTTGTCGTCTTAACATATTTCTTTTTAACTTATACGCCGATTTACTTTCTCGGTCAATTAAAACCCATTATGATTCAGTGTATTATCTATAATAACTTCTCCTCACTACTCTTCGTATGTTTTCATATTTCAATGAGAAAGAATCAGACTTACCGTGATGAGCACGCCTCTGGCAGTTATATCTGAAAAGTTACTTTTCCTTAAAATACTCCTGATAATGCGGAAGACCGATTTGAAGCCGTTAACAGAGATTTTAGGTCTACTTGCCGCTCTTGAATTTGAATGATGCTTTCTTCCGTCAACTTATATGGTTCACAGACGTCTCGAAAATCAGAAATCTTTGGAGAGCTGTAAATTTTTAAAGAAAAAATCTGAATACTGTAATAAAGTTGCATTAAACGTGACTGCTCTATTTGCCGAGATTAATTTATTTACAAAACAACAATTTTATAGATATCATATTCATCTTTTGAATTTATTAATTAAGGAAAGAATGATAGCTATGTACCTATATTTCTGCTCTTAAAATTTTTTATACAGGATATTGGAGAGCATTGATTTTTAACAGATTTTTAAAATTGTTTTTCTTACGATTTGTTCCATCCTTAATGAACACATATCATGCGATGCTCTGGTAGATGAATTTTTCTTGGGAGAGTAGGTAGCCACAACATGGATCAGGTTCTAAATGAATTATTTATTGTTATAGATTGGGGTCGAAAATCCTATCCATAGTTCAAACTCTATCATTTATAAATTATGACGTTACCTCATTGTTTACTTACGTCATTAGTACCTCTATATTATCTATCGATGTCTCATCAGAATCGAATCCACTCCTAAGGGGATACATGAGATTGGAAATTGTTCACAAAGATTTTATTCGCTTTACCAATTTATGCTCTCATTAATCGAATAAATTCAATTGGATTTCACATGGTTTATCTATCGTATAAAATCTAGCTGAAATGCAAAAATATATACGTTCAAGAATCGAGGTCCAAGAAATTATATTTCGACTCTATCGATATGCTGTTTACAATAATATCGCTGAAATACATTGCATAAACTGCCATTGTACAATAATATCGATGTTTACCGAAGAATTGAAAATCTGTTTACCGTTTACATCTATGAGCGACTTTTCAACCGAATAATGTGCCAATAAATGAAAAGAAAATTGTTAGATTTTGTTAATGGCTCGAATTATTATTCTTTCGGTTCTGGGACTTGCTCTTAAGATGATTACTGCCTTGCAAACCTGATTCAACTTTGGGGAAAGTTTAATTAATTTGTCGGGTGCGAATTGAATGTAGAGGAAGCCGATTTTAGTTCAAATAACTTAATTCCAAAAGAGGAAAAGTTATACTCATCAACGTAAAAACTACTGAAATATAATATTCCACATGAAGGAAAGTTATGACCAGTGTTATGCTAGAAAGAACGAGAAGAAAGAAAAAAGAAAACTCAGAAGACCATTTGGGTTCAATAGAGTAAGGTTGGATGTCCTGTTAAGAATACAGGGGGAGAGAGGCATAGATTAGAAAGACAGAAGATTATTAAACCAAATATAAGCCCATTAGAAGATATTTTTAAAAATAGGGGATGAGGTAGCAAAAAACAAAAAACCATCATGGGTAGAGTACTAAAGCATTTAGCAGAAATTAATAGCAGAATCGAGCAAGGAAAAATAGAATTGAATTCGATTAAGAAACAGCAAAGAAAATCAATGTTGCTGTAAGGGTAAAGATTTGTGAAATGCTTCATATGGGGCATTTTATCTTAGTATGGAGCTGAAACATGAGCCTGTGAATAAGTGAGAAGAGGAGTGTGTAGAAAGAAATGAAACAACACTCAGGTGAAGTTTGGAAAAGATTAGTTCTTGTGAAAGTTATAAAGCCCAGTCATGAAACTTCACTTCTGCAAAGAAGTGACATGACTTATCATTCAAAGTTAATATCTGCCTCTCCTTATATTTATATACCTTCAGTACTATAAGTTATTACCAAGTCTGATAAATATTGTGCACAAATACTTCTATTTTAATTCTATTTGCACTATGGAATGTTAACTCTCAAGATCTATTATCAATTTTCTGTATAGTATGAAAGTTTATGTCAAATATTCTTTATATATATTCTTCATAACCAGTTCTTTCATTTGAAATAAACTGTAAAAATATAATAAATTAACTTATTTTTTAAATTTATATTTCCACCTGTAAATTTAAAGGTAGTTTCTAAAAATTGTATGCATTATGTATACATTATCTTGCAATATCTTCCAGAAAATCAATCATGTTGAAAGTAAGACAATATTTTGTTTACCTTACTGTCTCTGATAAAAGGATATAGAATTATGGCTAATTGAATGAATGCTGCTATCTTCTATAATTATTTTTTTTAATTTTAAAGGTTTAAAATGGCAACATTTCCCACAACTAGAATAAGGTCAGGGAAATGCATCATTGCATTGTTTCAACAGAATATAAATTTCATCAAATGCCATCAGTCAAAGTATGATTTACACTCAAGTACCAGTGATTGGCTGGCAGATACTGCATCTGTCAAAGAAATGTCTGGAGTCAAGCCATACCATGAAGTTCCTGGTCCTAAACCATTACCAGTCATTGGAAATATATGGCGGTTCTTACCTTATATTGGTAAGTGCATTATCTATAAAAGTTATTTATAACTGCAAATTATATATTTCTCTTATCTATTATACTTATACCAAGAAATGAAGATGTTAATGTATCCATGATCCTGATAGAAAGTGTTTTTAATGTAAAATTTTCATTTATAATGAAGTTATATTTTCCAGGAGAATATTATGGAATGGGAATAATGGATATCCATAGAGCATTACATTCAAAATATGGAGACATTGTACGTGTAGGTGGAATTCCTAGTAGAAATGACCTGCTGTTTGTATTCCGTCCAGAAGAAGTGGAGACAACTCTGAGGAATGAGGGTCCTTGGCCAATGAGAGGAGGAATGCAGGCAATGCAGTATTACAGAGAAGTGGTTCGAAAGGAATTTTACAAGGATGGCTGTGGTGTTCTGATAGAGTAAGAGAAAGAAGTTACATTATTATCTGTTGTCTTATATCATTTATAATTTTGTAAACTTATTTTTTTTATTTGTAATTCTCTATAAAAACATAACATTTGAGCTGTTAGTCTTTTCCAAACTTTTTGCTGTAGCCTTTATTGGTGCAGTACTGTTTATTCTCCTTCAACCCAGGAATATAATATATATTATCTTCAAAATACATGTACATAATAAAGTGATTTTCTGTTGTACATATTTAGATTTTATTTCAAAAACATTTTATTTTAGCATCCTTTATCCATTGTAATTATCCTTACAAATAGAAAATAAAAAAATTTTGGAAGAATATCTGAAGATCTAGCAGTAAAATGAGTGACAAGGAATCACATGTTGATTGTTCAGTAAACAAATCCTCTCATTTTCAGGAATGGAGAGAAGTGGATGATGGCTCGAAGTAAAGCCAACCAACCCATGTTACAACCAAGGATATCAAAACAATATATTAAACCAATTGCAGGAGTAGCTCAGGATTTCGTTGAGAGGCAAGTTGATTAGTCTAGTATTTACTAGCTTAATTTCTAAATTTTCCTATGAAACAGTTTATCATATCTTCCCATAGCTTTCTAAAAGTTATTTTAATCTGTGATTCAGTTTTACTGTAATTTTCATCACTTTATGGAACAGATAATTATTATTCCTACTTTGCTGACAGTACTCATGTTTTTCTACCAAGATTTCAGTTGACAATTACACAATGTAATCAAGTATTAACAAAAATAAGTACTTCTCATGTGATACATCATCAATGTTAATTAGATTATAGTACCTGCTAGAAAGTATTACATACATACATTAACAAATCTGCTGCCGTTATAATAAATTTTTAATGAGACTTGACTTAATTTATAGGCTTTATTTCTTGAAATTCTTAATTAACAAAATTATCTATTAAATATTCTGAATGAATTATGAATCTTAGCAAATTTTATTTAATGCAGAATAGATTAGGTTTCCTGTGTTATAATAATTACTTTCTAATTTATAATTGCTCATTATGTTATAAATCTATTAATTCTTCTAAACAATAATTATCAATCACATAAACTGTAGATTTTTGGCCATCTAGAGATATGAGAAACAAAAGTTTTCATGTAAAAATAGCATACTATCCACAAAATTTTCTATCAAATGATCAATGGGAATTATCCTATTTACAGGATGAGGATTCTTAGAAATGACAAGCTTGAGATGCCTGATGATTTCATCAATGAATTGTTCAAATGGTCTCTTGAATGTGGGTAAAATAGTTTGATACTTACAGTTAAACAACTATTTCTTTATATTAATCTAATGATTCACTGATATCATGATTAAAGTTTCAATTATTTCCTCTAAAACAGTTATTAAAAGTTATTACAGAGAGTAATTTTATTTTTGTAGTTCAGTAACTGAACCTAATTTTAAGATTAACATATGCTTTATATCATCTTTTATTTACAGCCATAGCATATATTGCTCTCGACAAACGGTTGGGTTGCTTAGCTCAAAATTTATCAGAAGATTCTGAGCCTCAAAGAATGATTCATGCTGTTGGAGATGTGTTTGATAATATATTTGCTTTGGAGGTTGGTCCACCTCTATGGAAAATCTATCCCACAGCATCCTGGAAGAAATTTGAGAAGGCTCTAGATGTCTTTTTGGAGTGAGTGTCATGAATAATTTAATTTTTTTTGTAATATAGTGGAATGATAATCTCTATTAAGATTCTTTTGTTCTAAGTAATTGAAATTAATGCATGAAAAACTTTCAGATTAATCAGGTATATAGTATTAAAACTTTGATATTAACCTTCTATTTATGTTATGTGTACCTTTAATATTAACGGCGGGATTTGGGGACCTTCGTAGTAGCAGTGTTTAAAAAATGAGTGAGGTGTCCTGAGGACACTCTCTGCTGTTCTAGTGTTAATTATGTTTGAAATTTAAGCCTAATTACATGCAGACTTATTTTTAAAGTCAAGAGAGTTATTTAGAGAAAAACTTTACCTTATACTTCTGCTCTGTTTTATATCCTTGGTCTTAGAAAGCTCTTGTCTTTGTAATGATATATCCTATATATTGTGTATCACCTGACATAACCTGTACATTAGTTATCTCCTATTTAGACATTACATTCTTGATGTTTCTGATTATTAAAGTTCATTGTTGAATTTATTGTTGTGATTTCTTCAAATAATTTTTTTAGAGTGTCTATTAAGTATGTTGATGAAGCAATCCAACATTTGAAAGAGAGGAAGGAAAGGGGTGATGAATCTGAGCCAAGTGTATTGGAGAGGCTCTTGGAAAGATCAGATCAGAAATCTGCATGCATAATGGCCCAAGATATGATGTTTGGAGGAATAGACACTGTAAGAATTCAATCTCTCTTTCCTATCTATCAGTACTATTAATGCCTATTTAGTATATTCATTTCCCAATAATCTGATTTCATTTTTCCCATATCTAGACATCTTACTCAATTGCAACAGCTTTATATTTTATTGCAAAAAATCAAAATAAACAAGAGATTTTATTTCAAGAAGTAAAAAAGAATATACCTCTTAAAAGTGATGAAATAACTGAAGAAAAATTAGAAAATATGAAATATTTAAAAGCATGCCTCAAGGAAAGTGCAAGGTAAATTGTTATTATTTAGAAAATTAATTAATAATACTAATTTGAATGATAATAATTAAGTATTATTTTATAAATTACATTATTAAATTTTATTCTTCTTTTTTATGAAGTACCTAAGTAAATTGATGTGATATATCTTGAATGTAGTAATCTGTATTCCTACTTATAATTTGTTAAATCTCAATACACAGTATACCTAAATTAAACTTTCTACTTTAATAAATTGAATAATTATTTGAAAATTTACTCTAACATAGCTTTACATTACATGCTGTGTGTCACTAAACTTTACGTTTGATGTTATATAGGTGTTCACCAATTCTAGCTGGTAATTTAAGAACTGCTGTGAAAGATACAGTTCTCTGTAACTACATGATTCCAAAAGGTGTAAGTAATTATTATTTCCAAAAACTTTAACTGACCATCTTTTCAAAGGCCAAACTAAATAGACAAATAATTGTTAAAAATTTAAACTTACAAGAATAACCATAAGTTCATGATTGCCTGGATTCCGTTAGTTGATAGTTCCATGTTTGATCATTCTGAATGTCTCTCATCGTGCTGTCCTATACAACTTTAAATTTTCCTTTGTTACACCACTATGGGAAGTGAGTGCGAATAATAACTGATAAGTAACCATTTAATTGAACATATAAACAATGAATTATAAATGAGGAAGATTAATGCTACTGGATAGTATAAAATTGTGATAGTAAAGCATCGTGCCCTGGACGAAAGTTCTCATACAATTTTCATCAATTAGAATTGAAAAAGAATTTGCTTTTTAGATCTGGAGAAGAATTCGCTGTACTTAATTATATGCATAACTTATGTACCATGATCTCTCTAATTTTTGTTTTAACATCAAGCTTATATTATGGTAAATCTTTATAGACTTGGGTTCTTTTACCCCACACAATATCAAGAAAATCTGAAGAATATTTCCCAATGGCTGATAAATATATTCCTGAAAGATGGCTCAAACACAGGCCAACAGAAGAAACTGCTGGGAATGCAGAAGACTTTGATATGGTTTCGAAAGGAAAAAGAAATCCATTTGCTTTCCTCCCGTTTGGATTTGGGCCTCGAAGCTGTATTGGAAAGAGATTTGCTGAGCTAGAGATGGAAATTCTGCTTGCTAAGGTAAGAATTTATTGGAATTGATATCAAAAATATTTTACAGATCTAGTAGTTTATTCAAGAATGTCTGAATGACGTTAAGTTCACACTTTTGAGTTAATTTAATTTTACTAGATATTTATCCTGTAAAAAGTTGTTTGAATTTGATTTGCTGAAACAGATTAAAAATTCATTGAATTTGTTAAAATCAAACTCCTCCTACAAATTTCTCCTATTTATGTTTAAGAAATAGTTTATACATAGGCAACATGCAAAGTTAACTCTTGAATCACAATTAAATGAATATTTATACAACATTATGCATAAAATCTCATTTCATATATTTAAAAATAAGATATCGGGTAAAATATTTTTTCAAAATTATGTTAGTTAAAGGATATTTTACCTTAGATAAAAAATTACTTATTTTAAAAGTTAAATAGCTATTTTGCACCTTATACTATAATAACTGTATTAAATCATCTCTTTTATTTGACAGATTATAAGGAATTTTCACTTAGAATATAATTATGGAGAAATGACTTTCAAGAGTTCAATTCTAACTACTCCTAAGGATCCACTAAGATTTAAACTATCAGAAAGAGAATCATAGTCATCGTAATTATTCATTCAAGCGTGTTTCTAAATTTTGGAAGAAGGTGCAATATAAGGAAAGGAATGGAGACATTTCAGTTTCAGAAGTCTTGTGGCTTGGAATTTTCCTATACAGCATGTGTGTTCTTATACCATAGCAGTGTTCTAGCTACATAGCTAAATGTCTATAGCTGCTGGTAATATAAGGTAATCCATTTTAACACCTTAAGATATGTAACAAGGTGAGATTCTTAACAGCTGTTAAGAGTGAAACTCTTGCTATGATTCAAATTTTACTTCTTTTTATCATAATAATCATGGTAGAGTTGTGATTTTATTTGATATATCTTTTATATTTTTCTATGGAAAAAATCTTCTAAGGAAGGGTCATATTTTAAAAATACATATATATGAAAGAAGGGAGACAGATTAGTACTTTTCCTTAGTTTTCATTACAGTTAATCAGTTTCAGCAAGTAATTTTTATCTTTAAAAGATAAAAAAATAATCATGCAATTCATAATATTCTAATATGTCTAGTTAATTTTTCGTTACAAGAAGATTGTAACATGGTAAACTCTACCTCCATTGATTTTCTAAAGCTTGATTTATTTTATTGGTTTCATGAAAATTGAAATTACTTCTGAAACTGGTTTTGATTAATAAAATTTATAAAAAAGTACTTCTATCAGTTTATTCTTCCTGTATATTTTTAGACCAAAGAAGAAAAAATGTTTATACATATCTCTTATGGAATATCTTTTCCTTTGATCATATTCAATTTGTCTGTAAATTATTTAAAATGTGAAGGGGTTGAATTTAAACCTTGTCTATGAAGATTATTGTTTAACTGGACATCAAACATATGATAGTACAAAAAATGAGAAGGGGTATGAATGGCATCACATACATTTACATACTTGTTTTAAACGTAGCAAGTGTGCAGTAAATTTTTTTTGATAGACTAATCATAGAAAATAATTTTACTAGAGCTGTAAATCTTGAACTCTTTCTTTTGTATGCATTCTAATATAAAAATACAGTTTACTAAATACACTGTAGTATTATTTACTTTAATTATCCTGAAACAGCCTTTCCTCAACACATATAGCATTATAAAAGTAGTTAATTAGGAAAAGTATCTATTGCCAATCTTCAACAAAAAGCATAACTAACAAAGAAAATTTTTAGAAATAACTTTTTCTCCAAGACATTTCATTTTAGCCTTTAGCCTTTTTTGATCATTTTAACCCTTAGTTATTACAAACCTTATAGAGTATTAGACGGTAGTTAATGGAAATTATTTAAGATTTTACATATTTTGTTATTAAGAAATTTCTTAATCACTCTGAAATAAGCAATTTTAAAGCTAAGATAGTATAAATCTATCATAATAATATATAATATAAGATACTTATTCATTTTAGAATGGAGGAGCAATTGATATTTTATTTAATGAAAAATATGATTAGGATGTATTAAAAGAAAGTTTAGAGTATATTTTCATGTAGGCTAAATGAAATGTTTTCTTAACTACTACAATTGATAATGTAAGGATGGAATGCATATTTGAAAAATATTTTATTAATAACTCTTCTAATGATATTCAAGTATAGTGTGACTTCCGTAATACTTCAAAGTACATAATTTAAGGATAATACACGAAAAAAGAGTTTATTAAGGAAATCCTCCCTGGTATTTATTAAATTTTTTTTAATACTATCTTCTTCAAGTTAATGATTCTTAATTTTAGCAAAAGTATTATTTTAACCAGCAATATTTAGTTACGTTCAATTGAAATATTTGTGATATTGCACTTCTAAATATTTAATTGTCAGCGGTGACTGTGCGGGAAAATGTTTCACGGAGTATAGATATCTCGTAAAGATAAATTACTCAGAATTTTTCATGTTTCAATAAAAGAGCTGCTCGGAAAAAGGTTCATGATAGCGAAAAATAACTAGAGCGCGGACTTCTTGAAATTGGAAAATTAAATCAACAATGCCGCGTCGTTATCGGAGTCGGTGTCCACGGAATTACCGAATAATCGATTCTTTGAAATTGGAATTTCTTAGAAAGATAATTCGGTGAATCCTTATACGTATGTGTGCACCTGTGGAATCTTTCGCGGTAACTTATATTTTGGTTAATAGAAAAATATACGTAGTTTCTATTAATAAAGTTTAAGTACCTATTTTAGTTCTAATTATTTTTCAATATTTGATTCTGAAAAGTGATTATTTAAATAGTGTGACGCAGGTATAAGTAATGGTAAAAGTGTGAGGTACGTATAAGTAATGGTAAAACTCTACTTATCTCGCATAAGAATCTTTCAAATAAAAAATCTTTACGCTTGTAGCATATGGGCCTCAGCTTTGAAATGAGTAGAGCGAAAAGATATCAAAAAGAGAGGGGCGTGAGGAAAAAATTTGTGGAAAAGAGGGGAAGATGTTGACTTCCCCTCCCATCCCATTGCTGTTAAAAACAGACAGAAGCAAACGCGAAGGTCGAGACTTCGCCCGCCGAAGTTAGCAAGTGAGGATCTGACGGAAAGGAAGCTGTGAAACATCGGTTTTGAAAGGTAAACTTTCGATTTTTTCTTGCAATTATAGCTTTTACTCATTTCCCAGGGGCACTATGAATTTCAGACCTTGATATCAACCGTGTTGTTATACACCGATGCTCAAAGTGCGAAGAGATAACTTAGTTCATGACTAATACCGATCTCATCGCCGGCATCTTCGTTTGTTTACATTTGATTCGCTTGCCTCATACGGAGAAAGTCGGATCTAATGTAAAATTTCACCGCTTTCCTCTTAAAGAGACCACATCGTGGAGTGTTTGCTATAGCATTACTGTATTTATTTATGTACTATTTAAGTAATCTTAGGGCACGAAATTAATTTCAAGTACATTTTTGTTTGTTATGTATTTTTTTAAAATTATTTGTATTTATAAAGTGATTGTTGATGAATTTCGTATCCTGACGTTCGGCATATGTATTGTTGTATCGTGTATGTCACGTCTTGGAAATGCCGGTAACAGTTTTTATTCGATCAATATTATCTCTTATCAGTGCAGATAAAGAGCATGATTTTTGCAGTTATCGAGGTGCACCGAATTGAGAATCTTCCGAAAGTAAGATGCAGATAACCGGGAAATTTCGTTTAGATGACGTTTTTGCTCGATTTGAACTCTCTTACCGGTAACGGTCCGAGGAGATATACCGAGAACCGATCTTGGGAGGGAGGGTAAAGTCTTTCCCGTTCCCGTTCACTCTGAAGTAAATAAACACTTATCAACTAACATCGAATTAAATGATGGTATTAGTGAAGAAGCTATCGAAAATATTTTACCAATTAAAATATCAAAATGTTGTATCTCAGAAATATTTATTTTTTGTTCATATTGCACAAATGTCTCGAGTCAAGCAAAATTGGGAAAAAAGTTGATTTGATATATTTTTTTGTTCGAATTCATTTACCATCGCGCTAAAGTTGTGACCAAATTCATTGGGATTCATTCATCATTTTTGGTCGGACGCCTAAGAGAAGATCCTATAAATGTCAGTGACCGCTTTCATCCTGTCGACTTCCAATTGAGACGTACGAAAAACTTTTTCTTAAAGCGATTCACTTCGTTGCAATTACAAAAATATATACTCCCTGTAAGTATTCAGAATCATCAGAGAAAAGATAGGTGAATAACCTTTTTCATGTTTCGCAGTGAACTTTTTTCTCCTTGTCTAACTTGGCTGATAACTAAAAGGGTATGGGGAGCTAAACAGAATTACGGTTTATAGCTTAATTGTCAAAATCACATGCGAGAGTTAGGTAACCCAAGTAAAGTTAATTTGCGTGAAATTAATTTTTTCACTAAAATTGAGATAATTATATGGCATATATTTTTTATAAAAATTATTCAAATTAATTTATTCCTTAGTTTTTTCATTTCTGGTTTTTAGTTTCCCCAATAGATATAATGCACTTTTGAAAGTCGGAACATTTTAAATTTCGGTTTCCAACGAAGGTACTAATTCGGCTTATTTCTCTTTACTGTTCGAAGTATTTATTGAGTAAAGTGCGTTGTATTAAGATTTAGGAAATTGCGTTTTATTCATGAATTGATCATTAAGTTCCAGACTCGAATACTTGAAAGTAAAAAGAGAAACGAAGGAAAAAACTTCCATTAATAATTATATTTTTAAAGTTCTGTATTTTATCTCAATGAATCATCGCGTATTTATAAAGTACTCTGAGGTTGGTTATTTCGTGCGAAAGAGGTAATGAACTCTTATTATGCATTCCGAAAAAATGAATAAAATTCATATATTACGTTTTTTTAGATTCTTTCTTGAATCAATTTCCGAATTGCTCAATTTGTAATAGTTTTATCTATAAATATTCCCTCGGTAACATCGCTAATATTCTAAACATGCACTCCCTGCATTAATCTCAAGGTCATTTTCTCACTCATGAGACGCGTATTCAAGTACGAAGAGGTTTATCAAGCATAATATCTTCTTTTCTATAATAAGCTTTTTCTTCACAGTGGAATCACCCTCCGTATGGTTGTAGAATATATTGCTTAAAAACCATCAAAATGTAGTTGTTTGCTGCAAAATTAATTTAATATGAAATCACGAAATATTAAGTTCTCTTCGTTTAAAATGTAGATAGTGCCTCAAGGTCCACACCAATTTCCAAAGCACAAAGAACACGTATTTTTATAATTTTAGGTTTGATAACTCATAAAAATTCAAATGCTACAAGTATTATTTTATATCTGAAATTCTCAAGCTGATGCTTTTTGGAAGCGAGCCATGCTAAATAAACGAAGAAAACTTCGTAACTTCTTCAAACCAAAATAATAGTAATTCTGTGGAAGTTACAAAGTTTTTTTGTTTGTTTATAAAGTTTTATTTTAATTTCGATCGTGGTGAAAATCCCATGCATTTGAAAGCATAACGCTGGAAAAGAACGATTTTTCGGCTGAAATGGTTTTGTCCGAACCAAGAAGCGCTTGAGAATTCTTTCTTCTCCATGAATGAATCGAAACCTGGAAGGATTTATCTCACCGTTTATCAAATTATCAAAACAATATTAGTAATTTTAGATATTATTTTTGACATTTTGTTACGACTCTTGTTTTTCCATTTCAAACCATAATCCAAAATTAGTACCTATATCTTTTGTGTATGAAGATATTTTCGTTTTTCGACAGAATTCGGAGATAAAAGTTAATATCGTACTTTTGATCCGTGGGTGCCTTCGCATGCTTATCTTATCGGTCTTAGTGTAAGGATTTTACCATGGATGTGTTATTTCTTGAGAATTCAAATAGAATATAACTCCCTTCTCAAATAAAATTAATTTTATTCTATCAATTCTCATACTTTGAGATTATTTTCTACGTTTTCTTTAACTGGAACTGTAACTTAATTCGACGATAATTTTGTGTGATTCGTAATAAATTAATTATATTATAAACAATGATGGTATAAAAAAGAACACTGTAATATTAAGTTAATCAATAAAAATTAAATTGCTAAGTTATTACCTTCATGTTTTAATGCAAGTCAAAGTTCCACAACAGTAAAAAATGTATAAATCAAACAAATATTATTGAAAAAATTAATTTAGAATCTATAAAAACTGTTTCTTCATTTATTTGCTGTATCCAATAGTTTACTCAACATGACTGTCATCTTATTACCTCGCACTGGTATGGCAAAACGCATAATTGCCTTGCTGCAGCAGCCAGTGCAGTTTGGTAAATGCTTACAACCCAACTGTAGTCTTTATACAACCAAGAATTTGGACATGGCAGAATCTGTAACTGCTGAATCAGCCACAACGAAAGTGAAACCTTTTCATGAGATCCCTGGACCAAAACCCCTTCCCATCATTGGAAATATGTGGCGTTTCTTTCCTTACATAGGTAAACAAAAGATTTCTATTTGGAGCAACATAATGACCATTTTTTAAAAAAATTTCTTATTGTGCACTGTCAGGAATGGCTATTAGTTTGCATCAACCTAGGAATTTGGTCAGAAATCTTATATTCCAAATAATATAGGCAGATTGGTTGAAATTATACTGTAAATGAAAAGTTGAACTTTGTATAATTCATTATGGTGATATTTTTATTTGCTGAAATTATCCTTTCACACCAGTTTTATTTAATCAATCCTATAGATCAATTTTTGACCATTTATGATAAACCATTTTATTTGCCCAAAGATATCAAAGAATGCTAAAAGTTTTCATACAATTTTTATTTCAGGTGAATATCATGGAATGAGTATAGTGGATTTTCATAAAGCTGCAAATAAAAAATATGGAGATATAGTGCGTATTGTGGGATTTCCTGGTCGTCCACCTATGGTATTAGTTTTTCGACCTGATGAGGTAGAAACAGTTTTTAGAAATGAAGGGCCATGGCCTAAGAGAGAAGGAATGCCCTCAATGGAATACTATAGGACAGTAACTAGAAAAGATTTCTATGCAGATGGTGGAGGAGTCTTAACTGAGTAAGCATTAACAAACTTTATTTTGATGCTATAAAGTCTAAAACTAATTTAATTTGAAAACCTATCATCATTATATAAATTCATACAGCCAGATCAGCAATGTAGAAATAGTTCTCATGTCTCTAAGTAGATAATATCTAGAGTCAATGCTTAGAATTAGGAAGTCAGATATTTATTCAGAATATAATTTAGTATTCAATTTACTTTAAATTAATCAAAAGGATGAAAATATTGTATTCATATCACAGTATTGTCTCTATTCTCTCATGAGAAAATTTGCAAAAGATTACATCTTATTCAGCATGCATCTTTCACTTCCTCTCTAGACATGGGGAGAAGTGGATGGAAGCTCGAAGCAAAGCAAATCAGCCAATGCTGCAACCAAGAATATCAAAACAATACATAAAACCTATAGAAGGAGTAACTCAAGATTTTATTGATAAGTATGCCGAAATTTTAATTTGTATTATAATATTTTATGTGAGTGAAATTTAAGGAAAATAGATGAATATAATCAGAATAAGATATTCATATAAACTACCCTCATTTTACAGAATAAGGACACTTCGAAATGAAAATTTGGAAATGCCTGATGATTTCATCAATGAGCTCTTTAAATGGTCTCTCGAATGTAAGTCTGCAACCATATTTACTTGCTTTTACATTATCATTTTTATTTTGATTCAATATGTGTATTTTATTTCATTACTGTATTTTTCCTCTTTTACATTGTTAGATTTCAACTTTTGGAAGACAATTATTTTATGGTTCACTAATTCACACATTCACTAATTAATTTTGAAAAATATGGGAAAGGTGATTGTAAAACTATTCACAATTGCAAATGACGTTGTTATATAAGTAATGTTTGTTATTTTTATCTTGCACAAGATTTTACCAATCAATATTTTGTGAATTAAATAACTTTTTCAATAATAATCAAATTCAAGTAAATTCAACTTCTGTGATGAATTACGAACTATTGATAGCTATTTAATTATTATCTAATATCAGGAATATTATGGATTACAAATAAGAATATGTCAGATACCTTGGCTATAATTAAAATTAACAAAGCATATAAATGCCTTGAATTCCATTGTATAATCAGTGTAGGTAATGTGAGATGGAATATTCTGAAGATGACTCAATTATTATCCTTTCATTTATCAGCTATAGCATATGTGGCTTTAGATAAAAGGCTAGGTTGCTTAGCTCCAAATTTGCCAGCAGATTCTGAGCCACAGAAAATGATAAATGCTGTGGGAGACTTCTTTGAGAACCTGTTTCATTTGGAAGTTGGTCCACCATTATGGAAAATATATCCAACTGCTCCTTGGAAGAAGTTTGCTGGAGCACTTGATTTCTTCCTTGAGTAAGTGAAAAATTTGAATTTTTTGCTCCTTTTTGCTCTCCAGAGGGATGAGAAATTTTTATCTTATATGGTATTTGTAGCTTGATAAGACAGTTATTCAATGGATTGGGTAAATATTGTAAGGATGCAAATATCTCGATTTAATAAAAGAAATAGAAAAGTTTGAGAATTTTGGATACATTTGAACAATCCAAAATACTGTATGATGCTATAATATAATAATAAGCATTATCTTAGGGTTTCAGTGAAATATGTTGAAGAAGCTGTTAAGCATATACAAGAACGAAAAGAGAAGGGGATAGAGGACAGTGAACCTAGTGTTTTGGAAAGATTGTTAGCCAGATCAGATAAGAAATCTGCCACAATCATGGCTCAAGATATGCTTTTTGGAGGTGTGGACACTGTAAGTGAATAAATTTGTGTATTAATTTGTACAGGATTAATGACAATGATATTTATTTTAGTTTGAAAATTAATTAGTATCCCATTCATATTTTCATTCCAATTTTAGACATCTTATTCAATTGTGAGTGCTATATATTTAATGTCTAAAAACCAAGATAAACAAGATTTGCTGTTTCAAGAACTAAAGAGATATTTGCCCAACAAGAATGATCAAATTACAGAAGATAAGTTAGAAAATATGAAGTATCTGAAAGCATGCCTCAAAGAAAGTTCCAGGTATGTTAAACCAAAATTATGTCACTAAAACATTTATAAAAGATGCAAAGCAGCTGATAAAATAGTAATGATAAATATTAAATAAATGAAAGCATTAGATGTTTCTTTTTAAAGATTATATTTTTGCAATATGTTAAATGTTATTAAATTGAGAGAATTTTCACAATTATTGAAATTTTTTTAAAAACTCATTTTTGAGTTTCCTGGTTAGCTAAGGGAGAGTTGCATTTGACTTCCAACTTTGAGAACAAATTCTAAGCTCAGTTCATAGATAATACCTGCATGTAAAATGACCTTTGCTGCTCAGGCTTTTTTAATAATACTTTGTTTTTGAATCTAAAGGCAATATATTTTATGTATATGAACCATAAATTGCTTTAAAATTGAAAATTTTGTCAATTATTTTCATGATGTTTGAAAATGTTCACATATATCACTCTATACCTGTTTAATTAGAAAAATTAAGAAAATGAAATACTTATGTTCTAGAAATATTGGTCTATCAGTAATCATCATCCAGTGTTGGCTGCTGGAATTCATTCACATAAAGGGTATTACCCTAGTGGCTGATTCACATTTGATGGAGAATTAATCTTCCACAGCAGCCATTATTATAAATAGTGTTCATTTTGAAATAAATGCTCAGAAAAATAATATAAAAGCAAAATCAAAATTTTTAATATACATGTAAAAGTCTGTTGAATATTTGATGTGATGAGAATTAAAAATTAAATTATTTTTTAGAATGCACATACATACAGATGTTGATCTTAATAAATATTTAAGCATAAGAATAATAATATACCATGCAAATTAGGTAAAAGTCATGAGGATTTCATTCATTAAAAAATATATCTTAGAGAATAATAATGAAGTAAAATTTTATGCTATGTATTTACAAATTTAAATAATACTATCTTAACCAATTAACAGGTGTATACCAATTCTCAATGGTAATATGAGAACTGCTGTTAAGGACATGGTTCTATGTAATTACAAAATTCCTAAAGGGGTGAGTTGATTTTTACTTACTGATACCTGATTTTTGATAAGATATATGCCTTTAGATTTTAGATTTCAATTTTTATCTAATTTACTCTGACCCCCATTTTTAGCAAGTTTAGATTCTTTTTAGTTCATATCGTCAGGAGAGAGATTCAGTTGATTCATCTTTATTTATTTAGAGTTAAGCAATTTGTGAGTATGATATTCAGTGCACGCAAAAGTTTTGCATTGAAAGCTATCAATGAAAAAGTCTTTCAAACCTGTAAGGTTTGTGATTACTCTAATAATTATAAACTAATATATGATTCTTAGTGTTCATTCTTAGCTCAGGAATTTAAATAATTACATAAATAGTTTTGTCAAAATACATCACAACTTTATAAAACAGAAATCAACTGTCCTGAGTATGTGACCTATCAAAAACAGAAACTATCGGTTAATCTATTAACTCTTAAACCTTAGAGAGCATAAATAAATATTTAAAAGCAATTGTACAGTGATTCAATGTGCTGTATACAGTATCTACTAATATAAATTGTTTACAATTTCTCATTGCATTTAATAAATATATATATTATAAGGTATTATGATATGTTCCATAAAATATTTGAGGATTAGAAATGATGTTTAAAAAATTGTTTAGGTTTCTTTTGAGTTTCATTCTGTAAAATTTTAATATAATATATGTTCCACAAAATATTTATTAATTGAATTGTATAATTTATTATTGAATATACATGATATTTTATTTTTCTTCCAAGGTTTGGGTTCTTATGGCTAATATCAAGTCCATCACCTCTGATGAATACTTTCCCATGGCAAACAAGTATATTCCTGAGAGATGGCTCAAACAAAGACCAAATCAAGAAATAGCTGGAAATGCTGAAGATTTTGACACTGTATCTAAGGGAAAAAAGCATCCATTTGCATTCCTGCCTTTTGGATTTGGACCAAGAAGTTGCATAGGAATGAGATTTGCTGAACTAGAAAGAGAGATTCTTCTTGCCAAGGTTGAGATCTTTTTCATAATAAACTATTACTTTTATAAAAATATTGGAAGTTGGCAAAATGAATATTTAAAGATATGAATGAAATTTATCATTCTGAATCAATAACTCTACATGGTACATTGAAATAAATTCCAATAATTTCATTTAATTAATTATGGACTTTTATTCAAGCCTATTTACTAGGAAAGACTTCTAAAAAGTTAAATTTTCTCTGAAAGATTCAATTTTACATGATTTAACTTAGGAAACAATTAAGTAAAAATTCAATTTTTAAATCTCATTCAAATGAAGTGAACATATTTTTATGTATTTTAAAAGATAATAAATTTCAATTGCAATATCCTTAAATTACAATGATATTTAAAATGTTTTGTATTGAGGGAAACAGTAAAACTTCTTTTGAAAGCATATTATAAATTTTTTGGAGCCTTAGGTTAATCCCTAGCCTTTCTCTTAGTAACTTTGGTTATCTTACTCAATGTAGCAATCTACATAAATTATTTGTGTTATCATAGGAATCATAATTTTAGTTATTATCTATTTCCTTATTTAACGTACTTTACTTGCAATAAATAATAATTGAGATAATCACCTAAATTATTTAATTAAATTATACTGTGCTTTTTATTGATATCAAGTTTATTTTGTTGTAGTTGGTGAGGAATTTCCATATTGAGTACAATTATGGTGATATCACCTTTGAGTCCAAGATACTTGCAACTCCAAAAGAGCCACTTAGGTTTAAGTTTTCAGAAAGAAACTCCTAGACATGAAAACAAATTTCATCTGCAAGATTCAGCAATCAATCAAGATTAAAATACATCAATATTGATAATTTGCAAGGAAGTAAATATGCATGAAATATAACTTCCCCATGTCATTTGTAAATTGGAAATTTAACATACTGAGTCCAGAATTATTCTTTTGTGATACATTACCTTGTTCTTGTATATGGGTTTGTTTAATGTTGATATCCAATATTCACATATTTGTTTTTCATTGAAGATACCCATGGAAATGACATAGTGATATTTATAATTTAATTTTGCTAATTCTGCTAATCTTATCTAAAAACTGTCCTTATATTTATATCTTCATTAAAAAAATAGAGTCAAATATCTTAGAAATTATCATTAATTGTGATTATTTTTATAGGCATCTGTTTTTAAAGTTTGTGTAAATATTTTTGGAGAAAATTAGGAAGTGTCCTTCTGGGAAAATTTTTTTCCACCTTTCAAGTGAATAATACTTATAATGTCTAAAATTTTCCTCAAATTCAATCCATTAATGATTACTAGTGTTCAGACATTATATTAAAAAACTCACTCCTTTTCATAATAAAGCCTGTTTATCAAGAATGCAGCATTCAATGAAAATTAATTTTAATCTTATAGAATGTATTAGGTTTGGCTGTACTTATTGTAAATAAAATTTCATGCCATAAGTCATATGTTATGTTTTACCTCTATTATTCTATATTATAATGTTTTTATGATAATATTTATATTTGATTAAATAAAACATTTACAAACAATTTGGATTATTTTTTTTAAAACTATCATCTTCCTTTGGAAATATCCCACTCCTTGAGGTATTGAGAATTTGTTTTAGATGAAGCATGAGCATTCAGAATTTCTGTAGTTTATTCAGTTGTTATACAAAAGAAGAAAAATGTTATTTTTTTATAAATTACCTCTTTTAATGATATTCAAAGATTCTAAAAAAATAGTGTGAATGTAGATCTCCAGAACTCTCTTTGATTAAAAAAATAAAATTAGCAGAATGAGTAATATTATCATCTTACATGTCTTCAATTAGCCATTCAATGATATACTAATCAAGAATGATAGTTCTTAATATCTACTAATATTCTAGTAATCTATCCTTCATTTTCTACGTGTATACTCAAGGCATTCATCGCTTCATATGGCTTTCTCTTCTATAAATATCATTGCCTTGATGATTTATTATCATCACTATTATCATCGATAGATATTTTCCTATCGCTATCGCGGTTTTAGGTTTACGATAACTACTCATTTCCTATTGTTTGCTGTTTACGGTAGAAATACGCAGTTGTTCATGGAAAATTTAACAAGGATAAGAAGTTGAGGGGTAATTTAACAGGAAAGATAGGGGAAGCAATTCTTTAACTCATCCCTCTTCGTCCGCCAAGAGCTGCTGCCTGTTGTGAAGGTCAATTCTTATAGCTATCCGAAGTTATCGGCGGAGAATACTAAAGTGAATTGACGACACAATTCGAGCGAATGTAAGAACCTCAAATCATGTAAAGGTAATTCCTCATCAATATTTCATTTCTTCATGATTATTGTTGTTGCTATTTGAACAAAATCTTTCAAAAGTCAGTGCGAATATAACGTTGCTGAGGATAATAACTACTTTGAGGCGTTGATAATATTGGACTCACTCTTTAAAGAGAGTCAATTTTAAAGCTAAATGATCATTTAAAAGCGATGAAGTTTTTTGATCAAGAACATGAAATTTAAACTTTGAAAGCGGATTATTTGAAGCATTTTAAATTTGGTGGAGAGCATGAGTCGCTGGTTGACATCAAATACAGATAGAGATAGAGGGGCGTATCTAAATTGGGAAGTTAGAGAAAGATTAATTAAAATTATCTAGAAGTATGATTTAGAGCTATGCATGTGCGTTAATTCATTATAATCTGAGGACGCAAAGATTATTTAATCTGCTCTTTTTATCGCCTGGCCTTTAATTTCTCCTTCTAGGACAGTTTATCATCTTTTGGTATTCAGTCGTCATCTGCATAAGGATTAATATGATATCCCCTACACTCCTTACTTTTTGAAGGATCTAACTTTATTGAAGTGAAAGTTAATGTTCGTCTTTTGGTGTGATTCATATTTTAACAATACTATCATTATGTATATTTAAATCTTTGAAATTTTTAGCGGAAAGTAGACTCGAGCGCGAGGATCGTTAAAGAAATTGATCACAAATCTTGTTTAAACTCTTAAACTGATGATTTTTCGTCACTATTTTCTAAAAATATCAGATAAATAAATGTCGGAGAGAAAGCAAATGGATTTTGTTCCCATATATGTGTCTGTGTGAACATCATTATTAATCAAAATGGGGAGCAGGAAAATCATTGCAGTAGCGGCGGCAAAAGCTGAATTGTGATCAATCTCACAGTTAAGAACTTTCCCATCAAAAATAGGCTAATGAAAATTAGAAAACGGTATATCCTAAGAAAAAATTTCACTCAATAATTGGGTGATTTCTCTCCTTAGTCTTCATTATGAATATCAACGAGCTTTCAAAATTTAATCTGTATCTTATTATTTAACTGAAACTAAAGTTACATTCTGTAGCATTTTTCTGTACAGAATTTCTACATCATGGCGATTACACCAGTATCACGAATTGGCATGGAAAAAAGCATTATTACCTTGTTGAAGAAAAAAGATCTATTTTTTAAATGTGGACAACCCAGCTGCAGTTTTCACCTATATAAAAAATTAGAAATTGCAGAAACTGCTACGAATGAAGATGTAACAAGAATAAAACCTTTTCATGAAATCCCTGGACCAAAACCTCTTCCTATAATAGGAAACCTTTTCCGTTTTCTTCCTTACATTGGTAAGTTCAAGAAATACTTCAGTATATGATATATAAAGATAATCAGCATGATTAATAAGAAATGAAGCTATTCAAAGAGCATGTTAGTGGACTTAATTTTCAATACCTTAAACTCATAAATTTGCGGGAGGGAGGAGGAGGGAGAACATTCTGTTAAGGGGTACTTTGTAGGCATGGACATTGGGAATCCATCCGATAAATGCCACATCATCTGCTGCCCCCTTATGCTCACCCCCATATGATACACCTTCCTTAATTAATTTTTGTGATCTAATTCTTTAAATTTTGTTATTAAAAATTTTAAAGGTCCATGTTTTATTTATTGTAATATGTAATATAGTGTCATGAATTTTACTTAAATTTACCATCGTGTGAATTATTCAATTAATGCTGGATCAAATGTGTTACACTTTTTCTATGTTACCATGTCTTACTCAATGTCTGTTGAAGGATACTTGTCATTTTAATACATATTCCTATCATTTAAACCTAATTCATATATTAATAGTCTATAGTGTATTTTAATTGGTTACTTTCATATTTTAACATGTGTTTTCAAATTGTAGGTGAATACCGAGGAAAAGGACTACTAGATATTCACAGAGAAGTTCATAAAAAGTATGGTGACATAGCTCTCTTAGGAGGATTTCCTGGAAGAAAAGATGTAGTGTTTCTTTATAAACCAGAGGATATGGAAACTATGTTTAGAAATGAAGGGGAATGGCCATTGAGAGATGGAATGCAAGGAATGGTGTATTACAGAAGAGTTACCAGAAAGGATTTCTATGAAGATGGGGGAGGTTTAATGATTGAGTAAGAGATTTTGCAAAATATATATTGACATTATAAATATAATTAAGCTGAAACCTCTCTATTCTAAATGCACCAACCCCAAGATCTTCATATGTGAAACATTAGCTTGAAAGGATTTATGTTATTTGATTTTCTGTATGAACTGTCGATGCTATGAAATTGAATATCATTGAGGTGTTCATTAAGTAACATAGAATTCAACTTTCTTGAGTCACATTTATTAAACTGGGCTAAGTATTAAGAGGATAGATAATGAGCTGGATCAATCACATTATATTTCCTTAGGCAAGGGGAGAAATGGATGGAAGCACGCACCAAAGCTAATCAGCCACTGATGCAACCTAGAATATCAAAGCAATACATAAAGTCTATAGCTGGTGTTGCCCAAGATTTTATTGACAGGTAAGAGAGAGTTCAATTAATCCAATGCAATCAAATAATAATTTACTTTTATACACATAGTTCACATATATTACATAAAAAACATTTAAGAGTTAATTAGAACCTATATGTCTTCAATATATGGTACTCATGTTTTATAGCATTAGCAATAAAAATATCAATTTATATTTTGAAGTTTCCAAGTCATATAAATATTATATTGATAAACCATGGTTTATGAAAAAAAAACAGTTTCATCTGTCCAAATGTTAAATGCATTGTTTTCTTCAGTATCATGCATCAAAGATTTTTATTCTTGTTATATGTTTGTACATGCTTTACACTCCTTGCCTTAAAATAACAATTATAATAATGTTGCAAAAATTAAAAAAAGGATCTTATGACTTGTCTTGTGTATTTTTTTAGGATGAGAATGATAAGAAATGACAAGCAAGAAATGCCAGATAATTTTATGAATGAATTGTTCAAATGGTCTCTTGAATGTAAGTTTAAAATTTCTTACATATTTATTTTAAGGTATCCTTCAATTTGGCCTTCTAGTTAGGTGATTGTGCTTTAAGGGAGTGCTTGTGTGTATATATGTATATTTATATACTGTTAAGTTTAGTCTTTCCTATGTAATATAGTAATGAGTATGTATATACATATTATTATGTATAGACAGGACTAGAAAGAAATTAATAAAGTAAAGATGGTAGTTATACAATAATTAGCTAAATTACATGGTAGATAGATTATATAATAGTCATTAACTATGCAATAGTTATTTATGTTATTAATGGTTTATTATTATTAAAATAAAAAGTATTTAAATTATCAAAATTTAAAATATTGAAACAATAAATTCACAAATGATTGCTAGGTAAGATCATTATAAGGATTTGAGTAACCAGTATATATATCCTAATTTTTTATTGCACAAATTAAAACTTTCTCCATTTTTGTTCTCTATTATCATATAACAGTTAAGTTTCATTTCAACTCACATAAAAGATGTGCTCCATTTATTTTAGCTGGGACATGTTGTTTATTTTTCATTGCTAAAAAGGGAAGCTATCTTATAAAATAAGAAACAAATGCATTATGATTTCAAGAAATTTATATTAAAATAGAACTCACCTATTGATTCGGTAATGGACTTCCTTTAATTGACATTTTTGCAATTAGTTATATTATAAGAGGTATTTATAAGGAACAATCTGAGCTGAATAGCTCTTCCAAAATAAAAATGATAATCAATTCCACCCATTAAATTCTTTCAGCAATAGCATATGTTGCCTTGGACAAAAGATTGGGCTGCTTGGCCCCAAATTTGCAAGTAGATTCTGAGCCTCAGAGATTGATAGATGCTGTAAATGACTTCTTTGAAACATCATTTCAACTGGAAATGGGTTTACCTATTTGGAAGATTTATCCCACAAAAACTTGGAAAAAATTTGTCAAGGCTCTTGACATCTTCTTAGAGTAAGTATGATACATATTTTACTTAATTTTTTTAACAAATGAATTCCTTTTTCTCCTCACATTTATACTGTTCTGTCTTAGTTTCCTCTAAAATATGCTGCAATGAAATTCAGTTTATCCTTCAACTTTTAGTGCCTGAACTTTAACCCATTTATGCCTAGCGTTCCATTTTTGGAACAGCAGTTACATTAAGTTATTTTGTGGCCTATCGCTTACGAGAATATTGGGAAGTGGGTGAAAACTTCCTGCCTTATTTGTAAGGGTACATATTACATCGCTGAATGCAGAGAATTAGTCATTCAGCGAATTTAGAGCTGCGTGGATGTTGTGAAACTTTGCTTTATTTTTTTGAGTCGATTTTTCAGTACCCACTCGATAAACGGTAATTATAACTCCCGTGATTTACATTCTATAGTTGTAATTTTTTTTCTGTTAATACTTGAATAATCACCATTTCATGTTATAATCAGAAAATGCAGAAATTTTTATTCATATACAAGTTAGAGGATAGAAAAGTTGAGTGTTCCATTTTTGGAACATTAGGCACAACCACTACTGAGACATCGCCGTATATTTATATATGGCCTTTATCTTTGTTTTTTATTTTCACCACTTAAATGTCTCAAGTTGCGTAAAACATTAACCCTACACAAAATAGCTGACCTGTTGTAGACAAATTATGACATAAAAGCAAATGCAATTATCATAGAACCTCCTGAAAAAGCAACAACTCCTGTTTCTGATGAGGACTCTGGTGATGAAGAAGGTGGAACAATAAATAAACTGCCTGATTCTTTGCGTGCCCCTGCGTACCTTGTTCAAGATTATTCTGATCCAGAAGAGAGATGCATCCTATTTGTACCAAACGAAACATGCTTCAGCTTTGACGAGTCCATGATTCCTTACTTCGGTCGACATGAACGCAAACAGTTTATTCGTGGAAAGCCTATTCGGTTTGGGTACAAGTTTTGATGTGGTGCCACACGCCTAGGTTATATTTGTTGGTTTCAACCATTTCAAGGTAAAAACCCAAACACTAATTAGAAGGAATATGATGTCGGTGCATCCGTTGTCCTACAATTTACTGAAGCACTCATGAAGGAGCACCCTGGACATTGCACTTATTGATACACTCAGTTCAAATGGTCATCAAGCAACCGACACAGTGAGAAAAAATCGAATCGAGAAACCCCTATTGGAATCAGAAGATGCTCTAAAAAATAAAGAAAGGGTTGCGTTTGATTATAGAACTGATGGCAAAGTCAATATGGATGCTGAATGATATTAGTGTTGTCACTGTTGCATCATCTGGGGCTGGCGTCAATCCGCTGTGCCTTGTCAATCGCTATTTACAAAAACATGAAAAGAAGATCCAAGTGCAGCCACCAAATATGATAAAAGTATATAACAAATATATGGGAAGAGTAGTCAGAGAGGATGAAAATATTGACAAATATAGAGCATCAATTCGTGGCAAGAAGTGGTACTCAAGCCCTTTGTTGTTCTGCTTCGAATTAGCTCTACAAAATGCTTGGCAGCTGCATAAAACTTACGATCCAAAGCCAATGGATCTTTTGGAGTTTCGTCGTCGTGTGGCATGCCATTATCTGGAGACCTATGGTAATCGGTCCCTAACTGGGAAGAGGGGTAGACCTTCTCAGAAACGAAATATTGACTCCTGTTATGATGGAATGAATCATGAAATCGAAAAACAACCAAAACAAACTCGTTGTGCGGAATGCCACAAAAATACGACTTATTGCTGTAAGAAATGTAATGTTGCCCTTCATATAAAGTGCTCACAGCAATATCATAACAAAGATTAAATTTTATGATTTACGTAGTGTATTTGCCTAATGTTCCATTTTTGGAACACCATGTAACTCTGTAAATATGTAACATAAATTAAATTTTGTTTCAAATTCTTGTTTTTTAATTTTTTTTACCTAACATTTATGAATTTCATCAAAAAATTCAAAAATTTTTTTCTTCGGCATAAATGGGTTAAATGTATGATTTTATTAAACCCTCTTGATGTATAATTAGGTAATGAAATTAGCTAAATATGAAGATGCCCATTCTTTTGCCTAAGTGCTTTTAATTGTCTATTAGATCTCATTTGTCCAGATTAATCATTTGTCTCGTATAAAAGAAAAATCTTATTTGAAAACTATGGCCGTTCAAGATAGGAATTGGAATGGTGAAATTATAGTACATTAAAGAATACTCCCCCTCTCAACTCTCCTGAGGGCAGCATTATGCTTAATAAGTACTAGAAAGATTGCATAAAGTCTTATTGATATTAATAGTTGAATAATATAATGGTACAATCACTTCTCATTTTAAGCAAATCCCAGTCAATTGAAGTAAATTAAAAACAAAAACCCAAACCTCACTGAATAAGTTTATAAATCCTTCTTGCCCCCTTTTGATTTTAAATTATAGTACAATAACTTGTGAAGTTGTAAGTTTAAGTATAGAAATATTAACTTATTCAAATCACAAAAATATTAATTTGCTGAATAATTGATAATATCAAATAATTACTACTTTGTGCCATGACAAACATAACCAATATATACTTATGTTTGTATCATGAGAAAATTTGTTCAGGGTGTCTGTGAAGTATGTGACTGAGGCTATGGAACAAGGAAAGGTAAAGAAGGAGAGAGGTGATGCCAACAGTGAACCTAGTGTTCTGGAAAGGCTATTAGCTAGATCAGACAAAAAATCTGCCATAATCATGGCCCAAGATATGCTCTTTGGTGGAATAGACACAGTAAGTTGCCAAAGATATATTTTTTTAAATAAATCAATTTTGTTCATTGGAATATTGTAACTTATTATCATCAGTATTTTACTTATCTTTTAGACATCTTACTCCATGGCAATAGCTATGTACCACATTGCCAAAAATCAAGATAAGCAAGAAATGCTGTTTAAAGAATTGAAAAAATTTCTGCCAAATAAGAATGATGGATTCACTGAAGAGAAAATAGAGAATATGAAATATTTAAAAGCTTGTATTAAGGAAAGTTCCAGGTGAAAAAGATTATATGTTTTTCTTAAAATAAAATGTATTTCAATGAAATATTAATGATAAAGTTGATTGAAATAAAATAGGAGTTCATTGATGAACTAGTGCTTGTTAGTCTTAATATCAGTCATCAAGCAAAGAATACAATTTCATTTCTCTACATAATTTCATAGGCGTATGCCAATTATTGGGGGGCTCTTCAGAACTACATCAAAGGATACTGTCTTTGGGAATTACCAAGTTCCTAAGGGGGTGAGCAGCATCTTCTCATTTCGTTGATCATAAATAAAATTAATTCATAAATATTAATTCACTCCTATCCTTAAATACCCATACACAATTTTAGAATACATATTATCAATAATTTTAATTTTTATTAATTTATTTATTTTTATGGAAACATTTTAAGTACTTCTAAGATGAAAAATAAAATTTTGTGTTTGCCAAAGAATGCATTATTTTGCATTGCACTGTCAGTCAGCATTAATAATTACACAGGCTATGATACTTTTTGAGATTACCTTTCTCATTTTTATGAAAGTATTTCATACTTATTTTCTATTCATTTTTGTGTTCAGGTTTGGATCCTAATGCCTTATACAATATGTGTAAACTCCGAAGAGTATTTCCCCATGGCCAACAAGTTTATTCCTGAGAGATGGCTGAGACAAAGACCATCACAGGAAACCACAGGGAGTGCAGAAGATTTTGATATAGTATCTCAGGCAAAGAAACACACATTTGCTTTCTTACCTTTTGGCTTTGGGCCGAGAAGCTGTATTGGAAAGAGATTTGCAGACCTAGAACTGGAGATACTTCTTGCTAAGGTTATTGATTTAAAATTGTATTTGCATGATCATTCAAATTTACGGATATAGAGAAAAAAATTTAGAATAGAATACTGGATTTCATTTATAAAATTATTCAGTAAAAAATATACTTCAAATTTCTTTTGTGTACTGTATGGTAAGTAAATTATAAATTACAAATTGAAGTATTTTAAAACATAAATGTTTAATTACTCTTTAAAGGAATATACTTTAATAATTCTTAGGTGAATTCTTTTATTAATAAATTAATTTTATTTATCATATAGTTGTAGTTGTAATTTATTATCAGAGCTCAATCAGTCGTTTCAGAAATTTTTTAATCGTGAAGGAATCTACCTATAGATTAGTTTGAGAATTTATTGATTTTAAAGAATTTTAATTTATTTTCCAATAACAATAATGAGTAATAATTAATGTATTATAATATAATATCATAATGAGTAATAATAACTGAAATCAAACATAGAATCTCTATGAATTCTAACATTCTTAAAATATTGTTCCCTTTAATTTCACTTGTAAAATATATACTTTTGATTCAGAATAATGTAATTTTTTTAATTGATACAGGTTTGAGAGTAGGATAAGAATGAAAATAATTTTATTCAATGTCACCGTTAACTGTGATTCTGTCTGATATAAACAGATAAACAGATGAATTCTAAACTATTCAAAGATACATTTCTGTTCAAATCTTGAAAATAATTCCATATGTCAAACAAAAAATCACCTTATATTGTTATCTATTCATTCTGATAGTGATTAATATTATATATAACAAATTTTTGAACAAATTAAATATAATATAAAATATTTTACAAAATATGATGTTACTATGTGTATCATACTACAATTCATGAACTTCTTTATTTTAATAAAGGGAAGACCAATGTTACATTTCTTTCTACACTGACTGTAAATGAAGAAAACTTCTAATATAATCATATGCATCTCATCTTTTCTATTTACAGTTGGTAAGGAACTATCAAATAGAATATAACTATGGTGAACTTACGTTTGACAACAAGATTTTCAACATTCCAAGAGAGCCTTTGAGGTTTAAAATTTCAGAAAGACCCTATTAATAAGTAAATATTACACTTAAGAATACTATGTGCTGTATCTTAATGAAATTAGGAGATAAATTTTTATGTCAAAATGTATGTAAAACAAAAATATCATGTATGTATAAAGATGATTTACATTTTTTATTATGGTTTTAATTTGACTTCAACTTCAACAAACCTCCCTTTGATTGTTACTAATCTTCAATACATTTGCGAGTAAATATTATATAAATTAGAATGTAAGTCTAATTGAAGATAATAGATATAACTGGATCAAAGGAATAAGTTCTAAGTACCTACATGTTTGTTAGTTCAAAGATGATTATATAGTTGATCATTCTGTTTTCCTTATGTGTTCAGTGAATTGCAATCGAGTGAAGAATTTTGTCCTGATTCGATGATTTTCACTTTGTTTTCAATTTTGGTTTATACAATAAATTCTTGTTCTGTATTTTACATTCTCTCACTGTTTTTTAGTTTTTTATGTACATTTATATCTGTAATATAAGGGATGAATAGTATTTTTACTTAGCATGAGCATTACAAAGCATGGGCTTTTCACAGAGTGAAAAATAGTGAGATGACTGGGACTCAAACCCAGGACCCCTACTTGCCAGGCAGGCATGCTGACCACTGCACCAACATACCACATCAATTCCACCATTTTTGTTTTTACATAAACACAGTGTAAATAAAGTAGTATTTCACACATTTTTATGCTATAGTTGTAAATACTGTTGTATTGTTACAGTTATTGAGAGACAGAAGAAAGTGAATCACACCTGATAGATGTGTTGCTATCTAACTAAAAATTATCAGTTATTAATTCATTATAATTACTCAGAAATAAATTATAACTTAGACCAATAAAAGAATATTTGCATAAGGGAAGCTTGCTAGAGTGATCTTTTCTCTAAATAGATAGGGAAGATACAATAATGAAAGGATTAGAAGATATTAAAAATTAGTATAACATGTATAGTGGATGTCATAAAAATATACATAAGTTTGCAAGTAGTCTGCATTAATTGATTTGTGATTAGCAGTTGAAGTGTTGGGACTCTCTTCAAAAATCCACCAGATTATTCCAAATGTTACATCTGGTTAGTTAGATGATCAACAGCTGCAATTAACTGCACATCATTTTATGAAGGTCATACTTAGACAACAAGACAACTTGTCTCAACCGCCACTGCAAACAAAACAACATTAGCAGTAATTTTGGTGAAGAATAAGAAAATTTGAAAGAAATTTCTAGCTGTTTATGAGGGATGATTTTTGAGGGAGGGAAAAACATACAGATTGAACTGGCATTGGGAGTAAAAGTTGATTATATCGAACCTTACATTGCATACCTGAATTCCAGTAGATAATGTGAATTATCTTCATACTAAGGAATAATTACATACATCTTGGTTTTATTTTTAGCTATTTAAAAAACAATGGTGGTGACCAACACACCATGGCAATATTGAACAGTCATGAAATACTTTTTCCAAGATTAACAGAAGAGCTGAGCATAAATTAGTAAAAAAAGATTACTTTAAAATGGATCATGCTATGTATTGTTTAATATAATTATGTAGCACTATGCAATCCTAGCTTATAATAATATAATACAGAGCCAACTATCTCTTCGATCATTTGCTAATTTGTAAAGCCCTCGAACTTAAAAAGAATCTTATATACAATATGATAATTAATATAATAATTAAATTATATATATAAGTAAATATTTTACAGGAACAAAAAATAATAAATCTCTCAAGCCTTCTAGCTAAATATTATGTGAACTACTCTTCATCTTAAGAAAATTTGCAAATCTAGCGGTTGAGAAAACATACACAAAAATTTAGGTGAAGCCGAGTTTTAAAATTAAAAAATACGCCCATTTTTCGATATAAGTTCCAGCAAAATAGATTCCTAAGAAGCTTATCGCTAACTTATGTACGCTATTATCTAGGTTTTGAATTTGCCGCGATTCGTCTAGTTGTAAAGACGGGTTTCGTTATCATCAGCGCAACCTTGTGGAAGTTACATAAAATTTGGCGGCAACTAACCCAGTCGTTCCGTTACTCAAAACTAAAGGTAAACAAGTTGGCAATCTGGTGAGGTATGGATAAGCCTGAATCTCCGGATGATGAAATTAAGAAGCTTGCTGAAGCTATTCGTAAGTCACGTAAACTTCATTATCTATGAAACAAATGTGCACTTGAGTATATAAGGCTACATTGCAGGTGAGATGTCAGCAGCTTTGAAGAAATTAAATGAAGTCCATTCTGAATTGCTAAGCTATAACAGGAAAGCACGTAATTACGTGAGGATTAGCGGTGACAGTATTGTTAAACTGAAAGCAATGGCAATAGAAAGAAAAAGTTAAGGTTTATATCTTAGGTGAGTAAAAATATAGATGAATGTTTCTTCTTCACGCATTTAATGAAAATTATATTTACAGTACAATCACGGTCACTAGTCTAGCCGGTGATAGTAGGTTCAGGTACAATGGAATTACATTACACTCACACACAATAACGAGTCGACGAATCAGTCTTCAGTATTAGGAGCTATATGCCCATCTAAGTAAATATCATCATATAAATGTCCATACAGCTCATCGTCAAATCGCTGCAGTGCATTTCTCACGTTCCGTATAAACTCCCTTTTTGACATCTTATTCTTCACATGTGGACTTGTCAAATCAACTGACAATAATATAAGAGAAAAACACAAGATATATACTACATCTGGAAGAGAAAAAAATAGTTTTAGGCTGATGGATAAATACTGAATTGCATTTATCACTAAAACTAGTTGAAGTTATTAAGATAAATCACAATTTCAATTCAAATTCTTAATTCAGTTCCATCTCACTGATATGAGTTTCCAGATTTCGAGGGGCTGCAAGTCTAACTTACCGGGTGTTAATGTTAGATGTGGATTACATTGACAGAACTGTCTCGAGAACTTTTCGAGTAGTGTTTGCAAGTAGTTTCCTCGGTCATTCGGTGCTTGTATGGTTTGAAAAAATCTCCTTAGTGCTTGAGGTAAAAATAAGTTGCCGTAATCTTGCATTTCCACCAACTTTTCTAGAACATCACGTCTGGAAACATAAAATCGTAATTTTAAAAGTAAATAAATCTTTGAATTTTTTATTTTTAATCACTTTCCTATTAATAAAGAATTTTGATTGACGAATTGTAGATCATCGAATGTTGTGAATTAGTTTTTGCTTTACGTCGACCTTTTTGTTAAATATACTAATGGAAGGACTACAGGAAACTGCATGCAAAGTTATCTATAAGCCGAAGGAGTTTAACAATGTGAAATGTTTTTTGTAATTCTCACTATTGAAAAGGTAGGCTTGGCAACTGGTTCTTTCATTTGTAATATACTATTGGAATCCTTGGCGATTGTTATTTAAATCCATCAATCATTGCTCAAAATTTATGAAAAAACTTTGTTTAGGTATGCTGTATTTTATTGAGTAAACACCCTGCTTTTACCAAAATTTTGACCCCCAAAAATTAGGGTGTGCTTAAACAACAAAGGTATTAATTACACGCTTGAAAACTGTGAGAAATAATGTATTGTTAGCCAAAAAGAGGTAAATTTATAATGCAACTTTAAAACGAATATTTGTTAATGATGCACTAAAAAATTTGGAAGAACAGTAAATTATTGAGTAATGCATTTTGTTACTACATCTTCATTTCATTAATAAAATCCTTTAAATTTAACACACAAACAATAAGAGTTGTTTGTACAAAGAGGGAGCTTTTACTTGATAAAATATAGTAAGTATATTTCTTATGACTAATTAATTCTTCAGGTGAAATATCTAAGTTAAAAGAAATGAATGTTTTACATCAGGAAAGGTTCATTTTGTGGTTTTATGGTGTTGGCTGTAATAATGATGAGTTAAATCTAGCAACTTATTTTTATAAGTATCTTCTATTGATTCATAATAATATTTATCCTTAATAATCTTTAGCACTAGCCAGATTTGTGCTTTATCATTCAGTTTTATTCTATTTTAAATCAATGTTTTACTTGATGATTTGATAAAAATTCTTCAATTGCAAAACTGAACTCAAAATGATTAACTGGTGAATCTAATCATTATTAAAAAGATTTTGAGGAAGATTACAAGTGTTTTTTTTTATTCCATTAGTTACAGGCTTCTATTAGGTCTAGCCTTACTATATCAAAAATTAAGTCAATTTACAATGTTACTGTGTTCTGTGTTGCTGCTCTGGTATATTTAAGTTCAATATCTATCAAGTTCTTAGTAACTTCCACAAAATGTTTTTATGAGTTATTGAACTTTGTTATGATTTTCAATGATATCAGGCCTTAGTACATCAATTATATTCTAGTATATATCTATAATTCTTATTGATGTCTCTACTATAAACATAAATCTTATTCTTCCTTTTCTCTCTATTCAGGGAAGGATCTGCATCATACAAATGTACAAATAGCTGATAATAAGTAAACTTAGAATATGAAATATTTATGTAATATAAATGAATAAAATTTTATTTGTATTAACTTAGTGGTCTTGGTGGTGTCCACAGAGTGTATAACTTTGTATAATTTAGATAAAAATTTCCAACTGTTTAAAAATTTATTTCAACACACTTGGAATAATTAATTGGATGTAAATACAATATGCTTCATTATAAACATCAGAGGAACAATTTATGTCTTGAAAAAGAATTATTAAGTCAATTAAGAAGTATCATAATATCTAATAATATCTATAAACACATCAAACTTAGATAATGTTAAAGAAGAACATTTTTAACACTAATTTTTTAAGCATATGTTTGCTAACAATCATAACTCATACTATTTGGTGAACTTAAAGGACAAAATTAAGGGACTTTTATTAAAACATTTAATCATCAATTTTATACAATAGGAATAATTTTATGTAGCTCATACTTAATTCTAATTTTAAATAAATCTGTATAAAATATGATTATATATAATAATATGATAGATAATTTATAGAACTACATCAACTTACTTAAATCAGCTTTTAATGAAATTATATGAATGATAATTATTCGAATGAAAATAGTTACCTCAGAATATCTGTAATCTATACAAAATTAAGTTAGCTTGATCCCGATGTATAAATGTTGGAGTAAAATTTACAATCTTTGAATTTAACTCGTATGTATAGAAGCAAGAGGATTTATCAGACACTAAATGTTATAATTCTGGAGTTTTTTTTAAAGCTTTCAACCAGATATCCACTTTAAATCAAAATGCATAAATTCAGTTATGACTCATAAATCACAATTTTTACATTTACAAGAATTTCACTTCTGATATCATAAGAGTATATATATTAATTATAATAGAATGATATTTATTGGTACATTGATTCCTCTTCTTGATAATTATTAATAGGTATTTACTCAAAGCTTCTCAACTTATGCTGGTAACACTGGTATTTTGTCATAATTAGAAATAAATATAATAAACTAATTATAATTATACCTCAATACAAATATATTTTCCATTTAAATATATTTGATAGTTTTACCTCACTTTTTCTGTCAATATCTTTAAGAGTGATGACAGATCCTATCTTACTCCATGTAATAACACATCCATTTATTTTTAAACTCACCTTGAGTCCAAGTAAATTCTCATTTGTCTAGGATTTAAACAATGTGTATGATGAAAGAAGCCAGCTATTTCATCAGGTCTATCAACTAGTAATCCATGGCTGAAGAAGTATTCCATTCCCTTATTAAGAAAAGTTTCCATATTAGTCTGGAATACTTACACAACGAAACTTAGTTTGTGAGAAGGTACCTACCTTATGAGCATCAGAGTTGAATGTCAAAGTTCCTTCGTCAAGATCCAAGTACAATTTACGATAAGAAATTTTTTTCTTCGCTTCATAAATAGACACATAGCCCCACTGATCTCGACATAGACTGAAATAATGGCAAGGTTATTAAATTAAGAAGACAAAATATACATTGTACTCACATCGAGAGGTAACATACCTCTGCCACAAAATCTCGTCAGCTGCTAACTCTTGCCATACACAAGCAGCCAGACAGAGGTCTGTAGCATTTAAATGTGACAGAACTTCAAGTCCAAGCTCTGGAGGAAGGTCATTCAGGTCAGGAAATTTATTAGACAGCGAATCTTCTCCTAGAAATACGTAAGAATATATTGCTAACTCTCAGCAACAAACAACACGTTTCATTGAACAGAACTGAAATTACCTTCCCATGCTTTTGCGTAAATAGATCCATGTTCAGGTTCCATTGCAAGATACCTAAGGATCATGTCTACCTCGAAGTCTAACAGCATAAAACGCCGTACAGCTTGCCCCATGGCGGATGAGCATATTCAAAATTATTGAAACTCGGTTTCTGTACGTAATATTTTGTGGGAATTTAATATTTCATGTTTATCAATAAATAATAATGAGTAGGAATAAATTTGAATTTTACAAGATGGTAACCCCTGTGAATATGGAAAAATGACAAATATAATCACGTTCATTGCCCTTAAAAGAGTGGTCTATAATGGGGAGAGATGAGTTAATAGGATTAATCAGAGATCCTTATAGGGATTATAAAACGCATTTACTTACTGCGATTAGGTAACTATTAGGCAATGAATCAATCCATTTCAGAACAAATACCGACAACTCAGAGATAGAAATGTATCAATCTGTATGTCTTGAGCTGAACTATTTCCTATAATAAATATCATGAATTGGATTGTTATTGGTTGCAAATCTTGATGCGAATCTTCGCCATGTTGTATAAATCAAAACTAGCAGACGAGAAAGGCCAAAACAACTGCTAGGACAATTGCGCTTACGTAGTGAATAGTTTGAAATTTAAAACATGGTTACCTTTGCAAAGGAATTTCTTCGTCAAAATATCAAATGGTTTTTCGGATTCATTGTGTTATATTTTTGGAATAATATCAGAAATATAATTTAACGTAAGTGATCTTGTGTTGAAGTAGTATACAATAACAAAATAAAGTAGATGTCTACCGAACGAATTTTTTACGTTATCTTACTAACCCTCTTGTTAACCAAAGTTAAGGGATATTATTATTCATTTGAGATGAAAATATTCTTTCAAATTCAAATTATGTTTTACTTTCGAATGAGAGAATACTTATTAAGCTTGGAGGTAAATATTTGTGTAATGTGAAGAAATTGTAACTATCACGTGTACTTCAATAAAATGTTTCTTTATATTGTAGTGGAAACCTAACCTATAACTCTTTCTTACTCTAGTTCTTCAAAGAATAATTTTTTTACTTATCTTCTACATATTTGTTTTTGGGTTGAAGTTTTACCAATATGTTATGAATATGAATGTTATTGAACATTCGACTTTAAAATCCAATAGGCAAACTTATTAGAGTTTTATTTGCAAGTATGATTGACATTTGTAAACTTATCCATAAATTGATTAACAAAGTTAAATATTTTCAAGGTTATTTTGAACTTGTGGAAGATTCTTTTATAAAAAATGATAAGATTCAGTTATGGTAGTTAAAATAGTGGATTTCATTACAAAGATGATAAAAATACTCAATTTGTCTTGTGACTGTATTTAGCAGTAATGAAAATTCAAATATTATACAATAATAAAAGAAAGAAAACAGATCACAGGGGGGGATTATAAGTCGTATATTTTGTTATGAGGTATTCTAAATGCAATTTTTTTGCAATAAAAGTGTATAGACTGGGCTTAGTCCCTTAAGTAGTGTCCCATAGTGTTAAACCTTTAGGATTAGCACTTTTTACAGATTGTTTATCTAAAAATGGATGGGTTTTCTTATTAAATTGGCTTTAAAAGATTTAGGTTATGTTGAGGGCTTGTCCTCTTAAATAAACTGCTATATTCCTCTTTAAAATAATAAGAATAATAACCATTATTATAAAGGTTATTATTCTATCTTGAATAATTAACTACATGAAATTCAGAAATATGGTAAGAAAAGTGAACTGTACTTACAAGACCAGTATACAAACAATATTATTAATTATGGAAATGATTCCAGATATTTTTTACCTTTAATATAAATATAATAAATTCTTATTTCAAATGTATATGAAAGCAATCTTGGAAACTTCATTGAGAAGAGCTATGCATTGATTTAGAGCTTAAAAATGTTCTTTTGAATATTGAGAAATATTCAATGATCCTAATGCTTTGATAGCAGATGTGAAGTTATGAATTTAAGAGATTGATTGACTAGGTGATGTACTAGGGGTTCTACCTTGTTACCGCTACTTTAGTGGAGGTCTGTCATGAACCCTGAAAGCTCTAGTAAAAGCAGTTACATATAGTAATTTATATTTATAACCTATTTTTAAGTATTAAGTGAATATTATATTTAAGGATATAATAAGTTAATGGAAATTCTCTGTTTACTATGTATTGTTACTTAACTTATTGAATGTTAATTATATATATATGTGTTATTTACTGTATGTTTATAGCTTGTATGTATATGTAGGCAGAGATAACTGATAACAGGCTTTAAGCCTTGTAGTTGTAATAGTAATAAATTCATTTCCTATTATGCTAAAGAAATTAAAAAGATGGCAGAATTTTGAGGGTAAAATTTATTAATTGAGTTTTATGTAATTTGAGTAAAACAAGGAAGTATATCATTAAGTCTATCTTCATTGGTTTTCAAGCACAATGGTTGACATTGAAGTTTTTGGTCTTAATCATGATTTTTTATCACAAATAAAGTAATTTCATTATTATTTATTGATCAGTATTTAAACAATTTGATTGTGTTTTTCAAATAATTGTAAGTTTATTTATCATTTGAAGTTTGCATAATATGTCTCTAAGTGAATAAATATCTGATATAAAGATTTGAAAATTTTCAAATCAACCAATAGATTATTAAATATTTTATTTTATATATTGTATAAGTTATTTTTTGTCAAAAATTGTTAATCTACTTAGTGTCAAAGGAAATTGATTTTTTTGGATTTTGTCAGAAGTTAGAAGCGTATTTTATACTGAAAAATCTTTCTTGAGCTGTACTGTTGATGAAATCTCTTGCTTAGAGATTGTTAGTATATATTACTCATTAGTATAATTTGATTGGAAAATAATGTAAGAACATTTTTAAAATGTTCATATATTTGTAAGTTTAGCAACTGTTGTTATAACAAGGAAGATTTTTAACTTAATCCAGGAATTCTGTTCCTTAAAAATTAAATAATTAGTTTTTACTTAGGGGTTCCTCAAATAAAACACTGAACACAAAGATAAGTTGCTATAAACAATATCAATTATTGCTATTCTAGCGATGTACTTGTAAAGTCGCTGTGCCTGTAGAAAATATTTGTCTATTGTATGACTTTTTTGTAGTCTTATTTTATTTTCCTTTCCTCAGGAGTTAGGAATAACTAATATACTGATAGAAAGTAGATCAGAAATCGTTCATTCTAATGCAGTTGATACGACTGAGGAAGGAAAGAACTAACAAGTTATTCTACACTAATCTCTTCGTAGATTAGTGTCATCTTAGCATCCTAGTCTTCAAATAGCTATATTATAGAGAGTTATTCAACACTAACCTCTTTGTAGATTAGTGTCATCGTAGCATCCTAGTCTTCAAATAGCTATATTATAGAGAGTTATTAGAAGGCTCCACTGATGTATTCCCTGACTTCATTTTTATTTATCAGAAAACATCAATAAACAGCATGAAGCCAATTATAGTTGACGATTAACAAACAAAAATAAGGAGTCAAGATAACTATACATCTTTTGGATTTAATTGGATACACCCGTCGGATTTATCACCAACAGCGTGCATGGTACTATGATGAGCAAGCTCAGCGTTGGTGTGGGAACGAAAACATCTTGCAGGATGTCAATTGGACGAAGGAGCAAGTAAGTTTTATGAGTAACATCTACGTTTAGCTGCGTTCCTAGCCTAGAATGATCTTGAACACATCCACCACGGTTCAATTGAAGCTGGTGGCCATGTCTCTGAGAGACGCATTGGGGAGCGCGATGAACTCGTCGGTAGCTGACCCAATCCCTAAACGGTCTGGTTCATCCGATTCTGGGTTCTCACAGAGAAGGATCTGGAAGATTCAAGAAATTCGATCCTAGCTTAGGCTCGATATTTGCTGCAATACCTAAATCTATAATATACAGTAACTTAAATGGAGAAGGGGAACTAACAATCAGATCCTTTCCACGGGTGAGGAAATACAACGCAACATAGGACGAGCGTGGAGAAGGCGAGGCCGCGATACATAATTTGCAAGAGTAGAACTCGTAGATTTTAATATTTTTAAATTCTACGACGTACGGCAGGGGGTGCATGAACACCAATCATTCCTACCTACTTATATTCCTATACTTTTTTATTCTATTTATGGCTCTGATTCCGATCTTTTTCTCTCCTACCTGTCGTTCAATTACATCTTTCATCATGCATTATCTTCTTCTTTGGAATACTCTTCTCCCTATCCTCTCACCCCTGACATAATCCTTGCCCTCACCGTCTGTTTTACCGAGATTCCTTATCAGTCGCCTGTCTTTTCAGTTAATCTAGTCCTTCAGTTCGCCAAACAATTTACTTCAGTTTACTTCGTCGAATGCTTAATTCTTCTACCGCTCAGCGAACATAGAAAGAATTCCTTATCGCATTCTGTCGTCTTATACGTTATTCTTCTCACCATCGATAGGTGTTGGCTTATACACTAGTTCAATGAGTTCATTAAGCTTCATTTACCCTAATTTCAATTACTCTTTGTTAATACTTCAGGAAATTTTTTACAATTTTTTTATTTGTAAATCATACTGCTACTCCTCTATCTTCCTGCTTACCAATTGAATAAATTACAGTACATTCTTTTAATTGTAGTTGCCCATCCCCTTCCCATCTAACCTCACCAAAACCTTTAGTTTATCTATTTTTTTCATTTTATACCTGTATGTATTTTGTTCCTCCTTGTCTATAGATTCATATTTTCAAGTTTTTCTTCTCTCTTCACCGTTCTAACATTCCAAGGGTCAGTGCGTTGTTGATCATTGACTTGCTCAAACTATATCTCTGCCCGGAGATCCAATTGGGGGATAAGTTTACCTCTGGATTGTTTCACCTTAAGAGAGTTAATTATGCCTAACATTAATCATTGTAAGGGAGAATAATGTGGTAGTTTCCCTTTGCTATCCGCACTGCAGTACTGCGACTGTTAAGGTCATTCAGACCAGGCTTACAGCCATTATTATAGACCCTTCCAACCCCATTTGTTTTCAGCTCTATAACAGCACTGCTACCTACTGTCAGGTCTAACAATAAGACAATTGTTCGCTTTATTCTAGCTTTCCGCCTTTGACCTTACCAGTAAGAGTGTACCATTAGGTCCCACCGGCATATCTCTCAATTCATCGAAACACGCAAGCCCTCTCACCGCGATAATAATGAAGGTGTGTGTATCCTTTTCACGTTCAAGGAAATAATACATCCATAGTTTGCACGTCTCTTACAATTACAAGCGAATTTGATTGCGCGGCCAAGCTTCACCATGACCAAGTCAGCTTAGGTTGAAGTATAATTTACCTAAACACCTGGTGCTAAATATTTGACAATCCATTATGAAAATAGAGTTACCTAACAACTAATATTACTTAAGCCAATATTGCTTAAGGATTTGTTTAAATTAAAATATGATGGAAATTCGATGATAGGTGACATTGAAAGATAACAATAATAGTCCACTAGAAAGCTTTTATGAAGAATTTTAGATAGTACAAGTTTTACCATGAAATATTTTAGACAAGATAATATTTTATACGCACAGAAATGTTCAAATCAATTCAATACTTAATTTTGAAGTTACTAGCCAAATACGAAAACTGGTGATTCCATTTAAATCGACTCCGCCCGAAGAGGAAGGATTCATTTAAATCTCCCCCGCGCTTGTGTTAATTGCTCTCATTGCTTGCGGAGGGCATGCCGTTATTCATCGTCAGAGTTCCTGGTCAGAGGTTCCCTCTATGCCATCGCATACCTCTTTACAATTTGAAGGGATGCAAGCAAATCAGCTTATTGTTTTACTAATGTTCAATTGCCGTTTACTCTATAAAGGATTAAGTAAATCAAGTACCTACATCTTAACCATCTTCTAACATCTTTAAAATTGATTCAAATAAGGTTTCGATTCAAATAGAAGAGTGGTTTTTATTTTTTCTTGAAGTAGGCTTTGGTATCTCAGTACAGCTGATGCCTAGTAAGCAAATATGAGGACTCAAAAATTCCTTTACTTATATAATAATTATTGGGCTCGGTAAGAGATTATCTGTATAACATATACTCTATAAGCATATGAATGATCTAATTGGACTACCCTGAGGGAGATATAAGGCTCATCGAGGATGTCGACGCAGAAAAATAGACGTCAGAATTATTTCTAGAAGAGTTCAAAACAATTCCGCGATTTAGTTTAATGATTGAACAGCCTCTTTTAAGGATGATGTTTAATATGAGCCCATTTGGTCATCAGTCTATCTGACGACCGTAAGGTTATTGGATTCCGTAATCGTCTTTTATTTACGCGCTTCTTCGCCCTCCGATATTTCCAGTACCATTAACGCATGATTAGGCAACGGAGGCACCATCTATCGCAGTGTTATTTCTCCCTTCCTGAAGAGGTCAACTTCCGTGGGGGCGTTTTGTTTGGACCTCGGACATCGTGCACCCTTCGCCCAATATATTAGTGCGTCCTTCTCAGTTCCATCGGCTGCCCTCCATAAACTTCGTGGATGCTAAATGTAGCGAAATGATCTCTGAAGCGCAAATGACGCATTACCCCGCTGGGAGGCTTGTTATGAAGTGGTGCTGTTTGCTCGGGGAAAAGAAAGAGGCGTAAACCGCCGTGAAATACCCCCCCCCTCCTCCGGGGGGCGCCTTCCTTTCGGACGACTCTTCACGCACCAACTACATTTTTACGGAGCTCTCAGCCCCGATGGCGCACGAAAATGAAATTTCATTAAAATCGAAGTTAAATTGACACACTTGCAATTTGAACCTTTAGGAAAAAGGACTTGGTTTAAAAGAATATTACGCCTGATGATGGATACGTGGGTAAGAGGTAGCGTTAATTAATCCAGTTAAGAATACGACGTATTACGTTATACGTAGCGTAATTTTCTTCTATTAAAATCACATCTATTTTGTTAATACCAAAAATATTCTTTTTCAGTTTCACTTTCATGTTGAGAGGCTGTTTTGGGCAGTGTTCAAATTATAGCTCCTTATTTTCGGGTCCTTTTTATTTAGTGTTTGAATATTGTTTTATAGTTGTCTCAGTAAATATTCTGAATGAGATATAAAACAGATAACCATGTTTAAGTAAATTTTTGGAAATGTGAATAGTACAGTCCATCTGTAGCTCAAGACTTAATGGGAGCTCCCTATGAATTTTGTGGATTGAAAGATTTAAATATTTGTATACTATGTCTACATTTGTATACTATGTCTACATTTGTATACTATGTCTACATTTGTATACTATGTCTACAAATACATTCTTGCAGCTTGAATGAGATTTACAGTAACTGCGCGTTGTAGATTATTTGATTTAACTTAAACCTTTTCATTGACATCCCATCCAAATGCAGTATTCATCATCACACTCGTACACTATCCGTTCCCTTAAATCCTGGATGAAATATCTAGGATTTAAGGAAACAGATGGTGTAAGTATTCCGTATTAATATTTGCATCTTTATCATTGGTTATCGAATCATCAGATTAATTGACTGGCTTTCAATTTTTCATGATTTTATTTTAACTCTTAAGATTCTTCCCGCGCCACTTCGTCATACCATCGCTATATTCACCATCATAACAATGTTTCAAAAGAACTTCGATTGGAAACCTAGGAACGATAGTAATAAAATTATTGGAACAATGATAAATGTTTATTAGAATAATATGGTCAAAGAGAAATCCCTTGGTTAGTATATTTTTTTATCGAATTCATAGGTCTTTTGCCTGTTTCTTCAATAATCAGATACGGTATTTACATTTATTAGGCTCCCTTATATCTATTTATATCCTTTAATATTGATGTTCTTCAATAATTATGATAATCAGTCCTTCAAATTTTGATTTTTAATTGGTTTTTATATAATATCTTTATTTTTAAAAATAATTCTCCGCAATCCAGTTTCATGATGAGTTGTTTATTTTCATAATGAGTCGATTTTTATGGTTTGATAAGTTTAAACATTATAACTGGAAATTTTGGCTGTAAGGCCAAGTCTCCATTAACCCAGATTTCTTCATTTCTTGTCCATCCCTTTTTTGTATTATTCGAGTGCATGACAATTTTCAACGCTACTGCTGCATCGATATCACTTACATTGCATTCACAGTATCTGCGGAGATATGTGACATTTTCCTCTGTTTCGAAATTCGATCCCTCTTTTCATAAAGCTGACCTCTCACCCCCTCTTCCGGAAAGTCTAAGAGGAGAGGAGTTTCCCATTCGAATAGGGGAAGCAACGTCTTTGTCCCCACGTTAATTCCGTCACGATGAACTCCATGGGGTTGCCTTGCCCTTGCAAGAAAAGCCAGATATTGCCATTCTCAAAATCCCTCTGTCTGTCTTCCTTTCCTTGGATTGGAATCAGCATCTTCCCTCGATTGATGGGACTCATTCGATCGATTGTTGCGGAAAGCGCGATTTTCGATTAATCGAAAGTGAAATGAGTCGAGTCGTGAATTTAATTTAAGATCGCAATAACTTGCCGGAGATTGTAATTACGGTCCTTTAATGCATTTTTACTTGTTTTATTCCGTATCTTTCTTTCATTTGAAGGCTTTTGGGATATTTCTGAAGACAATAATTGCATACTGTTATTTTTAACTTTAATAAACAATTAAGGGATTCCAGAGATACCATTTTGATACGAATTTATTCTCTTGAATCGATTTGCGTAGTTCAGAATTTATAGTTTGAATTATGGTGGAGACAAATGAGGCCGAGACCCGATTTTATTGAAATACGAAATTTTTTACTGTTTAAGTGAAAAAATATGGAAAATAACAAGAAATAATAAAATGAAAAATAAACGTAAGCTAACTTCTTTCTTCTTTGTTGGTAGACTGCAATGAAATTTATGCTCTCAATCTCCTTCTCGTCAACAATCTAATCCGATTTATTATTTGTACCATTGATTTGAAAAACATCTCATGTTATTCAGTTTGATGTAAATACCTTTATCTTTTTGAGAATGGAAGATCTAATTATAGTGCTGTGCCTGTAACATAAGACATCTGCATATAAATCTATCGTTTAATGAAATTAATCATAGAAAACTAATTTTCATCGGAAGACATTTTTAAAGGGATGTAATTGTTAATTTTTTAATCATAGTTAACAACTTGAATTAAAACACCGAAACAATATAATTAGGAAGAGGGAGGGCATATTATAAGTTTGATGATATAAGGCTCTCACATCTTAAATTTCGAAAAGTGATAAATTGAAATGGGATAGTTTACATCAATCTAGAAGAAGGTTAAATGGAATTAAAAAAAAACACCAGCTTAACTTTGAAGCAGTTGATGTCTTCATACCATATATCTCTGAGATAACACTTTTCGTTCAGAATTAAATTCCAAGTATTCACATAATTCCCATTTTTTTACTTCAAACACTTTAGCTTCGGTCTTCTCATTCACAAGTAAAGAATTAGAGAAACAGAACTACTTTTTTTGAAGTTTGTAATCCCTGGCGATTTTTATCAGTTAACTCAGGTAATCTTGCTTGTTTTAGTTCCACCGATAAGAGATACATTTTAGATTAAAAAAGGCACCTTTACGAGCGGTTTCTCGCAATATATTCCCTCGAATTAGGCGTTTAATAACTAAGCAGTTTCTCCGCCTGTTTCGGAGCTTCTCTTCAGACGCAGCGTCTGGATCAGAGCGCCTAAGAAATTGAATAATTAAGAGTATCTTGTGGTGGAAGAGGGGGGCGTGTTTCTTCATTGAAGTCTCCACGTCAGAGGCGTCTGCGGGAGACGGCCCGGAAACATGACGACTCATGGATGAGTGGGTACCACGGAGCGCCGAAATTTGCTTCGGAAACCACATGACCTCTGTCACTCCCTCCGCTGTTTACTAAGGAAACAACGCTGTAAAAGAGTAACGCTTACGTGTACATGGTTTTGAATTAACATTACGAGAACTTGGTAAAATATTTCTATATAAAGATAAGTTCGAGAAAATCAAGCACTATACCTGAGGAAATTTCTCCTTTCAATATTCTAAAAAATTCCAAATCAAGACAAAAAGTAACGTATAGAAGAACAAAATCAAATTTAAAAAACGCATATCAGTATATAAATATTATTTTTAAATATCATTGTGTATCAATGACGTATTGAATTTGTAAAAGGAATTTATTGATACGCCCTTATTTAGATTTACGCTATAAAATACTGGTTTGTTTGTTGATGTATGAAGTATGCGTTTATCAATAGAGATACCTTAGATTGCAGCGATTTATTATGTATAATAATAACTAATTGTAATAACAAGACTCATATGTATATTTGTATGCCGCAGTTCATTTAAGGAAGTGATTAATGTTGAACTTTTTGTTTTGTATTGAATTTATTACGACAAATAATAATCGTAAATGAAAATACTTCATATCTGGATCGGTTGTGATCGATTCACGTAATTCCCAAGATCAAATGCTAGAAAATAGAAAGCAGTCATCTGGAAGGGTTAAACATTCATATTAATTCCATGAAATATTTTAAATCTATTATAAGTCTTTGAAATTTCATTTTTTCGTAAGTCATTTAACTTCTCCCTCTATGAAAATACGATCTGAGTCCTAATTTTAACACCACTTAATTCTTGTTATGTATAAAAATATATTCATTAATGGCTCTTTAGCCAGTTTATTCACTCTGAGAGAGAAGGATTTTTATCATACCTCTTATTTGTTTCGGGGTTTTACTGATAGAATAACAGTATCTATGAAAAAGCGTTATTAATTATTCTTAGAAAATTAGTCGATAAAACAGACATTTAAATTATCACCATAATTAATCGGAAATATATTTATAAGTCACTGTTGCTTAGAAATATTCTGCATTATATTTTTTCGAAGATTCTGGACTTTAGAGGGAGTTGGAATCAATATAATACTTTTATTCCTTAAGAGTACACCTCTTAATCAACAGAGCAAAAAGTATCAACGATTATGAAATATTGGTTTTTATCATACGAAAGTTTTTCCGCGAAAATATAAAGTAAACTGATTGTGCTAAGAGATGGCGCGGTCTTCACCGAGATGAGCTCACTACTGGAACTGAGTTGGGGGCTTCGATGGTAGATGGCGCAATGCGTGCCATCCGAGGCTTCAACACCCACTCTTTCCGGAGAGACTTACGTAAAAGATCTTACGTCAATCGTCACGGAAAAGTATCTCATGGGTTAAATAGGGCTGCCGTTGATTTCAAGTTGTAGCTCGACTCACACATTCATGCGATGAAAAGTATTTTACCCTGATATAACTCGTGTATTCAATTTATCCAAACAGCTGTTTTAACACAATGTGTACAAATAGTCCTCCACACTCAGGATGATTAATGGAGTAAATAAAATTCTCATTAAACGTACTATTATTGATATGTTTAACAACATTCACTATTCATTTAGAGAAAGTCGGGGTCAATTTTACAACTCAAACCTTTTTATGAAATTTTACCATAAAAAACTCACTATCATCGTATTTTATGTATTCTCTCGTAAACTGATGCATTTACTTGTTGGATCATTTATTTTGTTGAATATTTTAATCGTATGTCTATTATTCATTAGGGTTGTGCATCTATAATTCTGTATTTCTTTGTACAACACAGCTTAGCGGGTTTAACCAGAGTGTGTGTAAATGTATGAATAAATGTAGTGCAAATTACTTCGATTTAAAACTCTTTTAACTTTAAATTTGATAAATAAGAATGATCGTCAATATCATCGCGAGGTAAAAAACTTGGTTCACGAAGTTACAAATTCCGCTCGAAATGTATGATCTATGACAATTATTTTCGATGTGAAATATACAAACCCCTTATTCGTAATTTTATTAAGATACAATTCACAATACATCAATATCAGTCAAGTACAAAGAAAGAGTTATGAAGAATATTATACTTGAAGATAATCTTATCCGTTTAAATCTGGCATATCTTTCGTTCCATATTCTATTACTAATGATAATTAGCAAAGAAGATGTAGCATATAATAAGTAAAATTTAGAGTTTTCTCCTCATCATAAGGAAAAATCTCTTTCCTCCTCCTTTTTTCTTTGATTGATTATTTTAGCATCGTTTTCCATAATATATACCATGAAATTGTGATGTAGGTGCAGAGATCCCGAAACTCATGCGTACGATTCATTTGCCACTTGAAAAGATGTCATGTATCCGAATCGTAGGAGATATATTATCGTGCTTAAGTTTCATGGTAGAAGGAAACTTCACCTCTTATCCTGTCTATATTCCATTAAAATTTACTTCTCACCACAATTACTTACCTCGCAATCCATGTCTATGAGCAATAATGTTAAAAAACAAATCATAGCAACGGTTTTCATAAATAAATATTTTAACGTGACCGCTTTTCGGCTTTGTAACTCACTCCCGCCCGAATTTCAGTACACTCCCTCCTGTAATCATTAAAAAAACCTTACACAAAATATCTCTTAGGAGAATAACTTGTACAGGTACAACCTGTCTTCTTTTCTATTCCATCCAACTGTTTCTCTTCTTTCCTTAACTTGTCGATGTGTCTTCCTTTTTCCTTGCTCTTTAATATCTATATCATCTTTCCGTATTAATTCTCTAAATATTGAAATATCTTGTACCTCTTCGTGTTCTCTAATGATTCAATGTTTTAAATGCATATTCATTGCAATTATCTATGCTCCTATGTCATTCTTTGTAAGTTTTCAAAATCATTTGCATTCCATCATATGTATGTTAAAATGTGACATAGAACAATTTCGGATATTTTGTAAAGTTTTAACTTTTATGTATGTCTTAATGTATTCCTTTTAATAACATTTTCCTACCTTGGTTTATATTTATAAATGTTTAGTTGTTATGTAATCAATATAACTTATTTTGAATCTTTTTTCGCTCTATCCTTGTCAGGTTTTTCACATGCCAAAATCTTTAGTCGTCAATGAAATATGAAATTTGAATACATCTACTACTCTTTCTATAATTATAATGTTTTATCATTTTATCCGTGAGGTACATTTTTCCTCAACTATTACGAAAGGATTATTCAATTCTATTCGTCACGTTACAATTGTCCACGTTATTTTTATCGCTCTTTCTCAATCGGTAATGCTGTAAAATACTTAATTAGACAGTTGCATTTATAATAAAAATGTTAATTATGATAGTTACCCTTTATCTGTAATTCATCCATTCTGTTTTTTCATTAATACTTGCTTATTCTCGAAATAAGAATTAGGTGGATTATATTTTGCATTGATTTGTTAGGGTAAAGGATTGGTTTCTTTCGTTTCTATAATTTCCGATTTTCTACTTTACATCACTTATATTGAGACAGTAATTTTGTTTCCAATTTAATATCTTATCGACGATCAAACAAGAAAAGATATGAATTTTTGATTAGTTTGAGTATTATTAATCCTTAAAAATCCGCCAAGAAAAAGAATGTATAAATATTAAAGGTGACACTGTAATTTTCTTGAAATAGCGTTTTAGAATTTAGATAACGTGGCAACGTATAATACATATCGATGTTCAACTAGAACTTAAAATGTTGTTTTTATAATCTCCAATTCTAAGAAAACAAATTTATCTTCTCTAATGGTGCTACTTGGTCCATCCCGTTTCATCTACAAATCACTTTAAATCGTCCCTTCTATATGTGAACTGATGTTAAACCTGCTTATAATTTTAATAACAAACAAATTCCAATCAGCACTTGGAACTCTCTTAATTATTGATCTATTGTACAATTTAAAACTGTTTCCTCTTTTTTACTACTCTCTCAACCTTCCAAATTATGCTACCTTTTCATCTATCATCACAATCACATCTTAATATCAAAGATTTTCATGTTTTGAAATGTTTCACTTTTTAAGCCTAGCTTACCATTTCTTTATCGTCAAATACTCGAGGAATACGTGAAAGGTACGTCTTTTAGTTTATCGTGTTTTAACAAGGTGTTCATTTGCGAATAGAGCTCTTTCATCTCCTACCCTATCTCTATTAAAGTCAACTAAATCTTATAAAATCTTATGGATTAAAGAACGAAAAAGTTCAATTGCTGATTCGCATAACCATATGCTCAGATTCGATAATTATTATTCGTTAAGAACAAGAATCGTTTATTTCTTGCTAAGTAGCAGTAATTTTTCGAATAATAATATGGTATTTTCTCTCCGAGTAATGATTAGAACCTAGTATTGAAAGTTATAATTTTTGTTTATATCTTTTTATTTTCTCCTATCCTATTCGAATGCTGAAGGAAGATTTTTTGTTCCATAATCATTCTTCATTTGTGCTGACGATACCTTTTGAGATTTTTCTTCGATCATGAATTTCTTTATTTTGCATATGGACAATTTTAAAGGGGCTCAATTCATACACAATTATTTTTCCTCTCAAATTATTATTTTTTGATGGACTCATCCGTTTAAATGGAGTTTATTTTCGACTGAATAGACTCTTCTCATAGGCGTAGACATATTTTTGACATATCTTTATATTTTCAATATTGGAAATTTACTTTTACTTCTCCCTTTTGATATTGGAAGTTTGAACGGAATACTGTTGTTATCGATATCGATTAGTATAATTCGTTTGATTTTCTGTCATATTTTAATCATCGAAGGAGGTAAAATCGAAAATTGGGCTAACATTCAAGTTTAATGTCGAAGAGAATTCAGTATTCCTTTCTTTAATGCCCGTTTTGAAGTTTCGCAGAATATCTTCATCAATAACGATAAAAATATAAAAAATTCGTTTGCACCTATGTTTCCAATTTCAATTTTAATAAGTTAATTCGATTTTCAATGAAATTTTGAGTTTGGTATTAAACAGCAAATTTCTAACTTACAGAAATATTCAACGATTTTTGAATGAAAAGAACCGAATTTATGAGAAATAGAAAGTCACACTCTTTAATATAAATGTAAAGCATGATAGAACGGCATGTTATCATATCTTATCTAGAATTTGGAAAAACTAGTTTAGACGATTTTCTATTTGCGTTTCTTAAGATAAAGTAAATCTGCAAGATCTTGATTGATAGTATTATTTTCTCTTCCATGCATAGTCATTAAATCTAAGATTAGATGGGTTCATTGTATTGGGTGTTTTTTCTGATCATTAGAAAAACTAAAAAATATCATTCATACATGTCATATGTACATTATGAACAATTATTTGGCATTTAAAATTTTTGTTGTTATAATTTCGCTTTAAAATTTAGAGAGATGTTCATTTAAGAAATGAAAGCATTTATTCCAATCGGAAATCGTTTAGTATTATATAAACATTATCATACTTAATGATAGAAAGGCAAGTAATACTTTATGCCTTGATTTAAATCGGGATTTAACGGAGAGATTTCCTTTAAACTTGAGGTTCTATACAAGAACATTTTAAGTAAAAACATTTTATTTAGCCATAACATAATGTAAACCTATAAAGTAAATATGATCAAGCGTTACTACATGACAAAACGGCATGAATTAAAATAATTGGTATTCGTATTTTTATTTTTCTTGATTCGAAAATGAATGCATCTAGAAAGATGTCGATTTGCAAAAATTAGAAGTATCAGCGAAATTCTCTGACTGAATATAAATGGTTTCAACAGTAAATATATTAATACTGTTCTGATTTTTGGATTTAAACTTCCGTTAATGCTTGACGATTAGTTAAATATTAATGTCAAAACATTTAATGATCAGTTGTATGTTTTTATATGTACAATGAATAATACTTTAATATAACATAATTCACAGACGGTACTAACTTCCTGATATTTGGCTTCACTAATTTTCCTAATATTTCGCTTCAACTGAAAATAACAAAAATTTAAATTGCTACATATTACCTCCAATTTCATAATTTCATTAAATAAAATCAATTAAAAAGGCAAAGCCCTCTTCTAACCAATGAAGCCTTTGGTTAACTCCGCATGTAAAAAGCGGGATTTGAGTACCAAAAAAGTTGTGAGGCGTTTAGATGAAAAGACAGCTGGTCGAACACCCCTGATTGTCTCAACCTGTTTCCCTGTGGATCTTAACCAACTCTCACACCTTTCGTGTCAAATTACACTCCAAAATATCTTGTCAGAACTCATTTTCAGGAGACCGTGATTAGCAATTAAATATCTCCGACAGGTATTATCTATCCGAAGACTGCACTTGGATGGACTCGGAACAGGTGCATGTCACCGCTCAGAATCTGGCTCTTCCCTCCTTTTGCTCTCAGGGCTTTGAACATTCTGAATGCGTAAGATGCAATTTCCTCCCTTTTGCTTGATCGATTGTGCTTCAATGAGTCAGCATTTTTCTGTTTCCCCAACCAACTCTTAATACTTCGCTCCCATGGGAAATGATGTCGCGTATAGAAACCTGAATGACTGAATTGATCTAAGCTTGCGTCATCGTAACATAGAACTGTCACAGAAGGAGAAATGGTTGTATATTCTATGCTTTTTTGTTCTTTATCCGGAAAAATTTATGAGGTGATGTATAAGACTGTGTTAGTTGTTGATAGAGTGCTGTGATTTTAGAATCGTTTGGATTGAAAAGATACAGAAACTACTAATCATCGTAGAGTTTGAAAAATTACAGATGCATGCATTATGCGTCTTTTGAAAGAAATTATAAGTCTATTTCATGAAGTTTTATTGCTTTTCGGGTATGGCAGTTGTATCTCTCGTCCGTTAAAATATACTTTTGTATACATTACCGTTAATACTCGATTGATAATGTTGATGTTCTTCGCTATATATATGTAATTGTTATTAATTTATTTAAAGATATTGTTGAAGATTCGATGTAGTTTAACCATATTGGATATTTTTGAATCTCTTAATGATAAATAAATAAATACATTTGCGAGACATTACCTGATTTCCAACTTTATAAGCAAATTTGCTACGTTTTATGAATTCAAAGGAACTGAAATATCGTAATTATTTATTGAATAAATAAATTATAACTTGTTTACTATTTACAAATTTAATTATCAAATTGCAATATCGATTTCAGTTTTTCATACTTTAAGTAAAAAAGGTGCAGATTGATTGTTAAATTTCATTTTCTACCGTCTTGAAAGTTATTGAAGAACCGGTGGTTTATCGTTTGCATTAGGAGACGAATACGGTAAATTACATTATAAAGAATTATTCCCGAACTTGAAATGGAATAAAGTGCTGTAAGGGCAGAATATTCAAGGAAATTATCTGTGGTATCAACGATCGAACCTGATCGTGCATTCCCCTCGAAACGAATAGAAAAAGAGGTTTTTTAAGTTTATTTTTCTTGTAAAGGATGGAAAATCAATAGTGTGTTGAAGTTGGTCATGTTCGTGTTCCCTATTTAACGATATTTGTTCCTTTTTAGTGATGTACGTACCCAGCCTTCAATGGATTGCAGTTTTTTTACTATACAATCAATAATCTTTCATTTACATATGTCGTAAAAAAATGCGTGATGGAACACTTACAGAAAACTACGTCTTACGTATCTAAAAAACGAAAAAGTTTTTACACGAAATGTGAGCATTCGATTCGGTGCTCCGGTTCATGAATCTATTTCAAATTCGATTAACTTCCCCTCTTGCTAATTCTTATTTAGACCTCCAATACCCAATTACCTTCCCCCTTCCGAAAAACCCCTTCGGTGCCAATGCTTTCCTTTGACGACAGACGTACAGATTTGGGATATTTCGCTGAAGGAGCCTTCCCCGCGCTGCCCAATGAGGCATCAAACCAATTAAGAACATCCCTCTTTTCCTCGAAAGATAAAAGACTTATCTTCCCTCCTATTTCCATACGTCATCCGATTCAATTACGGACTTCGCGATTTCTTCGCGGTGAGACATGGCGTGTACATCCGAGAGCGAGGGTGGGAGTAGGCGTGGGTAGGTTTGGGGAGTGTGGGAAGGGGAGGAAGCGTAGCTGCCAATGGCAGTAGTCGGTGTGGCGATGGCGGCAGTGCTCATTGGAGCGTATGCACGCACGCGCCAGGCAGACACGTCACCACCTCTTTCTCCCCACGCTTTTTCTTCTCCCCATCGCAACAGCAGGATCGCGGGGGACGCCGTGGAACAAAGGGATAAACAAAAACGCAGCGCATTGCGAGCTTCTTTTTTTTTCAACGGGAGAGGGATGAGCACTCATATTTCGCCAATGGGAAGAGAGTTTTTGTCTGGAGGGAGTGGGTTTCATCCCGGAAAAGGGATTTTTTCCGGGAGAAGCGCCTGATATTTTTCAATCCTGTTTCTGGGTCTCTGTCGATCTCTTGTCAGATCTCTTCCGTTAGTACGTGTCAGCGATATTTTCTGAAAACGTGTTTTAATTGCGCTTAAAAGCTTTCGGTCGTGCGTCAGACTGATGGAGCGTTTGACGTGAGGAAATGGGATGTATAGTCTATATCGGAAGGAGATAAATGATAAATATCCTTCGATAGTTTTTTCGGTGTGATATCCCGGAGATTCAAATGCAAATAAATCTTCGGATATCGTATAGAACGAGTATGGTTTCATTTCCGATGTCAGAGTGCAGGGAAGAAAACTAAATAAATAAATTGGTACTTAGCTATTCCATCCTTCTTTACGTATATACTCTCAACTATTCCTTTTAATCCAAATGTTAATTACTTTCCGTAGCGAAAGAATATTTATACATTATATCGTAAAAAACATCATTAACTTTAAAGATATATCGTTAATATCCGAATAATAACATTATTGATGATGTGTTTTGGATAAGGATACTTCTGACGGAACCATTACTTACCATTTCGAGTATTGAGAACCTGCTATTATTTGCTAATATCTGACGCCAATTAGCTCGAATTTAGTGTTTGAGACGACGAAATTGCAAACTAAAGAAATCAGATTCAATAGAATTATGTTCAACTGTGTTTATTTATTAATCGCATATTTAACAAAATCAGTACGGCAATATTCACGAAAAAGCCGAAGAAATAACATAAACAAGAGTAAACTATTCGTTTTAGCGTTAATTTGTAATATTGTACTTCGATCGTATTACTAATTCGAGTAGAAGTCATTGCTTGATATATTGAGTAATATTGAACAATCGATGGATTATAGATAGCATGAAAATTCTGTTTTTTCATGCTCTTTTTACCTAGCGAAGTTGAGATAACATTCCAAATTGTTTTCCGCATTACTTTAAGTTGGTGCAAAGGAGAGTACTGATTGAAATCATTCATACTTCAGTATAAATAACCTATATTGAAATTGTGCCAAATGGAAATGCATGTAATGGTGGGAGTAAGGAGAAGATTTAACAAGATCAGTGGCTATTTTATTGGAAGATATTTCCGATAATTTATTGTTTCTTTAGTTCAATTATAACTATGAAGTTTAGTTAATATAATCCTTTCCAAAAAAGATATTGTGTTAGCTTACGTTTTATCTTTACGAAACTTTTTCTGTAGTATCGTTTTTTCCTTTCTCAATCTATCGAATCTATTTTTCGATTTCATAGATAATAATTAACTTATTTACGAAATCATACTACTTTAACTTGAATGTAGCTTCCTGAGTCTATTTTTGTATTCTCATCCTCAACGATTTACATTTTCAATGAATTTTGCATAATTTAATTTTAATTAAAATACGTATTCAATATTCGGAAATGGAATTCTATTAACCGTTTGAGGTTTGATGGTAAATTAGGCTCGATTAGGCGTAATGCAGTACATACAAAAAATACAGTAATACAGCAGCTACAAAACTCTTTTTGTGAAAATGACGTAAACTTTTCCAAATGAACTGTTCTGTAATGCATCTCCTATTTTAGACCATTAGATTTCTTTCTAAGTAAATATCTTAATATTTATCACAACTACTAGTGTAACGACAATAATATTAAATTGTGCAAAACTTAGGTGCAGTTTGCTTATCAAATTTATAGCTAAAAAACAAAATTATTAAACTTTATCGGAATAAAATACAATGTGGATGTTTTATCAAGTCATTATTAGTATGAATAATTCTTCATCACGAACGTGAATATAATCATCCGTACAAAATAGGCGATTGTATTTCTAATCATTGTTTCGAAGAGAAATTTCGGCGTAGAAAATAGGAAGATTTTCAAATCTAAAATCGTGCTTTAAACTTCCAAAAAGGCAAACCATTGACATCGGACGCATAAATTCACGACACGGATATCGGTTTCGGGACACAACGCGCGTGTTCAGTAGTCAACAAGTTAAGACTTAATAACAGGAGCATCGTTAAAGAGCTCGGAACACATCTCCGGGGTGCAGCCGATCGCACATTTTTCATCAAAAAAAAGGTGAAAAAAAGGCGCGAATTTTCGCGGAAAAAGCCGTGCGTTGTCGTGGGGGCGTGTATCGATCACGGCCGGACCAATTTGGCACGCCATCCGTGCACGCGTGGGACATGCGTACGTGATCAGCCACTTCGCGGGTGCACAATGGGACGTTTTAACGAGCCATCCCTTTCGTTGCCGTTTTTATCCGGATGCTCACCACTCCAACGACCCGTGAATATTGTAAACTGAATTTCTGGGAACACGCGCTGAGAGACGTGCGTGCCTCCGATGTTTACGTCCTTCTTTTTTTTTTTATCCGTTCGACGGGTTATTGAGCGTTTGACGGACGCCATGTTCGGTTGTTAGGTGCTTAGGACGTATCTGTTGAGGGATGTCTGCAAGTATAGGCGTATTTTGGACTCTTAATCGGAAATAGTTTTTTCTTTCGATTAGAGTGTTGAATGGGTTTGAAATAGAAAATTATGTCCGCTGCTTATGATTTTATGCATATGATTGTCGTGGAAAAATCTTACTTAATTAGAAAATGATGCATTATGATGTGGACATTATTCTCTAATACTATAACTATGCAGGTGATAGCTACTTTTTTGAACTTAGTGTGCAGGATCATGAATTATGTATTATGATTCACTCATGATCACTTATGATCACTCGTATTTCTTACAAAAGTTAATTATTTTTACTTAAATTATGAAGAGAATTGGAATGTGATCGTAAACTTTTATGTTGTTATGAATAACTTCTTGTTAGGGATCATATTTATTTTATTATAAATTAAAATTTATTATTAATATGAGAGCGATATCATTTACATTTATGGAATGAATTTTACTACTAAATCGTGTATATACAAGATTAATTGCAACAATTTTATTGGAATAAATTTATGCCAGAAACTGTTAGGATTCAAATTATAATAAGAGCATATTCCTAATCACGAGTTAATCAGCACTTAGTTAATTACTTCTCTGTATTTTCTTTATCATATAAGATTCATATTGATTCAAATCTACATAGATATTGCATAAAGAACAATCCCCATCGCTTCACCGCTTTGTAAAATATGTCTGATAAAGTAAAGTAATGTTATATGAAGATGATGTTCTCTCAATTACCTAGCTTGACCTTCTATTAATGACTTCTTTTATAATAATATTTCATTAATATTAATCTATTTTAAAATATTTAATAGCGTCGGTTAATGGGTATATCCCCATCTAAGCAAACAGAGGCGAACAAACTAATTCGATGCCCTCCTACGAGAATCATTTTGCTCAATCTGAGATAGCTTTACTGAACTTGGTAAATATACTTAATGGAGGAGTTTGAAATTCTTGAATACTAATCCTTACTATATATACCGCAAAGTTTAACTGTTTTCTTGATAGATCTATTATCATCCCTGGAGAGGGGAATGGGTTGAATAGGTTATGGTGATTTATTTTGTTTTTCATAAAATTTTAACGAACGAACGATTTTAGCAACCCAGCCATTCTTAGAACACACCTAATGATTATACAAAGATGTCTATGTACATATTATAGCTTCTAATTCTCACCACCGTTACCTCCGTAGTATTAAAACCGTGTGAGCTAAGCTATTATGAATATAAATATAAGATAATTCGAAATATTATAATGTTCTAGGAAGGATTTAAAATAAAAACCATAACCCAATCACGAAAGTCAGAATTCGGTGGTGATATACGATATAGATCTCGTACGAATGAGTCATAATTTACCCATATATGTGAGCATTCGAACCTAGAATAATTCTATATTAAAACACGCAGCTTTGAAATCGGCTGAATTTAATTGGGTTCGAGATTAATTATGTGTTCGACACGTGGCCCCCGTAACACGGCAGGTTTGCACCCCATTCATTCTTTTCCTCTTCGCATTACGCGCTACATTTCCACCATTATGTTCGAATCACTCATCGCAAGTACATTCGATTCGCGGAAATTTATTAACCGCAAACAAAAGGTTTTCTCTCGAGGGTTTTCCCGAAAGGATAGAAAGTTCCCGAATATTTTCTTTGGAAAAACAGGAGCCCCATTATCCTTAAGGGTAAAAAGGGGTTATAAGTCAGTGTCGCTATATCCCCTTCCCTTGCACCGCTCCAATTCCCCCGCCCTTGCGTCCACTTCACCCCACCAGCCAAATGCGCAAACCCCCCATTCAATCCCATTCCATTTATCCACATCCAATCCTCCTGAAAAAAATCTCTCTCCGAAAATTAGAACCGGAGTTCATCAAGGTTATGCGTTCTTCATTCCCTTTTCTAACGATTGCGGTAAACAGATGCCCTCTTTAAAACAGGAGGAACCGCAAACAATCCCAATGATTTCGGAATGAATTTTCGAATCGCCGCAAGTTATAAGAGTAGTTATATTAAGTGTCTCTTGGGATCCTACTTCTATGTTTATGCATAGGAAATTATTTTTGAACTTATGTTTTCCACCCCAAGCAAGGATAGAATCATGTTTTACTATATCGATATGAAACCTTAAAAATATTGGATGTAACAATTAAAGTAGATATATTTCTCCGATCATGAGGTTACTGTAGATTGGATTGGCATTTTGTGCGTTTAAAATGATTTCATTAAGGAGATATGAATATAATTTTATGATAATTAATTGAATGTGTACAACTTAAAAGTTCATAATCTTTCTAATATCATATAATTCTATAAAACCTGAGTAGCAGTGGTCTTTACTCGTATTACCAAAATAAATCATGCAACGAATCTATCGAAAGAGATATCTTCATTTACGAAAGTCGTGTGGATTTGGCACATCTCCATATTTTTTGCATAACTTTTGCAAACCATAATGTTATTTGCAATGTTTGGCAAAAATCAATAATCATAGAGAGAACAGTATGGCTCGGTGACGTAAGAACAATTTTGCATACGTTCATGAACGAAATAAAGCGATCTAGGCTTCAAATGATGCGTAAAAACTAAATAAAAACAATACGGAATATTACAGTGATAGCTGTGGTACCAAATTTAAAAGCCATGCAAAAAACCAAATCGATGTGACGACAACGGAAGAAAACCCGCGTTACGTGCACTCGTAAAAAGGAAAGCAAATGTTTCGGAGCACAGATTGGAGGGGTAAAAATCCAAAGCAAAAATGTCGTCGTTTTCTCTCGGAAATAGTATCGAAGTCTCCGTGGAAACTCGAGCCCCATCTTCGCCAGAAAATAAAATAGTCTCCGGCGGTGCATGAACCCAGCCCCTCGGAGAATATGGATCGGTGCGAGGGGGAGAGACACAAGGATGATGGGGAGGGGGAGATGGCGTTGCCTAGGTTTTCCAGAGCATCCTCAGGGAAGGGCGTTTTTTCGCCCGGGGATGGGAAGCACGAGAGACCTGGATGAGTTTGTTAAAAAGGCAGAAACTGAACTCACGCATCAGGAACATCAAAGTGGCATCGCAAAATGAAATCCAGCATCAGCCCGCCCCCGACGCCTACCCCTCCTTCCGCGTGAATTC